>CM077351.1:44607367-47007367 GCA_039655645.1 Ammopiptanthus mongolicus | reverse complement strand
TCCTTGATCATGAAAATATAAGGAGAGAAAAGAGAGATTGAGAGAGATAGAGTTGAACTACTACCTCCTATGATGATCCACTCCAAGTTTGGTGAAGATTGCTCCACAAAAACTCAAGCTTTCCACCTCCAAAAATGGAGATTTTGAGAAGAAAAGAGAAAGAAGAGAAAGGAAGAAGATGGAGTGTTGGAGGGAGAGGGGGCTGCCGAAAATGAGGGAAAGAAAATGAGAGGATGAGGGTAAAAGTTGTTAGATATTTAAGTTTTATTAATTTAATAATAGGAAAGGTAAATTGGTAATAAAATTAACCAAGGGCAATTTGGTCAATTCACATCCCGATATTTGGAATCGTCCCGACACTCGTATGAATTCCTCAAATTACTTGATACAATTTTGGTATGAAAAACATCTGATCGTGGGTCTCGAAAAACCCTAAGACAGCTCGAATCGTCTCCTCGATCGATTATCGGCCCGAATATAAAATATTATTTATATTTTGGACGTCAGGACACATTTTAGGAAAAAGATAGAGGAATATATTCTAAGACTAATGGTTTCGTTCGTTAGTCCAGATTAAGTCGTGATAGTAGAAAACACTATCATCTGAAAAACGTAGATCGGTTTTCGTTCGAGTTTTCGGCCCAAAACTTAACCGAAAGATCCTACGATTTTATAAAACAAGACTATGATCTTAGTTTTCCCAAAATCATTTTCTAAGACACAGATAAAAATATAAACTCATTAATTGAGTTTATCGTCCTTAGAAAGCACGAAAAAAATCGGGGTGTTACATCAACCATGGAGTGAGCGGCTCCAGTCAGACACAGCAAGGGATCAAGATTTGTTTTCGGTGCGGAGGACCGCATTTGGTCAAGAGCTGTCCGAGGACCCAACACATCAGATGTTTTAATTGCAATCAGATGGGTCACTATGCGTCAGACTGCAAGCCCGAAGAGAGCAAAAGGGCACAGTTCCAGCAGCAGAGTGGTAGGACTCAGAGTGGTAGAGCGAGATCAGTCGTGGCAAGTCAGCAGAGCAGGGCACAGACGACCGGAAGGGTGTTTGCCGTGCGAGGTTCTGAAGTCTCCCAAAGTCTTGATCTGATCCAAGGTAAGTGCTTAGTTTCTGGTAAGCTTTTGTCGGTTCTGTTTGATTCGGGGGCTACGCATTCTTTCATATCGGTAGAGTGTATGGATCATTTAGGGTTTCCTATTTCCACTTTGCCATATGACTTAACTGTTTCAACACCTACCGGTGATTCTTTAACAACCCTATCTATACGCCGTAAATGTCCCGTTACGGTAGAAAACCGTCATTTTCTTGTTGACCTTATCTATTTGCCTATGCAACATATAGATGTAATCCTAGGCATGGACTGGCTTTCGGCCAACCATGTAATGTTAGATTGTTCAAATAAAACTCTCAGTTTTTCCGAGCAATCTGGATTAATGCCTACCAATGAGGGTACTCCGACGGGTGAACGATCGGATGAGTATATGGTGTTGTTCTCTTCGGAAGTGAAGGAGACTCCTAGTGTTGAAGCTTTGCCCGTTGTACGAGAATTTCCTGATGTGTTTCCCGATGACGTTCCTGGATTACCACCAGAGAGAGAGGTGGAGTTTGCCATAGACCTGGTACCAGGAACTGGACCTATATCGATAGCACCATATCGGATGTCTCCAATGGAGCTGATGGAGTTAAAGAAGCAGTTGGACGAGATGCTCGGCAAGGGGTTTATCAGACCTAGTTCATCTCCGTGGGGAGCTCCGGTGTTGTTTGTGAAGAAGAAAGACGGGAGCTCAAGACTGTGCGTAGACTATCGTCAGCGGAACAAAGTGACGATAAAGAACAAGTATCTGTTACCACGGATAGATGATTTGATGGATCAGCTGAAGGGGGCAGCTGTGTTTTCTAAGATCAACCTGCGATCTGAATGCCATCAAATTCGGGTTAAGAAGGAGGATGTGCCAAAGACTGCTTTTCGGAGTCGGTATAGTCACTACGATTTTTTGGTTATGCCGTTTGGTGTGACTAATGCTCCATCTATGTTCATGGATTATATGAACAGGATCTTCCGACTATTCCTCGACAAGTTTGTTGTTGTTTTTATCGATGACATCCTTGTATACTCTTCGAGTAAAGAGGAACACCAAGCGCATCTGAGGGCGGTGTTGCAAGTGCTAAAGGATCGGCAGTTGTATACTAAACTATCGAAGTGTGAGTTTTGGTTAAAGGAAGTTCAGCTTCTAGGCCATGTGATCAGTAAGGATGGAATCGCAGTGGATCGTGCGAAAGTTGAGGCTGTAGTGAGTTGGGAAAGCCCTAAGTCTGTAAACGAGGTGAGGAGTTTTCTTGGTTTAGCAGGCTACTATCGGAGTTTTATAGAAGGATTCTCTAAGATTCCATTACCTATGACGCAGTTGAAGAGAAAAGGGAAAACGTTTGAGTGGTCAGAGGCTTGCGAGCAGAGTTTCTAGGAGCTGAAAGTAAGACTGACCACATCACCTGTACTGGTGTTACCAGATCCTTTAGGATGATTCGATGTATACTGTGATGCATCTTATCAAGGCTTGGGATGTGTGCTCATGCAAGATAGGAAAGTGGTGGCTTATGCCTCCAGGCAGTTGAGAGTACATGAGCGGAACTACCCAACGCATGATATGGAATTGGCTGCGATAATGTTTGCATTGAAGATATGGAGACACTATCTTTATGGTGCTAAATTCAGTGTGTTTAGCGACCATAAGAGCCTAAAGTATCAGTTCGTCCAGAAGGAGTTGAACATGCGGTAGTGAAGATGGATGGAATTCATAAAGGACTATGAATTCGACCTACAATACCATCTAGGTAAGGCGAATGTTGTAGCGGATGCACTCAGTAGGAAGTCCCTACACGTATCTACGACGATGGTAAAGGAGCTAGAGCTTTTAGAGGCGTTTAGAGATCTGAACCTAGAAGCGGAAATCATCGAGGATAAGTTGCATTTGGGGATGGTTAGAGTAACTAGTGATTTCCTGAACCTGTTGTGGAAGAAGCAAGCTAAGGATAAGTAGCTCGAGAGTGTGAATCGGTTGATAGAAAAAGGCAAGACTTCAGAATTCAGAAGAGGTATAGATGGTTTGCTTAGGTATGGTGACCGGGTTTGTGTGCCAGCGGATAGAGAAGTTAAGAATATGATCTTGGAGGAAGCACACAAAAGCAAGATGAGTTTCCATCCGGGGGCTACCAAGATGTATCATGATCTGAAGAAGCTGTTCTGGTGGCCGGGGATGAAGAAAGACATAGCAGCTTATGTCCTAACCTGCTTGGTGTGTCAGAAAGCGAAGATTGAACACCAGAAGCCAGCAGGGTTGTTACAATCGTTAGACGCCCCAGAATGGAAATGGGATAGTATTGCTATGGACTTTGTTTCTGGGTTGCCGAGAACTCAGAAAAGGTGTGATGTAGTCTGGGTAATCATCAACCGATTGATGAAGTGTGCTCACTTCTTACCAATCAACCAGAGTTACTCTCTGGAGCGATTAACTCAAATTTACATCAAGGAAGTTGTAAGGCTGCATGGGGTACCTTCTTGTATCGTTTCGGACCGCGATCCAGGGTTTACCTCAAGGTTTTGGAGGAGCTTACACAGTGCAATGGGAACTAAGTTAAGTATGAGTTCTGCTTATCATCCTCAAACGGATGGTCAGTCGGAACGAACAATTCAGTCATTGGAGGATCTCTTAAGAGCGTACGTGCTAGAAAACACGGGAAGTTGGGACGATTTTCATCCATTGATCGAGTTTACTTACAACAAAAGTTTCCATTCTACTATTGGGATGGTGTCGTACGAAGCACTGTACGGACGAAAGTGCAGGACTCCGTTATGCTGGTTTGAGACAGGAGAAAGTCAGCTGTTAGGACCAGAGTTGGTACAGCAGACGACGGAACAAGTCCGTAAGATATGGGGAAAGATGAAGGTTGCAAGGGACAGGCAGAAGAGCTACGCTGACAAGAGTAGGAGGCCTTTGGAATTCCAAGAGGGCAACCATGTTTTCATGCGAGTTACCCCAAGAGCTGGAGTGGGCAGGGCAATCAGATCCAGTAAGCTAACACCTAAATTCATAGGACCATTTCAGGTTCTTCGACGTATCGGCCCTGTAGCCTATCAGATAGTTTTGCCACCAAATCTTTCAAATCTCCATGACGTCTTTCACGTCTCTCAGCTCAGAAAATACTATCCCGATCCATCACACATGTTAGAGCCCGAATCAATTCAACTGAAAGAGAATCTGGAGTACGAAGCTTCACCTGTTTGGATCTTGGATAGAAGGATCAAGGAGCTACATGGTAAGCACATTCCGTTGGTAAGAGTGGAATGGAACCCAGTGACTGGTGATTCAACGTGGGAACGCGAAGCTGAGATGCTCCAGAGTCATCCTTATTTGTTCACAAGTATACGAAGGAAATTTCGGGGATGAAGTTTTCTGTAAGGGGGTGGTAATGTAACATCCCGGTTTCTTTGTGACTCTGATCGAGCTGGTTAACCTCGATCGAGGCTTTGGATGATTGTGTGAATTGTTGTGTGTTAGTTTTAGACCTATTTTGAAGCTTAGGAGTAGGCTTGAACAAGGTTGGAGGTGCCTAAGGCGTTAAACGAGTAACTGAGGAAGTCAGAAGACTGGAAGTTCTTCTCTCGTTGAGCTTGACTCTCAAGCGTGGTAGGACTCCATGCTCAAGCGTTCAGATGCTTAACCGTGGGAGGAGTTGGACGCTTCAACGTGCTGAGTGCGCTAAGCAGCTGCTCTGAGTTTGGACGCGTGTGAGACACGTGTCAGTTCAAGGAGCAAGCGGAGTGGACGAGGTCCCACGCTCGAGCGTGGAGAGATCCCAGGCTAGAGCATGGCAACGCTCAAACGTGCAAAGTGATGAACGCTTAAGCGTGGACCGCAGAAACCATAAGTGGAGCTTCCAATTTCATCTTCTCATTCTGCACGAAATTCTCTAAGTTCCTGCGAGTTAGAGAGAGAAGCTCTTGAATTTTTGAGAGACGAAACTCACTTTCGAGGTGATCGAGCCGCCGGAACGCGATTATGACTACACCGTTGCAATCGCGGCGAAGTTTTACAAAACTCCAGCGGATTAGTTTCTTGATTTGCCCCAGGTATAGTTTCTTGATTTGCCCCAGGTAAACTCGAACCCCTACCACGCGTTCTTAGTGTTCTTGGCATTCTTCGAGTCTTTACCTTTTTCTTTGATCTTTTGGGCTTGCCCTAGGGCTAACACTGTTGTATATGTGTTATGCTCGTTATGCTCATTATTAGGGCAAAGTGCGTGCTCGTGATTTCCCGCAAATTGAGGACTAAGGCCGCGGCTACCAAGGAGATTGGGGCTGTTCTTGAAGCTGGCATTAAAGGAGGGTTGCGAGCATGAGGAAGGAGGAACGAGCCGGTGATCACGTGGATTTGCGTGCCAACAGTTCAGGTAGGGAGAAAGAGTACTTCTGTCGTCGGGAAGGCAAGAGTAATGTAGTTGTGATTTCCACTATGCGTAGGGAAGCCCTAACCCTATTAGTGGTTGAGCCCTGACAAAGTATCAAGACCCTAGGTTTAGCTTACTATGGGCTATCGCCGTTAAGTTTGGAAACCCTAGGTTAGAGAACTGTTAATCGAGGATGTTTGCTGATGTATGACTGTATGCTGTTGGCTGTTGTTGCTATCTGTCTGCCTATATGCTACTTGGTATATGTGATATGCTGCTAGCTGCTTATATGCTATTGTTGATGTTACTGCTACTATGGTGATATTATTGTTGTTGCTATGCTGTATGCTGTAATATTAAGAGTTGTGGCGGAATGCCATAGAATAAGTTTGGCTGTGTGCCGTGTTGTTATCGGGTTGATACCGTGGGTGGTGCCGTTGCTGTTGTACTGACTTCTTAAGGCTGTGGCCGTGTTGCTTGAGCTGTGGCTCGTGGACGCATGGCGTCGAGGCTGTGGCCGTGTGGATGCAGCGGCATCGTGTTATTTCTGATTGGGAGCTTAGGCGTGAGATCTGGTATCAAGCCTGTTGAGGATGTTTGATGTATATCATCATCAGCTGCCAAGTGGTAAGGTCGTGTGACAAGTAGTATGGGCTACCAGCGTCATACGAGGTTAGCGGTGCCTGAGTGCGGGTACGGAAAGTAGATGGGGCGGTCAAGTGAGTGGCCTTGGGGATGTTGCCGGTCTCGGGAATAGTTTACAGTGACGGATGAGGTAGCTCCTATCCTGTCGTGACACCCGATCCAGTCCGGTTTGCCCGACTAATCCCAGAGCTTTCCAGTTGTTCCAGGCTAACGTTCCGAGGCGACCGAGATACCCCGGTTCTGTAACGCCCTTCGTTACATTAGTAACCCAAATTAATAATTTAAATAAAACCAGGAAAATAAAAATTTTCTTAAATAAATATTGAATATAATATTAATCCAAAATAATTGTTTACATTAATTCAAAACTAAAATAACATAATCAGTTTCAAAACCTCAAAATAGGGCATCTATAACATCTCGCATAAGAAAATAACTAAAAGATAATAAAGGCCCTCCTGACATATGTCGTACAATACTAACGAAGCTCTAAAACTAAAGAGATAGTCTTCAAAATTTATGGCTGCTCAACAGGGACGTCCTCAGGCTCTGAAAACAATACTACCAATGAGATATAAAATCCCAATAAACAGAAATACATTTTTAAAAGGTTTTCACAAAAGCATTGTTCTCAACCGGTGCGATGATCGGAAAAACTGTCTATGGTACCTGCTATTTTCAAAATAGTGTATAATAAAATAATAGAAATAATATAAATTATTATTGACAGCAAATAGTCATCACTAACACATCATGAATCAAGTATGACACGATCTCATATATCAAATAATCTCAAATATCCTCATATGTCATATGACTTTCAAATTGCATATAACAATGGCGTCCCATTGCCTACCTTACTCATGAAGGTATTTCGATGTCACCGTCTCTTCAGTGACATTACTCATTTCGATACCAACCATTGTACACTGGTGGTATTACTCATTTCGACATCCCAACGTGTGGCGATGTTACTTTCGATACCCCATTATGGCGATATTTCATATTTCGACACCCCAATTCATTGACAGTGTTACTTTCGATACCCCTATCATAGGCGATATTGCAGCAGACAACATTCAACATATTAACGGTTATTAAATCATGCCAATATCACAAATATCATCAAATAGTGCATATATAGCATGTTAATTCAACCAAATCACGTATGTATCATATATATCATGGCCTTAATCTCAATAATAAACATTTAATTGACAGCAGCAACACCTTAGAAGTAAAACACCCAAATTTGTAAAATCAAAATTTGACCAAACCAGGATTATTTTCCAAAAAATGTATTTTGAAATCATAACCCAAACCCCAAGACAACCATGGAAAGGGGTGAGAAAGAGTATTTCTACTCAGCTCTCGTAGATCTCCAAAAACCTCAAATATTATTTAAAACGATCCTAACGTTTCACCAATAATTCTTCTTCTCCTTGCTGATGTTATTGTTTCCTTTAATGGCGTAAAACTGTGCTACTCCAATCTTCCTTGATCGCACCTCTGATTCCGACGCTATTGTCTTTTTATTTTAACGTTGATAGAGGTTTCACGGTGCAAGTCCTGCACTCTTCTCCTTTTATATATGCAATGTAGGGCTTCCCTTTTTTTTTTACTTGTAATTCCTTTTGAGATTTGCACTGAGCACTCTACGTGAGTGCATTTGGCTAAAAGCCAAATTTTGCAATTGCTCATTAGAGCTTTTATTTTTTATTTATTTGTTTCTATCTTTTTAACTTAATTTTGTTTTATTCCAATATTGCATTCTTTTGTATTTACTAAACAATACCAATAAAATTTTATACTACTAATTTTCTACACTAAACCTCATAATAGTTTAATCTTTTTTATTAAAATAATTATATTGAAATTTTAGGATATTACTGGTTCCGGTATGGAAGGGAGTGCACTCTTATTGGTCACGGCGAGCAGTTCGGTTTCTTGGAAAGGCTAACTCCGTTCCGACACAGAACCTGTTCCGGTGTGGACTTGTTCCGGTGTGGAACCGTTCCAGTTGGGAACCTGCATAAGTGCGTTTTTCGGCCAACATGCTGCATGGGATTAGTATACCGGTCTAGAGGATTGATCTGAGTGTGAGACTCATGGGATGGATGTCTGTTGCAATTGTTGTCTCGAGAGATGTGAGCTGGAATGCAGTAAATCTTATAAATTTGATATCTGTTAGATGCTACCTGTTGTGTGTTTACTGCATTACTACCGTTTTTCGACTTTATGATGCGCTGTATTTCTTATCTCCCTTCCATTTTTCCTTGTTGTCTATTATGGGATCGCTTGAAGACGACGAGCCAGCGGAGATTCAGCATTGACCCGAGGCTTCACCCGTTCATCACGGGGGCACCGCGGATGCCGGTGCTGGGCGATATTGAGATTATCTACCATGATGAGATGGGATGGCGAGTAGACCCCTCTACCTTTTTGATGGTCTACATAGGACCAGTCAGTCTGATGTTTCGGAGCGGTACACCTCCGTATGTAGATATTATTGGTCCCTATCGCATCTACCAGTTCCTCCCCTTTCCGAGGATGTGGCGCCCTCCGAGGCAGAGGGAGCAGGACTACACTTGGGCAGTACCCCAGTCATCAGTCGTGACCAGCAGGAGAGGTTACGTCTACCAAGGCTAGCGCAAGAGGACTGAGCAGTACTTGAGGACTTACCGCAGGCGTAGGATCGTGGTGTCCAGTTCTTCGTCAGAGTATGAGCCGATTGTGCGTTACAGGCGTACTCATGGTGAGGGTTAGGGTAGCTCAAGGCATCCTCACCACTGACGGTGAGAGCTTGCCAGTGTGTCCTAGGGAGTGAGCTGAGAGCTTTTGATGTATCTTTTGAGAGGAGACGGGTGTTGCTGGTGAGCTCCAAGTGTTTTCTTTTGCTCTTGATGTATTTTTGGTTTCTACCAGACCGTATGTATATGTATGTAGAGTGCCCTACTGACGGGGCTAACTTATGCATGTTATTATACAGTTATGCTTATTTTGCGCTTTATACTCTGATCATCGTTTGCTATGCTTGCCGTTCTTATTTACGTCGTTTTGTTTTCCGCAATGCTGCTTGTATACCACGCTATCGCTTTATATACAGCTAGGCATAGTTAATAATAATAATAATAATAATAATAATAATAATAATAATAATAATAATAATAATAATAATAATAATAATAATAATAATAAGAGGTTGGGACTAATGGGAAGGCTTCATATGTATGGGATCGTCTCATTTTGGTGGTATCAGAGCGTCGAGGATGTTCTGCAGCCAATGGGATTATTCTCCTTTAGAGAGAAGGGTCGTCTCAGAAGCTGTCCGACTGTTGCAGCATGTGCGGCTTTTTGTGCGGCCATCTCGGCATTAAGCCATGTGATACTGTCCTGCATCCGTTGGATCTCCTCTGGAGAATAAGCGGGAGGCACAGCCTGTTGACTTGGCTAATAGGACGACGAGGCTAAATAATGATCACCTATTGCATCAAGCCCATACACAGTTCCTTTCTTATTTTTACCCCCCACAATGTCCAAATAATGGGCATTTTCATCGATAGGGGTCGGAGGCCCCTGATTAGAAGGAGATGCCCCTTCCTCAGCGGCACGTGCACGAGCCTCCTCTAAGATCTCATAATATTTATCCTACAAAACAAAATTGAATATCATATTATTATTAACAATTAATAATTAAGTTATGAAAATTAAACTTGAATATCATTTTATTAACAGTGTACGTATACTTACATTGATATTGCGGGACCTTTCATTGACCCACGCTCCGGACTTCAACTTTTTGGTCTTGGCCAGAATATCGATGGCATTAGGTTCTCGGCCATCCTTAATAGTCTGCATATATTAAAATAATATCATTAAATGTGTGAGTAATAAAAATCAAGTGATGAATTAAACTGCATAAATTAAAATACACTAATTACCATGTTTTGAAAGTGTTGTCCAGTACTGATAGAGCCTCCTGTGTAGGCTGATACGCCACTATCTATGGCCTGATTCTATTGGCCGATGGCACTCCTGTCCTCGAATTCAGTACTGGCAAAATATTGCTCTAGTTGTATTTTTAGATGATCTGCTATCCAGTTTCGTTTAGATTTTCCTGATCTAAGAGCGCTCATTCCATGTTTTATGATGGTCATGCCTTTATGGTCAAACCTCTTCTTGATCTGTGCCCTCATGCCGAGGGTCCTATGTACACAAGTCTTGCACGAAACGCACATATATTTAATTTGGCGACAAAAACATATATAATAGGTACAAAATATAATGTAAAACTAAAATATATGCCAAAACTTGAATTTACCTTAAACTCGTTATACCATAGCTCCTTCACCTTGGGGTCAACTTTTTTATAAGTTGGCCATACTCCGTCGAACTTCTCCTTGATGATTTTTAAAATAATTTTAGTTGTTTGCAACGACGAATCAAACCTGTGATTAAAAAACAATCATGATAAAAATAATGTTATATAATACAACTATTAAAAAACAACAATGTTACAAAATATATCTATTAAAAAACAATAATGTTATAAAATATAACTATTAAAATATCTTACTCCCATTTGCCCAGGCCTAGCGTGATCGTCGTCCTCTCTACAGGCGAAACTCTAACATTTGCCTGCGAAGATGTCGGACCAACGGATGGTAGTGATGGTGCCGGTGTAGAAGATGAGCGACCTGGTAATGATGTCGGACCAACGGATGGTGGTGATGCTCCTTGTCCTGTTCGTCAGGTTCGTCCGAGTCCTGTTCGTCCAGTACCGGTACATCAACTTTTTCCCCACCACCCCCAATATCCACAAGAGAATCACTTGTGATAATATCTGCCACAATATGTTGTAACCTGTGAAGTCCTGCAATGGTATCATCTAGGTATGGAGCCTCCATCTCAGCCTGCCTGATTATAGTATCTATGATTGTACTGCGGGCCATTGGCTTGATGACACCCAACCAGCCTTCATGACTCTCGGGATATGGCATGTAATAAACTTGCTCCGCTTGTTGTGCCAATATGAACGGGTCGTAAGCCTTATTATATCTCCCTAATTTCTTAACTTCAACAAATCCATATTATGCATTATAATAACTTACAAGGTGTTAACCTACATGTTCTTTGAACCAAGCAGGAAACTTTTTGGTAATCTGCTAGTTAATTTGAGCGTTTGAAATGTTGGCTTATTGATCCTTTAGCTCATTGGCATAAATACTACAGGAAAAAGCAAGTAACTTAAAGTACAACACAATTGATTATTAAACACGGTTAAAAACAAATGTGAACACTAACTTACTCTAAATATTGGTTTACCTCTTCACAGTTATGTAGAATGTACAAGTGGGCAGCGTCAATGTCACGTTGCTCCATGTAATAAGATTTGGATTTGCCACTAGCCATGCCCGGGTAATTGAAAATTGATATAGGATAAGGGGCTTTTTGACCAAACTAGTGTTATTTTAGAAACTATTTACCAAAATGGGGTTGTTTTGTAACTATTTACCAAAATAAGGTTGTTTGGAATTTTTTACGTTTAGTGTCGGCCAAGGCCTACGCTAAAGGCCGATGCTAAAGGTGTCACCCGTCTGCTGTGACCCGTCTGCTGGTCACTTGTCCGCTGAGACTTGTCTGAATCACCCGTCTGATAGTCATCAGAAGGGTGAATCACCCGTCTGATTGTGAAGATCCAGCTTCAAACGGGTGACACCTCGAGCGTCGGCCTTTAGCGTGGGCCTTGGCCGACGCTAAACGTAAAAAATTCCAAACAACCCTATTTTGGTAAATAGTTACAAAACAACCCCATTTTGGTAAATAGTTTCTAAAATAACACTACTTTGGTCAAAAACCCAGGATAAGGAGTAGCGTCAATATCATCTTCTTCATTACAATCCGGTGGATAGTAATAAGAGGCTAAGGTGGATGTCTCCTCCACTAAGTAGGCTTCACAAATGGAACCCTCCACCCTAGCCTTGTTCTTAACTTTGAATTTCAGGGATTGCAAGAACCTAAGTAGGAAGAAATTGGAGTTAAAATGTGATTATAATTAAATTGAAGTACAAATATGATTATATACCTCTCAAAAGGATACATCCAACGATATTGGACCGGTCCACCAACTCTTGCTTTGTCTGGGAGATGAATTGGAAGATGCTCCATTGAATCGAAGAAGCTGGGCGGGAATATCTATTCCAACTTACATAGCAACACGGGTATATTTTCTTCCATGACCCTTAGCTGTTCCACATTTGGTGTTGTCGAAGTCAACTCCCTAGAGAAATGGCTAAGCTCAACAAGTGGCTTCCAAATAGGTTTCGGTAATGAGTTGACAAATGAGGAGGATGGATTGAGTGCTCAGTTTCATTCTTACGAGACGCAGTTTTAGTCCTCCTAAAAGGATGCCTGGAAACAAGGAATGAGCGGTGATTATCAAAATAACATACCTTCCTACTATTTTTAAGTGAGAACGCCTTTAATCTCTCCATACATATTGGTCAAGCAAGCTTCCCCACAATACTCCAACCCGAAAGCATCCCATAAGCCGAAAAGTCATTGATCATCCACATTAGTGCTGCCTTCATCATGAAATTCTGCCTTAAATCAACATCATAAGTGAATACACCATCATTCCACAATGTCTTCAAGTCATCAATGAGCGGCTGCAAGTACACATCAATCTTGGCTTTTGGTTTTTTCTCTCCTGGAATTAGGACTGTCAGGAACATAAACTCCCTCTTCATGCACATCCCAGGGGGAAGATTGTACGGTGTTAGGATAACAGGCCAACAAGAGTAATTCTTTCAGGATTGACCAAAGGATTGAAGCCATCTGCACATAGCCCTAACCTGATGTTTCGAGAGTCTTGAGAAAACGTTGGATGCACCCTATCAAAAAGCTTCCAAACCTCTCCATCAAAAGGATGAAACATGACCCCCGATTGCCTCTGATTCTCACAGTGCCACCTCATGTGGGATGCAATTGCCATCGAAGAGTACATTCTTTGCAGCCTTGGGACGATCGGAAAGTACCACATTCTTTTTACAGCGGTCTTCTTTTCAATGCCACTTCTAGTTGTTGTCTTGTATCGATCCGTGCCACAAAATTTGCAATTTGTTATGCTCTTAGTTGCTTGCTCTTTGAAGTATAATATGCAACCAAAACAGCAACAATCAATTTTAATATAGCCCAAACCCAAACCGGCCACTGTCTTCTTAGCATGTTAATATTCTTAGGCATATGATTTTCACCCGGCATTGTCTCACTCATAAACTTCATCATTTCAATATAACAATCTTGCGACATATTGGATTGAGCTTTCAGGCTTAGAGCTCTCAAAGCGGCCGACAATTCCGAGTGTTTATCACATCCTTCCCACAAAGGCCTTCGTGCAGCCACGAGCATGTCATAGAATTTTTGAGCTGCGGGATTTGGATCTTCCTCTGTGTGTTTCCTCCATAACACAATCACCTTCTAAGGCCTGACCCACTAAGGGTCCGACATGATCCATGATCATCTACTTGTAAGTGTTCACTTCTTCCCTCCGCTCACCAATTCCATAATATGAATTATTGACCACCGCAGTGGCAAAATTGGGCTCTTCACCATGCCTGGTCCAACGATAATAATTAGGCATAAACCCCTTATTGCAAAGACACAACAATACTTGAGCGGGATTCTTGAAAATGCACTTTAAGCAAGGATACCTTAACTTCTGATCAGGGTTATTTACAAATTTATCGTCCTTAGTAGCGCATTCTAGGAATACATGAATTCCATCCTAGAATTATACAGTTAGATGTATGTTGCGATCCAACCTATTGTACATCCACATTCGATTCTTGGGAATTTCCATTACAAGTGCCTAAGGAGGAAAGCAACACATGCATTCATACAAATATATATATAATTAAGTAAATTATAAGCACATCACCTATTGAGCTCCGCTCTCCACTAACAAACAACATATCAGATTGGCATACACATGCATAGTCTCTAAATTATCAGCACACAACTAGTTCCAAGTGAGCTCCACTCTCCAGTAACAAACAACACATCAAACAAACACATGCATTTGAATAATTTATCAGCACACAACCAATACCCTAGTGAGCTCCGCTCTCCACTGACAAACAACCAATCAATTCACATAATAGTACATTACATGTACAATCAATCAAAGTCTTAAGAAAGAGAGAGTATTTGACATATACCTCAACTCCAAGCAAGCATTGAAAAGAGAGGAGCTAGGGAATGCGAACTGAGAGTGGGGACCTGAAATTAGTCAATCACAAAAAATTCAAGCCAATATTACAAACTCATTCCATTTTCAAGTTGCTACTAGAAAAACTCAACCTCATCCATAAACTTTCATTTACAATAAAGAAAAGAGCATTTGGTCAAGCTTTTACTATTCTCAAGTATACTAGGAACTTATAATCACAATGACTATCATTTCATTTAAATATTTAACTTTAGCAAGAGATAAGAATTGGAAAAATGCACACAACTGAGAAAGAGAGAGTATTTGACATACACCTCAACTCCGAGCAAGCATTGAAAAGAGAGGAGCTAGGGAATGCGAACTGAGAGTGGGGACCTAAAATTATTCAATCACAAAAAATTCAAGCCAATATTACAAACTCATTCCATTTTCAAGTTGCTACAAGAAAAACTCAACCTCATCCATAAACTTTCATTTACAATAAAGAAAAGAGCATTTGGTCAAGCTTTTACTATTCTCAAGTATACTAGGAACTTATAATCACAATGAGTATCATTTCATTTAAATATTTAACTTTAGCAAGAGATAAGAATTGGAAAATGCACACAACTGAGATATGAAAGAAACGTGAACCACAATAAAGAGAAATAACAAAAGTTAAATCATCAATGATATAAGAACTTATGGAACATCATCAGAGAAATGACCAATGAAGATTTTTCAAGCAGGTCAATTCACTGTCTACCACGGTTTGTTTTAAGTAATTTTCAGGTTTCATGAGTGTACAAGAGACTTGAAATTGTGTAAAGCAAAAACCTAGAGTATTTTATAATATCCCAGGTTTAAAAAGATGATGTATCCAGCATTATGTTGGATTTTGTAACTTGTGACAATATCTTCAACAAAACTATCAGCTATAGAATGTTGGTACCATTATTAAGTATCAAGCTATTAGTCATCAATGGTAATTTCTTTCAATAAATGTAAGAAAAGGCTATCTTATGACCTTATTAGTCAACCATGCTTATTTGTGCTACCTAAAACAACAGCAATCATAATAAAAACCAGAAAAGGAGACTGAACCAGATCCACAAAAATCATCATATGGAAATGACAAAACCTGATTACAATAAACCCAAAACCATAGATCACCTTCCAATCAGTATTTCTACCCTTTAGATGCTAGAATCATACACTCCAATTCTTATTCGTTATAACTTTTAGCATATTATGATAACTATGCAGAACTAAATGTTAACAAATATATAGTATAAGGCAATTTAAAGCATACATTCGTGACCACAAAAGCACCCTTGAAAACAACCCTAAATCACCCCTGAAAACAGCCCCAAATCACCCTTGAAAATAGCCACAATGTAAATACCCCAATCGAAGGTAAATGCCAAGAATGGGACCAAAGCATACATACGTGACCACAAAAGTACCCTTGAAAACAGCCCCAAATCACGGATTAAAACCCATACCAGAAGATGAAAGGTGAAGGCCCGAATAGAGAGAAGACCACGTGCGGTGGCGGGGCGATCGTCCAGTGTGTGGTGCGCGGTCGGCCGGAGCGTTGTAGCGGTGTGAGGTGGTGGCGGCCCTAAGGCAGAGAAAAAGGAGAAGCTTGTGAAGGAGGGAGGGAGAAAAAGAGGGAAAGTGAAAAAGGGAGGGCCGTAGCTCATGCGTGCCAAGTAAAATCAAGATTTTCCGACCGATTTTGAAATCAGTGGCAAAATTGTTACCGTTGGCGGTCAGAAAAGTGGTCGGAAACATTGTTAATTCATTTGACTTTTTACCCTTCAATTTTTCCAATCAAATTTCCCACTGATTTGAAAAAAAAAATTGCCACTACACAAATGATCGCAAAATCGGTCGAAAATCAATTTTTAAAGCGTTTTTTTCTTCTTTTTTGTTAAATAAGAATCAGTCAGAAATTCAGTGGCAAAAACAATTATTGCCACCGAATTTAAATCGGTCTGAAAATGTCGATCGCAAAATGGACTTTTTTAGTAGTGTTAGACAAGTTTGTTGTCTTGTTCATCGGTGACATCCTTATTTACTCTTCGAGTAAAAAGGAACACCAAGAGCATCTTCGTGTGGTGCTGCAAGTGTTAAAGGATAGGCAGTTGTATGCTAAGTTGTCGAAGTGCGAGTTTTGGCTAAAGGAAGTGCATTTCTTAGGCCATATGATTAGTAAGGATGGAATCGCGATGGATCCTGCGTAAGTCGAGGCTGTAGTGAGTTGGGAAACCCCTAAGTCTGTAAGCGAGGTCAGAAGCTTTCTGGTTTTAGCGGGCTACTATCAAAGGTTCATAGAAGCATTCTCTAAGATTGCGTTACCTATGACGCAGTTGATGAGAAAAGGAAGGCGTTCAAGTGGTCAGAGGCCTGTGAGTAGAGTTTTCAAGAGCTGAAGAGGAGGTTGACCACATCGCCATTGTTGGTTTTGCAGATCTTTTAGGATGATTTGATGTATACTGCGATGCATCTTATCAAGGTTTGGGTTGTGTGCTCATGAAAGAAGGAAAGGTAGTGGCATATGCCTCCAGGCAGTTGAGAACACATGAGCGGAACTACCCAACGCATGATCTGGAATTGGCTGCGATAGCGTTTGCATTCAAGATATGGAGACGCTATCTGTATGGTGTTAAATTCAGCATATTTAGAGACCATAAGAGCTTGAAGTAGCTATTCGACCAGAAGGAGTTGAACATGAGGAAGCGTAGGTGAATGGAATTCATAAAGGACAATGAGATTGGCTTGCAATACCATCCATGTAAGGCAAATGTAGTAGCGGATGCGCTCAGTAGGAAATCCCTACACGTATCTGCAATGATGGTAAAGGAGCTAGAGTTGATAGAGCAGTTTAGAGATCTGAATCTTGGTGTGGAAATCGTCGAGAATAGGTTGAATATGGGAATGATTAAGGTAACTAGCGATTTCCTAGATCTTTTGTGGAAGAAGTAAGCTGAGGATAAGTACCTCGACGAAGTGAACCGGTTAATAGAAGAAGGTAAGACTTCAAAATTCATGAGAGGTATTGATGGTCTGTGTAACACCCAGATTTTCATGGTTTCTAAGAATGACAAACTGTATAAATGAGTTTATATTTTTATCTGAGGTTTATAAAAAAGAAATAAAATAAACTAAGACCATAGTCACGATCTACACTATCGTAGGGAGTTACGGTTAAATTTTGGGTCCAAAACTCAGACGGAGCCCGGTCTGCATTTTTCACTGACAGTATGATTTTACTGCTCAGACGACCAAATTTTGACTCGTGAACGAAACAGTTAGTCTTAGAATCGAATTTCCTACAATTTTGATAAAATTGGTTTTTCGCACTAACAAGCGAAATAATGTAAGTTATTGGACTCACTAACAGATAAACGTGAAATCATATCAGGTCACATCACCCAGGAAAATGTGCCAGTGTCATGACGACGTTAGAAAATATTTAGACGCGAAAAGACCAAAATACCCCTAACCTTTTTCATAATTACCATTTAACCTTGTGTGAAAAGACCATTTTGCCTTTAAGTGAAAAACTTGTGGACATTCTTGCCCATCACTTCATCTCACACGCCTCCTTCACTTCATGAAGCCTTCACCATTTCATTTTCTCACTTCATCTTTCTCCTTAAGTTTCTCTCATTTTCTTTAAAAGAAAACTTGATTTTGGTGAACGAAAAGTGTTGAATCTTGTTCATTCTTCATCATTCAAGAGGTAAGATTACTCCTTTGATCCTTAAACCTCATGAATCTTCTCTTGTTCTTGTTTGAAAACATTGATTTCCATGAGTTTCAACTTCTTGATCCAATCTTCAAAAATTCATAGAAAAGTGTAGAAAAATCCTTTTAATGTAAAACCAATTTCTATGAGTTAGTTTCATCATCCTCTCTCACTATCCAAGAGCATGTAATCAAAAGATGTCCCTAGACCATATGGGTATGATGAGGCCGAAACCTATAGGGTGAAAAAGCTTGAGTTTTTTATTCTAGTTTTGAGTAATGAGACTTGTTTTAGTGTTAGGTATACCTAAGGATCATCCATCCAAGAGATTGAAACCAAATGAAATCCCTAGCTTTTTTTTCCATATATGGTCGAACCCAAAGTCTAAGGAAATAGGGAAAATTTGTGTTGTTAAATGTTGATGTTTGAATTGATTGTGTGAAGTAGTTGGTGTTGAGTATTCGGGCGAATAATCGGGAGATTCGCGAACCGCTTAGACGATTTTCATTCGGAGGATTACTTCACAAAAGGTATAGGGAGTGAACCTCATCACACCAAAATTGGTGGAAGATAAAAATGGTTGTGTAATGCCCCAATTTTCAAGTTTTATAACTATTCAGTATTTAAACGTTTGTATTTTATTAGAGGGTTTAGAGAGTGAAATAAAATATTCTGAGAACATAGAGATGCCCTACACAACCATAGGAAGCCATGGTTAAGTTTTGGGCGAAAGCTCAAACGGAGCCCGGTCTGCGTTTTTACGGATAGTAGTCTTTTTCTACTATCAAGACCTAATTTTGACTCATGAACGAAACAATTAGGTTTTATATTTTATTTCCAATGATATTGATTATTTTGAAGATTTTCAAAATAAATGAGTCGTCGAAATAATTAAGTCGTCATACGACTTTCTTGGGCGAAAACCTAAATCGGGTGAATAACGGAGCTGAATACGGGATTTCAGTGACCCGCTACGAATAAGGTTGAAGTCACATGGTGTGCTATGACTCATCAGTGTAATGATTACATTTAGAAAATATCTGGACGTGAAATGACCAAAATGCCCTTGGCCTTTTACAAAATTACCATTTGCCCTAGGATGAAAATACAGTTTTGCCCCTGAGAATTTATGGAATAACCCTTTTGACGTTGTGACTCACCATGTCATCATTACCTTTCTAGAAATATCTAGATATTTATAGGGGAAATGACCATTATGCCCCTAGTCTTTTAAGGAATTACCAAATTACCCTTTTGGTTATTTACAAGTTTCCCATGATATCAAAATAAATATCTCACCTTCACCTCTCTCTAGGCCACACGGCCTTTCTCTTTCTCTCTCTATCTTCTCTCTTCTCTCTCTTGTTTTTCATGTCCTTCAAGGTCTTCATAAGTTCTTCAACCAAAATCATGTTTTGATCTTGAAACTTGTAAGTTTTTGGTGAAATCAAGTTGTTTCTCTTCAAGACTTTGAATCTAGGAGGTAGTAACTTCAATCTCCATATCTTAATCACTCTATTTCATCTCTTGAATCTCTTGATTCACGAAGATCCAACTTTGATCCATGAACTTTGAAAATTCATAGAAAAGTGTAGAAAAATCCTTTTAATACCAAATCAATTTCTATGATCTAGTTTCATCATTCTCTTTCATTATCCCAGAGCATGAAATCAAATAAGTTTTCTAGCCATTTCTTCTTAAAGTGGCTGAACCACCTAGCTTGAAAAAGGTTGAGTTTTTTATTCAAGTTTTGAGTAATAAGACTTAATCTAGTGTTGTGTATACTTGAGGATCATTGATCCAAGAGTTGGAAACCAAATGAGCTTCCTAGCTCAAATGAGTTTTCTTGGCTGAAACCTCCATGTGTTGGTGGATGGGATTTTGATTCAAGTTTTGGTGTAATAGGCTTTGATCTAGCCTTACCACACCTAGTAAGGATGGAATCCAAGAGATAGGAATTTTTGGACATCCCTAGCTATTTTTATGGCTCCATGTCCGAATCCTATATAGGTAGGAATAGGAAGATTTGTGTTGTGAAATATTGATGTTTGGATTGATTATGTGTATGTAGTTGTCATTGGTTGATCGGACGAGGAATAGGGAGAATCCGCGAGCCGATCGGACGACTTTTGCTTGGAGGATAACTACAATGGGTAAGGGGAGTTTGCCTGAGGGATTTCCCCCAATAACTATATGTTATCCGTGATTGATTTGTGTAGCTCTGTTGGAGCTTCGTTGTAATTGTAATAATGGTTTATGCTTTAGTATGCTTTAGCATATGTTTATGACGATGTTGATTGGATGAAAAATGTTTTCATGTATGTTGAAAAACCATACTTTGATCTCTAGATCAAGTAAGGATTTTTATGCTTGATTATGATACAATGATGCATGATTATCGTTTGTCATAATTTTGTGAGCATTTTGAGCTATGACTTGACAAGTTAGTGAAGCAAAATCCTCACATTTACCTTATGGTAGCTTGCGGCCTTAACAGGAAAAATATGGAAGAACATGTGTTGTTCTTGAACATTCAAAGTTTTTGAAGTAAGAAAGTGTTTTAATAACTTATGTCTCAAAGAAAAACAATAAGTGACTTTGATCCAAAGATCAAGTAAAGTTTCAATCTTTAAGTGTTTTCAATAAAGTGAAACATGTCTTTTACTTTAACCTTAGTTCATCTAAGTGAGCAAGTGATTTAAAAGTGAAACAAAGAAGTGTTTTCATGAAAAGTTAAACATAGTTTCATATGGCATTTCTTTTATCTTAGAACAAAGACAATGTTCCATTTTTTTTAACATAATGGAGACTTTTTATTCTCAAGCTGATTAAAATGAATCATAGTTAAGGAAGTTAGATGAGATTACATTTCCTTTCCATTAACTTAGAACATGATTTTACACTAAGTTAGAAAGGAAAAACTCTTCTCAAATTAGTCAAGATACATTGCTTTAAGCAAGTGCAACGTATTTCAAATCAAGTAAGTTTTCAATTGAAAACAATTGTTTTCGTTTACAATCGTTTTGGTTTACAAAGAGAGTTTTAACTCTAAATCGTAAATTATTATGCATGAAAAACCTAAGTTAAGTAATTAACTTAGAGTTGAAGACAAGGGATAATTAAGTATGGTATGTGGTGGAACAAGACCATATACTATACCATTGATGACTTAGTACATCAATGACTTCATAAGACTTAAGTGAATCAACACTTATTTCATTAATTGAAAATCAAGGAGTAATATCTTAGAAAGCATCAAAGACTTATCTAAGAGGATTCTCAATCCTTCTTCATAATACTTAGGATTTGAGATGTGATTCATAAGACATAAACACAAACATTAAACGTTTTGGGTTTTGAAACAATAGTTCGATTATGGACCGGTGATTTGGATCAAGGTTAGCCGTTCGATTGTTTCATTCTTGTAATGATCGGGACGAGAAGGACCCTGAGGCTGTGTAGGTATGGGACTGTATAGTTGAAGGAATCCTGAGGCTGTGCAGGGATGGGACTGTATAGTTGAAGGAATGCTATAAGAATTTATTGGTCCAAACGTAAGAAATCCATAGTTAAGCGTGCTTGACTTGGAGCACTTGTAGGATGGGTGGCCTTCTGGGAAGTCTCCTAGAAAGCGTGTAAGTGAGGACAAAACACGCTGAAAAGACACGCGTTGGTTTGTGGGGACAGTCGGCAATTCTGAAAGCAGTCCGGATCATTCCAAAGGAATCACGAGATATTTATCCGATGGACAAATGTTTTATAATTCAAAGACACGTATAGTTCCTAAGGAATAAAAAACCTAGCGAATCTTGAAGTTTATCCAATGGATAGACATTGCTTTATCGCATCTGCCTTGTGTAAGCTATGGCATTTCATGTGCATAGTTATAAGGCCTTGAGCCTAGGAGTTGAGCTTACACCTTGATGCGGGTGCGAATCTTACGGTGACGGTCTTCAATGGTCTTTTTGGAGGTATCAGGGTTGGAAGGGCTGACATGAGACCAGTTGGTGATTCTTTTGTGTCATGACGAATTCGTGCAATACACTGATATCCTCTACTAGATGCCGTACTTTTCATGTTTGGTCGAGAGTGTTTCCGTAAAGCCAGATACGTGCACGTTACGAATGTTGTAGCATCTTGCTCATGGCTGGCAATAACCGGATCATGTTCTCCCATTCACTCAATCCGACTGTTTGTTAGCTCCATGGAGTAGGGCTCAGAGTGTTACCCTTGTGGCATATGGCATTGAGTCATGTACATCGCAGCGCATTGCATGGTTGTTGAGATTACATTTACCTATTGTACATCATTATTTTGTTTTCGAAGATGTCTTATGCTGCTAATTTATTAATATGATATATTGCGATTTATGGTATGCATGTTGGATATGTTGTTACCTAGTGTGTTGTCCGGTGTTACTACTACTGTTGTGCTGTGATTATACTGCATATGTTCACATGCTGTTTTGTGCATCGTGCATGTAGCTATCGTGTTTAAATCCCTATATTGGTTACTCACCTTTGCCTGTACATGTTGGACACCCTGTTGTGTTTTTGGATACGTGTACAGATACTTCTCAACGATCATTTGGGTCACTTCAGGACCCTAGAGCTTGTGCTTCTTGATGCCGACGACGAAGATGTGTGGACTGTCGACTACGAGACCCAGTCTCATTAGTATGATGTATACTAGGTAGTAGGCTCTATTGTCCGTAGAGTCCTTTTATCAAACCAGCTTTTAGGATTTTAATGTACAATATTGAGAAAATCAGTGTATGTGGTTTGAAAACCTCTCTATAGTTTGGAACTTCTATATGAAAGACAATTCCAGGAAAACTTATATTGGATGGTTTAGGGTTTGTGAATAAACCTAGTTCATGTGTGTTGTTAAGTATAATGTGATTTTAATACTGTGATGCGTGTATTACTTTCTGAAGCATTATGCCGAAAACTTTTTACACCCGAGTTTTCTGACTTAAAGTAAATTATCCTTTTTCCGAAAGTAACCAGCAATTCTTTTTCAAAATTTTCAATTCCGCACGTGTTCTTCATGTAATGCCCAAGGGGGGTGTTACAGGTTGTTTATACTTGGTTTGGGTGAAACCCTTTTGCTTGGGTTCACTACTTTATTTATGAAGTTCTCTTTGAGAACCTGATTGTAATAATGGTTGTATACTTAGTATGTGTTTATGATGATGAATGGTTGGATGGAAAAATATTTTCATGAATGTTGAAAACCATACTTTGATCTCTAGATCAAGTAAGGATTTTTATGCTTGATTATTATTGAATGATGCATGATTATTGTTCATAATAATATTGTGAGCATTTTGAGCTATTACTTGACAAGTTAGTGAAGCAAAATCTTCACATCCCTTGTGTGGGAGTATTCGGCCATGACCATAAGAAAAAGGAAGAACATGAGTTGTTCGTGAACATTCAATGTTTTTGAAAGTTAGAAAATGTTTTAGGAACTTATATTTTTAAACAAAACAAGAAGTGATTTTGATCCAAAGATCAAATAGAGTTTCAACCTTCAAGTGTTTTACTAAGGTGAAAACGTATTTTTACTTTAGTCATAGTTTATCCAATTAACTAAGTGTATCAAAAGTAAAATGATGAAAGTGATTTCATGGAAGTAAAAGTAATATGAAGTTACCTTAGGTTTTAATGGGATGCCACCTTCATTTTAAAACTAAGTTAATATTCAATCTTCAAAGTATAAAGAGGATTTTGTCCTAAAGTTTCGTTTTAACTGAATCATAGTTCAAAAAACTAAATGAAATTCCATTTTCTTTTACACTAACTTAGAACATGGTTTTACACCAAGTTAGTATGGAAAAACCCTTTTCAATTTAGTTAAGGTACTTTATTTTAAGCAAGTAACAAAGTTATTTCAAATCAAATGAGTTTTTAATTAAAAAGGTTTTGATTTACAAAGTCTCAAGTCAAGAGTTTTCAACTCTAAATAGTAAGGTTTCACGCATGAAAACCTAAGTTAAGTAATTAACTTAGAGCAAAAGAAAAGAGATAATTAAGTATAATATATGGTGGAACAAGACCATGCACTATAAGATTGATGATTAGTTCATCAATGACTTCATAAGACTTAAGTGAATGAATACTTATTTCACTATTTGAAACTCAAGGAATTAATATCTTAGAAAGAATCAAAGACTTATCTAAAAGGATTCTCAATCCTTCTTCATAATACCTAGGACTTGAGATGTAAATCATAAGACACGAACACAAACATGAAACGTTTTGGTTTTTGAAACAGTAGTTTGACGACGGACCGGTGATTCGGATCCAGGTCAATCGTTCAATTGTTTCATTCTTGCGTTGACTCGATCCCGGAGGGATCACGAGATTTATCCGGTGGATAAAATTTTTATAATACGAAAACGCGTATAGTTCCTAAGGAAAAGAACCTTAGTGAACCTTGAGGTCTATCCGATGGATAGATATTGCTTTGTCGCATCTGCTTTATGTAAGCATTGGCATTTCATTGCATGAGTTGTAAGACCTTGAGCCTAGGAGTTGATCTTACACCTTGATGCGGGTGCGAATCTTACGATGACGTTTTAAATAGTCTTGGAGGTATCAGGGTTGGAAAGGCTGACATGTGACCAGTTGGTAGCTCTTCTGTGTCGTGGCGACTCCGAGCAATACACTGATATCCTCGACTAGATACCGTACTTTTCATGTTTGGTTTAGAGTGTTTCGGTAAAGCTAGATACGTGCACATTATGAATGTTGTAGCATCTTGCCTAAGGCTGGCGTACTAGGAACATATCCTCCCATTCACTCTCTCCGACACTTTGTTAACTCCATGGAGTAGGTGTCAGAGTTTACCCTTGTGCTATATGGCAATGAGTCATGTACATTGCATTGCATTGCATGGCTGTTGATGATTACATTTACTTGTTGTACATCACTATTTTGTTCTCGAGGATGCCTTCCATTATGCTTCTAATTGATTAACATGATATATTGAGATTTATGGTATGCATGTTAAGTATTTTATTACTTGGTGCGTTGTCCCGTTTTTACTTCTGCTATTTTGCTGTGTTGATGATTAGGAATCTCACCCATATTTGTATATATTATCTGCTGGTATTGCTGTTTCTACTTAAGAAGATGGGCGTGACGACGATTCATTTCAACATATACTTTGAGTCCGAAGGGGGACTCCCTCTACTGTTTTGTTTTGGTCAGGCAGTGTCCAAGTGTCAGTTGTACCTTTTGGGGAGCTGTGACTCCTAGTACTTAATTATATACTTATTGTCCATTAGGCTTGGACCTATGTCTGTACAGTATTGTTTCTATTTCCGTACTGTAATTCTGTATGACTTATAGAAATACGTGGTGAACCTAAGTTCATTTATTATTACTCACTTTACTAATCCCATTATATCATTGCCAAAAGAAAGAAAAAAAGAAAAATCGTATTTTCCGCATTAATATTATTTTCTGCCTTATAATCGTTCGGGAATGTGACCCTCGGGAAAAGGTGTTGCATTATTTGGTATCAGAGCTGGCCGAGTCTTTTGGGGTTTGTAGGTTATGGTCTGTCTTGTTTGTGTTGTGTATTCTCTGTGTTTCTCTATTGTTATCTCCGCAAGGAAGATAATGTTGTTTGCTTTGGTTGTGTAGTGGTCCTTTGAGTTAGACAATTCTGGTTTTGAAGGTAGCGATGGCTGCTCAAAACCTGAATGTTGCTGTGAACGCCATCCGGGAGATGGCTGCTGTAACATCCCGATTTTCTGTGACTCTAATCGAGTTGGTTAACCTCGATTAGGGCTTTAGATGATTGTGTGAATTGTAATATGCTAGTTTAAGACCTAGTTTGAAGCTTAGGAATAGGCTTGATCAAGGTTGGAGGTGTACAAAGCGTTAAACGAGTAACTGTGGAAGCCAGAAGTTTGGAAGGCTTTTCCCCGCTGAGCAGCACGCTCAAGCGTGGCAAGGGAGCACACCTCAACGTGCCTACGCTCAAGCGTTGGTAACGTTGCTCGCTCAAGTGTTCTGAGTGCGTTTGCCAGCTGGTGTACTTTTTGCCGCGTCTGCAACACATGTTAGGCCGGGGTCAAGGCGGAGCGGACAAGGTTTCACGCTCAAGCATGGAGAGGACCTCACGCTTAAGCGTGCTGGAGGTCCACGCTAAAGTGTTCTCAGCAGGATGCCCCAAGTGAAGTCTTTCTCTTCTCTTTCACTTGGGCCATTTTCCTCTTCTTCCAACACGAGTTGCAGAGAGAGTGGAGAGAAGGCAGAGCTCTTAGAAAGAGAAAGCTCAGTTTCGAGGCGATCGAAGTGCCGGAACGTGATTCCGACTGCACGGTTGTGATTGCGGCGAAGTCTTCTTTGACTTTGACGGATTTCTTTCTCGATTCGCCCAAGGTAAACTCGAATCCCTAACACGTGTTCTTGGCGTTCTTCGAGTCTTTACCTCTTTCTTTGATCTTTTGAGCTTGCCCTATGGCTAACACTATTGCATATGTGTTGTGCTCGTGATTAGGGCAAAGTTCGCGCTCGTGATTTCTTGCGGATTGAAGCCTGAGGCCATGGCTACCAAAGGGGTTTGGAGCTGTTCGTGGTTGTTCTTCGTGTTCGTGGGTGCGTGGGACGATGTGTCGGTGATTGTCTCAGAATTCGTGCGACGATTGTTCAGGTGGGGAGAAAGAGTGCTGCTGCCATCGGGAAGGCAAGAGTAATGTAGGATGTTTTTCTGCTATGTGTAGGGAAGCCCTAACCCTGCTAGTGGTTGAGCCCTGACAACGTACCTTAACCCTAGGTTTAGCTTACTTTGGGCTATCGCCGTTAAGTTTGGAAACCTTAGGCTAGTAAACTGTTGATTGAGGATGTTTGGCTTCGTATGACTGCTATGATGATTGTCGTTGTTGCTATTTGTCTAAGTGCCTATATGCTAGTTTTTTTTTTTTTATCAAACAATAGGAGCCTTGTTAAAACCTTGTGGTGCAAAACCCTCCTTAGGGAAAAAACACCAGTGGATATGATGTGATAGTGAGCGTTGTGATATATGCTATTGTGCTATTGTTGATATTATTGCTGCCGTTATTATGCTGTATGATTTGTCTAACGGCCCGTACTACTTTAAGGATTGCCGACTGTCCCCACAAACCAACACGAGTCTCTTCAGCGTGCTTTGTCCTCACTCACACGCTTCCTAGGAAAACTTCCCAGGAGGTCACCCATCCCAAAATTACTCCAAGTCAAGCACGCTTAACTTTGGAGTTCTTATGTGATGGGCTACCGAAAAGAAGATGCATCTTATTGGTATAGGTAGTACCAATCAATTCTTATAAGCCTTCCTTCAACTGTACAGTCCCATACCTGCACAGCCTCAGGATCCCTCTCATTCTGGTGTGAATCGGTTCATTCATGTATCCCTCCGCCTAAAAGCCTGCCAGGAGTCGCTCCTTGTTCGTGCCTCATGCACCGGCGATCACTCCCCGCCCTCGTCAACCCCGGGAGTTACATGCCCACCTGCTTCCGCTTGGTTCGTCCCCGAACCACACCATACTGGGAGAGGTCCGCTCTGATACCATTTGTAACGGCTCGAACTGCTTTAAGGATTGCCGACTGTCCCCACAAAACCAACACGAGTCTCTTCAGCGTGCTTTATCCTCACTCACACGCTTCCTAGGAAAACTTCCCAGGAGGTCACCCATCCCAGAATTACTCCAAGTCAAGCACGCTTAACTTTGGAGTACTTATGTGATGGGCTACCTAAAAGAAGATGCATCTTGTTGGTATAGGTAGTACCAATCAATTCTTATAAGCCTTCCTTCAACTATACAGTCCCATACCTGCACAGCCTCAGGATCCCTCTCATTCTGGTGTGAATCGGTTCATTCATGTATCCCTCTGCCTAGAAGCCTGCCAGGAGCCGCTCCTTGTCCGTGCCTCATGCACCGGCGATCACTCCTCGCCCTCGTTAGCCCCGGGAGTTACATGCCCACCAGCTTCCGCTTGGTTCGTCCCCGAGCCACACCGTACTGGGAGAGGTCCGCTCTGATACCATTTGTAACGGCTCGGACTGCTTTAAGGATTGCCGATTGTCCCCACAAACCAACACGAGTCTCTTCAGCGTGCTTTGTCCTCACTCACATGCTTCCTAGGAAAACTTCCCAGGAGGTCACTCATCCCAAAATTACTCCAAGTCAAGCACGCTTAACTTTGGAGTTCTTATGTGATGGGCTACCGAAAAGAAGATGCATCTTGTCGGTATAGGTAGTACCAATCAATTCTTTTAAGCCTTCCTTCAACTGTACAGTTCCATACCTGCACAGCCTCAGGATCCCTCTCATTCTGGTGTGAATCGGTTCATTCATGTATCCCTCTGCCTAGAAGCCTGCCAGGAGCCGCTCCTTGTCCGTGCCTCATGCACCGGCGATCACTCCCCGCCCTCGTCAGCCCCGGGTGTTACAATTTGAAAGTGAGCGTTGTGACGGAATGCCATAGAGTTAAGTTTGACTGTGTGCCATGTTGTTGTCGAGTTGATACCGGGGATGGTGCCGTTGCTGTTATGCTGACTTTTCGAGGTTGTGACCGTGTTGCTTGAGCGGTGGCTCGTGGACGCGTGGCGTCGAGGCTGTGGCCGTGTGGATGCAGTGGCATCGTGTTGTTTCTGATTGAGAGTTTAGGCGTGAGATCCAGAATCAAGCCAGTTGAGAATGTTTGTTGCATATCATCATCAGTTGCCAAGTGGCGAGGCCGTATGACAGGTAGTATAGGCTACCAGCGTCATACGAGGTTAGTTGTACCTGAGTGAGGGTACGGAAAGTAGATGGGGCGGTCAAGTGAAACCTTGGGGATGTTGCCAGTCTCGAGAAAAGTTTACAGTGACAGATGAGGTAGCCCCTATCCTGTCGTGACGCCCGATCCAGTCCGGTTTGCCTGACTAATCCCAGAGCTTTCCATTGTTCCAGGCTAACGTTCCGAGGCGACCGAGATACCCCAGTTCCGATGTTGAAGGGGGATGCACTCTTATTAGTCACGGTGAGCGGTTCCGTTTCTTAGACAAACTAACTCCGTTCCGACACAGAACCTGTTCCGGTGTGGACTTGTTCAGGTGTGGAACCGTTCCAGTGGGAACCAGCTTTGTGAGTTTCGGTCGACATGCTCCATGGGATTAGTATCCCGATCTAGAGCATTGATCTGAGTGTGAGACTCACGGAGATGGATGCTTGCTGCATGTGTTGTCTTGAAAGACATTTGTTGGAATGCAGTAACTATTATACCTGTGATATTTGCTACGTGTTATATGAGTTTACTGCATTACTGTTGTTTTCCGACATTGCTATGCACTTTATTTCTTATCTCCCTATCGTTGTTTCTGTTGTTCTATTTTTGAGTTCGCTTGAAGACGATGAGCCAGACGAGGCACAGGATGGACCCGAGACTTCACCAGTTTGTCATGGGGGCACCACGGATGCCGGTGCTGGGCGACAATGAGATCGTCTATCATGACAAGAGGGGATGGCGGATGGACCCCTCGACCTTTTTGGTGGTTTACACAGGACCCGTCAGTCTGATATTTCGGAGCGGCATCGTTGGCCCCTACCACATGTACCAGTTTCTTCCCTTCCCAGGATGTGGCGACCTCTGAGGCAGAGGGAGCGAGACCACATGCGGGTGGCACCCCAGTCTTCAATCGTGTCCAACAGAAGAGGCTACGTCTACCGAGGCCAGCGTCGGAGGACAGAGTGGTATCTAAGTACCTACCGTAGGCGCAAGATTGTGGTGTCCAGCTCTTCGTCAGAGTACGAGCCTTTGGTGCGGTATAGGCGTGCTCATGGCGAGGGTCAGAGTAGCTCAGGGCATCCTGACCACTGATGGTGAGCGCCTGCCAGTGCGTCCTAGGTAGTGAGCTGAGAGCTTTTCATATACCTTTTTGAGAGGGGACGGGTAGTGCTGGTAAGCTACGAGAGCTTTTTCTTTTGATGTTCGATGTATTTTCAGTTTCGTTTACACAGCTTGTATATGTATGTACAGTGCCCTGCTGTTGGGGCTACAGTTGTGCATGTTATCTGTATATATATATATATATCTTTTGGTTATGCTTTTGCGCTTTACTCTAATAGTTCTCCTATGCTTGCCGTCGTTGCTTGTTTGCTTCCGCAACGCTGTTTCAATACCACGCTATCGCTTTCTATACGGCTAGGCATAGTTAATAATAGTAGGAGCTTGGGACTAATGGAATTATCCTTCTTAGAGAGGAGGGTTGTCTCAGTTGCTGTGTCGGTTCAACGTGATGAGAGAGCTGCAGGGGGTAGAGGACTGGATGAATTCCTTCGTAGGTAGCCACCTCAGTTTAAGGGTGAGTTCAATCCTAAGCAAGCTAAGCGTTGGATCCAAACTTTGGAGAAGATCTTTGGAGCTATGAGGTGTACCGAGAACGACAAGGTTGTCTACGCAACATATATGCTGGTGGAAGATGCTGAATACTGGTGGGAAGGAGCACGTCAGATGTTAATGCATGATCAACAAGTTGTAGACTGGAATGCTTTCAAGGGGAGGTTCCTGGAAAAGTACTTTCCAGCAAGTGTGAGGCACGAGAAAGAGATGGAGTTCCTCTAGCTGAGACAAGGGAGAATGGCTATAGCTGAGTACGAGGCCAAGTTTGAAAGTTTCGTGAAGTTCTCAAACTATTTCTTAGACAACCCAAGAGAGGAGTGGAAATGCAGGAAGTTCGAAGGGGGCCTAAGGCTCGATTTGAAGAGGGTTGTGTTTCCTCTGGAGATTTCTGTGTTTCCTAGGCTAATGGAAAAATGTCGCCTGATCGAGAGCTTGGAACCTAGCAAGGACAAACGAGCGCAGAGTTCTGGACCGATTTGATTCCATAGAGGTAACGGTGGTCATGACAACAGATCTCGATGGAATCCATATTCAAAGCAGCAAGATCAACAACAACGTTCTGTAGGAGCGGTGGGGGTTTCAGTTAGTCGGGAAACGCCCCAATCAAGTGTATGAAGTGTGGGAAGAATCATGCCACAAAAGAATGCTCAATCAAGGGGATAATATGCTTCAGGTGTGGGAAACCGGGCATATTTCGCGCGACTGTATGCAACCAAAAGCTGAACATTCTGTCAACAATGTGCAAGCAGCAAGGTCTAAGGCAAAGGGCAAAGTCTATACTGTGAGTGGCGCTGAGGGTTCTCAGAATGAAGACTTAATCCAAGGTCAATGCGTCATGGAAGGTAAAACCTTAACTGTATTGTTTGATTCAGGCGCAATGCATTCCTTTATTGCATATGATTGTGTGAACATTTTGAGATTACTTGTGTCTTCTTTATCTTTTAATTTAGTGATTTCTGAATTATTCTATTTCTGTAAAAGATAGAACGTTTTTGATTGATTTGATTTGTTTGCCTCTTTCACAAATGGATGTAATCTTAGGGATGGATTGGTTATCTTCTAACCATATCCTGTTAGACTGCGCAAACAAAACCTTAGTGTTTCCTAGTTCTGAGAATTCTGGATTTTTGACTGCCAACCAAGTAAACGCTTCTTTGAGAGAAGGAGCTCAAGGATACATGTTGCTATCTTCTTTGGAGGTCAAGAGCAAGCTAGTCTTAGAGCATGTGCCTGTCGTGAACGAGTTTCCAGAAGTCTTTCCTGAAGATGTACCAGGATTACCGCCAGTTCGAGACATCGAGTTTTCGATCGATCTTGTGCCAGGAACAGGACCTGTGTATATGGCATCATATCGTATGGCACCTGCGGAGTTGGAAACCTTGAAGGAACAATTTGAGGACTTATTGGGGAAGCAGTTCATTAGACCCAGTGTGTCGCCATGGGGAGCACCTGTGCTTTTAGTGAAGAAGAAAGATGGAACTTCTCGCTTATGTGTGGATTATCGCCAGTTCAACAAGTTACCATTAAGAATAAGTATCCTCTTCCGAGGATAGATGACTTGATGGATCAGTAGAGGGGAGCGGCAGTTTTCTCCAAGATTGATCTACGATCGGGTTATCACCAGATTCGTGTGAAGGCAGAGGATGTACCAAAGACAGCGTTTCGAACATGCTATGGGCACTACGAGTACCTAGTAATGCCTTTTGGGGGTAATGAATGCTCCAACCATATTCATGGATTATATGAATAAGATTTTTCGTCCCTACCTAGATAAGTTTGTCGTTGTTTTCATAGACGACAAACTCATCTATTCACGAGACCGGGAAGAACACGTTGAACATCTTAGTGTGGTTCTTCGTTTTCTGAAGGAGAAACACTTGTACGCGAAGCTATCTAAGTGTGAGTTTTGGCTCGATGAAGTGCAGTTTTTTGGGTCACGTGATTTCAAAGGAAGGAATTGTTGTAGATTCGTCAAAAGTTGAAGCAGTTCTTGAGTGGGACAAACCAACCACAATGACTGAGATACGCAGTTTTGTGGGCTTGGCGGGGTATTATCGGAGGTTCAGCGAGGGAATTTCCTAGATTGTAGGACCCCTTACCCAATTGACGAGGAAGGATAATGCTTTTGAGTGGACTGAGGCCAATGAGCAGAGTTTCCAGGAATTAAAGAAGATGCTGACTACGTCGCCAGTGTTGGTGTTACCAGATCCAAGTGAACCTCTTGAAGTATATTGTGACGCTTCATACCAGGGGTTAGGCTGTGTGCTGATGCAGAATCGAAAAGTGGTAGCGTATGCCTCGAGACAGTTGAAAGTGCACGAGAAGAATTACCCTACTCATGATCTGGAGTTAGCAGCGGTGGTATTTGCTTTGAAGATTTGGAGGCACTACTTGTATGGTTCGACGTTCAATGTCTTCAGCGATCATAAGAGTTTGAAGTACCTGTTCGATCAGAAAGAGCTCAACATGAGGCAAAGACGGTGGCTGGAATTTCTGAAGGACTGTGACTTCCAGTTACAGTATCACCCAGGAAAAGCGGATATGGTAGCAGATGCTCTGAGTAGGAAAGTGCTACATGTGTCTGCAATGATGGTTAAGAAACACGAGCTGTTAGAGTAGTTCAGAGATATGCATCTGTCTGTGGTCAGTATACCAAGGAGACTTTGTGTGGGCATGGTTACAGTGTCAGGTGATATGATGGATCAGATTCGGGAGAAACAATTATATGACCAGTATCTAGAGATAGAGCGAGGGAATCTAAAGAAAGGGATGATGTCTGAATACAAAGAAGGAACAGATGGAATCTTAAGACGAGAAGAACGGGTTTGCGTGCCAAACAACCAAGATAAGGAGGTTAATTCTGGACGAAGCTCATAGAAGCAAGTTGAGTATGCATCCAGGATCAACCAAGATGTACCAAGACCTGAAGCGGTTGTTTTGGTGGTAAGGCATGAAAAGAGATGTGGCTGATTATGTGGCGTCTTGCTTGGTGTGTCAAAAAGCAAAGGTTGAACATCAAAGGCCAGCGGGAATGTTACTTTCGTTGAATATCCCAGAAGGGAAATGGGACGGCATAGCGATGGATTTTGTGACTTGTTTGCCAAGGACACCTAAAGAGTGTGATTCCATTTGGGTAGTAGTTGATAGGCTTACGAAATCAGCTCATTTTCTACCTATCAATATCAAGTATTCCATGGAGAAACTGACTCAGATTTATATCAATGAGATTGTGAGACTGCATGGGGCACCTTTAAACATCATATCAGATAGAGACCCACGTTTTACTTCACGGTTTTGGCAAAGCTTACATGACGATTTAGGAACGAAGTTACGGCTGAGTTCGGCTTATCATCCTCAAACAGACGGACAATCAAAAAGAACGATTCAATCTTTAGAGGACCAGTTGAGGGCGTGTGTGTTGGAACATGCCGGCTCAAACAGACGAACAATCAAAAAGAACGATTCAATCTTTAGAGGACCTGTTGAGGGCGTGTGTGTTGGAACATGCCGGAAGTTGGGAGAGTTTCCTACCGTTGATAGAGTTCACCTACAACAACAGTTATCATTTGAGCATAGGGATGGCACCCTATGAAGCTTTATATGGACGACGATGCAGAACACCTTTATGTTGGTATCAAGATGGAGAAAGTGCTTCATTAGTACCTGAGCTAGTGCAACAAATAACTGAAAAGGTGAAACTGATTCAAGAAAAGATGAGGAAAACTCAGAGCTGACAGAAAAGTTATGCGGATAAAAGACGTAGGCCCCTTGAGTTCGAAGAGGGTGATCATGTGTTTTTGAGAGTCACTCCAACGACTGGGGTGGGCAGGGTCCTTAAGTCCAGAACACTCACTCCAAAATTCATCAGACCTTATCAAATTCTTCGTTGGATAGGTCCAGTAGCTTACCAAATAACTTTACCGCCTTTTTTATCCAACCTTCATAATTTTTTTCATGTTTCGCAATTGCGAAAATATATTTCGGATCCCAGTCATGTCATAAAGTCTGATTCAGTACAGCTAAAGGATAACCTGAACTATGAAACACTGTCTGCTAAGATCGAGGACAGGAGAGTAAAGCAACTGCGAGGGAAGGAGACATCCTTGGTCAAGGTTATCTGGAACGAGACTTCAGGTGATGCTACCTGGAAAAGAGAAGAAGACATGCAACGACAGTATCCGAGTCTATTTTAAAAGGTACGCCAAATTTCGAGGACGAAATTCTTTTAAGAGGGGTAGTAATGTAACACCACGATTTTCATACTTTCTAAGACCGACAAACTGTATAAATGAGTTTATATTTTTATCTGAGGTTTATAAAAAAGAAATAAAATAAACTAAGACCATAGTCACGCTCTACGCTATCGTAGGGAGTTACCGTTAAATTTTGGGTCGAAAACTCAGACGGAGCCCAGCCTGCATTTTTCACTGACAGTATGATTTTACTGCTCAGACGACCTAATTTTGACTCGTGAACGAAAAAGTTAGTCTTAGAATCGAATTTCCTACAATTTTGATAAAATTGGTTTTTCGTACTAAAAAGCGAAATATTATAAGTTATTCGGGCGAAATCTCAAATCGGGTGACGAACGGAGCTGAATTTGGATTTATCGGGACCCGCTAATGGATAAACGTGAAGTGACAACAGGTCACATCACCCAAGAAAACGTGCCAGTGTCATGATGACGTTAGAAAATATCTGGACGCGAAAAGACCAAAATATCCCTAACCTTTTTCTTAATTACCATTTAACCTTATGTGAAAAGACCATTTTGCCCTTAAGTGAAAAACTTTTGGACATTCTTGCCCCTCACTTCATCTCACACACCTCCTTCACTTCATGAAGCCTTCACCATTTCATTTTCTCACTTTATCTTTCTCCTTAAGTTTCTCTCGTTTTCTTTAAGAGAAAACTTGATTTTGGTGAAGGAAAAGTGTTGAATCTTGTTCATTCTTCATCATTCAAGAGGTAAGATTACTCCTTTGATCCTTAAACCTCATAAATCTTATCTTGTTCTTGTTTGAAAACATTGATTTCCATGAGTTTCAACTTCTTGATCCAATCTTCAAAAATTCATAGAAAAGTGTAGAAAAATCCTTTTAATCTAAAACCAATTTCTATGAGTTAGTTTCATCATCCTCTCTCACTATCCAAGAGCATGTAATCAAAATATGTCCCTAGCCCATGTGGGTATGATGAGGCCGAAACCTATAGGATGAAAAAGCTTGAGTTTTTTATTCAAGTTTTGAGTAATGAGACTTGTTTTAGTGTTTGGTACACCTAAGGATCATCCATCCAAGAGATTGAAACCAAATGAAATCCCTAGATTTTTTTTCTATTTATGGCCGAACCCTAAGTCTAAGGAAATAGGGAAATTTTGTGTTGTTAAATGTTGATGTTTGAATTGATTGTTGTTGAATATTCGGGCGAATAATTGGGAGATTTGCGAACCGGTTAGACGATGTTGATTGTGTGATACAATCTGAGTTATCAGTGATAGGTTAACGAAGTGTGCTCATTTCTTGCCTATCAACCAAGGTTACTCTCTGGAAAGGTTGACTCAGATATACATCAAGGAGGTTGTGAGGCTGCATGGGGGACCTTTGAGTATAATTTCAGACCGAGATCCGAGATTTACGTCGAGGTTTTGGAGGAGCTTGAATAGTGCTTTGGGAACGAAGCTAAATATGAGTTCTGCTTATCATACTCAAACGAATGGTTAGTCTGAATGAACAATTCAATATTTTGAAGATCTCTTAAGAGCGTATGTGTTGGAGAACACGGGAAGTTGGGATGAGTTTCTTCCTCTGATTGAGTTTACCTACAATAACAGTTTCCACTCAAGTATTGGCATGGCACCATACGAGGCACTGTACGGAAGGAAGTGCAGGAATCTGTTGTGTTGGTTTGAGACTAGAAAAAGTTAGCTATTAGGTCCAGAGTCGATACAACAAACAACGGAACAAATCCGTAAGATATGAGAAAAGATGAAGACCGCAAGGGATAGGCAAAAGAGCTACGCTGATAAGAGGAGGAGACCCTTAGAATTCCATGAGGGAGACCATGTCTTTATGAGAGTGACCCCAAGAACTGGAGTGTGCAGGGCAATCAAATCCAGAAAGCTTACACCTAAGTTTATCTGACCGTTTCTAATTCTTCACTGAATCGATCCCGTAGCCTACCAGATAGCTTTGCCACCAAATCTTTCAAATCTCCATGATGTTTTCCATGTATCCCAGCTCAAAAATACTACCCTGATCCACAACATGTATTAGAGCCCGAATCAATCCAACTGAAAGAAAACCTTGAGTACGAGGCTTTACCTGTTCAGATAGTGGATAAAAGGATCAAGGAACTGCACGACAAACATATTCCTCTAGAGAGAGTGGAGTGGGACCCTGTGACAGGAGATTCAACCTGGGAGCGTGAAGCAGACTTGCGTCAGCAATATCCCTTTTTGTTTTCAGGTATGCGAAGTAAATTCCAGGGACGAAATTTTCTTTAAGGGGGGTGGTAATGTAACATCCATGATTTCTGTAACTTTAATCGAGTTGGCTAATCTCGATTAGGGTTTTGATTGATTGTGTGATTGGTTAGGTGTTAGTTTAAGGCTTAGTTGGAAGCTTAGGAATAGGCTTGAATCCTATGGGAAGTGCTTAAGGCATAAAACGAGAAACTAGGGAAGCCAGAAGTTTGGAAGTCTCTTACCAACTGAGGTCTGAGTGGCACGCCCAAGCGGGAAAACAGTGCACGCTCAAGCGTGCCAATGTTCAAACGTTGGCATGCTTCACGCTCAAGCTTGCTGAGTGCGTTTGCCAGCTGGTGTGAGTTTTGACACGTGTTAGACACGTGTCAGGCTAAGGAGAAGGCGGAGTGGACGAGGCTCCATGCTCAAGTGTGGAAGAACCCCACGCTCAAGCGTGCAAGATCTCCTCGCTAAAGCATGGACAACTTATAAACTTGAGTGAGTTTCTTCTCTTCTCTCATTCTTAAACGAAAGTTTGCTAAGTTTCAGAGTTGTTAGAGAGAGAAGCAGAGGTTCTAGTGTGAGAGGGCTTGATTCAGAGGCGATCAAGGAGTCAAAACGTGATTCTGACAACATCATGGTGATCGTGACGTTGAAATCTACAAGTTCAACCAAACGATTTCTCGATTCGTCCAAGGTAAACTCGAATCCCTAGCACGTCGACTTCGTGTTCTTCGAGTTTTCATCCTTTTCTCTTTGGCTTTGAGATTGCCCTAGGGGTAACACTATTGCCTACGTGTTGTTCCCGTGATTAGGGCGAAGTTCGTGATCACGATTGTGTGCGTTGGTGGAGGAAGAACCACGGCTGTTGGTGGCTGTTTGGGCTGCTAAGGGGTGCTGCAAGCTTGGTGGTGGTGCTACGGTGATCACAACGAAGTTCGCGCCATCGTTTCAGGTAGGGAGAAAGAGTACTGCTGTCATCAGGAAGACAAGAATAGTATAGTGAATTTTTTTGTGTATAGGGGAGCCCTAAACCCTACTAAAGGTTGAGCCGTGACAAAGTACCTAAACCCTAGGTTTATCTTACTTGGGGCTATCACCGCTAAGATTATACCCTAGGATAGACGATTGTTGCTCGAGGTTGAATTGTGATGATTGCTGCTATGTTGATTGTTGTGTTTAGTTGACTACTTGTCTACGTGCCTTTCTGTTATTTGGCCTGCTTGATATGCTATGCATGTTGTATTGGTTGTTACTGTTATTGTTGCATATGTTATGTTGCGGCTGTGAACCTGTTGTGTTGTTGAGTGGCTGCGAGTTATTGTGTGACCGACTTGATACCGTGGATGGTTTCGTTGATGTTGTTGAGATTCGAGCTGTGGCTCGTGGACGAGTGGCGTCATGGCGGTGGCCGTGTTCATGTGAGGCGTCGTGCTTGGATTGCTGAGTGTTAGGTGTGAGGATCCAGTATCATCTCGTTGAGGATGTTTGTTGCATATCATAGTGGCCAAGTTGCGGGATCATATGACAATAGTATGGGCTGCCAATGTCATGCGAGGTTAGTTATACCTGAGTGCGGGTATGGAAAGTGGAGGGGCGGTCTATGTGGTCTTGGAGATGTAACCGGACTCGGGATCGATCTACAGTGACGGATGGGGTTGCTCCTATCGTGTCGTGATGCCTGAGCCAACCCGGTTATCCCGACTAATCCTTGAGCTGTTCCATGTTATAGAATAACGTTCTGAGGCGACCAAGACACCCGGTTCCTGTGTGAAAGGGGGAGGCACTTTTATTGGTCACGGTGAGCGGTTCAGTTTCCTAGACAAACTAACTCCCGTTCCTGTGTGGAACCTTGTCTTGAGAGGTTCGACCGATATACTGCATGGGATCAGTATCATGAGTAGAGGATCGATCTGAGTGAGAGAACAGTTGGAGATGTATGTCTGTTTGCATATCTTGACTCGAGAGATGGTTGGCTGTGTTAATTATTCGTCATAGTTGCTGTATTTGATTCCTGCTACATGTTTTGCTATGCTATTATTGTCGTATCTCGTTATTTGTGGCAAAGTATTCTTATCTCCCTACTTCTTTTGTGTATGTTATTTCTATTATTCGTTCGCTTGAAGACGACGAGCCTGCTAAGGTCAGTGATGGACCCGAGATCACACCCCTTCATCACAGAGGCACCGTGGATACGGGTGCTGGGGGTGGCGGGTGGATCCCTCCACATTCCCGACGATCTACACAAGGCCAGTCAGTCTGCTATTCAGGAGCGGCACTCCACCGTACGCAGATATAATTGGGCCTTTCAGAGTTGTTCAGTTCATGACCTTCACCCAGATGTGGCATCCGCTGAGGCGTCACAAGCGGGATTTCATGTGGGCAGTGCCAGCGACATCTCACGCATCCAGCAGGAGAGGTTTTCTGTTGCAAGACCAGAGGTGGAGCTCAGAGCAGTACCTGCGAACGTACCGATGACGGAGAGTGGTGGTTTCTAGTTCCTCCTCTGAGTACGTGCCTTTGAGGGTCTACAGGCGTACTCATGGCGAGGGACAAGGTAATTCCAGGTATCCACGTCGCTGAAGACGTGATGCCGCTAGTGCGTCATTGGTAGGTTCTGAGATGAGCGATTTCGATGTATTTTGAGATGGGTGGGTAGTGCTGGTGAGCTTTGGAGAGCTTTCAGTCCTTTGGTTGTATTTGTTTCTATCTTTTCAGTTTTTATGTACAGACCGTGTATATATACAGTATATTCGCCCTACTGATGGGGCCAATGTTGCATGATCTATGTAAAACCCATTCCCAAGTGTCACATTCCCGAACGATTATAAGGCCAAAAATAATATTAATGCAGAAAATACGAGTGTTTTTTTTTTTTGCAACGATTCAGTGAGATTTGTCAAATGAGTAATGATAATAATAAACTTAGGCTCACCATGCATTTCTAGGAATCATTCAGAAGTAAAGTGCAGAAATAGAGACCATACTGAATACAGACATAGGTCCAACCCTAACTGAAAATAATTACATAAGTAAGTACTAGGAGTCACAGCTCCTCAAAAGGTACAACTGACAATTGGAAACAGCTTGGCCAAAACAAAACAACATTAGGAGTCCCCTTCCGGACTCAAGGTAGACGTTGAGCTGAGCCGTCGTCACACCCATCTTCTCAAGCAGAAACAACAATACAAGCAAAGAAGAGATACAAATATGGGTGGGATTCCCAATCATTAACACAGCAAAATAACAGAAGTAAAAACGGGACGACACACTAGGTAACAACATGCACACCATAAATTTTAATATATCATGTTAATCAATTAGAAGCATATATGCTGATATGTATCCGATCGCTCATAAAAGAAAGGATAGATCCTATATTAGTGAAGAGGCCAGACACAAAGCTGTAAGTTTAATCGTTATTTATGATTTTATCGCTTAGCTATTTGATTAAATTGGATAATCCTTTTTCTTTTTTGGGTAGAATTGAACTGGATAATTCACTGATTAATTGCCCTATTTTATGAGTTGCTATTTGTTGGTAGATGTATTTAGTACTCATTACTTGATGGCTAAAACTATTGACGAGCTCAAGATTATTGGTGTCTTGTTGATGCTTGAGTTACACTTCGCTCCTTGGAAGCAAGTGAATGCGATGAAACAACCAAGAAAAGCTATTTTTTTATTTTTATGAATTTATGAAATAACCAAGCAAGTGAATGAGATTTTTTATGAAAATCTCACCATCATATTATTATTTTTATGATGCAGAAACTGAATGCTGAGCTATGGTTGAATTTGTCTTAAGTAACACCTCTATTTGTTATGGATTTTGTTACTCAGTAATTGATATGAATATCTCAGTTTTTTTGTAATTGTGATTTAATGCTCGTGCCTGCCTTATGATTTACTTGTTATGGATATCTATAATTGTATCATTGTATAGTATAATTCTAATTGCTGATAATGGCAGGCTCATTAGATAGAGAAAGATGTAGACTGTGAATAAAGATTAGCAACGAGTGCTCCAAAAATTCTAGCCTTAGTATGCTAATCAGCCAATATTCTATTAGAAATGCCTTCAGAAAACTTATATGACAGTTGTACATGGCTTACGTACTGACTTGAGAATCACACTGACTTTTTTTAGGCCTAGAATCACACTAACTTCAAAAATATGTTCAGAGAACAACTTTGTTTGAGATGGTGTTCATAATTTTATTTGATGCATACCATTCTATGATTATTGATTTTACTGTTAGGTTAGTCAGAATGGGTTGTGAACATTGTTTGGTTATATGCAGGAACAATTACAACATGAAGTTAACGAGTGTTCTTCTGAGAATAAGGCTTTTGTAAAAGTTTTTGGAAAAGAGCATCCAGGACGTAGGCGTGGAATGGGATTTGGGGTTAACCTAACTCATCAGTCTAGTGGGTCGTCATTAGCTAATGCCAGGATTGAAAAGTTACAATCTGAAGTTGACGAATTAGAGACAAAACTTGCGGGCGTTGATGACTTGAAGGCACAACTTGCTTTTTTCATGCAAAATTATAAGGGAAATCAGGTAATTAGTTATTGAATTTAGATGTCTTTGTTGTGAAATTAGTGGTTCCAATCTAATTTTTGGTTTATTTTTCAATTCCAGGCGGCAGACTTACAATCGCCTAGAGAAGGAAGACGATCTTATGCTTCTAGTCATGACCCTCAAGATCATGGAGCTTCATCATCACATGAGCTTAATTAGATATACTAGATTTAAATTATGTAGGGAAATTATATTAGGATAATTTTGAATTACTTTTGAACAAGATTTGTCTTATTTGCGGATTATTGATATTTTTGTTTATTAATGATAATATTTTGAAGTATCTTTGTGTATCAATTTGATAAATATTTTATTAGTTGCTCATTGAAAGTTTTGATCACAAGTCGGGGGTCTCAAAATTTAAACAAAAAAAACTAAATCTGTTATATTGCCAGCATAATTGCATTGTCGTAACCATTTTTTTTTATCATTTTAATATTTCTTAATCACGGCGGTTTCGAACCGCCGTTACATTTTTTGATCGTTTTAAAATTGTATATTAGCGGCGGTTCTAAACTGCCGTTAAATTATTATTCACGACGGTTTCAAACCGCCGTTAGAATTTTCATAGCATTTCAAAATTTCTTATTCACAATAGTTATGAATCGCCACTAACAACAATCTTTTCGCGACCGTTATTCCAGCGGTTCCTCAGAATCGCCACAAATAACTTCTCGACGGTCATGTTAGCGGCGGTTCCAAAACCGCAGCGATAGTTTTTAGCGACACTTAAAATCGCCGCTAAGGTTACACAAAACCACCGTAAATCAGTACCTTTTTGGTAGTGATAAGACATCTTTGAAAACAGAATAGTGATGTACAACAAGTAAATGTAATCATCAACAGCCATACAATGCAATGCGATGTACATGACTCAATGCCATATGCCACAAGGGTAAAACTCTGACCCCTACTCCATGGAGCTAACAAAACGTCAGAGAGAGTGAATGAGAGGACATGTTCCGTCTACGCCAGCCTTGGGCAAGATGCTACAACGAATGTAACGTACACGTATCTGGCTTTACGGAAACACTCTACACCAAACATGAAAAGTACGGCATCTAGTCAAAGATGTCACAGCAGTGCACGGAATACCACGACACATAAGAATCACCAACTGGTCACTTATGGAATCTCCAACCTGACATCCTCAAGACCATTTAAGATCGTCACCATAAGATTCGCACCCGCATCAAGGTATAAGCTCAACTTCTAGGCTCAAGGCCTTACAAACTCATGCAATGAAATGCCAATGCTTACACAAAGCAGATGCGATAAAGCAATGTCTATCCACCTGATAAACCTCAAGGTTCACTAAGGTTCTTTTCCTTAGGAACTATACGCATCTTTGTATTACAAAACATTTATCCACCGGATAAATCTCGTGATCCCTCCGGGATCGAGTTATGACAAAACTGAAACAATTGAATGACTTTCTTGGATCCGAATCATCGGTCCGTCATCGAACTACTATTTCAAAACTCAAAACGTTTCATGTTTGTGTTTGTGTCTTATGAATTACATCTCAAGTCCTAAGTGTTATGAAGAAGGATTGAGAATCCTCTTAGATAAGTCTTTGATCATTTCTAAGCTATTAATTCCTTGAGTTACAAGTAATAAAATAAGTATTGATTCACTTAAGTCTTATGAGGGAATTGATGAACTAAATCATCAATGGTATAATGCATGGTCTTTTTCCATCATATGTTATACTTAATTATCTCTTTTTTTTTTTTTTGCTCTAAGTTAATTACTTAACTTAGGTTTTCATGCGTAAAACTTTACGATTTGAGTTGAAAACTCTCGTTTTAAGACTTTGTAAACCAAAACCTTTCTAATAGAAAACTCATTTGATTTAAAAAAAAACTTAGTTGTTTGCTTGAAGTAAAGTACCTCAACTAATTTGAAAAGGTTTTTCTTCATTAACTTACTGTAAAATCGTGATATAAGTTAGCGTAAAAGAAATGGAATTTCATTTTATTTTAAAACACTTATTTAATTGGTTAACTATGCTTAAAGTAAAACATATTTTCACCTTAGTTAAAAACACTCGAGGGCCGAACCCTAGTTGGTTCTTGGATGAAAGTCACTTTTTGTTTGTTTTTGAAATACAAGTTACTAAAACATTTACTAACTTTCAAAAACATTGAAGTTCAAGAACGAACTCATGTTCTTCCTTTTCTAGTAACCATGGCCGAATACTACACCATAGGGATGTGAAGATTTTGCTTCACTAAATTGTCAAGTAATAGCTCAAAATGCTCACAATATTATGATGAACAATAATCATACATCATTCAACCATAAACAAACATAAAAATCCTTACTTGATCTAGAGATCAAAGTTTGGTTTTCAACATACATGAAAACATTTTTCCATCCAAGCGTACATCATCATAGACATATACTAAGCGTAGGAACATTATTACAACCATGTTTTCAAAGAGAATTTCACCAACAACGTAGTGAACCCAAGCTAAGGTTTCACCCAAACAAATCATAAACAACCATTTTCATCTTCCACCCATTTTGGTGTGATGAGTTTCATTCCCCATACCTTCAGTGAAGAGGTTTTAAGTGAAAGGAAACTCCAAGCTCCTTAAAAGAAAGGATGGCCGAACCTAGAGGAGAGAAAAGGTGAGATCTTGAATTTGTTTGCATGAAAATGAAGAACTAGAAGATGATTACTCAAGGTAATAAGTAAGGAAATGAAGAGAAAAGGGATTTAGAAGCTCACTAACTCAAGAACAACTTCAAGGTTAGCTTGATGTTCTTGGTGCTCAAGAACACACTTCACCAAAACAAGAAACTCCATTCACCAAGGTTGATCCTTGGATCAAGACAAGATGAGGTATGGTTTTAGAATTAAAGAAAGAAATTTGGTTAGTGATTTAGGTTGAAGAACTAAATGGATGAAGAAGAGAGAGAAGTGAGAGGATTTTGGGATTTTTGAGAGAAAAGATGTGTTAGATCTTTAGAAGAAGTGAAATGAAAGTGAATAGGTGTTTGTGTGGGTTAATGGTCGAATGGCCTATGGTGTGTTATCACCAAAATCAAGCTAAAGTTAATAGAAATTTGTGTAATGAAATGAAGGGCCAAGATCCAATGGAAGTACATAGGTCTTGCTTCCATAACAACAGTTGTAGAGATTAACCAAATGTAGGTAGTTTAGCTTTTTCCATAAAAGAAAAGTTGACAAAGGTGAAAGCTGTCATGAATTGACAAAAAGATGATTGTCCATGCTCTACTTTATTGCAGAGAGTTACGATTAAATTTTAGGTTGAAAATTCAGACGAAAACCGGTCTGTGTTTACTGGCAGTAAAATTTTACTGATCAGAAAACCTAATTTTGACTCGTGAACGAAATGGTTAGGCTTTATATCGAATTTCCAACGACTTTGGTTATTTTGAAATTTTTCACTAAAAGTGGAATAATATATATTATTCGGGCGAAATATTAAATAGGGAAATCGACGGAGTTGAGAATGGACGTGTAGAGACAAAACCGGACACCGGACGAGGAACACAAGTCACTTGAGTACGGTGAGTAAGAGGATGAGTTACCACCATGACTCACCACAACTTATCATTACTTCCTAAAAATATCTAAGATATTTATGGCAATAAAGACCATTTTACCCTTAGCTTTTTGTGAAATGCCATTTTGGTTCCTATATGATTTTACTCTTTTGTCCCTAAGTTAATCATTCTAAGACAATTCACCCTAGTGATTCATCATGACTTCCTTGAAAATATCTAAGATATTTATGGCAATAAAGACCATTTCGCCCCAAGGAACTAATGGAATCACATCTTTGCTCTATGACTCACCATTTGTCATGATGACTTCCTAGAAAAATATCTAAGATACCTTCGAAATGACCAAAATACCCTTGGATTTCTTTATGAATTCCATTCATGTCCAACTAATGTTTTGACAACATAAAAGACTCAAAACAAAATCTTATGATCATTAAGCTCATAATTGAAATTCAAATATGAATTTCCAATTGTTAACTATCTTTACGATTACTATTAATCAGGTTGTGTTCTCAGTCAAGCTATTCACACAAACAGTTAAAAGACAGCTATAGGAATTTGGGGATGTTACAATCTATGTATATAGTTATCATTATATGTGCGTGACTCTGATTGTTGTTTTATATTTTCTGCAACACGTGTTGTATGTTTTATTGTTTTCTTTTGCTACGCTTCCTATTTAACGTGTTAACGCTATAATACGGTTAAGGTATAGTTCAAAATGTAAGTTGGGACTAATGGGATTATCCTACGTCAGTGGGATCGTCTCAGTAATGTGGTCAATGTAAAGGAATGAAATGGAAAGGATATGACAAGTTAAGACCAAAGAGAATGGATGAACATTGACAAAATTCACATAAAAACAAATGCACCCCAATGCACGCCACAACCAAACAACTGCCTTTTCAAATTTCTTCTTCTCTTGTGTTTATTTTTTTTCTTTGCTTCTTTTTTCTTCTTACTTTCCAAGATAACTATATCTATACATATAAGATTCATACTAGGAGGAATATTAGAGTGGTTCTAGTTCAAGTTCTAGTTCAACAACTCCCTTTTAATAGCGCTTTCTTGAGGAAACAATATCTTTTCCACATTTTTTTTAAAAAAATATACCATAATTTCCTGTATTCGGTGTTGAAACCTGCAAATTCAAAAGAACATTCAAAGCAAGGAAACAATATTCAACACCGAACACAATCAATTATTAACTAAAAAGGAAAGGATCCATACTTACCTTTTTCAAACAAAGACATTGGGATGAGAAGGAGTCACGACATTCCCTCTTAGAAACCCCATACTATGTGTCTCTGGATTTGCAAACTAAAAAGAAAATTTCATCACTATCACAATTTGGAAACAAAAAAGGAAAGGATTCATATTTACCTTCTTCAAATAAAAACATAGGGGTAAAAATAAATTGCGACATTCCTCTTAGAAACCCTAGACATTGAATCTATGGATTTGGAAACTAATTTTTTTTTTTATTTATCAATATCACGATTTTGAAACTTAAAAGAAAAAACTTCTATTTATGTTCTTCAAACTGAGACATAGAAATGGAAATAAATCGTGATATTCCTCTTAGAAACCCCAAACTTTGCGTTTGTGGATTTGGAAACTAAAAAGGAAATTTCATCTGTATCACGATTTGAAAACGGAAAAGGAAAGGATTCATACTTACCTTCTTTAAACGAAGACATATGAATGGAAATAAATCGCGACAGTCCACTTAGAAACCCCAAACTTTGCGATGTGGATTTGGAAAATAAAAAGAAAATTTTATCAATATCGCGATTTTGAAACTAAAATGGAAAGAACTCATACCTACCTTCTTTAAACGGAGACATATGAATGAGAATAAATCGCAATATTCCTCTTAGAAACCCGAGACTTTGTGACATGGATTTGGAAACTAAAAGGAAATTTTTATTAGTATCATGATTTGGAAACGAAAAAGGAAAGAACTCATATTCACCTTCTTCAAACAGAGACATAAAAATGGAAAGAAATCACGACATTTCTCTTATAAAGGAGTCAAAGGATGAGATTGAGTCCTATAAAAACCCTAGCAGAAAGCGAGGCAGGGGACTGCAAACATAAATGGATACAATATCCAGGTGTAGTGCATTTTTAAAAAAAAAAAGGAAAACATAACGCTTCCTTAAGGAAACGCTATTAAAGGTGACATCTTTAATAGAGCTTCTTTGAGGAAGTACTATTAAAGGTATCCACTTTGCTACCAAAGGTGGGGCATATTTTTTTAAAATAAAAACGGGGAAACGATGTCGCTTCCTTGAGGAAACTCTATTAAAGGTCTATATTTTAATAGCGCTTCTTTGAGGAAGCGCCGTAAAAGGTGGAACATTTTTTTTTTTTTAAAAGGACATGTGTTAAAGATGGAGTTTCATTGAGGAAACTCTATTAAAGGTATATATATTTTAATAACATATTTTTGGGGAAACACTAATAAACACTTCGTGCAATTTTTTAAAGCGTTTTGGTCTCGAAACCGCTATTAAGTGTGCGTTATTGAATGTCGATTCTGGCATAGTGGCTGTGTAAAAGTTGTTGAAAGTTGGTAGTATTAAAGATTTCAAACTCGGAGAGACATCATCATCTGCAGACAAAGTGCAAAGATATTCCAGCACTGGAGGGCGGTCCTTTTAGCTTAGGTTATTCTAGCATGTTCTCATATTACAAATACTGCATCATTATACATATATATATATATATATATATATATATATATATATATATATATATATATGTATAAGTGCAAGTATGGGGTGGGGTGGGTACTAGAGTATCCGTACCCGCACCTACACCCATCCTCATTCAATTTTGTGGGTAATTATCCGTATCCGTACTCATACTCATTAAGCAAGTCATTATCTTATTCATCATGAATAATTTTTGTGGGTGCTCATCTCTAAGCACGATGTTCAATTATTTCTGGTGCAAAATGCAAAAGATGCAAAATACAAAATGCAAGTGTTCAATTATAGGCACCAGATCTTCATCTAGGGTTTCATTTTGGGGAAGAAGAGCCAGGTGGGGAAGAAGGAGAAAACTACCACGTGGCTCCACCTCACCAAACAATTGCCATTTAGGAGGGAGGTAAAGTCATTAATAACAATTGTGACAGAAAAGACAACTTTGGTTAATGTTTAGACAAAAATGAATCTTTTTAAATATATGAAACCAAAATGAATTTAAAAAATAAGATAAGGGAGGGGAGGGGAGGGGAAAGGAGTGGAAATGTTTTAATTAGATATCGTGTTTAGTTAAGAGGAGTGGAGCGGATGAATTTTAATGAAGGGAGTGGAAATATCACTTTCCATGTTTGATTTATAAGGGGAGGATATAGATTTTAAAACTTACTTACTTTTATATCTTTATAACTTTGGATTTTAAAATATATAAATAGAGATATTTTAGTCAATACATTCAAAATGTTTTAAATCCGCTCTTTCTCCTCAAAATCCCCTGAAGGGGAACCAAAATTGAATAGGGAGAGATTGTGCTCTTATTCCCTCCTAAAAAACAAGAAATGTTTAAAAGAATTTCTCCCTTTTCCTCCCCCGTCCCCTCCACTCCATTTTTCTCCCACCGAATACTATCTAATTTAACCTAAATTTTAAGGTGGTAGTAGACCATGGTTTTGGACTTTTGATTAAATGGCGCCCTAGTTTGAGGTGTAGCGCGGGTGCGGCAGAGGAGATAGACGTTGCAGTGCCCCTCGCTGGCGTGTGCCATTGACGGCTTTGCAAATGCCATCATGGCTTCATTTGTCCGTAAAGTTCGGAACCTTTTCTCATCTTCACTTTCTTCTCATCTCTTGAAAGACTTCCGTTTCGCACCATCAGCAACAACGACTCTGACCAAACACAATGCTGCTTTGCAGTCTTTGTCAAATTTCGATAACAATTTCACCCAACGAACCAACAACAACACAACCACAAGAGACACCAAATCCTTTTTCCCAACCTTGACGTCTGCCGCGCCTGTGGTAAAAAGTTTCAAATTCAATTACCGGAGAACGCCTATTATTCGGAAGGCTCAGTCTCTTAATCGTAAGGCCAACACGCCAAGTAATACAGCGGTGGAGCTTGCATTGAATTCCGTAGTCAAGATTTTCACTGTTTCTTGCAGTCCCAATTACTTACTTCCTTGGCAGAATAAGTCCCAGCGGGAAACAATGGGCTCTGGTGAGTTAATTTTACTTACTTACGTAGCGGCGCGGACACAATAGAATATAATAGGTATGCTCTATTTGGTTCTACCACTTTAGTGGAGTGGAGCTACAAACCATAGAATATAATAGAACTCATATGTTATGTTCTACCTTATAGTTATTTTTGGTGAATACAGACTTGGCTTGTTTGCTTTTTTGCCTCAAATAAAGAACCCCTGACAATTGTTATCTGCAATGCTTGTTCTCATGTTCTTTTGTAAGTTTTCACTTATGTAGCTAGAATGTAAATATCAAGAACAAAAATAGATATGATATTTTTTTATATAAAAAAAAATAGAAAGATAAAACCACCCTAAATGTGTCTCCCAAACAAGGGGAAGAGAATCTCCCTCCTTCACCCACTTAAACATCCTCACGAGTAGAATAAACTCCCTCTCCAACCCCTTTCTTCCGCCCCCCCCCCCCCCCCCCCGCCCTACTTTAAAAAAATCCAAACAATGCATAAGGGTGTCAAAGTTGGATTAAACAATGATTTGGTTTGTCACCTTTAGTTCATTGATGAGACTATATTGTATTTGTAGGAGGGAAGTGATATTTCGTGGATGATCTTTCTATTGGCAAGTTTTTTTAGTTGGATAGTTTTGATAAAAAAGTTCTTAGTAGGATTAAACACAAATAACTTGTTTCAAATTTGTAGTCCTCATATTGCTTTTCCTTTTGATATGTGTGCTATGTCTAGTTCTGGTTCAGAAACTATTGGGAACTTGTTCTTGCACTTTATGGGTGCTACTTTCTTTTCTAGTAAGGGATTTTGATGTCAAGTAATTCATTGGCTATTGAGTATATGTAATAAAATTATAAACATTTATTACAAAATTAACATTTAGTAAATGCTTGAAAATTTACCTTGAGTACCAAACCTTTCAGGGTACCATAGCAACAACTCCCTTTCTAGTTACCATAGTAGTCAATCCCCCAAAACGCTATAGCGGTATAGCCAGGGTTATCAATAGCGGCGGGCTGGAGCAGAGTGGCCGGTGGCCACTACATAGGCGGTGTGGCGGAGCTTCTATATGACAGGGGGGAACCTTGGCTCCCCCAAAAAAAAATTAATTTTTTTTTATCTACATATAAAATTAATAAAAAACCCAAACTCTATAAAAGTAACTAAAAAACCCATTCCTAAAATCTAAAATACCCCCAAAACTATTTTTTTTTTTCAATTATTGATGATTTCAAGTCATTCAAAGAGCGCAGAGTAACACTTTAAGGTAATTTCTAGTCATTTACTTTAATATTGTTTTTTATCAACTTTGAGTTTACATTACAACTTGAATTTTAGAAATAAAATATAATATTATATTTTTGAATTATGCTTTAAAATTTATTATGGCTCCCCTAAATTTTTGGTTTAAGATCCGCCACCGGTGGCGGAGCGTTTTTTAGTCGCGGTGATAGCGACCGCTATAGCGGGGGAAATAGCGTTTTCCTGCATTTTGTTACAGATTTTTCTCAATCTTTGATGTATTTTCTTCTTCTTTTGGGTGTATTTTTATCCTCCTTTTTGCTGTAGCTTTCGTCCTCTGGTTCTATATACAATGTTCTTTCACTGTAATAATATAAAAGCATACAACTTAGTATTTCTTAGACACCAATAACTATGTCGGTGCGAATATTAAATCGCCTTATTTGTTTGTTCTTCCGGAATTAAATTAGTATCTTTATTTTGAAAATGTTTTCGTTAGAGGTGGTTCATGACATGGTATCAAAGCTTCTATGATTAAGTGGTCTAGAGTTCGATCTTTGTTGCTCCATTCTTCTAAATAAAAAGTTGAATTTCAGTGTATAGTAAAGACATACCTGTGCATCGTCCTCGAGTCCCCGCTTCAAGCCCAAAGGGCTCTTGCGTGAGGGGGTGTATTAGAGTGTTAGAGATATAAAATCATTCGTGTCTTCAACTAACAACTTAAGTTTTTGGGAGAGATGGTTATGTGACAGAAAAAACCTTTCTTCATGTTCTGATTGAAATATAAACCTTGCTGCTTTAAATATCTCCCATGGTGTAGTTCATATATTATTCCCTGACGTTTAATTTTAACAATTGTGTGCTTGTGATGCGTACCAAAAACCAATAATCAGCAAGAACAGTAAAAGAGAATGAAAAGAAAGAGTTTTGTGTTATAAATGCAATAAGGGAGAATTTACAGTAGAGTAGCACTCTAACTGCCACAGGACTAGGCTCCTATAGAGAGCTATTGCTCTCCATCCATAACAACTCAATGATTTTCCAAAAGATGCCTCATTGTTCTCTCCTCTTCCCTATATAACAGAATCAACTTTCTCTCTCTTACTCTAACAGAATCAGTGGGCCTTGGTCAATTGGGCCTACGGTATAGATAAGGAACCTGTCAATACCACCTCCTTAAAATTCTACCTTGTCCTCAAGGCAGAAAAGAGACTCCCCAAAAAGACTCCACTGTATTAAAAACTGACTAACAGACTCCCCAAAAACTCTCCTTGTGTAGTAGTCGTTGAAAATCAAGTATTTGCCCCCAGGATCCCACTGTTGGGAGCTTGACGAGCCAGCTTCGAAAGATCGAGCCTGCTGCACAGTTTCACTCCCGCCGCATTGGGTTGCAACCTGCAATTACTCTCTTTCAAATTCAGAGGGGTCAGGACGTCATCAATCACAGCTCGAGCTAAGAAAAAAGCAAGCTCCCTTGAAGCATCCCATATATCTAATGCCCCATCTTCTGCAATCTCCAAAAGCATGACAAACCCATCTACTATATCCTCCATTGAAGAGATCACTATATGAAGAATAGATAACAGTGCTGATATCATTTCCTTTTCCCTATTCTTTCCATTCATAGCAAGAGTTATAAGCTTCTTCAAAAATATAGGAGTGTAGTTATGTGCACCCATGCCTTGAAGACTTTGAAAGAGCCCAAGTATGTCATAAGAGAGAAAATATTAATGCATTATAGCTATAGCCTCTTTTTGTACTTCCTCACACATTCATCTTCGACTTGTATATCCCCATATTTGCCAAAAACACTGAATAGAGACAAACCTCCTTTTGGCACATGATCTTTTTTAAAAACATGTAAACTTTGTTCATGTGACCACGCGGGAAACTCATTAGTCAGGGCCCCTAAAGATAATTTAAGGAATGACTCTGCTAGAGTTATCAAGTTAGGCATTTTAGGATGCATACCCCTTATCAATATGGTAGTACACTTAATGCAGCTTATCACTTCATTTGTCAACTTTGAGGAGTAAGAGTAGGAGATCTGCAGAATTCCCAGGCTTGTTGCTGCAGCATAAAGTAGCTCCGATGACTCTATAACGGTTGAAAGAATGTTAAATTCTCCATCAAAGACCATAAAGCAACCACTGAAGTACAAACTAGGCAATGTCAGAACATCTGTTGACGTGTTAATACATGAAGGCAAGTTTGACGACATCTCCGTCGCTTGAGTTGTTTTCTTCCTAAGGTTTTTACTATCATAACAAGCCAAGCCAGTTGCAGAACTTAATATAATATCCACAAGCCAATCTAAATCTTGAATTCCTCCATTTTCCGGTGCAAGAATTACTTGGTAAGAGCTTCTTCTAGACATTATTCTTTCTCCAATGATGACCATACTTGTCTTGTGAATTAACATAAGAGGACTCTCACCTTCCAGTAACATTTCTTTGTCTGGGGGCCTTTTGACTCCTTCCTCGCAAACTATGAGAGCCGCATGATCACCCACTTGAACCATCAAAGAGTTTGATGAAAGTTCATATGGACCACCCATAACACTAGTGGAATCTACTACAAAATTGCAGTTCCCCTTAACAGTCGCTGATTGAGGGTTTGAGAAATAATCAAGATTATTGATCTTTGGCATGGACTTGAATAATAACAAAGCTTTCTCTTCATATGTTTCAGGTAATTGTTCTCTTGATAGAAACCCTTTTCTCGCGTAGTGTGGAGCTGCAAGATAACTTTTCTCATCGGTCTTCAAATGCCCATGCTCATCCCTTATGACTTGCACCCCTTGTTCCAATTTCTCTAGCGGCAAACTCAGCAACCCAACCCCCAACTTATGCTGCTCTTCAAAACCGATATCCGTCTTGTTGGGGTCTTTGGCCTTTGGCTCATGCTGCTTCACAAACTTCGCCGGATGGGCTCCCATTGGGGACCGGTTGTGCATAGGAGCTTGCAGCAAGGAGAATTCGCATGAGGCTGTAAAGCACAAACTTTCCTCAAATTTCCAAAGGATTTGTCTTGAAACAACCCCAGTAAAAATAGTTGAATTAGACTGCCCAAGAGCATTCGTTCTTGAACCCAAATGTTGTGACTAACTTGGGCCAGGCCCATTAGGTCTAGAATTGGACCAAATTTACAAAATACCAGTTTTGCCCCACTATCTTCCTTCTCCCTCAGACTCGCATCTGCCGCTGTACGTGTCTATGATGATTTTGTTAACGGTGACCCAATGGCCGTCGCAGGGGGACTGATGTTTGGCGTCTCCGGCTCGGACCGGGTCGTCGCAAGTGGGCTGACAACCGGCGGACTTGGGTCTTCCATGGCAAGCGCCCAGGGTACTTCCGTTAATAGCGACCCATCGATCATCGCAAGTGGGGTGACGAGTAGCGGCTCCAGTTGTTGAAAGGACGTTGCAAGTGGGCCTGCGTTTTGCGGTTCCGATGGCTCCGTCTGTGGTGTATGTGAAATCGGGCTTTGAGCGATTTGGCACGCCTTGGCCGCTACAAGAAGAGCGGCGTTCGGCGGCTCCGGCTTAGTTAGTGGGTCTACCACAACCCCTTCCTACGTACTGATTTCCTTATTACCCATTTTTCCCGATCTTCTTTCTTCCTCTGCATCAACGACCTTTGTGGTCTCAGCTTCTCATTTCCTGTTGTGAGCCTCTTCTCCCCCATTGACAATCACTGATTCTGATTGTGTTTCTTGATTCTCCAGCACCAGCTTCTCTACCGAGTGCTCCCTCTATGTGCCAAATCTTCTACTCACAGCAAGGGAAAAAGATTCCCAATCTGCATCGAGGTCCTCTTGGCACCAAGAACTGAACCAAAGCATGGCTTCACCCTCCATGCTCATGAATGCCCATTGGAGCTTATCAAACGGGTGAATTTCTTGCTCTTCAAAGAACCTTTCAGCTCTAGCAATCCACCCAATGGGGTCTGTCCTTATAAAGTCCGGCAATCTCCACCTTCTTAGCCCACATGTTCTCCATCTCCGGCAACACTGGCTCTCCCTCTCGATATCCGGCAGGTCGGACCAGTTTGATGCATACCAAAAACCAATAATCAGCAAGAACAGTAAAAGAGAATGAAAAAAAAGATAGTTTTGTATTATTTATGCAATAAGGGAGAATTTACTGTAGAGTAGCACTTTAATTGCTACAGAGCTAGGCTCCTATAGAGAGCTATTGCTCTCCATCCATGACAACTCAATGATTTTCCAAAAGATGCCTCATTGTTCTCTCCTCTTCCTTATATAACAGAATCAACTTTCTCTCTCTTACTCTAATAGAATAGCGGGCCTTGGTCAATTGGGCCTACGGTATATTTAAGGAACCTATCATCAGCTTGCATGTTTTCAATGATTTCAATTTGGTTCTGCCTTTGATGCACATGATAGGACTAAATTGAGATGAACTAATAATTTAAGGAATCTGTTGATAAAATTAGTATGAGTGGCTAAATTGAGCGAATGCATATCTTTCAAGGACTGAAATGGTAGTTTTTATTTTGTAACATTTATGCCCCTGATCCTGTTATCCTAGTTGTTTACTTTGGTGCTATTTCCTTTCCCTGAAAAATCTTTATGATGGTGATGCAGGGTTTGTAATTCCAGGAAAAAAGATTCTTACAAATGCTCATGTGGTAGCTGATTATTCGTTTGTACTTGTAAGGAAGCATGGCTCTCCCACCAAGTATAGAGCTGAAGTCAAAGCTGTTGGTCATGAATGTGACTTAGCTATATTGGTTGTTGAGAGCGAAGAGTTTTGGGATGGTATGAATCCCTTGGAGCTTGGAGACATCCCATTTCTACAAGAAGCTGTTGCTGTTGTGGGATATCCTCAAGGTAGCAATAGCATAGATTGTTTTGTGTTGTATTCTTTTTATTTTTATTTGAAGTAAAGGAATAATATATCACTAGGAATAAAAGAATGTGCAACCAAATAAGGATAAGACATCATGATGAAAAGAGGAAAGAAAGATATGAAAAAGCAATCCAAAGTGGCTAAAAAATGCACAAAAGCCGTCCAATTTCCTTGATATCAATAATGGAAATTCCCTGAAAATAACCTGAACGGAGCACCAAAGAAGCCATGAATACAATCCTATCCCGTAAGCAGAAACCCTTGGACCTCTCCAACAGTCTAAGCAAATACAACATAGAAAATTGAACTGTACAAAATTCATAATGCCAAAATATTATAGCCTCCTTATTTTGGTCAAAACATTTAAAGCAAATTATGAGGAACTCCGTTTAGGTTCAATGAGCTAACAAAACTTTCACAAAGAACCCCAAACATGTTTTTCCATATGAAAGTAGTTTTGTTACAATGCAATAATTAAATATGCATTTAAAATACATATAAGCAGAAAGAGCTCTGTGAGGGTTACAAATCTACAACATGCCATTACTGTTACTTCTTTTAGTACCATTGTCCAAGCAAAAGACTTGACTAGAGGGAGTTTAGGACTTCAAAATGGGTTACATCAGTTTGTGAGGAGAAACGTCTAATGATTAGGGGAATGTGTTAGAAATTGGAAAAAGGTTCACAACAAAACACATCCGTAGAATCAAAAGTCTAACTTCTATTATTTGGAAGATGCCTGAGCCTGATCCTCCTGTACTTTTTTCTCTTCAGCTTTTCCAATATATTCTTGTATTAAAAAAGGTAGGATGGAGAACTTCTGTAATGAAAATTTTGATGAGATTGTACAGAAGGTGGAAATTAATTGGTCACATGGGAGTAGAAATATAGATTATATGGACTTAGGAAAAAGGCAAAATTTTGTGAAGGTGCTATGGGTAAATGGAGGCAGGATATTTTGAAAACCTAGCTCCGTTACGTAGGAAATCACTAAGTTTTAAACAAGAGCTTTTTATTAAGAGAATCCTATTAGGCCATTTATCAAGAGCTAATATTCGAAGCTTATTGCTGATCAAAACCTGGTTATAAGAGAGAGACCTCTTGAGTTGAATTGGTCTTTGACATGGTATTGGAGCTTCTATGACCAAGCAGTCGGGAGTTTGATCTTGTTGTCCGTATTTTTCTGTAACTAAATTAAATTTTAGCACTAGGTAAAGTAGGCCTGGACATTGTCCGCGGCTCCACCCTTTAAGCCCAAAGGTCTCTTGCACGATTGGACACGTTAGAGATATAATTTTTTTTTATAAAAGAATTTTTTAAGAGAGAAGAGAATAGAACAAATGTAAGGGGATAAGAAATCCTCAAGTAACGACAACAGCAAATATAAATTAAAACCATTCATGTTCCCCCAGTTCAACCTAACAGTTAAGCTTCTACAAGATTACACACTATGCATTCCATGGGAGTCTGTGAACACTTGTGACAAAGGTAACTTCGTATATTAATTAAATAATTTACATAGGTTTTGGTTTGCAGGTGGTGACAACATTTCAGTCACTAAAGGGGTTGTCTCCAGGGTTGAACCTACACAATATGTACATGGTGCGTCACAGCTGATGGCAATACAGATTGATGCAGCCATAAATCCAGGGAATAGTGGTGGCCCTGCAATTATGGGCAACAAGGTTGCTGGAGTAGCGTTCCAAAATCTTTCGGGTGCCGAGAATATAGGGTACGTCTTTAATTTTCTTTGCCCCTTTATTATTCTCGAGTTCAAAACATCAGATTCATTAGGCAAATAATATACCGTTAGTTTTTTTTATTTTCATACCTATTAGTTTTTCTATATTCAATTTTGCACCTTGAAGTGCAGTGCTCCAATAATGCATTTGTCTTTTCATTTTATTTATTCTTTCAAACTAAATTATTCTTTGTTTTGTTGTCAATGGCATGTAGCTGCAAATGGCAAAAGGCCAATCAAGAACAATAAACATAATAATAGGTTTCCTAGGAAAATTTGCTCATCATAAGGGACAGAGAGGAATAAATTAGGGTTAACAGTAATTAGTCAGATCAGGTAAGGAATAACACCCTTTCTGGAGACATCACATTTACGGACATTTTATAAAATTATAAGGCTGAAAAACGGGTTAATTAAAATCGTTTAAGAAAGATGGGGTAAAATTTTCCTTTTCTCAAGACATAATCGTAAAACTTGTAACCGTTTATGCGTGTAAAGTAAATAGAAACATTTCATAATATAAGTTCATAAGCTCATAAAGGATTTACTTTGAACCCAACCCGACTATACAAAGAAAACAGAAAGATACAGACTCAACGTAAAGAGTTGGAGACGAAGCTGCTAAACATAAGATACTTGGAGACGCAGCTTCTAAACATAAGATAAAAGAAAGGTACAGACACTGACACCGTACACTGGCCGACAATAGACTACACGGGAAGACATCCCTCGGATCAACCGCTGAATACTTCCTCTGATTTCTCCTTTACGGAGAGACAAGCGAAAGGAATAGGAAGGTGTGGATAGATCACCTCCCTCCTAATCTCTTCAGTCATCGCCTTCCAACTAGGACCCATTAAACGAGACCTAACTGGAACCCTAGCAGGGACTACTGTTGGCATTCCTATGGAAGACATCACAGGAGTTGCCTCAGAGACGTAACTTTGCCAACAAGAGGCATATCCCTATGAGAGGGAGGAGGCACCGAACGCACCGATGGAAAAGTCCACCTAGCATTTCACTTACGACTACAACCCTGACAGTAGACAACATGAAGACAGGCGGTGAAATGGTTGAGAACCCTTCCTCTGCGGCCTATGCAGACGGTGTGTGTGGCTCTTCCCATGTACTTTGCTAGAAGCCCATCATGACTAGATGTCCCCTATTTATGGGGTAAGGAAGGTATAGGATGCGGTGTCAGGTGCTGCTGAACCATATATCTGATTTCCTTTATTTCCTTTCTTGTAGTAAATTATTATTGTAATAAATCTGGTCAATATCAATTTGATATTTGATCAGATCCTAGGCTATTTCCTTTCCGTTATTTCAGCAAGTTTGTTCCTAGGTCTAGTTTCTTCTCAGCCTATATCTTCATGTCCCCATCGAATTTCTTTAAGAGAGAATAAAGTATTTTTCCCTTTTTGAACTTTTAACTTTTATGGTATCAGGAGCACGTCGCTCTCTGAACCTTGCCTTCTCTGTTCACGGGACCCTCCAACAGCGCCGATGGTGAAAACTACGATGGTAGGAGCGACCAAGCCCTCCAACAGCGTCGCAGAGGATGAGCAGAACGTTGAGACTCAAGCCGAGTCCCAAACCTGCCCTACTGAGAACCTTTCGAAGCTTCTCAATATTCAACTCATGGTACACAAGCTCAACGGCAAAAATTACCTTGAGTGGGCTCAGTCGGTGAAGCTGGCAATGGAAGGAAGAAGCCGATTGGGTTACTTGACAGGAGAAGTCAAGCAACCAGCGAAGGACGATCCAACATGGTAAAAATGGAAGGCTGAAAACTCGCTGATCATGTCTTAGATGATCAATTCCATGGACCCAGCCATTGGTAAGCCCTACCTTTTCTTGAAGACTGCGCAAGAGGTATGGGAGGCTGTGCAGGATTGCTACTCTGATTTAGAGAACTCTTCTCAGATTTATGATCTAAAGACTTGGCTATGGCAGTTCAAACAAGGAGACCGAGATGTTACCACTTATTACAACCTAATGCTAACTCTATGGCAAGAGTTAGATCAATGCTATGGAGAAGAATGGGAGAACCCCAAGGATGCTACGCGGTTCAAGAAGAGGGAAGAGAATGACTGAGTTTATATGTTTCTTGCTGGCTTGGATCGGAGTCTTGATGAGGTAAGGGGAAGAGTTCTTGCTCGAAAGCCCTTACCCTCCATTCGAGAAGTATTTTCTGATATCGCCAATTATTATTGTACAGATTAGGGCAGATCCTCATCCTTAATTTTAGGATAGCATTTATTTCTTTTTTTTCTATATATATTGTATTCAGTCTTTGTACAATTGAATCAAGGAATAATATTCACACATTCAGAATTCCTTCTTTACACCGTGCTCAAAGCTAATCGTCTTGAACATTATATTCGTCCTTAAACAATCCCTAATCGGTTCCTCAGTGATTTTGATCGCGATCTTGATTGGGCAAATCCCGCGATTCTAGCATGGGAACAACAGGATCAACATCTCTTCTTGTGGCTTCTCCTTTCACTTAGTGAATCCATGCATCCTCATGTTGTTACATGTCGTCATTCCTTTCAGATCTGGGATGGATTGCATACTTTCTTTCATTCGCAAACTGAATCAAGAAAACTTTAGTTGCAATCTGAGTTGAGAAACACGAAGAAACAACACAATCAACCAATCACCGCGTATCTTCTTCACATCAAGGCTTTGGTGAATTTTTTGATTTCGATCGATGAGGGAGATGAATAGGAGAAATAAGGCATCTTGCCTATAAATAAGAGGAGAGATTGAGTCATCGAGAGGGGATCTTGTCTTTTTAGTGAGTTGGGGTCTTTGGGCATTGGGAGGTGACCCTCGGAGATCTCCAATAGTGTTCAATCAAGGGGATTTTCCCCATTTCTTTGTAATAGCATATAGGTATGGGTTCTAATGGGCTTCGGTTAGCCTTTGTTAGGAAAGCGGTTAGAGTAGTTAGGGGGATTAGCCTTTCTATAGATAGAGGTAGAGAAGGAAATGCTAGGGAGGGAATTGATTAGGGAGTTTTGGTGATTTAGGCCTCTGGAAGAGCTTAGAGTACTTGTATTCCTAGTACTATCAATAATAGTCATTTTCCTACTTTTCTCGTGCTATTTTCTTCCTATTCTGAACTAGTTCGTAATCAATTATTTACAAGTTCAGGGACCCAATTACAAACGTTTAAAGTGTAGGGACCCAATTACAAAGTATTTAAAAGTTCAGGGACCCAATTACAATTTTTTTTAGTTTAGCGACCTATTTAAAAGTTCCCAAATAGTTCGGGGACCAAGAGAGTAATTAAACCTAATAAAGAAAGCAGTAGTAGATTTTTTAATTTAAAAAACAAAGAGAGGCTATAAAACAGAGTATCAAACAAAAGAAAGATCATAGAGAAATAGAGATAAAAACTACTGGAGAGTTTTGTGTGGACTAGTGAAGATACTGACTGAGTTTGAAGCCTGCTGGAGCCGAAACCTAATGAACAGCACAGCACAGCACAGCCCATGTGAGATAGTCAGTGCAGAATAGTGGAAAAAGACTGTTTAAGCCCGGGCGAAAAGACATAATTACCTCTAAAATTTATAGACCAGTGGTTTAAGAAGGGCAAAATAATGATGAGTTGCCAGGAGCAACCTTACATAGTGGGATGCTTTATGGCGGCAGGGCAAAACCCTGCCATGGGGGCTGCCATTAACAACACTGATATCCACCAAGTTCCATGATCAAGTGCCCAACCATGGATACTATCATGAAGCATTATGTATTCCATTTGTCAAATCCAACATAAATTTTGCTTACTAGATTACTTTCTTTCATATTTGATGTTGCAGTTACATTATACCTGTACCTGTAATAAAGCATTTTATATCCGGTGTAGAAGAAAATGGGAGATATATTGGATTTTGCTCTCTGGGTTTGTCATGCCAGACTACAGAAAATGTTCAGCTCAGAAACCATTTTAGCATGCGGCCTGACATGACTGGGGTGCTTGTAAGCAAAATTAATCCACTTTCAGATGCATACAAGATTTTGAAGAAAGATGATATTATACTTTCATTTGATGGTGTACCTATAGCAAATGATGGTACAGGTGTGTTCTTTCTTTTCTTTTTCCTGGATTTTCATTTATACAATATTTACTGCATAGATAACCTTTGAGAAGCCCCAACCCCATACATGGGAAAAATCTATGTGAATGGGAAGGATAAACATGGCAACATACATGTAAGTACTTTGCTTTGCTCATGCATGTGTGCATTGTATGCATCAAACTAATAAAACACAAGTTTAAGTCTAGTTTGAATATGAGTGGAAATCTTCTGATTCTGAATCTTAAAAGCTTAAGACATTAAATAGAGTGAGAAATCAATGGTTGACAGTTTTTCATGGGGGGATCAAACATAAAAAACTGGATCAATATATGTGAGAAGATCTCGTCAGGTCTACTAGTTTTTGGCATTTCAAATGACCAACTAGCACGTGAATTTGATAGGCACCCGATGGTTAAAGGGTGTATGTAAGGGGAAACCACTAGTGAGTAGGAGGGAAATAGCTGACAAGTTGTCTATAAATAGGGAATCAAACAGAACTGTTTAGTTAGAAAGTGAGTGAGAACTAGGAGAGAGAAAGGTGTGAATTCACCTTGAGTCTGTAATTCACGGTATTCTTCCCAAGTGTCTTAATCAGAATCATTGAATAATACCTTTGGGGTCTAATACCCTAATTTCTTCAGATTCTTTACCGTAAAAATCTTTGGCCATTTCCTACTATCCTTTACTGGGTTATGGTAGGAAATGGCCACAGAATCAAGACAAGTAGGGTCTGCAAGAATTTGGAGTTCCAGCTGCAGCAACTCAAGTGCAGAGGGGACTTCTGTGTTTGCACTAGAAGGGAAGGATGTGGTTTTAGGTATGTAATGGCTGGAAAAATTGGGGGAGTATTAGTCAAAGGGTGGCTGTTGGTGGTTTTAGATCTACCCATTTAACTAATAAGCACGGCTGGGCAGAAGTATTACTCAAATGGGTAGATCTACCCGAATGTGAAAATTCGTGGGAGTCCCTAGAGAGTCTACAACAAACCTTTCCTTCTTTTCCCCTTGAGCACAAGGTGAAAGTTTTGGGTGGAGTATTGATAGGCATCTGATGGTTAAAAAGGTGTATGTAAGGGGAAATATTAAAAGACACAAGTATTTTTGAATAGTTTGAGTGTCTAATGCACTCAGCAGAAGATATTTATACAATTGATTTACATAGAAAATAACATGTCAAATACAATTTACAAGGTAAATAACTAGGCTAGAATTAATGTGGACAGTGCATAGTATCAACTCTACTTCTATACAATGAATCTAACTACTTGGGAAGAGACGTCATAAATACTGCTATTTCCAACACTCCCCCTGAAGCTGGTGAATAGGTATTGTCCATTCCTAGCTTGGATACAATTCGTTCAAAAAATGTGCTGCTCAACCCTTTGGTGAGAATAGTCCGATCATGCTGAACAGGATTATGTGCTATACTGATTGCAGACTTATTATCACAACAGAGCTTCATAGGTCCTTTCCATTTAATCTTTAAATCTTCTAAAATAATTTTCAGTCAAAGTAATTCACAAATTCCTTGTGCCATAGCTCGAAATTCAGCTTCAGCACTAGAACGTGCTACTACACTTTACTTTTTACTTCTCCAAGACACAAGATTTCTTCCAAGAAAGGTGCAATACGTTGTAGTAGATCTCCTATCAACGATCGATCCCGCATAGTTAGCATCAGTGTATGCCTCAAGTGTTGTAGTCCCATTTCTTTTGAACAGAATTCCTCTTCCTGGAGTCCCTTTGAGATACTGCAAAATCCTATGAGCTGCCTGTAGATAAACCTCTTTCGGACAATGCATGAATTGACTAACCAAACTTACTGCATATGCAATATCTGGCCTGGTGTGAGGCAAGTAAATTAATCTCCCTATCAAGCGTTGATACATTTCTTTGTCCACCATAGCATCTTCTACTGCATTTCCTAATTTCAAATTCGGATCCATAGGAGTACTCGCGGGTTTGCATGCTGTTTTCCATGTATCCCTGAGCAAATCTGTAATGTATTTTTGTTGGGATATAAAAATGCCTTTCCTTGAGTATGCCACCTCAATTCCTATAAAATACTTTAGCTTTCCAAGGGTTTTTATTTCGAACTCCTTGGCCAAACACTGGCTCAAGACTTGCTGCTTTTTCCAATCATCTCCGATTACTATGATGTCATCCACATATACTATCAACACTGTTACTCCCCCTGTTGTCGACTGTTTGCTGAACAAAGTATGATCTCCTTGACTTTGCTTGTACCCGAAAGTTGTCATGGTCTTTGTGAATCTTCCAAACCATGCTCAGGGCGATTGTTTCAACCCATATAATGCCTTTTTCAACCTGCACACTATATTGGCAGCAACCTTTCTATCATACCCTGGTGGCACCTGCATGTAAATTTCTTCCTCAAGTTCTCCATGTAAGAAGGCATTCTTTACATCAAATAGCTGCAATTCCCAACCATAATTTGCAACAAGGGACAAATTCATCTTGGCAACATGAGCAAATGTTTCTGAATAATCAATCCCATAGGTTTGTGTGAACCCTTTGGCGACCAATCTGGCTTTGTATCTTTCAATCGATCCATCGGCCTTATATTTTACTAAGTATACCCATTTACACCCAATTGGCCTTTTTCCTTCTGGTAAAGTCACTAACTCCCAGGTTCCATTCTTCTTCAATGCCTCCATCTCTACATCCATGGCTTGCAACCATTTTTCATCGGATAATGCCTTAGAAACAGTAGTGGCTATGGAAGTAGTGTTTAGGCTGGTAAGGAAGGCTCTATGGGTTGGTGAGAATTTGTTAAATGAGAGGTAGTTGGAAAGGGGATATAAAGGTTGTTTGGTACATTTTCTAGTTCCTTTTCGGATGGCAATTGGGAGGTCTAGATCATCATCTGTTGTTTGGGCTATCATTTCATCCTACAATTCTAGAGAATTAAAATTAGTTACCTCATTCAAAGGAGTTGAATTGGGCTCTTGAACGTGTGTTGATTCAGGAATGACCTTTGACTTTCTTGTGAACACCCGATTCTTTCCCCATCTTACATCCACTTCCGGGCCAGGTTCAATTGATGTGTCTGACTCAGCTTCGGGTTGAGTTTCAGGTCTGGACACAGGTGTATTTGACTCAAGACTAGGAAGATCAAGTGTTTCAAGTTCAATTGGTGGGTCTGACTCATCTTCAAGTTGAGTTTCAGCTCTAGACACAGGTGTATTTGACTCAAGACTAGGAAGATCAAGTGTTTCAAGCGTCTCTTCCCTAAGATTCTCCCCCTGAAGATAAGGTTGAGAAAAATATGATTCCCCTTCATGAAAGGTTACATCTCGTGACACAAATAAATTTTTAGATGGAGGATGGTAACACTTATATCCCTTTTGAGTGGAGGAATATCCAACAAAAACACACCTTAAGGCTCTAGGATCGAGTTTTCCCTTATCTTGACTATGAATATGGACAAAAGACACACACCCAAAGATTCGAGGTTTAAGGTTATTCGTGGTTGACAAATTTGGATAGAATGAAGAAAGGACATCCATTGGACTCTTGGAAAGGACATCCATTGGACTCTTGAACCCTAAGACTCTACAGGGTAATCGATTAATGAGATAGGTGGCTGTGAGAACTGCTTCCCCCTAGAAATTTTTGGGAACATTTTTCTGAAACAGCAGTGCTCAGGTTTGGTCTGAAAGATGCCCATTTTTTCTTTCTGCAATCCCATTTTGTTGTGGTGTTTTAACACAAGAAGACTCATGGATAATTCCCTCCTTTCGACAGAATGAAGTAAGGACAAGATTAAAGTATTCTTTGCCATTGTCAGACCTTAGTCTTTTGATGTTCACACCAAATTGATTTTTAATCATGTAGAAAAAATTTGGGAAAACAGTACTGATATCAGACTTTAAGTAAGAAAATCCAAGTAACCCGGGTGCAATCATCTATAAAAGTCACAAACCATCTAGCGCCAGACATAGTTGGAATAGCAGAGGGACCCCAAAAATCTGTATGAATAAGATAGAAAGGAAAAGTGCTTCTTTTATTGCTTGAGGGAAAAGGTAAACGCTTGTGTTTTGCAAGCTTACACACCTCACAATGAAGACTCTCAACATCTACCTTAGTAAACAGAGATGGAAATAAAATTTTAATGACTCCAAAAGAAGGGTGACCTAATCGACAATGAAAAAGAAGTATTTTTTCTTTATTAGAGAGAACTGACTCAGACATGAATGAGCGAGACAAGTGGTTTTTTGTCGACAGACCTAGTTCCTCAAGATAGTAAAGGCCATTCCCTTCTCTGGCACGTCCAATCGTCCTCCCCGACTCCTTATCCTGAAATACACAACAATCGCTGTGAAAAATCACATTACAGGATAAATCATTGGTAAGTTTCTGTATAGAGACAAGATTTGTGGATAGTTTTGGGACGTGGAGGGCATTTTTTAGGGTTATGGAGGAATTTCGTTGAATGTTTCCTAGGCCGGCTATGGTTACAAGGGTACCGTCTGCAGTGATAATTTTCTTACTGCTGGGACAGGGTGAATATGTGGAGAATTGGGTAGAAAAAGGTGTCATGTGGTCTGTGGCTCCAGAGTCTAATATCCAGAATGAAGTAGAAGGTGTTTTTGAGGCATTAAATCCAAATGAAAGTGGAAGCTTACCTGAATACACCACGGAACGATTACCTGATGGTTTCTCAAGATAGCGGAGTAAAGACCTCATCCTTTCTATCTCTTTCTGGTTGACTAGGTTCACTATCTCTTCATTGTTTGACATGGCAGAACCGAAAAACACCAGATAGAAAAGAACAAACACCCAGCCAAATAGAGATCCAAGAAAGTGGAGTCTGATCGAGAAAAGAATCCCCAAAACAGGTCTAGGAGGCGCCGACGATCTGTTCTGTGCAAGTGGCTTCGCGAACGGAGGCCCAGAAGGCGACCCGTGGACAACACGAGCCGGAGATGCAGTACGCATGTGGCGGCGCGTGAGGGAGTTTCTGGCAACCTCCTTTTGGGTTCTGGCTGATCTCTGAGCTGCGATCTTTCTGGTGAAGTTTCATGCTGAAAGGCGGCGGTCAACGGTGGTGAACAGTATTTTGATGGCACAAATGCGGAAGCAGAGCCTCCTAGATCGGGAGCTCTGATACCATGTGAAATATTAAAAGACACAAGTATTTCTGAATAGCTTGAGTGTCTAATGCACTCAGCAAAAGATATATTTATACAATTGATTGATTTACATAGGAAATAACATGTCAAATACAATTTACAAGGTAAATAACTAGGCTAGAATGAATGTGGATGCTGCATAGTATCAACTCTACTTCTATACAATGAATCTAACTACTTGGGAAGAGATGTCATAAATACTTCTATTTCCAACATTCATTAATCATTAATATTTAAAAGCTTTTACTGAATATATATTAAAAAGCACCAAAATAATTCACTAGAATTTTTTTTTTTTAAATATAACTATATATATCACGGGGGATTTCAGATTGTTAACATAGTAATAATTTTATGATACTTAATAAAAAATCTTTATAACAATTAACAATACTTAAAAATAAAAGAGAATATCTAAAGATATTCTTCCGATATTGTAGGAGAATCTAAAATATTCTGTTTTATTTTATCTCTTTTATTACTTTGCTTTTATTCTTATTTCCTTCCTTCATTTTAGGAAGAGGCTTTATTGTAAACTCTATATATATACCAGTCCTAGACTGATGAATAAAATTACAATAGCATTCCGCTTTACTATATGATATCAGAGCTCTAGGTTAGGATTAGGGTTCTTTTCCCCTACCTCATGACGGCCCGCCCAAATTCTTGGAAGCATGCCCTTACAGGCACCTCCCAACCCCAACCGCACATCGATGATGCAAATAGTAGTGTGACTGGTGGTGAAGGTGGCGGTGACGGCCCTGGCAGCGATGCTGGGATAGGCAGCGGCACAGGGACAGGCCCCAGCGCTGGTGCAGGAGGAGGAGCCGCCGACGGCAGTGGCGGTGGTCTGTTCTGGAATCATAATGGGCAAGAGGGTTTCTCTAACTCCCTCCATGTCAACCTTCCACGAATTCATGGGAAAAACTACACAGAATGGTTCCAAACTGTGAGATTGATCTAGAAAGCAAGGGAAAATATGGTTTTCTTATCGGAGACACGCTGAGCCCTGCAAACGCCAATCCAAATTTCAGGTTCTGGAAATCTGGAAATTCTTTAATTATTGCTTGGTTAATTAATTCTGTGGAGCCAACAATTGGAAAGCCCTTCATGTTCTTGCCAACAGCGAAAGATGTCTGGGAAGCTGTCAAAATACACATACTCCGTCATTCAGAATTCTTAAATTTTTGAGTTGAAATCCAAGTTATGGCATGCCAAACAAGGTAACAGAAATGTGACTACTTATTATAATGAACTGATGACTCTTTGGCAGGAATTGGATCTATGCTATGGGGACAATTGGAAGTGTACTGGAGATAGTGTCCTATTCATAAAACGACAAGAAAATGATTGTGTGTTTATGTTCCTTGCTGGGCTGAATAAGGAACTTGATGAAGTAAGAGGCAGAATTTAGGGGAAGACACCTCACCCCACTATTCATAAAAACTTTCAGAAGTAAGGAGAGAGGAGACCAGACAAGGAGTTATGATGGGTAAGGCAGCCCCAATTTCAGAAGTGGAGGGCTCTGCGCTTGCTAGTTTAGAAATTATAATGAAGATGGGAAGAGAGATGGCAAGAAATCGGATAAATGGTGTGATCATTGCAAGCGCTCATGGCATACTCGTGAGACATATTGGAAGCTCCATGGCAAGCCTCCACATTGGAAGAAGAAAGGTGGTGGTGACAGTCGTGGATTCTAGGCTAGTACCTCGGATCAAGAAAAGCAGTCTCCTTCAAGCGCGCTTTCTTTCACTAAGGAACACTTAGACCAATTGTACAAATTTCTCGAGTCTCAAACCCCTTCTTGCTCCATAGCCCAGAAAGGTAACTTTGTTAAAACTGCCCTTCTTAGTGTCAATCATACTTGGATTGTTGATTCCGGTGCTACTGATCATATGACAGCAAAGTCTAGTTTCTTCTCTTATAGTCCTTGTGCAGGTAACCAGAAAATAAAACTTGCAGATGGCTCCCTATAAGCCATTGCAGGGAAAGGGTCCATTGTCCTGTCTCCGATGATAACTCTCCAAGATGTCCTTCATGTCCCAAATTTGTCATGTAGTCTTTTATCGGTTAGTAAGTTAGCCCGGGATAAAAACTGTCAGACTAATTTCATTCCTTCTCACTGTGTGTTTCAAGATTTGAACTCGGGGAAGATGATTGGCAGTGCTAAGGAGAATGAAGGACTTTACTACTTTGTCGATGGATTTGGATCACAACAACAATCCCCACTGATAGGTTCCTGCTTTGAATCTAGTTTCATTTCTAATAATAACAATGATATTATGTTATGGCATTCACGGTTAGGTCACCCAAGTTTTAGGTACCTAGAACATTTATTTCCTAAGTTGTTTTATAATAAAGACCCTTCTTTGTTTCATTGTGAAACCTCTGAATTTGCAAAACATCATCACTCTTTTTTCCCTATGCAATCCTATAAGCCTTCAAAACCGTTTTCTATTATTCACAGTGATGTTTGGGGTTGTTTTATAATAAAGGCCCTTCTTTGTTTCATTGTGAAACCTGTGAATTTGCAAAACATCATCGCTCTTTTTTCCCTATGCAATCCTATAAGCCTTCAAAACCGTTTTCTATTATTCACAGTGATGTTTGGGGTCCCAATAAAACGAGTACACTCACCAACAAAAAAGGATTCATCACTTTTATTGATGATCACACTAGAATTTGTTGGGTGTACTTGTTAAAAGAAAAATCTGATGTTGGTCAAGCGGTAAGAAATTTCTTTAAAATGGTGCAAAATCAATTTCTGGAAAATATTCAAGTCTTTATAAGTGATAATGGGAAGGAATACTTTAACATAATTTTGCGGAATTTTTTTCTTGAAAATGGGATTGTGCATCAAAGTTCTTGTGCTCATACACCCCAACAAAATGGGATTGCGGAGAGAAAAAATAGACATCTCCTAGAGGTGGCTAGAGCATTACTCTTCGAAACAAAAGTTCCCAAATATTTGTGGAGTGAAGTTGTTTTAACTGCTGCATATTTGATTAATCTTATGCCATCTAAAGTGTTACAATTTCAAACTCCCCTTCATATTTTTAAAGAATGTTTTCCTACGGCTCGTCTTTCAGCCGATTTACCTTTGAAGATATTTGGCTCCACAGCTTTTGTTCATGAGCATAAGCACCTTGGGAAACTAGAACCCCGTGCTATAAAATGTATTTTTATTGGATACTCACCAACCCAGAAGGGATGCAAGTGTTTTGATCCAAAATCCAAGAGAATTTTTGTAACCATGGATGTCATTTTCTTTGAAAAACAACCTTTTTTTAAGGACATTCATCTTCAGGGGAGAATTCACATGAAGATTCATTTGACACTATTATTTTATTTGAAAATACACTTACTTCACATGATTCTAAGACTTGCACTACTGCACCAACAGCAAAGGACCAGGATTCATTATCTGGACCTACTCCCATCATGAGTAAGGCTCCCAATGAATCTGGGTCTACATCCCTAAATCAAAATCCTGACAAACAATCTTTGGAAATTGATGATAATGAAGAACTAAATGTACATAATGTTTCTTGTGAAGAAGATAACAGGTTCCAATCTGGTGACCGGAAGTGGAAGGGAAAGTTCTATGTGAAAAAAGAACCATAAAAAAGGAATGATGAACCTACTCTCCAACACTGCCATGAGTCTGAACCGAGGGAAGATCCAACCGGTGATCTTGACAAAGGTGAGTCCCCATCTGAACCTCATAGTCATAATGAGTCCCCATTTGAGTTAGACATGCCCATAGTGCTTAGGAAAGGTATTAGATCTTGTACTAAGCATCCCTTGTCTAAATTTATGTCATATTCAAATTTGTCTTCTTCTTTTGCTGCATTTACCTCACAGTTGTCTAGTATAGCAGTTCCAAAAGATGTACAGGAAGCTCTAAGAATTTCAAAGTGGAAGGAAGCTATCCATGAGGAGATGAGAGCTCTTGAGAAGAACAATACCTGGAATGTTATGACTCTACCAGCTAGGAAAAACACTATTGGTTGCAAGTGGGTTTTCACTGTGAAGTATAATTCAGATGGATCAGTAGAAAGGTATAAGGCACGCTTGGTGGCCAAAAGGTTCACTTAAACCTATGGCATAGACTACTTAGAGGCGTTTGCTCCTGTTGCAAAATTAAACACTGTCATAATTCTCGTCTCTTGCTGCCAACTTAGATTGGCCTCTGCACCAACTGGATGTGAAGAATGCCTTCCTCAATGGTGACCTAGAAGAAGAGGTGTACATGGATGGCCCTCCTGGCTTTGAAGAAAAATTTGGGTCAAATGTGTGTAAATTGAAAAAGTCTCTCTATGGCCTCAAATAGTCTCCGAGAGCATGGTTTGAAAGGTTTACCCAGTCAATGAAGAAACAAGGATAAAGTCAAAGACAAGCTGATCACACCCTATTCACAAAATTTTCCTCTAATGGGACAGTTGCTGCACTAATTGTCTATGTTGATGACATTGTTCTTATCGGGGACGATGTAGTAGAAATGGAAAGATTGAAGGAAAACTTGGCAACAGAATTTGAAATCAAAGATTTAGGAGCATTGAGATATTTTCTTGGCATGGAGGTTGCTCGATCAAAGAAAGGAATTGTGGTCTCTCTGAGGAAGTACATTCTGGATCTTTTGGAGGAAACTGGAATGAGTGGTTGTAGACAAGCCGATACTCCTATGGACCCAAATGTGAAACTTTGGGAGAAATGAGATATACCTGTTGATATTGGGAGATACCAGAGATTAGTTGGCAAACTAATCTACCTGTCTCATACCAGACCCGACATTGCTTTTTCAGTGAGTGTTGTAAGTCAGTTTATGCACTCTCCATACGAAGAACATCTTGAGGCAGTTTACAGAGTTCTAAGGTACTTGAAGACCAATCCTGGGAAAGGTCTATACTTTAGAAAAACAAGTGAGAGGAATGTTGCCGTTTTTACTGATGCAGACTGGGCAGGATTAGTCACTGATAGAAAATTTACTTCAGGGTATTGTACCTATGTGTGGGGGAATCTGGTAACTTGGAGAAGCAAGAAACAAGGAGTGGTTGCTAGAAGTAGTGCAGAGGCTGAATTTTGACCAATGGCCCAAGGAATCTGTGAAGGGTTGTGGATCCTACAAAGTCTTGGAGGAACTCAAGATGAAGGTTGACCTTCCATTGAAACTGTACTGTGACAACAAGGCAGCAATAAGCATAGCTCACAATCCGGTCCAGCATGATAGAACCAAACACATTGAGATTGATCGCCACTTCAGAAAGGAGAAATTGGATGCTGGAATTATTTGCCTGCCTTTTGTGACTTCCAACCAACAAATGACTGATATTTTGACAAAGAGACTAGCAAGTCCCGTGTTTGAAAATTTGATAGGCAAATTGGGCATGATAGATATCTATGCACCAACATGAGGGGGGTGTAGGAGAATCTAAAATATTCTATTTTATTTTTTCTCTTTTATTACTTTGATTTTATTCTTATTTCCTTCCTTAATTTTAGGAAAAGGCTTTATTGTAAACTCTCAATATACACCAGTCCTAGATTGATGAATAAAATTACAATAGCATTCCGCCTTACTATAGGTATATTACAACAATAATTTATATGCTCTAGCCTGAACACGGTATTCAGATATTAGTTTATCTATTTTATTATTCCTACTAGTACTACACATACTTGTACTTCCCTATCTGTACAGTGCTAAACACTGAAATATACACAGAAATCAAGGGTTTCTCTCTTCGATCCTTTCTCTCTCCATTATGATATCTAACCCCCTGTACTGAAACAAGGTTGTATTTTTTTGTTTTTCTTGGAGTGGTTGGTCATCACTAGCTGTAAGGTACGAAAGATTACAATTACATATTGTATGACCTCAACATGTCTATGACACATCTGTGGTGTGGTTGAGTTTTACCCGACATGTTGAACAAATTTCTGTAATGGGTCCACTAATAATTGCTTGCCATTTTATATGCTGGAGGTTGGAGGGTTGTTGGAACCAATGTTGTGAAAATCGAGATCCTAGCAAGGCTCGGGAGGGGGATGAAAGATTGTAACTCGGAGGATCGTAATTAGGATCGTAAGATCCTAGCAAAAGTAGAAAATTATACTTATTCATGTACATATGCATGAAAAACAATATAAATAAGGAAAATAAACTTTTAGATCACACCATTAAACTAACCTCAACTGAAAATCCATAAACATAATCTTCAAGTCAAAACAGAGAATATGGAGATGCAGGAAAATGGAGTTCGAATGAGAAGGAGAAGGCGGAGATGCTGGAAAACGGAGTTCGAATGAGAGGAAGAAGAAGGCGTAACCGGCTGTGAGAGAGAAGGAGGAGTTCAAATCTTTGAAAAACTGGGGAAGAAACAAGAACCGCGTTTTTAGGTGGAAAACCCGTAAAATCAACTGGGGAGAAACGGACTCGTTTTGTTGAAACGGGTCAAATCGGACCTAGATTAACAAATTCCAGGATCGCACAGCACGACGAAGATCGCCGATTCTACGAGTTTCCGTCGAAGTTATGTGATGTGTCTATCCTTCCTATATGTGATTCTTTTGGAAACAAGAAAATTTATTTGTTTTGATAAAAATAGTTGAGCATCACCTTCAAGTAGAGTAAACTTTCTTCCTTCCCTGCGAATCTTTCATTAATTGTTTGATCTGGCCTATGTGATTTTCCAGTAAGTTCATAGCCATAATATAACATATATGCTCCAGTTCCTTTCAGAAATAGAGAACGGATAACATTTGATCACTTGGTGTCTATGAAGCAGCCTAATGAAAAAGCAATAGTCAGAGTTCTGAGGGATGGCAAAGAGCATGAACTTAGTATCATTCTCCAACCTGTAAGTTTTTGTATATATTTTCCGTTTACTAATTACTAAATCAATGATTGTCCTTGTCATCACGCTGATTTAAATTTAGTTTTACTTTGGAAAGTGATATAAATTTAGTATCATAATCATAGTATACTTGCTTACTTGCTCCAAAGTCCACAAATTTTTCTGTCATGAATCCTTGATTGAATTACTGCTTTATTGGTAAAATCAATTCATGGTTTGCTCATGAAAAGGGTTCAAATTGGGGTTAGAAAAGGCAATAACCATTAGAGTGTAAAGAAGAGAAGCAAATGTGAGGAATATTTCTCTTATTCAGTTCTTTTTCTGTACAAGAGGATTTCTAGATAATTCTAGGATACAAAAAAGGTAACAAATCTTCCTAATTATAAAAAAAAATAAAAACAAATTCCTAAATTATCTGCACATCTCACAAATGTCTCAACTTCCTAAAATAATACAGAATTAAATATAATACATAATCCTACAGATCCTAATTCATAATCTCACGGATTCTAGGAAATCTTCTTACACTCCCTCTCAACCACCTCTTTCGCTGCTGCTGCTTTTAGCTTCTGATGCACACATAAGGCCCACAGGGGTTAAAGTATTTGAAAGAGGCAAATGGAAGCCCATGAAGTGGCTCCAAGGGTGCAATGCACCTGATCACACCCAGGAGAGAGAAATTGTGTAACTAACTACTGCCTAGTTGGCAATAGTAGTGAGGGAGGGTGTGTGCGTATGTGAATTCTGTTGCTGAGGTGAGGGAGGGTATTTGTATGGAGAGGAAAGAGAATAGGACTCAGGCTGGAATTGGACTAGGACTTGGGAGAGACTAGGCACTCTCTAATCACCTAGAACATCTTTTTCTCTTTGCTTTGTAACCTTTTCTTCCATTTACCCATATCCAAGCACTGTTATCATCTTGATACAGGCTTGAGAACAGCAATAATTCAGTATTTCCTTCTTAATTTCTATCCTGATTTCTGGGTTTTTATCAATGGTATCAAAGCTCTCGATCCAGGGAGCCGAAATGATGAATAGGAGAGTGACGTTGGAGTCTAGAGTGGATAATTTGGAGAGAAGCTTGCTGGAATTGAGGAAAGAAAATCATACTCAGCTGGACGAGATGAAGCTACTCTTGAAAAGGAGCAGGGAATACGTCCGACGTTGATATCGCCATGATCATGCTCCAAGTCCCTGCCGCCATACTCCGTCAAGGTACGCAGAAGAGGAGGAGGAAGATGGTGATAGAGGAAGTGATGGGCCCATTAGCAGTATTTCCTATACTGTGACCGAAATCAAAACATAGACGAAAGGGGAATTGAAGGCGAACCGAGAAATTCCAGAGGAGGAGGGGAAATTTCAGGGTGCGCACATGGTGGAGACTGAGGTGGAAGGTGACGGTGATGATGTCTCAAATCTTTCTGAGATGAAGACTGTAAAACCCCCTCTTGGTGTCACAGTTCGTAACCCAAATTCTCTTTTTCGGTTAATTAAAACCCTTTTCGAAAATACTCATTAGACTAGTTGCAGAAATCTGATACCAATTTAAAACTTTAACAACTGAAAAACAAACTCAAATTCATCATCTATAAAACTCATTCAACATTACCATAAGGCGTACATCACTTCGGTCTCTTAATATACATCATATAGAGTCATGGTCAAAGGACTTGACTTTAAATATCAAAATCCTAAGAGCTGGTCTAACAAAACTCTAAGAACAATAAAGCATACTACCTAGCATTGTATCGCCCCAATGATACTGGACCTTGTCATCAACAGTCCACCCGTCTTCGTTGTCAACACCAAAGAACTCAGCTATAGGGTCCCGCAGTGACCGAGAGGACCGTTGGAAATTATCTATACATGTGTTCAAAAAACACAACAGGGTGTCCAACATGTACAGGCAAGGGTGAGATATTCGTTCACAAGTTTATCGTAATAGCCACACAAGAAAAGCAGCATACAAATAATGCATCAACACAGTTGTATGATAAAATATCATTATTCAATATAATATCATAATGGGATAATTTCACTTTCAAGATATCACACTCATTCATCAAGATAAGTCAAATGAATGCATGAGGCTTCAAGTCGACTCTCTTAATTCATGTACTCCGTAGATTCCTACTTCCCTTCATCGAGCGATAGGCTGCAAATACATCCGTAACACAATTGTTCTCATGAGTCGGCCTTTCAATTTAGGTTTTAACTCCAATTGTTTCGGGGTATCACGTCATAACCATATCCTGAATAGTCTAGTCTCTGATTGAGTTCATTTGTATTGGGCAATCGATTTACCACGGCACGGGGTCGCGATGCCTCCGGCCACTTGTGGAGTTTCTAACACAGGATGCCCCTATAGACCTAGTGGTCTTAACTGGCTCATATTCTCAACCACTTGGATTGTAGCTCGGTTCAAATGGCACGTCGGCCGACTCATGCATGTATGCAAGAGGTTTTCTATTCTTTCTTTTCGTTCATTCTTTCATGTTGGAAATAGCAGCATTAGTTATTTACTTCTCTTTCCTAGGAGTCAGATTCATTGTATAGAAGTGGAATGGGTGCACCGTCCACATTAATAGTTTTACATTGTAAATTGTATTTAGAATGTTAGTTCCTATGTAAATCATATCTATAAATATAGCTTCTGCTGAGTGCATCATTCAAGCAAGTACATTCAGAAATAGTGTCCCTTTGTCTACTTGACCTCTCTTTTTCTCATATGGTATCAGAGCTCCCGATCTGGGAGTCTCTGTTTCCGCTGTCTTAGCCTTCATAGCTGAGTTGTTTTGAGGTCTAGCCTTCATTACAGCACCTCTTCCATTGCACACCTTTATTGTGTGCCCTAGTTGCTTTCCCATCATTCCCATCACCTCTTACCCGTAGAACTTGCCTAAGACTCCCAACCATACATCCATCCACCTACAAACCTAATTTTTCACCAAAACCCATCCACCAGCCACCACAGAAACCTCCGATCGGCCAAACCCAGAGAAGCCCACCACCTATAAACTCCACATGCGCCCCCGCGCGCCTCCACACGCGCCTCCACCTCTTGGCATGTGAGTACCACGTGCCGCCTTCTCGGCCGCCAAACTGCACCGCGCTTGTCCCATTCTGACCGTCGGCCCTCCCTGGTTCTGTTTCACCTATTGGTGACGTACACTGCCACCTTGGAAGTGTATCTTGCTTATAGTCTCCCTGTTTTTCCTTAAAAAACCTTTCTACCTCCTTGAAAAATTTCTGCAATGTCTAACCATGAAGACATCATAAACCCAGACCCAAAGGAAACTACCCATAATGTGCAAATCCAAAATAGCCAACCTGGAGAACTACAGGGGATTCAACCTGCATATCGGTTGAATGGAAAAAACTACTTGAAGTGGTCACAGCTTGTTCGTACTGTGTTGAAAGGAAAAGGGAAGCTCAGCCATCTAACGGGCACTGGTCCTAAGGAAGGAGAACCGAAGTTTGCAGCGTGGGATGAAGAAGACTCCATGATTATGGCCTGGTTATGGAACTCTATGATTCCGGAGATTAGTGACACTTGTATGTTTCTTAATACTGCAAAGGAAATTTGGGATGCTATTGAGCAAACTTATTCGAAGGCTAAAGATGTTGCCCAGGTGTATGATGTTAAGGTGAAAACTGTTGCTGCAAAACAAGGGAATAAAACTGTGGCTGAATATGCAAATCAGTTGAAGTCCCTTTGGATGGAGTTGGATCATTATCGGGTGATAAAGACTAAATATACGGAGGATGCAGCGGTGCTAAAGGAGTACATTGAGTAGGATCGTGTTTATGATTTTCTTGTGGGACTTAATCCTGAGTTTGATCAAGTTAGGATTCAAATTCTAGGAAAAACAGAAGTTCCATGCTTCAATGAGGTGGTAGCCATTGTTCGAAGTGAAGAGAGTAGGAGGACTTTGATGTTGGAACCTCCATCCATTGAGTTCAGCCATGGTGGCTGAAAATATAAAAGCTGGACAGGCTAAGGTGGAAAAGAAGGGTGAACTTTGGTGCACTTACTGCAATAAGCCACGACATACCCGAGAAAAATGCTGGAAATTACATGGAAAAACTTCTAGTTGTGAATGGGGACAAAAAGGAGGATCATTTGGAGGAGGATGGAGAAGAAGTGGACAGGCTCACGTCGTTGCTATACCAAATGATGAAAGCAAGCCAGAATCCACTGGCTTAAGCCATGCGGAGGTAGAAAGGATGAGAGCATTTTTCAGCAACCTGGAAAAACCATCAGGTACTTGTACTTTGGCGTATTCAGGTATATTTCCACTTTCGTTTGGATTTAATGTCTCAAATACACCTTCCCCCTTCTTCTGGATTCTAGACTCTGGAGCCACTGACCATATGACACCCTCCTCTAAACATTTTTCCACATATTCTCTGTGTCCCAACAATAAGAAAATTGCTACTGCAGATGGCACCCTTATAACTGTAGCTGGCATAGGGAACATTGAAATAAATTCATCCATAACCTTAAAAAATATCCTTCATGTCCCCAAACTGTCCACCAACCTTGTTTCTATTCAGAAACTTACAAAAGAATTATCTTGTAAAGTGGTTTTTCATAGCGATTGTTGTCTTTTTCAGGACAAGGAATCGGGGAGGACGATTGGACGTGCTAGAGAAGGGAATGACCTTTATTATCTTGAGGAACGCTTGTCTCAATCATTCATGTCAGAGTCTGTTCTTTCAAAAAAGGAAAAGATTTTGCTTTTTCATTATCGGTTAGGACACCCTTCTTTTGAAACCATCAAAGTTATGTTTCCATCTCTGTTTTCTGGTTTACGTATTGAAGACTTTCACTGTGATGTGTGTGAAGTTGCAAAACACAAGCGTGTACCCTTTCCAATAAGTAATAAAAGAAGTTCATTTCCTTTTTACCTTGTTCATTCTGATGTTTGGGGTCCATCCTTTGTTCCAAATGTTTCTAGAGCTAGATGGTTTGTAACCTTTATTGATGATTGTACCCGGGTTACTTGGCTCTTCCTTCTTAAACACAAGTCTGAGGTGAACACTGTTTTTCAATCTTTTTTCTCAATGATTAAAAACCAGTTTGGTGTGACCATTAAAAGATTTAGGTCAGATAATGGCAAAGAATATTTCAATAATGACATTACCCTATTTTGCAAAATAGAGGGAATAATCCATGAGTCTTCTTGTGTCAAAACACCACAACAAAATGACATTGCAGAAAGGAAAAATGGGCATCTTTTAGACCAAACCCGAGCACTGTTGTTTCAAAAAGATGTTCCAAAAGTTTTTTGGGGGGAAGCAGTTCTTACAGCAACATATCTTATCAATCAGTTACCCTCTAAAGTTTTGGGGTTTAATAGTCCTATGGATGTTCTTTCTTCCTTTTTTCCCAATGTGTCCACTACTAATAATCTTACACCACGAGTCTTTGGGTGTGTCTCATTCGTCCATGTTCATAGTCAAGATAGAGGAAAACTTGACCCTAGAGCTCTAAAATGTGTTTTTGTTGGGTATTCCTCCACTCAGAAAGGATATAAATGTTACCATCCACCTTCCAAAAAAATCTGTATGTCAAGGGACGTAACCTTTCAGGAAGAACAAGCTTATTTCAATCAAACTTATCTTCAGGGGGAGAATTTAAGAGAAGATAAGGCTTTTCCTGAAACTCTTGTCCTACCTAGCCTTGAGTATAATATCCCATCCTCATCAACTGATACTGAACGTGAAAGCTTTGAGTCCAATATCCCATCCTTATCAGCTGAAACTGTACCTGACATTGAACCTGAAGTTGATACATGATGGGGAAAAAATCAAGGGTTCAAAAGAAAGCAGAAAGCCATTCCTGAATCAACACATGTTCAAGAGCCCGACCCAACTCCTCAGGTAACAAATTCTGATTTCTCCACTTTACAAGATAATGAAACAATTGAAAATGATCTTGACATCCCAATTGCCACCAGAAAAGCAACCAGAAAATGTATCGAAAAACCATTATATCCTCTCTCAAACTACCTTTCATTTCAAAAAATTTCGCCAACCCACAAAACTTTTCTTGTAAACCTAAACAATACCTTCATTCCAACCAGTGTTTTTGAGGCATTATCTGATAAAAGGTGGAAACAGGCCATGAATACAGAATTGGAGGCATTGGAGAAAAATAAAACATGGGAATTGGTTACTTTACCGGAAGGAAAGAAACCAGTAGGTTGCAAGTGGGTATATACTGTGAAGTATAAAGCTGATGGTTCAATTGAGAGGTTCAAAGCAAGGTTGGTAGCCAAAGGTTTCACACAAACCTATGGAATTGATTATTCAGAGATATTTGCTCCTGTTGCAAAAATGAATACAGTTTGAGTAATATTATCTCTGGCTGCCAATTATGGTTGGTACTTACAGCAGTTTGACGTAAAAAATGCCTTTTTGCATGGGGAACATGAGGAGGAGATTTATTACGGAAAAAATATGAATGTTGATACTATTTGCAGGCTGAAAAAGGCACTATACGGGTTAAAACAATCGCCCCGAGCATGGTTTGGAAGATTCACTAAGGTTATGACAACTTTAGGATACAAACAAAGTCAAGGAGATCACACACTGTTCATTAAACACTCCACTTCAGGGGGAGTAACTGTGTTGTTGGTATATGTGGATGATATCATTGTCACTAGAGATGATTGGAAAGAACAACAAGTCTTGAGTCAATATCTTGCAAAGGAATTTGAGATAAAAACTCTTGGGAAACTGAAGTACTTTTTGGGAATTGAGGTGGCTCATTCCAAGAAAGGGATTTTCATATCTCATCAAAAATATATCACAGATTTGCTCAAAGAGACAGGAAAGGCAGCTTGTAAACCTGTGAGTATCCCCATAGAACCGAATCTTAAATTGGGCGATGAAGAGGAGAGTGCAGCGGTGGATAAAGAGATGTATCAACGTTTGGTTGGTAAATTAATTTATTTGTCTCCCACAAGGCCAGATATTGCATTTGCTGTAAGTTTGGTGAGTCAATTTATGCATTGTTCCGAAGGATGTTCATTTGCAAGCAGCCTATAGAATTCTGCAATATCTTAAAGGAACTCCAGGAAGAGGAATTTTATATAGAAGGAATGGGAATGCAGTTCTTGAAGCCTACACCGATGCCGACTATGTTGGATCCGTAACTGACAGGAGATCCACTTCTGGATATTGTACTTTCCTTGGAGGAAATTTAGTAACTTGGAGGAGTAAAAAACAGAACGTTGTGGCCCGTTCTAGTGCTGAAGCTGAGTTCCGAGCCATGGCACAAGTTATTTGTCAGCTACTCTGGTTGAAAATAATTTTAGAAGACTTGAAAATGAAATGGGATGGACCTATGAAACTCTACTGTGATAATAAATCGGCAATTAGCATCGCTCATAATCCTGTTCAGCATGATCGAACAAAACACATTGAGGCGGATAGACATTTTATCAAGGAGAAGCTTGATTGTGTTCTAATTTGTACACCATTCGTACCTTCACAAGGTCAACTTGCAGACATTCTTACCAAAGGATTGTGGAGTGCAGACTTTGAAAGAATTGTATGCAAGCTGAGAATAGAAAACACCTATTCTCCAGCTTGAGGGGGAGTGTTGGAAATAGCAGCATTAGTTATTTACTTCTCTTTTCTAGGAGTCATAATCATTGTATAGAAGTGGAATGGGTACACCGTCCACATTAGTAGTTTTATGTTGTAAATTGTATTTAGAATGTTAGTTCCTATGTAAATCATATCTGTAAATATATCTTCTGCTGAGTGCATTACTCAAGCAAGTACATTCAGAAATATTGTGTCCCTTTGTCTACTTGACCTCTCCTTTTCTCATATTTCGTTTTTTGTCAAGGCACATAACTCATGACTCATTTTAAAGGAAATATAGCCCGTTCAATTCAAATTTCAGGACACATAGTCCAAGTTCTTAATTTCAGGAAGTATTAGGCTGACATCGCGGACACTAGACTTGCAGATGGGATACTAAGTCCGTTCTTTTTCAAAACACAGGACATGTAGTCCAAGTGCTCAATCCACGAAGTACTAGGCCGACGTCGCGGACACTAGGTTCATGTGCTTCACATGCGTGAAGGGGTAATCATCAGTTTTATCAATTTCATTTTCGTAGTTCAAATCTTGAAAACAAAACTCAGTATCTCTTTGGTATAAACCAAAGCTCGTTTTCGCTCTAAAACTTGTTTTCCACAAAAACTTCTCTTTACAAACCATTCTCAAAGGCTCAAGTCCTAAAGATTCATTTTCAAAGGATTTTCGCTTTAAATGCCTTTTCTAAAGGTTCCATCGTTTTAAACATTTTTCTAAATATTGTTATCGGAGCAAACTTTTATGAAGAAATTTTTTCGTTTTGGAGAGTCAAATATTTTCTGAAGGTTCTTTCTTTGACAAACTAAATATTTCTCAAGGTTTCCTTTCTTTGTATAACATGTTTAGAAAATAATGATAAAGCAACTTTTCACTATTTTCCTCACCAACTCTCAACTTCCCAAGTCTTATTCAAAATTCCTCGAGTTCTTAACTTAGTGGCTTTTTAGGAAAATTGGCCATTATAACATTTAGCATAGAAGCTTTTCATCTCAAATTAAAACATTTCCAAATCGTTGATTAAGACTTTTAGTTAGCTTAATTTTCATTATTCGAGCCATAGCCAGTGCTATGCTTTTAAACAGTCCAGGATATAAGTATATATATATATACATCAAATCTCAATTCAACATCATCTCATCCAAGGCATCAATGTCACAATCCATATTTCAATATCCAAACATATACTTCATCAAGCAAATCAAGTACATACATAACATATACCCATTCAATCTCAAAATCAACCTCATCCATATGTTCAATCCAAGGCAAAAATGCCACAGTTCATGTGCAAACACCCAATCACGCACTTACCAAATATCTCTCACATATACATCATCACAATCATACCACAACCAACCTTATGAGGCTATCAAACTTATTGGAGCTAATCTCCCCTTACCTCTCGAAGCTTCCCGGTTAGCGGAAAGTCAGCCGACCGATCCAAAAGTCGCCCGATTTCTCATTCGATTACCTGACAGCAATTACAAATACACAATCAATCAAAACATCAATAACTAACAGCACAATTTCTCCCTATATCCCTTGACCTAGGTTCGGCCATATAGCTAAAAATTAGCTAGGGATGTCTAAAAATTCCTATATCTTGGAGTAAGGATCCTTAAGTAACCTTAACATCAAATCAAGTCTCAATTTTGAAACTTGAATCAAAATCTCATGTTTTCCCCAATATAGTGGTTCGGCCATGTCATAGAAAAATGGGCTAGGAATTTCATTTGGTTTCAATCTCTTGGATTCAACAACTAAGGGTAATGAAAGGATGAAATCCATGGTCAATTTCTAAAAATTGAAACAAAACACCTAGTCTCCCAATAGTTAGGGTCCGGCCACCTTAAATTGAAATGGTTAGGGAAGTTCTTTGATCACACACTTTTCGATTCGAGGTCCTCTAAGTGTGATAGAACCTAATCACTAGTTCTTAGACACAAAATGGAACAAAACTCCATTGATGCAAAAAGGGTGAGCTTCGGCCTCTTATGCCCATATGAGCTAGAGAGCTCTTTTGGTTACAAGCTATTGGATTATGGAAGAGGAGGATGTAACGAGCTCATAGAAATTGGTTTGACAATAAAAGGATTTTTCTACAATTTTCTAGAGATTTTTGAAGTTTGGTTCATGAAGTTGGAAACTCATGGAGTCAAGGTTTTCAAACTTGAAATAGGAAGAGATTCATGAGGTTTAAGGATCAAAGAAGTGATCTTACCTCTTGAATGATGAAGAATGGTGAAAAATGGACAAGAATCACACTTTTCCTCACAAAACTCAAGCTTTTCTCTTAAGCAAATGGAGAACAACCAAGGAAGAAGATGAAGTTAAGAGAAGTGGGTGAAGGCTTCATGAAGTGGCCTATTTCGTGGGTATGAAGGGAGGGACAAGGATGTCCACAAATTTTTCACTTAAGGGCAATTTGGTCTTTTCACAAGGTTAAATGGTAATTTCCATGAAAGTTGAGGGCATTTTGATTTTTTCACGTCCAGATATTTTGAAAATCATCATGACACTTGGCACGCATCCCAAGGTGATGTGACCTAATGTGACTTCATGATTATCTGTTAGCGGGTCCCGGTAAATCCATATGCAGCTCCGTTCTGCACCTGATTGAAGATTTTGCTCGAACGAAGGTCAGGAAGTGATTTTTTTCAAATTTAACGAAAACGTAGGAAATTAATTTATAAGACTTACTGTCTCGTTCACGGGTCAAATGAGGTCTCCTGAGCAGTAAAATCTTACTATCAGTAAAAAAACGCAGATCGGGCTCCGTTTGAGTTTTCAGCTCAAAATTTAATCGTAGCTTCGTACGATAGTGTTTAGCATGAATATGGTCTCGGTTTATTTTATTTCATTTTCTAAAACCTCGAATAAAATAAAAACTTAATTATTCAACTTACTGATTTATAAAGGTTGTGGAAATCGGGGTGTTACAAAGATGAGAAAGGAGGAGGTCTGTCATCAAGCTGGCGGCGGCGGTGGCGGCCGTTGTGTTGGGGTAGTGGCTTAAGCAAGGGAGACGAATGATATGAGGGCGGTGGCCGAGGCAATTTGGTAGAGACAAGGATCGGAAGTGAGCAGGTACAGCCGTCGGAATTGGGCGCGTCGCTGGAGGAAGGTGGGTAATCAATAGTGACCGAGCTTGAGGCTCCATAGTTGCCGGCCAAGCGTCCACCGTCGGAGCCGCTAGATCTAGACGTGTCCAAGGTGGAGGTGGGGGCATCATCTGGGGTGGCCGAGCTGCCGCTACCAGCACTGCCGGATCCGAACGCGACTATGGCGGAAGTTTGGCCGTCAAAGGACATGGTCGAGCGTCCACTACAAACAACTGAGATCAGAGGCGAGAAGGAGAACCAGAAGAAGAAAAGGGTGAAAATGAGATTACAAAGAAGTTGTGAGTGTTTTACCCTAATGGGCCGTGTCCAATTGACTAATTCTATTAAAGGGGAGATGATTCAGAAGGAAAGGAAAATGGGCTTGGTGGAAGATGGGACATACTATAATTCCCAAACTGAATTAAAAGTGAAGGATGGACCGCAACCCCTTTGTGTTATGATAAGGCAATTTCCTTAGCATGTGGGATACTACAATGTAGGTGGCCCACTACGTGGTGGTTCTTTGGAGTCCCTTGAATTAGAAGAAACAAAGCAAGCACTAGATTTGATGGGCAAGTGGGAAATGAATGACATAGGAGAGACACTGAAACTTATAATCTCCATGGGTAGTCATCGAAAGAATTCAGTGTGGGTACAAATTGGCGCTCATTCCTTTACAGTTGATCATGTTTATGGAAGCACTGGTTCCTCCTCATCTGCCATGTTTGATGAATGTGTTGCTTCCCTTGTTGATGGCTTGTTCCAAGGATATAATGCTATTGTTCTTGCATATGGACAGACAGGTTCTGGGAAAACATACACCATGGGCCCTGGCTTTATAGATGGTTGCCGAATAGGAATAATACCCCAAGTTATGAGTGTCTTGTTTTACAAAATTGAGACCTTAAAGCATCAGATTGAATTTCAGTTGCATGTTTCCTTTATTGAGATTCTTAAAGAAGAAGTAAGAGACTTGTCGAATCCATCCTCTACGAGCAAATTAGAAACTGCAAAAGGACATGTCAGGAAAGTGACTGTACCTGGGAAACCACCAATACAAATTCGTGAGACATCAAATGGTGGCATTACCCTATTAGGATCTACTGAAGTCAGTGTTGCAACACTAAAAAGAAATCGTTGCTTGCCTGAAACAAGTGTCATTGAGTAGAGTAAATAGGAGCACAAATATGAACAACCAATCCAGTCGATCACATGCCATCTTCACTATCACAATAGAGCAAATGAGGGAGCTAAATAGTCCTAAGGAGATCAGTGATACCATGAATGAAGAGTATCTTTGTGCTAAGTTGCTCTTAATAGTTCATGTCGAATCAGAACGAGCTAAAAGAATGGGCTGTGATAGTCTGCGTTTTAAGGAAGGAGTTCACATTAACAAAGCCCTTCTAGCACTTGGTAATGTGCAACATACGACCACTGTCCTTGTGCATGACCAGATGTGTCGCCCAGTTGATGTGAATATTGCAAAATTTGCAAGAAATGGAGTGAGGAAAGTAATAAATGCTTTGGCGATGCAAGATTGGTGGAGATGCAACTCTGGTATCAAAGCTGAGTTCAAGGAAGGGAGTTTTCAGCCAACAAACTCCAAGCAATGGGATCCTGGTATAAATTACTATGCTACCTACATAAGTTGGTCGTTGTGCTTCCAGTCGTGGCTTCAAGGGTGCAATGCACCTGATCACACGTAGGAGATAGAAATTGTGTAACTAACTATTGCCTAGTTGGCAATAGCAGTGAGGGAGGGTGTGCGCGTGTGTGAATTCTGTTTCTGAGGTGAGAGAGGGTATTTGTATGGGGGAGGAAAGAGAATAGGACTCAGGCTGGAATTGGACTAGGACTTGGCAGAGACTAGGCATTCTCTAATTGCCTAGAACATCTTTTTCTCTTTGCTTTGTAACCTTTTCTTCCATTTTCCCATATCCAAGCACTGTTATGATCTTGATATAGGCCTGAGAACAACAATAATACAGTATTTCCTTCTTAATTTCTATCCTGATTTCTGGGTTTTTATCAGCTTCACATTAGGGTCCATTGGAGTTTTTGAGGATCTACAACCTGTCATCCCTGTCTCCTTGAGTAAATCAAGAATGTATTTTTCGTTGATTGATAAAAACTCCTTTGGACCTTCCAAATTCCATCTCAAGGGGATACTTAAGTTTTCCCAAGTCTTTGATATCAAACTCAGCCTCAATTTTATTCTTTAACTTGTTGATCTCAAACAATTCATTCCCAGTCATGATAATATCATCTACATACACTGTTAGATAGCTATTTTACCTTCGGTGGAGTGCTTGAAAAACAGGGTATGATCTGCTTGACTTTGTGAGAAGTCGTGCCTCCTTACAATATTCCAACTTGTTCAAAGCAGACTCTTGGTGATTGCTTTAGCCTATATGGGGATTTTCTTAACCTGCAAACTTTTCCTCTTCCAAGACTGCCTTCAATCCAGGTGGCAATTCCATATACACTTCTTCCAGTGGATCTCCATTCAAGAAAGCATTTTTGACATCAAATTTATGAAGCGGCCAGTTAAAATTAACTGCAACAGAAAGAAGTATTCTGATGGAGTTAATCTTTGCAAGAGAAAAAGTATTCTGATGGAGTTAATCCTTGATCCAGTTTGGAACAACAAGTGCCTACCAAACAACATCCCAAGAGACATTTTCTGAAACCTCTCGAACAATGTCCAACCCTGATGCCTAATCACCAGACCAACCTTCTCCTCCTACTACCGTAGCTGCTTACAATCCACCCTTCATGTTCACCTGCCACTAGTTCAATGGGACCAACTATCTAATGTGGTCCCAATATGTTATGATTTCATATTTGATCATGGAAAGGAAGATTACTTCACCAGAGAAGCAGTTCAGCCCAACAAATTTTATCCCACATATAAGACATGGAAAGTTGAGAACAATCTAGTGATGTCTTGGCTTGTGAATTCCATGACAACATAGATTGGGGAGACCTATATGCTGGCTGATAGAAGAAGTAGAGAACAGAGAGGATCGAAGAAGAGGGAAAAGTGATATTATATTTCTGAATTCTTAAGTAATATGAGACGACCCCTATAAATATGAAATCATCCCATTGGTTGCAGAACGTTTTCCACGCTTTGACCACCAAAATGAGACGACGCCATGTACATGAAGTCACCCCATTAGCCTTAGAATCCACTTATAGTATTAACTATAACTTAGCAATGTTATTACGTGCTTATTAAAACATACGAACAAAGCGGTAAAACATACAACAGAAGCACGTATTTAAAGCATTTATCAAAGTAACGCAACAGGTAAAGTAAAACATATATACATGCAGTACTAGAATATATACATGGCGGCCTCATCAGTAGGGCTACTGTACTACATACATGAAACTGTACAACAGTAAATTGAAAAGAAAGACATACACATCAGGACCTCCATAAAGAAGCTCTCAAAACATGCTCACCAGCGCTCCCCAGCCCGCTGTCAAAAGTACATCAAGCCTCTCCACACAGTCCTAGAGACGAACTGGCTGACTCCCACCATCAGTGGTGAGGATGTCCCGAGCTACACTGCCCCTCTCTGTGGGTACGCCTATAAACCCGCATAGGCTTGTACTCGGATGAGGAACCCGACACTACGATCCTACGCCTCTGGGCTGCCCTCAGATACCGTTCCGTACACCTACGATGACCTCTGTAGACGAAGCCTCTCCTGCTAGATACTTCCGAGGACTGGGGTGCCACCCACAAGTAGTCTCGCTCTCTCTGCCTCGGAGGACGCCACATCCGAGGGAAGGGAAGAAACTGATACACGCGGTAGGGTCCAATGATGTCCACGTAGGGTGGTGTACCGCTCCTGAAGATCAAGCTGACGGGTCCTGTGTACACTACCAAAAAGGTCGAGGGGTCCACTCGCCATCCCCTCTCGTCGTGATAGACGATCTCAATATCCCCCAGCACCAGCATCCGCGGTGCCCCCGTGATAAACGGGTGAAGTCTCGGGTCCACCCTTTGGTTCAGCTGGCTCGTCGTTTGCTCGCGAATCGAACATACACATACAAAGAAAAGATAGGGAGCTAAGATATACAACACATCAAATATGGGGATGGTGCAATGCAGAGTATATAGCAAACACAATCATCTCTCAATGTCTCGACGCCAAGGTCGTTCCCTAGCTAGATGTGACACATAATCTTTCTATGCATGCCGGCCGGTACTAAACACCCTACTAAGGGCAACATCTCGTCCGCTCAACAGACCACAAGTTGGTTTGTTCTGGTAATCCGTTCCGCTCGCCGTGACCCATAAGAGTGCATCACCACTCAAGTGTCTCCGATAGAGAGGGTTATCTGGGCCTCCTCGGAAGATCCACCGGCAACTGGAAAGACTTAGGGTCCAGTCGGGATATTAGGACGTGCCCAGGACCGCCACGACACGATAGGAGCTACCATACCGGTCTCATGTGGGTACACCTATGTCCAGTATATCCCCAAGATCACACAGATCTACCCTTCCGTTTTCCGCACCCGCACTCGGGGCACCAACCTCGCATGCCTCACGGCACACGGCTCTTCACTCGGCATGATATGCATATGCTATGCATGTCATGCATCTCTCTTGAGCTGATATAGCAACACATGCAACTTGCTCTCAACAACACGAGCTCCAAGCTCCGCTTTAACCATACGAGCTCCAAGCTCCACTGTAACCATACGAGCTCCAAGCTCCACTTGTAACCATCTGAGCTCCAAGCTCCCATCATAAACTTATGAGCTCCAAGCTCCAACTATAACCTTGAATCTCAACTATCAGCTCTAACGTCCACCACGAGGTCAAAGCCCTAATTATACTAAACCTCCAAGTCTCATGCAAAAACACATTTCAAGATACATACAACAGTTCATCATTATCCGCATGCTCAACAAAGCAGTAAACATCTCATATTTTATCATGCCACAATATCATGCAGATATATCACATACCTTAGTTAGCAGATACGCAGATACTCACAGAGCAACAATACATACATCATGTCAACCAACACAAGTCTGCTAACCTAGGGTATCAATACAACGGTGCTAGCCCGAAGTAGGCTAAACCGAGGGTTTAGGTATTTCGTCAGGGCTCAACCTCGCATAGGGTTTAGGGTTCCCCTACACAACACAAAGCATACAACAGAGCTATATAAACTACTCTTGTCTCCCCGACGTGTGTAACTCTTTCTCCCCATCTGAACAGTTGTGGCACGAACACCCACGCGATCACGAACGCGACAATCACGCTCCTTCCTCTCCAGGCTCGCGGCCCCTCACCAAGAACAGCCCAAGAATAGCTGTGACCTCAACCTCGCCAACGTGCGAAATCACGAGCATGGACCTTGCCCTTGGGCGAATCGAGAAACTAATCCGCCAAAGTCGTAGGGAACTTAGTCACGATCACAACGGTGTTGCTAGAACCTCGATCCGAAGCTCCGTAGTCCCTCAAACTCAAGCTTTCTCTCTCTAAACCTCTGGTTCTCTCTCTCAGCTCTGAAGCTCCAAGAATCAACCAATTTCATGCAAAAGTGAAGGAGAGAAAAGAAACTCCTAAACTTGATCAGCTATCCATGCTTAAGCGTGGAACATCGGCACGCTTGAGCGTTCCCACGCTCTAGCATGGGCTCTCTCCACGCTTGAGCGTGGAACCTCGTCCACTCCGCCTTCTCTCTGACTAGACACGTGTCTCACACGCGTCCAAACTCAGAACAGCTGGCACAGTGCACTCAGCACGCTAAAGCGTGCAAGCTCTCCCACGACGTGGAGTCCTCCACGCTTGAGCGTCCAACTCAGCGAGAAAAAGACTTCCAGCCTTCTGACTTCCCCAGTTTCTCGTGTTACACCTTAAGCACTTCCAACCTTGTCCAAGCCTATTCCTAAACTTTCAACTAGGTGTATAACTAACATACAAACAATCACACAACCATACAAACACCCGATCAAGGTTATCCACCTTAATTTGGGTTTCAGAAAACAGGGATGTTACATGACCACCCCCTTAACGAGAATTTCGTCCCCAAAATTCTTCGTTCATACTTGCAAACAACGACAGATACTGCTGACGCATCTGTGCTTCTCGTTCCCATGTTGAATCTCCGGTTGCTGGGTCCCACTCGACCTTCACCAAGGGAATCTGCTTGCCGCGAAGCTCGTTGATCCTTCTATCCACTATTCGAGCAGGTAAAGCCTCGTATTCAAGGTTCTCTCTTAGCTGGATTGATTCGGGCTCTAACACATGCGATGGCTCAGGGTAATACTTTCTAAGTTAAGAGACGTGAAAGACGTCGTGGAGATTTGACAAATTAGGTGGTAAGGCTATTTGGTAAACTACTAGACCAATTCGGCGAAGAATTTGAAATGGTCTTATGAATCTGGGTGTAAGCTTTCTGGATCGAATTGCCCTGCCAACGCCCATCCTTGGAGTAACTCTCAAAAACACATGATCACCGTCCTGGAATGCTAAAGGTCTCCTCCGCTTGTCAGCGTGGCTCTTCTGCCTATCCCTTGCGGCTTTCATCTTATCCCGGATCAACTTAACCTGTTCCATCGTCTGTTGCACCAACTCAGAACCTAACAACTAATTCTCTCCAGTCTCAAACCAGCACAACGGATTCCTACACTTATGTCCATATAGTGCTTCGTACGGCGCCATCCCAATACTTGAGTGGTAACTGTTGTTATAGGTAAACTCAATCAAAGGAAGAAACTCGTCCCAACTTCCTGTGTGTTCCAACACATGCTCTTAGCAGGTCTTCCAACGATTGAATCGTCCGTTCTGACTGACCATCCGTTTGTGGATGATAGGAAGAACTCAACCTTAACTTAGTTCCCAATGCTCCATTTAGACTTCTCCAAAACCTCGAAGTAAACCTCGGGTCTCGGTCCGAGATAATACTCGAAGGCACACCATGTAGCTTCACCACCTCCCTGATGTAAATCTGAGTCAATCTTTCCAAAGAATAGTTCTGGTTGATAGGTAAGAAATGAACACATTTCGTCAACCTATCTATGATGACCCAAATTGCATCGTACCTCTTCTGAGTCCTTGGTAACCCAGAGACAAAGTCCATTGCAATGCTGTCCCACTTCCACTTCGGAACATCCAGTGATTGCAACAATCCCGCTAGCTTCTGGTGTTCAACCTTTGCCTTTTAACACACCAAGCAGGATAGGACATAAGCCGCTACTTCCTTCTTCATTCACGGCCACCAAAACAGCTTCTTGCTCTTGTGTGCTTCTTCTAAAATCATATTCTTAACGTCACTATCCACAGGCACACAGACTCGATCGCCATATCTAACCAAACCATCAGCACCCCTTCTGAACTCAGACGTCTCACCTTCCTCGATCAACTGGGTAACCTCTTTAAGATACACATCCTCAGCTTGCCTTCTCCAAAGCAAATTCAGGAAATCGCTAGTTACCTCAATCATCCCAAGATTCATCTTATCCTCGACGATTTCCACATCTAGATTTAGATCCCTAAACTGCTCTAACAACTCAAGCTCTCGTACCATCATTGCAGATACGTGTAAGGACTTCCTACTGAGCGTATCCGCTACAACATTTGCCTTGCTTGGACAGTATTGCAGGTCGAATTCATAGTCCTTTATGCATTCCATCTACCTTCTTTGCCTCATGTTCAACTCCTTCTGGTCGAACAAATACTTTAGGCTCTTATGGTCGTTAAATATACTGAATTTAGCACCATACAGATAGTGTCTCTTTATTTTCCATGCAAACACTATCGTAGCTAGTTCCAGATCATGAGTCGGGTAGTTCCGTTCATACACTCTCAACTGTCTGGAGGCATACACCGCCACTCTTCCTTCTTGCATGAGGACACAACCCAATCCTTGATATTACACATCACAGTATACGTCAAAACATCCTAAGTTGTCTATGAATTCTAGACATGCAATCCAGCATCCTCTATCTAGAAGGGTCAAAACCAAGTTGTCTTCAAAACTGCAAGTAACTAACTATTGTAAAGTGGTGAAATGCTATTGTAATTTTATTCATCAGCCCACGACTGCTTAAATAGGAAAAATACAATATGTGAATAAGGAAACGTAATAAATGGTAAAACAATAATATCTAAGATATTCCTTTATACTTTGGAATATTATTTAGAATATTAGAATATTCTCCTACACCCCCCTCTCAAGTTGGTGCATAGATATCTATCATGCCCAACTTGCTTATCAAGTGATCAAATGCGGGTCTTGCTAGGCTCTTAGTCAAAATATCTGTTGTTTGTTGATTGGAAGTCACAAAAGGTAAGCAGATAATTCCGGCATCTAACTTCTTCTTTATTAAGTGGCGATCAATCTCAATGTGCTTAGTCCTATCATGTTGGACAGGATTATGAGCTATGCTTATTGCTGCCTTGTTGTCACAATATAGTTTCAATGCGAGATCAACCTTCATCTTGAGATCTTTCAAGACTCTGTAAATCCACAACCCTTCACAAATTCCTTGGGCCACGGCTCTAAATTCAGCTTCCGCACTACTCCTACCAACCACTCCTTGTTTCTTGCTTCTCCAAGTTACAAGATTACCCCACACATAAGTACAATATCCTGAGGTCGATTTTCTATCAGTGACTGATCCTGCCCAATCTGCATCGTTAAAGGCTACTAGTAACATTCCTCTCGCTGGTTTTCCTAAAGTATAGGCCTTTCCCAGGAGTGGTCTTCAAGTACCTCAAAATTCTGTAGACTGCCTCAAGATGTTCTTCGTATGGCGAGTGCATAAACTGGCTTATAACACTTAATGGAAAAGCAATATCAGGTCTGGTATGAGATAGATAGATAAACTTTCCAACTAATCTCTGATATCGTCCAGTATCAACAAGAACATCTCCTTTCTCCCAAAGTTTCACATTTGGGTCCATGGGAGTATCAGCTGGTCTACAATCACTCATTCCAGTTTCTTCCAACAAATCTAAAATGTACTTCCGTTGGGAAACTACAATCCCCTTCTTTGATCGAGCAACCTCCATGCCAAGGAAATATTTCAGTGCTCCTAAGTCCTTGATCTCAAATTCAGTTGCCAAGTTTTCCTTTAATTTCCCCATCTCTGCTACATCATCTCCAGTAAGAACAATATCATCGACATAGACAATAAGTGCAGCAATCTTCCCATTAGTGGAAAACTTTGTGAACAGGGTATGATCAACTTGTCCTTGCTTATATCCCTGTTTCTTCATAGACTGAGTAAATCTTCCAAACCCCAAGCCCTCGGAGACTATTTGAGCCCATAGAGTGACTTCTTCAATTTGCACACATTTGGTCCGAATTTGTTTTCAAAACCAGAAGAGCCATCCATGTATACTTCTTCTTCTAGGTCACCATTGAGAAAGGCATTCTTCACATCCAGCTGGTGTCGAGGCCAATCTAAGTTGGCAGCAAGAGACAAAAGAATCCTAACAGTGTTTAATTTCGCCACAGGAGCACATGTTTCTGAGTAGTCTATGCCATCGGTCTGGGTGAACCCCTTGGCCACCAACCATGCCTTGTACCTTTCCACTGATTCGTCTGAGTTATACTTCATAGTGAAAATCCATTTGCAACCTACAGTGTTCTTTCCAGCCGGTAATGTCATAACACTCCAAACATTATTCTTCTCAAAAGCTCTCATCTCCTTAAGAGCAACTTCCTTCCACTTTGGAACTTTTAGAGCTTCTTGTACATTTTTTGGAATTTCGACACTAGACGACTGTGAGGTAAATGCAGCGAAAGATGAAGACAAGTTTGAGTATGACACATATTTAGACAAAGGATGCTTAGTACAAGATCTAATACCTTTCCTAAGCGCTATGGGCAAATCTAACTCAGGTGACTCATTTTGACTGCTCGATTCAGATGGAGACTTACCCTTATCAGGTTCACCAATTTGATTCTCCCTCGGTTCTGATTCATGATTGTGTTGGAGAGTAGGTTCCTCACTCATTTTTTGATGGTTCATTTTCACAAAACTTCCCATTGTATCTACGGTTATCATCTTTGAACCTATTTTCTTTGTCAGAAGAAACATCATTTTGTGGCATTACGGTTATTTCTTCATTATCAACTATTTCCAAAAGTTGTATGGCAGAGTTGTGATTTAAAGATGTAGACTCAGTTTCAATGGGAGCTATACTCATAATGGGAGTAGGTCCAGAGAGAGAATTCTGGTCATTTGCTGTTGGTGCAGAAGTGTAAGTTTCAGAATCATGTGACAAAATTATAGTTCCAAATGAATCTTCATATGAATTCCCCCCTGAAGATGAATGCCATTGAAAAAAAGTTGGTTTTCAAAAAAGGTCACATCCATGGTTACAAAAGTCCGTTTTGTTTTTGGGTCAAAACACTTGTACCCCTTTTGAATAGATGAGTACCCAATAAAAACACATTTTATAGCATGTGGTTCAAGTTTCCTGTTGATATTTATGTAAATAATATATTCTGATTATAGGAATATTAGGTAATTAGGATAGCCAGATATTATGCTATTATGTAATAATTGTAATTATTACCTTGATTGCATGTTGATTTGTTCAGAGCACTATATAATAGAGTCTCCGCTGTGTAGTTGAAACACGGGTTAAACCATGTCTCTTGTTATTCTCTCCTTTCAACATGGTATCTAGAGCCTAACAAGAGGCAACCCTAATCCGTTCCTACCTGGTGGACCTACTGCCCATTGGTGAAAAATATTTTTCTGCAAAACCATGTCTTCTTTCCGGTTTTGCACTCTTTGGTGGCTGTGTTCTCCTTCCGGCATCCCATATAGACTAGTCTGCCATTGTTAGTGGCCGCCGCTGCCGTCAGACGCCGGTTCCGATCGCCGACCACACCAACATCATCGTCGGCCGCCGATCTGTCCAGCCATCCAGAAACCGCCTCCGTCCGCCGCCTGACGTGCCCGCAAGCGCGTTTCTCTCTATCTGCGCGCAGCAACACACGCAGGTCTTCCGGCAGCGCGTCCGGCCACCGTTGCTGCCGTCGTTTCTTGCGCCTGAATCGCCAGTGTTTCCTCTTTCTGGGTCTGCCACAGCTTCCTTCAACGGACCTCTGTTTTGCAGCGTCCCTGTGTATTGCACTGTTCAGGTACCCGTAATTTCGGTTATTTTCATTTTTGTTTTGACCAATGGCTAGTTCCGGCTCCTCAGGTCCTCTTAAGGACTCCTCAATGGCAGACGCTCTTGTTTTCACCAGTTATGTTAGTGCCCCTATTTGCATTGACAAATTGGATGGAAGCAACTACGACACTTGGGCATCTGATATTAAGCTCTGGCTAAATGGCCACGATTATGTTGACCATTTGACCATGAAAGCTGACGATATAGCCGCTATTGACTGCCCTCGGTGGAAAAAGGTTGATGCTCAGTTGTGTAGCATTATCAAATCCGCTATTCACAATTCTCTGAAACAGATCTTTCGTGCCCATCTTACCTGTGAGTCCGTTTGGGAGCAAGCCAAGGTTCTTTACACAAATGACACACGTCTCTATGGAGTCTGCCAGAATCTCATGAATCTCACGGCCCTATTTCTGCTTACTTGGGAAAGGTTCATGGTGCTTTACATGATTTCAATGAACTTTTGCCACCAGCTGACACTCCCGCCAAAGAACTTGAGCAGCGCAATAGCTTCTTCACGTTGTTGGCCCTGTGCGGTTTGCCTACAGAGTACTCAACTTTACTCCGTGATCAGATTTTGGGTTCTCCTAATGTCCCATCTCTGAACACGGCTTGGTCCACTTTACTTCGGGTCCGAGCCAAATCATCAGCTTGTTCTAGGCTCCCTTCTTCTCCTAGCTATGAGCTACCTCCTGCTCCCGTTGATGCTTCTGCTCTTGTCTCTAAGGGCGGTGGTCGAGGTCGCACTCGGGGTGGTCATTCTGGTAGATCTCGCCCAAAGTGCGATCATTGTCATCGCTTGGGCCACACTATTGATAGATGTTGGACTTTACATGGCCGCCCTCCTCGCACTGTGAATGTTGCATAGGTTGATCCACCAGCCCCATCTGAGCCACCCACTCATCCTACTGCATCACCTATTGCCTACTCAGAGTTTCATAAGTGGTTTGAAGAACGTTAGGGTATTGGGTCCACTGCCTTTGTTGCTCACACTGGTAAATCCTTTGCTTGTCTTTCTCAATTGTCCCTAGGTCCTTGGGTTCTGGATTCTGGTGCCACTGATCATATCTCTGGTAATAAATATCTTTTTTTCACTCTTTCTACATCTGGTTTTTTTACCCACAGTTACCTTGGCTAATGGTTCTAAAACACATTCCCAGGGGGTTGGCACTGTCCATCCCTTCCCTTCCCTCTCGGTTGATAATGTGCTTTATGTCCCGGGTTCGCCATTTAATTTGCTTTCCATTAGTAGCTTGACCCGTTCCCTTGATTGCACCATTTCATTCACTAAAGATTATGTTTTCCTGCAGGACCGGAGTTCGGGATGGATGATTGGCGCCGGATGTGAGCTCAATGGCTTGTACTAGTTTTCACCTCCTTCTCGGGTTTGTGTTGTCAAGGATTCCCCTCTTCTCACTCATGCTCAGTTGGGACATCCTAGCCTTACCAAACTCTGGAAGTTGGTGCCGAGTCTGGCTAAACTTACTTCTTTGTCTTGTGAGTCGTGTCAATTAGGGAAGCATACCCATAGTTCTTTTCCCAGTCGTGTCTTTAACCGAGCTACGTCTCCTTTTTTTTTAGTGCATTCTGATGTTTGGGGTCCTAGTCGGACTGTGTCCACTTTAGGGTCAAAATATTGTTACTTTTATTGATGATTTTTCGCGTTGTACTTGGATATTTTTAATGGAAAACCGTTCTGAGTTATTTTCCATATTTCAACAATTTTACTTTGAAATTAAGAATCAATTTGGTATTCCTATTCGTACTTTACGTAGTGATAATGCCCGAGAGTACCTCTCTCACCCATTCCAATCCTTTATGGCTTCTCAGGGTATTCTTCATCAGACCTCGTGTGCTCACACCCCTCAACAAAATGGGGTTGCTGAATGCAAAAATAGACATCTTATTGAAACTACTTGCACCCTATTACATCATGGCCATGTTCCATTCCGTTATTGGGGTGATGCTATTCTCACTGCGTGCTATCTTATTAATAGGATGCCTTCCTCCGTTCTTGATAACCCAGTACCTCACTCTATTTTGTTCCCTCATCAGTCTCTCCATTCATTAACTCCTCGCGTCTTCGGGTCTAGATGTTTTGTTAATAATCTCCAACCGGGCATTGACAAGCTCTCTGCCCGGTCCCTAAAATGTGTCTTCCTTGGTTATACTCGGTCACAAAAGCTGCTATCTTGTACCGGCTGATGTCACATTATGAGTCTGTTCCCTACTTTGGGCCCACATCATCTCCCGAGTCAGTCACAGATGTCTTTCCTATTCCTTCTGCTCCGGATCCTGTCTCCTATACTCCACCGGTGATAACCCCCACACCGGTTGCCCCTACTCGTCCTATACAGGTATATCAGTGGCGCCAACCATCGCCTCCACAGGTTGAACATGTTCCTCCTGATGATACCGGTGCCACCATTGTTGACTCTCCTCCGACGCCAGCTCCTCTGCCTATTCCGGCCTTACCTCTAGACCCTGATCTTCCCGTTGCCCTCCGAAAAGGTATACGCTCCACTCGTAATCCTTGTCCACACTATGTTAATTTAAGTTTTCACCGCCTTTCACCGCCACATTTTGCATGCCTTTCTTCTTTGTCTTCTGTGTCTATCCTTAAGACTGCAGGTGACACCCTATCTCGTCTTGGGTGGAGACAAGCTATGATTGATGAAATGAGTGCCCTTCAGAGCAGTGGTATTTGGGACCTTGTTCCTCTTCCATCTGGAAAGTCTGTTGTAGGTTGTCGGTGGATATTTACTATTAAAGTGGGTTCGGATGGCCAGATAGATCGCCTTAAAGCCCGCTTGGTGGCGAAAGGTTATAAGATTGCATAGGAAAAAAGGTTGCGATTATGTTTTGCCAACTCACAAGTTTCACAATGAAATAAAGAAGGGTCTTTATTAGAAAACAACTTAGGAAATAGATGTTTTAGGTACCTAAAACTCGGGTGACCTAACCGTAAATGCCATAACATAATATCATCTTTATTATTAGAAATAAAACTAGATTCAAAGCAGGAACCTATTGTTTGGGATTGTTGTTTTGATCCTAGTCCATCATCAAAGTAGTAGAGTCCTCCACTCTCCTTAGCACCGCCAATCATCTTCCCCGAGTTCAAATCCTGAAATACACAATGAGAAGGAAAGATATCAACGTGATAGTTTTTATCTCGAGCTAACTTATGGACAGATAAAAGACTACATGACAAATTTGGGACATGGAGGACATCTTTGAGAATTATCGTTGAAGATAAGACAATAGAACCTTTCCCTGCAATGGCTGATAGAGAGCCATCTGCAATTTTAATTTTCTGGTTACCTGCACAAGGACTGTATGAAGAAAAGAAACAAGACTCTCCTGTCATATGATCAGTCGCATCTAAATCAACAATCCAAGTATGGTTGACACTAAGAAGGGCAGTTTTAACAAAGTTATCTTTCTGGGCTATGGAGCAAGAAAGGGTTTGAGACTCAAGGAGTTTGTACAGTTGGTCTAATTGTTCCTTAGTGAAAGGAAATGAGCTCGAAGAAGACTGCTTCTCTTGATCAGAGGTACTAGAATGCACGACCTTCACTTCCACCTTTCTTCTTCCAATTGGAGGGCTTGCCATGAAGTTTCCAACATGTCTCACGAGTATGCCATGGGCGCTTGCAATGATCACACCACTTATCAGATTTTTTGCCATCTCTCTTCCACTCTTCATTATAGTTTCTAGTGGCAAGAGCAGAACCCACCACTTCTGAAATTGAAGTTGTCTTCCCCACCATAACTCCTTGCCTAGCCTCCTCTCTCCTTACTTCTGAAAAGTTTTCACGAATAGTTGGCAAAGGTGTCTTCCCCAGAATTCTGCCTCTTACTTCATCAAGTTCCTTATTAAGCCCAGCAAGGAACATAAACACACAATCATTTTCTTGCCTCCTTATAAACAAGACACTATCCTCAGTACACCGCCAGTTGTCCTCATAGCAAAGATCCAATTCCTACCACAGAGTCATTAGTTCATTGTAATAAGTAGTCACATCCCTCTTACCTTACTTGGCATGCCACAATCTAGATTTCAAATCGAAAATCTGAGAAGAGTTCTAAATATCAGAGTATGTGTCCTTTACAGCATCCCAAACATCTTTCGCAGTTGGCAAGAACATGAAGGGTTTTCCAATTGTGGGTTCCATAGAGTTAACCAACCAAGCAATGATTATAGAATTTTCAGATTTCCAAAACCTAAAATTCGGATCACCGCCCATCAGTATCGGAGTGTCACCTGTAAGGAACCCATATTTCCCTTTGCTCTCCAGGATTAATCTCACAGTTTGGGACCATTCTGTGTAATTTTTTCCATGTAAACGTGGAACACTGACCTGAAGTGAATTGGAATAACCCATTTGGCCATTAAAATGGAAACTTGGTCCACCACCAGCACCACCACCTACGCCGCCGCTTGCAGCACCGCGGCCAGTACCCTCGCCGCCTGTAGCACCACGGCCAGCACCCCCGCTGCCTGCAGCACCGAAGGCCGGCACCGCCAGCAGCAGTGGTTGTGCTGCTGTCTTCGTCTTCAAGGGCATCGGTAAAGGCATATGTTTCCATGCATTGGGGCAAGCCGTCATGAGGAAAGGGAAGAAAGAACCCTAATCCTAACCTAGAGCTGCCGATACCATATTGTAAAGTGGTGAAATGTTGTTGTAATTTTATTCATCAGCCCAAGGCTGCTTAAATAGGAAAAATACAATATGTGAATAAGGAAACGTAATAAATGGTAAAAGAATAATATCTAAGATGTTCCTTTATACTTAGGAATATTATTTAGAATATTCTCCTACATGCGGCAAAGAAGGCGGTATCCTCAAAGAATGTAACATCTGCAGATACATAAAAGCGGTGTGCAGAGGGAGAATAACATCGATATCCCTTCTGAACTCGAGAATACCCAAGAAAGATACATTTAATAGCCCGTGCAGACAATTTATCACGATCGGGAGAGAGCTCATGAACAAAACAGGTGGAACCAAACACACGAGGAGGAACAATATAAAGAGGTCCTTTAGGAAATAAAAGAGAGAGTGGAACTTTATTACCCAAAACAGAGGATGACATTCGATTTACCAGATAACAAGCTATAAGAATAGCATCACCCCAAAACGTCAAGGGTGCATTAGCATTTATTAAGAGAGTCCGAGTTATGTCAACAAGATGACAGTGTTTGCGTTCAGCAACACCATTTTGTTGTGGTGTGTGAGGACAACTGGACTAATGTATGATGCCATGAGAAGTCAAAAAGGAGCTAAAGGGCGCAGAAAAATATTCTTCTGCATTATCACTACGCAAAACATGAATTGTTTTTCCAAATTGATTTTTAATTTCTGAACAAAAGGTTTGAAAGACATCAAATAACTTAGAAAGATTTTTCATTAAAAATAACCAAGTTCATCTTGAGAAATCATAAATGAAAGTAACATAATACCTATATCCTAGGACAGAAGGAACACGACTAGGACCCCAAACATCAGAATGGACAATATCAAAAAGAGACATAGTTCGGCTACTAACACTACTAGGAATGGATACTCTAACATGGTTCCCAAGTCGACATGACTCACAGTTCAAGGTCTTCAAATGTGAAAGATGAGGGACCATCTCTCTATCTAGGGAAAGAGTCCCGCCTTCGATGCTTAACTTAATAAATACCGAATCCTAGTATAATCCTAAAAAAAATTTGTACATCATAAAGACGAAAAAGACCCTTTGCCACTTCCTTTTTTTGTAGCTTAAAAGGCGTCCCTTTCTATTATTTGGATATGCCCTACGGTGGATGAGGAAGGTTGGAGGTAATAGAGACCTCGTGATTCAGATATAGATCCAATCATTTGTCCTGTACTCCGGTCCTGTATAAGAAAGTAATCAGAATTAAAGGTTATGGAACAATTTAGAGTACGAGTAATTTGGCTAATTGAAATTAAATTAAAGGGACAGTCAAGTACAAACAAGACTGCATTTAAAGGTAAGGATGGAAGAGGTGAAGCTTGACCAATACCAGCGGCTTGTGCCTTGGATCCATCGGCAAGAGTAATACTGTGAGTTGTTTAGGGAATGACAATTTAGAGAACAGAAAAGGATTACCAGCTAGGTGATCAGAAGCACCAAAGTCTAAAATCCAGGACCCAACAGTTGCAGATTGAGAGAGAAAATCTTTAGAATTCCCAGTGTGAGCAATGGTGGCCAAAGAGGAAGCCTGTTGAGTGGATTTAAATTGAAGATATTCCTTATACTCACCCGCCGAAAGGAGATGATCTTCCTCTAACTTGGTGGTAATGGTGGGGGACCCAGAAACCAAACAAGGGCTCAAGTTCTTCTTCTCTACCATGCAAGAAGATAGACAAAACTTCAAATCTGAGAACCAAACAGGGACAGAACAATGGGATCCAAAGAAAGGGTAGCACAACGGCAGACCCACAAACCAAACAGGGGCGGAACGGAACCGGGAGAGGATGACGATCACGGCGGCGCAAATGGAGGACGGATGGTCGACGGCCTCTGAGGTCTGGTTACCGGACAACTTCAAAACGGTGGGTCAGTGCTCATAGCCGCTGAAACCCAAAAGACAAACCAAACAGGAAAGAACAAAGCTCTAGATACCAACTTGAATATGAAATTGAATATTTCACTATGATTCATTGCAATAGAAAGTATATATATATATATATATATATATATATATATATATATATATATATATATACACACTTGACTACTAGATAGTGGAAGCTAGTTCCTAGAACATTAATTAACTATGCTAAGTCCTAGGAGTGTAAATACAATGAATAGGACTCCACCGTCCACATTAATTATAATCAACAAAAGCAAAGTTAGAGGTTAGAGGTTTTTAAGAGCTTCCATAAACTGATTCAAAACCAATTTCAACTCGAATTCAAACCTTAAGGACTTACAATGCCCGAGCCACTTCAATTTTGACCTTATATCATATCCGAACAATCATTGGATTTTACACCTAAGCTCATGTGACAATACTCTCAACAAGATGGGGTTGCAGAAAGGAAAAACAGACACCCCCTAAAAGTGGCTCGATCCCTCCTTTTTTACCTCAAACACTCCCAACTAGTCCCAAAGGGAGAGTCCACCCGAAAAGACTAGGCTATTAGATGGTGTTAGGAATCCCGAGAACTAAGAGGAATTCTGAGAGAAACCCTAGGGAAACTGGGATTATTCGCCCAGAAGTTTATTGAAATCAATGGAAAGAATACACAAGGGGCACTCCCCTTCTCACTGAGTAATTCTCAGTCACAAATTCAAAGTAAATGCAAAACTGAAAACTCCTAGCTACAGAAATCTTATTTATAGGCGCATCTAACTCCTAACTGCCTCTAACTGATTTCTAACTCCTAACTAATTCCAGTTCAGCTGCCACAACTAACTTAGTTAACTAATTGTTAACTAAGGATTACAATATGCCTCCCCACGACCTATTCCCTATTCGTACTCTTTGCCTTGTGCCACTTCTTCCTGTAATAAACTCTCATCATGCGAGGTGGCTCCTCTTCCTTCTCTGTCTCGGTCACTGCATGCCTAACAGATGGGAGAATCTCTAGGCTTATAAACCCCACTTGTTAGGTGAGGCTACCCAATGTGGGAATCATAACAATGCACCACCGTTCGAGAGCCGACGTCCTTGGCGGCTTTTACTCCACGGCACTTCACTCAACCTCTTTGTTGGTCAGAACCCTCCACTGGTCAGAATCCTCCATGGGTATCCCTTTCCGAGAAGTCAGTCTCTCAATGAAAACACCAATGTTATGAGCATAAGCTCAAAGGGAGAGTCCATCCCAAAAGACTAGTCTATTAGATGGGAGAACCTCTAGGTTTATAAACCCCACTTGTTAGGTGAGGCTCCCCAATGTGGGACTCATAACATATTGGGGGTGAAGCACTCCTCACTGCTGCCTATCTGATCAATAGAAGCAGTGCTAAATGCATACAGATTGCGCAGTTGTGCTGCATTCTTGATTTGCATGTTCTCTGCTATGCTTTGCTTTTTCTGTTTTGTAGGATATCTTATCCTGCTGGTGGTTGTACTTGCACCCTTTTTATTTAATAAAGTTTTTCTATCAAGCGAAAATAAAAGATAATTTCTGTCTTTAGTGATCCACTTAAAAAAAATTAATTTAATGGAAGAAATGCTAAAGAGATGACATTCTATGTTTGATATCAAAAGTGTGGAAAGAGGCAAATAATAGGCTATGCATATTCATAAGTATTACAAATGTTTGTGATAGAAATTAGTTTTGGACAATGGTTTTGTTAAAATATTGTTGTCGATATTTCAGCTCCAGCCCTTAGTTCCAGTTCATCAGTTCGATAAACTTCCAAGTTATTACATTTTTGCTGGTCTGGTATTTGTTCCACTCACTCAGCCATACCTTCATGAGTATGGAGAAGACTGGTATAATACTTCACCTCGTCGTTTGTGTGAACGGGCATTGAGGGAATTGCCCAAGAAAGCAAATCAACAACTTGTCATCCTATCTCAGGTTAGCATCTTTTTAACTCTAGCGCAAATCTTACATGACTGATGTTTGCTATTCCTACCTCCGTTTTGTGCTTGCCCAATGCCTAACATGCTATCAGTGACTGCCAAGACATGGCATAGTGCAAATGAACGCAGTCATTTTGTTTTTGAGTTGCTTCTATTGATATTATCTTATTCGTTTTAGGTCTTGATGGATGAAATCAATGCTGGATATGAGCGTCTTGCAGAACTACAGGTGCCAACTTGTGAATGGTTTAGTTATTTATTTGTTGAGTAAATTATGCATTGGTTGTGTATTAGTTACTATTCACTTGTATAGATGCAATGGCCAACCCTTTTGCCCATCCTTACTGAAGTTTGGTTTAGAAATTATTGAACATAAGTGCCATCCTTCGAAGACACAATGTCTTAGTTGGCAATCGCAGTTCTTGAGCATGTCAGGTTTTAGTGTTTTTAGAGTAGGTAGTGAAAACTAACAGAATATCGCTTCAATGTTCATCAGAATTATCTTTAAGAAAATTCTATACTCATTTTGATCATTGTTACAAGTTAAGATTGTTCACTTAAATGGATGTTCTTTTAATGCCGAATTGCTTTAATATTTTAATTCTGGTACCCAGGTTTTGAAGGTTAATGGAACAGAAATTGAAAATCTAGAGCATTTATGCCAACTTGTTGAAAACTGTAGTGCAGACAACCTGCGGTTTGATTTGGACGATGAAAGGGTCATTGCCTTGAACTATGAAATGGCAAAAATTGCCACTTCTAATATTTTGAAGCGTCACAGAATACCTTCATCAAAGTCTGTTGATCTTTTTGATGCACAGAATAATTTGCAAGTTGGACTGGCTTGCTCAAGTTGAGCTGTAATGACTTTTCTCTTATTACTGCATATTGTTTGTGACTGTAAGAGTCAGTTTGATATTCTCTTAAATTTAAAATTTTCGTAGTGGATTTTTTACACAAATTGAGCATTCCGTTAGGCTGACCCTGAAAGGTTGCCCCCCTTTCTATACAACTCTTAAAACGAGTGTAAACATTCTTAATGGGCATCAACAATGTAATTTGAAACATAAATGATGTGTATGAATATGAAAGTGATGATAATGCCAACATTTTCATTCTGTTTCTTTGGAAGAAGAAAAAAATGATAACCTTTGCATGCACTTGAAAGACTAGAATATAGATCGGACTAGATGATTATGAATTACTTGAGTGATTAGCACTCAGCCAGCTGAATATTTATATATACTTGAAATTGATTACAACTTACATTTACAAGATAATAATTAAGGATCTATTTCCTAAGCATGACATTTTCTTTGTACATTTATCAAGTACATGAACCTATGATTAACTACTACTAATTCCAACGCAATATATTGGGACGTTAGACGTGAGCATCACCTTGGAAAATAATGTCATATAAAGTATAATGGGGAAAAAACCGTTCTGTAAACCATTCGAAAAAGTCCATGAAAGAAGCAAACCCAGGCTAATGATGTGCAATCCATTAGGAAAGTGAAATAAGCAATGAAGACTGAGGTGCATTCCAATTGGAAAATGCATGCTATGCACTACGATTCTCGGACCCCGCGGAAACATGTTCTCAAAATTTTCAGCCACATCCTTCGTTCTTTTTCATATTTTTCTTGTTTTTTTTTTTTTTTTTCCAATTAAAGCTATCCAAATCTATAGATCTAAACAGTTTGGTTTTGAATTTTCTAGAGATATCTTTTACTATGGTAGATTAGATCTAAAAATGCTAGTTTAAGATTCTCATATCTTTTTATTTTTTTGACGGAAAATCATTAACCTCAAGAAAAGCCAGAAGGCATAAAAATCAGAACGAGCTGCTTGGCTAATACAATCTGGAACTTCCTCAACCCAAATCCTATCTGAGTTGTGAAGAGCAAATTTTGCCATAAGATGAGCAGATTTGTTTGCAGTTCGCTTAACATGAATACAAACTAAATTATCAAATGAAAGCCTAATATGTTTTGCATGCATCATTAACAATCATACTAAAATAGGATTGTCCCTGATCCGGCTCTGCCTCTGTATCGCCTTAACCACATTTAGAGAATCTGATTTCACTTGCAACCACATAAAAAACCAATGTTTTAAAAATCGGATCAGTCATAATTAATTTTATATATATATATATATATATATATATATATATATATATATATATATATATAATAATAAAAAAACTAATAAAGCGAATATCCATGACCATGAGAAGGTTGGTTTTGTGGCCCGTTTTATGTTGTCACTGGAATTGAGAAACGGAAAATTGAAATTGAAACAGACCTTGAGCAATGACAAGAGACAAGAGCCATTGTCTTTATATGTACAGATTTGTGGCCCATTTTATATATCTGAGCCCATCTTTCACTAAAAAAGACTAACCTAACCCAACTTTACTTTGCATTCTCTACTGCCCTTTATCTTCCAGAATACCTGTTAGCGACGGCAACAAGGAGGAAGCACGAGCTGCGAGCGGACTGCACTGAAGACCGAGAGGAACGATGACGTCTTCCTGCTTCAACATCGACACACGACTTCTTCTGCAACCACGACTTTTTTTCTACAACGAAACTGAGGAAGACGATGTCTTGGCTAGCTTTTTTATTTTTAAAGTAACCTTTTGACAAACCAGTGGACCGGCTGTTTCCGGTTCCCTGCCGGTTTTGACCGGTTTCAATGGTTCATTCCCGGTTTTTGGCATCAACGGTTTTGGGGTTTGTCCGGACCAATACCTGGTCCGGTTCACCGGTTTACCGGTCCGGTCCGGTTCTGACAACACTGTAAAAAACATATCTTTAGCAAAGAGAAGCCCATTTCTCCTAGCCAATGCCTTTGCCAAATCATTGTTAGCCAATGCATTAATCCTCCAAGTAGCTGCTGCAACCAATTCCCACTAGCATCTTTAACCCAAACACCCAGACCTCATTGATCATCATACGGGCCAGCTGCATCAATATTCATCTTATACCAACCTTGTGGTGGTGGGGTCCAATAATTGATGGGCACAATGATTTGTCTGCTAAGGGGCTCAACCAAATGAAGTGGACAAGTTCTGAAATCTTCCACCACTTTCCATGCTTTATTAACAGTATCGTGACTACTAATATCAATATTATCAAAGCACTTTTTGTTACGTGCATGCCAGAAGCCATAACACAGAGATAAAACTGTCTCAACCACCTCACTTGGAGCACTAACAATAATATTTTTAAGCCAATTACCAAAATTAGCGACCCCATCAGATGCTGTATCAAACCGAATTCCAAGTGGGGACACAAACCAAGTCTGCCTAGCCTATGTACAGTCCATAAATATATGGTCAATTGTTTCCAAAGAAGAGCAGCACCTCGGGCAAAAAGGGAAACAATTAACACCTTTTTGAAACAGACTATACCTGACAGGTAGTTTATTAAGCAGAATCTGTCACCCAAGATGAAGATGGCGTGGGACAGTTCTTGTTTTCCATAATTTAGTCCAAAGCTGCGTCTCCACCATCCACTCCGACACTTGCATACTCTCTTGTTCATCACATTTCCTTATAAAATGATATGCAGACTTAACGGAAAAAATACCCTGTTTATCAGGCCCCCCATGTGAACTTATCAGGAAAAATAGTAATACCTTTATAACTGATAAGGAAAGCTATGAAATATGGAGATGCAACATAATACCTTTAAACCTTCATAGTTGGCCATCACATGAAATTTCTCTTTTTTGTTGGATCCAAATTTTTATATAACATTGTCATTGAAAACGTATGTTTGCAATGACAAATGTGCAATGAAACGGACTCTTAAACTCTTGGCGCATGGAAAAAACCTTTTTAAAGCAAGGTCAAGACACCTTAAATTCAATTGGACACAGAGGTGGAGGCAAGGGGTGGCCTGTGTATGTCATGGCCATTAAGGGTGGGCACGGGTCGGGTTTGAGGAAAACTTGGACCTAAACCAGTCAAAGTTGGTCGGATCAAGTTAGGTCGTCGAGTCCATTTAAAAAAAAACTGAACAAATATAAAAAGAAATAACTAAAAAAGAAAGAAAAATGGGTCTGAAGTGAACATTTCTACTCCAATTAGGTCTACCGATTCTGTTGGTGGCAACGAGGACATCGTTCTAGCAGATGGCAGAGGAGTAACACGGCTAAGACGGACGACTCGTGGGGCTTCACGGATCTGGGGGAGGTTGTTCGTGCAGTGGTGGAAGGTGGTTCATTGAGTGTTCCCTTTTTGTGGAGTGGTTGAAGGAGGTTCACGACGGTGGGCGGTGTGGTGCGTGCGGACGGGTCTGGTAGTGCGTCGCTGTTGTGTGTGGCGGCTGACTTCTATGGAGGATGGATGGTGCGATGGTACTCCGGCATGGATGTGTTGCAATGGCATAAACAAAGTGCTGTCACTAGGAGTGATTGGGGTTGTAGAATGGAGAAATGGCACAAGCATGTAAGTGTGCTTGGTACGGATCGGGTTTGTTCGGGTTGCATTATTCCTAACCCGACACATAAACTGAACCAATCAGGTTGCATAGGGAGGAACCCAAATCAATCCGATGACCCGTGTAACACCCCAATTTTCATTGCTTTCTAAAATTGGTGAATTCTATGAATTTATCTGAGTCACAGAGGCAAAGTTATAAATATCAAGAAATTTCGGAGAAGTAATCACGACTACTTTAGAAAAGTAATCATGACATGAATAACTCATGGTAGTGAGTCATGGTGAAGTAATCATGATAGTGATGAGTCATGGTGATGACTCATCCATTGACTCATCACACTCAAGAACCGCATCTCTCGTCCGGTGTTTGAGTTTATCCCTATGTATCCACTTTTTGGATACAATACAGATAATGTTTTACTCTACATTACTGGTATAGAATTATGGTTAAGGTTTGGGATGAAGACTCAGACGAAACCCGGTCCGCATACGAGACTACGGGAACCGGTAACGGATAAGCATAAGGTCGCTTTCACCTTATCCTTACTTATCCTTATCCATAAGTCATGATGGCATGAGTGACTCACCTAGGTGAGTCACCATGATAATGATGACCATGGGTGAGTCACATGGGTGACTCACCATAGTAATAATTATGGTGTGGAAATTACAATTTTGCTCCTAAGAGGAAATAACAATTTTACCCTTTGGTGTTTTTGTCTCAATCTTATCCTCCTTTCACATATATTCCACGCCCTCCATATATATATTTACACTCTCATATTTCTTTCTCCTTCACTTTATTTTCAAGTTCAAGCGTTCAAGTTCTAGTAGAACTTTTGATACAATTCCAACTTTGTTCTTAGGTGAAGTTACTTTTCTACCCTTAAGTGATAATGATCATATCCTTATCCTTTCTTTTTATATGGGCCACGAAATTTCCTCCTTCATTCTCCTTCTCACATTTCATTCTTAACCTTTAAGTATTCAAGTTGATTTTGATAGAATTCCAATTTTGTTCTTAAGGAAAATTATCCTTTCTAACCTTAAGTCTATCTTATCCTTATCTTTTCTATCCTTCTTATCTTTCTATCCTTATCCTTATCCTTTTTCTCCCATATATATCTTCCTCACGCCACCTCTCTTCCATTTTCTTCTCTCGTTTTCATTCTCCCTCAACACTTCAAGTCTTCACAACACCTTCAAGCTTCTACCTCCATTTTCTCTCCATTCTTCAAGGATTCTCAAAGAGCTTTGTGAAGCAAACTTTCTTAGAATCATCTTCTCTATCATCTAAGAGGTCTAAATCTCTTCTTTGAGCTCTAAATCTTCATTTCTATCTATGGAAACTCTATGTGTTCATAGTTGTTCTTCAACTTCTAAAATTCATAAAAAATTGTAGAAAAATCATTTTAATGTCAAACCAATTTTCTTGATCTAGATTCATGATCTTCTATCATTAATCTAAGAGTTTGTAATCATAAGATCTCTCTAACCCATTTGGGGTGGGGAGGGCCGAATGCCCTACAAGAAAGAACCATGAAGTTTTGTTTCAATTTTACTTAAAAAAGTGTTGATTTGAGTTCTATCACACTTAGATGTCCTTGAATTCAATTGATCATGATCAAGAACCTTTCTTACCCTAAGTTCCTATCACATGGCCGAACCCCTCCTTTGATGAACCCATGAGGCTTTATTCAAGTTTTTGGTTACAACTTGTTGATTTGAGTCTATTACACTTAGAGCTTATGAATCCCAAAAGAATTGAATCAAAAACCTATTCTATCCTAATTTTCTAAGTCATGGCCGAAACCCTATGCTTGGTGTATCTTGAGGGTTGTTTCAAATTCTTGAGTCAAATGACTTACAGGAGTGTTATCTATGCTTAAGGATCATAAATCCAAGAGTTTGTCAAATTCTAACACTTCTAACATTTAGGGGTCGAACCCTAGTTCCTAAGGACTACGTCTGTTTTGTTTGATTTTACTAATTTGGATTGTGATTTGTGGTAAAGGATCCAACCGTGTGCAAGTTCTCTAAAGGGTGTGCGGTTATCCGTTGAAGGTACGAGGTTGTAGCCGTGGGAAGGTGCTAGCGAGCTTGTGGACATTGCTACCTTGCTACAGGTAGGGAGAAGAAAGTGTGATCATCGGAAAGGCAAGCGTAGTATAGTCTATATACATGTGTAGGGGAGCCTTAAACCCTACGAAGTCTATACCCTAGACTAGGAGACAAATATTAAATGGATGATTGATATCCTTGGTGTTAATGTGAATATGTGCTCTAAGTGCCTTATATGATGCTTTATGTGAATTAATTGTGAACACATGCTCTAAGTACTCTATGTGCGTTATATGATTAATTATCTACTTGATTATAATGGCATGCTCATTATTATGATATGTTATTAATGTAATTGATTGGATGTTTACGAATGAGCATATGATAAGATTGATGAGATTGATAAGCATATGATGAAATTGATGAACATATGATGAGATTATGACATTGAGCGGGTTGGTACCAATGTGATTCTAATTGATACTATTGTGATTCTAATGAAGCTGTGGGCTCATGGACGCATGGCGTCATGATATTGATTTAATGTTGATGCAAGGCATTGTGATGATATTGATTTAATGTTGATGCAAGGCATCGTGATTATGGCTGAGTGCCTAGCTGTGAGGTTTCGGTATCAAACTATAATGAATGTTTGTACATGCATATCATGCCGCATAAGAAACCCCTTCGGAGGGCGGCCCAAATGGGGGCGTTATTAAGAAACCCCTGATGCCGGGTCAGGACGGTCCAAATAGGGACGTTATTGAGAAACCCTCGATTACGAGGCGGCCCAGATGGGGGGTTATTATTGAGAAACCCTCGATTCCGGGTCGAGGCGGTCCAAATGGGGACGTTATTGACACCCCTCCGAAGGGCAGTCCAAATGGGGACGTTATTGATCCTTTCGACGATTCCCAAATGGGGGCGATTTGTGATCTTGAAGGGGATGTCCAATTGGGGACGTTATCGGCGGATCATGCATACATGCAGATAAGGATTAGTATCCTTCCTTAGAGGCTTGATCTGAGAGAAATATCTTGGAGATGGATGTGATGTATGACTTGTTGCATGTTTTCTATTTGTTATGTGCCGCATGTTTTCTGTATGTGTTGTATGCTACATGTATATATGCCATGCTACTGCTCCTTTTTCCATATATATGATGATACATGTTTATTACTCCCTGTCTTTTCTTTTTATGTCTTTTATGTATATACGAAAAGACTTCGTGGAAGATCCAGCTGCGGAGGAGTTGGATGATACTCCATACGAGACTGAGGCCGATGGACGAGCCTGAGGAGTGTTGTCTTATGTTAACATCTTTTGATATAATTTTGTTTAAAGTTTGTACTTAGACACTCTACATGTAAATATTAATACTGTAGCCCGACTGATAGGGCAACTGATGTATATGATATATGTTTTATAGTTGCGTACTCTGATAAGTTGCGTGCATAAAGTTGGTTTACTTCCGTAAGCACGAAATTTTCTGCTACGCTTCATATTGATAAAGCACACTAACAGTTATAATGCGATTAAGGGTAGTTAATATTTTAGGTTCTTTAATGGGATTATCCTACGTAAGTGGGGTCGTCTCAACCTGAACCAACCCAATTTTTTTGATTTGGGTCGAATAGGGTTGACGAGTCAAGCCGGACCCTTGTTTGCCCCTAATTGCCATTCCCACCTTTTTATCTTTTTAATTTTATTATATATAATTACTATTTATGCTCCTTTCATCTTTAACTTTTTGTGTTTATTGCTAGTTTATTTATTGGAATGTAAATGGTATTTTTGTGGTGTCCACTTATTTTATGTCTACCTGGATAAAAAGTCATCTTTTGTCCACCTTTTCTATGACTTCCTCCGTGTGATTGTTTATTGGATAAAATTATGTACAATTTTTTGAGTGCATGTTGCGTTATTTTTCAATAAGAATATAATAAGTGTAACAACTATTATAGATATTATGTTTTATTGATGAATTGCTACCATGGTTATCAAAACCGGATCAATCGGTCGGACCGGGAACCGGATTAGGTACTAGTCCAAATGACCCTCAAAACGGTGGTGACCAAAATCGGAAACAAACCGGTTTAGAACCGATAAACCGGCGGTTCACCGATTTTCACCGATCTCTTTCTAAGCCAAAAGAACCAACGTCGAAGTGAAGAATCAGGTTTTGAAGTGTGTGACACAACCAAAACTTAACCTTACTAGATCTGATACCATAAAGACATACAAGAAAAGACTTATTCAAAACTTACACGTATAAGTGAATATAACAACTTAAAAATTCTCATCAAAGCTCCGCCTGGAAACCATGGCGTAATAACAGTATACTCACATACAAATGCCCCACTGGCCGTGGTACAAACACTACGGAAGACTCAAGGATGCAGCGGAAGAAGGATCCCACTTCACTTCAGCATCACCCACTACAGCACTCCCATTAGCCAACCAACACCTCCGTCTTCAGATCATGACCCGAACAACGCATAATGAGAAAATAGAAAAAACATGCACGGGAGGTAAGAAACTCTACAACAATCATGCATAGGGAAAACACATAGAATACAACACGTCAACACGCACAACAACACACACAGTCATCTCCTGAGATCACCACAACAATCAACCTCCAGATTATCACAACTTTCTACTCCTCCTGAGCTGTCTTGCCGTATCTAAAATGGCTTCGAGCATCCGACTTCACCACTATTGCCTGCTCTCTCCTTCTTCGGCACTTCCCAGTCCACAACAGACCTGATCTTCTCTTGAAACTCCCTCCCTGGACGAGCACGGGGCTTAGTCAAGTAGAACCGGGTTGCGCTGCTTGATGCTCCGATCGAAAACAAATCAGTGGGGCCATGTCGGCGTTCCGCCCGCCCGATTCGATCGACTTTTTGATAACAAGAAGGCGGCGAGCTGATCTGCTTTGATCATGCACAACTGAGTCTACATGATTGACCAATTCTACAACATTCACTCTTAGCAATGGGAATGCAACGGTGCGACTTCGATTCCGAGCTCGTTGAGGTAAGTCGAGGTGTCGACATCATCGACCTAAGTTCTTTTTAGTGTTTGACTTCCTTTTTATCCTTTTTCTTCTTCATACTTCGACCTAACGTTGCTTTGCTAACACATTAGGGTTTTCTGAGTCTTTCAGACCAATCGATCGTTCGATGAGTCGCGCGAGGAAGTCGTGATGGATCTGCCTTGGTGAGGGACAAATGCTATTCTTGGTAAATTCCCTCTCTCTTTTCGTGGTTTGATCCCTTTGGGTTCATCAATTCGAACCCTATGAATGTTTATTGTTATTTTCGTTGTTGTTTTTGAGTTTCTGTCTGTTTCTGGACCCCGTGCGTGTGCTCAGGCCGATTGTTGGCCCAATGTGGATGTCAGGGGTATCTTTGGCAATGTTGGTATCGAATACAACCACGATCTCAACACCACCACCAACACCAAGCAGCCTCTCTCTCTGCCTCAAGCTCGCAACTGCAACCTCCTCCTCACCACGACCACAACCACAAAATGTCGACGTGTTAGAGATTTGAGCTTACCTTCAAGAAATCGAGAAACCAATCGGTGAAACTCGTAGTACTCAAAGCCCTGATCGCAGTGTTGTAGTCGAAATCACGATCGGATGCCTCGAACTTCCCCGGATCAACTCTTTTACTCTAAACTATGTTTCTCTCTCTCTCTCTCTCTCTCTCTCTCTCTCTCTCTTAAGCTATCAGGCTTTGAAAGCTCATGTGAGTTTCCTGCCAACTAAGAAAGAAAGAAAAACTTAAGAGTTTGTTGATCTGGTGTCCACGATAGAGGATGGGCACGCTCTGGCGTGGGATTTTTTCGACGCTTGAGCGTGGCCTCCTAATCACGACTCGTTGACGCGCGCTGACACGTGCACCTCCGCGTAACTCCTCCACGCTTTAACGTGCAACTACCCACGCTCGAGCGTCAATGATCAATGTTAGCGTGGGATTTCTCAACGTCTAAATGTTGGGCGCTGATTTGACTCATTCTTCCGCGTTTTTCCACTTTTTGAGCTCGTTCCAAGGTCAAATTGTCTCAAGTTTGAACCATGGCTTCCTCAACACATAAGGAACATAATTAAGTGTAACATCCTAAAATTTCAGTATAATTAATTTATTAAAAATATTAAGCTAATATGAGGTTTAGTGTAAAAATTGTTGGTGTAAGAATTTATTAGAATTGTTTAGCAATTATAAAAGAATACAAAATTTGAATATAAAAAAAAAAAAGAACTAAAGAAGTTGCGTACCTAATTCAAGAAGTGGGTTGTTAGGCTATATACCTGATTCAATTGTTTTTTTTTTTTTAAAAAAATAAAATAAATAAACCAACAGTAAAAATCTCTTTCACGTGCATTCTTATCCAATAAAAAGAAAAATTGGGCTGCACCAATCTTTTTAAAAGATTTGAAAGAGAGAAACCTATCCAGAAGTTCACACTTGGTTTTTCTTTTGGAAAATAGAAAATAGTGTCGGCAGCCAATTTCTCTAGCGCTGCGCAGTGAAGAAATAAATAAAACAAGTTTGGAATGTGTGTCAAGCGTGGAACCGTATAGATTCAAGAATATCGGCGAAAGGAAGAAGGATTATTGGTGTATCACTAGGATTTGTTATAGATAATATTTGAAGCTTTTGAAGATTTACAAGAGATGAGTAAAAATATTTTTTCTCATCCTTTTATGATACAAAGATTTGGGGTTTTCACATGAAGAATTATTTATTATGAAAAATTGGGTTTTTCACGTTTTTAATTCTTGATTAGAGAATCTTGAAATATTTTAATGTTGTTTGATGAATTGATTTAATAGATACATTTTCTTGGAGTTATTAAGAAATAGTTTTATATTAAATTCGACATGTTTCGTATACATTCCTTTCTTTAAATTATTTGATGGCAAAACTATTGCTAAAGCCAATCTCATTGAATGGGACGGTGAGTTTCGAATTCTTTTCCCAGTGAGCATGAAGTTCAATTTCACATGTCAAGGCCAATTCATATTTGAATTGGAATTTAAGTTCGTCAAATTCCTGATCATATTCCTTGAGATGCATGGTTTTCGCGCATGATTCTATTTAACTGGTTTAAATTTTGTTTAATTAAAGCACGGAGTTTGAGAACCTATTTGGTAGTTATCTGGGATGACACATTACATTATGCAGGAGTTGGTCATCACCTTCAGAAAAGGAATGACGGTATACATTCTATTCTGGGAATAGAACGAGAGATATCACATCTGGGATGAGATATGAAACTTTTAAAAATATCCACATCTGTTATGGGATATTAGATACCTTCATCTGGGATGGGGAAGGCAGTGAGACGCCATTGCATGGATATGAGCTCATAGACCTTAGTGAATCTGGGATTCACACCGGTTCTAGGAACCAAAGAATCAAGTCAAGTGATCCCGGGAATCACTGAGTCATGTTCATGGAGTTGTATTGCATAAAGCATCAATGGTTGACATGATTAAATACTTGAGGTATCGAAATATTTATTTGAATACAAATGATGTTGATTAATTTATGTATGCTTGATCAAAGGATTTTGTGTGTATTTTCTGCGGGTACCATGATTGATATTTTCAGGTTGTCGCGCCGGCTGAGAACAACACTATTTGCGAACCTCTATTTAAATGTTTTATTAACTGGGATTATAAATCTCATTAAAAGTGTTATTTTCAGAGCATGAGGACGTCATCATTGAGAAGAAAGAGCCTTGAAGACTTAGTGCATTTAGTTTAGTTATTTATTGTATTTGGTTAGTATTATGTTCAATAAGGAGCCGCTTGTGGCTAGAACCATATTCTTTTATTTTTATACGCTTGGGTTTTTAGTTGACGCCTTGTTTTAAGGGTTTTGATTTAGTTATGATTTTTCAGTTTTGAGGATTTTATGATGTAAAGACTAATTTATTATTATTATTATTACATTAAGTATTATATTATGAAAAAAATTTATTTCATGAGGTTTTATTTAAATATTTTATTCGGGTTACTAATTTCACATGCTTTATTAATTTCACACACATTAAACAAGAAAAAATGGTGTTACAGGGGATAATGATGGAATTTGACAACTTAAAATTTTTCCATTTCCTCGGGAATGTTTCTTGCCCACCCTCATAGATGGGAGTAACATGTTCAACATTGATTCACAAAATATATTCTCGGGCATTTTTTTATGCCTAGGAATAATTTTTCATCTCTTGTACTAAACGTGGGAAAGTTTTATTCTCACCTCACATACCCGGGAATATTAAAACATCTCTTGTGCCAAATGCCACCAAGGGGGCTTCGTCAGGGAGATCCCATGTCTTCGTATCTTTTTGTTTGTGCATAGAGAAGTTAATTATGGCTATTATGTGTAAGGTGGAAACTAAAGAATGGCTCCCAACTAGGGTTTCTTGGAATGGTCTTGATATATCTCATCTCTTTTTCGCAGGTGATGTTCTCCTCTTTGCTACAGCTAAGCAGTCCCAAGTTCATCTGATTATGAATACCTTGTAAGCTTTCTCTGCTGCACCATGACTCAAAGTTAACTACAAGAAATCCTCTATTGTCGCTTCGGCTAAGATGGCTAGGGTAGGAAGGCTCAACTTGCCTCTATATCATCCATTCGAGTTGCGTCTGGTTCAGGTAAGTACCTAGGTTACCCTCTCTTACAAGGTCGGGCAAAGAAAGAAGATTTCCATTTCTTGGTAGAAAAGCTTCAATCTCGTCTTGCTTCGTGGATAAGAAAGCTTGTAACTTCCCTACTTTTTGTAATCCTAATTAAGGTGGATAACCTGAATCGGGTGTTTGTTTGATTGTGTGATTGTGTGTGTTAGTTATAAATCTAGTTGGAAGTTTAGGACTAGGTTTGAATCATGTTGGAAAGGCATATGGCGTAACACGAGAAATGAGGAAGATCAGAAGTTTGGAAGCCTCTTCCCAGCTGAGAAGCACGCTCAAGCGTGGGAAGGGAGTATGCCAGAGCATGCCAATGCTCAGGCATGGGAGAAATACACACTCAAGCGTGTTGCGTGGTGCCAGCTGTTCTGAGTTTTGACACGTATAGGACACGTGTCAAGCCCTGAGAAGGCGAAGTGGACGAGGTTCCATGCTCAAGCATGGAGAAACCCCACGCTCAAGCGCGGGAACGCTTTAACGTTGGAGTTTGGCACGCTTGAGTGTGTTGTCTATCTACCATAAATGCCAAGTTCATTTCATTTTCACTCATGCACAAAAATACTTAGTTCTTTCTCTCCATTTTCATCCTCTGAAAGTTGCAAAGAGTAAATAGTAAGTCCTTGAGAGTTTCCGGTCCGATTGTTCGTTGAAACCTTATTTCGGATACATATTCCTGATCGCAGCTTTGGATTCTCCTAGGGTGCGACTTCGATTCCGAGCTTCGTTGAGGTTAGTCGAGGTACCGACGTCGTCGACCCTAAGTTCATTTTAGTGTTTTACTTCCTTTCTATCCTTCTTCTCCTTCATACTTCGATCTAACGTTGCTTTGCTAACACATTAGGGTTCTGTGAGTCTTTCCGACCAATCGATCGTTCGAGGGAAGAAGTCGTGACAGATCTGCCTTGGTGAGGGACAACTGCTGTTCTTGGTAAATTCCCTAATCTTTTCGTGGCTTGATCCCTTTGGGTTCATCGATTCGAACCCTACGATTGTTTGTTGTTGTTTTTGAGTTTCTGTCTGTTTCTAAACCTCGTTCGTGTGCTCGGGCCGATTGTTGGCCTAATGTGGATGTTAGGGGTATCTTTGGCAGTGTTGGTAGCTTGTTGGGAAGCGTGCTAGAGTGTCGGTTGCGGAGCTGTGTTCGAAAGCTTGTACGTGAAAGCGTACATGTAGTAGTTCGTATTCAGGTGGGCAGAAAGAGTTACACGCGTCGGGGAGGCAAGAGTAGTCTATATAACTGTTTTCCTGCTTTATGTTTTGTAGGGGAACCATAAAACCTACTTGAGGTTGAGCCCTCGTAAAGTACCTAAACCCTAGGTTTAGTCTACTTTGGGCTAGCACCGCTGAGTTTGGTACCTTAGGTTAGCATACTTGTGCTGATTAATTGGATGTGTATGATGCTGCTGTGTGCCTAATTGCTAACTACTATATGAGAAATGTGATACCTGGTATGGCATGCTTATCTTTTTGAGGTGTTTACAGCTTTACGAACATGATGATAAATTGTTTCAATGCCTTGGTTTGCGTGACTGCATGAGGAGTTGGTGGTGAGTTGTTGTTTTAGCATAATTAGGGCTAAGAACTCGATGTTGGTAATTGAGCTGGTAGTCGTGAGTTGAGGTTATGGTTGGAGTCTTGAGGTGCTCAGGAGATTGTGATGTTGAGATGCGCTAGGTGCAACTATCGAGTTTGCATATGGTTCGATATCAACTCAAATGGATGGATGCCATGCATAGCATCTTCATAGTTGCCAAATGGCGAGTCGTGTGGCATAAGGCACACGAGGTTAGTGCACCGAGTGCGGGTGCAGAAAACAGAAGGGAAGGTCTTTGAGATCTTGGGGATATACTGGACGTAGGTGTGCCCACATTAGATCGGTATGGTAGCGCCTATCGTGTTGTGGTAGTCCTGGTTAAGCACGGTAATCCCGACTGCCAGACTGGACCTTGTGTCTTTCCAGCCGGTGGATCATTTGAGGAGGCCCAAATAGCCCTCTCTATCGGGGATAGTGGAGCGGTGATGCACTCTTAGGGTCACAGCGAGTGGAGCAGATTATCGGAGCAAAATAACTTATCTGATGTGTCGCGGAGGCACCGTGGATGCCGGCGTTGGGCAACCTTGGGATTATTTATCATGACGACGAGGGGTGGCAGTCAGACCCCTCTACGTTCCTGACAATATTTTAGGAACTGCACTCCACCTTTTGAGGACATCAGTGGACCGTATAGAGTGACCTAGTATCTCCCTTTTTCCCACATGTGGCACCCACCGAGACATCGCGAGCAGGAATTTATATGGGTCATGCTAGAGTCATCTCACGTCACGAGCAGGAGAGGTTTTGTGCTGCGTGGACAGCGGAGGAGGTCAAAGCAGTAGCCGAGGACCTATCAGCGATGGAGGGTCATCGTATGTAGTTCTTTGTCTGAATAGGTACCCTTGTGGGTTTATAGGCGTACGTACAGCGAGGGGCAGGATAGCTCCAGGTATCTGTGCCGGTGAGGTCGTGGTACCGCTAGTGCGTCCACTTTAGGTTGAGAGGTGAGCTCATCTTGATGTATTTTTTAGAGTGGGTGTGGAGAGACGGTGATATTTTTTAGAGCTTTTGGAGTCCTCTGATGTACTTGTTTTACTTTTCATTTTCTTTTGATGTACAATCGCATGTATATACTATTATCGGCCTACTGATGGGGCAAACCACGTATGCTTTGTGTGTGTGTGTGTGTATATATATATATATAGTTTTAACTTTTCCATTATGATTTTACTCTGATGTACGTTTTACGCATTTATGTCTGTACACGTTTTATTTGTTGATTACGTTTTCTTTTAATAAGCGCGTAATAATATCGTTAAGATATAGTTAATAAAGTAAGTGGGTATAATGGGATTGCCTCATGGACTTGGGGATGTCTGTGAGAGAGTTTGACTGTGTCTAGAAGGATAGAATGAGTGCGACCGATCGTTGTTTGACTGTTGTGTGAATGATAAGTAGATATATGTAATTATGTTTGTTATCAATTTTGAACTCTGAGCTAGCGGTTACTATGAAACAGGAACCAATGGCTCGGGGCGGACGAGGTAGAGGTAGGAACGGACCGAACGGAGGTTAGGAGGTTGAAGCTTCACACACTGGAAATGGATCAGAATCCTTGGAAACCCTCCAAACTGTGAGGGAACTAGCAACTGCGGTGTTACAGTAGACTCAACAAAACAATCAGCTCATTTAGCTAACCTATGAGCAGCAATAGCAGAGGGGAGCAAGAAATTAGAATGTTGGTCTAGCTGCTTTCCTGAAGGGAAAACATCCTCAGTTCAACGGGGATTACAATCCGGAGGGAGCTAAACTATGGATCCAAGAGTTAGATAAAATCTTCATTGCCATGCATTGCAACTAGGCCCAGAAAGTTACTTATGCCTCTTTTATGCTGGTCGGAGGAGCAGAAATCGGAGGAGCAGAAATGTGGTGGAAGGGAAAACATAGGTTGTTCGAGGCTGAGGGAAGAGCAATCACATGGGAGTTATTCCGAGAGTGTTTCCTTGAGAAATACTTCAAAAGACTGGTCAGAAGGGAAAAGAAGAAAGAGTTCCTAAACTTGAAACAAGGGAATATGTCAGTGGGCAAATATGCAACAAGGCTGGAGGCTCTGTTGAAGTTTTACCGAGTTTTATCAGAGGTATCCGGATGAGGAATTAATGTGTCGGCGGTTTGAAGATGATTTGAAGTACGAAGTTCAGAAGGAAATTACCCCGTTGGGAATAGTCAGATTCCCAGAGATTTGGGAACGATGTTAAGCTGTGGAGAACGTCGAAAGGATAAGAGAGTTGGTACTAAGAAGCGGACCCATCCGCAATAATCAAAGACGCAAAGGTGGGAGGTTTCAGCCTAACCAAAGGTCGTAGAACCGCCCAGTGCAGAGGTTCGGAAAAGCAGGAGGTCAGAGGCAAGGTGCAAGTCAAGGGTTGCAAGGCTGTTACAAGTGTTGAGGACCTTATTTGGCTCGAGACTGCAGAAGCCAAGTCTCAGGAAGAGCAGTAACTTGTTTTGCATGTGGGAAGCAGGGACGCATGGCCAAAGACTATAGGCATGGAGGTGCAAGACCATCCGGTGTGGCGGGGCAGAGTGCAAGAGCACAAGCCACCGAGAGAGTATTTGTCGTGAGGGAAGCTGAGTCCTCTCGATGCCCAAATCGGATTCAAGGTAAGTGTTTAGTTTCAGGCAAACTCTTATCTGTGTTGTTTAATTCAAGGGCTACCCATTCTTTTATCTCTTTGGAATGCATGGATCACTTAGGGTTACCTGTTTCTTCTTTACCATACGACCTTACTATTTCAACGCCTACGGGTGATTCCTTGACTGCCATGTTTGCATGTTTGTAATACCATAGAGAATAAACACTTCTTTGTAGACCTAGTCGATTTGCCTATGCAGCAGATTGATTTTATCCTAGGCATAGATTGGCTTTCGTCTAGCCATGTAGTCTTGCACTGTACTAGACCATTTGTTTTTTCGAGCTATCTAGGTTGACGCCTGCTAACGAAGGTACTTCAATGGATGAACGATCTAAAGAGTATGTGGTATTGTTCTCCTTGGAAGCAAAGGAAACTCCTCGCATGGATACGATGCCTGTGGTGTGAGAATTACCGGAAGTGTTCCCAGACGATTTTCCAGGACTACCATTAGAACTAGAGATCGAGTTCGCTATAGACCTGATATGGGGGACTGGTGAGACAACGCCATTTACGTAGGATTATCTCATTAGTCCCAAGCATATATTATTAACTATACCTTAACCGTATTATAGCGTTAGCGCGATATCCAAGAAATGTAACGGAAGCAAACACGGTAAAACATACAACGCATACGGAAAAGGCATAAACAAACATCAGTGTAAAGCGCATGTAAAGATAGCTATATAAATTAACATGCATAAAAATGGTCCCATCGACAAGGCGCTGAAATACTGTATATAAACAAACGACTGTAAAATAAAAACTGTAAAGATAAAAACAGATACAAGCAAAAGGGAAAGTGCTCTCACAGCTCACTAGCACTACCTACCCATTACTCAAAAAGATACATCAAAATCTCTCCACTCGCCTCCTAGATGCACTGGCAGGCTCTCACCATCAATGGTGCGGATGCCCTGAACTACCCTGGCCCTCTCCACAAGTACGCCTATAAACTACCAAAGGTTCGTACTCAGAAGAAGAGCTGGACACCACCACCCTACGCCTCCGGTAGGTCCTCAGATACTGCTGGGTCCTCCTCCGCTGACCTCGCAGCACAAACCCTCTGCGGCTAGAAGTGTGTGACGTCGCCGACACTGCCCATGTGTAGTCCCCCTCGTGGCATCTCGACGGCTGCCACATCTAGGTGAAAGGTAGGAATTGGACGACACTGTAAGGTCCCAAAACATCCTCCCTGTGTGAAACCCCTCCTCGAAACAGCAAGCTCACAGGTCCGGTGTAGACTGTCAGGAACGTCGAAGGGTCCACACGCCACCCCCTATCATCATGGTAGATGATCTCGATCTCTCCGAGCACCGGCATCCTCGGTGCCGTTGTGATGAAAGGGTGCCTCCTCGAGTCCATTGTCAAAGGTTGATGGCTCCTCGTCTTCACACAAACGAAGAACGGAAAACAACAAAAAGAGAAAAGACAGGGAGATAAGAATACAATGCCAAGCACATCGGTATGACAACAGTAGAGCAGTAAACAAATATAACAGGTAGCATGCACAGCAGGTATAACAAGTATAACAGATATCCCACACAGCCAAACATCGCTCGAGTCAACTCATGCTTCAAGCATCCGTCTCCATACAGCCCTCCCTCAGATCAATCCTCTATACCGGGATACTAATCCCATGCAGCATGTCAGTCGAATCTCACAACACAAAGTTCCACACCGGAACAGGAGTTAGTTTGTCCAAGAAACCGAACCGCTCTCCGTGACCAATAAGAGTGCATCCCCCTCCGGAGCTCGGGATTGGGGTGTCTTGGCCGCCTCGAAACGTTAGCCTGGAACATCGAAAGCTCAGGGATTAGTCGGGAAAATTGGACCGGATCGGGCATCACGACACGATGAGAGCAACCCCAGCCATCACTATAGATTATTTTCGAGACCGATAACATCCACAAGGTCACTCACTTAACCGCCCCTTCCGCTCTCCGTACCCGCACTCAGGTACAACTAACCTCGCATGACATTAGCAGCCCATACTACCTATCATATGGCCTCGGCACTTGGAAACTATGATATGAAGTAAACAAAATCAATGAGATGATACCGGACCCTCACGCCTAAGCGCTCAACAGCAAATCAACATCAGATGCCACGCATCATCACGAGCCACAGCTCCAGCTTAACCAGCGCATCACATCACAGCAGTAAAATCGTCCACGGTATCAACTCATACGTACACGGCTCACAGCCACTCAATCTCTTAACTTAGGCACACCACTATAACATCATAGCAACCAATGCAACAACAATAACAACAATAACAACATAACATAACAAGCATAGCATATCATAAACCAAGTAGGCATGTAAGCACGTATACAGATAACAGTTATCACAATCAGCATCCTAACAGTCATGCAAAGTAGTTCATCCTCGATTAATAGTTATCTAACCTAAGGTTCCAACTTAGCGGGGGATAGCCCAAAGTAAACTAAACCTAGGTTTTACGTACTTTATCGGGGCTCAACCTCTATTTGGGTTAGGGCTTCCCTACACATAGCAAAACTCACAACTACGCTACTCTTGTCTTCCTGACGACAGCAGTACTCTTTCTCCCCACCTGGAAACTTGGCATGAATCTCGGTACGATCACCGATATCTCTCACACGCAGTCACCACCACCAAGAACAGCTCTGAAACAGCCTTGTTGCTTCTCCCTAACCGCAGCCTCAACGTCCAATCCACAGACAATCACGAGTGCGAACTCTGCCCTAATCGCGAGCACAACACATATGCAATAATGTTAGCCCTAGGGCAACTCCAAAACTCAAGAATAAAGGTAGAAACTCGAGGAAACATGAAGAATACATGGTAAGAATTCCAATTTACCTTTGGCGAATCGAGAAATCGATCGGGCGAATCTATAGAGAACTTCTTCACGATTGCAACTGTGTAGTCAAAATCACGTTCCGACGCCTCGATCACCCTCAAACCAAGCTTTGTCTCTCTAGAAACTCAGAGCTTCTCTCTCTACACTTGCAGAACCTCAACAATTTCGTGCACAAGTGAGAAAGAGGAAGAAACTCTCCAAACTTGTTCTACTGTGAACGCTTTAGCTTGGGGTTTCTTCCACGCTTGAGCGTGGAGCCTTGTCCACTCCGCCTTCACCCTGGCCTAACACGTGTCACACACGCGTCAGAACTCACACCAGCTTTCAAACGCACTCAGCACCCTTGAGCATGCAACATGCCAACGTCTAAGCATTGGCACGCTTGAGCGTGCACTCTTCCTACGCTTGAGCGTGCTGCTCAGCTGGGAAGAGTCTTCCAAACTTCTGACTTCCCCAATTGCTCGTGTTACACCTTAGGCACTTCCAATGAGACGACCACACTTACGTAGGATAATCCCATTAGTCCCAAGCTTACATTATTAACTATGCTTAACCGTATTACAGCGTTAGCGTGGTGTTCAAGAAACTTAGCTGAAACAAACACGATAAACACGCATTCATATGGAAAAGCATAGCAACCATCAGAGTAAAACGTAGGCATGATAATAACTGTACATAAAGCAGGCATAAAGTGGCCCCATTAGTAGGGCGATGAAATATTATATTTATACAAACGTCTGTACATAAAATCTGAAAGATGAAACAAGTACACCAAAGAACCAAAAGAAGAACCCTCACAACTAGCCAACACTACCCACCCATCTCTCAAAATACATGATAATGCGCTCAACTCACTATCTAGACACACTGGCAGCCTCCCACCATTAGTGGTGTGGATGCCCTGAACTACCTTGGCCCTCGCCATGAGTATGCTTGTAAGTCACCAAAGGCTGATACTCCGACGACGAGCTAGACACCACGACCCTACGCCTGCCGAAGGTCCTCAGGTACTGCTTCATCCTCCTCTGCTGACCTCGGTAAACAAAGCCTCTCCTGCTAGACGCATGAGAAGTCACTGGCTTAGCCCAAGTGTAGTCCTGCTTGTGAAGTCTCGGCGGCTGCCACATCCGTGTGAAGGGTAGAAACTGGACGACTCTAAAGGGCCCTAAAATATCGTCTCGGTGCAACGCCCCTCCTCGGAACATAATGCTCACGATCCTGTGTAGACCGTCAAGAATGTAGAAGGGTCCACACGCCACCCTCTATCATCATGATAGATGATCTCAATCAGCCCCAATACCGGCATCCTCGGTACTGACGTGATAAAAGGGTGCGCCCTCGGGCCCATTGTCTGCAGCAGATGGCTCCTCATCTTCGCGGGAACCAAGAACAAAATAAACAAAAAGGGAACAATAGGGAGATAATAATACAGTGCATCATTATCGGAATGACAACAGTAGTGCAGTAAATACATAGCACATGAAGCAAGTAGCATGTACAATAGGTATAACAGATATTTCACACATTCAAACATCTCTCGAGACAACCCGTGCAACAAGCATCTATCTCCATAAAGTCTCACCCTCAGATCAATGCTCTAGACCGGGATACTAATCCCATGCAACATGTTGGCCGAAACTCACAGCACTAGTTCCCCACCGGAACAGGAGTTAGCTTGTCCAAGAAACTGAACTGCTTTCCATGACCAATAAGAGTACATCCTACTTCCGAAACCCGGAACCGGGGTGTCTTGGTCGCCTCTGAACGTTAGCCTGGAACGTGGAAAGCTCAAGGATTAGTTAGGCAAATCGGACTGGATCGGACATCACGACAGGATAGGAGCTACCTCATCTGTCACTGTAAACTATTCCCAAGACCAGCAACATCCCCAAGGTCACTCACTTGACCGCCCCTTCCGCTCTCCGTACCCGCACTCAGGTACAACTAACCTCGCTTGACGTTGGCAGCCCATACTACCTGTCATACGGCCTCACCACTTGGCAACTAATGATATGCAGCAAACAACCTCAACAAGATGATACCGGACCCCCACACTTAAGCGCTCAATCAGCAACCAGCAGACAATGCCACACATCAACACGAGCCACAGCTCCCGCTTGCTCAACACATAACATCACAGCAACAATCCATCCACGGTATCAACTCGTACAAACACGGCTCATAACCACTTCACAAGTAAACTTAGGCACAATCGCCATAGCACGATAAACGTTGCATAATCACAACAGTAATAGCAATAGCATCAATAGCAACAACATAGCAGGCATATCATATACTAAGTAGCATGTAGGCACGCATACAGATAGCAATTAACAAATCACATCACCACAACAGTCGTACGAAGCAATTCATCCTCGATCAACAGTTATCTAACCTAGGGTGCAAACTTAGCTGTGATAGCCCAAAGTAAACTAAACCTAGGGTTTAGGTACTTTATCAGGACTCAACCTCTATTAGGGTTAGAGCTTCCCTACAGACAGCAGAAAACACAACTATGCTACTCTTGCCTTCCAGACGAAAGCAGTACTCATTCTCCCCACTTGAACAGTTGGCATGAAAATCAACGCAATCACCGGCCCACCAAGCTCGCAGCCACGAAGCTCAAGAACACGAAGAGTAGCTCCAAGGCAACCTCCCTAGCCGCAACCTCAAGCTTCAATCCTCAAGCGATCACGAGTAAACTTTGCCCTAATCGCGAGCATAACACATACATAATAGTGTTAGCTCTAGTGTAATCCCAAAACCAAGGAGAAAAGGTAGAAACTCGAAGAAACACGACGAACACGCGTTAGGGATTCGAGTTTACCTTAGGTGAATCGAGAAATTAATCCGTCGATGTTGAAGAAAACTTCTTCACGATCACAACCATGTAGTCAGAATCTCGTTCCGACGCCTTGATCGCCTTGAAACCTGAGTTTCTCTCTCTAGGAGCTCTGACCTCTCTCTACTCTCTCTGTAGCTTCGTGCTTGAAGATGGAGAAATGATGAAAGGGAGAAGAAAGTGAAGGAAATTCACTTAAACCATGCATTTGTCCACACTTTAGCGTGGAGGTTCTACACGCTTGAGCTTGGAACCTTGTCCACTCTGCCTTCACCCTAACCTGACATTTGTCTCACACGCGTCAGCAACCACACCAACTGGCAAACGCACTCAGCAAGCTTGAGCTTGCAACATGCCAACGTTTGAGCATTGGCACGCTAGGGCATGCTCCCTTCCATGCTTGAGCGTGCTAGTTAGATGGGAAGAGTCTTCCAGACCTTTGTCTTCCCCAGTTTCTCGTGTTACACCTTAGGCACTTCCAATAGTATTCAAGCCTATTCCTAAGCTACCAACTATGTCTTAAACTAACACAAAACAATTCACTACAGCAATAAAAGCCCTAATCGAGATTAATCAGCTCGATTAGAATTACAGAAAATCGGGATGTTACATACAATCTGATTCAAGCCTATTACTAAGCTTCCAACTAGGTCTTAAACTACGCCAAACAAGGCAAACAACCAATCAAAGCCCTAATCGAGATTAACCAACTCGATTAGAGTTAAGAAAATCGGAATGTTACATTACCACCCCCCTTAAAGAAAATTTCGTCCCCGAAATTTCCTGCGCATACCTGTAAACAAGAAAGGATAACTCTGGTGCATCTCAACTCCACGCTCCCCCTTGAACCACCAGCCACTGAGTCCCACTCCACTCTCACTAGAGGAATATGCTTGTCGAGCAGTTCCTTGATCCTTTATCCACTAACCGTACTGGTAAAGCCTCGTACTCAAGGTTCTCTTTTATTTGGATTGATTCAGGCTCTAACACGTGTGATGGATCAGGTTGATATTTTCTGAGTTGAGAGACGTGAAAGACATCATGTAGATTGGAAAGATTTGGTGGTAAGGCTATCTGATAGGCTACGGGACCGATTCGACGAAGAATCTAAAACGGTCCGATAAACTTCGGTGTAAGCTTTCTGGATTTGATTGCCATGCCCACTCCCTCTCTTGGGTAACTCTCATGAAGACGTGGTCTCCCCCTTGGAACTCCAAAGGTCTCCTCCTCCTATCAGTATATCTTTCTGCCTATCCCTTGCGGCTTTCATCTTTTCCCTTATCACACGGACTTGTTCCGTTGTTTGTTGTACCAACTCTGGACCTAAAAGCTGGCTTTCTCCAATCTCAGACCAACACAATGGAGTCCTGTACTTTTGTCCATACAGTACCTGGTATAGCGCCATGCCAATACTGAGTGGAAACTGTTGTTTTAAGTAAACTCAATCAATGGAAGGAACTCGTCCCAACTTCCCGTGTTCTCCAACATGTACGATCATAAGAGATCCTCCAGAGGTTGAATTGTTCGTTCAGACTGACCATCCATATGAGAATGATAAGGAGAAATCATACCTAACTTGGTTCCCATAGCACTGTTCAAGCTCCTCCAAAACCTTGACGTAAATCTCGGATCACGATCCAAAATTATACTCGAAGGTACCCCATGTAGCCTCACAACCTCCTTGATGTAGACCTGAGTTAACCTTTCCAAGGAATAACCCTGGTTGATAGGTAAGAAATGAGCACACTTTGTTAACCTGTCAATGACTATCCAGATTGCATTACACCTTTTATGAGTTCTCGACAACCCAGAAACAAAGTCCATGGAAATGCTATCCCACTTCCATTCTGGGACATCAAGCGATTGCAACAACCCTGCTGGCTTTTGGTGTTCAATCTTCGCTTTCTGGCACACCAAGTATGTTAGGACATGCTTGGCCACCTCTTTCTTCATCCTTGGCCTCCAGAACAACCTCTTCAAGTCCTAGCACATCTTGGTAGCCCCCGGATCAAAACTCAGTTTGCTCTTGTGCGCTTCCTCCAAGATCATCTTCTCAACCTCGCTATTTGGTAGCACACAAACTCTCTCGCCGAACCTAAGCAGACCATCGGTACCTCTTTTGAATTCCGAAGTCTTAATTTCTTCTATTAACCAGTTCACTTCTTCGAGGTACTTATCCTCAGTTTGCTTCTTCCATAAAAGATCCAGGAAATCGCTAGTCACTTTGATCATTCTCGAGTTCAACCTATCCTCAACGATTTCCGTTTCAAGATTCAAATCTCTAAACGCCTCTAACAGTTCTAGCTCCTTTACCATCATTGTACATACGTGTTGGGATTTCCTACTGAACGTATACGCTACTACATTCGCCTTATCTTGATGGTATTGCAGGTCGAATTCATAGTCCTCTATGAATTTCATCCACCTTCGCTGCCTTATGTTCAACTCTCTTTGGTCGAACAAATATTTCAAGCTCTTATGGTCGCTAAATACACTGAATATAGCACCATACAGATAGTGTCTCCATATCTTCAATGCAAACATTATCGCAGCTAACTCCAGATCATGCGTTGGGTAGTTCCGCTCATGGGTTCTCTACTGCCTGGAGGCATACACCACCACTTTTCCTTCTTGCATGAGAACACATCCCAAACCTTGATAAGATGCATCACAGTATACCTCAAATCGTCCTAAAGGACATAGTAAAACCAACATCGACGATGTGGCCAACCTTCTCTTCAGCTCCTGAAAACTCTGCTCCCAGGCTTCTGACCACTCAAACGCCTTCCCCTTTCTCGTCAACTGCGTCATAGGTAATGCAATCTTAGAAAATCCTTCTATAAACCTCCGATAGTAGCCTATTAATCCAAGAAAGCTTCTCACCTCGCTTACAGACTTAGGGCTTTCCCAACTCACCACAGCGTCAACCTTCGCAGGATCCACTACGATTCCATCCTTATTGATCACATGGCCAAAAAACTGTACTTCCTCTATCCAACACTCACGCTTCGACACCTTAGCATACAGTTGCCGGTCCTTCAACCCTTGTAGTACCACACGAAGGTGCTTTTGATGTTCCTTTTTACTTAAAGAGTAAATAAGAATGTCATCGATAAACACGGCAACAATTTTGTCTAGGAACGGTCGGAAGATCCTGCTCATATAAGCCATGAACACAGCTAGAGCATTATTCACACCGAACAACATAACTAAGTACTTGTAGTGACCATACTGACTCCGAAAAGCAGTCTTCGACACATCCTCCTTCTTCACCCGGATTTGATGGTATCTAGATCGCAGATCGATCTTAGAAAACACAACCCCTCCCTTCAACTGGTCCATCAAATCATCTATCCTCGGCAATGAATACTTGTTCTTTATCGTCGCTTTGTTCAACCGACGATAGTCCACGCATAACCTCGAGCTCCCGTCCTTCTTCTTCACAAACAACACTGGCGCTCCCCACAGAGATGCACTAGGTCAAATGAACTCTTTGCCTAGCATCTCATCCAACTGTTTCTTAAGCTCCGCCAGCTCCACTGGAGACATTCGATACGACGCTATAGAAATAGACCCAGTCTTCGGTACAAGGTCTATAGCAAACTCTACCTCCCTCTCCGGTGGCAGTTCGGGAACATCATCGGGAAACACTTCAGGAAACTCTCACACAACAGGAAATGCTCCCACACTAGGAGTTTCCTTAGCTTCCAAAGAAAACAGCACCACACACTCCTTCGATTGTCCACCCGTAGGAATACTCTCGTCGGCAGGCATCAATCCAGATTGCTCAGAGAAACGAAGGGTTTTGTTTGAACAGTCTAGCATAATATGGTTGGCCAAAAGCCAGTACATGCCTAGGATAACTTCTATCTGTTCATAGGCAAACAGACAAGGTCGACAAGGAAAGTACGGTTCTCTATCACGATAGGGAATTTTAGGCATACAAACACGGTGGTCATAGATTCACCCGTAGGTGTAAAAACAGTAAGGTCATATGGAAGTGAAGAAACGGATAAACCTAGATGATCCAAACACTTTATCGATATAAAGGAATGCATAGTGCCCGAATCAAATAAAACAAATAAAAGTTTACCTGAGACTAGGCATTTACCTTGTATCAGATCAGGGCACCGAGAGGCCTCAGATCCCCTGACGGCAAACACTCTTCTAGTGGTTTGTGCACGACTCTGTTGACTTGCACTCTGTGATCTTGCACCACCACTCTAAGCTCTTCCACTCTGTTATTGAAATTTAGCCCTTCTGGTGACTGTGGGCTTGGAGTCAGATGCATAGTGATCCATCTGGTTGCAATTGAAGCATTTGATATGCTGGGTCCTTGGGCAGCTCTTGATCAAATGTGGTCCCCCGTATCGGAAACATGTTCGGATCTATTGTCGCCCTTAACTAGAGCTAGCTTCTCCATGAGTGATGTTGTGTTGAGCTAGGCGATCATATGGTCTCTCCCTCTGTTGGAATCTACCACCTTTGCCCCTCTGGCCGCTGCCGCTACGGACTAGTCCACCACGTCTAGCTTGTGGCTGAATTGCCCTGTTCTGCCATGTCCTTTTACATTGTACATTTTTCGACCAATTCTAGGAAAGATCTGATGCCAAAGGATAGCATCGTCCTCTTCAACTCGGGTCTTAACTCGTCCTCGAACCTTCGGCAGACCCATTCCTCATCCAGATGGACCTGATAAAACGGAAAAATCTTGAGCAATGCTTCGATCCGCATCGCATACTCACCCACTAACAGTTGATCCTGCTTCAGGCTTAAGAACTCCTTCTCTTTCTCCTGCCTCACGCTTCTAGGGAAGTACTTCTCCAAAAAGCTTTCCATGAATAGGTTCCAAGTAACAATCCTTCCCTCAGCTTCTAACAACCTTAGCTTGTTCTTCCACCAAGCTTCCACAGCGCCTACCAGCATGAACGCAACATAGGCAACCTTCCGGTCCTCTCTGCAGTTTATGGCCATGAACAACTTTTCTATCTCCTGTAGCCACATTTTCGCTGCTTCAGGGTTGTACTCTCTGTAGAATTATGAAGGGTTCCCCTTCATGAAAGCATTGAGACCTGTGTCCACGGTCTCGTCTCCCTTAACTGCATGAAACTGGATTTGTCTGGCTTCTTTATCTTCCTGCCTTAGCATATACTGTGTAGTTTGTTGTGTCTGTTGCATCATTGAAGTAGCCAAGTCTCGCATTCCAGTTTCGGAGTGGTCACCGATGTTGTTTTCGTCTCCGGTCATACCCAGCCTACCTCCTCTAGCACCTCGCCCACAGGCCATTTAGCTTCCTGTAAAAAGGAGCTATTAGTTCATATTCATAAGACATACAATAGCACTTAACAGTTAAACATGTTATATGCCTTATGAATAACAAAGTTATCAAAGTTTGATATCTCGCGCATCGGATACTCTACCCAATACTAAACATAGTTGACACAACTCAGGATCAACCATTAAAGCCTGGACACTTCCTAGACTCGCAGTAATGGTTCCAGACTTCCACAGCCCTTATTAGAACCAAACTGCTCTGATACCATAATAATGAGACAACCACACTTACGTAGGATAATCTCATTAGTCCCAAGCTTATATTATTAACTATACCTTAACCGTAATATAGCGTTAGCGCGATATCCAAGAAACGTAGCGGAAGCAAACGCGGTAAAAATACAACGTATACGGAAAAGGCATAAACAAACATCAGAGTAAAGCATAGGTAAAGGTAGCTATATACATTAACATGCATAAAAGTGGCCCCATCAGTAGGGCGCTGAAATACTGTATATACACAAACGACTGTACAATAAAAACTATAAAGATAAAAATGTATACAAGAAACAGGAAAAGAGCTCTCACAGCTCACCAACACTACCCACCCATCACTCAAAAAGATACATCAAAATCTCTCCACTCGCCTCCTAAACACACTGGCAGACTCCCACCATCAGTGGTGCGGATACCCTGAATTACCCTTACCCTCTCCATGAGTACGCCTATAAACCACCAAAGGCTCGTACTCGGAAGAAGAGCTGGACACCACCACCCTACACATTCGGTAGGTCCTTAGATACTGGTCGGTCCTCCTCTGCTGACCTCACAGCACAAACCCTCTGCGGCTAGAAGGGTGTGACGTCACGGGCGCTGTCCATGTATAGTCCCTCTCGTGGTGTCTCGGCGGCTGCCACATCTGGGTGAAAGGTAGGAACTGGACGAATCTATAAGTTCTTAAAACATCCCCCCTATGTGAAGCCCTTCCTCGAAACAGCAAGCTCACCGGTCCTGTGTAGATCGTTAGGAATGTCAAAGGGTCGACATGCCACCCCCTCTCATAATGGTAGATGATCTCGATCTACCACAGGATGTTGGTGCATCCTCGGTGCCTTCATGATGAAAGGGCGTCTCCTCGGGTCCTATCAACAAAAGCTTATGTCTCCTCGTCTTCACACGAACGAAGAACGGAAAAACACAAAAAGAGAAAAGATAGGGAGATAACAATACCATGCCAAGCACATCAGTATGGCACCAGTAGAGCAGTAAACAAATATAGTAGGTAGCATGTACAATAGGTATAACTAGTATGGCAGATATCCCACACAGCCAAACATCGCTCGAGTCAACTCATGCATCAAGCATCCGTCTCCATAAAGCTCTTCCTCAGATCAATCCTCTAGACCGGGATACTAATCCCATGCAGCATGTCAGCCGAATCTCACAACACAGAGTTCCACACCGGAACAGGAGTTAGTTTGTCCAAGAAACCGAACAGCTCTCTGTGACCAATAAGAGTGCATCCCCCTCCCGAGCCCAGGATCATGGTGTCTTGGCCGCCTCGAAACTTTAGCCTGAAACATCGAAAGCTCAGGGATTAGTCGGGAAAACCGGACTGGATCGAGCATCATGACACGATGAGAGCAACCCCACCCGTCACTATAGATTATTTCTGAGGCCGGCAACATGCACAAGGTCACTCACTTAACCGCGCCTTCCGCTCTCCGTACCCGCACTCAGGTACAACTAACCTCGCATGATGTTGGCAGCCCATACTACTTGTCATACAGCCTTGGCACTTGGAAACTATGATATGAAGCAAACAACCTTAATGAGATGGTGCCGGACCCTCACGCCTAAGCGCTCAACAGCAGATCAACATTAGATGCCACGCATCATCACGAGCCATAGCTCCAGCTTAACCAGCGCATCACATCACAGCAGTAAATCGTCCACGGTATCAATTCGTACGTACACGGCTCACACCCACTCAATCTCTTAACCTAAGCACACCGCCATAACATCATAGCAACCAATGCCACAACAATAACAACAATAACAACACAACATAACAAGCATAGCATATCATAAACCAAGTAGGCATTTAAGCACGTATACAGATAACAGTTATCACAATCAGCATCCTAACAGTCATGCAAAGTAGTTCATCCTCGATTAACAGTTATCTAACCTAAGGTTCCAACTTAGCGGGGATAGCCCAAAGTAAACTAAACCTAGGTTTTAGGTACTTTATCAGGGCTCAACCTCTATTCGGGTTAGGGCTTCCCTACACATAGCAAAACTCATAACTACGCTACTCTTGTCTTCCCGACGACAACAGTACTCTTTCTCCCCACCTGGAAACTTGGCATAAATCTCGGTACGATCACCTATATCTCTCACATGCAGTCACCACCGCCAAGAACAGCTCTGAAACAGCCTCGTTGCTCCTCCCTAACCGCAGCCTCAACGTCCAATCCACAAACAAACATGAGTGCGAACTCTGCCCTAATCGTGAGCACAACATATATGCAATAGTGTTAGCCCTAGGGCAACTCCAAAACTCAAGAGAAAAGGTAGAAACTCAAGGAAACAAGAAGAACACAAAGAACATGTGTTAGGGATTCAAGTTTACCTTAGGCGAATCGAGAAATCGATCGGACGAATTTGTAGAGAACTTCGTCACGCTTGCAACGGTGTAGTCAGAATCATGTTTCGACACCTCAATCAGCCTCAAACCAAGCTTTCTCTCTCGAGAAACTCATAGCTTCTCTCTCTACACTTGCAGAACCTCAACAATTTCGTGCACAAGTGACGAAGAGGAAGAAACTCTCCAAATTTGTTCTGCTGTGAACGCTTTAGCGTGGAAAAATCTGCACGCTTGAGCGTGGAGCCTTCACCCTGGCTTGACAAGTGTCACACACGCGTCAGAACTCACACTAGCTGGCAAACGCACTTAGCACGCTTGAGTGTGCAACATGCCAACATGCCTCTGGGTCCTCCTTATCCTCGTCCTAGTCCTCCTTCATGGCCACTTCCTCTTCGTCCTTAGCAGTCTCCAAAGACTGCATCTCAGACCCGCTCATAATTTGCTCCACGTAACGTAACAACTCCTCATCAGTCCTCAACCACTATGCATCCTGACTCGTGCCGGCAAGGGCTACCTCCGACACATACTCCGAGACCTCCTCCTCATCCATCTCCTCATCATCTGACGAGAGACAGACTAGGGGAATAGAATAGGCTACCCTAGCATAGGCTGGTGTGCTCTTACGAGCAGTCATTCTCATGTTCGTTCGCTGGCGAGGAACCTAAGGATGCAACTCAGAAGGCACAATGGCAGGCACCGGGGGTGGGACCATGGGTACAGACGGACCGGCAGCCGGTAGGTGGTGGCTGCATGGAAGAAGTGCTTATGTACACATCTCTGGGCTCCACCGGATGAACTGTAGGCTGGACGCATGGTAGACGTGGCTGATCAGCTAGTGGTGGTGGCTGGGTAATCCCAGAGCTACCTCCCCCACTGATGCATAAGGTACCGACTCTCTCTGACAAGGTCATCATCGAGTATGGCGACTCGCTCCTGCTAGTGAGGCTCACAGACCCCATATAAGTACGACGCCCGTCGGGGTGGATCGTCCAAGCATCATCACCGTTGTGAAGAACCAGATCCAAGGTCAGCTGGGATGATGGGTCACTTGCCATGACTACTAACAAGAATCAGACGAAACCACGTGAGCAGCGTAACAACAAAAGTAATGAGGACTCCAATTTCTAAATTTAAGTTTAATTGAAACTACAAAGCTTTTTGAAATAATGTTTTCAAAGTATAAGACTTGAATTAAAGGCACTGAGACATCTTGCCAAGGTATAAAACAAATAAGTGTTATGTACTCACCTTTTTTATAAAAGAGTTTTGAACTCAAAGCTAAGGATTTTCCTAAGTGAAAAATCCTAAGTTGAGTAATTAACTTAGAGTGAAAGAAAGAGATAAGAAAGTATAGGACATGGTGAAACAAGACCATATGCTATACCGTTGATGATTCATTCATCAATTGATTCATAAGACTTAAGCGAATCAAGATGTATTTCACTACTTGAAAGACAATTACCCTCTAACTTAGAAAGGACCTAACACTTAACTAGAGGATTCTCAATCCTTCTTCATAAGACATTTAGGATTTGAGAAATATATCATAAGACACAAACACAAACATGAAACGTTTTGGTTTGGAATAGTAGTTCGATGACGGGCCTATGAGTCGGACCTGAGAATATCGTCTAAATGTATAGTCTTCTGATGACTCGATCCCGGAGGGATCACAAGATTTATCCAGTGGATAAAACTTTAAAACACTTAAAATGTGTGAAGATCCTAAGGAAGAGAACCTTTGTGAATCTTGAAGTTTATCCGGTGGATAGACATTGCTTTATTGCATTTGCTGTGTGTAAGCATTGACATTATGTTGCATGAGTCTGTAAGGCCTTGAGCCTAGGAGTTGAGCTTACACTTTGATGTTGGAGTGAATCTTACGGTGATGTTTTAAATAGTCTTGGAGGTATCAGGGTTGGAAAGGCAAACATGTCATGACCAGTTGGTAGCTCTTCTGTGTCATGGTGACTCCGAGAAATACATTGATATTCTCGACTAGATGTCGTACTTTTCATGTTTGGTGTAGAGTGTTTCCGTGAAAGCCAGATATGTGCACGTTACGAATGTTGTAACATCTTGCCCATGGCTGGCATACACGGAACATGTCCTCCCATTCACTATCTCCGACGTTTGTTAGCTCCATGGAGTGGGGGTCAGAGTTTTACCCTTGTTGTATATGGCATTGAGTCATGTACATCGCATTGCATTGCATGACTGTTGATGGATACATTTACATGTTATACATTATTATCCCATGTTGATGATGTCTTATGCTGTTGATTGAATAATATGAGATATTGAGATGTATGATATGCATGATTAGTATGGTATTATCTTGCGTGTCGTACAGTTTTTACTTCTGCCATGTGTTATGTTGATGAATGGGAATCTCACCTAATTACTTTGTATTGCATCATTGTGTGCTTCTCTGGTGGTCTCCTGAGAAAGTCCTGATACCAAGACTTCACCCGGCGCTTCAGATGCATCTCTCTGTTGAGTTTCCCAATGGTTTCGACATTTAGACATTGGGTCATGATGGGCTTTTAGCAACGTACATGTGAAGAGCCACACTCACCATCCGCAAGGGTCATCTTAACCGCTTCACAGCTCGTCTTCATGTCGTCTGCTTTTAGGGTTGTAGTCGTAAGTGGAATGCTAGGTGGACTTTTCCACCGATTGGTTCAGTGCCTGCTCCCTTTGTTGGGGATAGGCCGCTTGTTAGCATAATTGCTTCTAATTCAACTTCTGCGATGTCTTCTATAGGAATGCCAGCAGTAGTCCCTGCTAGGATTCCTGTTAGGACTCGTTTGATGGTCCTGGTTGAAAGGAGATAAATGAGAAGATTAGGAGGGAGGTGATCCATCCACTCCTTCCTTTCCCTCTTGCTTGTCTTTCCATAAGGAAGTAGTCAGAGGAAGGATCCAGCGGTTGATCTGAAGGATGTCTTCCTGTGTAGTGTGTTGTCAGCCAATGTAGGGTGACAGAGTGTCTGTGCATTTCTTTTATCTTTTGTGGAGTTGCGTCTCCAGGTATCTTATGTTTAGGAGCTGCATCTCCAATTCCTTATGTTGAGTCTGTATCTTTGTGTAGTCGAGTTAGGTTTTTATGTAAATCCTTTATGTACTTATGAACTTATATTACGAAATGTTTCTATTTATCTTACACGCATAAACGATTATAAGCTTTTACAATTATGTTTTGTTAAAAGGAAAAATTTATCCAATCTTTCTTCAATAATTTTAATTAACCCGTTTTTCGACCTTATAGTTTTATTAAATGTTCGTTATGTGATACCCCCGGAAAGGGTGTTACAGGAATCACGAGATTTATCCGGTGGATAGAGACTTTATCGCATCTGCTTTTGGGTAAGCATTGACATTGTTTTGCATGAGTCAGTAAGGCCTTAAGGCTAGAAGTTGAGCTTACACGTTGATGAGGGTGCGAATCTTACGTTGACAATCAGTCTTGGCCTTGAGGATGTCAGGGTTGGAGATCCCATAAGTGAGCAATTGGTGATTCTTCTGTGTCATGGTGTTCCGCTCACTATTGTGACATCTTTGACTAGATGCCATACTTTTCACGATCGTTGTAGAGTGTTTTCGGTAAAAGCCAGATATGCGCGCATTACGAATATTGTAGCATTAGCCCACGGCTGGAGTACATAGAACATGTACTCCCAATCACTCCCTCGGAAGATCATATTAGCTCCATGGAGTGGGGGTCTGAGTCATACCTATCTACATATTGAATGAATCATGTTTATCATATTAAATGATTTGAACCTGTGAGATTGTTATATTGGTTTGTGAACACCCCATTTTGATCGGGTCCCCTTTTTTCACTTAAATTTATCAAAAATACACAAAAAAATGGAAAAAGATCTAAATCATAAAAAATATCATGTGTTCAAAAAATTAGGAAAGGTTGAAGTTTGTTTTTAGCTTTTTTTTATTTTTTTTACTAAAATTTAGAAAAATGCAAAAAAAATCCAAAAACAAAAATCACAAAAAAAAATTTATCCTTCGTGATTGTCTTTTAGAAAGAACCAAAAAAATAATAATAAATAGAAGAAAAAAAGGTTTAATTGATATGCCCTGACAGTGTAAATTTTTGTTTACACTGACGGTGTATATAAATTAAATCCATAGGAAAAATCACAAAAATATTTTGCTAATTTTTATTTACATTTTTTGTGTTTATCATTTTACTTTTAGAGAAAAGGTTTTTGAGTCAAAACCAAGCCCATCATCCATTTTTTTTACCCAAACCCAGATTCACCTTATTCCTTCTTCCCTTCTCCTGGAACCCTAGCCGCATAACACATCATCTCCCCTCCCTTGCGCTGATTTCGTCCCTCTCACCCACAACCCCAAACCGTTCTTTCCTTTCTCAGCCTCCCAAACTGTTCTTTTCTTTTCTTAACCCTTTACCATGGCCACATTACAACCTTCAAAAGTCCATTCTGATCAATGAGGGGTTGCTCTTATTTTCATAAAAATCTTAATCTTGAGACAAAGTATTCACACCTTCCATTAAAAAATAAAAAAAAGTGTTTTGCTCCATAAACAAAGAGAGAAGAAAAAAATAGAGAAAAAAGAAAATGAGAAAACCCCGTTAGGCTGAAAACCCATAAGGGCAGTCTAAGCAAAAGTTAGGGCAAAAAAAAATGAAGAGGGGTTTACATAGTGTCAACTTTCTACATAGTTCAATCCAACCCTTTTCTAGGGAAAATCTTTTGGTTGAATGTGGCCCTACACTGGGGCAAATTTCCCCGTTGTTCAAGATAGTCCTACACTAGGGCAAAGTTTCTGTGTTGTTCAATTCAGCCCTACATTGGGGCAATTTTTTTTCGCTGTTCAACTCACCCCCTACATTGGGGCAAGTTTCCATGTTGCTTAACCGAGGTTGTTTTCAAGTCCGAGTCGGTCTTACACTAGGGCAATTTTATTTTGGCTTTAAAAGGGCACATCAGTCAATAAGTCTTGATCTATTTGATTTCCTTGTTGTTGCACCTTCTATGACTCTTGATCTTCTTCTTTATTCCTTGCACTTAAGCGTTCAAAATCCTCAAAGAAGCTCTCTAATCAGTCTCCTTCTTGAGTCACTTGTCGATCCATGGAAGTCCATTAGGTAATGCTTCAAGATAAGTGAACATAGGTCCAACAGTATGATTCAACAATCTAATGGCAATCTCCTCGAGAACCAATCAAGCCACAAGAAGTTCAAAAGGGTGGTACATGACATTCTCAAGGAGCAATCAAGATTATGAGGCAACTTGATTTTCAGTTTGAGACTTGGAAATGAAGGGAAGGTGAAGGCAAATTGCATTCAAGACGCTACATTCTAAAGTAGCAAGAACATGGTTTTACGTAGATTCAACATGTCTAAGCAAGTCAAGAGGTGTCCGGATAGCGGTTTGATTGGTTGACACTCGTTAAGAAGCACTCGGTTCAATTTATCCGCATGGTTTCTCTTTGCGAGTCGGTGTCGAGATGGCCTGCCAATGCGGATGTTTTGACAAAAAAAAAATGAAAAAAATGAAAGAAAAAAAAGAGAGAAGGAAAATTGTGAGTCGAGTTAAATTGTCTCCCAACTTGAGATTTTGTTTCAAAAAATGTGAGTCTGAGTCAAATCGACTCTCAAGCTGAGAATTTGTTTCTAGTTTACTTGCAAAAAAGAGAAGAAGAAAAAAGAATTGTAACTCTGTTGACTCATAATTTTTCTGTCTCAAGGCTCATCTTTGGCTCATGACCTAATTCAAATTTTTCTCTGGCTCAAGGCCAATTTCTACTTGTTTAAAGGCTCATGACCCTCATTTTTGGTTCAAAGGCCAACTGCAAATTTTTGGGCTCAAGACCTACTTCACATTCGGACTTAAGGCCCGCTGCATAAAGTTCTAGGCCATCACATTTTATTTTATTTTTTGGAGCTAGCAGACCCATCACATTTTCTTTTTTGGAGATAGGAGGCCCACCGCAATTTATTTTTTGGGATCAGAGGCCCATTGTTCGAGCTCAGAGGCCCACTGTCATTTAATTTTCGAGCTCAGAGGCTCATTGTAATTTATTTTTGGGATCAGAGGCCCACTGTCATTTTTCATTTAATTTTCGAGCTTAGAGGCTCATTGTAATTTATTTTTGGGATCATAGGCCCACTGTCATTTAATGTTTGAGCTTAGAGGCTCATTGTAATTTATTTTTTGGGATCAGAGGCCCACTGTCATTTAATTTTCGAGTTCAGAGGCTTATTGTAATTTATTTTTGGGATCAGAGGCCCACTTATTTAATTTTTCGAGCTCAGAGGCTTATTGTCATTTAATTTTTGGGATCAGAGGCCCACTGTCTTGTAATTTTCGAGCTCCGAGGCTCACTGATATTTAATTTTTGGGATTAGAGGCCCTATTGTCGTTTAACTTTCGAGCTCAAAGGCTCATTGTCATTTCATTTTTGGGATCAGAGGCCCATTGCATTTTTTTTATGTTTCGATCATTTGCTTTTGTGCCTGCATCGTTTGCATTTAATCTCTTTGTATAGTTGCATGCATTCCAGGGCAAAATGCGTGTTCTTTTCTTTACTCGTTCCTTACTATGATCACATGAAGAGTCACAACTCTTCATTTCTTCTAATAAGCAACAAGTAAAGAAGGGCAACTGTGAACACCCTATTTTGATCGGGTCCCTTTTTTTTTCACTTAAATTTATTAAAAAATACAAAAAAATGAAAAAAGATCTAAATCATAAAAAATATCATGTTTTCGAAAAATTACCAAAGGTTGAAGTTTGTTTTTAGCTTTTTTTTTATTTTTTTACTAAAATTTAGAAAATCCGAAAAAAATACAAAAACAAAAATCACAAAAAAAAAAAAATTATCCTTCGTGATTGTCATTTAGAAAGAACCAAAAAAATAATAAATAGAAAAAAAAATTTAATTGCTATGCACTGACAGTGTAAAATTTTTTTTTACACTAACGATGTATATAAATTAAATCCATAGGAAAAATCACAAAAATATTTTACTAATTCTTATTTTCATTTTGTGTTTATCATTTTACTTTTAGAGAAAATGTTTTTGAGTCAGAACCAAACCCATCATCCATTTTTTTACCCAAACCCAGATTCATCTTATTCCTTCTTCCCTTCTCCTGGACCCTAGCCGCATAACACATCATTTCTCCTCCTTTGCGCTGATTTCGTCCCTCTTACCCACAACCCAAACTGTTCTTTCCTTTCTCAGCCTCCCAAACCTTCTCCACTCCTCTCCGCGGCAATCTCGCCCCATCAACTCCCATTTGAGCATCAAAATCCTCTTTCTATCAGTAACACGCGCCAAAGTTTTCTCATTCCAGAATGCGTCAAGACGCACATCGCGCATGACACGATCTATTTCCGTGTTGGTGCCTCAATCACGGAGAGTATGCACAAGGATTGGAGGCAAATCGGGACGTTACAATTTCCTTCCTTTCTCAGTTCGTGGACTAGCTCGCGATTCCAAATCTCGCGTTTGATATATGGTAAGCATCAATCCTTTCTTATTTTGCATCAAAATCATGAATTAATTGGGGTTTTGTTTTGATTTTCTTGGCAGATTAATGACAGCAGCTTCGTCTCTATAAATGGCAAGAAAAACGCGAATAGAGGGGGGCATCAGAGAATCACACACTGACAGAGTGAATTCGGGAAACAAGAGACTTGACATAGGGGTGTGTAATTTGGGAAAATCTGGGGGAGAGTTGGAAAGGTTAGGTTTTTTTTTTTTTTAGAGTTTAGGCTGTAACTGTATCATTGTAGCTTCTTTGTTCAGCAACACACACTGGGAGAGCTGACTGAGAGATACATAGGGAAACCAAGGTGGTGGAGACTATGGAACAATAGCAAAAAGGAATGAATCAGATACTTCTTGGGCAAAAATTGTAGAGAAAAGATGAAAAGGAATGCAATTGGTTGGTCAATGTTTTAATTGCTAAATCAATGCTCATGGTCATGCAAAGTATGTGCTTTCCAACATGTGACGCTTGAAGGCTTGAAGGATTTCCATGGCTCTAATTCCCTCCTTGTTTGTAACTTCATTTATGATTAAGTCTCATTGGATCAATATCAATATGATCAGGTAAGTGTTTAAATCTTTTTTTTTTCCGTTAGTTTTTATTTCATTAGTCATTTAAAAAAATGGGTTTGTTTCTTTAAAGTTTAGTTTGGGTAAAATAAATACTTTAAAATTGGTCTAGCATTTGCACAATTAATTTGGGTAACCATTTTTTTTAACGGGTGTATTAAGGGTTTTGTGGGGTTAAGTCCTCATCCTTCCCTATGCACAAACGACTTCCGAACTCAACTTGGTTTCAAAGACCAATTTTTTTACAAAAAATAAAGGTTTTCCAATTTTTTCCAAATTTAATAAAATTGGTGGCGACTCCCATTTTTCCCAAATTTAATAAAATTGGTCGCGACATGGTTAAATGTAATATTATTTACATGGTGATTTCTTACGGCATGACTATTGATATGTTATATGTTGTATATGTGTGTCGTACCCTTTTTATTCCTGCCATGTGTTGTGTTGATTAATGAGAATCTTACCTCATTACTTTGTATTGCATCGTTGTGTGCTTCTATGGTTGTCTCCTGAGAAGGTCGTGATACCGAGACTTCACTCGATGCTTCAGATGCATCTCTCTGATGCGTTTCCCAGAGGTTTCGGCGTTTGGACATCTAGCCATGATGGGCTCCTAGTAGCGTACATGTGAAGAGCCACACTCAACATCCGCAAGGGTCGTAGAGGAAGGGTTCTTAACCGCATCACCGCTTGTCTTCATGTCGTCTACCGCCAAGTTTGTGGTCGTAAGTGGAATAATGCTAGGTGGACCTTTCCACCGGTGCGTTCAGTGCCTTCTCCCTCTTTGTAGGGATAGGCCGCTTGTCAGTAGAGTTGCTTCTAAGTCAACTTCTGCGATGTCTTCCATAGGAACGCCAGTAATAGTCCCTACTAGGGTTCCTATTATGCCTCGTTTGACGGGTCCTGGTTGGGAAGCGATAAGTGAGAAGATTAGGAGGGAGGTGATCAGTCCATGCTTTCGTATTCCTTGAGCTTGTCTCTCCATAAAGGAGAAGTTGAGGAAGGATCCAACGGCTGATCCGAATGATGTCTTCACGTGTAGTCTGTTGTCGGCCAATGTAGTATGTTAGAGCGTCTGTACCTTTCTTTTATCTTTTGTGGAGCAACATCTCCAAGTAGCTTATGTTTAGGAGTCGCGTCTTCAATTCTTTATGTTGAGTCTGTATCTTCTTGTTTTTCTTTCTGTAGTCGGGTTGGGTTAAATGTAAATCCTTTTTGAACTTATGACCTTATATTATGAAATGTTTCTCTTTTACTTCACACGTATAATTGATTACAAGCTTTCTCATTTATGTCTTTATCATTTAACCCATTTTTCGGCCTTATAGTTTTATAAAATGTCCATAAATGGGATGCCCCCGGAAAGGGTGTTACATGTAGACTTTACCAAGGGACTTCAGATTGATGATGATCGTCTGAAAGTGACCCCTCATGTCCAGGATAGACTTTCCTTATATCATAGGGAATATTTCATATTGGTCCACTAGCATGATTATTTTAGAGTCCTTGACTTTTGTGGTCCCTTTGTGAAGATTGAACAGAGTGTCCCATATTTGTTTAGCAAATTCACATGCAGGAATCTTTTGAAATTCATCGGGACTTAGAGCACACATCAAAACATATATCTCTTTGTGATTCTATTCCATCTTTGCTCTTTTAGCTTCAGTCCACTCATCTTCAGCTTTGTCAAAACCATCACCATTGAGACAAACATTTGGACCATAGGACTGAATTTGTGCTCAAAATGAAACTGTTGAACCTCTCCTTCCAGTAGAGGTAATGAGTTTCCCTGAAGAACGGCGGTCTAGTCATGAAGTGCCTTCCATAACCGGTTGACTCCCACTTGACAAGCCATGGCCTACCAACAAGCCATGACCTACCATTTCTTCTTGTAAGGATCTTTCCTTTAACACGGCAAAGTGCTCATCCCAGAGGTTGAGCTCTGATAACAATTGAAGGAACTTGTTGGAAACACAAGAAGGGGGTTGAATTGTGTTTCTTAAGTTTTTGAAAACTTTTTCTCAAGCAGATATCTTTTAGTGAGCTTTTGGACGCAAAGAAGATAAACGGATGCTGGAAGCGTGTATACTGAATTTTGGATGCACGATAAACATTTTCTTTAAAGACGGTAGTTAAGAAAACAAATTCACTCCCAAGCGTTAGTTATAAATAAGCTAAAGACAGAGTTAAGGGAAAGAAGATAACACAAGGAAATTATCCTGGTTCACTCTTAACCGAAGAGCTACGTCCAATCCTTTCTACGTGAGGGCTTTTTCACTATAACAAAAACCTTGTTACAACAAGTATTCTACATGTGACACCCTCAAAACTTAACCTCCCTCTCTCTGATACCTTAAGCATGCAGATAAAGCTTAAAAGAAACTTAAGCAAATAAACAGTTAATACAGTCTAATTACACATCAGAGTTTCGCCTGGAAGCCATGGCACAAAAACATCAACAACAAAACAGACACCCCACTGGCCGTGGTACAACTCACAAGAGACTCAATGATACCTCGAGGGTCTCTCTCTACTCAATGAGCGTTGACGTCAAACTTGGTCACGATGGGAGTCTCGACTCTACTCAGCTTCACTCGCTGCAGCTCTCTCATCAACCAATCAACACCTCCACCTTTGGATCACGACCTGAACAACAACATACATGTAGACATGGGGAAACATGCACAGGAGGTAAGAAACGCTACAATATCATGCAAAGGGATATCACGTGGCATATAACACATCAACACACACAATAGTAGGCACAACCGGCAAGCACATTCATCTCTCGAGTTCATCACAACAGTCAACTGCCAAGTTATCACAACTAGGGGTCACCACCTACTCTACATGCACAACCGAATCTACATGATTGGCCAATTCTACAACGCACACTCTTACCATGGGAATACAGCAGTCAACCTCCAACTGTGAGGAATGACAATCCAATCTCCAACTGCGAGGGTGGATGTTCACCAGGTAAGAATGGCTCCTCAACCTCGTGTGACAGTTACTCAAACTGCTGTTGCAACTGTACACACGGCTCCCTGTACACAACCACTCAAACTGCTGTTGCAGCTGTATACAGGTACCAGCTTATATGATAGCCACTCAAACTGCTGTTGCAGCTAATCATACAGCCCCTTGTGACAACCACTCAAACGGTTGTTGCAGTTGTTCACAAGTTCCGACCTCGCGTGATAACTGCTCAAACGGCTGTTGCAGTAAATCCCGCGACTTTCCACCACAACGATGCAAATGCTATGCTTATGCACCAATCATCTCAACAACGTCTTAACAACAACTTATCCAACGTCTCAAGGTCCACATCCTCCAACTATGAGGATGTGGCTCTCCAACTATGAGAGCCACCTTCAACTTAGATCAACTGGCTTACAACATCTAGTGCGAATCCATGACACCAACCACTCTATCCTTCTAACAACATACCAACCGTCTCCACAGTCAATCAAGATCACATCAATCACAATCACAACAACATATCATAGTATAGCAGCATAACATCATTGCATGTATACCAACTAGCGATTAAGCATGTTATCACAACTAGTATCTCATCTAACATGTTATCATGTACGACATCATTTACTCACGTTATCAATTACCACAGATAGGCATGCATCCTCAATCAACAGATATCACAAATCGATCCTACGGCGATAGCCCAAAGTAAGCTAAACCTAGGGTTTAGGTACTCTATTAGGGCTCAGCCACTAGTAGGGTTTGAGGATCCCTACACATGTTAACAACTATGTATTACGTCTATGATTCCCAGATATATGTGGTTTCTTCCTCCTCACCTGAACGGTCGGCACAAACTTCCACGCAATCACAAGCGCGACGATCCCGCTTCTCCCTCCTCAAGCTCGCGGCCTCTCTCTCTCTCTCTCTCTCCCCCAAGACAGCCATGAACAGCCACTCAACCTCCTCACAGTCGCGGCCTCAAGCTCAGAATCACGAGCAATCACGAGCGCGGACTTCACCCTAATCACGAGCGCAACACATACACAACAGTGTTAGCCCTGGGGCAAGCTCAACATATAAGAGAAAAGGTAAAGACTCGAAGCACACCAAGAACACGAAGAACACGTGTTAGGGATCCGAGTTTACCTGTGGCGAATCGAGAAACTAATTCGCTGGAGTCGAAGATAACTTCGCCGCGATCACAACGGTGTAGTCGGAATCGCGTTCCGGCGGCTCGATCACCTCTAACCTCAAGCTTTCTCTCTCTAAAACTCAGAGCTTCTCTCTCTAACAACCCAGAAAACTCACCAAAATTCGTGTAAGTTGAGAGTGAAAGTGGAAACTCCACTTATGGTTCCTACTGTCCACGCTTAAGTGTGGATCACTTTGCACGCTTGAGCATTCCCACGCTCTAGCGTGAGCTCTCTCCACGATTGAGCGTGGAGCCTCGTCCACTCCGCCTGCTCCCTGGCCTGACACGTGTCTCCACGCGTCAAAACTCGGAACAGCTGCACAGCACACTCAACACGCTGAAGCGTCCACCTCTTCCCACGCCTAAGGGTCGTAACGCTTCAGCGTGGAGTTCTCTCACGCTTGAGCGTCAAGCTCAACGAGGGAAGAACGTCCAGCCTTCTAACTTCCCCAGTTTCTCGCGCTACACCTTAGGCACTTCCAACTCGATTCAAGGCTAGTTCTAAACATCCAACTAGACTTATAACCAACACACAACCCGACACACACCTAAGCAAAAACCTGATTAAGATTATTCATCTTAATTAGAGTTACCGAAAATAGAGATGTTACATTACCACCCCCTTGAAAGAATTTCGTCCTCGAAATTCGGTAGCAGATAAGCGTACAGATATGTTAGACTTCATCCAAGGTGAGCATACAAACTGTACAAACTATCTTGAAACATACGCTTGTCACATCAGTTCGAGACATATATACAGACGATGGTGTAGTCACTACACTTATCATTCCAAAACTACTGTTCTTTCAGTACATCTGAACAAAAGATCATCCTGAAAAGGATGTTACAGACTGCTTCCAAAAAAAAGATACACTTGTCGCTTCTGCTCAAGGTTGAGAAGTCCCAGCTCCCCGTATCGCAAACACGCAGCTCGTCGTTGGAGGCCTCTCTGTCCTTTCTTCTGGTTCCGCACCAACGTTAGGCCCCGCTGTTGCTCTCTGTCTGCATTCTCGAGCTATGTGCCCCGACTTCCCACATCGGAAACACACTGAGTCTCTTGCCCGACAGTCCCTGATCATGTGTGCTCCTCCACATCTAAAACATCTGAATCTTCTCTGCCTTCCTTCTCCAGTTGCCACAGCTGGCAGCTTGGGACGATCATATGGTTTATGCTCTTGCTGTGGCTTCTCCTCTCTTTCCCCCTGATGATTTCTCATTGGTCCTTTGTTGTTCTTTTGCTAACGAGCTTCCATTATCTTATCAAGACTTTCAACGGCAGCACATCTCTCGAGCATCTCTGGGAACCTGGTAATCCCCAAAGGTAACACTGCCCTTTGCAGCTCATGTCTTAGCCCATCCTCAAACCTTCTGCATATCCAGTCCTTATCCGGACGCACTTGATAAAACTTGGAAAATTTGAGTAAGGACTCAAACTTCATCGCGTATTCGCCCACTGACAGATTCCCTTGCTTCAGGCTAAGAAATTATTTTTCCTTCTCGTGTCTGAGAGTTTCAGGGAAATACTTTTCCATGAAGCAGGTTCTGAATATCTCCCAAGTAATTACTCTTCCTTTTGCTTCTAGCATTCTCTGTCTATTCTTCCACCAGGACTGTGCTCCTCCTACCAGCATAAAAGACGCGTAGGTGACCTTCCGATCTTCCCTACAGCGCATAGCCTCAAAGATCTTCTCCACCTCCTGTATCCATAACTCGGCTCCTTCTGAATTGTACTCGCTATGAAACTGAGGTGGCTTGCCCTTCATGAATATGACCAGTCCTGCATCCACCACTGCTTCTTCTCTCCCCTGATTTTGCGCCCTCTGCAGATATTCTTGCTGCAACTGCATCAGCTGCGTATTCTGTTGCGACTGCTGCAACATAGCAGCCGCTATGTCCCTCAAAGTTTTCATGACCTCAAATTCCTCTCCTTCATCTTTATACCAGCATCCTCATCTTTATCGCTTCCCTTGCTGCGAGTCCTTTGAACAATCGCTTCATAGAAAAAGCAACCGTTAACTCATATTCATAAGACGTATAGCATAGCCAACATGTAAATACAAATCTTATGAATAGTCGAGACAGTTATCATTGCTTCTCAACCCTAGAAACAATAGACGACTCGCGGATCAGACACTTTGCCCAACTTCTACGCATAGTCAATATCCTGTGCGGGTTCAACCAGACACGGCCAGTAACAACACCATAACCTCACAATTCGGATAGAACCGAACTGCTCTGATACCACCTAATGTGACGCCCCCAAAACTTAACCTCACTCTCTCTGATACCTTAAGCATGCAGATAAAGCTTAAAAGAAACTTAAGCAAATAAACAGTTAATACAGTCCAATTACACATCAGAGTTTCGCTTGGAAGCCATAGCGGAAAAACATCAACAACAAAACAGACACCCCACTGGCCGTGGTACAACTCACAAGAGACTCAACGATACCTCGAGGGTCTCTCTGGTTCATGATGGGCGTCTCGGCTCTACTCAGCTTCACCCGTTGCAGCTCTCTCATCAACCAATCAACACCTCAGCCTTCGGATCACGACCCGAACAACAACATACATGTAGACATGAGGAAACATGCACAGGAGGTAAGAAACGCTACAATATCATGCAAAGGGATATCACGTAGCATATAACACATCAACACACACAATAGTAGGCACAATTGGCAAGCACATTCATCTCTCGAGTTCATCACAACAGTCAACCTCCAAGTTATCACAACTAGCGATCACTGCCTACTCTACATGCACAACTGAATCTATATGATTGGCCAATTCTACAATGCACACTCTTACCATGGGAATACAACAGTCAACCTCCAACTGTAAGGAATGACAATCCAATCTCCAACTGCGAGGGTGGATGTTCACCAGGTAAGAATGGCTCCTCAACCTCGTGTGACAGTTACTCAAACTGATGTTACACTACACCTCTTCAAGCACGAGTATTCAACACCTCTTCAGGCAACTACAAGTATTCTTTTATAGACAAGCCTCTCGAGGCTCAACTAAGAAGGTTTTTAGAAAAGATTCTGAGGCTAAGTCTGAACTCATTATGGCTGAGAGTATGACACTTAAGATCTAGAACTCTTAATAATAACTCTTCGCAGAGAGTGAATATGAAAGTTTAAACTCAGAGAAAGCTTAAGAGTTCTTGTTTGTTTTGCTTTGATTTCTTGTTTGATAGAAGCTTGTATAATTCAGTTCAACTATTTTGGGTTTTGGTCACTTTGCTTCTTCAAAGATGAAAGTATTTATATTTATAGCCTTCAGTTTTGAGTAAACTTGTTTCTTCAACGGTTGGTAAGAGAGCCGTTCTGATGAGCAGGATAGACTATCAGAGAGAGATAATTGAAAGTAGCACTGACAGTTTTCTTTGTACGCGAAAGTTGCCTTTATTCTTGCCTTGTTGGGATAGTTAACTTCAATGTGTGAGGAACAGACTGTCTTTATGCATTCAAGAGTACTAAGTTAGGGACATTCCCTTTTTACATGAAAGATAATAATTTGAACTTATTAACTTTTTATATTTGCGCGCTTTGAACATGGTCATGTAAAGTAAATTTAAAGATTACATTGGACTTTTAATGAAAATATGTATACTTTACTGTGATGAGTCTTTGGACTCATATATGTTATTGAAAAGGTCTTAGTCCAAGATGGACTCCGTCCATTTATCGTTTACAGCAAAATGATTGACTGTGCGATAACACTCAAGGTCTAATAATTCTTTGGACTTTGTATACCTACACACTTAGGATAAATTTGTTAGATCACAACAGATTGTTGTTTACCTAATTTAGTCCTTTGTTAATCATCAAAATCATAAGGAGTTATGGGCCATAACCACTTTGGTTCCAACAAAATTAATTTCACATTCTCTCAATTGAGTCAGTTTCTCTCTTCATCATTTCAAATCGCTTTTTATGGTTTTCAAAACTGGAACGTGTGTCAAACATTGAATGCGCACAACGCCTCTTTTTTTTTATTTCAAAAAAAAAAAAATTGAAGCATTTTCGCGTTTAAAGGTTGCTCTTTCACAAGCTTCCACCTTTACGAAAATCTTGTCATCTTCAACCTTTCTCTCTCTGAAAATCTTTTGCGAAAAACCTTCTACCCTCTCCTCTCTATAAAAATGGCCACTACAAGATCTGCTAAAGGAAAGGGAAAGTCTTTGGATGTCAAGAATGCTAAGATTCTCGTTGAGTTTAAGTTCGAACTCAAGTTCTTTGCTGATCACGGGATTGATATCTCCTTACACATTCAGAAGGCTGGTTGGGTAAGCTTCTTTGAAGGGTCACCAGTCATCTACCCAGCACTTATAAGAGAGTCCTAGACAAACCCCACTATTACTGCAAGGGAGATCAAAACCATTGTTCTTGATACTGAAGTAATAGTCTCTTAAGCAACCATCTCTAATGCTACTAGGTGTCCTCAATCTGGGATAACTTTTGAGGATGATTGGGAAAAAGACTAGGGAGGTCAAGACTTCATCAGAAGTTGTTAGCTGAAAAAGGCATTTGACAAGCTGATTGGTTCGAAAATGACGGATAAAGCTAGGGTCTTGCATCAGATCCTGAACAAGGCTATTATTCCCAAACTTGGGTCCAAAGATTCCATTTCAAAGGCACATCACTTCTGTTTGGGTCATCTTTTACTGGATAGACAAGTGAATCTTCCTCATCTTCTCTTCGCTATATTCAAGGCTACCATTCAAGGGTCTGGGAAGAACACAAGTATTCCATATGCTGTTCTATTGTCAAATATCTTTAAGAAGCATCTAATATATCCAAGTCTGGCAACTCTATCTCCTGAACGAAAACAATGTTACTTTGGAGTTCATGGGATTGAACCTCTAGTTCAACCAGTATTCGGCAAGCTAAGTCTCACAAAGATGAAGCTTGATACTATGACTAATTTCTTGGAAGAGCAAGCCAATAAGAGAGAAGAAGATTAGACGCAAGCTGTTGGTGCAAGTCAGACGCAGGCTAAGTTTGATGCTCATCCATTGACCATTGGACGCACAATTGTGCAAGTGAGTCCAACTACTGCTGGTCAACCTACTGTTCGTCTAACCATTCCTTCAGTCCAGCAAAAGCGGAAAAAAAGGATCGTTCTTCAAACGGTAGAGGAAGAAAAAGATGATGATGATCAGCTTATCTCGAAGGTGATCAAAGGACAAAAGCAACAAGCACAAAGGCCAAAAATAATTTTGAGAAAGCCAAGGTCTTCAAGGTCGAAGGTGTGACACCCTTAACCCCAATATAGATTTATTATATAAATATTGATTTGCGAAAAGATTCTTTGCAGAATAAAGATATGAGTTCTAGCATTAATAAACATTTTCGCAATAGTTAAGAGTATCACCATTCATAAACTCAACTTCAAATCCAATTAAATTAAACATATTGTCATAAAACGTTTACAAGTTTCGCATAAATAATAAATAGTTTAAACAAGATATTCCCCTAGCCCGATGTCACATGGATCAGAGCTAAACAAAACCCATAAAGAAATAAATAATATGATCCAAAGCCTAAAGAATAGCATCAAAGTGAAATCAACTCCTAATAGAGCATCCACAACTCCACGTAAGCTCCAATACGTTACTCCTCAATCACTCGAGACTCATCTGTACAAATCGTTCATTATACAAGAAGAGACACAAATACAAAGGGGTGAGAAGACCTACTCATATACATATGTTATGGAAGTAAAATGGAAATTAAGGCGAGTGCATACACACAAGTATACATATATACTTATACATACATAAACGTATCAGTATTACACACTCACAAACATGACATAATCATCTTCGTAAATCAAGTCAAATCATCTCATAACATTTTAACATATCATTTCATTATATTTTGTAAACATGTCGCATTACAATCACAAGCAACAATGTCCTCTCGGACTCATACAACACATTTTTTTGAGTACCCACAAACAGGCTCTCTAGCGGCTGGGTCTCATCCACGAGCTTTTAGCGGCTGGACCCCATCTCGGGCCATTCCATGGCTGGGTTCATAAACGGGCCATTCAAAGCTGAGTCCCATCTCGGGCCTTGCAGAGTTGGGCATCACATAAGCAATCACAAATGAGTACCCATCACGAAAATTGGGGTGTTACAGAAGGACTTTGCATCCACTGGTGAAGGTAATACTGAACAAATCACTATTTCAGGTTTAGTTATCACTCCTATTATTGAACAACCCGTTGTGGCTGAAAGTGTTGTTGCTGAGATAGCAAGCTCTCTAGGCACCTCACCCTTACCTCCTCCCCAAACAGTAACTTCACCTCACCAATCACCCCAAACTTCATCACCTGAACACTTAACCATTTCCTCTTCTAACCAACACTTAGACATAAACACACAACCTTCATCACCTCCGTCTGGACCTCAAGATTGGTTCACAACTTGGGGTGACAAACCTTTCATTGCCTTTGGAGCACCATATCCTACCCCTCGCTACCCAAAACAAACCTTCCCTTACATTGATCCCACATCCCTCCGTAAGTACCAAAGTTCAAATTGGGCTGCGGTCAAAAGAAAATTCTCTGCTATTTTCTTTACACACTCACCCCTCACCCTCACAGAAAATCCTAAAGTTCCAATCTCTCCACCCTAATTTGACTATGAACCTCCATCTCCTCCAACACCTCTAGGATACATCCCTCATCCGTACCAACCTTCTAGTGAGCCCCTTCCCAGTCAACACTTCATCAGTCATGGACTGTTGCTCGTCCATCTTGAACAGCAAAGGTTCCCACCTCGAAAGATTTATCCTAATGTCATCAAGGATAAAGCCGTTCGGTGGTGTCATTATAGTGTTGCACGCTATGTCATTCCACCATATGAGTAGACGCATGGATGGAGAAACGAAAACGAGAGAAGGTCCAGAACTTTTGGTCTGCCAAAGTTCATTTTGCCCCGTGATCTCAAGTTCATCCCTGCCTATCCCTCTGATTTCAAGGAATACTCAGACATAAGGGATCTTCTACCATATTTCGCTTGTAAGGCATAACTTGAGATGCCAAGAGAAGCTAAGATTGCTCACAATCTTCCAAGAGGCTGGTGGAAAACTTCAATGAAAACCAAACTGGGAGTTGTACCTCCAAGAGCCTGTCCTAGGATCCCCATGTTGGACATGAATAAGAACAAGGATGGACTGAAAAAGCTGGAATGTGATGTCAAGTCATATCCTTTTTGCTGTCAATCCTTTATTCTAGACGATGCCTAGAGATGACGATGGAGTTTACCAAGTTATAATGACGAAAGACTCTTGGGAACTTGGTGATCACGATGCTTAGACTTTTTGGGAAAGCCACATCTGGAACTGCACAGCTCAAGCTTCTTCGTCTGGCCTGAGTGAAGAAGAGAAGGCTGAGACCCCCACCGTCCAAGGTCAATTCATAATTTCACATGTCACTTTCATGATTCTGGACAATATTATTTGGGGTGCCTCTGTACAGCACAATGGTTGAGGATGACTTTGACCCTCAATAGGATGCATCAAGTGCTCCACAGTCAATTCAAGTTGAGATGGCTCAAGAACAAATAGGAGATTCTGAGCAAGACGTGTCTAACCGTCCAAGCACTCAGCCTCTTCCTATCTCTATTGTTCATCCGGCTGATCCTTTTCCATCTTTAGCTCTCAGTGTCATTCCTGGACATGAGAATGCTGAGGAAACTAAGGCCACTACTGAAAGCTCAGTATCTGCGGTTCCTTCATAGATTCAAGATTTTGTCCAAAGATCTATCTCAACTGCCCTTCAAGCTCATCAGCAAGAATTACTTTTCGAGATGGGTGCCATGATGCAGAGTTTCTTTCAACAACCCCCCAATCCACCTCCACCCCTCCCTCTTCTTCTTAGTTTTCTTTTATGTCTTTAAAGTTTTTGCTTAAATTTATTTTCTGAGTATGATGTTCTTACTTCACCTTTTGTTAGATGACAAAAAGGGGAAAAGTTTGAGAAAGTTTGGGAATTTGATTTAAACATAATTAAAAACCGACGCATTTCATTCACATATTTGCTTATGTTGCTCTATATGCTTTTATATATGCTTGATACATAATATCTGCTTATGTTATTTGCCTAAGTCCAATGCTTAGACGTTGTTAAAATGCTATCCTTGGTAGAAGCTTTTTCTTAAGGGGAGCCTTCTGGCTCTTTAGAAAAGCTTTGTTCAAACAAATTTAGTAATTTTGCAACATAAAAAAGGGGGAGACTAGTGGAACCAAAGTTGTTATGGTCCATAATTCCTTAAGATTTTGATGTTAACAAGGACTAATTAGGTGAACAAAGATTTGTTATGGTCTAACGAGTTTATCTTAAGTGTGCAGATATTCAAAGTCCAAAAGACTTATCAGACCGTGCGTTTGATCATATTGTCTATCGTTTTGCTGTAAACGATTAATGGACTAAGTCCTTCTTGGACTGTGATCTTATTAGAAGTAAAGCTGAGTCCAAAGACACATCAGAGAAAAGTATATCTGTTTTTAATTCAAAGTCGAATGTAATAAAATATTTTTTACTTTACAGAACTAAGTTCAAGCGCGCAAATGTAATATACATTGCTTTCAAATTATTGTCTTTCATGTAAAAGGGTAATATCCATCAAACAAAAATTCTCTGTAACTTAGTATTTTCGAACGCCTAAAAGCCATTCTGTTCCTAACACAATGTAGTTGACTCTACTCAAGAAAGAAAGACAAAATGCAACTTTCGGGTACAAGGAAAAGCTGTTAGTGCTACTTTCAGCTCACTCTCTCTCTTTGAGAACCTACTTCGCTTTTCAGAAGTTCTTCACAAGTTATCAGACTTAACGGGATTATGCATTTAATGCTCATCAGAATGGTTCTCTTGCCAACCGTTGAAGAATCAAGATTGCTCAATACTTGAAGGATATAAATACCCTCAATCTTAAAGGAACAAAGTGATGGAAACTTGACCAAAACTATTGAAGCTTACAAGCAATCAAAGTAATCAAAGCAAACAAAAGCTCTCAAGCTTTCTCTGATCTTAAATTTCATATTACTCTCTACGTAGAGTTGTTTTTCACTGTTTGCTCTTAAGTTTCATAGCCTTACACATAGTTAGTTAGATTTAAACTAAGAATCTTTTTAAAATCAAATCTTAGTTGAGCCTGGAGAGGCTTGTCTGTAAAAGAATACTTGTAGTGTGCCTGAAAAGACGTTGAATATTTGTGCCTGAAGAGGTGTTAAATACTTGTAAGAAGGGTTTGTTATAGTGGATAAAGCTCTCACGTAGAGGGGACTGAACGTAACTCTTGGGTTAAGAGTGAATCAGGATAATATCTCTGTGCTATCTTCTCTTTCTTATCTCTGCCTTTAGTTTATTTATAACTAACGTTTGGGATTGAAATTGTTTTTTTAACGAACGCCTTTCAAGAAAATGTTTTTTAGCATGCGTCCAAAGTTTTTGTTTACGCGCTTAACATATGTTTCTTGCTTTTGCATCCGATCGTTTGTGAAAAGTTATCTGCTTGTGAAAAAAGTTTTAAAAACTTAAGAAATACATTTCAACTCTCTTCTTGTATTTCTAAATGGTTAAGATTAATGTGGACTGTAGTTCTAAAGGCAATCCGGTCCAGCTGGTTTTGGGGGATTTCTACTAGATGAAGATGGTGCTGGGATCATGGGCTTTAAAGGATCAATTGGAACTTCGCCTATCCTTTTAGCTAAGATAAAAGCGATTCAGCAAGGGCTTAAAATTGCTTGGCAGAAGGGTTTTAGACATATTTGTTGTGAAAGTGACAGTCTGGAGGCTATTCGCTTAACTTCTACTAACCGTGAAGAGTTTCATGTCTATGGTTCGATCATAGCAGATGTGAGGCAGATGCTGGCTTGGGATTGAGAAGTGTAGCCAGTTCATACACTGCGTGAGGCTAATGCTTGCACGGATCTTCTAGCTAAACAAGGAGCTGATAGAGTTTCTTCTCTAAATATTTTGTTATCTCCTCTTGGGGAGCTTTCTTCGTTTTTGTTAGCCGATGCTATAGGAATCCTCTTTAGGAGGAGTTAGCTGTTTTTGTTTCTTTCTCCGTTGTACCCAAAAAAACTCATAAAATATAGGTTAAATTGATCATTTGATTCTTATACGTAATACTGATTTTCAATTTAGTCTCTATACGTAAAAACTTCTCAAATCAGTTATGTACAATTATTTTTAATTTGATCCTCACCGTTCATCGATGTTATAACGCTGTCATATGACATGAATCAAATTGAAAATGATTATCAGATGTAGGGACCAAATTGAAAATTATTGTCACGTATAAGGACTGAATTCAATTTTTTGTTGTTGAATTCAGTTCCTACACGTGACAATCGTTTTCAATTTGGTCCTTATACTTTAACTCCAACAAACGACGTTGTAACACTAATAAATGGCAATGCCCAAATTAAAAATAATTGTACATATAAGGACTGATTTGAAAAGTTTCTATGTATAGGGACTAAATTAAAAATCAATATCACGTATAAGGATCAAATAATTAGTTTAACCTAAAATATATACATCAAAGGTCAAACTAAGGACAAAATTTTCCCACTTTTTATAAAATTTAAATAAAGAAATAATTACATATATAAAAGAAAAACAAATTGGAAATATTCTATTTATGGAATGTAGTTGAGAACTCGACAACACCAACCTGTGTTTCTTAAATACTTGTCAATTTGTCATGTACAAGATTTAACACGCTCCCATGTAAGCGCGTTCAGATGATTCTCTCTCAACATCAATGTTCATTGGTGAGTAAGCATTCATCACAAGAAAAAAGCTTCATTCCTGATAAACTCAAATTCTCACATTGACTTTTAATACCCAATGATTTAAAATCAAAATTACTAAGAACTATGCAATTTGTCGGAACACAGATTCTAACAATCATATTCTGACCTGTTTTCTTGAATATCTGTTTCATTGCCTTTTTCCCTTTTTTTTTTTTGTTTTTTTTTTCTCAATGCAATTTTCTCAAAGTTTCACGCTTTCACCTTGAAAGGGTGGTGGCAAACACCAATTTTCTCGAAGACCCATTTGAGAAATTTCTAGCTTTTCTAGCTCAATGTATGTTGTTTCAATGATTCACAAAACCCATTAACTGGCTAACATTTCTTTTATTTGGCTTTTGGTTTTTGACACCCTTTTGGCTTGTTGCAGAGATTAAGCTGCAATTGACTCATACCCAATTTCAAGTGAGAGAAATATATCATCCTATCTGTAAGATTTTCTGTTAGAAAAACCGTTGCTTTTCATGCCTATTATTATAGTTATCTCATTACAAACCTATTGGCCATCGTTTATGTGTAATAGTTTATTCATTTTGAGTTGTGTTATGGCTTTCTCATTGCAACCTATTGTACATCGTTTATGTTTATTCATGTTAAGTTGCATATGCCATTTGCAAGATGATCAAAATAAATATGTGAAATGCCCTTATATCTCCATGCAGAGAAGCAGCTGGCATATATGTAGCTGTTGTCAGAGTGTAGCTCCATTTCTTGATTTGGTTTCAAACTTTAGAGACTGGAGATGTCTATACAGCATGAAGATTCTGATATCAACGATGTATCAGGTAAAAGTTGTATATCGTTTTTTTCCCTCTCCCCTTGTAAAGAAATATATGAATTGAACCGTTTCATTCACCTTTTTCTCCTCCCTTTTTTTGGCTAAATAATTTATGTGACAGACCACTTGATGGGTGAGAACAGAGAAGGGATAATATAATTTCCTTTCTTTCAAGGAAATTGAAAATCAGTATGTGTAATTTTAAGTAATTGGGGATGCAACAATCAGAACTCTGCTGAGTTCATTGTAGATTATTTGGATAATTGTTTTGTTTGTTTGAAATTTTGCTAGAATATTTTGTTTTTGTTTGTGTTTTTTTTCTAATTCTGATTTCTGAGGCAATAGCACTTTAGTATTTTTGTCTTGCAACGTGTGGGTAATGTCAAAGGCTGCAATAGTGATGAGTTATTTATATCCTCCTCAGCTTCAGTTAAGCACCACAAATTTACTAAATGAGTCTACTACTTCTAAGCATACCTTCCACCTTCCTCTAGGAAGGGCTGAAAACATCATCTGTGAGGGCTTCACATTATCACCTATTTGGGACATTTTATCATGACATTCTTCTATGTCAACATGTGTTTCTGTAGTAAATTATCTGATATTTAGTGGCAATTGTATTAAAAGGTTCAAGTCAAGGAAACAAAATGTGATTATAAGACATACACCAAGAGCTTTTGAAGTTTATTATGTTGAGTGAAGGATCATTGACTTTACCAGTAGGAATCTGGATGTGAGTAGTATGATTTGAAAGTACATCTTTCTTCTTTATTTTATTACTTTTGAGCATGTTTAAGTTGAGTTTTCAAGAAAAGAAAAACTTGGCTTTGAAGAAGGTGAATCGCCTTTCTATAAAAGAAAAATTTGTTACTATAAGTAATGTTTCCATTACTTGTTAGTTTGTGGAACTACCCATACCAGTGGTTAAACGGTATTTGTGAATTGAACAATTAGAAGGGTACATGGAAGTTTTCAATACTTCAAGTGAGCTTTGTCCCTGTGTTTTTTGTATTTCTGAAATGTTAATAGTTACGTTCAAGTGCTTCTCTCTTGCAATTTCACAAATTATGATGGTATAGTGGCAGGCTAACTGTTAACTGAAATGTCTCAACTGCAGGTTCAGGATCTTGCCTTTATGATCTCTTCTGTTCTGAAACACCAAGTTTGAATTCTCAAAGGGATCGATGGATGTCTTCCGGTATTATACCTTTCATGTTATTTATACCTGCGAAGTATAGTGGATACAACTATGACGCAGGGAAACCTTAGAAAAACACCAGACTAGGAGAAGTATACAATATTAATTTTTAGTGCATTATTAAAATTTCATAAGTTACACTATAACATTTTGTGGCATGATGTAATTATTTATTAGTTTTATGTACCAAGGTAGGAAAAGGGTATTTTTACTAATTCGGATTTAGATGCCTATGATTGGCAAGTGCAACAACATAAGGGCATCACATATGCTTAGGCATCTGAAGATGCCCTACCAAACAAGGGAATCCTGCATTACCATACATCTTATGTCCAAGCATCTCATATTTTGATATTTTAGATCCCTGTGAAATATCTAGATGTTTGTGTACCAAACTCCTCGTTAGTTTACCATATTTTCAGTGAATGGATTTTAGCAATTGAAATAATCAAAATTCGACATTATTGACACCATGTGAATTATTATCTGTACCTCACTATTGCTTATCATTTACATATAGATAATTGATTGACTGATGTACCGTCCTCATCCATGCAATGAACTAAGGGTTGCAGTATAATTAACTTATAGAATGATGTTAATGTTCTAAATTAGAAATCTGATAATTTTCAAATTCACATATGGACGCTTCCTGTGTTTTGACCTATGAAAATATAATGAAATACTTATTTGATTTCTTAGACAATTTTTTCTTCTGTGTAATGTAGTTTCATGAAAAGTTCTTGTCAACCAAAAGTGCACTAGCTACTTTACCATTATGGAATGAATAAATATGCATTCCTTAATGGATGATGTAAAGACAAAAGTATTAGTGAATTGACAACTAATACAAAATACGATGAGAGAATTTCTGACAGTAGGGGATCAAAGTTCCTCTTTTACCTTAATTTATTCATTTCCTCATATTACCAATTACTAGGTCCACAGAAAAGGCTAGACAATCTGATGCGTCAAGCAGGGAACAAGTTCTGTGCTGATTGTGGATCATCAGAGCCAAAATGGGTGTAAGTATTAGCATGATTTGGAGAAATTTGGTCTGTCTGCATTTTCACTTCTCATGTTGTTTAAATAACATAACCATGTATAATGAAATGGATGCTGTTTCAGTTTCTTTCCAGACAAAATCTTTTCTTTTCTTAACTAAGCTAACTCACAAGATAAACATGCCTTATTGACAAGGTTATCTATACTTGACTAGACTAGTAACATCAATTTCAACTTGTCTTGGTTATTTATCCAATACTTTCTCATTTTGATTCTATATTTCGAAGTTAATGGAAGAATTGAAGATGATTTCTTGAAGACATGAAATATGATATTCAGAATTTATTCACAAGTTAATTTTATCAGAAAATCATTGGTTCATTTATTCATTGCATTGGTTAAATATTAGGTCTTCAAGTCTTGGAGTATTTATTTGCATCAAGTGCTCCGGCATACATAGAAGCCTAGGAGTCCATATATCGAAGGTATGTTCCTATCATAACTTGTAAAGAAACTTGTTATTTGACAGCTTCCTTGTATTTGTATAGCATCGACATTATCTGCCTTTGCAAGGCTATATTTCTTCTTTGAAAAGGTTTGAGACTCTGTTGAGAGTCCCACATTGGATAGTGATATGGCTTGAATAATGTTTATAAGTGGGGGCCAACCCTCACCCCTTGAGCTAGCTTTTGGGGTTGAGTTAGGCCCAAACCCAAATTCAAAGAGTGAACATATTTATAAACATTTTTAGACCATTCTTATAATCTATAGTAGAGCTAAAGGTTATATTAAAAAATATTTACTTAATGCAAAAGTTTTTTCAATATATTATATAGTCCAAACTGTTTCTAAAGTTATATATAACCACCGACACACCTTTTTATAAGTTTACATGTCTTCTTTGTTGCTCCTCCCTCTCTTTCTGTCAACTTACTTTCATGTTAAATTTGTACGGAAGTGATCTCATCATTAATCACTAGCAATTGTGAGAATACTTACATGATGAAATGCTTGGTAAGTTGATAATGGATATAAACCAAGATTTCTAATCCTGAAGTGAAGACTATGCAAAATAAGCTAAAATTGCATGTAATTGATGAACACCTGCTGTCTTAAACTACTGACGGGAGAAATGGACAAAATGATAAATAAATTTGTTAGCTTAGAAGGGAAAGTCAATATGAATACTGCAAATTCTAAATGATTTTGTAATCAAAATCAGTACGTAGTCGCAACTATTTAAGCAATCCCGACATGTTTGGGACTGTGTTCACAATTTGGTCAGCAGGGAGTATTCTATGCCCCTTCTTCACACTTACATTTACTTGCATATTTACAACAATGACAAGCCTTTTCCCACTAGGTGGGGTCAGGTATATGGATCAAATGACTCGCTAAATTCCTAGTGTAAATCATGTCTATATACAAACCATTTTCTTGTCCTTCGTAACGGTTTCATCTATAGTCTTTCTTGTTTTCTCTCTCTCTCTACCTATTTGGCTACCCTCCATCTAGTCTACTTGTACATTTGCAAATTGAAATTCTAACATGATTTATTATTGTAGGTTCTATCTCTGAAGCTCGATGAATGGACAGATGAACAAGTAGATGCATTGGTGAAGTTGGGTGGAAATACTGTAATCAATAAAAAGTATGAAGCTTGCCTCCCTAGCAACATAAAAAAACCACAACCACATTCTACCATCGAGGAGCGCTCTGATTATATTAGGTAACTGAAAACACACACACACGTACAATTCATATTTTTGTTGAGGAAGTACACCATTTTGATTCACAAATGTAATTTTATCATTCAGGAGAAAGTACGAGCTGCTACAGTTTTTGGATTCTGAGGAGAATTTGTCATGCCCATTTGTGCCGTCTCAAGGAAGAAGTTCATCATCCTCTCAAAGTTGTTCATCATCCAACAATTCTTCACTAGACAAAAAAAACTATGAAAAACAACCAACTAAAAATCGTATTGGGCTTGCATTTCGAAACAGCTGGGGAAGAAAAGATTCTGAGCATAAGAGTTCAAAGAAGAGTAACTCATTGGTAATGTGTTACTTCTAGCTCTCTAAGTCATCTTCAAATAAGTTGAGTCACTACTTTTGAAGTCAGTTAATGCAAAAAAGTATGGTATATAGTAAATTCGTTTTATGTTGAGAATTCTCATGTTTGTTGTTATTGTGTATAATTCATATGTAATTAATTTCAGAAATTTTTTTTTTACTCCCACTATAAATAGGTTGTAAACAGGTTGTATGTCACCACCTTTTAGGATAACAAAAAACCATTCACCACAACTCCTTCTCTCCATATCTCCTTCTTCCTTCCACCTCTTGTGTGATGCCATTTGTCTCATCTCTATTGGACCCTTGATCAGCCGGCCAATCTATTTACCAAAACTCATCATCCCGGTTGCTTCCATACTTTGCTTTCCAAACTCAAGTTAGCTCTCTCTGCACCCACTTGGGTTTGAGGGGGGACATTAATGTGTATAATTAATATGTAATTATTTTTAGGATATTCTTTTTATTCCCACTATAAATAGGTTGTTTTATATGACACCACTTTTCACAATAACAAAAACCCAGGAATCACGGATACTTTTGTTTATTGAGGTGTCGGAGTGCCGAACATGTTTCCGATACCAACACTCCTCCGACACCTGTACAACACGTGTCGGACACCGCTCACTAGGTGTCCAATTAAAAAATATTTTTTGTCAACTTGGACACGCGTTAGGCACAACTTGAACACTTAGCCAACACCCCAAAACGGCTAGACGCCTTGAAGGACACAGTTTTTTAGAAAAAAAATCAATTTTTTTTTGGTAGCTTTCAAAAAGTCAATTTAAAATTTTTGAATTGCATACTATTTTATTCATTCTAAAGAGAAACAAGACACTACCACATGCCGGGGAAGATTTAGTATTTGTTCATAGCAATCTTTGTCTTCTTTCAAGAAATACTCCACAATGTCACCAAGAGGAAACTAAAATGTGGGATGTAGCAGGAGATGAGTTTGGATCACTTGATGATTGTGGAATTCTTGAAGTTGCTAATTTGTCACTTGATGAGCCGGAGCTAGAGGCTGTCTTTTTAAATGATGATGATCAAGAAGGGGGAGAAAGGACTTCGATAGACTAAATCTTTTCTTAATTTTTTGGTTACACGTGAATAGATTAAAAGTGAAAGATATTGTTCATCTTTTGTTTTGGAATCTTTTTGGTAAAGAGACAAGTGCTTAGATTGTAAAATGAAGCCTTTTTAGTATTTTTTGTGAAACTCATTATCATAGGAAAATATATAAATATTGATTCTTAATTTAGATCTTTTGTCATTTTGCTCATATTTAATTTCATTTGATATTTTGATACATACATACATACATACATACATACATATACACATATATACCGTCTTGTCCCGGTGTTCTATATTTCGTACATTGTCCATGTCCATGCTTCATAGAAAAAAGCCCATTCACCACAACTTCTCTCCACGTCTACTTGCGTCCATCTCTCTATTCTCAACATTAGTAAATGTGATATGATAAAATAACCTAAACAACATTCAGTTTTCAGGATTTGCTGAATTGGGGATTTCTATAGCATTTTTTCCCATGTGGTTTTGACTTCAATGCCTTACTAAGAAGAACCTTGAGAATCAGAACATTCATATAATGTGAAGCATAATATTCTATACCTTATTCTGAATATAAAAGGGGTGAAAATCATAGTTATTGAACTATTGAATTTTTTCCCTGAATACTGAATCTTGTTTATACATCTTTACTGTTATAGGCAGGTATGGTTGAATTTGTTGGGTTGATCAAGGTTAATGTGGTTAAAGGCACTAACCTGGCTGTCCGGGATGTAATGACTAGTGACCCTTATGTCATTCTTTCTTTGGGTCACCAAGTGAGTTTCTTCCTTTCTCATCTACTTGGCATCATACATATAATGGAGAAAATAACATTAAAATGTAACATAACTGTTGGTATTTATGTAAATAATATATTCTGATTATAGGAATATTAGGTAATTAGGATAGCCAAATATTATGCTATTTTGTAATAATTGTAATTATTACCTTTATTGTATATTGATTTGTTCAGAGCACTATATAATACATTCTCCGTGGTGTAGTTGAAACACACGGGTTAAACCATATGTCTCTTGTTTCTCTCTTATTTCAACATGGTATCTACAGCCTAACAAGCTACCTGGTGGACCTACTGCTCATCAGTGAAATTTTTTCTGCAAAACCATGTCCTCTTTCCAGTTTTGCACACCATTAGTCACGGTTAGCCGCCGTCCACCGCTGTCAGCCATCGTCCACCGCCGCCTGCCGACGTCTTTTCCGGCTGATGACCCCACCATTAGAATCGCCGGTAGCCGATCTGTGCAACCGTCCAAACCTCGCCGCCAACCGCCACTGGCCGCTCGCGTCTCTGCCGCTCCGCGCACGTGCCGTCTTCTCCGCCGCGCGTGACGGAGTTTTCGACGGTATTTCCGGCCACCGTTTACTGCACAGTGCTCGCCTCTCTATCCTCTACCTGCATATGGACTTCGTCTGTCCTTTAGGCCTTGTGGTGCCTCCTTCCTTGAGCATTTATTCTGAGGTACTTGTGGTTTCAGTTTTTTGGTGTTGGTTTACTGATCAATGGCTAGTTTTGGACCCTCAGATATTCATAAGGACTCCTAAAAGGAGGACACTCCTGTTTTCACCAGTTATGTTAGTGCCCCTCTTTGCACTGACAAATTGGATGGAAGCAACTACGACATATGGGCATCTGATATTAAGCTCTGGCTGAATGGACAAGATTATGTTGACCATTTGACCAAGAAAGCTGACGATATAGCCGCTGCTGACCGCCCTCGGTGGAAAAAGGTTGAGGCTCAGTTGTGTAGCATTATCAAATCCACTATTCACACTTCTATGAAACCAATCTTTTGTGCCGATCTCACCTGTGAGTCCATTTGGGAGTAAGCCAAGGTTCTTTACACCAATGACACACAACGTCTCTATGGAGTCTGCCAGAATCTCATGAATCTCATTGCTCCTCGCCAGCTTGATGGTCCTATTTCTGCTTATTTGGGAAGGGTTCATGGTGCCTTACATGATTTCAATGAACTTTTGCTACCAGCTGACACTCCAGCCAAGGAATTTGAGTAGTGCAGTAGCTTCTTCATGTTGTTGGCCCTGTATGGTTTGCCTATAGAGTCTCAACCATCCGTGATAAGATTTTGGGTTCTTCTAATGTCCCATCTCTGAACACGGTTTGGTCCACTTTGCTTTGAGTCCCAGCCAAATCATCAGCTAGTTCTGAGCTCCCCTCTGCTCCTAGCTTTGAGCTACCTCTTGCTCTCGTTGATGCTTCTGCTCGTCTCTCAGGGCGATGGTCGTGGTCGCACTCAGGGTGGTCATTCTGGTAGATCACGCCCAAAGTGCGATCACTGTCACCGCTTGGGCCACACTATTAATAAATGCTGGACTTTACATGGCCGCCCTTCTCGCACTGCGAATGTTGCCCAGGTTGATCCACCAGCCCCATCTAAGCCACCCACTCATCTTACTGCATCGCCTATTGCCTACTCAGAGTTTCTTAAGTGGTTTGAAGAATGTCAGGGTACTGGGTCCACTGCCTCTGTTGCTCACACTGGTAATTCCTTTGCTTGTCTCTCTTAGTCGTCCCTAGTTCCTTGGGTTCTGGATTCTGGTGCCACCGATCATATCTCTGGTAATAAATCTCTTTTTTCCACCCTTTTTACATCTGGTTTTTTACCCCCAGTTACCTTGGCTAATGGTTCTAAAACACATTCCCAGGGGGTTGGCACTGTCCATCCCTTCCCTTCCCTCTCGGTTGATAATGTGCTTTATGTCCCGAGTTCCCCATTTAATTTGCTTTCCATTAGTCGCTTGACCCATTCCCTTGATTACACCAATTGATTCACTAGAGATTCTGTTTTCCTGCAGGACCGAAGTTCGGGACGGATGATTGGCGCTAGATGTGAGCTCAATGGCTTATACCAGCTCTCACCTCCTTCTCGGGTTTATGCTGTCAAGGATTGCCCTCTTCTCACTCATGCTCAGTTGGGACTTCCCAGCCTTGCCAAACTCCAGAAGTTGGTGCCGAGTCTAGCTAAACTTACTTCTTTGTCTTGTGAGTCGTGTCAACTAGGGAATTATACCCGTAGTTCTTTTCTCAGTCATGTCTATAACCGAGCTACGTCTCCGTTTTCTTTAGTGCATTCTAATGTTTGGGGTCCTAGTCGGATTGTGTCCACTTTAGGATCAAAATATTTTGTTACTTTTATTGATGATTTCTCGCATTGTACTTGGATATTTTTAATGGAAAACCGTTCTGAGTTATTTTCTATATTTCAACAATTTTACTCCGAAATTAAAAATCAATTTGGTATTCCTATTCGTACTTTACGTAGTGATAATGCCCGAGAGTACGTCTCTTAATCATTCCAATCATTTATAGCTGCTCAGCGTATTCTTTATCAGGCCTCGTGTGCTTACACCCCTCAACAAAATGGGATTGCTGAATGCAAAAATAGACATCGTATTGAAACTACTCGCACCCTATTACTTCATGGCAATGTTCCATTCCGTTTTTGGGGTGATGTTGTTCTCACTACGTGCTATCTTATTAATAGGATGCCTTCCTCCGTTCTCGATAACCAAGTACCTCACTCTATATTGTTCCCTCATCAGTCCCTCCGTTCATTAACTCCTTGCGTCTTCGGGTCTACAAGTTTTGTTCATAATCTCCAACCGGGCATAGACAAGCTCTCCGCCCGATCCCTAAAATGTGTCTTCCTTGGTTATACTCGGTCACAAAAGGGTTACCGGTGTTATTCTCCGACTCTATGCCGCTATTTTGTATTGGCTGGCGTCACATTCTTTGAGTCTGTTCCTTACTTTGGGCTTGACTCGGTCACATATGTCTTTCCTCTTCCCTTTCCTTCGGACCCTGTCTCCTATGCTCCACCAGTTATATCCCCTACACCGGTTGCCCTTACTCGTCTTATACAAGTATATCAGCATCGCCAACCGCTGCCTTCACAGGTTGAACATGTTCCTCCTGATGATACTGGTGCCGCCATTGATGACTCTCCTTCAACGCCAGCTCCTCTGCCTGCTTCGGCCTTGCCTCCAGACCCTGATCTTCCCATTGCCCTCCGGAAAGGTATACGCTCTGCTCGTAATCCTTCTCCACACTATGTTAATTTAAGTTTTCACCGCCTTTCTCCACCACATTTTGCATGCCTTTCTTCTTTGTCTTCTGTGTCTATCCCTAAGACTGTAGGTGACGCCCTATCTCATCTTGGGTGGAGACAAGCTATGGTTGATGAAATGAGTGCCCTTCAGAGCAATGGTACTTAGGATCTTGTTCCTCTTCCATTTGGAAAATCTGTTGTAGGTTGTTGGTGGATATTTACTGTCAAAGTGGGTCCGGATGGCTAGATAGATCGCCTTCAAGCCCACTTGGTGGCGAAAGGTTATACTCAGGTTTTTGGCTTAGATTACGGAGACAAATTCTCACTAGTTGCTAAAATGGCATCTGTTCATCTATTCCCGTCCATGACTGCTATTCGTCATTGGCCATTGTATCAACTAGATATCAAGAATGCTTTTCTCCGTGGTGATCTCACTGAAGAGGTATATATGGAGCAACCTCCTGGATTTATTGCTAAGGTGGAGTCTTCTGGTCTTGTTTGTCGCCTCTGCAAGTCTCTGTATGGCCTCAAGCAATCCCCTCGAGCTTGGTTTGGCAGGTTTAGTACTGTTGTTCAGCAGTTTGGCATGACACGGAGTGAGGCAGATCACTCAGTTTTCTATCGTTATTCTGCTCGAGGGTGTGTCTACTTGATTGTATACGTCGACGACATTGTCATCACAGGGAGTGACCACCATGGCATATCACAAGTAAAACAATATCTTTGTCACCACTTCCAGACAAAAGATCTTGGAAAACTCCGATGCTGCTTGGATATAGAGGCGGCACAATCAAAGGATGGCATAGTCATTTCTCAGAGAAAGTATGCAATGGACATTCTTGAGGAAACAGGTCTGCTGAATGCAAAATCAGTTGATACTCCTATGGATCCAAATACTAAACTTATACCAAATCAGGGGGAGCCACTTTTGGATACAGGGAAGTATAAAAGATTAGTTGGGAAACTGAACTACCTCACAGTCACTTGTCCAGACATTTCTTTTGTAGTCAGTGTGGTAAGTTAGTTCCGAAATTCACCTTGCGAAGGTCATTGGGATGCATTGATCCGTATTCTCAAGTATTCCAAAGGGGCCCCAGGAAAAGGGCTCATCTATGAGGATAATGGCCACACTCATATCGTTGGATATTCAGATGCTGATTGGGCTGGCTGTCCAACTCATACGAGATCCACTTATGGATTCTGTGTACTCATTGGGAATAATCTAATATCTTGGAAGAGTAAGAAACAAAATGTTGTTGCAAGGTCAAGTGGTGACGCTGAATATCGTGCCATGGCATCAGCTACTTGTGAGCTCATCTGGCTCAAACAATTACTTCAGGAACTGTGATTTGGGGATGTTACGCAAATGACACTCATTTGTGATAATCAAGCTGCACTACACATAGCCTCGAATCCAGTTTTTCATGAGAGGACCAAGCACATCGAGATAGACTGCCACTTCATCAGAGAAAAAATCTTATCTGGAAACATCACCACTAACTATGAATTCAAATGACCAACTGACAGATGTTTTCACCAAGTCTTTGAGAGGTCCTCGAATAAATTATATGTGTAACAAGCTTGGTGCATATGATTTGTATGCTCCAGCTTGAGGGGGAGTGTTGATATTTATGTAAATAATATATTCTGATTATAGGAATATTAGGTAATTAGGATAGCCAGATATTATGCTATTTTGTGTTAATTGTGATTATTACCTTGATTGTATATTGATTTGTTCAGAGCACTATATAATACATTCTCTGTGATATAGTTGAAACATACGGGTTAAACCATATGTCTCTTGTTTCTCTCTTATTTCAACAATAACATCTTCAATATCTATTCTGGCAGTCAGTGAAGACACGTGTCATAAAGAACAACCTGAATCCAGTCTGGAATGAAAGCCTAATGCTGTCAATACCAGAGAACATTCCACCTCTTAAAGTGGTAAGTTCAATTCATTACCATTTTATGTTAATAATTATTAAAAAGGATGAAATTGGTATTCTAGTGCCCATAATCTTAATTCTATCAGACTTTTATAACCTCATCAATGCAGAAAATTAATTTAGAATTTTGGGGATTGCTATTTTGGTAATATTATTTGAATTGCAATAAAACTCACTATCCATTTAGTTGTTTTTCGCTCTTGAAATTGGCTGTAGATTTGAAAGTTCAACTTATGATATTGAGAGCTTGTTTGGTATAGATCAAATCTGTATAGAACTAACTTTTTGGGTTTAATATGACATATTTGACAAATCTGATAGAATTACGAAAAAGCGGTATAGAAAACGGCTTTTAGAGAAGCTAGAAGTTTTAGGGCATGTTTGGATAAGATTATAATCGAACGAAAAATCTTTTACTATTTCACTATTGTAGTACTAACTATCAAATAAATATTATTAATCTATATAAACAACTTCATACTTTTTTTTTTGTAATTTACTATATAATGTGTTTTTTTCTTATACAATCTAAATTAAATAGATGATCATAAAATCACTTTTCACCACTGTGCACAGTTTTCTTTATTTGTATCACTTAGCCACATTTGTGCTTAAGTAACAATAGAAACCATAATGTTGTTCCCGGGATGCTCTCAGTGCTTTCAGGAACCGTAGTTTATGTATCTATTCTCCTCTTTCTGTTATAATAAATTTTATCATTTCTCTATTTTATTTTCCATGTTTCATTCTTTCTTCTTTATCCTCCCTAGATGTGCAGTTTATATCAAAGAAAAAACTAACTAAATATATTTTGAAATAATTTTCATTTTCTTTTAAATATCTTTTATTTTTGAAAATCCCACTTTCCGTCCTTTACTGCTTAACCTGTGTCATTTTGTTCGCAGACCCCTAATTAGAAAGACGTATGTGAGACGTCATAAAAGAGATGGGCCAGGCCCAGCCTAAGTACCAGTAGGGTCAAGTGTAACTAACTGTAAATAACAGCTGTGATATCAGCCGATGGTAGTTATAATTGCCAAGGTATAAATAGGAAAAGGGAGGGAAAAGAGGACCATTCGGTTATTTTAAATATCTTTTATTTTTGAAAATCCCACTTTCCCTCTTTTACTGCTCAACCTGTGTCATTTTGTTAGCAGACCCCTAATTAGAAAGACATATGTGAGACGTCATAAAAGAGATAGGCCAGGCCCAGCCTAAGTAGCAGTAGGGTCAAGTGTAACTAACTGTAAATAACAGCTGTGATATCAGCCGATGGTAGTTATAAATGCCAAGGTATAACTAGGAAAATGGAGGGAAAAGAGGACCATTCGGTTATTTTGGAATTGGAGGTGGATAGGGAAAGCATAGGGTCTCGAACATCCTATCAGGTGTATTTTCCCATTTCTCTGTATTTCCCTTCTTCTACTTCAGAGGAACACATTGTTCTATGGAGATTCTATCAATAATATCATTATTCAGGAATTCTCTTTGTTGATCTCACTAGTTCTAACACCAGTATGAAAGCTCTCAAGTTTTGGGTACATTCATGGTTTCCACGAGCGGAATGGATGCGAGAATTGAGTTTTTGGAGCGGGGCTATGAAGGATTCATAGAGATTCGCGAAGAATTGCAAGAGTTGCGAAGGATGGTTGATGAAGAGACACTTGAGCGACTTGAGACTCGAAGGCAGTTAGGAGAATTATCGAGACTGTTCGAGGTTTAGCGAGTCGAAGTGTTCACTCTGAACCCACGACTGGCGGGAGTAACCCTAGTAGCGGAAATGGTGGCGGAAACGACAAAGATCTCCGAAATCGCGATGAGCGATAGAGGAAACTTGAGATTCCGATCTACGAGGGGGAGATTGCTTACGGTTGGGTAAGCAAGGTCGAGAGGTACTTCAAGATGAAAGGTGTAACCGATGTGGAAGAGGTCCAGGCAGCTATTTGCGATGGAGGGAAAACCTCTCACGTGGTACCAATGGTGGGAGTTTTGTGCACAAAACCCTAATTGGGAAGATTTCAAGGCTACAGTGATAAGGATGTTTCAGCCTTCTATGATCCAAAGTCCATATGAATTGTTGCTGAGTTAGAAGCAGACAGGGACTGTTGAAGAGTATCGTGAGCGGTTTGAGTTATACGCGGGACCGCTTAGAGGAGCTGAACCAGAGTATCTTCGAGGTATTTTCCTTAACGGCCTTAAAGATTTGGTGAAGGTTGAGCTGAAATTACATCAGGTAAACTCCCTACCTGAACTTATGGGTTATGCTAAAAGAATTGATGAGAAAAAAACTTTGTTGAGTAGTGGTAATGTGGGGATAAGTAGAGTAGGAGGATCCACTAGAAATTATTCATCTACAAGAACTGCAACATGGGATCCAGGTAGCAAAGGGACTCAATCCAAATTCTCAGGGGGCCACTCTAGTGGGGATTCTAACAATGTAAAAACCATTGGTTCCTTTAGAGGGAGTGCATTTAAATGATTAACAGAGGCCGAGTTGCAAGAAAAGGCTAGTAAAGGCCTGTGCTTCAGGTGTGATGAGAAATTCAGTCCAGGGCACGTATATGCTAATAAATAGTTCTAGGTACTAGTATTGGATGGAGAAATGGAGGAGGAGGAGGAAGGGGGCACAAGATGGAAGTTATCCAGGGCTCAGAGTCTTCAATTAGGAATGTACAGTATCAAGGGGTTGACCTCTAAAAAGTCTATCAAATTATACGGAGAGATTTTCGATAGTAAGGTGGTGGTCTTGGTGGATTGTGGAGCATCCCACAATTTCATCTCATCAATGCTGGTTCAAGATAAAGGTATTCCCGTGACTGCAACTTCACCCTATACTGTTGAAGTTGGTGATGGAAGGAAGATCAAGAACGAGGGGGTTTGTAAACAGTTGCTCCTTCATGTTCAGGGCCTTGGAATTCAGGAAGATTTCTTCATGTTTGAACTAGGGGGAGTGGATATTGTTCTGGAAATGGAATGGTTAGCTGGATTAGGGGGAATTCGAGCTAACTTTAAGGAACTCACTTTGAAGGTTCCTATTCCAAGGGGTATACAAGTTTTGAGAGGTGAACCAAGCATGTTTAGGTTAGCTGCATCGTTCAAAACAGTGATCAAGGCTTTACAGGATGATGGACAAGGGTTTGTGTTGGATTATCAAGTTCTGCAGGCTGAGATAATGGCTGAGAACCAGTTACCAGAGTGTATTGAAGGGATTCTAGATGAGTATCAGGGAGTATTTCAAGACCCTTAGGGCCTTCCGCCACCAAGAAGACATCATCATGCCATTGAGTTGAAGGAAGAAGCTACAGTTCCCAACCTTCGACCCTACAAGTACCCCCACTACCCAAAAAATGAGATTGAAAAATTGGTAGATGACATGCTTAACTCAGGAGTGATTAGGCCCAACATCAGTCCCTATGCTAGTCCTATTATCTTAGTTAAAAAGAAGGATGAGGGGTGGAGGTTTTGTGTGGACTATAGGGCATTAAACAAAATTACTATTCCGGACAAGTTCCCCCTACCCATTATTGATGAGTTGCTGGATGAATTAGGGGGGCTGCCATTTTTAGTAAGCTGGACCTAAAATCTGGTTATCACCAGATTAGGATGAGGGAGGAGGATATCCCAAAAACCGCTTTTAGAACACATGAGGGCCACTATGAATTTTTTTTTTTTTGGTGAAAAAAATAAAAACGATCGGGACTATGAATTTGTAGTGATGTCGTTTGGGCTCACTAATGCTCCTTCCACCTTCCAGGCTTTGATGAATGAAATGCTGAGGCCTTATTTGATGAAATTTGCATCAGTCTTCTTTGATGATATTCTGGTGTACAGCAAATCAGTGGAGGAGCATGGCAGACATTTAAGGGCAGTCTTATCTTTACTACAAGTGCATCAGCTATTTGCTAATAAGAAAAAATGTAGCTTTGGGCAAGGACAGTAGAGTACTTGGGTCATATAATCTTTGCACAGGGGGTAGCCGCGGACCCCAAGAAGTTGGAAGTGATGTATGACTGGCCCATTCCAAAAGATATCAAGGCTTTGAGAGGTTTCTTAGGCCTCAAGGGTTATTATAAAAGGTTTGTGCAAGATTATGGAAAAATTGCTAGACCTCTTACCCAGTTATTGAAAAAGGATGGGTTTATTTGGAGTGATGAGGCTCAAACAACTGTTGATACTTTGAAGCGAGCTACGGCTGAGATCCCCATTCTCTCAGTCCTTAATTTTAGTAAGATTTTCACTATAGAAATGGATGCCTCCAATAAAGGGTTAGGAGCAGTTCTCATGCAAGAGGGCAAGCCGGTTGCTTTCCTAAGTCAGACCTTGTCAGATAGAGCACATAAGAAATCAATTTATGAGAGAGAGTTAATGGCCATAGTCATGGCTGTCCAGAAATGGAGACATTACTTGTTGGGCAGAAGATTCATTATCCACACTGATGAGAGGAGCTTGAAGTTCTTAAATGATCGTGTGTTGGGAGAAGAGCAGTTTAAATGGACCTCGAAACTCATGGGCCTTGATTTTATATACTCAATAAGCTATTGAGTGACAATAGGGCTGTTGATGCCCTATCTCGGAGGATGACCTATTTAGACCTTTCCATGGTCCAGTTCTTTGATCTAGCAGAGTAGGAGGAAGAGGTGCAGCCTGATGCAAGGTTGAAGAGCATTATGCAGAATTTGCTGCAAAACACGGATGCCCATCTAGGGTATGTGTTCCAAAACAGGAAACTTTGGTACAAAGGCAAGCTGGTTTTGCCAAAGGGATCTTCCAAAATACCTATCTTACTCAAGGAGTATCATGGTTTAGCTGTGGGAGGACATTCTGGGTTTTTCAGAACTTACAAAAGGTTGTCTGCTCTGGTATATTGGGCAGGAATGAGACAAGACATTCAGCGGTTTGTGGCTTCTTGTGAGGTTTGCCAACAGAATAAATATCAGGCCTTGTCCCCCGTAGGTCTCTTACAACCACTGCCAGTTTCTACTCTAGTTTGGTCAGATATTTCAATGGATTTTACCGAGGGTCTTCCAAGGGTGTTGGGTAAGAATGCTATATTAGTAGTGGTTGACTGTCTCACCAAGTATGCTCACTTCATTAGTCTTAGTCATCCTTTCACAGCTAAGGATATAGCTGAACTGTTTCTTATGGAGGTGGTCCGGTTTCATGGTTTCCCTACCACCATAGTTTCGGACAGAGATAAGATCTTCTTAAGCCACTGCTGGACAGAGTTATTCCAACTGGCAGGCACTAAACTCAAGTTTGGCTCGGCTTATCACCCCCAATCTGATGGGCAAACTGAAGTAGTTAATCGATGCTTGGAGACCTATTTGAGGTGCTTGACTGGTTCCAAACCGAAATTATGGCCGAAATGGTTGAGTTGGGCGGAATTCTGGTTCAACTCCAATTATAACAGCTCCACCAGGTCCACGCCCTTCAAAGCATTGTATGGCAGGGATCCTCTGTAGTTGCTTTAAGGTACTACTCTGCCCTCTGCAGTGGAAGAGGTGAATCAGTTAACATAAGATCGGGACACCATGTTGAATGATCTCAAGTCGAATCTGATTAAGGCTCAGAACCAGATGAAGGCTTGTGCTGATCATAAGCATCAAATGGCAGTATCGTTTGCAATAGGTGATTGGGTGTATCTCAAGCTTCAGCCATATAGACTTAAGTCTCTTGCCAGGAAGGTGAATGAAAAACCAAGCCCGAGGTTCTATGGGCTGTATCAGATTAGTAAGGTTATTGGGCAAGTGGCATATCAGCTGGATCTTCCACCAGAGAGCCGCATTCACCCCGTTTTTCATGTGTCCCTGTTGAAAAACGATATTGCCCCAGCAGTGCAGCCCTAACCTCTGCCCCAGATGCTCACTGAGGACTTAGAGCTTATGGTTGAACCTTCGGCTATCAAAGCAGTTCGCAACCATCCATCAGGGGGGGCTGAAGTATTCAATGGAAGGATCTTCCGGATTTTGAAGCCAGTTGGAAATGTTTCGAGACCATTCAGCAGCAGTTCCCATCATTTCACCTTGAGGACAAGGTGGCTCTTTTGGGGGGAGTATTGTTAGCAGACTCTAATTAGAAAGACGTATGTGAGACGTCATAAAAGAGATGGGCCAGACCCAACCTAAGTGGCAGTAGGGTCAAGTGTAACTAACTGTAAATAACGGCTGTGATATCAGCTGATGGTAGTTATAACTGCTGAGGTATAAATAGGAAAAGGGAGGGAAAAGAGGACCATTCGATTATTTTGGAATTGGAGGTGGTTAGGGAGAGGATAGGCTCTCCAACATCCTATCAGGTGTATTTTCCCATTTCTCAGTATTTCCCTTCTTCTACTTCAGAGGAACACATCGTTCTCTGGAGATTCTATCAATAACATCACTATTCAGGAATTCTCTTTGTTGATCTCACCAGTGCTAACACATTTCTGCGTGACATTGAACTTATTTTGATGCCATCATCTATGTTCTTTTTAATTAATTCCTTGTTTATATTTATATTACAAACCACTCGATTTAATTATGTTGTTGACTATATAGCACGTATTCTGTTTTTCTTTGCCATCTATGTTTGATCAAATTAATTATGATGCTCATATGCAGCTTGTGTACGACAAGGATACTTTCTCAACCGATGATTTTATGGGTGAGGCTGAAATAGACATTCAACCTCTAGTTTCAGCCGCAAAGGCATATGAAAAATCTTCAATCAATGAGTCAATGCAGCTTGGAAAATGGATAGCAAGTAGTGACAATACTCTTGTTAAAGATGGTATCATCTTCCTTGAAGAAGGGAATGTAAGACAGGAAATCTCATTGAGGCTACAAAAAGTTGAGAGAGGTGTGCTGGAGATTGAGCTTGAATGTGTTCCTCTTACTCAATAGCCCATATAGGAGTTGAGGGTCAGTAACTCAGCACAATACATTTTGGAGCATTTGTCATAGGAATATGTTGTGTAGATTGTCCTGTCTCATCTTCCCTTTGTACATTATTCTATGAGACTTGACCACTCCTTATTTAGATGGAAAAATATGAAGTATCAGCAAGAGTTTTTGGGAAAGGGCATATTGATAAATTTCCAACATTTTGCCTTTTGCTCAACCTCATACCCTACCTAGATTTGGTAGTTTTTTTTAATGGAGCAGGATTCTACTTTTCACTTACCATAGCTTAAAATTCTCATGAATGTCGAAGTCGAATTGGTTTGATTAGATATTTTCTGGTTTTATTTCCAAAAAAATTATTTTCGTTTTCAGTTACTTGAATTTTTAAAAGTAGGTTTGATTGAAGCAGTTTTAATAAGTTTTCTATTTCTGAAAATATGTTAGAATCCATTTGTTTAAATTTTATAAAAAGTAATTTTAAAATATCTAAAAAGTAATTTTTGTTATATAGCTTTTATGCAAATCGTAAGCTATTTTACTTTTGGTTATAATTATAAAAACATACTAAAATATTTTTTTATATAAATCATTAGTTCTTTTAGAGAAGTTAGAAAATATAATTTATCTTAAAAGCGTTTTTCAACTTCTTTTTATAACTTTTACTTTTTAACTATCTTAAAAGTTATATATAGAATGATTTGTGATTAGTTGACAGTATAAAATACTCTACACTAATAATGTATCCAAATTACATTCATTTCTATTAGTAAAACTTTTTATAAAAAAAAATTAAAAAAACGACTCTTTATCTATTTATTTTTGGGTTACTCTACTATGCACCTTATAAAAAAGGGTATATCTATTAAAATAAATGAATGGTTAGATTTTATTAGGTACAACTAGTAATATTGATTTTAAAAAAGTGATTTGTGATTGAGATTTAATTTGTAGAAAGGGTTTATTCTCCCATCCATTTGCAGAAAAAGGCTTCTCCCCATTTTTACACCAATAGTTGCGATTTGCATCGCCGTGCCACTATCCCAAACAGGTCCACCCAGAGACGTCATCATCCTTGTCTCCCTTGGAACCACCATCCTCTGCGACGACCCAACCACCAGAAACTGGTCAGATCATGAGACCTTGAGACATTGCCATCTGCTTGCACTTGCAGTTTACCGAAGGTTTCTGGGTATCACATGGATCCAGATTCAAATCGCGAAGGTTGGCGATGTTGCTGTGATTCTAGTAAATGATGCTTCTAGAGGATGTCAGACGGTTTGTGCGTGACAAAGATTGTGGTTGTGGTGACTCCGATTTGAGTCGCGTAGGAGGGACAATGGCTTCAGGGGGCGCGAGTGGCGTGACTTGTGGTGGTGCGATGGGGTCGCATGACGTCTCGAGGTGGCACGGTCAAGGACGAGCAAGAAGGGGCATGCAAGAGGACATTGGTGCTACATAGCGGTTCACGATATGGGGAAAGGAGCCACAGTTGCAAGATGGTGGCCAACGATGAAGGGTTATGGTTGGGCAATGGATTTGGGCGCAATAGAAATAATGAGGAGGAAGCTCGGGTGGCAGTTGTCCATGGTGGAGGGTTGGAGTTGAGAATATGCAAAGTTATGGGTTAAAATACAAATAGTGTAAACCTATTCAACTTCTTATAGCGGATTCTGGTAAGTGGTGCATCCGTGCACTTATTTTTAGGTGCAACATCTTAGATGGCACCACTTAAAACAATGTCCGAGCAGTCTTAACAAGTTGACTATTCTTCCTTTCTAGCAATTCCAATTTGTTGAGGTGTATGGGGACAAATGGATTGATGTAAGATACCCTGCGAAGACATAAAAGTGGGAAAGGCAGACGAAAAATATTCTTTGGCATTGTCACATCGAAGAACCTTAAATTTCTTACCAAATTGAGTTTTAATTTCATTATGAAAAGATGTGAAGATCGATAGGATTTTAGAACGCTCTTTCTTTAAAAATACCCAAGTGCATCAAGAGAATTCATCAATAATAGTAACGAAATATTGAAAGCCAAAAGAAGACACACGACTTGGTCGCCATATATCTGAATGGATAATTGAAGAGGGATAATCAACTCGGCTTTCAACTTTGCTAGGAAAGGAAGAGCTGTAACACCCTTTCCGAGGGCATCACATTTATGAACATTTTATAAAACTATAAGACCAAAAAACGGGTTAATTAAAATTAATGGGAAATATGGGATAAAATTTAACTTTTCACAAGACATATATATAAAAGCTTGTGATCATTTACATGTGCGAGGTAAAAGAAAAAAAATTTCATAATATAAGGTCATAATTTCATAAAGGATTTATATTAAATCCAACCCGACTATAGAAAGAAAACAGAAAGATACAGACTAAACATAAGGAATTGGAGATACAACTCCTAAACATAAGATACTTGGATACATAACTCCACAAAAGATAAATGAACAGTACAGATGCTTAGACATCCTACATTGGCCGACAACAGACTACACGGGAAGGCATCCTTCGGATCAACTGTTGGATCCTTCCTCTTACTTCTCCTTTTTGGAGAGACAAGCGAAAGGAATAGGAAGGCATGGATAGATCACCTTCTTCTTAAACTCTTCACTTATCGCCTTCCAACCAGGACCCATCAAATGAGACCTAGCAGGAACTCTATCAGGAACTCTAACAGGGACTACTGGTGGCATTTCTATGGAAGACATCGCAGGAAATGCCTCAGACATAACTCTGCTAATAAGCAGCCTATCCCTAAGAGAGGGAGGAGGAACTGAACGCACCGGTGGACAAGGCCACCTAGTATTCCACTTACGACTACAACCCTGATACAAGACGACATGAAGATAAGCGGTGAAGCGGTTAAGAACACTTCCTCTGTGGCCCATGCAGATGGTGAGTGTGGTTCTTCCTTTGTACTTTGATAGAAGCCCGTCATGGCTAGATGTCCAAATGCCAGAACCACTAGGAAACTCAGCAGAGAGATGCATCCGAAGTGCCAGGTGAAGTCTCAGTATCATGACCTTCTCAGGAGACAATAAGAGAAGCACACATTGATGCAAATAAAGTAATGAGGTGAGATTCCCATTCACTAGCACAACATATTGTAGGATCTAAGAACAGCAAGACTCTTAAGTATGACTCAACAGATAGCATGTTATCAAGCACATAATTAATAACAGTTATACCATTCATAGTAGAACATAAAATCAAGGTACATACATGTACCCACATACACATATACACACATTATCAACGATACAGTACATATCACAACAAACAGTATATATCAACAAGAGTCTATGTCTAAGTCATACGATATAGTAGATATCAAACAAACAGTTTATATCGATCAACCATTCAAATCTGAGCCATGCAGTATGATATCGTTATGCAATCTAAAATGCAGGTAGTATGACTCAAGTGCAATCCTACATGCAACCAAGATGACTCAGACGCCTACTACGGAGCTTATAGGACGTTTGGAAGGAGTGGTAGGTAGTATATGTCTCACTATGCCAGCCTTGGGCATATAAGTGCGTACAACATTCGTAGTCTCATGAGAACTTAGGCTGCTTGTGTAAACACTCTACAAACCATTATTGGCTAGCATCTTGTCGCAAATGTTAGTGTAGTGCACATAATGCCACGACCATGAAGAATTACCAACTGACCATAAGTGGACTTTCCAACCCTAACATCGCGAAGACCATTTAAGATCCCAATGAATATAAACAATGTTATTCTCAGCCGACACAGTAACCGGAAAAATAACCATGGCATCTGCTACTTTTGAAAATAATATAATTTTCTATAATGTCAATAATATAAAATATTCAAACCAACACACCACATAATTCATATAACATTATTTAACATTTAATTCATACACTTATTCTATCAATCATAAACACACAACAATGGCGTCCCATTGTCCACCTCTCTTCATAAGAGGTGTTTCGACATCCCATTCTTTGGTGATGTAACTAATTTTCGATACCCCTTTCATAGGTGATATAACTCATATTCCAACATCCCAATTAATTGGCGAAGTAACTATTTTCAATACCCCATTCATAGGCGGTATAACTCATATTCCGACATCTCATTTCCTGACGATGTAACTATTTCGATACCCCTTTCTTAGGCGGTATAACTCATATTCCGACATCCCAATTAATTGGGGATGGAACTATTTTCGATACCCCTTTCATAGGCGGTATAACTCATATTCCAACATCCCAATTAATTGGCGATGTAATTATTTTCGATACCCCATTCATAGGCGGTATAACTCATATTTCGACATCCCATTTAAATGGTGATGTAACTATTTCGATACCCCTTTCATAGGCGGTATAACTCATATTCCGACATCCCAATTAATTGGCGATGCAACTATTTTTGATACCCTTTTCATAGGCGGTATAACTCATATTCCGACATCCCAATTAAATAGTGATGTAACTATTTCGATACCCCTTTCACAGGCGGTATAACTCATATTCCGACATCCCAATTAATTGGCGATGTAACTAGTTTTTGACACCCCATTCATAGGCAGTATAACTAATTCAACAAACATCATCCATCATATATAACAGTTAATTAATCATGCCAATGCCATGTATATCATCATATAATCCATATATAGCATGTCAATCAACCAAATCATGTCTAAAACATACATACCACAGCATCATTCTCAATAATAAACACATATATCATGGTAAGAATGCTTTAAAGGAAAAAAAAAATCCCAATTTAGAAAATCAGGATTTGACCAAAACATGTATTTTCCATTGAAATCTCACTATAAATCATTAGATAAAATCAATCCCTTTTTCCCAAATTCGTTTGCACCATAGAAAGGCAAGAAAAGGTTATTTTTACTCACCTCTTAAAGACCTCCAAGCGTTTCCTATGGCGAATCCTAGTATTCGCCAAACGTTCTCTCATTCTTACTCTTTCCTTGCTCCTTCTTCTCCAAATCCTTGTATTTCTATTCTTCTTAGCTGCTTATGAGTTTCTAGATATAATTAGGGTTCAAAACTGCACTCTAAGGGTGTTAAAGTTCTATTGACAGAGACCCAAAAGCCCAAAACGCGTAAAAACGCGTCATGGCCCAACCCATTGTCCAACTTGGTATTTCGCACATATATTGAGTTAAAGACGTCCACAATTACGATCTTTATATCGTTGGAAATATAAACTAAATATATACAACTTTCATGAAGACTACAAAATATGAATCGCAAGTTTAGAGGGTAAACAATGGGATATACGTTGGGAAAATGGTGCCAGCGCTAGAACCTGAATAGCGTATACGAATTTGGATATAACTTGAGCTATAAGAATCCAATTACGACGAATTTGGTGTCTATGGAAAGTTAAGAGATAGATATACAATTCATATGAATTCATAGAGTCCAAAAGATATCTTTCTGAAAGGGAAAAATACAATTTACGTAGAATTTCGGATAAGAGGAGGTCCAGATTTTGGGATGTTACACGGAGCACACTGCCGCTGCCACCTCTTTACTTCTTACATCGGAGTTATCAATTCTGAGCCCCCAAAACTCTATTAATTTTATTTTCTAATGTTAATGCCTATTTATATTTTTATTTATTTCTTAGGATGTTACATTTTCTCCCCTCCTTTAAGAATTTCGTTCACGAAATTAACTCCACACTTGCGTACGAAGCAAATAAAGGTAATGTACCTTCAATAACGAGGTTTGGGTATTGGCGCACCAAGTCTTATTCTTCAAGTTCCTAAGTAGCCTCTTCAGTAGTCAATCCTTCCCAAAACATCTTCACCCATGGAATCATCTTATTTCTCAAAGTCTTAGTGCTCTTGTCGATGAGTTGAAAAGGCCCGACTCTATGGATCAAGTTATCCTTTAGTTGAATTGAATCATGAGCTATCACGTGTGAAACATCAGGTATGTACTTTTGGATTTGAGAAACATAGAAGACGGTATGAAGATTTGACAACTGTGGTGGAAGGGCCAATTGGTAAGCAGTAGGCCCAACTACGCTTTTTAGGATTTGAAAATGACTCATAAAACAAAGAATTAGTTTTCTGAATGACATTGACCTTCTCATCCCAATCTTAGGAGTGACTCTCAAGAATACATGTCCCCCTTCCCAAAATTCTAAAGACTTTCTTTTAGTCGGTACAATACTCTTTACCTATTATGCGCAGTGCGTATCTGTACCCTTTGAATCCTAACTGTGGTCTCTTGGATTAAATTCAGTCCTAGCAAGATCTCCTCACCTACTACATACTCACATAAAGGGGGCCTACATTCCTAATCACATCATCAATATACATATAGTTATTAACTATTTCACCACATATTAAGTGTACAATTCATGGCACCTTAACTATAAACATAATTTTAAAAGAAGTCAATGATAAAATTTACATAATAAAATCATGCACTTAAGCATTTGTTTCTGACTATCCTCCTAAAATTATAATACCTTCACTTGCATTTCATCATTATAAACATTCTCAAAAATAGATTTATAATAAATAATCCACAAAAGAAATTGAAGTAAAGTTTTATATCATCCCTACGTAGATCTAATAGTCCCTTATATATATTCCACACCAAATTTATTATATTATTTACAACATAGAGAATTTTTTTATAAACAAATAAATAAATAAATAAAACAAAGAAGAAAGGAGAAACAATTGTGACATCCACATACTACATCTTATCTAGTCCAAGTTGATAATTTCATAAGAAAATGACTAGTTTCACTTTCTGTTAAGAGATGATCTTACTAAAACCAAAATTTGATAACAAAAGGAGAATAAGATTTAGTTATGTTACAATTAAACTGTGGAGTCATTGACAGATACAACTTTCAAAACAAAATTCATCAATAAATATCATAGTAGAACTGAGAAATCAGTTTCACTTTGATCTTTGAGTGAACACATACAAATAAGAAGCAACATTCTTTTTCTTTTCAGTCTTTGATAAGAAATCTAAGTTTATTAAGATTTGACAGACCATTAATCTATATGGGAAACAAATCCAAAGAGTATACTATTTACAATTAATATTTGGTCACTTGAGAAGTAATCTGAAATTTCAAGGAAAATGATTCTCTAAAATAAATAAATATATATGACAACAATACAACATAATAATAAAATTTGAGCATATAAGTCCAACTTCTTTAATACAAGATCCATTTTTATTACCTTCCGCTACTAATTTTCTTAAGGTCTTGTTACATCTTGGTTATTCATGGATGTATGGTGAACTTTCACTCATGTTTTTCTTCTAACACTTTCCTTCTAAGACTCCTCTCCTTTGGAAGAACGATTCTATTCTTAAGCATCACTAGCCCATCAGCAGACAACACATAATTTTCTTGGCCCAACAAGGATTGCAATTCCTGATCTAAAACCTGTTCACGCCTAACCTTTTCTCTAAGGTGACTACAGATTCACAACCTATTCAATTTCAAACTTAAGTCATTCAAGGTCACATTCAGATTCATATCTCTAAACTTCTCTATAAGATTCATCTCTTGCATCATCAAGCCTACCTTCCCTTCCTGCATCATCACACATTCTAAACCATTCTTAGAAGCGCTGCAATCAACGATAAAGCCCACCAAAGGGTCCGAAATGGTCAAGACCGGCGATGACGCCAATCTTTTCTTAAGTTCTTGAAAGTTCTCTTCACACTCTTTGTCCCACTCAAAGGATCTTCCTTTCCTAGTCAACTTGATGATAGGTATGGCTAGTCTAGAGAACCCATTTATAACTTCTTATATTACTTCTCCAATTCTAAGAAATTCTCACGTCTGTAACATCCCAAAAATCTTATATCTGTCTTTTGAACTGTTTGTGTGAATAACTTGACTGATAACACAATCCGATTAATTATAATTATAAAAATAGTTAATAATTGTAAATTCATATTTGAATTTCAATTATGAACTTAATAATCATAAAATGTTGTTTTGAGCCTGTTATGCTGTTTTGTGTCGGAACCGGTAAAAATATTATTATTTTAATCGGAATCGCTTTACCTTGAGATGCATGTTAGGGCTGGGAAGTAATCTGGCCCGAGGCCGAGGATATGTTCTGGCCTAGAGGCGAGAGTAGTTCATGACTGCTTTTCGCGTTTCCCTAAACCCCATTAACCTTTGGTTAACAACCTATCAACATTGCCTTTTATGGAAAAAGCTAATATAACCATTTTTGGTTAATCTTAGCTACTTTAAGTGAGATCTCAACACACACTTGTCTTTGTTAGATCATGGTCATTGGTTTTCTTAGACAAATTCCCATCAAGTTGTCATTAACACATTAACCAAGGATTTGATTTATACACATCAACTTAATTTGATGACCATTTAATGAAAGGCCATTCGGCCAAGTGTTTGTTAAAAACACTCCCATCACTTTGTTTTTCATTTCCAAAAGATCAAGAGCTCTTCTTGTTCAAGTTTTTCAAAACTCTCTCTTCTCTCTCTGCCTTCATACCACACGATTCTCACTCAAACAGCACCAACCAAATTTCATCTTTTAATTCTAAGACCATAGTTCAACTAGTCTTAGTCTTCTAATCATCTTTGATGAAGAAAGTTTTTGATTTGGAGCACCTTTGTTCTTGACCCTCAAGAACTCCAACCTTGTTCATCAAGTGTTCTTAACTAAGTAATTCTATAATCTTACTTTTCTCTTCATTTCCTTTCATTAAATCATGAAGCAACATCTTCTTGTCAAAACCTTGTTGTTTTGTTCCTAGTAGGTTCGACCTTCCCTTTTGTTCTTGGTGCTTGGAGTTGTCTCATTCACAAAGGATCTACAAGAGGTAATGGGGGAGTGAACCACATCACACCACATTGGTGGTGGTGAAAATGGTTTATGGGTTTGGTTGGAAAACTCTAAACCAAGGGTTTTCTACCTTGTCTATTTAGTTCTCTACGAGAAAAATGTTGTAATATTTATTTGTGTCTTGATTTGTGTTCATTGATGTGTTTAAATGGTTGAAAATAACTTTTATGTGTGTGACAACCCTAATCTAGAGTTCCTCCATCTTTTTGTTGAAAAGAGTTTGTGAAAATGTGATTTTCGGATCTGACCTTGTGTAAGTCATTTGGGTTTTTCTATCAACCTAGACCTCGGGATTCAAATATTGTTTGTGATCCTGAAACTAGACATCTTGGGCTTCATTTTGATAACAAATTTTATGTGTTTTAATGAGGATTTGACCCTTGAAATCCTATTTCAATGTCAACATAAATTTCTGTCTTGGATTCTGACTACAGTGGCTTATTTCGTGAAACTGTACTAACTTGGTTACTTTTTGTGAAAATGAATTTTATAGCCAAAAGGTAGACATCCTAAGCTTTCATATGAGTCCTCATTTGTGACACCCTCTTCCGGCATCACATGGTGACCCAAAACAACATAAAGCATGAAATAAAAATTTGCTGGTTACTTTTGGAAAACAGATTTTCTTTACTCCGTTCTTTCTTTATTTGAAAAAAAACGTGGTAAAATATTTTCTTCATACACCCTAAATAAACATATGCTCAAGATATGCATCAACACTACTCGTATAGGCATATATATATATACATACATCATCAGTTAACAACATACATAATGGACCTTAGACAACTCGTCTGTCTTCAAAAAATAAACTAACAGAAGTAAAATGCTACAAGTCTAAAAACTAGGTAGCGATAGTCTGAAAATCATATTTCTAAAGCCATGGCCATCAATAGCCGATAACAGACTACCCAGAAATCACTACCTCAAAAGAAAACCCTAAGTTGGTCCGACTCTAACAAAATATGTACTATCTAGCATACACAGCGCCAAAGAGACTGGGTCTTGTTTTCAACAATCAATACCTCCTCGTCGTCAACCTCAAGCAGTTCAAGCTACAGGGTCCCGAAGAGACCCATAGGACTGTTGATAAACATCTGTACACGTATTCAAAAACACAACATAAACCAATATATGAACTTAAAATGCGACAACTATATACACCACACACAAAACAGCAGGTTCACACACACACACACACACACACACACACACACACACACATATATATATATATATATATATATATATATATAACTCTTAGGCATCGTAAGTGCCAAAACAGAACATTATGCCAATAAAGATAAATCAAGGGTATCATAGCCAACAGTCATCGTCATCTTCAAAACATATGCACGACACTTCCAACTATATCATCTAGTACTCGATTCTTAATTTCCGGAAATCCCATCACCTTATCAATGAGTTGATCAAGCTCGAGGTACATTGGCCATCAGGCAGCAATGTCTAGCACCAACTTGCCATAATAACTAGCACCAACATGCCATAATAACTAACGGTCATACTATATTGTCCAACTCAAGGCACAATATATATAATGACTTAAAGTCAGCACAGGGTTCCCTATCATCGAGGTCCCCCATTCCATGGCATGTCTGCAAAAAAAAAAAAAAAGAAACATATGCATGAGAAAACATTTGTTTTCGTAAGTTTTTCTGTGTCGTATCATTATTTCCTCGTTGAAGCATAAAGCTATCAACCACCACAACTTTTAGACTCTTAAGTATTTTCAACATTTTCTCAAAAGGGACACACAGTCCAAAACTCAAAAAGGACACACAGTCCGACAGCCCAAACCCAAAAACCATCAACTGATGCACCAGTCTCGGATTTTGGATTCTAGAGCATACAAAACATTCACAAGCCTAGAAGACCACAAAGATTGTCCACAAGCTTACTCGACCAATTTACTAACACAGATCCTTGATCCACGTGTTTTGCAAAACACTAGAACCCCGATGTGACACCCTCTTCTGGGACATCACATGGTAACCCGTTGCTAAAAATAAAGCTTTAGAACACTAAATTTTTTTTCGAAAAACACTCACTCGAGTGGTTGTAGAAATCTGATACCAAAAGCAAAACAGAACAACCACGTAAAACAAATTGAAATTCATTATTGATAATAGCAATTCAACTTCACCATAAGGCGTATATCATTTTCCAAATCTTTTAGTATATAACACGTACTCAGTCACAGTCGAAAGACTTGGCTTAAATATCAAAAATCCTAAGAGCTGGTCTAATAAAGAAACTCTAAAGACGATAAAGTATACTACCTAGTATACATCATACCCATGAGACGATGCCTCGTCGTTGCCAGTCTACACAACTTCGCCGTCGACATAAAAAGACTCCAGCTTCAGGGTCCTGAAGTGACCCAGAGGTCCGTTGAAATGCATCTGTACACGTATCCAAAAACACAACAGGGTGTCCAACATGTACAGGCATGGGTGGGATACCAATATATGGATATATACATGATAACTACATGTGCGACACACCAACAACTATATATTCATGATGCATAATATTCTAATAAATAAACAAGTAGTTCATCATAGAGTTTCATACCCGACAGTCATCGTCATTTATAAAAATGCATGACACTTCAACGTTCAACGTTTAGTTCTTTACTTAATCTCCGGAGATCCCAACACCGTATAAATGAGCTGATCAAACTCGATTGCCAAAAGGCACACCATTGTTAAAACCATTGCACATTGTCCAACACAAGGCACAAGTGATCACTGCTTATGGTTTTCATTGTCCATTAAGGCACAATGATATATACACCGTTTGAATATCCTGGCCCCCAAGATATCCAGATAAACACCGTTGGCACGTCTGCCAATTTAATGCATGTAAAAACATTTCATGTCTTGTCACTTTTCTTTGTGTTCTTTCTTTCCTTGTCGTAGCTCAAAGGCTCCCGACCATTCGTAATTTACACCGTTTTAAAACATTTTATCATTAACACAGGATGGAACGTCCGAGTGCTCAATCGCGGAGCCCTAGACCGATGCACCAGCCCAAGGTCCATGGTGATAGAAAACAATATTCACCTTTAATCACGTTTCCTCATGACGAGGGGAGGTCACATAGTCCATAGGACACAGTCCATAACACCGTAACACGGATTCTCATATCTATGTGCTATTTTCACAAAACACTAGTATTCCAACGTCTCGTATACTAGGTTCATGTTTAAACGTTTTCACCGTTTTTCGTTCTGTGAAACACAAATCCAAATTGAAATCTTCGCAACTCATCCAAGTTGTCGGATTTTACACCGTTGGGAAAAACTCGTTTATAGAAAAACTTTTCTATTTGAAAACTTATTTGTAAACCATCGAATTACTGATAAAACTTATCTTTTACTTGAAAGTCCCTCTCCAAAAAAAATGTTTTTGAAAAGAAACAACTAAGACCCAAAACGTTGTCTCAAACACAGGATTACTATTTTTCGAAACCGTTTTCTGTAAATCTTTTCGGAATTAAACATTGTTTAGCGTAAAAACGTCCTAAGTTAAAATCTTGACTTTTTCCTCTTAAGTTAATTTCTCCACTTAATGATTAATCCATTCTTGAAAATCTCACCTTTTCTGCTAACTTTATAATTTACTTTAGGATACCTTTTTGTAAAACTTGCATCATTGAAAAATTTCCAACGTTTGCCAAATAATTCTAGGCGTTTCTTACGAAGTTTTTTCAAGACTTTTATCCCCGTTAATTAATTGAGCACTGGCCACTGTCAGGCTTCTCAATTAACAATCAACATCCACAGTATTGATACCACATAGTTATAGTAGATAATACAGTTAAAACACGTATTAAAACACTATAACACATAACAGCATATAATTATCAACAGATAAAACAATCACTGAAAGTAAATCAACCAAGCACCACACAGCTCAAATAAATTTATACATACCAAACACAGGTAACACATAGTTATCGAGGGATTCCCTCAGGCAATTCTCCCCTTACCTCTTGAAGTTTTCCACTTAGCGAAAAGTCGTTCGGTTTCTCATCTGATTACTCGACGATAACTACACACATACAATCATTCATGCAACACCCTTTCCCGAGTGTCACATTCCCGAACGATTATAAGGCCGAAAATAATATTAATGCGGAAAATACGTTTTTTTTTTTTTTTTTTTTTACAAAGATGTAATGGGATTAGTAATAATAAGCAATAATAAATGAACTTAGGTTCACCATGCATTTCTAGAAGTCATACTGAATTAAAATATAGAAACAGAAATAGTACTGTATATAGACATAGGTCTAATGTATAACTGACAACAGAATATAGCAAGTACTAGGAGTCACAACTCCCAAAAGGTACTACAGACACTGACACTGTCTGGCCAAGAACAAAATAGCAGAAGGAGTCCCCCTCCGAACTCATAGCAAATGCTGGACTGAACCATCGTCGCGTCCATCTGCTTAAGCAGCAACAGTAAAACCAGCAGAAAAGATATACAGATATGGGTGAGATCCCGATCATCAACACAACAAAATAGTAATAACGTACCCAACATGCTTATTATAAATCTCAATATAAATCATGTTAAACAATTAGCAGCATAAAATAAGGCATTCTCGAAAAACAGAACAACGATGTACAACAGTAAATGTAATCATTAACAGCCTGCAATGCAATACAATGTACATGACTCAATGTCATATGCCACAAAGGTAAACTCTGACCCTACTCCATGGAGCTAACAAAACATCGGAGAGATTGGATGGGAGAACATGTTCCGTGTACGCCAGCCATGAGCAAGATGCTACAACATTCGTAACGTGCACGTATCTGGCTTTACGAAAACACTCTGCGCCAAACATGAACAGTACGACATCTAGTCGAGGATATCAGTGCATTGCTTGGATTCGCCACGACATAGAAGAGCTACCAACTGGTCACATGTCAGCCTTTCCAACCCTGATACCTCCAAGATTATCTAAATCGTCACCGTAAGATTCGCACCCACATCAAGGTGTAAGCTTAACTCCTAGGTTCAAGGCCTTACAACTCATGCAATGAAATGCCAATGCTTACACAAAGCAGATGCGATAAAGCAATGTCTATCCACCAGATAAACCTCAAGGTTCACTAAGGTTCTCTTCCTTAGGAACTATACGCGTCTTCGTATTCAAAAATTTTATCCACCGGATAAATCTCGTGATCCCTCCTGAATCGAGTCATCATAAGACTGAAACAATTGAACGATTGACCTAGATCCGAATCACCGATCCGTAATCGAACTACTGTTTCGAAACACAAAACATTTCATATTTGTGTTTATGTCTTATGAATTATGTCTCAAGTCCTAAGCATTATGAATAAGGATTGAGAATCGTCTTAGATAAGTCTTTGTTCCTTTCTAAGATATTAACTCCTTGATTTTCAATTAATGAAATAAGTGTTGGTTCACTTAAGTCTTATGAAGTCATTGATGAACTAAGTCATCAATGATATAGCATATGGTCTTGTTCCACCACATACCATACTTAATTATCCTTTTTCTTCAACTCTAAGTTAATTACTTTAACTTAGGTTTTTCACGCGTAAAACTTTACGATTTGAGTTGAAAAACTCTTTTTGTAAACCAAAACGGTTCTAATTGAAAACTCATTTGATTTGAAATAATTTTGTACTTGCTTAAATCAAAGTACCTTAACTAATTTGAAAAGGGTTTTTTTCCTTACTAACTTAGTGTAAAAACATGTCCTAAGTTAGTGTAAAAGAAAATATAATCTTATCTAATCTTCTAACTATGATTCATTTTAATTAAACTTAAGGATAACGATCTTCATTATGTTTGAAAAAGGAACATTAACTTGGTTCTAAGATAAAGGTAAGGTCTTCTTAAAACTGTGTTAACTTTTATGAAACCACTTCATTATTCCTCTTTTTAAAACACTTTAGTTAATTAGATGAACTGTGGTAAAGTAAAAGACATTTTTCACTTTGGTGAAACACTTGAATGTTGAAACTTTATTTGATCTTTGGATCAAAATCACTTATTGTTTTCCTTTAAAACATATGCCACTAAAACATTTTCCTTACTTCAAAACTTTGAATGATCAAGAACAACACATGTTCTTCCATATTTTTCTTGCTAAGGCCGCAAGCCTACTCCAATGAAAAGTGAAGATTTTGCTTCACCAACTAGACAAGTTATAGCTCAAAATGCTCACAAAATTATGACAAACAAAAATCACACATCATTGCCTCATAATCAAGCATAAAAATCCTTACTTGATCTAGAGATCAAAGTAGGTTTTTCAACATACATGCAATATGTTTTTCATCCAATTAACATCATCAAAACATATGATAAAGCATACTAAAGCATAAACCATTATTACAAACTTTGCTCTCCAAGAGGACTTAACAAATAAAGTGGTGAACCCAAACCAAAAGGTTTCACCCACACAACTTAAAACAACCATTTTCACCACCACCAATTTTGGTGTGATGAGGTTCACCCCCCATACCTGTTGATGAATAATCCTCCGGATCAAAATCGGTTGATCGGTTGCAAACCTCCCGATCACTCGTCCGAATACTCGTCACCAACTACAAACAACACAATCAATCAAACATTAACATCAAACAACACAAAAATCTCTTATTTCCCATCAATAAGGGTTCGATCACTATGCAGAAAAATTAGCTAGAGATGTCCTAAAATTATAATCTCTTGGATGGATGATCCTTAGGTATACCTAACATTAAAGCAAGTCTTATTACTTGAATAAAAAACTCAACCTTTTTCTAAATCTAAGTTTCGGCCAATTAATACCCATATGGGTTAAAGAAAGCTTTTGGTTACATGCTCTTGGATAGTGAAAGAGAATGATGAAACTAGATCATAGAAATTGATTTGGTATTAAAAGGATTTTTCTTCATTTTTCTATGAATTTTCAAAGTTCATGAATCAAAGTTGGATCTTCATGAATCAAGAGATGAAATAGAGAGATTAAGAGGTGAGGAATGGAGTCATTACCTCCTTGATGATGAAGCTTAGAGAGAAATGCACAAGAATCACTCAAACTCTTGAAGATCTATGAAGAAAAAGTGAAGAAAAGTTGAAGAATGAAGAAATGAAGAGAAAAGAGTGAGATGGGAGAGAAAGAGAACTTGGACGAGAGGCCAAGTGTGAGTGAAGGTGAGATATTTATTTTTGTTTCAATGGCAAACTTGTAATTAACCAAAGGATAATTTGGTCATTTCCTTAACAGACCAAGAGCATTTTGGTCATTTCACGTCTAGATATTTTCAGAAAGTCATCATGAGAAGGCCACGAAATTCAACTGATGTGACTTGATGTGACATCAAGTTTATCCATTAGCGAGTCCCGTAAAAACCCTTCACAGCTCCAAACGTCTCCCGGTTCGCGTATACGTCCAAATATAATATATTATTTTCAGTTTTGAACGTCAGGACGGATTTTAGCAAATATGTAGAGAATTATATTCTAACACCTATTGTCTCGTTCACGAGTTGAAACTAAGTCTTGATAGTAGTAAACCACTACTATCCGTGAAAAACGTAGACCGGGCTCCGTTTGAGTTTTCGCCCAAAACTTAACCATAGCTTCCTACGATAACGTAGAGCATGACTGAGATGACCCATCGTCCCATCAGTACAACCTAAGATATTAATTAACCTTAATCGCATAATAATCGTTAGCGCGCCTTATTAATACGAAGCGAAGCGGAAAATTGAGCTCGGAAGCAAAAAATATACGGCACGCAACGCTTCAGAGTACACAGCTTTAAAGTATAAGAAATATATCACATACATCATTGCCCCATCAGTAGGGCTACAGTATAAAGTAGTACATACAAAGTATATTAGTACAAACCAAAATAAAAGTACAAAAATAGGCCGAGACAACTCTCCGGCTAACCACGATCATTGCCCGACCTCTCGAGGCTAGGGTCCGTCGCACGTCCTCCGAAGTCAGGCTCGTAAGGAATGTCGTCCAGCTCCTCAGCCACTGGTTCTTCCTCGGGGTCTTCCCATAAGATAAGGGCAACACATACAGAAAATAGCGGGAGATAAGAAACATACATCATCAAATATGGGAGAGGGGCATCAATATAGCATATATATATTCATCACACAACACCGATAACATATACGACACAACATCACCCATCTCTTAAGTCACCCATCACAATCATCTCAAACATCATTCTCTCAGGTAAGCCTATAAGAGGGATATTCGTCCCCAATTGGACATCCTCGTCAGGATTACATCACATCACATCCCACCTCCGGATTTAAAGTAACACGTCCCCAATTGGACATCCACCTTTGGGACAAAATGTTGTGGTATGAAATGATATGCTATGCAACAAACATCTATCGCAGGTTGATACCGGTACCTCACGCCTACGCACTCGACCACGACCACAATACATCAACATCAACATCAACATCATCATCAACATCAACATCATCATCAACATCAGCATCACGACGCCTTGCGTCTAGGAGCCACAGCTCCATGGTCGGGACCACAACGGTATCAACCCGAACAACATGATCACTCACCATACTCTCAGCAACACTCAACTAGTCAAATCACAACAGAAGTTTCACCAGTACAGATATCATCATAAAATCAGAAAACAGTTCATCACGCAGGCAGTTCAACAAAATAAAACTAACAGATAATCATATAACCAATTCAACAGATCAACCTCAATCAATCACAATTTCCATATTATAAACTTAATTGGTGCTAGCCAAAAAGTACCTAGACCCAGGGTCCAGACACTTTATCCAGGGCTCAACCTCTAGTAGGGTTTTAGGGTTCCCCTACGCGCACACACACACACACACACACAGATATATATATATATATATATATATATATATATATTTATATATATATATATATATATATATATATATATATATATATATACTATATTCTATACTAAGCTTGTCTTCCCGACGATATCGGTTCTTTCTCCCCACCTTAGTGATTCTCATGTGCAGCTCCGGCTACTACTCCGCAGCTATCAGTCGGGTGTGCGGTTGAACGTTCGAGTCCTGTCCGATTCTATACAACAAAACACAACCAGAAATCAGTACAGTTCAATAAAAAGCTCCCCTAACCTTAGGACTAGGCTGCTGTCCCTAATTTTAAAATAGGCTAGAGATGTCTAAAAATTCCTAACTCTTGGATCAATAATCCTTAAGTATACACAATACATAATCCATGATCAATTTCAAAGATTTGAACTAAAACCCCTTAGACCAACAAAATAGGGTTTCGACCCTCACCATGAAAAATAGGTGAGAGTTTGATTTGGCTTCCTAATCACTTGGATTACATGATTAAGGAATGAAATGGGTGAAATCAAGAACAATGAACAAAAACCCATTTTCCCCAAATTCTTACCCATTCAGCCCCTAAAAGATAAATAGGTTAGAGAGCTTATTTGATTTCAAGCTCTTGGATTATGATAGTAAAGGATGAGACTAGATTTTAGAAATTGGTTTGGCATTAAAATGATTTTTCTAAAATTTTCTTGAGATTTTTGAAGTTTAGATCTAAAAACTTAAACTCATGAAAATCAATGGAGGAAAATGAAGATTGAGAGCTCAAGGATGAAATCTATACCTCCTAGGTGATAGAGGAGGATGAGAGGAGCAACTTTGCTTCACAAATTTGGTTGAAAAAGCTTGAGGAAGCTTGAGAAAAACGGAGGTGAAGGTGAAGGAAGAAAAGAGAAATGGAGGAAAAAGAGAAAGGAAGAAGAAAGAAGGAAGAAGAAGAAGAAGAGAATGGGGGAGAGAGAAAGGGAGAGGGCCGAGAAAGAGAGGAGAGAGTGTGAGAGTGAGAAAGTGAGATATTTTCTTAAGTTTTACTTAAGAGTTAAGAAAGGTAAAAAGGGTAAAAAGGTAATTTAGTAAAAATAACCAAGGGCAATTTGGTCATTTCATGTCCCGATAGTTTGAAATTATCATGACACTGGTATGAGTCCCTAGGTGACCTGACACAACCTTAACATGAAGATTCTCCGATCATGGGCTTCATAAAACCCTTACACGGCTCGAACCGTCTCCCAGATCGATCATCGGTCCAAATATAATATATTATTTTCATTTTCGAACATCAGGACAAAATTTTTCGAAAAATATAGGAAACGTGATTCTAAGACTAACTGTCTCGTTCACGAGTCCAAATTAGCTCCTGATAGTAGTAAAACACTACTGTTAGTGAAAATCGCAGAACGAGCTCTGTTTGAGTTTTCAACCAAAATTTAACCATAGCTTCCTATGATGATATAACGGCCAACATGCATATAGGGAAGTCAGCATATGCCTGTTGATGCATCCCATATGACCTTGACTAAGGGAATTCGCTTCCCGCGGAGTTCTTTCACCCTCGTGTCGTCAATCCGTACAGGTAACGCTTCGTATTCTAAGTTCTTCCTAACCTGGATTGATTCGGGCTCTATCATATGTGATGGATCGGGATGGTATTTTCAGAGTTGGGATACATGGAATACATTATGAATATTGGATAGGTTGGGAGGTTAAGCAATTTGGTAGGCAACTGGACCAATTCGGCGAAGAATTTGAAATGGTCCAATGAATCTAGGTGTAAGCTTTCTGGATTTGATTGCCTTACCGATTTCAGTTTTTGGAGTGACTCTCATAAAGACATGATCACCTTCCTGGAATTCCAAAGGTCTCCTCCTCTTGTCATTGTAGCTCTTCTGCCGATCCCGTGCGACTTTCATCTTTTCCCGAATTTTCTTAACTTGCTCCGTCGTTCTCTACACCATCTCTGGGTCTATCAACTGATTCACCCCGATTTCATACCAACAGAGCGGTGTTCTGCACTTTCGTCCATACAACGCCTCGTATGGCGTCATGCCAATACTCAAGTGGAAACGATTGTTGTATATGAACTCAATCAATGGAAGGAATTCGTCCCAGCTTCCTGTGTTTTCCAAAACACATGCTCTTAAAAGATCCTCCATCGATTGAATTGTCCTTTCAGATTGACCATCCATCTGCGGATGATAAGCTGAACTCATTCTGAGCTACGTTCCCAACGCACCATTTAAACTCTGCCAAAACCTAGAAGTAAATCTCGGATCCCTGTCCGAAATTATACTCGAAGGTACTCCATGTAATCTCACCACTTCTTTGATGTAAATCCGGGTTAATCTTTCCAAAGAATACCTTTGGTTGATCGGCAAGAAAAGAGTACATTTCGTCAGCCTGTCAACGATTACCCAAACTGCATCGCACCTCTATTGCGTCCTTGGTAGTCCGGAAACAAAATCCATCGCAATGCTATCCCATTTCCATTCTGGGATGTCCAATGATTGCATTAACCTTACTGGTTTCTGGTGTTCAATCTTCGCCTTTTGACACACCAGACATGATTGGACATATTCTGCTACTTCCTTCTTCATCCCAGGCCACTAAAACATTCCCTTTAGGTCCTGGTACATCTTTGTAGATCCGGGATGAAAACTCAGCGTGCTCTTGTGTGCCTCTTCCAAGATCATGTTCCTAACTTCGTTATCCTTAGGCACGAATATCCTGTATCCAAACTTCAGGATTCCATCAATACCTTTCTTGAACCCTGAAGTCTTTCCTTCTTCTACCATTTGGTTCTTTTTTTGTAGGTACTAATCTTCTCCTTGCTTCTTCCAGATCAAGTTCAGAAAATCACTAATGATAGTGACCATTCCTAAACTTATCTTTGTAACATCCCAATTTTCAGATCGGTAAAGTATACAAATCTTATCTGAGTCATAGTGGCAAAGTTATAATATCAAGGTATTTTGGAGGAGTAATCATGACTACTTTAGACAAGTAATCATGACATGGATGACTCATCAACAACAGTTTGAGTGGTTGTCACAAGGGGACTATATGACTAACTGCAATCATATATGCTGGTACACAACTGCAACAGCAGTTTGAGTGGTTGTCTATAGGGTTACGTGTCTGTACTTGCCACAGAAGCTTGCCAGCAGTGATCACGCGAGGTCGGGACTTGTGACAATTGCAACAGCAGTTTGAGTGATTGTCACAAGGAGCTGTATGAATAGCTGCAACAGCAGTTTGAGTGGCTATCATATGAGCTGGTACCTGTATACAGCTGCAACAGTTGAGTTGAAGGACAATATCTCCTTGCTTCCTACCTTGGAAAATGACTACTTCACAGTTGAGTTGAAGGACAATATTTCCAAGGGCCAGGAACTTAGTTGTGCATATAGAATAGGCGAAGATCCCTAGATGTGATACTTTGAGGTTGATTGTTGCAGAATTGATGGTGATCTCTAGTTGTGATATTTTGAGGCCGACTATTGTGATGTGTAGAATAGGTGATAATCCATAGTTGTGATACTTTGAGGTTGACTGTTATAGAATAAGCGATGATCCATAGTGGTGATACTTTGAGGTTGATTGTTGTGCTGAACTCGAAAGACGGATGTGTTTGCTGATTGTGTGCTATTGTATATGTTGATGTGTTATGTGCTATGTGATTTCCCTTTTGTATGATAGTGTAGCGTTTCTTACCTCCTATGCATATTTCTCCATGTTTACATATGTGTGGTTGTCCGGATCGTGATCCGAAGACGGAAGTGCCGATTGGTCATCAGAAGTGCTATAGCAGGTGGAGCTGACCCAAGGTGTACTCTATCGTTAGTAACAAGTGTGGCGTCAGCGCTTCTCAGATAGATAGAGATCTCAGAGGTATCTTTGAGTCTCTTTTGAGTTGTACCACAGCCAGTGGGGTGTTTATGTTTGTTTTTGTTATTTTTACGCCATGGCTTCCAGGCAAAACTCTGATGTGAAATTCTTGAGCTGTGATAAGTTCTTATTTGGTTAACTGTTGATGTGAAAATTTTTGGCTGTGTTTTAAGGTATCAGAGAGAGTGAGGTTATGTTTTGAAAGCGTCTAATAGGATGATCCTACGTAAGTGGTATGTCTTACAAATATGGGCTGATAATTTCTTTTAAAAAGAAATTATTGGTTGCGGACGAGGTAGAGGACGTGGAAAAAAGGCCACAGAGGGTGCCGTTGAACCCAAAAATGGTAACGGTGAGAGTTCCCACATTGGGAGTGGGATAGAGGCAAAATCCGAGAGGTGAAGCAGAGATGGAAGATGCTGAGTTGTGTACTTTCCTGGAGAAGGAAGCCGCCACAGTTCAACTTTTTGTTTGTTGAGAATATTGGGAATTTCGATTGTCAACCTAGTAAGAGATCTCTTGGGAGGAAGGAACTCTAGTAGAGTTGTGATTGTGATTATGTAGCTGGCCATTCTCACAATCCATACCCTATTGGAAATCCTTTTTGAGGTATTAGATCTCCTCTCATTCTTAATTCGGTCAATTTTCCTTTGTAACGTGAGACATGTATCTATTTTCTTCTTCCTTGTCATTCTATCCCACTCCCAATGTGGGAACTCTCGCCGTTACCATTTCTGGGTTCAACGGCACCCTCTTGGCCTTTTTGCCACGTCCTCTACCGCGTCCGCAAGTCATTAATTTCTTTTTAAAACAAATTATCGGCCCATATTTGTAAGACATAAAACACTGTATGCCTTACAAACACTTGAAACATTTATCTCCGTTGATGACAATCGAAATTCCCAATATTCTCAACAAACAAAAAGTTGAACTGCGGCGGCTTCCTTTTCCAGGAAAGTACACAACTCAGCATCTTCCATCTCTGCTTCACTTCTCGGATTCTACCTCTATCCCACTCCCAATGTGGGAACTCTCACCGTTACCATTTTTGGGTTCAACGGCACCCTCTGTGGCCTTTTTGCCACGTCCTCTACCTCGCCGCAAGCCATTAATTTCTTTTTAAAAGAAATTATCAGCCCATATTTGTAAGACATACCACTTACGTAGGATAATCCTATTAGACGCTTTCAAAACATAACCTCACTCTCTCTGATACCTTAAAACACAGCCAAAAATTTTCACATCAACAGTTACACAAATAAGAACTTATCACAGCTCAAGAATTTCACATCAAAGTTTCACCTGGAAGCCATGGCATAAAAATAACAACAACAAACATAAACACTCCATTGGCCATGGTACAACTCAAAAGAGACTCAAAGATACCTCTGAGATCTCTATTTATTTGAGAAGCGCTGACGCCACACTTGTTACTGACGATAGAGTAAACCTTGGGTCAGCTCCACCTGCTGTAGCACTTCCGATGACCAATCGGCACTTCCGTCTTCGGATCACGATTCGGACAACCACACATATGTAAACATGGAGAAATATGCATAGGAAGTAAGAAACGCTACACTATCATACAAAAGGGAAATCACGTAGCATATAACACATCAACATGTACAATAGCATACAATCAGCAAACACATCCGTCTTTCGAGTTCAGCACAACAATCAACCCCAAAGTATCTCCAATATGGATCATCGCTTATTCTACAACAGTCAACCTCAAAGTATTACAACTATGGATCATCGCCTATTCTACACATCACAATAGTCGGCCTCAAAATATCACAACTAGAGATCAGCATCAATTCTACAACAATCAACCTCAAAGTGTCATGATGGCTTAATGAAAACGACAATTTTGCCCCTAATAGGAAATGACAGTTTTGCCCTTAAGAAATTTTATATCAACCTTACCCTTTCTTCACATATGTTCCACACCATTCATAGATATATTTACACTCTCATATTTCTTTCTCCTTCACTTGATTCTTTAAGTTCCAGTGTTGAAGTATCTAGTACAACTTTTGATGAAATTCCAATTTGGTTCTTAAAGGAAATGACCATTCTATCTTATCCTTCCCTTCCTATATATACACATATCACGCCACTCTATTCCATTTGTCCTGGCTTAGTATATAATTATTGCGGATGAGGTAGAGGACATGGAAAAAAGGCCACAGAGGGTGCCGTTGAACCCAGAAATGGTAACGGTGAGAGTTCCCACATTGGGAGTGTGATAGAGGCAGAATCCGAGAGGTGAAGCAAAGATGGAAGATGCTGAGTTGTGTAATTTCCTGGAAAAGGAAGCCGCCGCAATTCAACATTTTGTTCGTCGAGAATATTGGGAATTTCGATTGTCAACCTAGTTTGCAGCTATTCATAGAGTTCCTTGTGACAACCACTCAAACTACTGTTGCGATTGTCACAAGTCCCGACCTCGCGTGATCACTGCTGGTAAGCTTCTGTAGCAAGTACACACACGTAACCCTATACACAACCACTCAAACTGCTGTTGCAGTTGTGTACCAGCATATATGATTGCAGTTAGTCATATAGCCCCCTTGTGACAACCACTCAAACTGCTGTTGCAATTGTCACAAGTAATCCACCTCGTGTGATAACTGTTTAGACAGCTGTTACAGTAAATCCCGCCGCTTTCCACCACAACAATGCAAATGTCATGATTATGCATCCATCATTTCAACAACAACTTAACTAATGTCTCACAACCTACATCCTCCAACTTTGAGGATGGCACTCTCCAACTATAAGAGCCACTTATAACTTAGATCCACATCCTTAATTTACCAGTCTAACCTCAATAATCATCTCCAAAGTCAATCATTCTCCTACAATCCTAACAATATATCAATCATCTCCAAAGTCAACCAAGATCATATCAGTCACAAACACATCACATGTCATAGCATGCAGTATAGCATTCTTATAAGCATACCAAAATGCAATTAAGCATGTTATCACCACAAACAAGTTATTATCTCAAACAATCATGTTATCAGTCATCACAAATAAGCACACATCATCACTAGTAGGGTTTGAGGAGCCCTACATATGCTAATAATTATATACTACGCCTATGATTCCCAGATATATGTAGGTTCTTCCCCCTCACCTGGTAATCCGTTTCCGTGCACTCTTGTATTCACGGACAGCCTTGACCCTTGATCTCACGAATGCGACGAGCATAACCACAACCACTACGAGCTCACCACGCAGATCCCCGACACTTCCAAAGATAGAGAACAACGGCTGGACTTCGGCGAAGGCATATTCAAAAGTCAGCCCAAGAGTCTAGGGAAAAGGTACCAAAATAAAGGATACGGTGTGAGCTCCATATCTCTAGTTAAAGCCTTCTTATTGGAAATCCGAACGGTGAAGATGAAGATCAACGTGTCCAAAACCAACTTCCCAAATTTCAGCCCGTTCCAAAGGTTAACGAATCTCTGGCGAAGGTTTTACTGTCGCAGGTTAGGTGATATACGGGATGAGTTTCTCACACACTAAGACCAGGATGTAAGCTGCATATATCCCACTATAGACCATGAAATGAAAATCCGAACGGTCATACTGAAGAACCACATGTTCTAAACCTCCATACCAAGTTTGAGCTTGATCCAACGGTTGATAAACCTTTTCCAATGATCTTACTGAAACTGCTTCAACCAAGCTCCTAGGCTTCCAACAATGGTTTCACTCTTTCTTTCACCTTGCCTTCTCTTTCTCCTAGCCACGAAAATATGGAAGTTTCTCTTCCATTATATTACTTCCTCATAGATGATGAAGATGATCAAGCTTGCCAAGTTTACTTCTCAAAGTTCTTGAAGAATCCTTGAAGAATGGAGAGAAATTGAAGTTGAAAGCTTGGAGGTGTCTTGAAGTGAAGAAGATGGAGAAGAGAAGGGGAAGGTGCACGAAATTGAGAGAGGACAAATGGAAGAGAGTGGCGTGATATGTATATATATAGGAAGGGAAGGATAAGGATAGGATAGAATGGTCATTTCCTGTAAGAACCAAATTGGAATTTCATCAAAAGTTGTACTAGAAACTTCAACACTTGAACTTAAAGAATCAAGTGAAGGAGAAAGAAATATGAGAGTGTACATATATCTATGAAAGGCGTGGAACATATGTGAAGAAAGGGTAAGGTTGATATAAAATTTCTTAAAGGCAAAACTGTCATTTCCTATTAGGGGCAAAATTGTTATTTCCATTAAGCCATCATGACTTATGGTGAGTCACCTATGTGACTCATCCCTAGTCATCATTACCATGGTGACTCACCTAGGTGAGTCACTATGTAATGATTGCATATGGATAAGGATAAGGTTAAGGATAAGGTGAGGTGGCTTTGAAAGCGACCTTACGCTTATCCGTTACCGGTTCATGTAATCTCGTACGCAGACCGGGTTTCGTATGAGTCTTCAATTCAAACCTTAACCATAATTCTCTGCTAGTAATGTAGAGTAAAACAATATCTGTGTGGTATCCAAAAAGTGGATACGTAGGGATAAAATCAAATACCAGACGAGAGATGTGGTTCTTGAATGTGATTAGTCAATGTAATCATTACATGGTGACTCATCACCATAGTAATTATGACAAGGGGTGAGTCACATAGGTGACTCACCATAGTCATGATGACCTAGTCTAAAATGATAATTTTGCCCCTAATAGGAAATGACAGTTTTGCCCTTAAGAAATTTTATATCAACCTTACCCTTTCTTCACATATGTTCCATGCCATTCATAGATATATTTACACTCTCATATTTCTTTCTCCTTCACTTGATTCTTTAAGTTCAAGTGTTGTACATATCACGCCACTCTATTCCATTTGTCCTCTCTCAATTTCGTGCACCTTCCCCTTCTCTTCTCCATCTTCTTCACTTCAAGACACCTCCAAGCTTTCAGCTTCAATTTCTCTCCATTCTTCAAGGATTCTTCAAGAACTGTGAGAAGTAAACTTGACAAGCTTGATCATCTTCATCATCTAGGAGGAATTAATATAATGGAATGAGAAACTTCCATATTTTCGTGGCTAGGAGAAAGAGAAGGCAAGGTGAAAGAAAGAGTGCAACCATTGTTGGAAGCCTTGAAGCTTGATTGAAGCAGTTTCAGTAAGATCGTTGGAATATGTTCATCAACCGTTGGATCAAGCTCAAACTTGGTAAGGAGGTTCAGAAGATGTGGTTCTTACGTTTGACCGTTCGGATTTTTGGTTCAAGGTCTAGAGTGGGAGATACGCAGCTTAAATCGTGGTCCTAGTGTGTGAGAAACTCATCCGGTATATCACCTAACCTGCGACAGTAAAACCTTCGCCAGAGATTCGTTAACCGTTGGATTGGGCTGAATTTTGGGAAGTAGGTTTAGGACACGTTGATCTTCATCTTCACCTGTAGGATTTTCAAGAAGAAGTCTGTAGATCGAGATATGGGGTTCAAACAGTAACCTATTTTGTGTTGACGAGCTATGTGGTGAGCTCGTAGTGGTTGTGGTTGTGCTCGTCGCATTCGTGAGATCGAGGGTCAAGGTTGTCCGTGAATACAAGAATGTACAGGAATGGATTACCAGGTGAGGGGGAAGAACCTACATATATCTGGGAATCATAGCCGTAATATATAATTGTTAACATGTGTAGAGCTCCTCAAACCCTACTAGTGGTGATGTGTGTTTACTTATGGTATTTGTGGTAATTGATAACATGCTTAAATGATGTCCTATATGATAACATGCTAGATGAGATGTTTGTGATAATAACTTGTTTGTGGTGATAACATGCTTAATTGCGTTTTGGTATGCTTATAAGAATGCTATACTGCATGCTTTGACATGTGATGTGTTTGTGACTGATAATATCTTGGTTGACTTTGGATATGATTGGTATATTGCTAGGATTGTAGGAGAATGATTGACTTGGGAGATGATTATTGAGGTTAGACTAGTAAACTAAGAATGTGGATCTATGTTGTAAGTGGCTCTCATAGTTGGAGAGCGGCATCCTCGCAGTTGGAGGATGTGGGCTTTGAGGCATTAGTTAAGTTGTTGTTGAAATGATGGATGCATAATCATAACATTTGCATTGTTGTGGTGGAAAGCCGCGATATTTACTACAACAGCTATCTGAACAGTTATCACAAGAGGTGGATTACTTGTGACAATTGCAACAACAGTTTGAGTGGTTGTCACAAGGGGGCTATATGACTAACTGCAATCATATATGTTGGTACACAACTGCAACAGCAGTTTGAGTGGTTGTGTATAGGGTTACGTGTGTGTACTTGCCATAGCAGCTTGCCAGCAGTGATCACGCGAGGTCGGGACTTGTGACAATTGCAACAGCAGTTTGAGTGGTTGTCACAAGGAGCTGTATGAATAGCTGCAACAGCAGTTTGAGTGGCTATTATATGAGCTGGTACCTGTATACAGCTGTAACAACAGTTTGAGTGGTTGTGTACAGGGAGCCGTGTGTACAGTTGCAACAGCAATTTGTGACTATCACATGAGGTCAAGGTGGAAGTTCTGGGAGACGTCCTGGGAACCAGTAACCTGGACTACCGACTCTATGCCCTTATAGTTGGAGGGTGACTTCCTACCTTGGAAAATGACTACTTCACAGTTGAGTTGAAGGACAGTATTTCCAAGGGCCGGGAACTTAATTGTGCATATAGAATAGGCGATGATACCTAGATGCGATACTTTGAGGTTGATTGTTGTAGAATTGATGGTGATCTCTAGTTGTGATATTTTGAGTTCGACTATTGTGATGTGTAGAATAAGCGATGATCCATAGTTATGATACTTTGAGGATGACTGTTGTAGAATAGGCGATGATCCATAGTGGTGATACTTTGAGGTTGATTGTTTTGCTGAACTCGAGAGATGGATGTGTTTGCTGATTGTGTGCTATTGTACATGTTGATGTGTTATATGCTACGTGATTTCCCTTTTGTATGATAGTGTAGCGTTTCTTACCTCCTATGCATATTTCTCTATGTTTACATATGTGTGGTTGTCCGGATCGTGATCCAAAGACGGAAGTTCCGATTGGTCATCGGAAGTGTTACAGGTGGAGCTGACCCAAGGTGTACTCTATCGTCAGTAACAAGTGTGGCGTCAGCGCTTCTCAAATAGATAGAGATCTCAGGGGTATCTTTGAGTCTCTTGTGAGTTGTACCACGGCCAGTGGGGTGTTTATGTTTGTTGTTGTTATTTTTACGCCATGGCTTCCAGGCGAAACTCTGATGTGAAATTCTTGAGCTGTGATAAGTCCTTATTTGCTTAACTGTTGATGTGAAAATTTTTGGCTGTGTTTTAAGGTATCAGAGAGAGTGAGGTTAAATTTTGAAAGCGTCTAATGGGATTATCCTACGTAAGTGGGGTCGTCTCAATCTTATCTTTGGATAACTCCACGTCTAGATTCAGATTTCTGAACTATTCCAGCAATTCCAGTTCTTTCACTATCATAGCGTACATATGCAAAGATTTCCGACTCAATGCATCTGCCACCACATTGGCCTTTCCTGGGTGGTACTGTAGATCAAATTCATAATCTTTTATGAATTCCATCCATCTTCTCTGCCTCATGTTCAACTCCTTTTGGTCGAACAGATACTTTAAACTCTTATGGTCGCTAAACACACTGAATTTAGCGCCATAGAGATAGTGTCTCCATATCTTCAATGAAACAGTATTGCAGCCAACTCTAGGTCATGGGCTGGGTAATTCCATTTGTGCACTTTCAGCTGTCTGGAAGCATAGGCTACCACTTTCCTCTCTTGCATGAGTACGCAACCCAAACCTTGATACAATGCGTCACAGTACACATCGAACGACGTTGATGGATCTGGCAAGACTAGTACCGGAGATGTAGTTAGCTTCCTTTTCAGCTCTTGGAAACTAGCCTCACACTTTTCTTTCCATTCATACGCTTTTCCTTTCCTCGTTAATTGCATCAGAGGTAACGCAATCTTTGAGAATCCCTCGATAAACCTCCTGTAGTACCTTGCTAGCCCGACAAAGCTTCTGATCTCGCTTACTGGCTTAGGGCTTTCCCACGTAACCACAGCTTCTACTTTTGCAGGATCTACTGCTATACCATTTTTGTCAATCACATGTCCAAGGAATTGTACTTCCTCGAGCAAGAACTCGCACTTAGACAACTTGGCATAAAGTCGTCTGTCCTTAAGAACTTGAAGTACAACCCTCAAATGCTCTTGATGCTCTTCCTTCTCTATGAAGTAGATTAGGATGTCATCGATAAAAACACCAACAAACTTATCAAGGTACGGTCTGAAGATTCTGTTCATAAAGTCCACGAACACTGCAGGAGCATTAGTCACACCAAAAGGCATAACTAAATACTCGTAGTGCCCGTACCGACTCCTGAAAGCCGTCTTCGGTACATCATCTTCCTTCACCCTTATCTGATGATAACCAGATCTAAGACCAATCTTAGAAAATATCGTTGCTCCCCTCAATTGGTCCATAAGATCGTCAATCCTTGGCAACGGGTATTTATTCTTGATCGTCACCTTGTTGAGCTGTCTGTAGTCCACACACAACCTTGAACTATCATCCTTCTTCTTGACGAACAGCACAGGTGCTCCCCAGGGTGAAACACTCGGTTTTATAAACTTCTTCTGCAGCATGTCGTCCAGTTGCATCTTCAGCTCTGCCAACTCCGTTAGGGACATTCGATAGGGTGCTATCGAAATCGGTCCGGCTCCGGGTATAATGCAACACCCTTTCCCGAGTGTCACATTCCCGAACGTTTATAAGGCCGAAAATATTTATTAATGCGGAAAATATGATTTTTCTTTTTCTTTTCTTTTCATAAAGATGTAATGGGATTAGTAAAGGTAATAAATAATACTAATAAGTGAACTTAGGTTCACTATGCATTACTAGGACATACATACAGTATTATAAATACAGAAACAGAAACAGAAACATCAACATTACTGTATACAGACATAAGTCTAATGTATGACTGACATAAGAAAATACAATAAGTACTAGGAGTCATAGCTCCCAAAAGGTACTACAAAAACTGACATAGTCTGGCCGACAACAAAACTAAAAAAAGAAAAAGAGTCCACCTCCGAACTCAAAAGGACTGCGGAACCGAACCATCGTCGCGTCCATCTGTTCAAGCATCAACAGCAAGTACCAGCAGAAAACATACAGATATGGGTGAGATTCCCGTTCATCAACACAACAAAACAGCAGTAGTAAAAACGGGATGACTCACCGGGTAACAGCGTACCTAACATGCTTACAAGGTTCTCAATATAAATCATATTAGGCAATTAACAACATAATAGCATGCTAAACATTTAACAGCATAATATAAGGCATCCTTAAACAATACAGCGATGTATAATAGTAAACGTAAACATCAATAGCCATAAACATCAATAGCCATGCAATGCAATGCAATGTATATGACTCAATGTCAATGTCACTGGGTACTACTCTGACCCCTACTCCATGGAGCTAACAAAACATTCGGAGAGAGTGAATGGGAGGACATGTTCCGGTTTCTGCCAGCCATGAGCAAGATGCTACAACATTCGTAACGTGCACGTATCTGGCTTTACGGTAACACTCTCGACCAAACATGAAAAGTACGGCATCTAGTAGAGGATATCAGTGTATTGCACGGATTCGCCACGACACAGAAGAATCACCAACTGGTCACATGTCAGCCCTTCCAACCCTGATACCTCCAAAAAGACCATTGAAGATCGTCACCGTAAGATTCGCACCCGCATCAAGGTGTAAGCTCAACTCCTAGGCTCAAGGCCTTACAATTATGCACATGAAATGCCAATGCTTACACAAAGCAGATGCGATAAAACAATGTCTATCCATTGGATAAACCTCAAGGTTCACTAAGGTTCTCTTCCTTAGGAACTACACACATCTTTGTTTTATAAAACATTTATCCATCGGATAAATATCTCGTGATTCCTTTGGAATGATCCAGACTGCTTTCAGAATCGCCGACTGTCCCCACAAACCAACACAAGTCTTTTCAGCGTGTTTTGTCCTCACTCACACGCTTTCTAGGAAACTTCCCAGAAGGTCACCTATCCCATAATTACTCTAAGTCAAGCACGCTTAACTATAAAGTACTTATGTTCTAAGCTCCCGAAAAGAAGATAAATCTTGTTGGTATGGGTAGTACCAATCAATTCTTATATGCTTTCCCTTAACTATACAGTCCCATACCTGCATAGCCTCAGGATTCCTTCCACTGTACAGTCCCATACCTACACAGCCTCAGGATCTCTCTCATTCCAGTTATCACAAGGCGGAAACAATTGAACGATTAACCTGGATCCGAATCACCAGTCCGTCATCGAACTACTGTTTCGAAAACCAAAACGTTTCGTGTTTGTGTTTATGTCTTATGAATTAAGTCTCAAGTCCTAAGCATTATGAATAAGGATTGAGAATCCTCTTAGATGAGTCTTTAAGCCTTTCTAAGATATTAATCCCTTGTTTTTCAATTAAGGAAACAAGTGTTGATTTCACTTAAGTCTTATGAACTCATTGATGTACTAAGTCATCAATGGTATAGTACATGGTCTTGTTCCACCACATACCATACTTAATTAACCCTTGTCTTCAACTCTAAGTTAATTACTTAACTTAGGTTTTTCACGCGTAAAACTTTAAGTTTGAGTTAGAAAACTCCTTTTGTAAACCAAACAACTTTTACAATTGGAAACTCATTTGATTTGAAACAACATGTGAACTACTTACTTCATTTCTAGCATTTTCTGAAACATGAAATTCGCTTAGCGGAATTCCATTCGCTTAGCGAAAATGAGGCAGTAATGCCTCCTTTGGAACTCCTCTGGTTCGCTCGGCGAGACATAAATCGCGTAGCGAAATATATTGTATTCGCTTAGCAAATATGTATTCGCTTAGCGCAAGTACAGACGGGTACACCTCTTTGTAAACGCCTCTGGATCGCTCGGCGAAACAAAATTCGTGTAGCGAAACTTCACTTTATTCGCTTAGTGAGAATGATTTCGCTTAGCGAAAGTTCAGACGGTTACACCTCTTTTGGAGACTTCTCTGGATCGCTCAGCGAGATGTAATTCGCGTAGCGAAATTTGCTGGGTTCGCTTAGCGAATATGAATTCGCTTAGCGAAAGTGAGGCAGTGATGCCCAACTAAGACTTTCCCTGTTTTTCGCGTAGCGAAAGTAATTTCGCTTAGCGAAATGTTGCCTTAAAACAAGACATCAACCTTATGGAACCATTTTGATTCTCTTCATGAAAACACTTCTTTTCTCATTTTGAGTTACTTGATTAGCTAGATGAACTAAGGATAAGGTATAAAACATGTTTCACTTTGGTGAAAGCACTTTGAGATTAAATTCCATTTAAAGTCACTTAGGGTTTTTCTTTGAAAAACACAAGTTATTGAAAACACTTTCTTTACATCAAAACTTGACTTGTCCAAGAACTATTCATATCCTTCCTTTCCTCAAGGTCATGGCTAATAGCCAACTAGGAATCAACGTGAGGTTTTACTTCATCAACCAATCAAAGTATGGCTCACAACACTTACACAATCATGATAACCATAATACACATTACTACATCATAATCAAACATCCAAGTCCATCACGCATTATGGTCTCATAATCAACAATAAAAGTCCATACTTGATCTAGTGATCAAAGTAGGTTTTCCAACATACATGAAAATGGTTTTTCATTCAATCATCTCATCATCAACATATGCTAAAACACAACACAACATACCAAAGCATAAACTCATCATGACATTCTTGTTCTCCATGAGAACTTAACAAAACTTAACACATAAAAGTGAACCCAAACTAAAGGGTTTCACCCACACATAATTTAAACAACCATCTTCACCACCACCATCTTGGTGTGATGAGGTTCTTCTCCCCATACCTGTTGAAGAGCAGATTCCCAGATCAAAGTCGGTTGATCGGTTTGTGAACCTCCTGATAGTTGTCACCAACTACAAACAACCAAACAATCAATCATTAAACAACAATCAAACCAAACTCAACAATTCTCACAAAGAGGGTTTCGGCCACCCTAAAGAGAATAAAGCTAGGAATTGATCTTGGTTTTCCATTTCATAGATTCAAAGGCATTAGGAAAGCTAAGCATGAAATCAAGTGTTAAAAATCAAAACTTGATGAAAACACTATTCATCATCATCAAGAAGGGTTCGGCCCTAATGTGCTTTTTGAGCTATGATGAGAGTTGAATCATAAGCTCTTGGGTTTAGATAGAGAATGATGAGGTGAGTTCAAAGAACTTGGTCTTACCTCAAAAGGATTTTTCTACAATTTCCTATGGATTTTCAAAGTTTTGGATCTAAGAAATAATTTTCATGAAAATGGATCTTGATCTTGAAATAAAGAGATATTCAAGAAGCTAAGAGATCATAGAAGTGATCTTACCTTGAAATGATGGAAGATTGCTCAAGGAATCAAGTGATTCTAACAAGAAATCAAGGAGCTTCAAGAGTAACAATGGTGTTTCTTCAAGAGCAACTATGGTGTTCTTCTATTTTTGAGAGGGCTGTGCGAAAATGAGAGTGTGAGGGGCTGAGTTCAGCCTTAAAACAAGTCACTTAAGGGCAAAAAGGTCATTTGCCAAAAGGGTAAAATGGTAAAAGTGCAAAAGACTAAGGTTAGGGGCATTTTGGTCATTTCGTGTCTAGATTTTTCCGATCGTCATGACGACTCTGGCATACTCTCCCAAGTGTCCTGGGATGTTGTGATATCAAGATTATCTGTTGACGAGTCTCGGTAACTCCATATGTGGTTCCGTTCATCACCCGATTGAGAATTCCGCCCGAACGAAGGTCAGGAAGTTATTTTTCTGAAATTTTTACGAAATTTAACCAAAACGTAGATAATCGAATTCTAAGACTTACTGTCTCGTTCACGGGTCCATCTGAGGTCTTCTGAGCATTAAAATCATACTGTCAGTGTAAAAACGCAGACCGGACTCCGTTTGAGTTTTTGACTCAAAACTTAATCGTAGCTTCCTACGATATCGTCGAGCATGACTATGGTCTCGGAATATTTTATTTCCATTCCTAAGACCTCGAATAAAATAAAGACATTAAAATACTGAAGAATTAGAAAACGTGAAAATCGGGGTGTTACATTCCTACCCCTCTTAAAAGAATTTCGTCCTCGAAATTCGGTGACTTAAAACTAAACCCACTCGATCGCTGAAGATTAAGGAAAGAAATTTTCAACAAAGGAAATTTTTCCTGGTCTTGGTCTCAAAAGAAAATAACAAAAGAATTTTACCAATCTGGAATGAATATAGGAATATCCAGTATGCAAAAAGACTCTCCAGTAGGTTCGTGAGTGTAAAAATGCATAGCTAATACATGTTTACATCCATGACTCTAATAAAGTTCCTTCTTTCATAAGAACCTTCCAATAACTTTGGAATCAAAAGATAAACAGTCTGGTAAAAATCAGACTGGATCACCTTCACCAAAAGTAAAAGTGATTAGACTAAATTTCATCAAGAAACTTCCAGTATCGAGAAGTTGTTTATGTTATAACTCAAGAAATAGTCATAACAAAACTTTCAGTGAAGTAATACGAAAATGTCCAGACCAATGGACACCATATTACCAATTCACTCAATTGTCTAATACATTGAGGAATATGTAGGAGTGTGAACACAAATATTCCCTTGAGATCAGGCAGCATTAACACAGGTGAAGTAGTCAACCTTCTCTCTAATCCTTGCAAACTTTCCTCACAAGCTTCAGTCCATTCAAACGCTTCATCCGTCCTTTGAAATCACGTGACCCAAAAACTTTACTTCGTCAAGCCAAAACTCACACTTGGACAACTTTGCATACAGCTGTTTCTCCTTCAGAAACCTAAAGAATCACACTAAGGTATTCAGCGTGTACTTCCTGGTTTCGCGAATAGATGAGTATGTCGTCTATGAAACAACGACAAACTTATCTAGATATGGACGAAAGATCCTATTCATGTAATCCATATAATCCTATACTCGTAGTGCCCATAGCGTGTTTGAAACGCTGTTCTTGGTACATCTTCTGTCTTCTCACGAATCTGGTTATAACCCGATCGCAAATCAATCTTGGAGAAAACTGCCGCTCTCCTCAACTGATCCATCAAGTCATTTATTCTCGGAAGATAATACTTGTTCTTAATGGTAACCTTATTCAACTGGCGATAATCCACACATAGGCGAGACGTTCCATCTTTTCTTTCTCACCAACAGCACAGGTGCTCCCCACGGCGACACACTGGGTCTAACAAACTGCTTCCCCAATAGGTCCACCAACTGTTCCTTCAGGGTTTCCAACTCAGCAGGTGCCATATGATAAGGTGCCATAGACGCTAGTCCTGTTCCTGGCACAAGATCGATCACGACTCGATGTCTCGAACTGGCGGTACACCTGGTATGTCTTCAAGAAAGACTTCCAGAAACTCGTTAGTAACATGTATTCGTTGAGCTCCTCCTCTCAAAGAAACGTTTTCTTGGTTGGCAATCCAAATCCAGAATTATTCGAATCAGGAAAAACTAAGGTTTTGTTTGCACCGTCTAATAGGATATAGTTACAAGATAACCAATCCATCCTTATGATCACATCCATTTGCGAAAGAGGCAAATAGATTAAATCAATCAAAAACGTTCTATCCATTACGGAAAATAGAATAGTTCAAACAGACTTTCGCAGTTATAACGGGCTTTGCAGAAAGTGCAAGAATTACCAAATCTAAGGGTAAGGAAAGATACAGATAAGGTTTTACCTTCCACGACGATCTGACTGTGAATCAAATCTTCCTTTTGAGAAGTCTCAGCATCATCCCCAGTATAAGCTCTACTCATTGCCTTAGGCTTCGCTGTTTGCACATCGTTGACAGAATGTCTAGCTTTTGATTGCACACAATCGCGTGAAGTATGTCCTGGCTTCCCACACTTGAAGCATATGATCCCCTTGATTAAGCATTCTCTGGTGACATGATTGTTCTTGCCACACTTCATGCACTTCTTTGGGGCGCTTCCAGATTGACTAATACTCCCACTGCTTCCTCCTACAGAACGTTGTTGTTGACCTTGCTGTTTTGAATATGGTTTTGATCGAGATCTATCATCACGACCATTGGTGCCTTTATGGAACCTAGTCGGTCCAGAGTGATGTTGCCTTCCTCCACGAGTCTTCATCAGATCTTCGATTACGAAGCATTCATCTACCAACACCGAGAACTCTTTGACCTCAAGAGGTAGCACCTCTCCTCGAGTCTCGTCCCTTAAACCTTCTTCGAACTTTGTACACTTCCACTCCTCGTCGGGATGAAGATGGAAATACCTCGAAGACTTCAGCAGGAACTCAAAACGATCAGCATATTCTTTGACAGACATTCCTCCTTGACGTAGCTGCAGGAACTCCATGTCTTTCAACTTGTCTTGCACCCGTCGGAAAACACTCGTTCTGAAGAACTCTGCTAGCGACAACTTACAATAAATTAAAAACATTACTCTCCTACCCAATACCATTCCCTTTCAGAAACAATAATGCAGAGAGTAACAAACAATCGTTGTCTTCTTCAAAGAAACACAACACAGAGAACAAACAATACAAAAGGATAGACCAAAGTCATCATCCTCTCCAACATTGTTTTCTCTCAGAAACAATAACACAGAAAACAATCAGAGAAAACACAACACAAACAAGACAGACCATAACCTACAAACCCCAAAAAGACTCGGCCAGCTCTGATACCAAATAATGCAACACCCTTTCCCGAGTGTCACATTCCCGAACGTTTATAAGGCCGAAAATATTTATTAATGCGGAAAATATGATTTTTCTTTTTCTTTTCTTTTCATAAAGATGTAATGGGATTAGTAAAGGTAATAAATAATACTAATAAGTGAACTTAGGTTCACTATGCATTACTAGGACATACATACAGTATTATAAATACAGAAACAGAAACAGAAACATCAACATTACTGTATACAGACATAAGTCTAATGTATGACTGACATAAGAAAATACAATAAGTACTAGGAGTCATAGCTCCCAAAAGGTACTACAAAAACTGACATAGTCTGGCCGACAACAAAACTAAAAAAAGAAAAAGAGTCCACCTCCGAACTCAAAAGGACTGCGGAACCGAACCATCGTCGCGTCCATCTGTTCAAGCATCAACAGCAAGTACCAGCAGAAAACATACAGATATGGGTGAGATTCCCGTTCATCAACACAACAAAACAGCAGTAGTAAAAACGGGACGACTCACCGGGTAACAGCGTACCTAACATGCTTACAAGGTTCTCAATATAAATCATATTAGGCAATTAACAACATAATAGCATGCTAAACATTTAACAGCATAATATAAGGCATCCTTAAACAATACAACGATGTATAATAGTAAACGTAAACATCAATAGCCATAAACATCAATAGCCATGCAATGCAATGCAATGTATATGACTCAATGTCAATGTCACTGGGTACTACTCTGACCCCTACTCCATGGAGCTAACAAAACATTCGGAGAGAGTGAATGGGAGGACATGTTCCGGTTTCTGCCAGCCATGAGCAAGATGCTACAACATTCGTAACGTGCACGTATCTGGCTTTACGGTAACACTCTCGACCAAACATGAAAAGTACGGCATCTAGTAGAGGATATCAGTGTATTGCACGGATTCGCCACGACACAGAAGAATCACCAACTGGTCACATGTCAGCCCTTCCAACCCTGATACCTCCAAAAAGACCATTGAAGATCGTCACCGTAAGATTCGCACCCGCATCAAAGTGTAAGCTCAACTCCTAGGCTCAAGGCCTTACAATTATGCACATGAAATGCCAATGCTTACACAAAGCAGATGCCATAAAACAATGTCTATCCATTGGATAAACCTCAAGGTTCACTAAGGTTCTCTTCCTTAGGAACTACACACATCTTTGTTTTATAAAACGTTTATCCATCGGATAAATATCTCGTGATTCCTTTGGAATGATCCAGACTGCTTTCAGAATCGCCGACTGCCCCACAAACCAACACAAGTCTTTTCAGCGTGTTTTGTCCTCACTCACACGCTTTCTAGGAAACTTCCCAGAAGGTCATCCATCCCATAATTACTCTAAGTCAAGCACGCTTAACTATAAAGTACTTATGTTCTAAGCTCCCGAAAAGAAGATAAATCTTGTTGGTATGGGTAGTACCAATCAATTCTTATATGCTTTCCCTTAACTATACAGTCCCATACCTGCATAGCCTCAGGATTCCTTCCACTGTACAGTCCCATATCTACACAGCCTCAGGATCTCTCTCATTCCAGTTATCACAAGGCGGAAACAATTGAACGATTAACCTGGATCCGAATCACCAGTCTGTCATCGAACTACTGTTTCGAAAACCAAAACGTTTCGTGTTTGTGTTTATGTCTTATGAATTAAGTCTCAAGTCCTAAGCATTATGAATAAGGATTGAGAATCCTCTTAGATGAGTCTTTAAGCCTTTCTAAGATATTAATCCCTTGTTTTTCAATTAAGGAAACAAGTGTTGATTTCACTTAAGTCTTATGAACTCATTGATGTACTAAGTCATCAATGGTATAGTACATGGTCTTGTTCCCCCACATACCATACTTAATTAACCCTTGTCTTCAACTCTAAGTTAATTACTTAACTTAGGTTTTTCACGCGTAAAACTTTAAGTTTGAGTTAGAAAACTCCTTTTGTAAACCAAACAACTTTTACAATTGGAAACTCATTTGATTTGAAACAACATGTGAACTACTTACTTCATTTCTAGCATTTTCTGAAACATGAAATTCGCTTAGCGGAATTCCATTCGCTTAGCGAAAATGAGGCAGTAATGCCTCCTTTGGAACTCCTCTGGTTCGCTCGGCGAGACATAAATCGCGTAGCGAAATATATTGTATTCGCTTAGCGCAAGTACAGACGGGTACACCTCTTTGTAAACGCCTCTGGATCGCTCGGCGAAACAGAATTCGTGTAGCGAAACGTCACTTTATTCGCTTAGCGAGAATGATTTCGCTTAGCGAAAGTTCAGACGGTTACACCTCTTTTGGAGACTTCTCTGGATCGCTCAGCGAGATGTAATTCGCGTAGCGAAATTTGCTGGGTTCGCTTAGCGAATATGAATTCGCTTAGCGAAAGTGAGGCAGTGATGCCCAACTAAGACTTTCCCTGTTTTTCGCGTAGCGAAAGTAATTTCGCTTAGCGAAATGTTGCCTTAAAACAAGACATCAACCTTATGGAACCATTTTGATTCTCTTCATGAAAACACTTCTTTTCTCATTTTGAGTTACTTGATTAGCTAGATGAACTAAGGATAAGGTATAAAACATGTTTCACTTTGGTGAAAGCACTTTGAGATTAAATTCCATTTAAAGTCACTTAGGGTTTTTCTTTGAAAAACACAAGTTATTGAAAACACTTTCTTTACATCAAAACTTGACTTGTCCAAGAACTATTCATATCCTTCCTTTCCTCAAGGTCATGGCTAATAGCCAACTAGGAATCAACGTGAGGTTTTACTTCATCAACCAATCAAAGTATGGCTCACAACACTTACACAATCATGATAACCATAATACACATTACTACATCATAATCAAACATCCAAGTCCATCACGCATTATGGTCTCATAATCAACAATAAAAGTCCATACTTGATCTAGTGATCAAAGTAGGTTTTCCAACATACATGAAAATGGTTTTTCATTCAATCATCTCATCATCAACATATGCTAAAACACAACACAACATACCAAAGCATAAACTCATCATGACATTCTTGTTCTCCATGAGAACTTAACAAAACTTAACACATAAAAGTGAACCCAAACTAAAGGGTTTCACCCACACATAATTTAAACAACCATCTTCACCACCACCATCTTGGTGTGATGAGGTTCTTCTCCCCATACCTGTTGAAGAGCAGATTCCCAGATCAAAGTCGGTTGATCGGTTTGTGAACCTCCTGATAGTTGTCACCAACTACAAACAACCAAACAATCAATCATTAAACAACAATCAAACCAAACTCAACAATTCTCACAAAGAGGGTTTCGGCCACCCTAAAGAGAATAAAGCTAGGAATTGATCTTGGTTTTCCATTTCATAGATTCAAAGGCATTAGGAAAGCTAAGCATGAAATCAAGTGTTAAAAATCAAAACTTGATGAAAACACTATTCATCATCATCAAGAAGGGTTCGGCCCTAATGTGCTTTTTGAGCTATGATGAGAGTTGAATCATAAGCTCTTGGGTTTAGATAGAGAATGATGAGGTGAGTTCAAAGAACTTGGTCTTACCTCAAAAGGATTTTTCTACAATTTCCTATGGATTTTCAAAGTTTTGGATCTAAGAAATAATTTTCATGAAAATGGATCTTGATCTTGAAATAAAGAGATATTCAAGAAGCTAAGAGATCATAGAAGTGATCTTACCTTGAAATGATGGAAGATTGCTCAAGGAATCAAGTGATTCTAACAAGAAATCAAGGAGCTTCAAGAGTAACAATGGTGTTTCTTCAAGAGCAACTATGGTGTTCTTCTATTTTTGAGAGGGCTGTGCGAAAATGAGAGTGTGAGGGGCTGAGTTCAGCCTTAAAACAAGTCACTTAAGGGCAAAAAGGTCATTTGCCAAAAGGGTAAAATGGTAAAAGTGCAAAAGACTAAGGTTAGGGGCATTTTGGTCATTTCGCGTCTAGATTTTTCCGATCGTCATGACGACTCTGGCATACTCTCCCAAGTGTCCTGGGATGTTGTGATATCAAGATTATCTGTTGACGAGTCTCGGTAACTCCATATGTGGCTCCGTTCGTCACCCGATTGAGAATTCCGCCCGAACGAAGGTCAGGAAGTTATTTTTCTGAAATTTTTACGAAATTTAACCAAAACGTAGATAATCGAATTCTAAGACTTACTGTCTCGTTCACGGGTCCATCTGAGGTCTTCTGAGCAGTAAAATCATACTGTCAGTGTAAAAACGCAGACCGGACTCCGTTTGAGTTTTTGACTCAAAACTTAATCGTAGCTTCCTACGATATCGTCGAGCATGACTATGGTCTCGGAATATTTTATTTCCATTCCTAAGACCTCGAATAAAATAAAGACATTAAAATACTGAAAAATTAGAAAACGTGAAAATCGGGGTGTTACATTCCTACCCCTCTTAAAAGAATTTCGTCCTCGAAATTCGGTGACTTAAAACTAAACCCACTCGATCGCTGAAGATTAAGGAAAGAAATTTTCAACAAAGGAAATTTTTCCTGGTCTTGGTCTCAAAAGAAAATAACAAAAGAATTTTACCAATCTGGAATGAATATAGGAATATCCAGTATGCAAAAAGACTCTCCAGTAGGTTCGTGAGTGTAAAAATGCATAGCTAATACATGTTTACATCCATGACTCTAATAAAGTTCCTTCTTTCATAAGAACCTTCCAATAACTTTGGAATCAAAAGATAAACAGTCTGGTAAAAATCAGACTGGATCACCTTCACCAAAAGTAAAAGTGATTAGACTAAGTTTCATCAAGAAACTTCCAGTATCGAGAAGTTGTTTATGTTATAACTCAAGAAATAGTCATAACAAAACTTTCAGTGAAGTAATACGAAAATGTCCAGACCAATGGACACCATATTACCAATTCACTCAATTGTCTAATACATTGAGGAATATGTAGGAGTGTGAACACAAATATTCCCTTGAGATCAGGCAGCATTAACACAGGTGAAGTAGTCAACCTTCTCTCTAATCCTTGCAAACTTTCCTCACAAGCTTCAGTCCATTCAAACGCTTCATCCGTCCTTTGAAATCACGTGACCCAAAAACTTTACTTCGTCAAGCCAAAACTCACACTTGGACAACTTTGCATACAGCTGTTTCTCCTTCAGAAACCTGAAGAATCACACTAAGGTATTCAGCGTGTACTTCCTGGTTTCGCGAATAGATGAGTATGTCGTCTATGAAACAACGACAAACTTATCTAGATATGGACGAAAGATCCTATTCATGTAATCCATGTAATCCTATACTCGTAGTGCCCATAGCGTGTTTGAAACGCTGTTCTTGGTACATCTTCTGTCTTCTCACGAATCTGGTTATAACCCGATCGCAAATCAATCTCGGAGAAAACTGCCGCTCTCCTCAACTGATCCATCAAGTCATTTATTCTCGGAAGATAATACTTGTTCTTAATGGTAACCTTATTCAACTGGCGATAATCCACACATAGGCGAGACGTTCCATCTTTTCTTTCTCACCAACAGCACAGGTGCTCCCCACGGCGACACACTGGGTCTAACAAACTGCTTCCCCAATAGGTCCACCAACTGTTCCTTCAGGGTTTCCAACTCAGCAGGTGCCATATGATAAGGTGCCATAGACGCTAGTCCTGTTCCTGGCACAAGATCGATCACGACTCGATGTCTCGAACTGGCGGTACACCTGGTACGTCTTCAAGAAAGACTTCCAGAAACTCGTTAGTAACATGTATTCGTTGAGCTCCTCCTCTCAAAGAAACGTTTTCTTGGTTGGCAATCCAAATCCAGAATTATTCGAATCAGGAAAAACTAAGGTTTTGTTTGCACCGTCTAATAGGATATAGTTACAAGATAACCAATCCATCCTTATGATCACATCCATTTGCGAAAGAGGCAAATAGATTAAATCAATCAAAAACGTTCTATCCATTACGGAAAATAGAATAGTTCAAACAGACTTTCGCAGTTATAACGGGCTTTGCAGAAAGTGCAAGAATTACCAAATCTAAGGGTAAGGAAAGATACAGATAAGGTTTTACCTTCCACGACGATCTGACTGTGAATCAAATCTTCCTTTTGAGAAGTCTCAGCATCATCCCCAGTATAAGCTCTACTCATTGCCTTAGGCTTCGCTGTTTGCACATCGTTGACAGAATGTCTAGCTTTTGATTGCACACAATCGCGTGAAGTATGTCCTGGCTTCCCACACTTGAAGCATATGATCCCCTTGATTAAGCATTCTCTGGTGACATAATTGTTCTTGCCACACTTCATGCACTTCTTTGGGGCGCTTCCAGATTGACTAATACTCCCACTGCTTCCTCCTACAGAACGTTGTTGTTGACCTTGCTGTTTTGAATATGGTTTTGATCGAGATCTATCATCATGACCATTGGTGCCTTTATGGAACCTAGTCGGTCCAGAGTGATGTTGCCTTCCTCCACGAGTCTTCATCAGATCTTCGATTACGAAGCATTCATCTACCAACACCGAGAACTCTTTGACCTCAAGAGGTAGCACCTCTCCTCGAGTCTCGTCCCTTAAACCTTCTTCGAACTTTGTACACTTCCACTCCTCGTCGGGATGAAGATGGAAATACCTCGAAGACTTCAGCAGGAACTCAAAACGATCAGCATATTCTTTGACAGACATTCCTCCTTGACGTAGCTGCAGGAACTCCATGTCTTTCAACTTGTCTTGCACCCGTCGGAAAACACTCGTTCTGAAGAACTCTGCTAGCGACAACTTACAATAAATTAAAAACATTACTCTCCTACCTAATACCATTCCCTTTCAGAAACAATAATGCAGAGAGTAACAAACAATCGTTGTCTTCTTCAAAGAAACACAACACAGAGAACAAACAATACAAAAGGATAGACCAAAGTCATCATCCTCTCCAACATTGTTTTCTCTCAGAAACAATAACACAGAAAACAATCAGAGAAAACACAACACAAACAAGACAGACCATAACCTACAAACCCCAAAAAGACTCGGCCAGCTCTGATACCAAATAATGCAACACCCTTTCCCGAGTGTCACATTCCCGAACGTTTATAAGGCCGAAAATATTTATTAATGCGGAAAATATGATTTTTCTTTTTCTTTTCTTTTCATAAAGATGTAATGGGATTAGTAAAGGTAATAAATAATACTAATAAGTGAACTTAGGTTCACTATGCATTACTAGGACATACATACAGTATTATAAATACAGAAACAGAAACAGAAACATCAACATTACTGTATACAGACATAAGTCTAATGTATGACTGACATAAGAAAATACAATAAGTACTAGGAGTCATAGCTCCCAAAAGGTACTACAAAAACTGACATAGTCTGGCCGACAACAAAACTAAAAAAAGAAAAAGAGTCCACCTCCGAACTCAAAAGGACTGCGGAACCGAACCATCGTCGCGTCCATCTGTTCAAGCATCAACAGCAAGTACCAGCAGAAAACATACAGATATGGGTGAGATTCACGTTCATCAACACAACAAAACAGCAGTAGTAAAAACGGGACGACTCACCGGGTAACAGCGTACCCAACATGCTTACAAGGTTCTCAATATAAATCATATTAGGCAGTTAACAACATAATAGCATGCTAAACATTTAACAGCATAATATAAGGCATCCTTAAACAATACAGCGATGTATAATAGTAAACGTAAACATCAATAGCCATAAACATCAATAGCCATGCAATGCAATGCAATGTATATGACTCAATGTCAATGTCACTGGGTACTACTCTGACCCCTACTCCATGGAGCTAACAAAACATTCGGAGAGAGTGAATGGGAGGACATGTTCCGGTTTCTGCCAGCCATGAGCAAGATGCTACAACATTCGTAACGTGCACGTATCTGGCTTTACGGTAACACTCTCGACCAAACATGAAAAGTTCGGCATCTAGTAGAGGATATCAGTGTATTGCACGGATTCGCCACGACACAGAAGAATCACCAACTGGTCACATGTCAGCCCTTCCAACCCTGATACCTCCAAAAAGACCATTGAAGATCGTCACCGTAAGATTCGAACCCGCATCAAGGTGTAAGCTCAACTCCTAGGCTCAAGGCCTTACAACTATGCACATGAAATGCCAATGCTTACACAAAGCAGATGCGATAAAACAATGTCTATCCATTGGATAAACCTCAAGGTTCACTAAGGTTCTCTTCCTTAGGAACTACACACATCTTTGTTTTATAAAACATTTATCCATCGGATAAATATCTCGTGATTCCTTTGGAACGATCCAGACTGCTTTCAGAATCGCCGACTGTCCCCACAAACCAACACAAGTCTTTTCAGCGTGTTTTGTCCTCACTCACACGCTTTCTAGGAAACTTCCCAGAAGGTCACCCATCCCATAATTACTCTAAGTCAAGCACGCTTAACTATAAAATACTTATGTTCTAAGCTCCCGAAAAGAAGATAAATCTTGTTGGTATGGGTAGTACCAATCAATTCTTATATGCTTTCCCTTAACTATACAGTCCCATACCTGCATAGCCTCAGGATTCCTTCCACTGTACAGTCCCATACCTACACAGCCTCAGGATCTCTCTCATTCCAGTTATCACAAGGCGGAAACAATTGAACGATTAACCTGGATCCGAATCACCAGTCCGTCATCGAACTACTGTTTCGAAAACCAAAACGTTTCGTGTTTGTGTTTATGTCTTATGAATTAAGTCTCAAGTCCTAAGCATTATGAATAAGGATTGAGAATCCTCTTAGATGAGTCTTTAAGCCTTTCTAAGATATTAATCCCTTGTTTTTCAATTAAGGAAACAAGTGTTGATTTCACTTAAGTCTTATGAACTCATTGATGTACTAAGTCATCAATGGTATAGTACATGGTCTTGTTCCCCCACATACCATACTTAATTAACCCTTGTCTTCAACTCTAAGTTAATTACTTAACTTAGGTTTTTCACGCGTAAAACTTTAAGTTTGAGTTAGAAAACTCCTTTTGTAAACCAAACAACTTTTACAATTGGAAACTCATTTGATTTGAAACAACATGTGAACTACTTACTTCATTTCTAGCATTTTCTGAAACATGAAATTCGCTTAGCGGAATTCCATTCGCTTAGCGAAAATGAGGCAGTAATGCCTCCTTTGGAACTCCTCTGGTTCGCTCGGCGAGACATAAATCGCGTAGCGAAATATATTGTATTCGCTTAGCGCAAGTACAGACGGGTACACCTCTTTGTAAACGCCTCTGGATCGCTCGGCGAAACAGAATTCGTGTAGCGAAACGTCACTTTATTCGCTTAGCGAGAATGATTTCGCTTAGCGAAAGTTCAGACGGTTACACCTCTTTTGGAGACTTCTCTGGATCGCTCAGCGAGATGTAATTCGCGTAGCGAAATTTGCTGGGTTCGCTTAGCGAATATGAATTCGCTTAGCGAAAGTGAGGCAGTGATGCCCAACTAAGACTTTCCCTGTTTTTCGCGTAGCGAAAGTAATTTCGCTTAGCGAAATGTTGCCTTAAAACAAGACATCAACCTTATGGAACCATTTTGATTCTCTTCATGAAAACACTTCTTTTCTCATTTTGAGTTACTTGATTAGCTAGATGAACTAAGGATAAGGTATAAAACATGTTTCACTTTGGTGAAAGCACTTTGAGATTAAATTCCATTTAAAGTCACTTAGGGTTTTTCTTTGAAAAACACAAGTTATTGAAAACACTTTCTTTACATCAAAACTTGACTTGTCCAAGAACTATTCATATCCTTCCTTTCCTCAAGGTCATGGCTAATAGCCAACTAGGAATCAACGTGAGGTTTTACTTCATCAACCAATCAAAGTATGGCTCACAACACTTACACAATCATGATAACCATAATACACATTACTACATCATAATCAAACATCCAAGTCCATCACGCATTATGGTCTCATAATCAACAATAAAAGTCCATACTTGATCTAGTGATCAAAGTAGGTTTTCCAACATACATGAAAATGGTTTTTCATTCAATCATCTCATCATCAACATATGCTAAAACACAACACAACATACCAAAGCATAAACTCATCATGACATTCTTGTTCTCCATGAGAACTTAACAAAACTTAACACATAAAAGTGAACCCAAACTAAAGGGTTTCACCCACACATAATTTAAACAACCATCTTCACCACCACCATCTTGGTGTGATGAGGTTCTTCTCCCCATACCTGTTGAAGAGCAGATTCCCAGATCAAAGTCGGTTGATCGGTTTGTGAACCTCCTGATAGTTGTCACCAACTACAAACAACCAAACAATCAATCATTAAACAACAATCAAACCAAACTCAACAATTCTCACAAAGAGGGTTTCGGCCACCCTAAAGAGAATAAAGCTAGGAATTGATCTTGGTTTTCCATTTCATAGATTCAAAGGCATTAGGAAAGCTAAGCATGAAATCAAGTGTTAAAAATCAAAACTTGATGAAAACACTATTCATCATCATCAAGAAGGGTTCGGCCCTAATGCGCTTTTTGAGCTATGATGAGAGTTGAATCATAAGCTCTTGGGTTTAGATAGAGAATGATGAGGTGAGTTCAAAGAACTTGGTCTTACCTCAAAAGGATTTTTCTACAATTTCCTATGGATTTTCAAAGTTTTGGATCTAAGAAATAATTTTCATGAAAATGGATCTTGATCTTGAAATAAAGAGATATTCAAGAAGCTAAGAGATCATAGAAGTGATCTTACCTTGAAATGATGGAAGATTGCTCAAGGAATCAAGTGATTCTAACAAGAAATCAAGGAGCTTCAAGAGTAACAATGGTGTTTCTTCAAGAGCAACTATGGTGTTCTTCTATTTTTGAGAGGGCTGTGCGAAAATGAGAGTGTGAGGGGCTGAGTTCAGCCTTAAAACAAGTCACTTAAGGGCAAAAAGGTCATTTGCCAAAAGGGTAAAATGGTAAAAGTGCAAAAGACTAAGGTTAGGGGCATTTTGGTCATTTCGCGTCTAGATTTTTCCGATCGTCATGACGACTCTGGCATACTCTCCCAAGTGTCCTGGGATGTTGTGATATCAAGATTATCTGTTGACGAGTCTCGGTAACTCCATATGTGGCTCCGTTCGTCACCCGATTGAGAATTCCGCCCGAACGAAGGTCAGGAAGTTATTTTTCTGAAATTTTTACGAAATTTAACCAAAACGTAGATAATCGAATTCTAAGACTTACTGTCTCGTTCACGGGTCCATCTGAGGTCTTCTGAGCAGTAAAATCATACTGTCAGTGTAAAAACGCAGACCGGACTCCGTTTGAGTTTTTGACTCAAAACTTAATCGTAGCTTCCTACGATATCGTCGAGCATGACTATGGTCTCGGAATATTTTATTTCCATTCCTAAGACCTCGAATAAAATAAAGACATTAAAATACTGAAGAATTAGAAAACGTGAAAATCGGGGTGTTACATATAAGATCGATTATAAACTCTACCTCCCTCTTGGGTGGTAATCCTAGCACATCGAAAAATATCTGGAAATTTACGTACCACCGGCAAAACATCCAGACTCGAAGTATCCTCGGCTTCCAAAGAAAATAACACCATTCACTCTCCTGATCGTACACCTCCCGACACATCATCACCGGCAGGCAATGATCCAGATTGCTCGAAAGAACAGAGGGTTTTATTTGAACAGTCTAGTACTGCATGGTTGGCAGAAAGCCAGTCCATGCCTAAGATAATATCGATCTGTTGCATAGGCAGACAGATTAGGTCGACAAGAAAAGATCGGTTCTCTAAAACAACCGAGCATTTTAAACAGATAGATAGGGTTGTTAGGGAATCACCCGTAGGTATAGAAATAGTCAAATCATATGGTAAGGATGAAATAGGCAAATTTAAATGATCCACACACGCTAAAGAAATAAAGGAATGTGTAGCCCCCGAATCAAATAAAACAGATAAGAGTCCTCCGCAACTAGGCACTTACCTTGTATCAGATCAGGACATTGAGAGACTTCAGATGCTCTCATGGCGAATACTCTTCCCATCGTCTGTGGCCTATTCTGTTGGCCCACTACTTATTGTCTAGTCCCAGTGTTCTGATCGGGGAATGATCGGACGTTCAATGGAAGCATAGCCCTCTTCACTTCGGGCCTCAGTCCGTCTTCAAACCTTCTGCACACCCAGTCTTCATCAGGATACACTTGGTAAAACAGGGAGAATTTCAGCAGCGCCTCAAAACTCATGGCATATTCTCCCACCGACTTCTGTTCCTGCTTCAGGTCCAGGAACTCTTTTTCCTTCTCTTGACGGACACTCCTTGGGAAATATTTCTCCAAGAAGCTCTCACGGAACACTTCCCAGGTTAGCAGTCTTCCTTCAGTCTCTAGCAGTCTCTGCTTGTTCCTCTACCATGCTTCAGCTGCCCCGACTAGCATGGAGGCAGTGTAAGTGACTTTCCTATCCTCTCTGCACTGGATAGCGACGAAGACTTTCTCAATCTCTTACAGCCATAGCTCGGCAGCTTAGGGATTGTATTCTCCATGAAATTGAGGAGGATTCCCCTTCATGAAAGCATTCAGTCCAGCGTTTACCACTTCACCTCCTCCTGCTGGTTGTTGTTGTTGTCTAGCATCCCTTTCTTCCTGTTGCTGCATAAATTGAGCATTCTGCTGTGTTCGTTACATCATTGCAGCGCCCAAATCCCTCATGGCCCTTATCTCTTCGTTTTGATCTCCGTTATTCCCAATTCCCGAGGTATCCCAACTACTGTCAGGGCTCCCGGTTCCAACTAGTGCCCCCTTCCTCTGCCACGTCCTCTGGCCATTCTTTCTTGGTAAAGGAGGCGTTAGTTTCAATCCATAGAACATATCTAGTTTGTTAGTTAGGAAAGAAAATCAAGAAAACAAGGGAAAAGACAAAAAGAAGGCGCTCGCCTAACGACACTATTCTCGCCATGCTAGACAGAAAGCCAGTCTGAGAAGTGAAATATAGCCTTTCAGCCTCGCGACGCGAAAAGGATGCTCGCCTCGCTAGCCAGAAAGCCAGACTGATCAGTAAAGAACAACTTCTTGGCCTCGCGTTGCGAACCTATCCTCGCCACGTGAGCCAGAAGGGTAGCCTGATCAGTAAGGTATAGTTTTTCGGCCTCACGACGTGAATCACTACTCGCCCCGCGAGCCAGAGAGAAGCACATACAATATTCATCAACCGATATATATATATATATATATATATATATATATATATATATATATATATTGTATGCCTTATGAACAAACAGTTATCACACTCGATAACTTGCGTATCAGACGCTCTACCCATTTTTCTAACACAGTTGGTATCCAATATGGATCCAACTTATCAAGCCAGTACACTTCCTAAACCTCACAATCCGATATTAGAATCAAACAGCTCTGATACCAATAAATGAGACGACCCGTCGTCCCATTAGTAGAACCTAAGATATTAATTAACCTTAATCGCATAATAATCGTCAGCGTGCCTTATTAATACGAAGCGAAGCAAAAAATTGAGCACGAAAGCAAAACAATATACGGCACGCAACGCTTCACAGTACACAGCTTTAAAGTATAAGAAATATATCACATACATCATTGCCCCATCAGTAGGGATAAAATATAAAGTAGTACATACAGAGTATATTAGTACAAACCAAAATAAAAGTACGAAAATAAGCCGAGACAACTCTCCGGCTAACCACGATCATTGCCCAACCTCTCGCGGCTAGGATCCGTGGGACGTCCTCCAGCGTCAGGCTCGTAAGGAAGGCCTTCCAGCTCCTCAGCCACTGGTTTGTCCTCGGGGTCTTCCCATAAGATAAGAGCAACACATACAGAAAATAGCGGGAGATAAGAAACATATATCATCAAATATGGGAGAGGGGCATCAGTACAACATATATATATATATATATACATCACACAACACCGATAACATATACAACACAACATCACCCATCTCTTAAGTCACCCATCACAATCATCTCAAACATCATTCTCTCAGGTAAGCCTATAAGAGGGATACTAATCCCTATGTATATGCTGACTTCTCTATATGCATGTCGGCCGACACATCACGCCCCCAATTGGACATCCCCGTCAGGATTACATCACATCACATCCCGCCTCAGGATTTAAAGTAACACGTCCCTAATTGGACATCCCCCTTTGGGACAAAATGTTGTGGTATGAAATGATATGATATGCAACAAACATCCATTGCAGGTTGATACCGGTACCTCACGCCTACGCACTCGACCACGACCACGACACATCGCATCACATCAACATCAACATCGTCATCAACATCAGCATCACGACGCCTTGCGTCTACGAGCCACAGCTCCATGGTCGGGACCACAACGGTATCAACCCGAACAACATCTTCACTCATCATACTCTCATTAACACTCAACCAGTCAAATCACAACAGAAGTTTCACCAGTACTGATATCATCATAAAATCAGAAAACAGTTCATCACGCAGGCAGTTCAACAAAATAAAACTAACAGATAATCAAATAACCAATTCAACACATCAACCTCAATCAATCACAATAGCCATATTATAAACTTAATTGGTGATAGCCCAAAAGTACCAACAACCAGGGTCCAGACACTTTATCCAGGGCTCAACCTCTAGTAGGGTTTTATGGTCCCCCCCCCACATATATATATATATATATATATATTCTTTCTCCCCACCTTAGTGATTCTCTCGTGCAGCTCCGGCTACGACTCCGCAGCTGTCTGTCGGGTGTGCGGTCGAACGTTCGACTCCTGTCCGATTTTATACAACAAACAACCAGAAATCAGTACTGTTCAATCAAAAACTCCCCTAACCTTAGGACTAGGCTGCTGCCCCTATTTTTAAAATAGGCTAGAGATGTCCAAAAATTGCTAACTCTTGGATCAATAATCCTTAAGTATACACAATACATAATCCATCATCAATTTCAAAGATTTGAACCAAAACCCCTTAGACCAACAAAATAGGGTTTCGGCCCTCACCATGAAAAATAGGTGAGAGTTTGATTTGGCTTCCTAATCATTTGGATTACATGATTAAGGAATGAAATGGGTGAAATCAAGAACAATGAACAAAAATCCATTTTCCCCGAAATTCTTACCCATTCGTTCCGTATAAGATAAATAGGTTAGAAAGCTTATTTGATTTCAAGCTCTTGGATTATGATAGTAGAGGATGAAACTAGATTGTAGAAATTGGTTTGGCATTAAAATGATTTTTCTACAATTTTCTAGAGATTTTTGAAGTTTAGATCTAAAAACTTAAACTCATGAAAATCAATGGAGGAAAATGAAGATTGAGAGCTCAAGGATGAAATCTATACCTCCTAGGTGATTGAGGAGGATGAGAGGAGCAACTTTGCCTTACAACTTTGTTTGAAAAAGCTTGAGGAAGCTTGAGAAATATGGAGGTGAAGGTGAAGGAAGAAAAGAGAAATGGAGGAAAAAGAGAAAGGAAGAAGAAGAAGAGAATGGGGGAGAGAGAAAAGGAGAGGGCCGAGAAAGAGAGGAGAGTTAGATATTTTCTTAAGTTTTACTTAAGAGTTAAGAAAGGTAAAAAGGGTAAAAAGGTAATTTAGTGACAATAACCAAGGGCAATTTGGTCATTTCACGTCATGATATTTTGAAATTATCAAGAAACTGGTATGAGTCCCTAGGTGACCTGACACAGCCTTGACATGAAGATTATCTGATGATGGGCTTCATAAAACCCTTACAGGGCTCGAACGTCTCCCAGATCGATTATCGGCCCGAATATAATATATTATTTTCATTTTCGAACGCCAGGACGAAATTTTTCGAAAATATAGGAAACGTGATTCTAAGACTAACTATCTCGTTCACGAGTCGAAATTAGGTCCTGATAATAGTAAAACACTACTGTCAGTGAAAATCGCAAACCGGGCTTCATTTGAGTTTTCGACCAAAATTTAACCATAACTTCCTACGATAGCGTAGAGCGTGACTATGGTCTAGGAATAATTTATTTTACTCTCTAGACCCTTCAATAAAATACAAACACACAATTACTGATTAATTAAGAAAATCTGGAAAATCAGGGCATTACATTACTAGCCCCCTTAAAAAGAATTTCGTCCTCGAAATTCGACGTACCTTAGAATAGATGTGGATATCCCTGCACATATCCTCTTCATGCTCCTAGGTGGCATCGCCTGTTGTAGCATCCCATATGACCTTGACTAAGGGAATTCGCTTCCCGCGGAGTTCTTTCACCCTCGTGTCGTCAATCCGTACAGGCAACTCTTCGTATTCTAAGTTCTCCCTTACCCGGATTGATTCGGGCTCTATCACGTGTGATGGATCGGGATGGTATTTTCGGAGTTGGGATACATGGAATACATTATGAATATTGGATAGGTTAGGAGGTAAAGCAATTTGGTAGGCAACTAGACCAATTCGGCAAAGAATTTGAAATGGTCCAATGAATCTAGGTGTAAGCTTTCTGGATTTGATTGCCTTACCGATTCCAGTTGTAACACCCCCCTCGCAGGTTCTACGTACTCGAACTAAAATACGGAAAATATCAAGAAAATAAATCGCAGGTTGCTTTTGGTAAATAATTTAATTATTTAGCTACGTTCGAAAATGCGATTTCTAAAATTTTTTTGCATGCACAGGCAAGACAACTCAAGACGAAGAAATAACTTCATATCACACGCTAATAATTCAGGTGCATAAAACATAAACATAACATAGGTTCAGGTCTAGTATATATCCTATTACAGACTTAAGAACATAAATTCTACATACATGCATCGAATATATAAAACTGCTTCAAAAATAAAAGACTCCTAAGCTGGTCGGCTAAAAGTTGTCATTGGAATATAACCCAAAGTCAACTTCTTCAACAGGCTCCGTCATCCGAGTTCTCACGTGCCCGTGGGGACCTATGAATAACATCTGTACACGTGTTCCAAAAACACAATAGGGTGTCCAACATGTACAGGCAAAGGTGAGATACTCATATAATGTTTATCCCGATAGCCGCATAAGCGACAAACAGCATAAAACATCCACAGATAATTACAATTATAAGAACAGTTAACTATATAAGATAATATAACAGTTAACTATATAAGATAATATAATATCTCAAACACCATCATGAGTTATAATAATGCACGAGACTTCAATATCATCTTTCTAATTCATTTACTCCGGAGATTCTAACTTCCCAACATCGAGCGATAGGCCGTAGTAGCACCCGTAACACAATTGTACTCATGAGTCGGCCTCTCTTTTTAGGTCCGAACTCCAATTATTCCAGGGTACCACGTCATAACCATATCCTAAATACTCCAGTCTCTGATCGAGTTCATTCGTGTTTGGCAGTCGATTTACCATGGAACGGGGTTGCTACGTCACCGACCCCTTGTGGGATCTCGAACACAGAATGTCCCAATAGACCTAGTGGTCTTGACTGGTTAAATTCTCAACTACTTGAGTTATAGCTCGGTTCCAAATGGCACGTCTACCGGTTCATGAATGTACACAGAAAGTTTTCTGTGTTTCTTTGCATTCATTCTTTCAATTGTCGAGACATAAAGTCCACGACCCGTTTCAAAAGGCATTAAGCCCGCTCAAAATCAAAAACACAGGACGCGAAGTCCAAGTGCTCAATCCACAAAACACTAGTCCGACGTCTCGATCTCTAGATTTGGGTTCATCTTAAAAGATCCATCATTTTTCCTTTTGGTTTTATTTCCTCAGAACAACTTTGGAAAACAAAACACCTTTTGGTTTCATTTCCTTTAAACAACTTTGGAAAACAAAACACATTTATTACTCTTGAAATAAAAGGTTTCTTGATCAAAGAGAACATTTTCCGGGAAAAACAGTTTCTTGAAAACAAAACCTGTTTTCTAAGGTTTCACATCTTTTTAAAACGCTTTACTGAAACAAAACACGTTTTGCACGACTTTCCACAAAACCACTTTATTTTCACAAAGGAAACTTAACTTTTCTTGAAAAGCAACATGTTTTCCAAAAACCACTTTTTTTATTTCAAAACGCGTTTTTCAAAACTTTGATTTAGGATTTCGAGTCTTTTAATAAATTATCGAGACATAGTCAGTCCTATGCTCATCCAGGATATATATATATATATATATATATATATATATATATATATATATATATATATATATATATATATATATATATAGGCATCAACAGTTCAATATCACAATAAGATATCATCCAAGGCATCAATGCCACAAATCATCAATGATTACTCCAAAATGCTTCATTAAGTAAACAACTTCATAACTAATTCAAACTTGACTCCAAATCATCAATCAAAGCCATCACAATACATATACAAAACAAGCACTATGAAGCTACCAAACTTAAATGAACTACCTCCCTTTACCTCACAACAATGTTCAATCCAAACTCGATCGGTTCTCGGCTCTGGCTCCAGCTCCGGTTTCGTTCGCGTCGCCTAAAACAATTAACCACAAATCAATTCAAACAAAAAATCAATATCAATATACAACATCAAAACATAAATTTTCTTCCCCTAAAAGGTATAGGGTTCAGCTATGAAAGGATAAAAAGGCTAGGTATCTTATTTGGTTTGAAACTTTTGGATGGTTGATTCATGAACTTTGTTAACACTAATACAAGTTCTATGACTTAAAAATATGAAACATTGCTCATGGATTTTTCTCATGAAGGTCTCGGCCATTTTGGGAAAAAGGGGTTAGAAATTGATTTGGTTTTCCATCACTTCGATTCAAGGTCAATAGGAAAGCTAAGGATGGAATCAAGAGTTAGAAATCAAAAATTTGATGAAAAACACTATTTATCATCACTACTAGGGTTCGGCCATATTGGGGGTTATGAGATAGGATGAGAATTGAATCATGAGCTCTTGGGTTTAGGTAGAGAATGGTGAAGTGAGTTCAAATAAATTGGTTTCCCATTAAAAGGATTTTTCTACAATTTCCTATCAATTTTCAAAGATTTGGATCTCAAAATGGGTTTTCATTAAAATGGATTTTGATCATGAGATTGAGAGAGATTCAAGAAGCTAGGAGATCATAGAAGTGATCTTACCTAAGAATGGTTGGAAATTGATCAAAGATTCAAGGTTTTTCTTCAAAGTTTTAAGGATTTCTCAAGGATTCAACGGAGGTTTCTCTCAAAGGAAGAAGATGAAGTCCTCGGTGTACTTGGGGCTATGTGGTGCGTGAAATGGGGCTGAGAAAGGGCTGTTCCACCCTTCTAAAGAGTTCATTAAGGGTAAAAAGGTCATTTGGTTCAAGGGTAAAATGGTAAATGGTGAAAAAGGTTAAGTTAGATGTATTTTGGTAATTTCGCGTACCGAAATTCCAGATCGTCCTGACGACTCTGGCATACTCTCTCAAATGAGTTGACATGATGTGGTATCAAGCTTATCCGTTGTCGGGTCTCGTTGAACCTCTTTACGACTCCAAATGCCTCCCGATAGTAGAAAAAGGCTACTATGCGTGAAACTTAACCATGGCTTCCTATGGTTGTGTAGGACATTTCTAAGGCCTCGAATAAAATATAAGTTCATAAATAATGATTAATCAGGAAAACTCGAAAATCGGGGTGTTACACCAGTTCTTGGAGTGACTCTCATAAAGACCTGATCGCCTTCCTGGAATTCCAAAGGTCTCCTCCTCTTGTCACTATAGCTCTTCGGCCGATCCCGTGCGACTTTCATCTTTTCCCGAATTTTCTTAACTTGCTCTGTCGTTCACTGCAACATCTCTGGGCCTATCAACTGATTCTTCCCAGTTTCATACCAACAGAGCGGTGTTCTGCACTTTCGTCCATACAACGCCTCGTATGGCGCCATGCCAATACTCGAGTGAAAACTATTGTTGTATGTGAACTCAATCAATGGAAGGAATTCGCCCCAGCTTCCTGTGTTTTCCAAAACATATGCTCTTAAAAGATCCTCCAACGATTGAATCATACTTTCGGACTGACCATCCGTCTGCGAATGATAAGCTGAACTCATTCTGAGCTTCGTTCCCAACGCACCATTTAAAATTTGCCAAAACCTAGAAGTAAATCTCGGATCCCTGTCCGAAATTATACTCGAAGGTACTCCATATAATCTCACCACTTCTTTGATGTAAATCTGGGTTAATCTTTCCAAAGAATACCTTTGGTTGATCGGCAAGAAATGAGTACATTTCGTCAGCCTGTCAACGATTACCTAAACTGCATCGCACCTCTTTTGCGTCCTTGGTAGTCCGGAAACAAAATCTATCACAATTCTATCCCATTTCCATTCTGGGACGTCCTTTAGTACCCTGCTAGCCCGAGAAAGCTTCTGATCTTGCTTACATCTTAGGGCTTTCCCACTTAACCACAGCTTCTACTTTTGCAGGATCTACTGCTATACCATTTTTTTCGATCACATGTCCAAGGAATTGTACCTCCTCGAGCCAGAACTCGCACTTAGACAACTTGGCATAAAGTCGTCTGTCCTTAAGAACTTGAAGTACAACCCTCAAATGCTCTTGATGCTCTTCCTTGCCTACGGAGTAGATAAGAATGTCATCGATAAAAACAACGATAAACTTATCAAGGTACGATCTGAAGATTCTGTTCGTATAGTCCATGAACACTGCAGGAGGATTAGTCACACCAAAAGACATAATTAAATACTCGTAGTGCACGTACCGACTCCTAAAAGCCGTCTTCGATACATCATCTTCCTTCACCCTTATCTGATGATAACCGGATCACCCTTATCTGATGATAACCGGATCTCAGATCAATCTTAGAAAATACCGTTGCTCCCCTCAATTGGTCCATAAGATCGTCAATCCTTGGCAATGGGTATTTATTCTTGATCGTCACCTTGTTGAGCTGTCTGTAGTCCACACACAACCTTGAACTGCCGTCCTTCTTCTTGACGAACATCACAGGTGCTCCCCAGGGTGAAACACGTCTTATAAACTGCTTCTTCCGCATGTCATCCAGTTGCTTCTTCAGCTCTGCTAACTTTGTTAAGGACATTCGATAGGGTGCTATCAAAATCGGTCCGACTCCGGGTGTAAGATCGATTGCGAACTCTACTTCCCTCTTGGGTGGTAATCCTCGTACATCGTCCGGGAAAATATCTAGAAATTCACGCACCACCAGTAAAGCATCCAGACTCGGAATCTCCTCGGCTTCCAAAGAAAACAGCAGCATGCACTCTCCTGATCGTACGCCTCCCGACACACCATCACTGGCAGACAATGATCTACATTGCTCGGAAAAACAAAGGGTTTTATTTGAACAGTCTATTACTACATGGTTGGCCGAAAGCCAGTCCATGCCTAAGATAATATCGATCTGCTGTATAGGCAGACAGATTAGGTCAACAATAAAAGATCGGTTCTCCAAAACAACTGGGCATTTTAAACAGATAGATAGGGTTGTCAGGGAATCACTCGTAGGCGTAGAAACAGTCAAATCATATGATAAGGATGAAATAGGCAAATTTAAATGATCCACACACGCTAAAGATATAAAGGAATGTATAGCCCCCAAATCAAATAAAACAGATAAGAGTCCCCCTACAACTAGGCACTTACCTTGTATCAGATCGAGACATTGAGAGGCTTCATATCCTCTCACGGTGAATACTCTTCCCATCGTCTGTGGCCTATTCTGTTGGCCCACTACTTGTTGTCCAGTCCCAATGTTCTGAGTTCTTTCGACTTGTTGTTGGACTTTGCCCCTACTAGCATCCCCTGTTCAACACTCGTTGGCATAGTGGCCCCAAGTGCCACAATGGAAACAGGTGACGTTCAGTGCCTGAGCATAATCCTTCACTTGATGCGGCCCTCTGCATCAAAAACACTTGGAAGCTCCTGGTTGTCCCTGATTGGCGACCCCTTTCCATAACTTGCTGGTTGTTGATTCAGGCGACTGTAAGGTTTTGCCCTCGGTTAGAACTTTCCTCCTCGGCCTTTTTGACCAAAGCTCCTGGTTGGTCCACCGCTTGTTGCTGGAGTTTGTGTAACTCTCTCTTGATCATGTCCTTCCAGTACTGTGCATTTTTCCACTAGCTCGGGGAATGATCGGACGCTCAATGGCAGCATAGCCCTCCTCAGTTCGGGCCTCAGTTCATCTTCGAACCTTCTGCACACCCAGTCTTCATCCGAATACACTAGGTAAAACTGGGAGAATGTCAGCAATGCCTCAAACCTCAAGGCATATTCTCCCACTGACTTCTGTTCCTGCTTCAGGCTTAGGAACTCTTTCTCCTTCTCTTGACGGACACTCCTTGGGAAATATTTCTCCAAGAAGCTCTCACTGAACACTTCCCAAGTCAACAGTCTTCCTTCAGTCTCTAGTAGTCTCTGCTTGTTCCTCCACCATGCTTCAGCTGCCCCGACTAGCATGAAAGCAACGTAAGTGACTTTCCTATCCTCTCTGCACTGGATAGCGACGAAGATTTTCTCGATCTCTTGCAGCCATAGCTTGGCAGATTCTGGATTGTATTCTCCATGGAATTAAGGAGGATTCCCCTTCATGAAAGCATTCAGCCCAGTGTTTACCACTTCACCTCCTCCTGCCAGTTGTTGTTGTTGTCTAGCATCCATTTCTTCCTATCGCTGTATAAACTGAGCATTCTGCTGTGTTTGTTGCAGCATTGCAGCGGCCAAATCCCTCATGGCCCTCATCGCTTCATTTTGATCTCCGCTATTCCCAATTCCCGAGGTATCCCCACTACTGTCGGGGCTCCCGGTTCCGACTAGTGCTCCCCTTCCTCTGCCACGCCCTCTGGCCATTCTTTCCTGGTAAAGGAGACATTAGTTTCAATCCATAAAACATATCTAGTTTGCTAGTTAGGAAAGAAAATGAAGAAAACAAGGGAAAAGGCAAAAAGAAGGCGCTCGCCTCGCGACACTATGCTCGCCACACGAGAAAGAAAGCCAGTCTGAGCAATGAAATACAGCCTTTCGGCCTCGCGATGCGAAAACGATGCTCGCCTCGCGAGCCAGAAGGCCAGACTGATTAGTAAAGATCAGCCCCTCGGCCTCGCGACGCAAACCTCTACTCGCCAAGCGAGTCAGAGAGCCAGACTGATCAGTAAAGAACAGCCCCTCGGCCTCGCGACGTGAGCCAGAAAGCCAGACTGATCAGTAAAGAACAGCTTATTGGCCTCGCGTCGCGAACCTATCCTCGTCACGTGAGCCAGAAGGGTAGCCTGATCAGTAAGGTATAGTTTTTCGGCCTCGTGACGCGAATAGCTACTCGCCCCGCGAGCCAGAAAGAAGCACATACAATATTCATCAACCGATATATATATATATATATATATATATATATATATATATATATATATATATATATATATATATATATATGTATATATCGTATGCCTTATGAACAAACAGTTATCACACTCGATAACTTGCGTATCGGACGCTCTACCCATTTTTCTAATGCAGTTGGTATCCAATATGGATCCAACTTATCAAGCCAGTACACTTCCTAAACCTCACAGTCCGATATTAGAATCGAATTGCTCTGATACCAATAAATGAGACGACCCGTCGTCCCATCAGTAGAACCTAAGATATTAATTAACCTTAATCGCATAACAATCGTTAGCGCGCCTTATTAATACGCAGCGAAGCGAAAAATTGAGCGCAGAAGCAAAACAATGTACGGCACACAACACTTCAGAGTACACAGTTTTAAAGTATAAGAAATATATCACATACATCATTACCCCATCAGTAGGGCTACAATATAAAGTAGTACATACAGAGTATATTAGTACAAACCAAAATAAAAGTACGAAAATAGGCCGAGACAACTCTCTGGCTAACCACTATCATTGCCCGACCTCTCGAGGCTAGGGTCCGTGGCACGTCCTCCGGCGTCAGGCTCGTAAGGAATGTCATCAGCCACTGGTTTGTCATCGGGGTCTTCCCATAAGATAAGAGCAACACATACAGAAAATAGCGGGAGATAAGAAACATATATCTTCAAATATGGGAGAAGGGCATCAGTACAACATATATATACAAGACACAACACCGATAACATATACAACACAATATCACCCATCTCTTAAGTCACCCATCACAATCATCTCAAACATCATTCTCTCAGGTAAGCCTATAAGTGGGATACTAGTCCCTATGTATATTCTGACTTCCCTATATACATGTCGGTCGATGCATCACGTCCCCAATTGGACATCCCCGTCAGAATTACATCACATCACATTACATCCCGCCTCGGGATCTAAAGTAACACGTCCCGAATTGGACATTCCCCTTTGGGACAAAATGTTGTGCAACAAACATCTATCGCAGGTTGATACCGGTACCTCACGACTACGCACTCGACCACGACCATAACACATCGCATCACATCAACATCAACATCAACATCAACATCGTCATCAACATCAACATCACGACGCCTTACGTCTACGAGCCACAGCTCCATGGTTGGTACCACAACAGTATCAACCCGAACAACATCATCACTCACCATAATCTCATCAACACTCAACCAGTCAAATCACAACAGAAGTTTCACCAGTATAGATATCAACATAAAATCAGAAAACAGTTCATCACGCAGGCAGTTCAACAAAATAAAACTAATAGATAATCAAATAACCAATTCAACACATCAACCTCAATCAATCACAATATCCATATTATAAACTTAGTGTTTCTCACGTGCAGCTCCGGCTACGACTCCGCAGCTGTCTGTCGGATGTGCGGTTGAACGTTCGAGTCCTGTCCGATTCTATACAACAAAACACAACCCGAAATCAATACAGTTCAATCAAAAAACCCCATCCTTAGGACTAGGCTGCTGCCCCTATTTTTAAAATAGGCTAAAGATGTCTGAAAAATCCTAACTCTTGGATAAATGATCCTTAAGTATACACAACACATAATCCATAAGCAATTTCAAAGATTTGAACCAAAACCCCTTAGACCAACAAAGTAGGGTTTCGGCTCTCACCATGAAAAATAGGTGAGAGTTTGATTTGGCTTTCTAACCACTTGGATTATATGATTAAGGAATGAAATGGGTGAAATCAAGAACAATGAACAATGGGCTTCATAAAACCCTTACACGGCTCGAACCGTCTCCCAGATCGATTATCGGCCCGAATATAATATATTATTTTCATTTTCGAACATCAGGACGAACTTTGTCGAAAATATAGGAAACATGATTCTAAGACCAACTGTCTCGTTCACGAGTCCAAGTTAGGTCCTAATAGTAGTAAAACACTACTGTCAGTGAAAATCGCAAATCGGGCTCCGTCTGAGTTTTCGACCAAAATTGAACCATAGCTTCCTACGATATCGTAGAGCGTGACTATGGTCTCGGAATAATTTTTTTCACTCTCTAGACCCTTCAATAAAATACAAACACACAATTACTGATTAATTAAGAAAATCTAGAAAATCGGGGCGTTACAATGACTATGGTCTCAGAATATTTTATTTTACTCTCTAGACCCTCCAATAAAATACAAACGTTTAAATACTGAATAATTATAAAACTTAAAAATAGGGACGTTACAATTCAAGGCATCAACTTTAAATCACAATTTTCCCTAATCTCTTTCATCTAGGGTTCAGCCATGGCTAGGAAAATTAGTTAGGGAGGTCCAAAAATTCCTATCTCTTGGGTGAAGGATCTATAAGTACTCCTAACACCCAATCAAGTGTCATTACCCAAAAATTTAAACAAAACTCATACTTTCCCTAATATATAGGGTTTGGCCACTCCTTAAAGGTGCTAGGGATGTTCTTTGATCACATACTCTTGGATTCAATAACTTCTAAGCATGATAAAACTAAATCAAAGCTTATTATACAAAAGAAATGAGCAAAACTCTATTTAACAAAATGGATGAGATTCGGCCATCCATACCCATTTGAGCTAGAGAGCTCTTTTGGTTACAAGCTCTTGGATTATGAAATAAGACAATGAATCTAGCTTAAGGAAATTGGTTTGACATTAAAAAGATTTTTCTACAATTTTTCATGGATTTTTGTAGTTTAAGCTTCAAACTTGAACAAAGTTGAAAACATGAAATTTCAATGGAGAAAGATGAAATTTGAGAGCTCAAGAAAGAGTCTTTACCTCTTAGAAACGAAGGTGAGCAAGGCTATCAACTTTGCTTCACAAAATCTCTTGAGAATTTCTTAAGAAAGTGAGAGAAAGTGAGAGAAATGGAAGAAGAAAGTGTTTTGGAAAAAAAGAAATGGGTGATGATGTTGATGAAGGGAGGGGGCATTACTTATGGTGAGGAGGGACAAGAAAGTCCAAAAAATTTCACTTAAAGGTATTTTGGACATTTCACATAAGGACCAAATGGCAATTTCCTTAAAAGTCCAAGGGCATTTAGGTCTTTTCGCGTCCAGATATTTTGAAAATCATCATGACTCCGGCACACTTCCCAAGGTGATGTGACTTGATGTGATATCAAGTTTATTCGTTAGTGGGTCCCGTTAAATCCATATGCAGCTCCGATTGGCTCCCGGTTCGAGTTTTCGTCCGAATAGTTTATATTATTTTCACTTTTTAACGTCAAGAACCAATTTTAGCACAATTGCAAAGAATTGAATTCTAAGACTGACTGCCTCGTTCACGAGTCAAAATTAGGTCATTATAGTAGTAAAATACTACTGTTAGTGAAAACGCAGATCAGGCTCCGTTTGATTTTCGACCCAAAATTTAACCGTAGCTTCCTACGACCGTGTAGAGCATGAATATGATTTGGTTTTCCCAAAATCATTTTCTAAAACACAGATAAAAATATAAACTCATTTATATAATTTACTGGTCTTAGAAAACGTGAAAATCGGGGCGTTATATTACTACCCCACTTAAAAAAATTTCGTCCTCGAAATTTCATGAGTCAAGACTAGACAGGATTCTCTAAATCCCCAGGTTCCACATCATACTCTCCATATGTAATTCCCTTTGATTTACCTAACCCCAAATCGTTTATCCTCAATCCATACTACTTCTCCTTATCTCTCACACGTGAGAGGTTTTATTAAACTTAATCATTTCCCCCCTTTTTCACTAATCCATTTAGGAAGACTTCTTCCTACATTTTTAATTCTCGCTGTTGATACCAAGATTCAAACCACGACACACATTCCTTTTACAATACCTCTGTCGGTTCCTATCCCAGATATCCAATCTTAAACCTAGCTTCTTTCGAACATGATCCACCTTTCCAATTTACATCGAAATCAAGCCTCTTAAGTTTAAAGAACCTGATTGCACCTCCTAATGCAACTACAACCCAAATAATTCGCATCGGCTAGAATTCTTCATTGCCATAAATCTTGAACCTTCCTAAAAACTTAGTTTTTATCCAAGAACTCTCATTTCCTTCTTACATTCAGTTTAGGTAAAACTGCTAAGGAAACTTTCCTATAACTCTTCAAACTTTTACCCTCAATCTTAACTACAGATGTTGATCAGTATCTTAGGTTCTGTGATGATTATTTTGCCTCGATCAATACTTGATTGATAATAATTGTCTCACTTACTGAAACTTATCCTAAGGATTTACACCTTATCTGTCACAACTTAAAGCTCAACAAAGGTCCTATCACTTCTTGTCTATCCTGCTAAAAGAATGTTCGTAATTAGGCATTACACTTAATCCTAACCGACCTTCCAGAGATCCAAACGTCTTTCTTGCTCGTCCACTTGAGTTGCGGGTGATCCGTTGAACTCAATAACTACTCGGTCCTTGAATATTAAGTAAAGAAATTTTCCCACGAATTAAATTTTCAACAGAGGAAATTTATTGATCTCTCTCTCGCAGGAAAGTATATAGAAGGGTTTTATTGTTCCTAACAGAATATAGGAATATCCAGTATGTAAAAAGATTCTTCAGTAGGTTCATGGGTGTAAAAATGCATAGCTAATACATGTTTACAAACATGACTCTAACAAGTCCCTTCTTTCACAAGAATCTCGGAGCGGATTAGGGAGTCAAAAGATGAATAGTCTGGCCAAAAATCAGTCTGGATCACATTTACCAAAGGTAAAAGTGATTAGACTAGTTTCATGAAGAAACTTTCAGTATTAAGAATTTGTTTGTGTTACAACTCAAGAAATAGTCATTACAAACTTCCAATCAAGTAATGTGAAGATGTCCAAACCTTTGGAAGCTATTCAAAAAATCTACTCAAATGTCTAATACACTGAGGATTATGTAGGAATGTGAGCACAAATACTCGTTTGGGATCGCATGCCCTAAGAATTTCACTCCCCTCGAGTCAAAACTTGCACTTAAAAAATTTCACGACAACTCCGCTCGCTCAGGATCCGCAACACTAGATGCAGAGTTTCCTCATGTCCTTCGTATCTCTTAGAGTAAACAAGAACATCGCCAATGATGACTAATTGATTAAGAAACGAACGAAAATTCCATTTCACGTAGTCTAACCTGGTTAGCTTCGTAGATGATATTCTACCCAAGCGACGGAGATTCAACTGAATCTAGGGACTAGATCAATCGAAAACTCAACATCCTTGATAAACGCAACTTGGAAAATTCTCAGAAAATTCTCCACGACAAGCATCTCATTCCAACGTCTGACATAATCCCAAAAGGGTAAACGACACGTCAATATGAATAGGAGTACCACTCATTAAACATGAGTTCTCACAAGGTCTCAACCTGATTAGAACTTGGCAAAATACATATCCTTGTGTGTCAACACACATTGTTTCGTCAAGGAAACAATTTCAACAAGGTCATATTCTCTTGGAGAAATAAAACTAACCCTAGAAACTTATCATCAGCCTTTTGTTTATCCATCAATTATCGGGAAAGGCATTCCCTCTTTCACTTACATGCTAGTCGGTCGTTCTCTACTACCAATCCTTCTTGAAAGACTTACTTCCATTCTTACTTCTGGGCATTACCTTAGTGATCAATTACTTAAGTTAACTTCCATTATTATGTCAACCGCTTAAACCAATTCCCACTCCATTACTACTAGTCTCAATCTCATTAACAAGCTCCCATGCACTTTAAATCTTAATAAGCTCACATAAGAATTCTAATATCTAAGTGAAAATCCAAAATTAATATCAAACTTAGTCCAAGTCCTCGAAATTCAAAAGCATCGAAACAAAGAGGCAACCATATCCTCAGATAGTGGTCGTTGCAAGCGAGTCTAAACTCATCTGTCTTACTTATCTACACTGGTCACTGTCTTAAATTCTATCAACGAGACAATACTCTTATCCATATAGGATTCATTGTAATTCTTTCCCCTAATACTGCCAATCCTAAGGGCACTCATTCTATGGCCAAAATCCGTTCTTCAATTCTTATTCGCTCAGTCTCTGATCACTCGAGACCTTCGAAAAGTTATACTTAGATATTATACGAATTCTTCACCATCATCAGCATGGATTACAAGTCTACCCATGAGGGGCAGCCTTCAATGGGTCCTAATGGAGACAAACGTCCTATCCATCAAATCCACAAACAGCGGACGCTCTAATCATTTCTTAAAAATACTATCCGAAGAAACTTCATGCGATACCACACTCCTAATGCTCTACTGGAATTCCATTCTAGTCTCTCAACTCTGTTAGAGTACACATCATTATCTTACCATTCCTTTGGTCGCTTACTAGCTACCTATATATCTACTCCAAAAACTTTTTGGTATCCTTCTACCTGCCTAAGGTACACTCGTTTCCTTAGCAACTGTCCCAACAATCGAACTTCCTTCACAACTAAGGGAGTCTTCCCTTACTTGATAGCTAAGAGTCTAACATCCTTGACTCATAACGTAAGGGTCATTTTCAAGCCTATTTGCTAGATCTAACTAAGGAGCTGCCTCAATGCCTACCTTAAATGTTACCTTTTATTAACTCAGATAACTCTTCTATAAGAGTCTCAACACATCTGGATCATCGGATCCGACCAATCCAATTGGTAATATTCCACAAGGAACAAGTCATAACAATGTCCTTACTCTGACTGACCTTTATCAAAACAAAACACAGAGTAAACACAACAAAAATATCATGAATCCATAACCTAGATCCCAAAAGACATCGACCAACTTTGATACCACTAATGTGACACCCACTTCTGGGACATTACATGATAACCCGTTGCGGAAAATAAAGCTTTAGAAGACTAAAACTTTTTCGAAAAACACTCACTCAAGTGGTTGTAGAAATCTGATACCAAAAGCAAAATAGAACAACTACGTCAAACAAATTGAAATTCATCATTGATAATAGCAATTCAACTTCGCCGTAAGGCGTTTATCCTTTTCCAAATCTTTTAGTACACAACACGTACTCAATCACAGTCGAAAGACTTAACTTAAATATCAAAAATCCTAAGAGCTAGTCTAATAAAGAAACTCTAAAGACGATAGAGTATACTACCTAGTATACATCATACCCGTGAGACGGTGCCTCGTTGTTGCCAGTCTACACAAGTTCGCCTTCGACGTAAAGAGATTCCAGGTTCAAGGTCCTGAAGTGACCTAGAGGTCCATTGAAATGCATCTGCACACGTATCCAAAAACACAACCGGGTGTCCAACATGTACAGGCAAGGGTGAGATATCAATATATGGATATATACACGATAACTACATGTGCGACACACCAACCACATGTATATTCATGATGCATAAGATTCTACTAAATAAACAAGTAGTCCATTATAGGGTTTCATACCCGACAGTCATCGTCATTTATAAAAATGGATGACACTTCAACGTTCAACGTTTAGTTCTTTACTTAATCTCTGGAGATCCCAACACCGATCGATAAATGAGCTAATCTAACTCGGTTTCCAAAAGGCACACCGTTGTTAAAACCATGGCACACTATCCAACACAAGGCACAGGTGATCATCGTTTATGGTTTTCATTGTCCATCAAGGCACAATGATATATACACCGTTTGAATATCCTGACCACCAAGATATCCAAATAAACACCGTTGGCACGTCTTCCGATTTAATGCATTTAAAAACGTTTCATGTCTTGTCACTTTTCTTTGTGTTCTATCTTTCCTTGTCGTAGCTCAAAGGCTCCCGGCCATTCGTAATTTACACCGTATTAAAACTTTTCATCGTTAACACAGGACAGAACGTCCGAGTGCTCAATCGCAGAGCCGTAGACCGATGCACCAGCCCAAGGTCTGTGGTGATAGAAAACAATATTCACCTTTAATCACGTTTCCTCATGACGAGAGGAGGACACACAGTCCATATCACCGTAACATGGATTCTCAGATCTACGTGCTATTTTCACATAACACTAGTATCCCGACGTCTCGTATACTAGGTTCACATTTAAACATTTTCACCATTTTTCGTTCTGTGAAACACAAATCCAAAACGAAATCTCCGTAACTCATCCAAGTTGTCGGATTTTACACCGTTGGGAAAAACTCGTTTACAAAAGAACTTTTGTGTTTGAAAACTTATTTGTAAGCCATCGAATTATTGATAAAACTTATCTTTTACTTGAAAGTCCTTTTCCAAAAAAAAATGTTTATCAGTCAGACTCACATTCTCAGCTTTCAGCTTATTATTTTCTTCAATAAGCTCTTTATTTTGATTATAGGTATTTGCATATTCTCTGCTCATTTTAGAAAACTTCTTTTAAGCAATATATATTGATGATTCAGTAAAGAAGAATCATTAAGAAGCTCATCATAAGCTTCCTGTAGAGAGTCAGAGTTAGATACCTCATATTCGTCTGATTCATCCTCCGAAGTATCATTGGCCATCAGGCAGAGGTTAGATGTAGGAGGACTCCTTGGTCTGAATAGAACATCTAGGGTTTCCAGCTTCTCCTTTGCAATTTGGAACTGCAACACCATCTCTAATCTTGATCGATCCAAGGCATTCATGAGACACCATTTTGCACGAGCATTCAAAGAGTGCCATGTGACATCTACATCCGTCCAATCAGCTTTGGGTTTAGACACTATTGAGCCGTCTTCTAGAATTATTGTTGGACGATGATCACCATCAATGAATACATTCCATAACTCAAAGTCTTGAGCTTGGACGTATATTTGAAAGACGGATCTCCAGTAAGGATAGTCAGTTCCATTGAAAATGGGTGGAACATTCCATTTCAGGAGTGACTTCCTGAGTTCTTTCTTTGGGAACAACAAGTTGTTCATCGTTCGAAGAGTCTTCATTTTGTGCATTTGACCACAGACAGAGGTTTGCTTCCTCATTTGCTTCTTCTTCTTCAAAAGAAGTATCAAGGTCTTCCCAAGTGGCCATACAGTTCTTCTTTTTCTTTTTGAAGAACTTCTGCTTATCCTTTAACATAGGACAGCACTCGAAGCAGACCATCTGACTTTTGTATTTGGACTCAACATTGTCCTTGAAGTTTTTCTTCTGGAATGGCCTTCTTTTCAAGCCATTTTTCTTTCTCCACATGTTTTGAATCTTCCTGGAGATGAAGGATAGCTCGTCATCTTCTGATGCTTCATTATCGGTTTGACTAGCATCATCGATTGACTCATTAGATTTTAAAGCCTTTAAGCTATTGGAATTTTGAGCTTTTAAGGCAATCCCTTTGTTTTTCTTTCCAGGATTGTCAAGATTAAGCTCTTGCTCGTGAACTTGAAGAGTACCCACTAGATCATCCAGGGTCAAAGTAGAAAGATCTTTGGCCTGAGTGATTGCTGTAACAAGTGGCCTCTATTCCTTAGGAAAGCTCCTAAGGATTTTAGTGACATTCTCCTTGTTAGTATAAACTTTCCTAAGGGACTTCAAGTTATTGATGATCGTTTGAAAATGGACCATCATGTCCAGAATGGACTCTCCTTCAGCCATAGTGAACATCTCATACTGGCCAACCAGCATGATGATTTTTGAATCTTTCACCTTGGTACTCCCCTCATGGAGATTTCACAAGGTATCCCAAATTTGTTTTGCTGATTCATAGGCGTGAATCTTATGGAATTCATCTTGAATTAGGGCACACATCAAAGCATATCTTGCTTTGTGATTTTATTTCATTTTAGCTCTCTCAGCGTCAGTCCAATTTTCTTCAGCCTTTTCCGTACCATCAGCATTGAGGCACACATTTGGACCGTTCGTTATTCTGGCACAGAGAACAGAGTTTATACTTAAGATGAAACCTTTGAATCTCTCCTTCCAGTACAAGTAGTGGGTTCCGTTGAAGAACGGAGGTCTGGTCATGGATGTACATTCCATAACAAGTTGACTCCCGCTTGGCATGCCTTGTCCTACCATATCTGCAGTAGGATCTTTCCTCTTCCATGGCTAAGTGCTCAACCCAGAGGTTGACCTCTGATACCAATTGAAGGAACCTGTTTGAAACAAAAGAAGGGGGTTGAATTGTGTTTTCAAAGTTTTTAAACTTTTTCACAAGCAAATATATTTTTCGTAAATGGTTGGACACAAATATGTTAATGGATGCAGAGCGTGCACAATCAAAGGTTGGATGCTCACTATGAATGTTTACTTTTAAAGACACACACGTTAAGAAAACAATACAATCCTAAAGAATTAGTCAAAAAACAAATTAAGACAAAGATAAGGGAAAGAAGAAAGACACAAGGATGTTATCCTGGTTTATTCTTTACCAAAGAGCTACGTCCAGTTCCCTCTACTTGAGAGCTTTATCCACTATAACAAAAACTTTGTTACAAGTATTCAACACCTTTTCAGGAAAGTATTCAAATCCTCTTTAGGCAACACTAAGTATTCTTTTACAGACAAGCCTCTTCAGGCTCAACCAATTAAGGTTTGAAAAGTGTTTTGTTCTACTAACTCACTATATGTGAGGTTTTCAAACTAAAGCTCAGAACTCTAAAACTATACTTTTCGTAGAGAGTGATATGAAAGTTTAAGAGCTGAGTAAGCTTGTAAGCTTTTGATTTCTTTTAATAGCTTGCTTTTGCTTGTATTGAAAGATTCGTGTGTTGTTCTGTAACTTTGAATCCTCAAAGTTGAACGTATTTATAGCCTTCAAGACTTGAGCAATCTTCAGTCTTCAATAGGTGGAAGAAGAACCGTTTTGATTATGCATTAAATGCATTATCCCGTTGAGTCTCATAACTTGTTAAAGGTCTTCCAAAAAGCAAAGTACTATCAGGCGATAGCTCAAAGTAGAACTGACACCTTTTTCTTGTACCCGAAAGTTGTCTTTTGTCTTTCCTTTTAGAGATAGTCAAATCCTTGTGTCAGGAACAGACTGGCTTCAGTGCTTTTGTTGGAATGAAGATTACAAGGAATATTTGTCCAGAGGATATTATACATTCACACGAGGAATAAAGAATTCAAACTATTCTAAGTACAAGTTCACGCTAAGTTATCGTCCAGTTTATTTAAATGTGATGGACTTTTACATTGGGCAGAAAAACATGGAAATAATACATGAAAAGTCTTTGGACTCAAATAAGAAGGTTAAAAGCTTTTAGTCCAGCATGATCAAGAAGCTAGGCTTCGGACAAAAACTAAGTCTTTGGACTTAAAAAGTGAAATAGACAAATGCAAACACTAGAAGGGGGTTGAATGGTGTTTGACAAATTTATACGGAATTTAGAAACTTTTTCGCAAGCACAGACGGGTGATAGTAGACGAGTAAACTTAGACAGGTCAATCAGACTAATAACTCGTCTGAAGGTTTTCACAGAAAAACACACAATCATGCAAGATGAAAAAAGGTTTGATAAACACAATTATAAACCCCTTTAGTTAGATGAAAGTTAAGATAAATAATCAAACTAAAGAGTTAAGGGAAAGAGATAGATCACACAGCAGGTTTTATCCTGGTTCACCCCTTAACAATGAGGCTATGTCCAGTCCTTGGCAGCACCAAGTTTTCTCACTATAACTGATTTAGGTTACAGGACAGACAAGTATTATTTTCACACCTAGCCTCTTCAGGCTCCAGACGAGTATTGTTTTCACACCTAGCCTCTCTAGGCTCCAAACAAGTATTGTCTGCACACCTAGCCTCTTCAGGCTCAGACGGGTTTGTTTGAGAGAAGTTGTAAAATAAATTACAATTTGCAAGTCTTTCACAAGCACTCAGACGAGTGTATTAAATGTGAAGTTCTAAAATACTGCATAATAACTTCAAATGATTGAAGAATAAATAATGAAAGAATGAAGATATAAATGCTCAGAGTAATTGCTCTTTGATTGCTTTGATCGTTCTCTTCTCTGCTTGAATCTTCAAAGTCTTCTTCATTAAATAGGCTTTAAGATTTTAAAGCTGTTAGACACAAGGTTTGAAGGCTTGGCTTCTTGCAGATCTTCAATAAATGCAATAGAGTCGTTCTGGTCAGCCATTAAAGCATAGGGAACTTCGCTTGTTCTCTTTCATCAGAGTGATACAGACTTCTGATATACCGTTGGTCTCAGCAGGTCTGTATACGTGCTTTTTGTTTACAGAGGGAAGACTTTCCCTTTTGGTGTAAGATGCAGTTGTGTTCAGGAAAAGCACTTTGTTGATATCAGAGACGAGACAGCTTTCATCCAATGTATTTTTTAACGTTAGTCACTAGACGAGTGAGTAACTTCATTAGACGGGTTGACTCTTTAACAAAGAGATGACGTCAGTTGCAAAGTCTTTTAGACGGATGAGTCTTCCTTTTAACAGACTGTTGAAGACTTCATTAGACGGGTGAACTTCTCTTAGTTCAGACGAGTGAACTTTAGCTAGTTCAGACGAGTGAACTTTAGTTAGTTCAGACGTGTGAACTTAAGTTAGTTCAGATGGGTGAACTTATCTAAGTTCAGACAAGTGAACAGTTCATATAGACGCTTAATGTTTTAATCTGCACACTAAGTAGACGAGTTAAATACCACAGATGGGTTCAATTAAATCATTGAATAACTGTTTTAATCTCATCAAAACTATTGCAAATGCACATCAGACATTTGGAGACTCAACAATCTCCCCCTTTTTGATGATGACAAAACATGTTAAATGATTTAATGAACTTAAGAAAGTTCACATAAAGCAGTCATGTATATGTATCAGACAATTGTAACATGATCAGACAGATTAAAACATTGTTTCATTTTTATAACTTACTCAGACAAATAAGCATTGGTCTTTTTATCTTAGTCTTATCTTAGTATTTTCTCCCCCTTTTGACATTATCAAAAGCAATAGAACATAGACAGAGAGAAAAGAAAAGATATATCATATTTCCATATCAGACAAATAAACAATTGTTCATATCAGACAGTTGTAACATTAAAACATTTTTCATTTAACTTTCTCCCCCTTTTGTCATAAACAAAAAACAGAAACAGAGGAGGTAATTGTATTTTACCATCATTGGCTGTGTACAAGGTACTTTAAATAGAAAAAAAATTACAAATAAGTGTTAAAAAGATCAAAAAGAGCTTCCACTCTAGCTTCTAAAGCAGTTCTAGCTCTTCTTTCTGTAGCAAGATCTTGGTGAGCAGCTTCTACCAAGTTCTTGAGTTATGCTACTTCAAAACGCAAAGCTTGAAGAACTCGTCTGGGCACAAGAATGTGATCAGCAGAGTCATCAGAATGCCAGGGAAGAGCATAGACAGGTGGTGCATAAGGGATAGAGAAGACTTCCGAAATCCGGGGAAAGGAGCGTAAGTGAAGATTTCGATAGAAGATAAAAGGTGGAAAGGTGATCTTATGGAAAGAATCATCAGAGGAGTTATCTTCTGGAGGTGAGGGAAAAACAGAGGACAGAATAGAGAGAAGAGATGGATGAGTTATGTAAGGATCAGGTTGATGAAAACTGATAACAACAGGTTCAAATAAACACAGAGCTATACAGGTATTGGTAAAGTGAGATGGAGGAGGAGGTATGACAGTAAGGTTAGAGACACTGGCACACATTAAATGTTGCAAATCAGACTTGAACAAAAAAGAAGAACTGCCAACAGGTTTGTTAGGAGTTGAATCCCTTGAAACATGACATAAATCAGACACAATGATGAAAGAGGAAGAAGGAGAGGAGTTATAGGAGTTTTCCTGAATGGGTGAAGCCAGAGGTTCATCATGAGATGAGGAGGAAGAGGGTGAATACTTGCCAAGAGTAGAGTTTTCTGACATTCTGAGCTTGATGCGTTTCGGAGCCATAAAGACAGCAGGTTGGCTAACATGAAGGGCTTCTATGGCAGCAGCTACAACAGGTATACCAGATCTCTTCCTTTTAGAAATAATGCCAGGACAGAAAGCTGGTTGGTCCAAGGTTTGTCCTAAAGGCTTTGACAGATGCTCCCCTTGAGCAAGTGCAGTCTCTTCACTAGAGACAGTCTCACTCAGTATAATTTGAGAAGGGGCAATATCAGAATCCACCACAACAATAGCTTGCCTCTTGGGAGTCAGCTTCCTTTTCTTCAAGGTGAGAATAGGAGCACTGTCTTCTGACGAAAGGGGCTGGCTTCAGTTTGTAATCTTTCTAGAGGATTTGCAAATATTTTCAGATGCAGAGGCCTCAGACTCATCGGTTGATTCAGCAAGAGTTTTACCCTTCTAATCCTTAGATGCTTGATTTGAAGAGGATGGAGTAGGGGTTGAGAGCCTCATTAAAGAGATAGTCTGTTTGGCTAAAGGTCTAGCCATGTCCACAAAGGTGACTTCTTCAGGGACAAATATTTTGATTCTAAAGAGCTTGTTCAGAAGCATGCCAAAGGGATAGGTAGGAGAGCTAGGTCTCTTAATCAATGACACGAAATGTTTGAAAATGAGGTCATTGATGCCTACCTTGATTTTTTGAATGAGATGAAAGAGGGCAAATGAACCCATCTTAGAGATGTAGTCTCTAGAGCCCTTCCTAGGTAGCACACATTCTTGCAAAAGCTTGAGCAAGAAGCGACATTTGGGAATAAGGTTACTCGATTTGAGATTTGTAGGGTTAGGGTTACCAAAAAGGGCGATGTTGATGTCGCTCTGGCTTACTGAATCTGCCCAGTTGTCTGCATAACCAGCACCATGTCTAGGGCATCCAGTTACGAGTTCCAGAGTGTTGAGGGAGAAGGAGAAGCGTTGGTTGGAAATACAAGCTTGAATCTCCGTGGGAAAGCCACTTGGAGAGTGAAGAATGACGGCTTTGGTCCAGAAGTCAGTGACCAACTTGGGGTGCACAGGCTCCTTCAAGTTGAAGAATGGAGTCCAGTTGGAGTAGTTGAGCTCTTCAAGCACATCTAAACCCAACCGACTTAGAGCCGAAAGGTCAATAAGTTTCCCTGGGATGATTTTGTGAATAGCTTTAACATCGAGGTTGTAACGCTTAGCAATGACATTAGCAGAGAGTTGCTTTGGGGGTGCCATTTCAGAGAAGTTAGGGTTAGAGAAGTTTGGGAGTCAGAGAGTGAGTGAAGAGGGAAGAAGACGAAACGAGAGTGAAATAAAGAGAGTGATTTTGAAAAACGTACAGATGGAGACTTTAAAAAAAAAAAGAACGGTTCAGATTTAAAATAAGACAAACAAATAGCCACGTACACATTTTGCCTTAGATAATGAAACGATACTTAAAAGAAAATAGCCATTTAAAAAGAATTTTTAAAAGAAGAGCGAATGACTCATAAAGTCAGACGATTAAACATAGATGGGTATCGTAAACACTCATCAGACAGGTTATTCAGCAAAGCAATTTATATTCAAGTTGTCTCTTATAAACTTAAACCTATCCTCGGCTAATGGTTTTGTAAAGATATCAGCCCATTGATTTTCATTTTTAACAAACTTAACATCAAATATACCTTTTTAAACATAATCTCTTATGAAGTGATGTTTGATTTCTATGTGCTTAGCCTTAAAATGTTGTATGGGATTCTTAGTTAGGCAAATAGCACTTGAATTATCACACCAGACAGGTATCTTATGCTCAAATATAGAGTAATCTTCTAGTTGGTGTTTTATCCATAGTAGCTGTGAGCAGCAACTTGCAGCAGAGACATATTCTGCTTCTGCAGTTGAAAGTGCGATAGTCATCAGTCTTTTGCTTGACCAGGAGACTAAGTTTGCTCCAATGAAGTGACATCCTCCACTGGTGCTTTTCCTTTCAATTCTATCTCCAGCAAAGTCAGCATCACAAAAACCAACTAATCTGTAATCTTGTGTTCTCAAATACATTAAACCAAGATTAGTGGTTCCAAGCAAATATCTAAAGATTCTTTTAACAGCCTTATGATGAGATTCTTTGGAATCAGATTGGAATCTAGCACACATATAGACACTAAATTGGATATCAGGTGTGCTAGATGTTAAGTAAAGAAGAGATCCAATCATACCTCTGTAGACAGTTTGGTCTACCTTTTTCCCTTCATCATCTTTGCTTAGATTAGCATTGGTTTGCATGGGATTTTTCATAACCTTTGAGCTATCCATTTTGTACTTCTTTAGAATCTCCTTGATTACTTTTGTTGATGGATGTAGATTCCATCACATGTCTGCTTTATTTGCAGTCCAAGGAAGAACTTCAATTCTCCTATCATGTTCATTTCAAATTTTGCTTGCATCAACTTAGAGAATTCTCTTTGCACAATTTTTCATTAGTAGCTCCAAAAATAATATCATCAACATATATTTGAACTACTATGAAGTTATCTTTTGAGCATTTCTTAAACAAAGTTGTATCAACTTTTTCTTTTTCCATTATTCATAAGAAAAGAACTAAGTCTATCATGCCATGCTCTAGGCGCTTGTTTTAAACCATATAAAGCCTTTTTAAGTTTGAAAACATGATCTGGTTTCTCATTATCTTCAAAACCAGGAGGTTGTTTAACATAGACTTCTTCTTCAATTATTCCATTTAAAAAAGCACTTTTTACATCCATTTGAAATAAAGTGATTTGATATTGTGCAGCATATGACATGAGTATGCGAATAGCTTCTATTCTAGCTACAGGTGCAAAAGTCTCAGTATAGTCAATACCTTCTTGTTGGTTGTAGCCTTGAGCTACTAGCCATGCTTTGTTTCTGACGACTTTGCCATCTTCATCTTGCTTGTTTCTGAAGACCCATCTTGTTACAATAACAAACTTGTCTGTTGGTTTGGAGACAAGTTTCTAGACATCATTCCTTTTGAACTAATTAAGTTCCTCTTGCATGGCAAGAATCCAGCTTTCATCTTCAAGAGCTTCCTCAATATGCTTTGCTTCAATTTCAGATAAAAAAGCCATATTGCTTGACTCTCTTAAGACAGATCTGGTTCTAACAACTTTAGAGGGACTTCCAATGATAAGATCTTCAGGATGATGAGCTTTGAACTTCCAGTCTCTTCTGAGATCATCATTCTGATGTTGATTTGACTGATGAGTCATCTGCTCCACTTGTCTGACAGATTCCTCAGCAGATTCAATTTTTGATACGTCTGGCTGTTGACTCGTCTGCTGGGTAAGGTCAAGTCCTGCAAGATCATCTTCTAGATCTGATAGTTCCTTATCAGTCTTTAGATTATCATTGAATTTTACATGAATGGATTCCTCAACAATAGAGGTTCTAGAGTTAAAAACTCTATATGCCTTAGACACTTCATAATATCCAATGAAGATACCTTTGTTTACCTTGGAATCAAACTTTCCAAGTTGATCCTTGGTATTTAGGCTGAAGCATTCACATCCAAAAGCATGGAAATAAGATATGTTGGGTTTTCTACCTTTCCACAATTCATAAGGAGTCTTCTTTAGGATAGACCTTATAAGTATTCTATTTTGCAAATAACATGCAGTGTTTACTGCTTCAGCCCAGAAGTACTTAGGGAGATTATTTTCATTGAGCATTGATCTAGCCATCTCTTGCAGAGATCTGTTCTTTCTCTCAACCACTCCATTTTGCTGTGGAGTTCTAGGTGCAGAGAAGTTGTGAGAGATTCCATTCTCTTCACAAAACAGTTTGAATTGCTCATTTTCAAATTCTCCCCCATGATCACTTCTAAGGGTAGAAATACAGAAACCTTGCTCATTTTGCACTTTCTTACAGAATACAGAGAATGCCTTAAAAGACTCATCCTTGTGGGTTAAGAAAAGTACCCAAGTAAATCTAGAATAGTCATCAACAATGACAAATCCATATTTCCTTCCAGCTAAACTGGCAACACTAACTGGTCCAAAAAGATCCATGTGTAACAACTAAAGAGATCTAGAGATTGATACAAGGTTTTTTGATTTGAAACTTGATTTTACTTGTTTACCTCTCTGACATGCATCACATAAAACATCTTTCTTGAAACTAATATCAGGCAATCCTCTCACAAGGTTATCCTTTTTCAATTTCGAAATAAGTTTCATACTAACATGTCCTAGTTTCTTATGCCATAACCATCTTTCATCCTCTTTAGACATCAGACAAGTTACACTTTGATCTGAGAGTTCAGTTAGCTCAATCTTATAAAGATTTTGCTGTCTATTAGCTGAAAAGAGGGTCTTGCCACTCTTGTCTTTGACTATGCATTCATTCTTAGTAAAGGAGACATCAAATCCACTATCACATAATTGACTTATGCTAAGTAAATTGTGTCTTAGTCCTTCAACCATAAGCACATTTGAGATAGAGGGAAGAGGGGGTTTACCACCAATTGTACCAACATCAATTACTCTTCCTTTTTGATTGCCTCTTAAGATAAAAATATGACATAAGAGATTATAAAACGTAACCTTGAGGATAGTTAATGGACTAAGATAATGATATGGTAAGATGTAATAATGAAGACTTAATAAAGAGATTATTTAATGAGACAATGACATTATTTGGTAACGACGTAGTGTTATCAATGTTGTTGGTTAAATCATTCTTAATGCTTATTGGTCAAGCTTGAGTATGATAAATCACTTTGATGCTTATGGGTCAAAGTTGATAGCTATGTTAATGGCGTTGATGGAGGTGGTTGCCATATTGTTTGTATGTTAGCATTGCATGCATCATGACATGGTGTTGTTAGTTTGGGGGAAGTTACGATGACTGGAGAGTTCGGCTAAGAGTATGGCGAACTGGCCGTCCGCGGTAATTCAACCGAGAGTTAGGTGAATCAAGCACATCCGTGGTGGTCCATCCAAGAGTAAGGTGGATCGGCTATCCAAGCAGTCCACCTGTAAGTTTGGTGAACTGCCGGCGTTGGTGCTTATTGGCCAATGTGGATATCTAACTCCGAAATCGTCTTCCTGAGTTAGTTATTGGATCCACATTACATATGGAGTAGCGGAGTAGCTTTGCATTACATAGTATGTTATAATGTGATATGATGGAGTATGTTATGTTATATGTTATATCATGATGTTTTACATGTTGTGTGATTAGCTTGCTAACTACTCTATTATCGTTTATGTTTATTTGTACAGTTCCTTACTCCCTACTATTGTTGTTGTTATTTTTTATGTACATTTGGTTATGCAGAGGATGGTGATCAGCCAGCTGAGAAGTGATCCCAAGGAGATCGCTTGCTCATAGTATAGTTTAGTTTATGTTACTTGTTTTTCCGATGTATTATCGGTAGTGGTTACCAGTTCTGATATGTGACATCAGGATTTGGGTTGTTTTATGTTTATGTTTTCGCAGTTGTTACTTATGTTTAACGTTTTGGATCATATGATCCTTGTTACCCTTTGGTTTTAATTTATGGATTTTTATTTTATATGATATTTTTTTTATATTCTTCGTATGCGGGGTAGCGGGTGTCACATTTAGTGGTATCAGAGCCGGTCTGTCCTATTGGTCAGGGTATGTGTCTGTTATTTTATCTTCTGTGTACTCTTATATGGTTGTCTATGCCTGGCATGGATAATGATATATGATTATAGGAGCCTTAGTTTCTATTTTTGCTTAACATCCTGTATTGATAATTATTCAACAATGCAAGAGGATATGGCATGTAGAAACGATCGTGTGATTGCGGATGCTCTGGCGTTGTTGGCCAATGCCATCGCTTAGAATAATCAGAATCAGTACCATCATAGGGGTGCTGCTGAGTTCCAGGGTCTGGATAAGTTCCATAGGAACAACCCGCCTTCGTTCAGGGGAGCTTATGACCCTAAAGGAGTTTTTCTATGGATTCGCGAGCTCGAGAAGATATTTAGGGCCATCGCATATACTAATGCCCAGAAGGTCACTTTTGGGACTTTCATGCTAGTTGAGGAAGCTGAGCACTGGTGGGAGAATTGCCGTCAGTGTATGGAGGCTGCAGGTACTGCAATTACTTGGGTTGCCATCAAAGAGATGTTCTTTGGGAGATGGAGTTCCTGGATCTGAAGCAAGGAAATATGTTCGTTGGGGAGTATGCGGCGAGGTTTGAGGAGCTGTCACGTTACTACACACTTTATCAGTACGTGAATGATGACCGCTCCAAGTGTGTGAAGTTCGAAGATGGTCTACGCCCAAAGATCAAGCAAGCCATCACTTACCAGGAGATTCGGGTCTTTCTTGTCTTTGTGAAAAAGTATAGGATCTTTGAAGATGCCTACAAATCCAGAGTTGCATTCTTCAAGAGTTCAGATGCTCAAGGTTGTAGGAAGAATGATCAACGTGACAAAGGGAAGCAGCGTCTAGCACCAGTTAGCCGTGGGTTCAAGCAGAGTGGCAAGAAGCCATAATTTTCAGGAGGCAAGTCCGAGGAATAGGATTCTTCTAATCCTAGGCCCATCAGATGCGGCAAGTATGGGAAGGACCACTTCACCAGTCAGTGCAAAGAAATCGATGTTATCTGCTTCAAGTGTGGCAAGTTTGGCCACATCAGCCTCGAGGTTGGAGGATCAAAGGCAGAATCGCAGAGTGCTAGCAAAAGTCAGAATTCTCAAGCCAACCGACTGAGGACAATTGGAAGAGTCTTTACTCTCAGTGAAGCTGAAGCCTCCGAGTTCGAAGACCTGATCCAAGGTAAATGCCTTATTTGATGGAACTCCTTTAGTTGTGTTATTTGATTCAGGTGCAACCCATTAGTTAATATCACATGATTGTGTCAAAAACCTTAGATTGCCTGTGACCCTTCTTGATTTTTGATTTGATTGTTGCCACACCTACAAATAAGCTTGTTCTTACTTCTCATGTTTGTAAAAGTTACCCCATTACCATTGATGATAAGGACTTTGTAGTTGAGCTTGTATGTTTACCCCTTAAACAACTTGATGTTATCCTTGGTGTGGATTGGTTGTCTTTCAACCATGTTCTCTTGAACTGTTTTAATAAGACCATTTTTTTTGGAACTCCTATTAAGTCTAAGGATCCGAGGTTTCTTTCTGCTAGCCAAGTTAAGGCTTCTATGAAAGAAGTGGCCCAAGTTTACATGATGTTATCTTCCCTAGAAGTAGAGAGCAGATCTAGTGTTGAGGATGTGCCTATAATGAGAGAGTTTCCTGCAGTGTTCCCTGAGGATGTTTATAGTCTACCACCTTAGAGAGATGTTGAGTTCACCATAGACATTGTGCCTGGGACTAGACCTATATCCATAGCACCTTATAGGATGTCTCCTCTAGAGCTAGCAGAGTTGAAGAAACAGTTAGAAGAGTTGATCCAGAAACAGTTTGTTAGACTTAGTATGTCCCCGTGGTGAGCACCTATGTTGTTGGTGAAGAAGAAGAATGGTAGTATGAGGTTATGTATCGATTATCGATAGCTCAACAAGGTGACCATTAAGAATAGGTACCCTCTCCTTAGGATCGATGACCTTATGGACTAGTTGATAGGTGCTTCATCTTTTCAACGATAGATCTGAGGTCAGGGTATCATCAGATTCGGGTCAAGTCTGAGGACATTCCGAAAACTGGGTTTCAGACGCGTTATGGTCACTACGAGCATTTGATTATGCCTTTTGGTGTGACTAATGCTCCTGCCGTGTTCATGGACTATATGAACAAGATCTTTTACCCTTACTTGGATAAGTTTGTGGTAGTCTTCATAGATGACATCTTAGTATACTCTAAGACTAGAGAAGAGCATGAGGAACATTTGAGGATAGTGTTGCAGACCCCTAATTAAAAACAGTTGTATGATAAGTTGTCTAAGTGTGAGTTTTGGTTTGAAGATGTGAGTTTCTTAGGACACATCATCTTTAAAGGAGGGATAGCTGTAGACCTAGCTAAGGTAGATATCATGCTCCAATGGGAAGCACCTAAGTCAGTGACCGAGATTATGAGTTTCTTGGGTTTAGCAGGGTACTATAGGAGGTTTATAGAGGGGTTCACTAAGATAGCTCTGCCTTTGACCCGCCTTACTAAGAAAGATCAGATCTTTGTATGGGACTCAAAGTGTGAGGAAAGTTTTCAGACGTTGAAGGATAGGTTAACATCTACACTTGTGCTAGTTTTACCCAACCCTAGTGTACTGTGATGCTTCGAAGCAAGGTTTAGGTGGTGTGTTGATGCAGAATGGTCAGGTAGTAGCTTAAGCTTCTAGGCAGTTGAAAATCCATGAAAAGAACTACCCTACCCATGACTTGGAGCTAGGAGCCGTAGTGTTTGCCTTGAAGATTTGGAGACATTACCTTTATGGAGCTAAGTTTGAGGTTTTTCGTGATCATAAGAGTTTGAAATATTTGTTTGATTAGAAAGAGCTGAATATGAGGCAACGTAGGTGGATGGAGTCTCTTAAGGATTATGATTTTGAGCTTAGTTACCACCCAAGAAAAGCCAATGTAGTGGCTGATGCCTTGAGGAGAAAAACCTTACATGGTTCAGCTTTGATGGTTAGAGAAATGGATTTGATTGAGGAGTTTAGAGGCTTGAGCTTAGCTTGGGAAGTTACCCCTAGGAGTATTAGGCTTGGAGAGTTGAAGATCACTAATAGTCTGATAGATCATATTAGAGAGGGTCAGAAGATAGATATATACCTTTTAGACTAGCGGGAGCTGCTTGCTCAGGGTAGAAACCTTAGTTTCAAGGAAGGAGCTGATGGAGTTTTGAGGTTCTAGGATAGAGTTTGTATACCCGATGTTCCGGAGCTTGGGAAGTTGATCCTTGAGGAAGGCCATATGAGTGGTTTAAGCGTTCACCCAGGTACCACGAAAATGTACCAGGATCTGAAGTGTATGTTTTAGTGGCCTAGGATGAAGAAAGATGTGGCCGAGTTTGTTTATGCGTGCTTAATATGTCAGAAGGCTAAGATAAAACATTAGAAACCTTCAGGTAAGATGTAGACTTTCAGTATCCCGGAGTGAAAGTGGGATAATATCTCTATGGATTTCGTGTCTGGACCCCCTAGGACTCCAGCTAGTTGTGATGCCATATGGGTTGTTGTGGATCGGTTGAGTAAATCGGCCCATTTCATTCCTATGAACATGGAATATCCACTAGAGAAGTTGACCAGGTTGTATATCAGAGATATAATTAGACTACATGGTGTACTCTCTAGCATAGTATCATATATAGATCCTAGATTTACCTTTAGGTTTTGGAATAGCTTGCATGAGGCTTTAGGGACCAAGCTTAGACTGAGTTCAGCTTACCAACCGCAGACCGATGGTCAGACTGAGAGGACCATCCAATCCTTAAAGGATCTTCTGAGAGCTTGTGTGCTCGAGCAATCGGGTAGTTGGGATAAGTTCTTACCTCTTATAGAGTTCACCTATAATAATAGTTTCCATTCCATTATTGGGATGGCACCTTATGAAGCCTTGTATGGGAGGAGGTGTAGGACACCCTTGTGTTGGAACGAGCCTGGTGAGGATGTTGTGTTACGACCTGAGATAATGCAAGAGACTGCATAAAAAGTGAGGATGATCCAGGATAAGATGAGAGTGGCACAGAGTAGGCAAAAGAATTATCATGATAAGTGAAGAAAAGCTCTCGAATTCTAGGAAGGTGATCATGTGTTCTTGCGAGTTACTCCAACAACTGGGTTGGAAGAGTGATGAAGTCCCGGAAACTTACTCCCCTATTCATTGGCTCTTACCAGATACTAAAAAAAGTCGGTGAGGGATAGGCAGAAAGGCTATGCCGACATGAGGAGAAGACCCTTGGAATTTCAAGAGGGGACCATGTCTTCGTGAGAGTTACCCCAAGAGATGGAGTGAGCAGGGCAATCAAATCCAGAAAGCTGACACCTAAATTCATAGGACTGTTTCAGATTCTTCGACGAATCGACCTTGTAGCCTATCAGATAGCTTTGCCACCAAATCTGTCAAAACTCCACGATGTCTTTCACGTCTCTCAACTCAGAAAGTACCACCTTGATCCATCACACGTGCTAGAGCCCGAATCAATCCAAATGAAAGAGAACCTTGAGTATGAGGCTTCACCTGTTCAGATCGTGGATAGAAGGATCAAGGAACTACGAGGCAAGCACATTCCGTTAGTCAGGTTGGAATGGAACCCAATGACTGGTGATTCAACGTGGGAGCGTGAAGCTGAGATGAGCCAAAGTCATCCTTATCTGTTTTCAGATATGCGATGGAAATTTAGGGGACGAAATTTTCTGTAAGGGGGTGGTAATGTAACATCCCGATTTTGTGTAATTCTAATCGAGTTGGTTAATCTCGATTAGGACTTTGGATGCTTGTGTGAATTGTTATGTGCTAGTTTAAAACCTAGTTGGAAGATTAAGAATAGGCTTGAACAAGGTTTGAAGTACCTAAGGTGTTAAATGCAACACCCTTTCCCGAGTGTCACATTCCTGAACGATTATAAGGCCGAAAATAATATTAATGCGGAAAAATACGGTTTTCTTTTTCTTTTTCTTTTCACAATGATATAATGGGATTAGTAAATTAAGTAATAATAAATGAACTTAGGTTCACCACACATTTCTAAAAGTCATACAGAATTATGTATAGAAATAAAAACAATACTGTATACAGACATAGGTCCAAGCCTAACTGATAATAAGTATATAATTAAGTATTAGGAGTCACAGCTCCCCAAAAGGTACAACTGACACTTGGACACAGCCTGGCCAAAACAAAACAGCAAAGGGAGTCCCCCTCCGGACTCAAAGTATATGCTGAACTAAATCATCGTCACACCCATCTTCTTAAGTAGAAACAACAATACCAGCAAAGAAGATATATAGATATGGGTGAGATTCCCAATCATCAACAAAGCAAAATAGCAGAAGTAAAAATGAGACGACGCACCAAGTAATAACATACTTAACATGCATACCATAAATCTCAATATATCATGTTAATCAATTAGCAGCATAATATAAGGCATCCTCGAAAACAGAATAGTGATGTACAACAAGTAAATGTAATCATCAACAGCCATGCAATGCAATGTACATGACCCAATATCATATGCCATAAGGGTAAACTCTGACCCCTACTCCATGGAGCTAACAAAGTGTCGAAGAGAGTGAATGTGAGGACATGTTCCGAGTACGCCAACCTTGGGTAAGATGCTACAACATTCGTAACGTGCACATATCTGGCTTTATGGAAACACTCTACACTAAACATGAAAAGTACAGCATCTAGTCGAGGATATCAATGTATTGCTCAGAGTCGCCACGACACAGAAGAGCTACCAACTGGTCACATTTCAGCCTTTCCAACCCTGATACCTCCAAGACTATTTAAAACGTCACCGTAAGATTCGCACCTGCATTAAGGTGTAAGCTTAACTCCTAGGCTCAAGGCCTTACAGCTCATGCAATGAAATGCCAATGCTTACACTAAGTAGATGCGATAAAGCAATGTCTATCCACTGGATAAATCTCAAGGTTCACTAAGGTTCTCTTCCTTAGGAACTATATGCATCTTTGTATTACAAAACTTTTATCCACTGGATAAATCTCGTGATCCTTCCGGGATCGAATCATCACAAGACTAAAACACTTGAACGACTTTCTCGAATCTAAATTACCGGTCCGTCATCGAACTACTGTTTCAAAACCCAAAACTTTCATGTTTGTGTTTATGTCTTATGAATTACATCTCAAGTCCTAAGCATTATGAAGAAGGATTGAGAATCCTCTTAGATAAGTCTTTCATCCTCTCTAAGATATTAATTCCTTGAATTTCAAGTAATGAAATAAGTATTGATTCACTTAAGTCTTATGAAGTCATTGATGAATTAAATCATCAATGGTATAGTGCATGGTCTTGTTTCACCATATACTATACTTAATTATCTCTTTTCTTTTGCTCTAAGTTAATTACTTAACTTAGGTTTTCATGCGTAAAACCTTACGATTTAGAATTGAAAACTCTCGATTTGAGACTTTGTAAACCAAAACCTTTTTAATTAAAAACTCATTTGATTTGAAATAACTTTGTTACTTGCTTAAAGTAAAGTACCTTAACTAAATTGAAAAGGATTTTTCCTTACTAACTTAGTGTAAAACCATGTTCTAAGTTGTAAAAGATAATGGAATTTCATTTAGTTTTTCGAACTATGATTCATTTAAAACGATACTTTAGGACAAAGTCCTCTTTATACTTTGAAGATTGAATTTTAACTTAGTTTTCAAAAGAGTGTGATATTCCATTAAACCTAAGGTAACTTTATATTACTTTTACTTTTATGAAATCACTTTCATCATTTTATTTTTAACACACTTAGTTAATTGGATAAACTATGACTAAAGTAAAAATACATTTTCACCTTAGTAAAACACTTGAAGGTCAAAACTCTATTTGATCTTTGGATCAAAATCACTCCTTGTTTTGTTTTGAAATATAAGTTACTAAAACACTTTCTAACTTTTCAAAAACATTGAATGTTCAAGAACAATTCATGTTCTTCCTTTTTCTTATGGTCATGGCCGAATACTCCCACACAAGGGATGTGAAGATTTTGCTTCACTAACTTGTCAAGTGATAGCTCAAAATGCTCACAATATAATGATGAACAACAATCATGCATCATTCAATCATAATCAAGCATAAAAATCCTTACTTGATCTAGAGATCAAAGTATGGTTTTCAACATACATGAAAATATTTTTCCATCCAAGCATACATCATCATAAACATATACTAAGCATAGTACCATTATTACAATCATGTTCTCAAAGAGAACTTCATAAACAAAGTAGTGAACCCAAGCAAAGGGGTTTCATCCAAACCAAGCATAAACAACCATTTTCATCTTCCACCAATTTTGGGGTGATGAGATTCACCCCCCATTCCTTTTGTGAAGTAATCCTCCGAATGAAAATCGTCTGACCAGTTCGCGAATCTCCCGATTATTCCCCCGAATACTCAACACCAACTACATTCACACAATCAATTCAAATATCAACATTAAACAACACAAATTTTCCCTATTTCCTTAGACTTAGGGTTCGGCCATATATAGAGAAAAAAAACTAGGGATTTCATTTGGTTTCAATCTCTTGGATGGATGATCCTTAGATATACCTAACACTAAAACAAGTCTCATTACTCAAAACTTGAATAAAAAACTCAAGCTTTTTCACTCTATAGGTTTCGGCCTCATCATACCCATATGGGATAGGAAAATATTTTTCCTACATACTGTTGGACAGAGAGAGGATGATGAAACTAACTCATAGAAATTGGTTTTACATTAAAAGGATTTTTCTACAATTTTCTATGGATTTATGAAGTTAGAAGTTCAAACTTGAAAATAGATGAAAAACAAGTTTTCAATGAAAGAATATGAAGATTGAGAGATCAAAGGAAGAGTTCATACCTCTTAGAAGATGAAGATGATCAAGTTTATCAACTTTGTTTCACAAAATCACTTGAAGTTTCTTAAGGAAAATGAGAGAAAAGGTGATGAAATTTGAGGAAAATGTGAGTTATGAAGAAAAAGGGGTGGAAGGCCTTCATGAAGGTGAAGGAGGCGTGTGAGATGAAGGGAGGGGCAAGAATGTCCAAAAAAATTTCATTTAAGGGCAAAATCGTTTTTTCACACAAGGTTAAATGGTAATTATGAAAAAGGTTAGGGGTATTTTGGTCTTTTCGCGTCCAGATATTTTCTAACGTCATCATGACACTGGCACACTTTCCTGGGTGATGTGACTTCACGTTTATCCATTAGTGAGTCCCGGTAAATCCAAATTCAGCTCCGTTCATCACCCGATTTAAGATTTCGTGCGGATAACTTATATTATTTCGCTTTTTAGTGCAAAAAACCAATTTTATCAATATTGTAGAAAATTCGATTCTAAGACTAACGGTTTTTTTCACGAGTCAAAATTAGGTCATCTGAGCAGTAAAATCATACTGTCAGTGAAAAACGCAGACCGGGCTCTGTCTAAGTTTTAGACCCAAAATTTAATCGAAGCTCTCACGACGACGTAGAGTATGAATGTGGTCTCACTTTATTTTATTTCATTTTCTAAACCTCAGATAAAAATATAAACTCATTTGTACAGTTTATCGGTCTTAGAAAGCATGAAAATCGGGATGTTACATTAAACGAGAAACTGTGGGAGTCAGAAGTTTGGAAGGCTCTTCCCAGCTGAGCAGCACACTCAAGCGTGCTGAGTGCGTTTGCCAGCTGGTGTAATTTTTGACGCGTGTACTACACGTGTCAGGCCAGGGTGAAGGTGGAGTGGATAAGGCTCCACGCTCAAGTGTGGAGGGAACCCCACGCTCAAGCGTGGGCACGCTCGAGTGTGCTTGATGTCCACACTAAAGTGTGCTCAGCAGATCAAGATGGACGAGTTTCTTTCGCTTCTCCATTTCTTGCACGAAACTAGGAGAGTCCAGAGAGCTTTTCCTACGTTCTAGAGAGAGAGACTAAGATTTTAGAGTGAGAAAGCAAGGTTTCAAGGCGATGGAGGTATCGGAACGCGATTCCAACTGTAACGTTGTGATCGTGACCAAATTGTCTACGACTTTGACGAATTCGTTTCTCCATTCGTCAAAGGTAAGCTTGAATCCCTACCACGTGTTCTTTGTGGTTCTTCGAGACTTTACCTTTGTCCTTTAACTTTTAAGCTGCCCTAGGGCTAACACTATAGCATATGTGTTGTGCTCGTGATTAGAGCTAAGTTCGTGCTAGCGGTTGCTTGAGTGACGAAGGTGTGCACGCAACTGTTCTTAGGGCTGCCATTGAAGGAGGCTGCGAGCTCAAGCTTGGAGGAGCAAGCCGGTGATCGCGTGGATTTGCGTGTATACTATTCAGGTGAGGAGAAAGAGTACTGCTGTTGTCGGGAAGGCAAGAGTAGTGTAGTATGTTTCTGCTATGTGTAGGAAAACCCTAACTCTATGAGTGGTTGAGCCACGATAAAGTACCTAAACCTTAGGTTTAGCTTACTTTGGGCTATCACCGTTAGGTTTGGAAACCCTAGGTTAGCAAACTGTTGACTGAGGATGATCTGCTTCGTATGACTGCTGTAATGTTGGATTCTGTTGTTGCTATCTGTCTAAGTGCCTATATGCTACTTGGTATGTTATATGCTGCTATGTACTGTCTGTTGATATTACTGTTGTTGTCATTATTACTATTGTTGTTATGCCATTTGCAGTAATTGTTGTGTGGTGGCGGAATGCCATAGAGTTAAGTTGGTTGTGTGTCATACTGTTATCGGGTTGATACCGTGGATGGTGCCGTTTTGTTGTGCTGGTTTCTTGAGGTTGTGGTCGTGATGTTTGAACGGTGGCTCATGGATGTGTGGCGTCAAGGCTGTGGCTGTGTGGATGCAGTGGCATCGTGATGTTTCTCACTGAGTGTTTAGGCGTGAGATCCGGTGTCAAGCCCATTGAGGATGTTTGTTGCATATCATCAGCTGCCAAGTGGCGAGGCCGTATGACAGGTAGTATGGGTTGCCAGCGTCATACGAGGTTAGTTGTACTTGAGTGCGGGTACGGAAAGTAGCTGGGGTATTCAAGTGAGTGACATTGGGGATGTTGCCGATCTCGAGAATAGTTTACAGTGACAAATGAGGTAGCTCCTATCTTGTCGTGACGCCCGATCCAGACCAGTTTGCCCGACTAATCCCAAAGCTTTCCATGTTACAGGCTAATGTTCCAAGGCGACCGAGATACCCCGGTTCAGTGTGGAAGGGGGATGCACTCTTATTGATCACGGCGAGCAGTTCAATTTCTTGGACAAACAAACTCCGTTCCGACACAGAACCTGTCCGCTGTGGACTTGTTCGGGTGTGGAACCATTCCGGTGTGGAACCGGCTTTGTGAGTTTTCGGCCGACATGCTGGATGGGATTAGTATCCTGGTCTAGAGGATTGATCTGAGTGTGAGACTCATGGAGATGGATGCCCATTGCATGTGTTGTCTTGAGAGACATATGTTTGAGTTCAGTAACTGTCATACTTGTTGAACCTGCTATTTGCTATATGATACTTGTTTACTGCACTACTGCTTTTATTTCCGACATTGCTATGCGCTGTATTTCTTATCTCCCTACCGCTTTTTGTATGTCTGTTTGGTTCTCAGTTCGCGTGAAGATAAGGAGCCAGCTGATGGACCCGAGGACGCACCCTTTCATCACATCGACACCGAAGACGTCGGTGTTGGACCTGATCGAGATCATCTATCACGATGATCGAGGGTGGCACGTGGACCCCTCGACCTTTCTGACGGTCTACACAAGGCCGGTGAGCATACTATTCCGAGGAGGGGCATCGCACAGGGAGGACATCATGGGACTCTTTAAAGTCATGCAGTTCCTACCTTTCCCACTTATGTGGCTACCACCGACGCGTCATGAGCGAGACCATACGTGGGTCGAGCCAACATCATCGCAGGCGACCAGCAGGAAAGGTTACGTCTACCGAGGCCAACACCGGAGGATGGAGCAGTATTTGAGGACCTATTGTCGGCGTAGGATTGATGTGTCCAGCTCGTCATCGGAGTATGAGCCTTTGGTGAGGTATAGGCATACTCGTGACGAGGGCTAGGGTAGTTCAGGGCATCCTCACCATGGTGGGAGCATGCCAGTGCGTCCTAGGTTGTGAGCTGAAAGCTTTTTATGTATTTTTGAGTTGGGATGGGTAGTGCTGGTGAGTTGCGAGGGTTTCTGTCTTATGCTTTTGGCTGTACTTTTGTTTCTTTTGGTTTTGTTTTAAACAGTTTGTATATATATGTACAGTGCCCTACTGATGGGGCTATGATACGCATGGTTGATGCATAGTTATCTTCTTGTTGCGCTTTTACTCTGATATGATATATGCTTTCCATATGTTGTATGTTTTAAATGCGCATGTTTCCACTACGTTGTTGAATACCACGCTATCACTATAATATGGTTAAACATAGTTAATAATAGGAGTTTGGGACTGATAGGATTATCCTTCTGAGAAAGGAGGGTGGTCACACTTTGGTGGTATCAGAGCGTTGAGAACGTTCTGCAACCAATGGGATGATTTCATATTTTTATGGGGTCATCTCAACCGTGCTCTCAACAGCACACCCTAGCCAGTTGGCCAGCACGCCCGTGCTCAGGCCGTGCCATTGTTAGAATTAAGAAAACTTCACAGTTTTTAAATAAAATGAGACTTAATAACCTCTTGAGATAAAAATAGGACATAAGAGATTATAAAACGTAACCTTGAGGATAGTTAATGGACTAAGATAATGATATGGTAAGATGTAATAATGAAGACTTAATAAAGAGATTATTTAATGAGACAATGACATTATTTGGTAACGACGTACTGTTATCAATGTTGTTAGTTAAATCATTCTTAATGCTTATTGGTCAAGCTTGAGGATCATAAATCACTTTGATGCTTATTGGTCAAAGTTGATAGCTTTGTTAATGGCGTTGATGGAGGTGGTTGCCATATTGTTTGTATGTTAGCATTGCATGCATCATGACATGGTGTTGTTAGTTTCGGGGAAGTTACAATGACTGGAGAGTTCGTCTGAGAGTATGGCGAACTGGCCGTCCGCGGTAATTCATCCGAGAGTTAGGTGAATCAAGCACATCCGTGGTGGTCCATCCAAGAGTAAGGTGGATCGGCTATCCAAGGGGTCCACCTGTAAGTTTGGTGAACTGCCAGCGTTGGTGCTTATTGGCCAATGTGGATATCTAACTCCGAAATCGTCTTCCTGAGTTAGTTATTGGATCCACATTACATATGGAGTAGCGGAGTAGTTTTGCATTACATAGTATGTTATAATGTGATATGATGGAGTATGTTATGTTATATGTTATATCATGATGTTTTACATGTTGTGTGATCATCTTGCTAACTGTTCTATTACCGTTTATGTTTATATATACAGTTCCTTACTCCCTACTGTTGTTGTTGTTGTTGTTATTTTGCATGTACCTTTGGTTATGCAAAGGATGGTGAGCAGCCAGCTGAGGAGTGACCCCGAGGAGATCGCTTGCTCATAGTATAGTTTAGTTTATGTTAGTTGTTTTTCCAATGTATTATCGGTAGTGGTTACCAGCTCTGATATGTGACATCGAGATTTGGGTTTTTTTATGTTTATGTTTCCGCTGTTGTTACTTATGTTTAACGTTTTGGATCATGTGGTACTTGTTACCCTTTGGTTTTAATTTATGAATTTTTATTTTATATGATATTTTTTTTTTTTTATATTCTTTGTATGCGGGGTAGCGGGTGTGACACATGTTATATCCGAGTTATTATTAAGTTAGTTCTTATATTGATATTCCAGTGCTCAATGGTTTATTCCTTTAATTGTTTATAATACATATGTTAAGTTAAAATCTGGTAAATGCCTTAACAAAAGTAAGAATGTTCTGTTATCTCAAATAAGGGGAGAACATGAGAACATTAGTATAACAAAGGGAAAATAACAAAAATAGAGTTTTATGTGCTACTCTCCTTTTTGCTGATATCAAAAAGGGGAAGAATAAAAATGTATGATATACATATTTGTTTATATGCTTTTAAAAAGAAAACTACAAGTTTGTGGTAACATAAGGAAAACGAAGCTAAGATTGGTATCACTTGGTGAGTTTTCAGTTGGTATCATCAAACATGATAAGTTGGTATATGATAGTTAGTTAAAGACTTCCACAAGTCGAAGATAATGTTGGCTTATTTTCTATTGAGTTGGTATCTTCTATGTATTCTTTTGGCACTCTATGTTGGTCATTAAAATCATATAAAAATATTTTGACATCATAAAAAAGGAAAAGATTGTTAGGTCTCCAAGCGTCTGTCAGTCTTTCTATGCCTTTCATAGTTTGTGCTAAGCGTCTGACCCTTGTGTTTTGATGTATCTAATCATTTGGTATATGATTTAAATGAACTGTATAAATATTGTTGATGATTTTCTTGAGTGTGCAGAAAAGCTTCGTGTGTCTGCAAATTTGATGTGTCTGATAGAAGCAATCCAATAAAGAAAGCTTAAAGCATGCAAGATATTTTCTCTGAAGCATGATTTGAAGAAGCTCAAGAAGCGTCTGAAGTTCAAGTAACGTCCTAAGAAAAAGAAGCGCCTGTTAACTTAAATAGACAAGATTTCTTTTTATGCGTCTACTCCAGATCGTCTCGCACCAATTTGGAAAAGATATGTTCCTCTATGTGTCTGATGTCAAGACTAAAACAGAATCTTTCCAATAAGCCTCTACAAAAGCGTCTTGACCCTATGATTTAAAGATCTGATCAGAAGAACTATTAAATATGTTAGCAACATATTATTAAGATTATTTATAACTTCGAATCATACAACGATTCACTCCAAAGTCAAAATGAGCAACCAAGCATCCCTGCTGTATAGTACCTGACAATAATACCTTTAGTACGCAAAAACAATAACTTTATATCTATTGTTCTGACCGATTACACTAAAGAGGTATTTTGCGCTGGGCAAAGACTCTGATGCTACTCTGAACCTAGTTGCTATATGTTTAAGATATTTGTCTCAATACAATTAAAAAAACATATTTATTAAAAAAATTACCATATACTATACAAGGATAGGTTTTATTTAAAAAAAACTTATCAGGCATAACATCATTTAAATCATATATATAAAATATTAAAATTATCAAGTATTACACTTTGCCTACCTATAGGGATGGCAATGGGTAGGGTCTGGGTAGGGTACTATAGTATCCGTCCCCATACCCGCGTTTGAAAAAAATACCCGTACCCAGACCTATACCCGCGTGGGTAGCAAATTAAGTACCCTTATCCGTACCCTCTGGGTACCTAAGTACCCATACCCGAATCCATTATCCGAACTTTAACTAAGAAAAAGGGGGAAAATAAAACAAAGAACATCAGCAGCTGCTGTTAGTGCTTAGATCAGTAGGTGATTAAGTTTGAAAGAGAAAAATAGTTAAGAAACCGTAGGTTACATTAATTTTATTTTTAAAATTTGATATATAATTATAATTATCTGTATTAATATAAATATATAAATATATATATTTATATATGCGGGTGCGGGGCGAGGTGGGTACTAGAGTATCTGTACCCACACCTATACCCTCTCCTGTTTGCGGGAAATTACCCAGACCCGCACCCGTACCCACAAAGCGGGTATTTATCCTACCCATCATGAGTATTTTTTGCGGATACCCAACGGATAGGGTCCAAATTGCCATCCATACCTACCTTGGCCCCCACCGGTCAATTGCACGTTGGAGATAAAATCCCAATTTCAATTTACAAACTAAAATAACAATCTTAAATTAAAGTTTTGGTGTCTCTAATTTACACTAATTTATTAATAAATCTCTATTTTTTCTTTTTCAAGTCAGTATTTATACATACAACAAGTTTTCAAATTAGTCTCTCATCATTAATTTATGTTATAATGCCGTTATAATAACTTGGCTAACAAAGTAAGTGTTTCTTTATTAAAAAAAAAAAGCACCTTTAAAGACTCATTTTCTCCATAAAATCTTAAATAAGATGCTTCTTTATTCTAATAGATGTTTATTTCCTTTTAGTAAGTATTTTTTTCCAATAAATACTCTTTTTTATACTCTTTTTCTCCATAAAAATGTCTAGTAAAGACTAAATTAAAGGTGTTAAAACAAAACCTAACAGTTAGGACTATTTTAATTTTGTTTGTAAGTATGAGAACTAAAAGAAACAAAACTTAAAAATATATATTTAAGTATAACCGGTTCGATCACAGTTGGACCACGGTTGAACCAGTCAATCTGAAACCAATGTCTTTATCAGTTCAATGACTAATCCGTTTTTCAAAACATTACTAATGAGTGTAAACTATCACTACCAAAACTTTAATTTAACCTTAATTTTATAGAGTACCAGAATAGCTGGCCAAACCTAAATCTTGAATTAAGAAATATAAACAGAACCTTATGCCAACATCAAACAGGAAAAGGAAGCATTAAAAAATTTCAGATCCAAAAAAGAAAAAACACATAAGAAGTTTACAACGATTCAACATTGCATTACTAAAATCTACACTTGCTTATATCAAAAACCAGAATATTATACAGAACTACTTGAAGTTGTTATGGGCAGGGAAAGGAATAATCACAAATGTTCTTTTCCCTCTTCTTTCTTTAGGTTTCCATCTTTGAATTCACAAATCTCTTGTAATAGAGTACATAAAATGGACCTGTATTATTCAGTATGAAGGAGAACATGTAAAAACGGTTTCAGCCACATGAAGAATGAGACATGCACATTTCTCTCGATCTCATACAGTGTTATCGATGGCGGATGGTGGTCCATGACGGAAAGTCAAAATCCGCCATACAAATGGCGGATGGCGATGCTGCCATATGGTGGATGCCATAACGGGCATAATAAATAATATTATAAATATATATATATATATATATACATAACAAAAAAATGCAGAAAAAATATAAAATCTAAAACATATATATATATATATATATATATATATATATCTTATTCTCATTAATTATATTTTTATTAATATATTTTTTCTATATATAAATATATATTTATATGTTATTATATGTTATGTATTTATCTCTATTTTATAATAAATAATTATATTTAACATTTTTATCTTTTCTAGAAATTCTTAAATATTATATGATACTTTTTTTTTTGAGACATTATTATATGATACTTTATAATTTATACTTCATATATATACAATATAAGTATAAGTATACTAATAGACAAGAAGTGTTCCCCATGTAATTGTTGTTTAGCAGCTTATTTTAGGCATGTGGATGAAACAAACCAATTTGGGTGGAGGCCCAACACCCCTGTAGAAACTTAAAAAAAGACCTAACAATTTATTCTACTACAGCCGCCACTTTCTTCCATTCTTACATCAGCTGTTGCTTTCTTCTTCTTCTTCTACACTATTGCTTTCTTCTTCTTCTTTCTACACTATTGCTTTCTCCCCGTCGGAGAGGTTGATGGTTGCCGGAGAAAATTATGGACAGAGACTAGGGATGGCAAAGTGGGTCAACCCAACCCGCCCTGCCATTAACCCACCCAAAACGGGACGGGGCGGGCCAACCCGTTTTAGACATATGGGTTGAACCCCCCAACCCACCCCGCCTAATGGTGGGTTGGCGGGTTGGCCCGCCAAACACATAAAAACATAATTTGGGTTGGTGGGTTGGCGGGTTGACCCGCTATAAAAATAAAAAATTAACAAAAAATCATATAATATTTTTTTTTTTGTAATCTTCATATCCTTTCTTAAATTATTATTAAAAAATTGAAATAATCTTATCTTATAATATACAATTTGTGTTACAAAAGTAAAGATATTATTTTTGTAGTATATGAAATAATTCCAAGTAATAATTAAATTAAATTAAATAATATTAAATAATTAATAAATTAATTAAAAAAATTTATTTTTTAATATGGCGGGTTGGCAGGTCAACCCGCCCGCCTCGCCACCAACCCGTTTTCGGGTGGGTTAAGCGGGGTGGGTCAAAGTGGGTTGGTGGGTTAAGAACCCCAACCCACCCCGACAAATTCTGGCCGATTGGCGGGTTGGCGGGTTGACCCGCAACCCACTTTGCCATCCCTAACAGAGACCGGTTTGAGAGATGAGAGAAGAAACGGGTTGATGGGAAGAGAAGAGAGTGATCGAGGGATGAAAGAGAGAAGCCTTTAGGGTTTGTAACCCCAAATGAGCCGCGAATCAAGTCGAGTCGCGCGACCCAAACCAGCGAAAACCCCCCAAAAAAAGCATCTCAGCCGCCTTTCCGCCATGGACCGCCACTGCTATTCAGCCGCCATGGACCGCCATACGAAACCCGCCACGCCACGCCTTCTCTGTGGCTGGTTGTCCATTTTCCGCCATCCCTTTCCGCCATGGTGTAACACCCTGCTTTTTCGCTTCTATGTACATATGTGTTAATACTTACTTATAGATGCTTGCATATGTCGTCCTTGCTTGTTTTTGGTGCATAAGTTTATAGTTGTGATAGTTCAGCCTTTAGAATAATCAATTCATCTGAGTCTAAATAACCTGTTTCACGGTTTTGGCCATATCTTGAGTTCTAGACATCCGATCGAGATGATCTAGGATGCGTTGGAAAGCTTAGAGGATTACCTACAAGTTTTATTCAGGTGTCAATGCCAAAAATCGATTGGGAAATCGATTTCTAGGTGAAGAAATCGACTTCCAGAAGGAGGAAATCGATTGTTTGAAGAACAAAATCGATTTGGCCAATGGAAAATCGATTTCCATGGTTGTGGAATCGATTCTCATGCGTGTCAGAGCTTGTGTACGCGTTTTGGTCACCGGGCTATGCGGTGTACGGCCCATTCGTCCTAAAACGTCCCTAACAGTTATATATACATAGCGTACGACCTAAACCTAGTATCCACACCCTATTGTACTCACTTTTTGCATCTTCTCATCCCTAAGAGCTCTAATTGATCTCTTGCTCTAGAAAACCCAAAAGACGAATCCTGCTTTGGTGTTCTTTGTCAAGAACACGCCATTGTTTAGCTAATCCATTCCTGTTGCTAGAATTAATCTCCTAAGTTAGAAACCAAGGTGAGTTTCTAATCCTAGTTTTGTTTTCCCTTTCAATCCTTAACTTAAAGATCGACTCTACTTTCCAGTGTTGCAAACGTGATCAAGTGCTGAACCCGTAAGAAGGAATCATAGCAGAACTTGGCTCTGTTCTCTTTCCCTTAGGCTGTGAATCGTCATACCAAGTATGGGGGGAGAAAATTGGTCATGAATATGTGGGTTTTGGGATAGGTTAAGATGAAGGGGTTAACGCATGACCCCTATGTATGCCTGCGTATGCCTATGAATGTTGTTATGTTGTTTTCTAGCTATATGAGTATTGATTAATGAATAATTTGATGTTATAACATGTTTATAACTATGATTTGCTGATTTATATGATTGTTGATGAATTAATGATGATGAATATGCTGTTTATGTCATAATATGGTGTTTTGTTAACCTTATGCTATAAGAACATAGTTATAGGGAGAAAACAATTAGACAATGTGAGGTTGATGACCAAGGATTAGTTTGAGAACCCTTAGGTTATGATTTATGAGTGTTGGACTAATCAAATTGGTGATAAATAGCTTAGGCTCGAATGATATGCCAATTGGAGAACGTAGACTGGTCCGATAACGGAGAAAACCCGCTGCTGTGTGATCTGACACCCAGAAATCAATTTCCAGCACATGGAAATCGATTTGACTCGACCAAGAATCAATTTCCCAGGGTGTGGAAATCGATTTGGCCATGTAGAAATCGATTTCTAGAATCTATTTTCCTTGTTCAAAATCGATTGGGGAAATCCATTTGAACATGTTGAAATCGATTTCCAGAGATTGGAAATCGATTTGAAGACTTGAGAAATCGATTACAGAGATTGGAAATAGATTCTCACGTACCCAGGAGCAGTTTTGACCCCTTATGCTTGATGGATAGTGTTATGTAGGCTTGTTATAATCTTAATAAGATATGAATTGTGGTTTAGATATTAAGATTAAGTTACAATCTTAATAAATATATGACTTGAGGTTTAAATATTAGGATTAAGTTATAATCTTAATAAATATATGACTTGAGGTTTAAATATTAAGTTAAGTTATAATCTTAATAAAATATGAATTGAGGTTTAGATAATAAGATTAAGTATAATACTTAATAAAGATAATGTTAAGTTAAGACTTAACAAAGAGAACAATTAATAAGACGGTGATGTTATTGGTAACGACGTACCGTTACCGATGTTGTTGGTTAAATTATTCTTGATGCTTATTGGTCAAGTTTGATGTTGATAAATCATCTTTGATGCTTGTTGGTCAAAGTTGATAGCCATGTAATGGTCTTGATGATGGATGGTTGGACATGTGTTTGCATGTTGTTGAGCATAGCATGCATCATACGTTGACGTTGATATGTTGGGTGGAAAGCAAATGATGAATCGCGATAGTGGAGGCCACGATGGGTGTTATCCCGGCCTTGCGGGTATACTGGGTAGGGAAATTCCAGGTGACATGGGCTTGCTACCTATTGTCGGAGTGACCTAAAGGATAAGCTTGAGTACCCTGACTAGCCACTATACGTTATCAGGATTAGTGAGAGTGTTCAGGGATGGCCCATGGTCTGGCATATCATCCACGTTGATAACCGGACATGTACTCCTAATCGTCTTTCCAGAGTTAGAGTTGTTGGCCACATGCATACGGAGTAGTGATGTTGCATTTGCATTGACATGCATCTTAGGAGGGTGAACATGCTGTCGAGGAATGATCCCGTGGAGATCTCTCTTAGTAATAGTAGTTAGGATTTACGTTCAGTTGTTTAGTTTATTCCGATGTATTATCGGTATATGTATACCAACTCTGATATGTGACATCGGGATTCGGGATATGTTTATTATTTATGTTTTCCGCAGTTTGTTTTTAAAGGATTTTGATTATTTCAGATTCCTACGTTTGAGTTATAGATGACGTGATGCACATTACCCTTGAGGAAATGTTTTTATTTTAATTATTTATATTTTTTTTAAGACATGTATGATTTTATTTATATTTTATTTTATGCAGGGTAGTGGGTGTCACATTTAGTGGTATCAGAGCCGGTCTGTCCTACAGGCCGGGGTATGTGTCTGTTGTGTTCTCTTCTGTGTACTCTTATATGGTATAGAGTATTAAGTGTTTAGTTTTGTTTTGCTTAACTTCCGATATTGAGCTGTTTGCTTGAATAATGCAGGAAGTTATGGCTGGTAGAGATGATCGTGCGATTGCTGATGCCCTGGAAGCATTAGCTAATGCCATAGGGCAGAATCAGAATCACAACGGAGGTGGACCTGCTGAATTTCAGGGTTTGGATAAGTTCCAGATGAATAATCCACCATCCTTCAAGGGAGCTTATGACCCTGAAGGTGCTCAGACATGGATCCGAGAGCTTGAGAAGATCTTTCGGGCCATGGCATGCACCGATGCTCAGAAGGTTACCTTTGCTACCTTCATGTTGGTAGAAGCTGAACATTGGTGGGAGAATTGCCGCCAACGTTTGGAAGCTAAAGGCACTGTTGTTACTTGGGATGCCTTCAAGGAGAGATTCTTGGGGAAGTATTTCCCTGCTGATATACGCGACAAGAAGGAGATGGAGTTTCTGGCTTTGACTTAGGGAAACATGTCCGTTGGAGATTATGCCGCTAAGTTTGAGGAGCTGTCACGTTACTATCCACTCTACCAGTATTGTAATGATGATCGCTCTAAGTGTGTGAAGTTTGAGAATGGTTTGCGTCCAGAGATTAAGCAAGCCATCAGCTACCAGGAGATCCGTGTTTTCCCCACCTTGGTGAACAAATGCAGAATCTTTGAGGAAGATTATAAGTCCAGAGTTGCCCAGTTCAAGAATTCTGGTCCTCAAGGGAGTAAGAGGATGACCCAGCAAGATAGAGGGAAGCAGCAGTTGGCACCAGTTTGCCGTGGGTTCAAGCACGCCGGCAAGAAACCGCAGTATACATCGGGACCAGCCAGTGGCGGAGGATTTGCCTCTTCTAGGCCCATCAGGTGTGGCAAGTGTGGTAAGGAGCACTTTACTCGTGACTGCAAGGAGACAGACATCATCTGCTTCAAGTGTGGGAAGCCTGGTCATATCAATAATGATTGTAGTGGAGCAAAGACGGAGCCACAGAGTGCCAGCAAAAGTTCTCAAGCCAATCGACTAAGGACAAGTGGAAGAGTCTTCACTCTCAGTGGAGCTGAAGCCTCAGAATCTGAAGACCTGATTCAAGGTAAGTGCCTCATCAAAGGGACTCCTTCAATAGTGTTGTTTGATTCGGGTGCGTCACATTCCTTTATATCACATGACTGTGTTGAGTACCTTAGATTACCTATTGCCCAACTTGAATTTGATCTAGTTGTTGCTACCCCTACCAATAAGCCTGTTATTACCTCACATATTTGTAAGGGTTGTTCCATTGTCATTAATGATAGAAATTTCATAGTTGATCTGATATGCTTACCCCTCAAACAACTTGATGTTATTCTTGGTATGGACTGGTTATCTGCCAATCATGTCCTTTTAAATTGCTTTGATAAAACTGTTGTTTTTGGAACTGCTGTCGATCCTAAGGATCCGAGTTTTCTGACTGCCAACCAAGTCAAGGCTTCTATGAGAGAAGAAGCCCAAGTATAAATGATCTTATCTTCCCTGGAAGTAGAGAGAAAGGCTGAGGTTAAGGATGTGCCAGTTGTGAGAGAGTTCCCAGAAGTTTTTCTCGAGGATATTTATAGTTTGCCACCTGAGAGAGAGGTTGAGCTTGGCATAGACTTAGTGCCAGGTACAGGACCTATATCCATAGCACCATACAGGATGTCCCCTCTAGAGCTAGCTGAGTTGAAGAAACAGTTAGAGGAATTGCTCTAGAAGCAGTTGTTAGGCCTAGTGTGTCTCCGTGGGGAGCGCCAGTGTTGTTGGTGAAGAAAAAAGATGGCAGCATGAGGTTGTGTGTCGATTACCGACAGCTGAATAAAGTGACTATTAAGAATAGGTATCCTCTTCCTAGGATAGATGACCTTATGGACCAGCTGATAGGAGCTTGTGTGTTTTCTAAGATAGATTTGAGATCAGGCTATCACCAAATTTGGGTCAAGTCTGAGGACATTCCAAAGACTGCATTCAGAACGCGCTATGGCCATTACGAGTATCTAGTTATGCCTTTTGGTCTGACTAATGCCCCTGCTGTGTTCATGGACTACATGAACAAAATCTTCCATCCATACTTGGATAGGTTTGTAGTTGTCTTCATAGATGATATCCTAGTATACTCTAAGACTAAGGAAGAACATGAGGAACACTTGAGGATAGTCTTGGAAACCCTTAAGGAAAAACAGTTGTATGCCAAGTTGTCCAAGTGTGAGTTTTGGTTAGAAGAGGTGAGTTTCTCAGGACACATCATCTCTAAAGGAGGGATAGCAGTGGACCCAGCTAAGGTAGAAACCGTGCTCCATTGGGAAGCACCTAAGTCAGTGATCGAGGTTAGAAGTTTCTTGGGTTTGGCCGGGTACTATAGGAGGTTTATAGAAGGATTCTCTAAGATAGCTTTGCCTATGACCCGCCTTACTAAGAAAGGTCAGATCTTCGTGTGGGACTCTACGTGTGAGGAAAGTTTTTAGGAGTTGAAGAATAGGTTGATATCTGCACCTGTGTTAGTGTTACCCAATCCTAATGAACCTTTTGTAGTGTACTGTGATGCTTCGAAGCAAGGTTTAGGTGGTGTGTTGATGCAGAATGGTCAGGTTGTAGCTTATGCTTCTAGGCAGCTTAAGACCCATGAGAAGAACTACCCCACTCATGACTTGGAGTTAGGAGCTGTAGTGTTTGCCTTAAAAATTTGGAGGCATTATCTCTATGGAGCTAGATTTGAGGTCTTTAGTGATCATAAGAGTTTGAAATACCTGTTTGACCAAAAGGAGCTAAATATGAGACAACGTAGGTGGATGGAATTTCTTAAGAATTATGAGTTCGAGTTGAGTTACCACCCAGGTAAGGCCAATGTAGTGGCTGATGCTTTGAGTAGAAAAACCTTACATATTTCAGCCTTGATGGTTAGAGAGATGATTTTGATAGAGGAGTTTAGAGATTTGAGTTTAGCTTGGGAAGTTACCCCTAAGAGCATTAGGCTAGGAATGTTGAAAATCACTAACAGTTTGATGGATCAGATTAGAGAAGGGCAAAAGATAGATGTATACCTTTTAGACCAGAGAGAGTTGATTGCTCAAGGTAGAAATCTCAGTTTTAAGGAAGGGACTGATGGAATTTTGAGGTTTCAGGATAGAGTTTGTGTACCTGATGTTCCAGAGCTTAGGAAGTTGATCCTTGAGGAGGGACATAGTAGTGGTTTGAGTGTTCACCCAGGAGCCACAAAGATGTGTCAGGATCTGAAACGGATGTTTTGGTGGCCTAGGATGAAAAAGGATGTGGCTGAGTTTGTATATGCTTGCTTAGTGTGTCAGAAGGCTAAGATAGAGCACCAGAAACCTTCAGGTAAGTTGCAACCTTTGAGCATCCCTGAGTGGAAGTGGGATAGTATCTCTATGGATTTTGTGTCTGGACTCCCTAGGACTCCAGCTGGTTGTGATGCCATATGGGTTGTTGTGGACAGGTTAACCAAATCTGCCCGTTTCATTCCTATGAACATGGAATACCCATTAGAGAAGTTGACTGGGTTGTATATCAGAGAAATAGTTAGATTGCATGGTGTACCCTCTAGCATAGTTTCAGACAGAGATCCTATATTTACCTCTAGATTTTGGAATAGTTTGCATGAGGCCTTAGGAACTAAGCTTAGATTGAGTTCAGCTTATCACCCACAGACCGATGGTCAATCTGAGAGAACAATCCAATCCTTAGAAGACTTGTTGAGGGCGTGTGTGCTAGAGCAGTCTGGTAGTTGGGATAAGTTTTTAACCCTTATAAAGTTTACCTACAACAATAGCTTCCATTCTAGTATTGGGATGGCACCTTATGAGGCTTTATATGGGAGGAGGTGTAGGACACCCTTGTGTTGGAATGAGCCTGGAGAGAATGTTATGTTAGGACCTGAGGTAGTGCAGGAGACTACAGAGAAAGTGAGGATGATACAAGATAAGATGAGAGTGGCACAGAGTAGGCAAAAGAGTTACCATGATAAGAGAAGAAAAACTCTCGAATTCCAGGAGGGGGATCATGTGTTCTTGCGAGTTACTCCAAAAACTGGGGTTGGCAGAGTAATGAAAGCGAGGAAACTTACTCCTAGATTCATTGGCCCTTACCAAATTCTAAAAAGAGTCGGTGAAGTCGCCTACCAGATAGCCTTACCCCCGTTCTTGTCAAACCTTCATAATGTGTTTCATGTGTCTCAACTTCGAAAGTACGTTCATGATCCAAGCCATGTGATAGTACCCGATGTTATTCCACTAAAGGATAACTTGACCTTTGAGGTGTTACCACTTCGGGTTGAAGATCGAAGGGTCAAGCAGCTGAGAGGGAAGGAAATTCCCTTGGTCAAGGTCATTTGGAGTGGAGCTACAGAAGAAAGTGCTACGTGGGAGTTGGAGAGCAAGATGAAGGATTCATACCCGCATCTGTTTACTCAGGGTGAGTAGAAATTTCGAGGATGAAATTTTTATAAGGGGGTGGAATTGTAACACCCTGCTTTTTCGCTTCTATGTACATATGTGTTAATACTTACTTATAGATGCTTGCATATGTCGTCCTTGCTTGTTTTTGGTGCATAAGTTCATAGTTGTGATAGTTCAGCCTTTAGAATAATCAATTCATCTGAGTCTAAATATCTGTTTCACGGTTTTGGCCATATCTTGAGTTCTAGACATCCGATCAAGATGATCTAGGATGCGTTGGAAAGCTTAGAGGATTACCTACAAGTTTTATTCAGGTGTCGATGCCAAAAATCGATTGGGAAATCAATTTGGGAAATCGATTTGGGAAATCGATTTCTAGGTGAAGAAATCGACTTCCAGAAGGAGGAAATCGATTGTTTGAAGGACAAAATCGATTTCTTTGATAAGAAAATCGATTTCCATGGTTGTGGAATCGATTCCCATGCGTGTCAGAGCTTGTGTACGCGTTTTGGTCACCGGGCTATGCTGTGTACGGCCCATTCGTCCTAAAACGTCCCTAACAGTTATATATACATAGCGTATGACCTAAACCTAGTATCCACACCCTATTGTACTCACTTTTTGCCTCTTCTCATCCCTAAGAGCTCTAATTGATCTCTTGCTCTAGAAAACCCAAAAGACGAATCCTGCTTTGATCTCTTTTTGTTTTCCCTTTCAATCCTTAACTTAAAGATCGACTCTACTTTCCAGTGTTGCGATCGTGATCAAGTGCTGAACCCGTAAGAAGGAATCGTAGCAGAACTTGGCTCTGTTCTCTTTCCCTTAGGCTGTGAATCGTCATACCAGGTATGGGGGGAGAAAATTGGTCATGAATATGTGGGTTTTGGGATAGGTTAAGATGAAGGGGTTAACCCATGACCCCTATGTATGCCTGCGTATGCCTATGAATGTTGTTATGTTGTTTTCTAGCTATATGAGTATTGATTGATGAATAATTTGATGTTATAACATGTTTATAACTATGATTTGCTGATTTATATGATTGTTGATGAATTGATGATGATGAACATGCTGTTTATGTCATAATATGGTGTTTTGTTAACCTTATGCTATAAGAACATAGTTATAGGGAGAAAACAATTAGACAATGTGAGGTTGATGACCAAGGATTAGTTTGAGAACCCTTAGGTTATGATTTATAAGTGTTGGACTAATCAAATTGGTGATAAATAGCTTAGTCTCGAATGATATACCAATTGGAGAACGTAGACTAGTCCGATAGCGGAGAAAACCCGCTGCTGTGTGATCTGACACCCAGAAATCGATTTCCAGCACATGGAAATCGATTTGACTCGACCAAGAATCGATTTCCCAGGGTGTGGAAATCGATTTGGCCTTGTAGAAATCGATTTCTAGAATCGATTTTCCTTGTTCAAAATCGATTAGGGAAATCGATTTGAACATGTTGAAATCAATTTCCAGAGATTGGAAATCGATTTGAAGACTTGAGAAATCGATTCCAGAGATTGGAAATCGATTCTCACGTACCCAGGAGCAGTTTTGACCCCTTATGCTTGATGGATAGTGTTATGTAGGCTTGTTATAATCTTAATAAGATATGAATTGTGGTTTAGATATTAAGATTAAGTTACAATCTTAATAAATATATGACTTGAGGTTTAAATATTAGGATTAAGTTATAATCTTAATAAATATATGACTTGAGGTTTAAATATTAAGTTAAGTTATAATCTTAATAAAATATGAATTGAGGTTTAGATAATAAGATTAAGTATAATACTTAATAAAGATAATGTTAAGTTAAGACTTAACAAAGAGAACAACTAATAAGATGATGATGTTATTGGTAACGACGTACCGTTACCGATGTTGTTGGTTAAATCATTCTTGATGCTTATTGGTCAAGTTTGATGTTGATAAATCATCTTTGATGCTTGTTGGTCAAAGTTGATAGACATGTAATGGTGTTGATGATGGATGGTTGGACATGTGTTTGCATGTTATTGAGCATAGCATGCATCATACGTTGACGTTGATATGTTGGGTGGAAAGCAAATGATGAATCGCGATAGTGGAGGCCACGATGGGTGTTATCCCGGCCTTGCGGGTATATTGGGTAGGGAAATTCCAGGTGACATGGGCTAGCTACCTATTGTCGGAGTGACCTAAAGGATAAGCTTGAGTACCTTGACTAGCCACTATACGTTATCAGGATTAGTGAGAGTGTACGGGGATGGCCCATGGTCTGGCATATCATCCACGTTGATAACCGGACATGTACTCCTAATCGTCTTTCCAGAGTTAGAGTTGTTGGCCACATGCATACGGAGTAGTGATGTTGCATTTGCATTGACATGCATCTTTGGTATATATATATATATATATATATATATATATATGTATTGATTATACATGTGTTGGTTGATGTATGTTGTATGTCATCTTAATTACTATTCCATTCCATTTACATATATTTATGATCATATTTCTCACCCCTACCTTTTGTTGTTCTTGTGCATATGATGTTGCATGTGCAGAGGAGGGTGAGCATGCTGACGAGGAGTGATCCCGTGGAGATCTCTCTTAGTAATAGTAGTTAGGATTTACGTTCAGTTGTTTAGTTGATTCCGATGTATTATCGGTATATGTATACCAACTCTGATATGTGACATCGGGATTCGGGATATGTTTATTATTTATGTTTTCCGCAGTTTGTTTTTAAAGGATTTTGATTATTTCAGATTTCTACGTTTGAGTTATAGATAATGTAATGCACATTAACCTTGAGGAAATGTTTTTATTTTAATTATTTATATTTTTTTAAAGATAGGTATGATTTTATTTATATTTTATTTTATGCGGGATAGTGGATGTCACACATGGCGCCGCCATAACCGCTTTTCGACAACACTAATCTCAGAACACTATCTAGTGACAGCCTATCAGACTAAATCTCTAAATCATCGGAGTTAAATTTGAATTTTATTTGAGTGTCAAGGAGTTGGGCAAACAAGAGCACAATCTATCAAAATGCCAGGAACTGGCTATAGATCACCATAAAGCAGTCAACACAGTCGCTACTAAAAGCCTAGGAAGAAGAAAATTTTATAGGAAAAAGTTTCTCTACGGTGAACATTTTATAATACCAATAGTCATATGACCATATCATTCTTGTATGTGATCATTAATTATCCATGTGCTATCAAATATCAAATATAATAAGCTATACGAGAAAGTAGAGACACTATCAGAGAATAGAAATAAGGGATTAATACAACCCATTCTAATTATAAACTATCAATGAACAATATTTGCAAATCCTTATATACTAAATATTTACATAGCTGCGAGGAGAAACACTCTCCCCACTGAGGAATACAATATACACAAACTCATAACCTTTTGGCAATTTGATAAAACCACACTCTTGAACAAAACAAAATGCTGTTCAAGGAGCAGCGCTGCAAAAGCCATCCTCAGCCCATATAACTCAAAACCAACCATAAATTCAAAGAGTGCTTTGAATCCTTAACCATCCAAACCCATATCACCACAATCATCAATTTACTTCATTATCGCCTAGTATATGCAAAGTAAGAAGCAAACAACTACTTATCCCACCAGAGAGGAATCAAGAACAGCAATTAGGACACCGAATAAGTCCATTCTCATTACACTCCAAGCACCTCTTGAGCAACCCTTCATCCTCATCAAACACCTTCCTGCTTCCACTACAATCAAAGCAAGGCACAAACCTCACATCCCCGCAACTCTCACAAACAAGTCCAGGCTTTGTCTTTGGGAACCCTTCAATCAACTTAGCCAATTCACCACATTCAAAGAGGTGTTTAATGACATCAGCACCCCCAACATATTTCCCTCTAAAAAACACTTGAGGCAGTGAAACATTCTTCTCTCCCATCACACACTGCAACTCCTTCCTGTACTCTGAATCCATTGACACATCCCTCTCATCAACCCACACCCTGAAACCCTTCAGTATCATCCGAACCGCATTGCAATCCTCGAAAGTCCTTCTTATCCCTCGCAAGCTCGTGAAATACACCACGATCCTGTCCTCAGCCTCAGGTAACCTAAACAATGTGCATGAATCCGAACCTTTCGAATTCGATAAATTCGATTTCGGCCTAGAAGAAGGACGCAATTCATCACAAGAAGGTGCCGATTTCGACGAATCGAACAAATTGCAGAGCTTCTTGACCATTCTTCCGCGTATCGAATTCTCCGCGGACTTCACCATGGAATCGTAGAACTTGCCCAACGAACCGGACCGGCCGAGGTTGTAGGGTTTCTGCGACAATTCCGAGGGTGTCAGGTGAATCGTGTTCGATCGATTGAAGAATGGGAACCTCGACATCTTCGACAATTCATCGACCCTGATCGTAAACAACCGCAAAGTTTCAATCTTTCTTATTCTTATCCCATTTTTTCAATGGCAAATTGATAGAAGAGAAAAATTTTCAAAGAAACAAAAAGTGCATATATATATATATATATATATATATATATATATATATATATAATAAATGGGGACCATTAGGGTTTCTTCTGACTTACCTTGCGAAAGGGTACGGAGGAGGAACCGATGGGGGAAGCGGAAGACGGCGGCGGCAATGCTCCGGTACGGCGGGGGCGGAGGAAGAGGTTTTCACTAGGGTGACTTTTTTTAATTTTTGGAATATTTTCTGTTGCGGATTATGGCAATGAATTGTTTGTTGTGTTGTGATGAGTTTGTTTATGTTGTTGAAGCTGTTTTTGTGAATGTTTAGTTTTGTAGAGATATTTGTCGTTTTGAGGTTCAGCAAATGTGTAAGATTTGAAAAAAGAGCTGGCTTTCTATTGCTTTTGTAGTTGGCTAATTGCCTTCGGGATGGAGAAGAGGTACAGGGTCCTAGACTTATCCACAACGTCAAGAATTTGAGCAGAAAAGGAAAATAAATTATCCAAAACTTAAAAATGGAAATTTTCTTCATTGTTTTAAATTTTAATAGAGAAAAGAAATCAGTGTGCTTATGTTTTTTTATTTTCAGGAGGGGCAGGCCACAAAAAATAAACAACTAAGTAGCTTGAGAGCGAGCAAACTCCATATCAGTGGGCTTATTATTATACAAAGGAAATCAGTGGGCTTATTATTAGGGATTTTCTTTTAATATTCTATTTTTATCTTTTTTTACCCCCTTTCTCAAATTTATCCATTTAAATCCCATAATTATCCTTTTCAATTTCCTATTCTTACTCTAACTTCTGTTTTTATTAACCCCATTTTCATAATTTTTTTATCTCTTCTCAAACTTTTTCTCCTACCTCCTTCTGTATTTTTTTTGCTTTTGTTCTTCTAAATTGTCATATTTTCCAAATCAATGTCATCCCAATTGTGACTCTCCCTTCGTTGGAGAGTTGTATTCAATGGATCAAATAATCACTTTATCATTGTGACGAAATTTCTGAGTGAAAGAGAAGTAAGTTTTCTCAGTTTACGTGCGCTTTGAGGATTCTTTATTTAAATACCCTACGGAAATTATAGACTCCGTAGGGTACCAAAATTTGGTTACCTTACGAAAACTACAGATTCCATAAGGTAACCAAATTTTGGTACCTTACGGAAACTATAGATTCCGTAGGGTACCAAAATTTGATTACCTTACAGAATCTATAGTTTCCGTAAGATAACCAAATTTTGGTACATAGTTTCCGTAAGGTAAGATTCCGTAAGGTAACCAAATTTTGGTACCCTACGGAATCTATAGTTTCCGTAAGGTACCAACTTTTCTCCCCTAAGTTTTCTTAGTATGTCTATTGGCATAGAAGGGTCGAGACGTCAGATGTTGTCAGAGATATATTCTGGACACATCCAAATGCCATAAAACTATTGAAGGCGTTCCACATTGTGTTGCTCATTGATAGCACATATAAAACCAACAGGTATCGATTGCCATTACTTGAGATTGTTGGTGTTACATCAATAGAGTTGAAATTCTCTGTGGCATTTGCTTATTTGGAGTCTGAGCGATTTGATAACTTCACCTGGGCAATGGATAAATTAAGAGGACTAATATTGAGAGATGATGTGATACCTGCAGTCATTGTGACTGATAGAGACATTGCATTGATGACTGCAGTGCAAGCTATTTTTCCCACGTCAACAAATTTGTTATGTCAATTTCATATTGCTAAGAATGTGAAGGCTAAATGCAAGATGCATGTGCATCCAAAAGATGCATGGGAGTTGGTGATGGATGCGTGGAATACTGCTATCAATTCTACTGATGAGACTGAGTATGCAGAGCAATTGACGAGATTTGAGGTTGTTTGTTCCCCTTTTCCTTTTTTTGTTGACTATGTGAACAATACGTGGTTGATCCCTCACAAGGAAAAATTTGTCAAGGCATGGACAGATCGAGTGATGCACGTGGGAAACAGAACAACCAACAGGTATTTTCATACTTATATATTAATTATTTTAGTTAAATATAACAACCTTATTATGTTCATACTTATATATTAATTATTGTAGTTTAACATGACAACCTTTGATTGTTTTTGATATGAGCCCAATAAGGAGTATGGACCAAGAAGCACTTCAAGGACTTGGTGGGCCTATGACCAGATCAAGAACCAAGAAAGCCCAAGAAGTGCTAGAACAAATGGTGACCACTTTTATGGAAGCAAGCCCAACTTCAGGCCTAGAAGGAATGGAGCCCAAGATGGTGACTTATCTTAGTCAAGTAGAGGCCCATAATGATGACAAGGGGGCATGGCTTTGCTTTCATAGTTGTTGTTTTGTTTTTCAATTCAATAAAGTGTAATGGGTTATGTGAGTGGATCCAATTGGGCATTCTCTATTAGTGGGCTACACTAAGAGTTGCATGAAGGTCTAGCCCATATTTTTCATGAAGCTACACGTGAATTAGAGAGTCTTGGGGAGAGAATCTTTAGCTTGCATGCTATAAGAAACTCCTCATTAAGTTGAGTCAATAAATTGTAAGTTATGGGTGTTACACTTTTAATTTGCAAAGCAAAGTATAACCACCCATCATGAAGGGAGAGTAGGCGTGACATTGAGTGCTTGGGGCTGACTTCAATTGCTTCATGGTGAGTTATGAGTGTCTTGGTGGCTGCCTTCAATTGTTTGAGTGTTACACTTTTAATTTGACAAACAAAGTGTAACCACCCATGAAAAAGGAAGGGTAGGCGTGTATGAATGGGTTTGGGGGCTGAATTGATTTTGTTTTAGTGGTCATCAAATTAGGAATTAGGCCATTCAAAGTGGGGGTTATGCCTTGTCTTTGGATGCCAAGAGTTGGATGACTATTATATGTATGCACCTAAAACCTTGAGAAATACAACTTTGATGTTATTTTGGATCAAATTCCATTGAGTGAGAATTGTTTCTCCTAGGTTCTTAGTTGAACCAAACTTAGTTCTTATCAAGAATCCAAGGTTCTTGTGGTGAACATCACTTGGCTTATCAAACCTTATTAGTTTGTGGCTCCTACACCATCTCTTTCTTCACCATTTTCTTATTTTCTTCATTTTTATGTTGATTCTTATTGCTTCCAAAGAAGAACACGAAATTAACTTGTTTTGAATTCAACCATAAGATCTTCAAAAGGCAACCTCACCATTTGGTTGTCATCAAGTGGTATCAAAGCTTAGGCTTTGGTTGAATTTGTGTTTGTGTTCTTGAATCTATGTTTGTTCTTCATCTTCTACTCTTTCTCCTTTTCTTCTCAAAACCAAAAACAAAAGTTACTTGATCTTTTCTTGAAGGGAAAATTCGTGGTTGTTGCGTATTGCTCCAAAAACAAAGTTTTCAAGAGTAATTCTCTTCAACAAGTTAAAAAAAAAAAAGAGAAATTCATGTAAAAAAAAAAAAAGAAGAGAAAGCTTCATTTGAGCAATTTGTGTCTTGAAAATTTTTCCCTTCTTCCTTTGTTTCTTATTTCTAAACCTTTTCTTTTCTAGCCTTTGTTCTTCGTTTTTCCTTGTTTTGATAAGTTTTGTGATTTTTGGTACTTGAATTTTGGTATTTTTGTGTTTTGTGTTTGATTCCTCTAAGAACTAAAGGAGAGCATTTGAGAGGAAAAAGGCAAGAGTGCAAATTTACATCTTGTGTAAAAAAAGCCAAAAGAGTGAAATTCATTTGTGTGACAAGTGAGGGAGTGTAGTGCGGAAACATAAATCATGGCAAACATGGAAGATAGTCCACCACTTTCACCAAAGTCCGCTGTCCTTTTTGTACGAATGACTACTCAAATGCAAGCCCTTCAAAGGCAAATGGAGACAATGCAAACCAACTATGATCAACAACTTGCCAACCTTCAAAATGATGAGTCTAGTGGCAATGAAAGTGAAAGAGGAAGGCCTAGAGGAGGAAGGCATAGAGGAGGAGGACATAGAGGAAGGAGGCATGATGAAAGGCTTGAGGGGGTCAAAATCAAAGTTCCTCCCTTTCTTGGGAAGAACGATCCGGAGGCTTACTTGGAGTGGGAGCTAAAGATAGAACAAGTCTTCGATTGTAATTCTTATAATGAAGGCAAGAAGGTGAAAGTAGCCGCCCTTGAGTTCAAAGAGTATGCCCTTGTGTGGTGGGACCAATTACAAAAAGAGAGGAGGAGACTTGGAGGGGAGCCTATAGACACTTGGGAGGAGATGAAGTATGTAATGAGGAAGAGGTTTGTCCCAAATCATTACCCAAGGGACATTCACAACAAATTGCAAAGACTTACCCAAGGGACCAAGAGTGTAGATGAATATTTCAAGGAGATGGAGTTGGCCTTACTCAGGTCAAATTTTCAAGAAGATAGGGAGGCTACCATGGCAAGATTCTTACATGGCTTGAATCAAGATATTCAAGACATAGTAGAATTACAAAATTATGTGGAGCTTGAAGATTTGGTGCAACAAGCAATCAAGGTGGAGCAACAAATTAAGAGGAGGAAGTTCAAATATTCTTCTTCTTCTTCTTCTGATGAGATCCCTCATGACAACACTCACCAAGCATCACCTAAAAAGGAAGAAGAGGACTCAAGCTTAAGGAACATAGTTGGGCCTATGACAAGGTCAAGATTGAAGAAGGCCGAAGTGCACTTGAAGTGAAAGTAGTCAACCTCATGGACATGAAGATCAACCTAGAGGAAGAACCAAGAATGGTGAACCTCTCACAACTTGAGGTCACGGCTACATAAGCTAGTATAGGAAACCATGTAATAAAAGTAGGACTTTTAGTACTTTGACTTTTCTAATTTGACTTTTGCATCATGGACTTGTAAATAGGCCAAGATGAAGTCATCAAGGCCCATCCAAGTAAGGAGAGGCGCGCACATGCCTAGCTTAGGTGAGCTTAGGCGCGCCTAAGCATGAGAGTGTTAGGAGCCATATAAATACCTCTTTGTACTCATTTTGAATCATAATTGAAAGTTTAGAATTTTTCTCACATTGAGAATTTAGAGAGAGTTGAGAGAGAGAGTCTCCTCTTGAAGGTTCTAGAGTAGAACCTTGTGATTCTCATCAAGAGCTCCTTACTCTTGTGGCGGATCTTCCTTGAGCTTATCACTCCATCTAATCCATGGAGTTGTGGCGCTTTCTTCCATTTCCCTTCCCCTTCATCTTTTCCCTTTCTTTTTGAATTCATGTTGCCTCACGCCTAAAGCCTTAGGCTTATCTTAGGATTTACGCATTTTAGCTTTATGTTGCTTAGGAATTGTGGATCCATGATTCTTGTGATTTGATGATCAAGCTTTGGCTTGAGGTGGAGCTAGTTCTCTCAATTTTTCTCAAGATCATAAAAAATGAACAAGTTTGGACTTCCCTCCAATTTTTAGTTTGAATTTTTCATTTCAATTTCGGATCAATTCTCCTAGAACGATCCTACATTCAATAGATCCATCTTGGATCATAACATTTGGCATCTAGAGCTAGCCTCTAGGAGAGTTAGAAGCTAAAAAAAATTCAAAAAAATTTTGGCGCTTCTTTTCAAATTTTGGCGCTATTTTCAAAATTTGAAAATTCTAGATCTAGATCCTTTTGGTCTTGATTTTGTGTTCTACTTGTGTAGTTTGTTGTTATTTGTGTTGGAATTTTCGAGATCTACTTAGATTTGTGTTAGTTTTGTTAATTCTTTTGAATTTGAATTTTCTTGATGTTCATAAGTGTTCTTCATATTTCTTAAGATCCTTGGAATAATTGCTTGATAGATCTTGATGAATTTCAAAAGTGTTGGTTAACTTGTTGATCAACCACTTGAATGAAAGATCTAAGCATCAAAATAGTGAATTCTAAATTTGTTTGTTGAAATTCAATTTGCTTCTTGCAAAAGCACTTTAGAAGGCTCTTGATCTTACAATTGTGCTAATTGTTTAGTTTGGGCTGTTTTAGTAATTTCGAAAAGTCAGTGGCTGTTCTTAAAAAAAAAATAGTGTAGAAATTATAGAAAAGGAAAAAGAGTCCAAATCTGAAAAATCCAAAGGACCAAAACGCAATTTAAAAAAAAATTGGGGCAAAAGTGCAAATATCCAAAGTTCAAAAAAAAAAATTTATTTGCAGAAAAAGACTTGCCACTATTCAGCCTAGAAACTTTGTGTATGAGCCTACTTGAGTAAGAAAATTTCGAAAATCAAGAACACATTAAGAAAAGTTCATTTTCAACTTCTTGATTCTTTTACTTTTCTTCTTCTACTTGTCTTCTTTCAATTCAATTTGAGTGTGCTATTTCTTGTTGAGCATTTTTAGTTTGTCTTTTAAACTTCTTAGTTTTGTCTTGTAGTTTTCTTTCTTTGAAATTCTTGTGAGTGAATTACTCTTAGTTTGATTTGTTTGCAAGTGTATTTGGCTTTATATCTTGGAATCGCTTGTTTCTACTTCAAGAGCCTTTGAGTGAGACTTTAGAGTGGAAAAAGGCAAGAGTGTACATTTGCTAAAAAGTCTATTTGTGTGATACACGAGTGAACATTCTAAGAGTGAAACACTTAGTTGAGTGGTGAGGTCCCATTTTATTTCTTTGTTTTATTGTTGAAAATTGTAAACATGTCACAAACTAGAGGTGATGGTGAAGGTAGTACACCACCTTCCCCTAGAACCTTGGCCTATGATTTGAAACTTCAAAGAATGACACGGCATTTGGAAAGGCTTCTAGAAAGGCAAAATGATGAGGTTAATGAAAGACTTGAAGGCCTTGAAAGAGCTTCAAGAGGCACAAGAACTAGAAGTCCAAGGCAAGAAAGTTCCTCTCATGCAAATTCATCACATGAAGACAATGAATATGAAGAGGATGACCGAAGGAGAAGGAGGCATAGAAGGAGACATAGAGAGTATGGGGAGGATAGAGTGAGGAGACAAAATGATAGGCTTGAAGGTGTAAAAATAAAAGTGCCTACATTTCAAGGTAAAAATGATCCCGAATTGTACTTAGAGTGGGAAACAAAAATAGAGCAAATTTTTGCATGCCAACATTATAGTGAAGAGAAGAAGGTTAAGGTGGCATCCATAGAATTTGTAGACTATGCATTAATATGGTGGGATCAACTAATCAAGGAGAAAAGGAAGAATGGAGATGATCCAATTTCTACTTGGAGAGAAATGAAGGCCATTATGAGGAAGAGATTTGTTTCTTCACACTATTATAGGGAGCTCCGTAACAAGCTTCAAAGGCTTAATCAAGGCAACAAAAGTGTGGACGAATACTATAAGGAGATGGAGGTTGCATTGATTAGGGCCAACATATTTGAAGAAAGAGAAGCAACCATGGCAAGATTCCTCAATGGTTTGAATCAAGAGATCTTGGATATAGTTGAATTGCACCATTATGTTGAATTAGAAGATTTGGTGCATCAAGCAATCAAAGTTGAGCAACAATTGAAGAGAAAGAGATCCTATAAGAAGCCATTCAACAACTATTCCTCATCAAGTTGGAAGGAAAGTCTAAGAAGGAGGGAACCACATTCAAGACCAATGAAGGTTCGGGTACTAATGTTTTTAAAGGTAAAAATGTATCAAGTCCTACTTCAACTCCATCAACTTCTAGGAATAGAGATATTAAATGTTTTAAATGCTTGGGTAGGGGTCATATAGCTTCTCAATGTCCAAATAAAAGGACCATGATAATTAAAGAGGGAGGGTATGAAACATGTAATTCTTCTCCTTCTTCCCCTATGTCAACTAGTGAAAGTGAAAAAGAGAGTGAAGTGAAAGCATTAGAAGGGGATTTACTCATGGTTAGGAGGTTGCTTGGGGTTCAACTAAAAGAGAAGGATGATAGCCAAAGAGAGAACATCTTCCACACAAGATGCACTATCCAAGACAAGCTTTGCTCATTGATAATTGATGGTGGATCTTGTCCTAATGTTGCAAGCACAAGACTAGTGGAAAAACTTGGGTTGAAGACTACTTTGCTCCCACGGCCTTGCAAGCTTCAATGGCTAAGTGAAGAGGGTGAATTGTTAGTCAACAAGCAAGTAATGTTGAGCTTCTCCATTGGGAAGTATGAAGATGAAGTTCTTTGTGATGTGGTTCCAATGGAAGCGGGGCATATCCTACTTGGAAGACCATGGCAATTTGATAGGAATGTGGTGCATGATGGTCATTCCAACAAATTTACTTTTGTACATAGAAGTAGGAAAGTTGCTCTTGTACCTCTTTCACCAAGAGAAGTTTGTGAGGATCAAGTGAAATTAAGAGTGAAAAGAGAGCAAGAGAGAAAAGCCATAAAATAAAAAGAAATTGAGTGTGAAAAAGAATCAAAGAAAAATGGAAAAGGACATAAGAGAGAAAAGCAAGAGGTTGAGGTAAGAGAAGAGAGAACAAAAGAGAGCTTGTTTATAAAAGAAAGAGAGGTGAAGAGAGCATATCTTGCAAGGCAACCACTATACCTACTCTATCTTCATGAAACTTGCTTAACTCAAAATGAATTAACTCAACCTAAAACTTTGCCAACTTCTTTTGAATCTCTCTTAAACGAATATGTGGATATTTTTCCAAAAGATATTCCTTGCGGCCTACCACCTATGAGGGGGATTGAGCACCAAATGGATTTAATTCCAAGTGCTTCTCTACCTAATAGGCCGGCCTATAGAAGCAATCCACAAGAAAAAAAAAGAGATTCAAAGGCAAGTGGAAGGCCTCTTGGAAAAAGGATGGGTGCGGGAATCTCTAAGTCCTTGTGCTATGCCCGTCATCCTTGTTCCAAAGAAAGATGGCACTTGGAGAATGTGCACGGATTGTAGATCCATCAACAACGTTACCATATAATATCGGCATCCAATCCCTCGCCATGATGACTTATTAGATGAGTTGCATGGTTCATGCTACTTTTCTAAAATAGATCTCAAGAGTGGATATCATCAAATAAGGATTAAGGAGGGGGATGAATGGAAAACCGCCTTTAAGACAAAATATGGACTTTATGAATGGCTAGTCATGCCTTTTGGGCTAACTAATGCACCTAGCACATTCATGAGGCTCATGAATCATGTCTTGAGGGATTTTCTAAGCAAATTTGTGGTAGTGTACTTTGATGACATTTTGATCTATAGCATGACACTTGAGGTGCATATTGAACATGTTAGAAGTGTCTTGCAAGTGCTACGAAAAGAGCAATTGTATGCTAATCGTGAGAAATGCTCTTTTTGTACTCATCAAGTTGTATTCCTTGGGTTTGTTGTGAGATCCAAGGGTGTACAAGTTGATGAGGGGAAAATAAAAGCCATCAAAGAGTGGCCAACTCCCAAAACCGTGGGAGAAGTGAGAAGCTTCCATAGATTGGCAAGTTTCTATAGAAGATTTTTCAAAGATTTTAGCACTTTGGCCGCACCCCTAATTGAAGTGGTTAAAAAGCATGTTGGATTTAAATGGGGTCAAGAACAAGAAAAGGCTTTTAACTTGTTAAAAGAAAAACTCACAAATGCACCAATCCTTGCGCTTCCAAATTTTGTGAAGTCCTTTGAAATAGAGTGTGATGCCTCTAATGTAGGCATTGGGGCTGTTTTGCTTCAAGAAGGCCACCCCATTGCTTATTTTAGTGAGAAACTTAGTGGGGCAAGTTTGAACTACTCTACTTATGATAAAGAATTATATGCCCTAGTAAGGAGTCTCAAGGTGTGGCAACACTACCTATTGCCTAAAGAGTTCGTGATACATAGTGATCATGAGTCCTTGAAGCACTTAAAAGGACAAGGGAAGTTAAATAAGCGCCACGCAAAGTGGGTGGAATTCATTGAACAATTTCCATATGTGATTAAGCACAAAAAGGGAAAAATGAATATGGTGGCCGATGCTCTATCTAGGAGATATAACTTGCTTGCCACATTAGAAACCAAAATCCTAGGGTTTGATCACATAAAGGAATTGTATGCTTGTGATATAGAATTCTCTCAAATTTTCAAAGAGTGTGAGCAAGGGGCGCATAAGGACTTTTACTTGCATGATGGTTTTCTTTTTAAAGATAAGCGATTGTGTGTCCCTAAGCATTCAATGAGGGAATTATTAATAAAAGAAGCGCATGAGGGAGGTTTAATGGGGCACTTCAGGGTCCAAAAGACAATGGACATTCTTCTTGAACACTTTTATTGGCCTTGTCTTAAGAAAGAAGTGCATAAATGGTGCCAAAAATGTATTATTTGTAAGAGGGCTAAATCGACTAGCAAACCTCATGGATTGTACTCTCCCTTGCCTATTCCTATGGCCCCTTGGATGGACATATCCATGGACTTTATTGTAGGGCTCCCTAGGACTAAGCAAGGAAGAGATTCAATCTTTGTTGTGGTGGACCGATTCTCAAAAATGGCCCATTTCATCCCTTGTCATAAGAGTGATGGTGCATGCCACATAGCCAACCTTTTTTTTAAAGAAATTGTTAGGCTACATGGGGTGCCTAAGAGCATAGTCTCGGATAGGGATACAAAGTTTTTGAGCCATTTTTGGAGAATTCTATGGAACAAATTGGGTACAAAATTGCTTTTTTCCACCACTTGTCATCCTCAAACGGATGGGCAAACGGAGGTTGTGAATCATACATTGTCAACCCTTCTTAGAGCAATCATTAAAAAGAATTTGAAAACTTGGGAGGAGTGTTTACCATTTGTTGAATTTGCTTATAATCGAGTTAAACACTCCACCACACTTTGCTCACCATTTGAAGTGGTATACGGGTTTAATCCACTAACCCCACTTGACCTACTTCCCTTGCCCAATGCGTCTAACTTGATGCATAAAGATGGCAAAACAAAAGCTGAATTTGTTCAAAAACTACGTGAAAAAGTAAAGGCACAAATTGAAAAGCGTTTAAAACAAAATACCAAATTTGCAAATAAGGGAAGGAAACATGTTGTCTTTCAACACGGGGATTGGGTATGGGTTCATTTGAGAAAAGAAAGATTTCCCTCAAAAAGGAAATCCAAATTAAACCCAAGGGGGGATGGACCATTTCAAGTCTTGGAGCGAATTAATGATAATGCATACAAAATAGACTTGCCGGGTGATTACAATGTGAGTGCCACTTTCAATGTTAGTGACTTGAGTTTATTTGATGTAGGTGACCAAGAACTAAATTCGAGGTCGAATTCACTCCAAGAAGGAGGGGATGATGAGATCCCTCATGACAACACTCACCAAACATCACCTAAAGAGGAAGAAGAGGACTCAAGCTTAAGGAACATAGTTGGGCCTATGACAAGGTCAAGATTGAAGAAGGCCCAAAGTGCACTTGAAGTGAAAGTAGTCAACCTCATGGACATGAAGATCAACCTAGAGGAAGAACCAAGAATGGTGAATCTCTCACAACTTGAGGTCACGGCTACATAAGCTAGTATAGGAAACCATGTAATAAAAGTAGGACTTTTAGTACTTTGACTTTTCTAGTTTGACTTTTGGATCATGGACTTGTAAATGGGCCAAGATGAAGTCATCAAGGCCCATCCAAGTAAGGAGAGGCGCGCACATGCCTAGCTTAGGAGGAGCTTAGGCACGCCTAAGCATGAGAGTGTTAGGAGCCATATAAATACCTCTTTGTACTCATTTTGAATCATAATTGAAAGTTTAGAATTTTTCTCACATTGAGAATTTAGAGAGAGTTGAGAGAGAGAGTCTCCTCTTGAAGGTTCTAGAGTAGAACCTTGTGATTCTCATCAAGAGCTCCTTACTCTTGTGGCGGATCTTCCTTGAGCTTATCACTCCATCTAATCCATGGAGTTGTGGCGCTTTCTTCCATTTCCCTTCCCCTTCATCTTTTCCCTTTCTTTTTGAATTCATGTTGCCTCACGCCTAAAGCCTTAGGCTTATCTTAGGATTTACGCATTTTAGCTTTATGTTGCTTAGGAATTGTGGATCCATGATTCTTGTGATTTGATGATCAAGCTTTGGCTTGAGGTGGAGCTAGTTCTCTCAATTTTCCTCAAGATCATAAAAAATGAACAAGTTTGGATTTCCCTCCAATTTTTAGTTTGAATTTTTCATTTCAATTTCGAATCAATTCTCCTAGAACGATCCTACATTCAATAGATCCATCTTGGATCATAACAAAGTTTCCATCATCAAATTGGAAGGACAAGCAAAAGAAGAAGGGTGCACCAACCAAAGAAGCCGTGAGCACCTCTAAAGGCAAGAAACCAATGGAGACAACCACTAGGAGCCGTGAAGTAAAGTGTTTCAAATGCCTTGGCCATGGGCACATAGCCGCCCAATGTCCAACAAAGAGAACTATGGTGACCATGAATGGTGAAGTAGTATCACAATCCCAGGCTTCAAGTGGGGAGGAAAGTGAAGAAAATGTGTTCATGTCGGATGGTGATTTACTTATGGTAAGGAGACTATTGGGGAGTCAAGTGAAAGAACATGAAGCAAGCCAAAAGGAGAATATCTTTCATTCTAGATGACTAATTCAAGGAAAGGTATGCTCTTTAATTATTGATGGAGGAAGTTGTGCCAATGTTGTAAGTACTAGATTACTGTCAAAACTAAATCTAGTAACTAAGGCAGATCCAAGACCATATAGGCTTCAATGGTTAAGTGAGGTAGGAGAAATGGTGATGAACAAACAAGTGGAGGTCCCATTCTCAATTGGGAAGTATGAGGACAGTGTTCTTCGTGATGTGGTGCCTATGGAGGCAAGCCACTTGTTGTTGGGAAGGCCTTGGCAATATGACAAGAAGGCCATCCATGATGGGTTTTCAAATAAGTATACTCTCATGTATCAAGACCGAAAGGTCATACTTTCTCCTTTATCTCCAAAGTAAGTTAGTGAGGATCAAATAAAAATGAGAGAAAAGAGAGAGCAAGAGAGGAAAGAAAAAGAGAGTGAAAAAGAAATTGAGAAAAAGAGTGAAGAAAAATAAAAAAACAAATCATGAGAAAAAGGAAGTGAAAAATAGAGTGGAAAAAGAGAGTAAAGAGAGCTTTCTTGCAACAAAGAGTGAGGTGAAGAGTGCCTTAATTTCAAGGCAGCCCCTATACATACTTTATTGTAAGGAATTTTGCTTAAATACTAACATTCCTAATGATAATTCTTTGTCTAGTGGTGTCAAAAATCTTTTGCAGGAATTTGGTGATGTTTTTCCTAAGGAAGTGCCACATGGCCTTCCCCCTCTTAGAGGAATTGAGCATCACATTGACCTCATTCCGAGTGCATCATTGCCCAATAGGCCAGCCTATAGGAGCAATCCACAAGAGACTAAAGAGATCCAAACACAAGTGGAGAAGTTGATACAAAAAGGTTGGGTGCAAGAAAGTTTGAGTCCATATGCTGTCCCGATAATTTTAGTGCCAAAGAAAGATGGGACTTAGAGGATGTGCACGAATTGTAGGGCTGTGAACAATATCACAATTAAGTATAGACATCCTATCCCTAGACTTGATGATTTGCTTGATGAATTGCATGGTGTTTGTGTTTTTTCTAAAATTGATTTGAAAAGTGGGTACCATCAAATTAGAATAAGGGAGGCGGATGAATGGAAAACTGCCTGTAAATCTAAATATGGTTTGTATGAATGGTTGGTAATGCCTTTTGGTTTAACAAATGCACCTAGCACTTTTATGAGGCTTATGAACCATGTTTTGAGGGAATTTTTGGGCAAGTTTGTTGTGGTATATTTTGATGACATCTTGATATATAGCAAAAACTTAGATGAACATCATGAACATTTGAAGGCTGTTTTGCTTGTATTAAGAAAAGAAAAATTGTATGCTAATTTGGAAAAGTGTACTTTTTGCGTGGACCATGTGATTTTTCTTGGATTTGTGATAAATGCTAAAGGGGTCCATGTTGACAAAGAGAAAATTAAGGCCATTCAAGATTGGCCAACCCCCAAAAATGTGAGTGATGTGAGGAGTTTTCATGGCTTGGCTAGTTTTTATAGAAGGTTTGTTAAGGACTTTAGCACCTTGGCTGCACCTCTTAATGAAATTGTCAGAAAAAATGTTGGGTTTAAATGGGGGGAGAAACAAGAACATGCTTTCAAAGAACTTAAGGAAAAGTTCACCCATGCACCAATACTTGTTTTGCCTAATTTTGCTAAATCTTTTGAGATTGAATGTGACGCTTCAAATGTTGGTATTGGGGCTGTTTTGATGCAAGAGGGGCATCCAATTGCTTATTTTAGTGAGAAATTAAGTGGAGCTTCCCTTAATTATCCCACCTATGATAAGGAATTGTATGCCTTAGTAAGAGCTTTACAAACTTGGCAACACTATCTTTTGCCCAAAGAATTTGTCATTCCTAGTGACCATGAGTCTTTGAAATATTTGAAAGGGCAAGGAAAGTTAAATAAAAGACATGCAAAGTGGGTTGAGTTTCTTGAACAATTTCCATATGTGGTGAAACACAAAAAGGGTAAGGCCAATGTTGTTGCGTATGCACTTTCAAGAAGGTATTCTTTACTTTCTACCCTTGAGACAAAGTTGTTGGGTCTTGAATGCATTAAAGAATTGTATGAGCATGATAAGAAATTTTCTCATATCTATGCTAATTGTGTGCATTCATCCCAAAATGGATATTTTAGGCACCAAGGATTTTTGTTCAAAGAAAAACGTTTATGTGTGCCTAAAAGCTCTATAAGGGAATTTTTCTTAAAAGAGGCGCATGAAGGGGGATTAATGGGGCACTTTGGGGTCCAAAAGACTTACGACATGTTGCATGAACATTTTCATTGGCCTCACATGAAGCATGATGTGCAAAAGTATTGTGAAAAATGCATTGTATGTAAAAACTCAAAATCTAAAGTGATCCCCCATGGACTTTATACTCTTTTACCTATTGCTGACTCTACTTGGATAGACTTATCTATGGATTTTGTTGTGGGATTACCTAGGTCAAGGAATGGTAAAGATTCCATTTTTGTTGTGGTGGATAAGTTCTCCAAAATGGCACATTTTATTCCATGTAAAAAAGTTGATGATGCTTGTCATATGGTGGACTTATTTTTTAGGGAAGTGGTGAGACTTCATGGTCTCCCAAGGAGTATTGTTAGTGATAGGGACACCAAGTTCCTAAGTCACTTTTGGAGGACTTTGTGGGGAAAGCTAGGTACAAAGCTTCTTTTCTCCACTACTTGCTATCCTCAAACGGATGGGCAAACTGAAGTTGTGAATAAAACACTTTCTTCCCTTTTAAGGGTTGTGATTAAAAAGAACATTAAGTCTTGGGAGGAGTGTTTGCCTCATGTGGAATTTGATTATAATAGGGTTGTTCATAGCACCACTCAATATTCTCCTTTTGAGGTTATTTATGGTTTTAATCCCTTAACTCCTCTTGATGTATTGCCATTTCCTAACTCTTCAATTTTAAAGCATAAAGATGGTAGGGCCAAGGCTGAATATGTGAGGAAGTTACATGAGCAAGTGAAGGTCCAAATTGAAAAGAGGACCCAAAGCTATGCAAGACAAGCCAACAAAGGAAGGAAGAAGGTGGTATTTGAGCCCAGAGAATGGGTATGGGTTCACATGAGGAAGGAAAGGTTTCATTCCCAAAGGAAATCTAAACTGCAGCCAAGAGGAGATGGGCCATTTCAAGTAGTGGCCAAGATCAATGATAATGCATACAAGTTGGATCTTCCTGGTGAGCATGGTGGAATAAGTGCTACTTTCAATGTGGCTGATTTATCTTTTTTTGATGTAGGTGATGTAGAATTCAATTCGAGGTCGAATTCACCTAAAGAAGGAGGAGATGATATGAGCCCAATAAGAAGTATGGACCAAGAAGCACTTTAAGGACTTGGTGGGCCTATGACCAGATTAAGAACCAAGAAAGCCCAAGAAGTGCTAGAACAAATGGTGACCACCTTTATGGAAGCAAGCCCAACTTCAGGCCTAGAAGGAATGGAGCCCAAGATGATGACTTATCTTAGTCAAGTAGAGGCCCATAATGATGACAAGGGGGGCGTGGCTTTGCTTTCATAGTTGTTGTTTTGTTTTTCAATTCAATAAAGCGTAATGGGTTATGTGAGTGGATCCAATTGGGCATTCTCTATTAGTGGGCTACACTAAGAGTTGAATGAAGGTCTAGCCCATATTTTCCATGAAGCTACACGTGAATTAGAGAGTCTTGGGGAGGGAATCTTTAGCTTGCATGCTATAAGAAACTCCTCATTAAGTTGAGTCAATAAATTGTAAGTTATGGGTGTTACACTTTTAATTTGCAAAGCAAGTATAACCACCCATCATGAAGGGAGAGTAGGTGTGACATTGAGTGCTTGGGGCTGACTTCAATTGCTTTATGGTGAGTTATGAGTGTCTTGGTGGCTGCCTTCAATTGTTTGAGTGTTACACTTTTAATTTGACAAACAAAGTGTAACCACCCATGAAAAAGGAAGGGTAGGCGTGTATGAATGGGTTTGGGGGCTGAATTGATTTTGTTTTAGTGGTCATCAAGTTAGGAATTAGGCCATTCAAAGTGGGGGTTATGCCTTGTCTTTGGATGCCAAGAGTTGGATGACTATTATATGTATGCACCTAAAACCTTGAGAAATACAACTGTGATGTTATTTTGGATCAAATTCCATTGAGTGAGAATTGTTTCTCCTAGGTTCTTGGTTGAACCAAACTTAGTTCTTATCAAGAATCCAAGGTTCTTGTGGCGAACATCACTTGGCTTATCAAACCTTCTTGGTTTGTGGCGCCTGCACCATCTCTTTCTTCACCATTTTCTTTTTTTCTTCATTTTTATGTTGATTCTTATTGCTTCCAAAGAAGAACACGAAATTAACTTGTTTTGAATTCAACCATAAGATCTTCAAAAGGCAACCTCACCATTTGGTTGTCATCAGTTTCTATTTGATAATAGGGTAGAGTCTGCTCACTGGACGTTGAAAAGGATGCTTTTGAATAGCATGGGGGATTTGTGTAGCTGTTGAGATGCCATAAATTACATGGCCATATTGTAACACACTGAAATAAAGGCCTCAATGGAGAAAAGCCTTAGCGTAGTGGGATACAGGTTCAATAAAAGGTTTTATAACCAATTGCTGGGACTGGTATCACGGAGTGCACTGAATCATATAACTGCCGAGTATGACCGAGTTGAAAATGTTGGTATTGACAGTTTTGTTTGTGGCTGCACAGTTAGAACTACACATGGGCTTCCTTATGCATGCATACTAGCTAGATACTTGCTAAGTTCAGTTCCATTGGACACAGTTCACATTCATTGGAGGACGTTAAGCTTTAATGATCAGCCTGTGAACGAGCATGGGTCAGAGATATCAGTGGAACATGAATTTAATGCGATACGGCGACGACTTGAGAACTAGATGAAGCTGGAAAAATTGCTCTGAAAAGTAAACTCTGTGATATAGCATACCCGGATACGACTTCAGTGTGTCCACCTACTGCAAAGGTCAGAACAATGGGGGCACCAAAGGGTCATACAGCTAAGTTGGCCAAATCAACTAAACGTGATGCTTCCTACTTTGAGTATGTTGATGCACTTCAATCTGCCAACGATAGCACGTCAACTTACCACCGATCTCAGACACCTGCCAATAAGAAACCATGCAAGAAAAGAATTCCAATGTTAAACCAAATTCCTCTTGAGATGCAATCATATATTGAAACAACTGTTGATGTGAAAGCAGATGGGAATTGTGGTTATCGTGCAATTGCGGCTTTGCTTGATAAGGGTGAGGAATCTTGGGCTATAGTACGTCAAGATTTGATTAAAGAGCTTGGGTAGTGGCGTGACGAATATGCCCGACTCTTAGGGGGCGATGGGCAGGTGAAACAACTGATTGAATCTCTATATATTGGGAAGACAACTATGGTAATGTGACGCAATTTTATTGTACATTTATTCTTTGTGCACATTCTTGTGGTTAATGACTTTGATTAATTTTGATAATCAGGCAACCTATGATAAGTGGATGACCATGCCGGATATGGGATTCGTAATTGCATCAGCTTACAGAGTGGTCTTGGTGTTGTTATCATTAAACACAAACATGACCTTTTTCCCTCTTAGAGGTCAACCACCATCATTGCCCGAAAATCATCGCGTTATAAGCATTGCTTTTGTGAATGGCAATCACTTTGTCCAGGTATACTATGATGCATTACGAATTTAAATTAATTTGCTGATTTTATTTAATTTTAACTTATTTACAGGTCTTTTGAAGCCTGGGTCTCTGATACCTCTAGCTGTTGCGCTATGGTTCAAACACTGTAATAGTGATTCTCATGGATGGGTTGCTCCATATACGTCACGAATTCAACATTTCCATTCATTAGTTCAAAAACAACCAGGATATGTAGACATTACAGAGGATTGATTTTAGGCTACTTGAGGAAATATAACAAGATATGTTTTCTTTTATTTCTATTCAACATTTCCATTCTTTTATTTGTATTCTTTATTCTTACGTTTTGTTTTATCCGAGTTCTAGGCTAGCTTTTCAAATACTGCCATGGGTTTTGATTTTATGCCCCCCGTGATTTCTTTGTATTCATTTCTTTTTCTTTATTAATAAATTGAAGGACGAATAGTCCCTTTTTGCTAAATAAAAAAAACAATAATATCAAGCTATTTTAAATAGTTATATAAACAAATAGGGAGTTTGCAAGTAAATTAAGATCACCAATCTCATACAATTAAGTTTTTGTCAAATTAATTAAACGCTCTAAAATTTATGTAAAAAAACATAAAGGAGTGTCAATCAGTCCTCCTTCTCCTCCTACAAGATGTAGGTGCATCCTCTCTCGCATTGCGCGCTAATCTCAATGCCTCCTGCGTCAACTCCCAAACCTCCTCAATCCCTTCAATATCCAAACTTCTATCAATCATGGATGACAGAACGTCAGCAATGCTATCGTAAATCACCTACAAATATCAATTGTAACAATATTATGTTCAACCTTGACATAAAATGGATAACATATAAAGATAATATGAATTCATATACACTTAGCACCGCAGGATGAGTGTCACTAGTACTGGACGATGGCGGTATGATGTAAGGATGAGATATCGACTTAAACCACCGCATGTATGCCATCATGCACTGTGCTGCATATGAGGCCTTGAACCTGTATGGGTCGAATGTTCTACAAGATTCATCCAATGTAGGTCCATCTCTGCAGCAGATGATGGAACACTAGTGAGCTCGTCGAGCAACCGAGGAATGCGCTGCACATAGCCAAACTGACGTAGGACCCTATCCGACAAGTGGGCCTGAATCCATATACCCCACCAGATGTACCCCCAGAAGAATGAGACCTCCTCAAATGGGCGATGTCCTCTATGCTGACCATAAGGCATCCATATCATATCGTTTATGGTGACCTCGTCTAGCTGAACCCGATAGGGCATCACCCGATCGTCACTCCTGCGTGGGGTCCAACGCGAGGCTCGAGGTAAATCCTCAACGTCGCCAGTTGTCAAGTCTCGGCTCCCCATACCGGGAAAGTGCTCGAAGATCCAAGCCTATAAAAAAAATGATTAAATTAATTTTAACATGTTTGTTGAAATTAAATGCGAAAAAAAAAAAACTAAACTTTTGTACCTGTAGAAGAGTCATATACCCTCCCAATAGCTGGCATGACCTAGATGGTCATACAAATATGCCAAGGAAGCTACACCCCATGCGTAATTACCGCAATTCTGGAAGTCGCGAAATAGATCTAGGTATGCAACATCGACTGAAAATGCACTCTTGTCGGCAAAAATGGTGCAACCTACCAAGTGAAGTAAAAATGCCCTAGCAGCCTCGTCCCACTGTTACGCATGACAACGCTCTACGTATATAGTTCGCAGCCACTGTGGCCAAACTTTTGAACCCTTGCATATGTCAGTCTCTGTCACTGCCTCCTGGTATGACACCCCTAACAACTCCCTCAAAAGTACATATGCGATGGCTCTGTCACTGCCAGGATGGGTCCAGAAGGCTCCCGTGATAGGTAGATGAAGTAACGATAACACATCATCTAACGTGATGGTCATCTCTCCAAATGGCAAGTGGAAGCTATTGGTCTCTTTATGCCACCTCTGAACAAATGCAGACAAGATGCCCTTGTCCACCTCCACGTAGCAGGACGACTGCAACATCCTAAAATTTCAATATAATTATTTTAATAAAAACATTAACTTATCATAAGGTTTAGTGTACAAAAATTATACTATAAATATTTATTGGTATGTTTTTTTTTAAATAAAAAAAGAAAAAAAAAAAAGAAAAGTCCCTGTGAACTAGCGCCCGTGGAACATAAGGAAATTTTAATTATGAGTTGAATGTGGCAAAGTGAAGCAATCCTCGTAAATGGGTTTGGCAATTCAAAGTTCAAAGAATAAGAAAATTGAAAGGTGATGTGACTCACATTCACACGGGCCCACATTCAATCATTTTGTGCACTTAATAGAGGGTTTTGCTAAGGGCACCCACAAAATTTTTAGGGGCACCCCCCTAAGAACAGTGCATTTATCAAAATACCCCCTTAATTTTTTTTTTGTCATTTGACTCACCCGCAAATATGTTATTTGCGTGTAGGAAAAATGTTTACACTCTCGCAAATATGATATTTACGAGTGAGTTATTTTTTGAGAATTGCTCACTCGCAAATATGATATTTGTGAGTGAAGAAAGTATTGGATGATTTCGCAAATAAGGTATTTGCGAGTGTGAATAAAATTTCGTCACTCGCAAGTGAAAAAATTTTCTTCACTTGGGTAATTTTTTTTTGGAATCTCGCAAATAAGTATAGCATTTTCGCAAATATCTTCTTCACTCGCAAATATGATATTTGCGAGTGAGTTATTTTTTGAGAATTGCTCACTCGCAAATATGATATTTGCGAGTAAAGCAAGTACTCGCAAATATCATATTTGCGAGTGAAGAATAAAAACTGCCTCTTTGATGGGGGTATTTTGGTAAATACACTGTTTATGGGGGTGTCCTTAGTAAATTGAGAGGTGCCTTTAGCAAAGCCCCTTAATAGATAGCGTAGTTTGGCTATTGTTTTCAGGGGTAGTTGTAATTGGAAAAAGGCATCACGTTAAGAATAGGAAAAAAAAAAATTGAAACAGAACCCACAAGTCAATTGAAATTAGAAGGATTCAAATTCAGAGATAGAAACGAGGTCACCCTGTTTCAAGAAAAAAGGAAGAAGGCAACGCTGCACAACAACCATACACCGTTAAGAAAAAAATATATAGAGAAGTTATTGACCAGCGTCGTCGTTGCAGTGAGTGTCAGGAAGGGAGTCATATTGTTCTAGAACGTTAGCAAGAAGACATCGGGGATTCTTGGTGAAACTTTAAGATAAGTTTGTAGGAAACATTGGTTGATTTTTTGAAGGTCTTCAAGAGGTGAGTAAAAATACTCCTTTTCACTCGTCCTGATGCTCTGCAGCTGTCGCAACACGACGTCTATGTTCTGAATGTGTGGGTGGTACCCATACAACGCCACTGCTTCTGGCCCGTGGCATATCTACATACATATAAATTAAACACATTACTTAAATACGTCAATTTAAGTTTAATAATTAAATTTATTAATTAAATCATACGCATAATAAATTTACAAATTATAATGATATAATTGTTTTGGTAAAAATTATAAATTTACTCAAAAAAAAACTCCAAAATATAATAATTTATTTAAACTAAATAAATAAATAAAATTTAAATTTAATTTTTAATTAGAAAGAATGATATAAATTAAGAAAACATCTATTATAATATTAAATAGAAATTATAAATTAAAATTTAAAATAATTAATTAGCTTCATAAATTTAAATTAAATAAACTAAATAATTACTTTGAAATTTAATTTTTAGTTAGATAGAATGATATAAATTAAAAGTATAGCATCTATTATAATACTAAATAGCAATTATAAATTAAAATTTAAAATAATTAATTAGCTTCATAAATTTAAATTAAATAAACTAAATAATTACTTTGAAATTTAATTTTTAGTTAGATAGAATGATATAAATTAAAAATATAGCATCTATTATAATATTAAATAGTAATTATAAAATAAAATTAAAAAAATTTAATTAACTTAAAGCTAATTAATATAATTTTCTTAAAAATAATTTTAATTAACTAATATAATTTATTTAAAATCCATAAAGTTATGGAAACTATAGTTTCCGTAATATTGCATACCTTTGTTCTCTCAGAAGCTCCGTTCGCCGCTCACAGCCGCTCTGTCCGAGACTCTTCCGTGAAGTGGGGAGGAAAAGGGGATCGTGAAGTGGGGAGGGAAGGGGGAAAGTCAGGAGGTATGGGAACTGACTTAAGGAAGAAGGAGGGGTCGGAGTGTTCTACGGGGAATTGGGGTGGGGGGAAGAGAAGGAAGAAAATGGGGTGGGGCGAATGTAGTTGGGGGTAGGAAAAGAAGTATTTGAGGAGTGAAAGAATTTTTGTATAATGGTAAAAAAGTATAAGGGTATTTATGGTTTTATTAAAAAAAAGATAGAGAAGGGAGGTAAGAATTGATATGAGTGGGGTATTAAAAGCAATCCCCATTATATTATATTATATATATTATATTATATTATATTATATTATATTATATTATATTGTATTGTATTGTGTATATATATATATATATATATATATATATATATATATATATATATATATATATATATATATATAAGCAAAACTAATTGATTGGTCCCTTAAGTTTATTTTGTGTCAAATAGGGCACATATGTTAGGTTCGGGTAACAGTGTTTTCCTTTTTGCTCCATTCCTTCAATTCCTCACCTACGTGGCATTTCCAAACCTAGCTGGCTTGCCGACTAGGCATCCAAACTGTACAAATTTTTTTTTTAAATAATTTAATAATTATTAAATAAAAAATAAATTAATAAATTACAAATTATTCAGCTTTTTTACCCAAATCTAAGATTCATGTTCTTCTTTATCCAGGTCAAAATCTGAACAAAGACACAGAAATTATAACTACCCAAAATGAATTAACAAAGAAAAGCATCATCATCATCAACATCAAAGACCCTTGTTGACCCAAACCCCTTCTTCCTTTTCTAGATCCCCAACCCTCTCTAAATTATCTTCTCTGATTCCCTCTCCAAAATGCTACAAAGAGAGTTGTAAATTGATTGACGAAAAAATAATTATCTAACTGTTGGTCTGAAACATATGCATCCCATAGCTCAAGCGGTGGAAAAATAGAGAGGAAGAAAGAAAAATCGAAGAAAAGAAATGCATTCAATGCAGTTGAAAATGGATGGAACTATGCAATCACTTCATCGATAGGACAAATGCATCCCATTAAATGATGAACACAAGGCCATGTCCTCTGTCATCTTCTTCGCCACCATCGCCGCCTGAAGCACCGTCCTCTGTTTCCTCTGCTGCCTGAAGCGCCACCATTTATTTCCTCTGTCGCCTGAAGTAGCTCTGCGCCATCCTCCTCCCCTCTCCCCTTCTTCTACTTCCTCGTCTTCTTCCTCTCCTCCCCTCTCCTCTCTCCGCCTTTGACTTCTCTGCCTTCCTCCCCCGTCTCCCCTCCATCTGGCTCCTCCCCGCTAGCTCCTTCCCCATCAGCCTAAAATCCTCCTCCTTCTTCAAGCTAGCTAGGTTCGAAAATGCCACGTAGGTGAGGAATTGAAGGAATGGAGCGAAAAGGAAAAAATTGTTACTCGAACCTAACTTATGGGACCAATTACACAAAATAAACTTAAGGGACCAATTAATTAGTTTTGCCTTTATACACACACACACACACACACACACACACACACACACACACACACATATATATATATATATATATATATATATATATATATATATATTAAATTTGATTTATTATTTTTTAATGTGATATACTCTCCTTAAGTACTTCCTCTCAAGTGAGTCACATGCATTCACATACATTAAGTATATCATTTTTATATTTTATTTTCAAATCTAACATTAATTGCATTATTCATTTTTTATATTATATTAATTTAACATATTCAACAATATCTCCTATTAATTTTGTTATTCAATTTTTATATTATTTCAATTTAATACACAATCACATATATTAATTACTAGATTTGGTGCCCGTGCAATGCACGGGAGTAACATGTTTTTGTATTTTTTTGTTTGAATATTATTTTTAGAATGTAGAAACTAATACATTAAAACTAACACATTAAAAGATCAACGAATATATATTTGTGTAGTATTTGAATGGTTCGGGAGATATGTTTGTATGTTTGAGATATGAAAGTTAAACCGTTGGGGAAATGTATTTTAGTGAATAACTCTTAAGGGGGTGTTATGGTTTGGTGTACATAAATATAAGATATACTTCTCCCCATGTGATTGATATGCGATATTTTTCATGAGTGTAACGCCCTTCCTTACATTAGTAACCCAAGAAAAACATTTAAATAAAATAAGGTAAATAAAAATTTCCTTAAATAAATACTAAATAAGTACTTATTATATTAATAATCCAAATTAATTGTTTTACATCCAAACCAAAACCGAAATACCAGAATAAGTTAAAAAACTTCAAAATCGGACGTCTAATATAACTCGCATAAGAAAATTAAACGATAAAAAGGTCCTCCTGGCATATGCCATACAATATTAATCAAGTTCTAGATAATCTTCAAATGTCTGAGTGATCAACAGGGTCGTCCCTAGACTCTGTAAACAATACTACTAATGATATATAAAATCTTAGTGAACAGAAATACAGTTATAAATTTTTTCACAAAAGCATTGTTCTCAGCCGACGCGGTAACCAGAAAAACTGTCAATGGTACCCGCTATTTTCCAAAATAGTGAATAATACATAATAATATCAATTTATAAAAGTCAACCAATATTTAGACATCATAATCACAGCATGTTCTAAGTATACTCATTGCACGTATGTCAATTAAATATCTGTGAATCTCAAGTGTCATATGATTATCAAACTACACATCACAATGGTGTCCAATTGCCTACCTTTACTCATGAAAGGTATTTCGATGTCACCTTATCTTCAGTGACATTACTCATTTTCGATACCAACCATTGTACAATGGTGGTATTACTCATTTCGACATCTCAACATGTGGCGATATTGCTTTCGATACTCCATCATGACGGTATTTCATATTTTCGACATCCCAACTCATTGGTGATGTTATTTTCGATACCCCTATCAGAGGCGGTATTGCAGCAGACAACAGCCATCGTGTATAACAGTTAATTAATCATGCCAATACAACGTATATCATCATATAATCTAAATAGAGCATGTCAATAAACCAAGTCATGTGCAAAACATACATATCATAGCATCAAACTCAAGAATATACACATAATTTCAACATATGAACATTATAAAGGAAAAACCCCCAAATTTGGAAAATTAGGATTTGACCAAACACAAGTCAACATTTTCAAAAGCCATGTTTTGAAATCATACCTCAACCCAAAGACAAATTGAACCATGGAAAGGGTGAGAAAGAGTATTTCTACTCCCATTTTGAAGATCTTCAAGAAGCTCCAAGCATTTGTCACGAACGCATCAAGAAAGCTCTTCAAGAAGATTCACCATCCTTCTTTTTTTAGGCTCCTTCTTCTCTAAAATCACCTTCTCCAAGCTCTTCAATCCTCAAAGGCAAGCAAGCGAGTGTTTTAGGGTGTAAAGAGGGTTTCTAGCCGCACTAGCGTGTTATAAGATGGTATATATAAGAGTTATACTCGTCCCCCTCTAAAACCCTCGCATTTTATGTTACTGACATTGAGCACAGGCGTGCTCTTATCTAGCACGGCAATGCTCCTTGTTAAGAGCAAGGGTGTACTGATCTGAGCACAGGCGCGCTCCCCTTGAGCACGGACATGCTTACCCGAGCGTGGGCATACTACACATGAGCACGGGCATGCTGAATATGAGCAAGGGCGTGCTCATGAGTCACGAAGTGAATTTCACTCAGAAAATCACACTTAACCAATTTTAATTATTTTAAATCACTTTTACTTACCTCAAGGGCCTAAAACATGAAATCTAAACCACCCAAAACTCTTTGATTTTCCTACTATTATAATCTATTTATTTTATTTTCTAGGATGTTACATTTCTCCCCTCCATTAAGAATTTCGTCCCCAAAATTATCTCCATACACACTTTCAAAAACTTAACATATGTACAGAGCGAAACGTTTAAAGTACTATGATTGACAAGATCTGGGTACTGGAACACGATATCCTCCTCAAGTTCCAGAGTAGCTTCCTCAGGAGTTAATCCTTCCCAAACCACTTTCACCAAAGGAATTGTCTTGTTCTGTAGAGTCTTAGTCCTTTTGTCGATGATCTGACTAGGCCTGGGCTTAAAGATCAAATTATCTCTTAATTGTACTGACTTAGGAGCTATCACATGAGACACATCAGGCACATATTTTCTGAGTTGTGAGATATGAAAAACATCATGGAGATTTGACAATTGTGGTTGAAGAGCCAATTGGTAAGCAACAGGCCCGACTCTTTTTTGAATTTGAAAGGGACCCATGAAACGAGGATTAATTTTTCTAACTTTCATCGACCTTCCCACCCCAGTCTTAGGAGTGACTTTCAAGAATATGTGCTCACATTCCTGGAATTCTAGAGGCTAGCTTTCTCCTTTTATCGACATAACTTTTCTGTTTACTCTACGCTGTGCGCATCGTCTCTCTAATCACTCCGATTCTTTCTGTGGTCTCTTGAACCAAGTCAGGTCCTACCAAGGTTTTCTCACCTACTTCACACCAACATAAAGGGTCTAAGCAACACGCTCTAAGCATGTCCTCAAGGGTCTGAATGATCCTCTCCGACTGACCATCCGTTTGGGGGTGATAGGTTGTACTAAAGCTTAACTTAGATCTAAAGGCTTGTTGGAAAGCTCTCCAAAATCTAGAGGTAAACCTCGGGTCTCTATCTGACACTATGGAGGTGGGTATACCATCAAGCTTAACTATCTCCCTGATGTAAAGGTCTGCCAACTTATCTAAGCTATAGGTTGCCTTGATTGGTCAGAAGTGAGCGGACTTGGTCAACCTATCTACTATTACCCAGATGGCATCTAAACCTAACTGAGTTCTAGGTAACCCCATCACAAAATCCATAGAGATCCTCTCCCACTTCCACTCAGGAATTTCTAAGGGCTGCAACAAACCCGAAGGTCTTTAGCGTTCTATCTTAACCTTTTGGCACACCAAGCACTTGGTCACAAAACTAGCTACGTCATTTTCATCCCTGGCCACCAATACATCTTCTTAAGGTCCTGGTACATCTTGGTTATCCCTGAATGTATGGTGAACTTACCCTTATGTGCTTCTTCTAATACTTTCTGTGACACCCGCTACCCCGCATAAGATAAATATAAAATAAATCATGCAAGTTAAAAAAAAATTTAACATAAAAGGTAGCAAGTACCACATGATCCGAAAACATTTTAAACATAAGTAACAACTGCAGAAAAACATAAACATAAACAAAACTCGAAACCCGATGGCATATAATCAGAGCTGGTAACCACTACCGATATTATATCGAAAAACAACTAACATAACTAAACTATACTATGAGCAAGCAATCTCCTCGGGATCACTCCTCAGCTGGCAGCTCACCATCCTCTGCATAACCAAAGGTACATGCAAAACAATAACAGATAGGGAGTAAGGAACTGTACGTATAAACATAAGCGATAATAGACCAGTTAGCAAGATGATCATGCAGCGTATAAAACATCATAATATAACATACATATTATATCACATATACACCCTCATGTCACAATATAAGCATGTTATGCGATGCATAACTACTCCACTACTCCATATGCAATATGGATCCATCAACATTAACTCTGGAAAGACGATTAGGAGTACATATCCATGTTGACCATTTTGCATCAACGTTGGAACACTCACCAAACCATGGGTGACGTCCGTAGATACTCTCAACTAATCCTGATAACGTACTATGGCTTGTCAGGGTAGTTAGGTTATCGATAGGACACTACGACAATGGGTTGCAAGTCCATGCCATATGGAACCTCTTTACCCAACTCTACCCTCAAGGCCGGGATAACACCCATCGTGGCCTCCACCATCGCGATTCATCGTTGGCTTTCGGCCCAAACTATCATCTATATGCAATGATGCATGTAATGTTCAACTAACATTTCCAACCTCCATCATCAACACCATTACATGGCTATCAACTTTGACCAACAAGCATCAAAGATGATTTATCAACATCAAACTTGACCAATAAGCATCAAGAATGATTTAACCAATCACATCGATAACAGTACGTCGTTACCCATAACTTCATCTTCTCATTAATTAATCTCTTTATTAAGTCTCCATTATTACATCTTACCATATCGTTATTCTAGTTTGTTAATTATCCTCAAGGCCGTGTTTTATAATCTCTTATATTATATTTTTATTCCAAAAGGGGTATTAAATCTCTTTTTATTTAAAACAGTGAAGTTTCTTAATCTTAACAGTGGCACGGCCTGAGCAAGGGCGTGCTAGCCAACTGGCACGGGCTTGCTGTGCGAGAGCACGAGCGTGCTAAACAGTGTCACTTTTCTCGTTTTCTGGCACGGACGTGCTACTGAGAGCACGGGTGTGCTAGCTTTTACTGGTTAAAGAGCACGGGCGTGCCGATAATATGCACAGGCGTGCTCAACGCTGTTACAGCGTCTCAGTTCTGGAACTTAGCAGCTTTTCTAGATTTCAACCCTCCAAATCAATCCTAAGGTTCTTGACTAATCCATTGGAATTAATCTCACCCCTCATCAACGTCTTTTATGTTTTATGCACATCAATTAAACTAATCCTAGTTTTAGGCTTAGCGCTAACATCCCTATGTCTTTTATTAACATAGATTTAACAGTAGTTCCAACATACCAACTCATACAATCATGGCATATCATCATCATCATCATCATCATCATCATAAATAACATCATAAACGTCATGCAAAGATCATACAACCATTTAAACATTTAACAATATGTATAAACAACCATAATAACTTCATACAGCAATTAAGACATATAACACACAAATAGGCTAAATTACTCTTTTGGTCCCTCATTTGTGTTAATTTATTCAAGTTGGTTCCTCTATTTTAAAAATGTTCAAGTTGGTCCCTTACTTGCCAAACGTTAATCAGTTTGGTCCTTTCCATTAAGTTTCACTGTTAAGTTTTAGCTAAGTTATTCTTTTGGCCGCTCATTTGTTTTAATTTATTCAACGTGGCCCCTCATTTGTTTTAATTTATTCAACTTAATGGTGAAACTTAACGGAAAGGACCAAATTGCTTAACATTTGGCAAGTAAGGGACCAACATTTTAATTTATTCAATTTGGTACCTATATTTTATTCAACTTGGTCCCTCATTTGTTTTAATTTATTCAACTTAACGGTGAAACTTAACGAAAAGGACCAAATTGCTTAACCTTTGGCAAGTAAGGGATCAACTTGAACATTTTTAAAATAGAGGGACCAAGTTGAATAAAGTAAAAGAAATGAGGGACCAAAAGAGTAATTTAACCCACACAAATAGGGTCATGGGTTAACCCTCATCTTACGCTACCCTAGAACCTATATGTTATACTAATCCCTTCTCCCCATACCTGGCGTGACGATTCCAGCCTACGAGCCAACAAAACGAAGTCCACACTTGACTCCTCCAAACGGATTCAACAAGTTCAGCGAGCTTTGACCAAGAGCGCCAAGGCAAAAGGATAATTTAATTTCCAAACAAGAAAAGGAAGGAAATTAACACAAGGGTTATGCACATACCTCGATTAGATCCCTGGGGGACTAATCTGCTAGTTGTCGTTCACAGCACTGGAATACGAAGAACGAAGTCTGGTTTGACAGGGACAAAATGGTTCAACGCTAACTCAAGGGATTCAAAGAAAAAGAATGAACAAGGTTGGTTACCTTACCTCAGAGTAACACTAAGCTAGCAGCTTAACCCAAACGCAACAACAAACACCACAAGAATGTGTTCTTGATGAAGAACACCCAACAAGGATTGAGGAATACTCAAGGATTCAATAGGAACCCAAGAGAAATGTTGATGACGGCTGTTTCTAACTCTAGGAATGACGACTGAGTTTTAGGTCGAGCAAAAGAGGTATAAAAAAGATTGGGGCGAAACGGGCTGACCAAAAGAGCCCAAAACGCGTTTCTGCGTGTGAAGAGAACGGGCGTGCTGAACAACTGACACGGGCGTGCTGCACGGGAGCATGGGCATGCCACCCTGTCAGGATCACTTATCTGACTTGTTCTAAGGTTAACTATCCCAAAACACGTCCCTAAACATCTAAGGCAACCATAACAACACATAACACATATATAATAAACAAGGATAACATATATAACAACACTTTATAAAAAGCAAGCGAAAACTGGGGTGTTACACTTTCTCTCTAAGGCTACCCTCCTTAGGAGCAACGATCCTACTATTAATCAACACTAACCCATTAGCAGATAATACATAATTTTCTTGTCCCAACAAAGATTGCAACTCCTGGTCTAAAAGTTGTTCACGCTTAATCTCTTCACTAAGGTCACTACAGATTTCCAACCTATTCAACTTCAAACTTAAGGCATTCAAAGACACATTAAGATTCATGTCTCTTGTAACATCCCAAATCCTATGTCTACCTTTTAACTGTTTGTGTGAATAACTTGACTGAGAACACAATTTGATTAATCATAATCATAAAAATAGTTAATAATTGGAAATTCATATTTGAATTTCAATTATGAACTTAATAATCGTAAAATGTTGTTTTGAACTCTGTGTGACGTTTTGAGTCGGAACCGATAAAAATATTGTTATTTTAATCGGGACTGCTTTACCTTGGGATGCGTGTCAGGGGGCCGGGGAAGTTGTTGTGGTCCAGAGCCGGGAGTAGTTCATGACTGCATTTCACGCTTCACGAGACATCGTTACCTTTATGTCAACCTATTGGTTAATAACGTAGCATCTTTACCATTTATGGAGAAAGCTAATTAACCTATTTATGGTTAATCTCCACACTTTAGATGAGAGCTCAACACCTCCTTGCCCTTGTTTGATCATGGCCATCCATTTTCTTACATCTAATCATCTTTTATGACATAGCTAGTTGGATTGTAATTTGTTGCACAAATTGAAAAAGGCCCCACGGCCAAGTGATGTTTCCATCACTAAGTCACCTTGCCTTCTTTCATTTACAATAAACAAACATAGTTCTTCAAGATACCTAAGACATTTTCTCTCTTCTCTTTCTCCTCTCACCCATTCGGCCATCACTCGAACTCTGTGTACAAAAACTTGTTTCAAAATTCTAAGACCATAGTTTTGTTAGTCTTGATCTCTAGATCATCTTTGGTGAAGAAAGTTTCTTGATTGGAGGATGTTTGTTCTTGACCTTCAAGAATACTATCTTGATCTTCAAAGTGTTCTTCCTTGGGTAAGCTTTGATCCTCATTTCCTCTTCATTTCCTTACTTTAAATCATGAATGAACTTCTTCTAGTTCATGATTTTTGTGAAAACAAGTTCAAGATCTTACCTTTTCTTCTATCTAGGTTCAGCCAACCTTAGCTTCTTGGTGTTGGAGTTGTCTCATCCACAAAGGATATTTATTAAGGTAATGGTGGAGTGAACCTCATCACACAACATTGGTGGTGGTGAAGATGGTTTATGGGTTTGGTTTGGGGAAAACCCTAAACCAAGGGTTTCCTACTTTGTCTATTTGGTTCTCTATGAGAACAATGTTGTAATAATTATTTGTTGCTTGATTTGTGTTCATTGATGTGTTTAAATGGTTGAAAATAACTTTGATGTGAGGGAAAACCCTAACCTAGAGTTCCTTCATCTTTTGTTGAAAAGAGTTTGTGAAAATGTGATTTTCAGATCTGACCTTGTGTGAGTCATTTCGGTTTTTCTCTCAGACTAGACTTTGGATTTCAAAACTTGTTTTTGATCCGAAAACTAGACATCTTGGGATTCATTTTGAGCACAAATTGCATGTGGTTTCTTAAATATTTGATCCTTGAAAACCTGTTTTAATCTAAGCATAAATTTCAGACTTGGATTCTGACTATAGTGGCTTATTTCGTGAAAATTACTAACTCGGTTTATTTTTGTGAAAGTGAATTTTATAAAAAAAAAAAAGTAGACATCCTAATCTTCCATATGAGTTCTCATTTTCTCAAATCCGAGTTTGTTTGGTCAATCAAATGTGTGTCACAAGTTGATGCTTCAAATGCTGAAATTTTATGTAGACGGTTTTTGGTGTTGATGTTTGGAATTGTAGGTTATGGTGTTGGTGTGACTATTTGTGTTTGAGTGTTAGTGTTGAAAATCATTTTGGAATGGAGAAAAATTATTCCTAGGTTCAAGACCTAAGAATAGGATTTTTGAATGAGGAATTTGTTGATGCTTTCAATACTTGATGAAATGACTATATGTTGAGATGATTTTCATGATGTTAGAATATCGTTGAATGGCTTGTTTTGTTGAAAAACACCATGTATGGTTCGGCCTTGTTGAGTTAAAATGGGAAGCCAAAGCTTCTATGTTCAAGTAATGGTGTAATGGACTTAAATGGTTCCAAGAAGGCAAAGAAAATTAAAAAGACCTACCTTACTTACATGGAGGCATTCGGCCATACCATAGTAACTAGGGCTATGAACCTAAAATGTTGATATTAAGGGGTTTAATGTGTTCATACTAAGGTATAACGGAAATAGAAATTAAAAATGTTTTCTAAGAAATCCAGTTTTGGCTCTAAAGAACCAAGTGATGGGAAAATGAGTATCTTTGAAGTTACATGAAAAATATTTTAAGAATAGGAAAGTTTGAAGTTAATCAACCACTTATTCTAACATGTTGTTTCAAGGAAAATATTTTCAAGAACAAAGAGTTTTCTAAATGAGTCATGTGATTTCCAAAGTTTTTGGTTAGTTAACCTACTTTCAAGAGAAATGAGAATTCTTGTAAGTGTTTTCTTTCAAACAATGAGTCTTTACACTACTATGATTAATTTTGTAATCTTACAAAACAAATGAGTTATAGTTTTCATTTGATAATAAAGAGTTGATTTTTAAAGAAAGATATGTTTTCCCTTTTTACGCTAAGTAAAAGAAATAAGTATTATTTCAAAGGAAGTTTTACGCTAGTTTAGCAAAAGATAAGGTAATATGTATCTTGGGGTTTTGGATGACTTACGAGTGTACGTATAAGTTTTCAAACTATGTTTGATAAAGGAAATTTCGTGAACTAGTTTACTACCAAGGAAAGTACTTCAAAGACTTTACTATAATAGTGCAAGTACGTAATATCTCCTAAGGAATGCATGAGTTCCATAATGGACTCACAAAGACTAACTAAAAGACATGTACCTATTCCTTGTGGTCATGGAAAACCATGTCCCACACCCTTGATGATTTAGGTCATCTAAGGATCCATAATGCTTAACCACAAAGAGTTACTTATACAAAATACGTAATGTTTCCCTTGATAGATAAGTGAGAAGACATGATGAAGGAATCCTTGTGGATCCTGTTTTCCATAATACGCTTAGGATATGGAATCATATATCATAAGACTTGAACATCGTTTTCTGAACGACAGAGTTGTAAGTGGAGGCAAGGAAACGGAACCAAGAATGGGCGACTGATGGCAAGTCGTGTGAAAGTGGGTCCCGTAGGGGTGCCCTATGGTTTATCAAGTGATAGACGTGGTGCTACAGTGATAGTGTAGTACGTGTTTGTTTTGTGGCATTTCTTGACATGCATACGCATCTGTGCATGAGTTGGGCGTTGTGTCTGGGAGTTGAGCTTACACCTTTGTGCGGGTGCGATTGTTGGAGGTGACGATCGTGGAGATCTTGAGGACGTTGGGGTTGGGGAGTCCACATGTGGCCAGAGAGTAGCTCCTCTGTGTCGTGGGTGACCTGTCGAAAAACGCTGACGTCTTGATTGGACACCGGAAAAATCACGATTTAGGTAAAGAACGTCTGGCGTGAGCCGTAAAAGCGAATTCGCAATCTTGTTGAGATAGCACATGATGGGTTGAGATAACGCAGACAATGTTCTCCCAATCACTCACTCCAGTTATGTTTAGTTCCATGGAGTAGGGGTCAGAGTCTTACCCTTGTGGAATATGGCATTGAGTCATGTAAATCACATTGCATTGCATGACTGTTGATGGATACATTTTTATGTTATACATTATTATCATGTGTTGATGATGTCTTATGTAGTTGATTGATTTACGTGAGATATTGAGATGTATGATATGCATGATTAGTATGTCGTTATCTTGTGTGTCGTATCGTTTTTACTTCTGCCATGCATTGTGTTGATGAATGGGAACCTCATCTCATTACGTTGCATTGCATCATTGTGTGCTTCTCTGGTGGTCTCCCGAGAAGGTCATGTTACCGAGACTTCACCCAACGCTCCAGATACATCTCTCTGTTGAGCCTCCCAGTGGTTACGGCGTACGGACATCTAGTCATGATGGGCTTCTAACAACATACATGTGGAGAGCCACACTCATCGTCCGCATCAGTCGCAAAGGAAGGGTTCTTAACTGCTTCACCGCTTGTCTTCTGTCATTTGCCGTCAAGGCTATGGTCGTAAGTGGAACGCTAGGTGGGCTCTTTCACCGGAGTGTTCAGCGCCTTCTCCCTCTGTTATGGATAGGCCACTTGTCAGCAAAGTTGCTTCTAAGTCAACTTTTGCGATGTCATCCCTAGGAATGCCAACAGTAGCCTCTGCTAGGATTCCTGTTAGGCCTCGTTTGACGGTCCTAGTTGGAAGGCAAGAAGTGAGGAGATTAGGAGGGAGGTGATCTATCTACGCCTTCGTATTCATCTCGCTTGTCCCTCCATAAAGGATAAGTTAGTGGAAGCATTCAACGGTTGATCCGAGGGATGTCTTTCCGTGTAGTATGTTGTCGGCCATTGTAGGGTGTTAGAGTTTCTGTATCTTTCTTTTATCTTTTGTGGAGCTGCGTCTCCAAGTATATTGTGTTTAGGAGCTTGTCTCCAATCCTTATGTTGAGTCTGTATCTTTCTGCTTTGTTTCTGTAGTCGGGTTGGGTTATTATGTAAATCCTTTATGAACTTATATTATGAAATTATTCTATTTACCTTACACGCATAAACGACTACGAGCTTTTATATTCATGCCTTGTAGAAAGGAAAAATTTACCCTATCTTTCTTAAATGTTTTTAATTAACCCGTTTTTTGGCCTTAGAGTTTTATAAAATGTCTGTAAATGTGATGCCCCCGGAAAAAGTGTTACATCTCTAATATTCTCTAAGAGATTCATCTCTTGAACCATTAAGCTAGACATATGTAGAGATTTCCTACTAAGAGCATTGGCCACCTCATTGGCTTTCCCTGGATGGTACTTCAACTCAAAGTCCTAGTCTTTAAGGAACTTCATCCACCTTTTTTGCCTCATATTCAACTCTTTCTAATCAAACAGGCACTTAAGGCTCTTATGGTCACTAAAAACCTCAAACTTTGTTCCATAAAGATAATGTCTCCAAATCTTAAGAGCAAACACTACTGCTACCAACTCTAGATCATGGGTAGGATAGTTTCCTTCATGTGGTCTAAGTTTCCTAGACGCGTAAGCTACAACCTTGTCATCTTGCCTCAAAACACATCCTAAACCATTCTTAGACGTGTCGCAATAAACCACAAAACTCACTAAAGAGTCCGGTATGGTTAAGACAGGCGCTGTCACCAAACTTTCCTTAAGCTCTTGGAAGTTATCCTCATATTCTTGGTCCCAAGCAAAAGGTTTTTCATTCCTAGTTAACTAGGTCAAAGGTAAAGCTAGCTTATAAAAACCTTCTATAAACTTCTTATAGCAACCCGCTAATCCTAGGAAACTCCTCACCTCAGTTACCGTCTTAGGTGGTTCCCACTCTAGCACTACATCCACTTTAGAGGAATCAACCGCTACACCACTCTTAGAAATGGTGTGTCCCAGAAACTTCACCTCATCTAGCCAAAACTCATAGTTCTTCGGCTTATCGTACAAACGCTCATCCCTCAAGATCTGTAATACTACCCTCAGATGTTCCTCATGCTCCATAGGTGTTCTAGAGTATATCAGGATATCATCTATGAACACTACCACAAACTTATCTAAGAAGGGTCTAAAGATCCGATTCATGTAGTCCATGAAAACGGCTGGAGCGTTCGTCACTCCGAAGGGCATCACTACGTACTTATAGTGCCCATACCTTGTTCTAAAGGCTGTCATAAGGATGTCCTCACTCCTAAATCTGATCTGATGGTACCCCGATCTTAGATCTATTTTGGAAAACAATGTCGCTCCCCTCAGCTGAACTAGCAGGTCGTCTATCCTAGGCAAAGAGTACTTATTCTTTATGGTCACTTTATTTAGCTGCCTATAATCAACTCACAGCCTCATAATCCCATCTTTATTTTTCCCTAAAAGAACTAGCTCTAATAAACTCATTATCTAACAACTCCTCTAATTGTTTCTTAAGCTCGCTTAACTATAGAAGCGCCATTCTATAAAGCGCTACAGATACAGGTCCACTACCAGACAGAAGATCTATGTTAAACTCTACCTCCCTACCAGGTGGTAAGCTAGAGACCTCTTTAGGTAACACATCTTGAAACTCGCACACAACAAGTAATGCCGCCACGTCACTTTTAGCCTCTATCTTAGCAAAAAAGAGAAGTATGTATCCCTGAGCTCCTTCAACTAAGTTCTTGTGGCAAGACACAACAGATAAAAGGCAATCTGACACTGAAGAGGTCAATAGACATTGGTTGTGGAAGAAAAGAGATAGTTCGGGTAGAACAGTTGATAACAACATTATTATGTGACAACCAATCCATACCAGGTATGACATCTAAACCCGATATAGGTAAACATATTAGATCAACATCATAAGATAAGTTTTGGTATATCAAGGAACATTTCAAACAGGCAGTAAAAGTAACCAATTTATCTTTGGCAAGGGTAGAAACACACAAGTCAAAAGGCAGTTTAGAGATAGGCAACTTCAAATTTTTAACACAACTAAGAGATATGAAAGAATGGGTTGCTCCTGAAGCCAACAATATCATAGCTTTTCTATCTTTAATTAAACCCATACCTTGGATCAAACCATCAAACTCCTTCACTTCCTCTCCTTGGATGGTGAAGACTCTTCCTTGGCTGTGGGGTCTGGTCTGAGATTGTCCTCCTCCCTTGTAGACTCTAGCAAAGTGTCCCGGTTTTCCACATTTGTTGTAGGAGACTTGCGCCGCGGGGCATGCACGATCCCCATGGTGCCATCCACATCCGAAAGATCCAACTCCCCTATCTGCTTGAGCTCCTTCGACCTACTTACCCTTTGAGATGGTAGGCATTGGTTGCAGGCTCTTCTGAAAGTTACACCCTTTGTTATGTAACCTCTTGCCTTCGAAAGTATTTTTCTCTTTCGGCTTCTCCATCTCCAAAGCTTGAATCTTCTGTTCGGCTACCCTACACTTGTTTACTAAGGTGGGGTAGTCCCGAATTTCCAAGATTTCGATAAAACTCTGCATCTCTGGCTTCAAACCTTGTTTGAATTTGATCGTTTTCCAGTCGTCCAAAGGATTGTCCCTCTAGTCACGAGAGAACCTTGCCAAGCTTTCAAACTTAGCAACATACTCAGTAACTAACATGCCTCCCTGACGGAGCTATAGGTATTTTGTTTCCCTCTGAATGCGAACACTATGCAGAAAGTACTTCTCGAAAAAGACTTCTCTGAACTTGTCCCATGTGATAGGGGGCCCAAGGCTAGCAATCGACCCCTAGCACAATTCCACCAGTGCTCCGCATCAGACTCCAGCATAAAGGTGGCGAAATCCATCTTGGTACCAACATAACAGTGTCCTACATCATCTTCCATACAGGGCTTCATAGGGAGCCATCCCTATACTAGAGTGAAAACTGTTGTTATAGATGAACTCTATCAAAGGTAGGAATCCTTCCCAACTTCCAGAGTGTTCCAAAACACAAGATCTTAAAAGATCCTCCAAAGATTAGATTGTTCACTCTGACTTGCCATCTATCTGTGGATGATAGGTGGAACTCAATCTAAGCTTCGTTCCCAACGTTTCATGTAAGCTCTACCAAAAACGTGAAGTAAACCTTGTATCTCAATCAGAGATGATACTAGAAGGTACACCATGTAATCTGACAATCTCTCCAACATACAACTAAGTTAACTTCTCCATCGAATACTTGATGTTATTGGTAGTAAGTGTGCTGACTTCATAAGCCGATCAACAATTACCCAAATAGAGTCGTAACCTTTCAGAGTCTTCAACAAACAAGTCACGAAATCCATCGCGATGCCATCCCATTTCCATTCTGGGATAGTTAACGGTTGTAACATCCCTAGCGGCATCTAGTGTTCCACTTTAGCTTTCTGACACAATAAGCATGTTGCGACAAACTCAGCCACGTCTCTTTTCATACCATGCCACCAAAACATTCCCTTCCGATCCTGATACATCTTTGTCGATCCCGGATGCATACTCAACTTACTTTTATCAGCTTCTTCCAAAATCAACATTCTCAACTCTGGGTCCTTGGGTACACAAACTCTGCCTCTTAATCTCATAATTCCATCGGATCCGTCAACAATCTTTGACTTAGCTCTCAGATTTATCAGCTCTTGCTCCTTTAACAGATATTCATCCTCTTTTTGTTTTTCTCGAATCCATTCCAATAGATCACTTGCCAACGTAACCATTTTGATACAAAGCATACCTGATACCACTTTTATGGATAATTGCAAATCCCTGAACTGTTCCAACAAACTCCTTTCCTTAACCATCATGGTTGATACATGCAAGACTTTTTTGCTCAGAGCATCAGCCACCATGTTTGCCTTTCAAGGGTGGTACTATAACTGGAAATCATAATTGAAGGAACCTGTTTGAAACACAAGAAGGGGGGTTGAATTATGTTTTAGACGATTTTAAATTCTTTTCGTAAGCAGATAATAGTTTTCGCAAGGTTGGACGCTAAAACGATTAAAAGCAAAGAGAGCTCTTCCAAACACCAAGTTGGACGCTAACTTAGTTTGACGAAGATAAGAAAGCAGCGTAGTAAAAGGAAATTCAATCCCAGTTAGTTAGTTAGATAATAAACTAAAGTAAGAGTAAGGGAGAGAAAAGAACACAAAGATATTATCCTGGTTCACTCTTCACCAAAGAGCTACGTCCAGTCCTCTCTACATGAGAGCTTTAACCACTATAACAAAAACCTTTTGTTACAAAGTATTCAACACCTCTTCAGGCAATATTTTCAACCTCTTCAGGTTCTCTAAGTATTCTTTTACAGACAAGCCTCTTCAGGCTCAACCAAACTACGGTTTTGAAAAGAGTTTGTTCTACTAACTCGCTAAATGTGAGAATTCGAAACTAAAGCTTAGACTCTTAAAAAACAACTCTACACAGAGAGTAATATGAAAGTGAGGATCAGAGTAGCTTTTCTAGCTTTGCAAGCTTAAGATTTTCTCTTTGTTTTCTTGAGCTAAAGTTTGCTTATTGTACATCTTGCACTTCCAGAAGATGAAGGTATATATAGCCTCTTGTCTTTGAGCAGACTTCACTCTTCAACGGATGGAAAAGGATCCGTTCTGATGAGCATTGAATGCATTTGATCCGTTGAGTTTGATAGCTTCTGAAGTTTCTGATCAGCAGGATAGACTGTCACGATGATAGCTAAAAGTGGTGCTGACATATCCTCTGAGTAGAACGAAAGTTGCCTTTTGTTTTTCCAAAAGAAGGAGGTCAACTTCTTAAAGTGATAAAGACATTCTGGCTTGAGCTTTACATTTTTACGAATATTACAAAGAATGTTTTATCCCAAGGATATACGCCTTTTACAGGGAATTATGAATTCAGATGCTTTTACAAGATATTCGCGCTTGAAGTATAAAAGCAATTATTGGACTAGCTATTACAAAAGTAACCGAAAGAGTCTTTGGACTCATGGTTCTATATATTACCGTCCAGTCATGAACCAAGATTAAATGTTGGATGAGATAAAGTCTTTGGACTATGGATAGTCTTTGGACTCAATTAAGTTTTATCCTGCACACTTAATATAAAGCTTTAGTCCATAACAAATCTTTGTTCATCCTAAATTAGCTTTTTGTTAACATCAAAACTTAAGGGATTATTTGGACCATAACCACTTTGGTTCCAACAATCTCCCCCTTTTTGATGATGACAAAACATACTAATTTGATTGAACAAAGAGTCCTAGAGAGCTGAAGGGCTCCCCTTAAGACAAATATTCTAATCATTTAAAGCGTCTAAACATTTAAGGCATATAAGACAGATACAAGCTTTTAAGCATGGAAAGCCAGACATGTATTCCAAAGCAATCAAGATGTATATATTCAATCAACCCATTTTCTCCCCCTTTTTGTCATCAGACAAAAGAGTGAGAAACACATCATATTCAATATATTTGAAAACACATAAAACAAATTTTAAGAAGAGGGAGGAGGTTTTGGAATAAAATCTTTGAACATAGCCGCAATTTGCTGAAGGAGCACCGCATTGTTGGCCTCGATGGACCGTTGGACGAACTCTTGAAACTCAGGAGGAATAACCGAGCCGGAACTCTCAGCTGTGGCCCTGGTTGCATCCACACCTCTTTGATCAGGAACTATACTAAGAGCCTGAGAAGGAGATGGATCAACAGGATGGACCATTGAGAGAGGAATAGGTTGAGACTTGGACTGAGCTGAGTTTGCAACTTGTTCTACTTCCTCAGCATGAGTTTCAGAGGAGGGGTCCGCATAGACGATTTCGGTGTCCCCAGTCTCGTCAGAAATGACCGGCTTAGGAGGAGGTGGTGGCAACACTTCAAGTATGATCTCAGGATCATCATACATGTTTTCTCTCCATCTGGGAGCAGGTGAAGGCAAAACATCTTTAGGATAAAGAGGTATCCCAAAGATATCGTCTATGATCATGTAGTCAGCCTCACATATTCGATATTGTCTCGGGTAGACGTGAATCTCTTCTTTCTCCTCAATTGATAGTCCAGATGATGATGCCTCTTGGGAGCATCTCCAGATGTGGTTTTCCTAGTAGACCTTAGCACCTGGGTCAAATCTGAATCGGGGATCTTTCTTCCAAATGCTTGCTAGAACTCCAGAGTCATCTCGATGTTTCTTCCAAAACAGGGGATCAAAAGAATTTTTGTAAGGCATTGTCCATGACTCAAGCTTTTTGCGAAGGTCCTTATCCTTGTTGGGATCTAGAATAGGGAGCCTTGGACAAGCTCGAGGAGGAACAACTCCTACTCTTGTGCTGGATGACTTTGCCCAAAATTTCTTTGGAAGGTTGTGATGAATCTTAGCTTCCCGAGTCATGTCACACTCCTTCTGCACGGCATAATAGGGAAGAAAGTCCCGAACATCAGAATACCCCTTCCATGTTGATGGGTAGCTTGGAATGAAAGATAGATCAGGATCAAGGATGAAGTTGGTTAAGCCAAACGTCCTTGCTCTTCTTTCGTACTCCGTTTTGTAGCCTTTCTTGTCTTCATGACGAAGAACAACGTGCCTCTTTATATTGTAGTGGCACCATTGGAAGGCCTTGTCCTTGATGAGGTTGGGATAGACTTTCCGTGGAGGAAACGTCTTCTTCTCAAGGTAGACAACCAAGGTTCCATGGGCTGTGTGCATCTCAGAGGCCAGACGTTTAGTTGATGTGTGGGGGATGGGGTAGTAGCCATGTTTAGGGGGTGGTCTAGAGGTGGGTGGTGTGGGAGGTTGTTCATATTCATACTCAGGTAATGGAAGAGGGCTTTCGGAGTGAGATTCAGTAATGGGGGGTGTGTGTTCAAGGAATAGAACAGGAAAGTCGCGTTTGACCTCAGCCCAAACTGAGCATTTGTTACTGTAGTCTATTCCGGGGATGCATCTATATTTTCTTTTGGGAAAGATCTGTCTGGGGTAGGGAGCACCATAAGGTTGGAAGGGGTGATCTCCCCAGGGTGTGAACCAGTCTTCGGGTTCATTTGGTGAGGTTAGAGTTTGAGTTTGTGGTAGGTCAGTGGGTGAGAGTGGTAGGGAAGGTTCAAAGGTCAAGTCCTCAATCGCAGACGATTGGATAACAGAAGAAGTAATAACTGAACTGGAGATAAGTTTAGTATTACCTTTTGTCTTTGCTCGAGTTGACCTTGCCCTTGTTGACAAAGGTTTAGGCAGGGATGCAACAAACGAGGTTTCCAATCTTAGACCTTTGACTACCCTGGAGATGGGTAGATCGTCCTCTTCGTCCTCATCAGTGGGAGCTAGAACCAGCTTCCTTTTTCTGGATGGTTGAACGGTGAGCTTTGGACGAGAAGGAGAAGTCCTAGCTATTGGACGAGCTAGTTCAGTGGAGCGTCCAACAGTGATGTGTTGTTCAGACGCTTCTTCTGAGCCATGCGTCCGAGCTCCTTTTTGTTTTCCTTCAAGTTTGGACTTTTTGAAGTAGTCCAACTGCATCATCACCAAACTTTGCCTGCTAAACTCAGGCTGATGCAATTGTTCAATGCCATGAACACCGGAGTATCTGACCTTTCTTTCTGGAGCCGAGTTCTTTAGGTCATTGTAGACCATATGCTTCTCGAAGATTTTTGAGAGAAGAGCAGCATATATGATTGAAGTATTCTTCCCAGAGCCTTCAATGGCATACTTAAAGAAGGAAAAGAGTAAGTGGGGAAGGTTTATTTGCCTTTCTAGTATCAAATGAACCAGGCAGAATTGATGAGCCTTTGATACATTATCCTTCGACCCAGCCTTGTGAAGGATAGACTTGTTCAAGATTTGGTGAAGAACCCTAGCCTCGTCAGTCATTTTTGAGGCTATGAGTTTGTCACCGGAGTTCTTCAACAGATAGTCTCTGATGGTGGAAGCATCACCAATCTCTTCCTCCTAGTCATCTTCAACAGTTATACCAGATTGAGCGCACCCAATCGCATTAGAAATGGTTGCTTCAGATACTATTACTTCAGTATCAAGCACTTTGTTGTGAATCTCTCTTGCAGAGACAATAGGGTTTGTCTAGAACTCCCTAACTAGAGCAGGGTAGATTACCGGGGAACCTTCAAAGAAGCTTGACCATCCAGCATCATGGATGTTAGGGAAAATGTCAATCCCGTTATCAGCCAGGAATTGTAGATTAAATTTGAACTCGACCATGACATCAGCAGTCTGAGGGTTAAAGGTTTTTCCTTTACCCTTAGAGCCAGCAGTAGAAGAGGTTGCCATAGTTTCAGAGAGGAGGTCTAGAGAAGAAGGATTTTTCAGAAAGGGTTTTCCTTTTTGAAGATGCAAGAAGAAAGATTAAACTTTTTTGTAAAGGTTTGATTTTTCAGCAAACTTAGGTTTTAAAGAAGGGAGAAAAGAGAACGAAAACCTTTCGTATTTTCAAAGAGAGAGAGAGAGAGCGAAACGACGTGCATTAAATGCCTGACACACGTTCAGACTTTGAAATCGTAAAAAGTATTTTTGGCAAACAAAGAAAACCAAAACTGACTCAGTTAAGGAAATAAAAGATAATAGTTCATTCGACAAAGATTGAGTTCCATTAATGCATTGGACGAGCAATCAGAAAGTACAATGGACGAGCATATATTGGACGTAATGCAAATATTGGACGCATGCATTGGACTCTCAGTCAATCAACGAAATGCATGTTCAGATATTTTCTTATAAAAGTGAACCTATCTTCGGCTAAAGGTTTAGTGAAGATATCTGCCCATTGATGGTCAGTATCAACAAATTGAATATCTATTGTTCCTTTTTGCACATAGTCTCTAATAAAATGATGCTTTATTTCTATATGCTTTGCTCTAGAATGCAGTATGGGGTTCTTTGACAGATAGCAGCAGTGTTATCACACATGATAGGGATGTTGCTTACAAACACATTGTAGTCTTCCAACTGATGTTTGATCCATAGCAGTTGTGAGCAACAACTGGCTGCAACAATGTACTCAGCTTCAACAGTTGATAGAGCAATTGTGCTTTGCCTTTTGCTTGACCATGAGACAAGATTAGCACCAATGAAGTGACACCCTCCACTTGTGCTTTTTCTTTCTATTCTGTCTCCAGCATAGTCAGCGTCACAGAATCCAACTAATCTGTATTCATCAAATTTCTTATACAAAAGACCCAGATTAGTAGAACCTTTTAGGTATCTAAAGATTCGTTTTACTGTTGAGAGATGAGACTCTCTTGGATCAGATTGAAAACGAGCACATAAGCAAACACTAAACATGATATCAGGTCTGGACGCAGTTAGATATAAGAGGGAACCAATCATACCTCTATATACCTTTTGGTCTACCTTTTTATCTTTATCATCTTTGTTTAGCACGGACGTTGGATGCATTGGTGTATTCATAGGTTTACAATCGTCCAACTTGAAGCGTTTTAGAAGCTCCTTTGTGTACTTCGTCTGATGAATGTACACTCCGTCTGAAGTTTGCTTTACTTGAAGTCCGAGGAAGAATTTTAGTTCTCCCATCATGCTCATTTCAAATTCCCTTTGCATTAATTCAGAAAACTCTTGGCAAAGAGATTCATCAGTTGCACCAAATATTATATCATCAACGTAAATTTGAGCAACAATAAATTCCTTTTTATTAATTTTTCTAAACAGAGTTGTGTCCACTTTTCCTCTTGAGAAGCCATTCTCCATTAGGAAAGTGCTGAGTCTCTCATACCAAGCTCTAGGAGCTTGTTTGAGTCCATATAAAGCTTTCTTAAGCTTATATACATGCTCAGGACAGTTCTGATCTTCAAAGCCGGGTGGTTGAAGAACATATGCTTCTTCATTAATTGCACCATTTAGGAATGCACTTTTTACATCCATTTGATAAAGCATGATGTTATGATGTGCAGCATATGAGAGTAAGATGCGTATAGCTTCTAATCTAGCTACTGGAGCAAAGGTTTCAGTATAATCAATACCTTCCTCTTGTGAGTAGCCTTGAGCAACTAGCCTTGCTTTATTCCTTACAACTTTGCCATCTTCGTCCAGCTTGTTGCGATAGACCCACTTGGTTCCAATGACAGACTTATCCTTAGGCAGGGAGACCAGCGTCCAAACGTCACTTTGTTGAAATTGGTTGAGCTCCTCTTGCATAGCGAGGATCCAGCATTCGTCCAATAAGGCTTCGTCCACACACTTTGGTTCCATCTCAGAGATGAAGTCTGAGTCAGCTTGCTCTCTGAAGGTTGACCTTGTCCGGACGCTATCATTAGGTTTCCCAATGATTTGATCCTCAGGATGATAAGTTCTAAATTGCCACGAACGAGGGGTGTTTACAGCTTGCTGAGACGATGATGCGACCTGCGTAGCATCTGACGCTTCGTCTTTGTTGGTTGTTGGACGAGCATCTGAATCATTCAGATTCATATCTGCAAAAGAATCATCTAGCTCTGATAATATCTTTTCAGGCTGTTTGTCATCAAATTTAACATGGATGGATTCTTCAACAATCAAAGTTCTACAGTTATAGACTCTAAAGGCTTTGGACATTTCAGAGTATCCTAACAATATTCCATTATCTACTTTGGCATCAAACTTTCCTAGTTAATCCTTAGTATTTAAAATAAAGCATTGACATCCAAAGGGGTGGAAATAAGAAATGTTAGGTTTACGTTCTTTCCACAATTCATAAGGAGTCTTATTCAAGATTGGTCTTATGTATATTCTGTTTTGAATGTAGCAGGCAGTATTTACAGCTTCAGCCCAGAAGTGCTTAGGGACAGAATTATCACTGAGCATCGTCCTAGCCATCTCTTGAAGAGATCGGTTCTTTTTCTCAACAACACCATTTTGTTGTGTTCTAGGGGCAGAGAAATTGTGATGAATACCACTTTCATCACAGAACCTTTGAAAAAGCTCATTTTCAAATTCGCCTCCATGATCACTTCTGATCGAGCTGATTCATTCTGAACTCGCTTACAGAATACAGAAAAGACCTTGATAGACTCATCCTTGTGAGCAAGGAACTTAACCCATGTCCATCTAGTATAGTCATCTACTATGACAAGTCCATATTTCTTACCACTGACAGAAGCAGTCCTTGTTGGACCAAACAAATCAAGATGCAACAATTCCAGTGGTCTAGAAGTACTAACAATGTTTTTGGACTCAAACGAGTTCTTAACTTGTTTTCCTTTTTGACATGCGTCACAGAGAGCGTCTGATCTAAACACAATCTTTGGTAAGCCTCTTACAAGGTTATGCTTGTTTAGTTTAGAGATTAATCTCAGACTAGCATGACCAAGTCTTTTGTGCCAGATCCATTGCTCATCTTCAACAGACACTAGACATGATACACTTTGAGTTGAAAGTTCTCCCAAGTTAATCTTATACAGATTATTTTGCCTTTTGTAATGGCCCGGACTGCTTTAAGGATTGCCGACTGTCCCCACAAACTAACACGGGTCTCTTCAGCGTGCTTTGTCCTCACTCACACGCTTCCTAGGAAAACTTCCCAGGAGGTCACCCATCCCAGAATTACTCCAAGTCAAGCACGCTTAACTTTGGAGTTCTTAAGTGATGGGATACCGAAAAGAAGATGCATCTTGTTGGTATAGGTAGTACAAATCAATTCTTATAAGCCTTCCGTCAACTGTACAGTCCCATACCTGCATAGCCTCAGGATCCCTCTCATTCCGGTATGAATCGGTTCATTCATGTATCCCTCCGCCTAGAAGCCTGCCAGGAGCCGCTCCTTGTCCGTGCCTCATGCACCGGCGATCACTCCCCGCCCTCGTCAGCCCCGGGTGTTACATGCCCACCAGCTTCCGCTTGGTTCGTCCCCGAACCACACCGTACTGGGAGAGGTCCGCTCTGATACCATTTGTAATGGCCCGGACTGCTTTAAGGATTGCCGACTGTCCCCACAAACTAACACGGGTCTCTTCAGCGTGCTTTGTCCTCACTCACACGCTTCCTAGGAAAACTTCCCAGGAGGTCACCCATCCCAGAATTACTCCAAGTCAAGCACGCTTAACTTTGGAGTTCTTAAGTGAGTTGGGCATCACTGCCTCACTTTCGCTAAGCGAATTCATATTCGCTAAGCGAACCCAGAGAACCCAGCAAATTTCGCTACGCGAATTACATCTCGCTGAGCAAGCCAGAGAAGTCTCCAAAAGAGGTGTAACCGTCTGAACTTTCGCTAAGCGAAATCATTCTCGCTAAGCGAATAAAGTGAAGTTTCGCTACGCGAATTCTGTCTCGCCGAGCGATCCAGAGGTGTTTCTAAAGAGATGTAACCGTCTGAACTTGCGCTAAGCGAATTCATATTCGCTAAGCGAATCCAATATATTTCGCTACGCGATTTGTGTCTCGCCGAGCGAACCAGAGGAGTTCCAAAGGAGGCATAAAAATCGTATTTTTCCGCATTAATAAATATGGGAGGACATGTTCCGGTTTCTGCCAGCCATGAGCAAGATGCTACAACATTCGTAACGTGCACGTATCTGGCTTTACGGTAACACTCTCGACCAAACATGAAAAGTACGGCATCTAGTAGAGGATATCAGTGTATTGCACGGATTCGCCACGACACAGAAGAATCACCAATTGGTCACATGTCAGCCCTTCCAACCCTGATACCTCCAAAAAGACCATTGAAGATCGTCACCGTAAGATTCGCACCCGCATCAAGGTGTAAGCTCAACTCCTAGGCTCAAGGCCTTACAACTATGCAAATGAAATGCCAATGCTTACACAAAGCAGATGCGATAAAGCAATGTTTATCCATTGGATAAACCTCAAGGTACACTAAGGTTCTCTTCCTTAGAAACCACACACGTCTTTGTTTTATAAAACATTTATCCATCGGATAAAACAATTATCCATCGGATAAATATCTCGTGGTTCCTTTGGAATGATCCAGACTGCTTTCAGAATCGCCGACTGTCAGTATCAAGAAGTTGTTTATGTTATAACTCAAGAAATAGTAATAACAAAAGTTTCAGTGAAATAATACGAAAATGGCCAGACCAATGGACACCATATTACCAATTCACTCAATTGTCTAATACATTGAGGAATATGTAGGAGTGTGAACACAAATGTTCCCTTGAGATCAGGCAGCACTAACACAAGTGAAGTAGTCAACCTTCTCCCTAGTCCTTGCAAACTTTCCTCACAGGCTTCAATCCATTCAAACGCTTCATCCTTCCTTTGAAATCACATGACCTAAAAACTTTACTTCGTCGAGCCAAAACTCACACTTGGACAACTTTGCATACAGCTGTTTCTCCTTCAGAACTTGAAGAATCACACTAAGGTATTCAGCGTGTACTTCCTGGTTTCGCGAATAGATGAGTATGTCGTTTATGAAACAACCACAAACTTATCTACCTGGATCCGAATCATCGGTCCGTCATCGAACTACTGTTTCGAAAACCAAAACGTTTCGTGTTTGTGTTTACGTTTTATGAATTATGTCTCAAGTCCTAAGCATTATGAATAAGGATTGAGAATCCTCTTAGATAAGTCTTTAAGCCTTTCTAAGATATTAATCCCTTGTTTTTCAATTAAGGAAACAAGTGTTGATTTCACTTAAGTCTTATGAAGTCATTGATGTACTAAGTCATCAATGGTATAGTACATGGTCTTGTTCCACCATATACCATACTTAATTAACCCTTGTCTTCAACTCTAAGTTAATTACTTAACTTAGGTTTTTCACGCGTAAAACTTTACGATTGAGTTAGAAAACTCTTTTTGTAAACCAAACAACTTTTACAATTGAAAACTCATTTGATTTGAAACAACATTTGAACTACTTACTTCATTTCTAGCATTTTCTGAAAAATAAAATTCGCTTAGCGGAATTCCATTCGCTTAGCGAAAATGAGGCAGTTCATCAAGTTTTGATTTTTAACACTTGATTTCATCCTTAGCTTTCCTAATGCCTTTGAATCCATGAAATGGAAAACCAAGATCAATTCCTAGCTTTATTCTCTTTAGGGTGGCCGAAACCCTCTTTGTGAGAATTGTTGAGTTTGGTTTGATTGTTGTTTAATGTTTGATTGTTTGGTTGTTTGTAGTTGGTGACAACTATCAGGAGGTTCACAAACCGATCAACCGACTTTGATCTGGGAATCTGCTCTTCAACAGGTATGGGGAGAAGAACCTCATCACACCAAGATGGTGGTGGTGAAGATGGTTGTTTACTTTATGTGTGGGTGAAACCCTTTAGTTTGGGTTCACTATTATATGTTAAGTTTTGTTAAGTTCTCTTGGAGAACAAGATTGTTATGATATGTTTATGCTTGAGTATGTTGTAGTGTGCTTTAGCATAAGTTGATGATGATATTATTGAATGAAAATCATTTTCATGTATGTTGGGAAAACCTACTTTGATCACTAGATCAAGTATGGACTTTTATTGTTGATTATGAGACCATAATGTGTGACGGACTTGGATGTTTGATTATGATGTAGTAATGTGTATAGTTTTAAGTCACGGAATTTCGAGGACGAAATTCTTTTAAGAGGGGTAGGAATGTAACGCCCCGATTTTCACGTTTTCTAATTCTTCAGTATTTTAATGTCTTTATTTTATTCGAGGTCTTAGGAATGGAAATAAAATATTCCGAGACCATAGTCATGCTCGACGATATCGTAGGAAGCTACGATTAAGTTTTGAGTCGAAAACTCAAACGGAGTCCGGTCTGCGTTTTTACACTGACAGTATGATTTTACTGCTCAGAAGACCTCAGATAGACCCGTGAACGAGACAGTAAGTCTTAGAATTCGATTATCTACGTTTTGGTTAAATTTCGTAAAAATTTCAGAAAAATCATTTCCTGACCTTCGTTCGGGCGGAATTCTCAATCGGGTGACGAACGGAGCCACATATGGACTTACCGAGACTTGCCAACAGATAATCTTGATATCACAACATCCCAGGACACTTGGGAGAGTATGCCAGAGTCGTCATGACGATCGGAAAAATCTAGATGCAAAATGACCAAAATGCCCCTAACCTTAGTCTTTTGCACTTTTACCATTTTACCCTTTTGGCAAATGACCTTTTTGTCCTTAAGTGACTTGTTTTAAAGGCTGAACTCAGCCCATCCAGCCCCTCATTCACGCACAAACAGCCCTCCTTTCACACTCCATCTTCAACCTTGAGAAGCTCCATTGTTGTTCTTGAAAAAGCTTGAGTTCTTGTTGGAATCACTTGATTCCTTGAGCAATCTTCCATCATTTCAAGGTAAGATCACTTCTATGATCTCTTAGCTTCTTTGTTAGCTCCATGGAGTAGGGGTCAGAGTAGTACCCAGTGACATTGACATTGAGTCATATACATTGCATTGCATTGCATGGCTATTGATGTTTATGGCTATTGATGTTTACGTTTACTGTTAGACATCGCTGTATTGTTTAAGGATGCCTTATATTATGCTGTTAAATGTTTAGCATGCTATTATGTTGTTAACTGCTTAATATGATTTATATTGAGAACCTTGTAAGCATGTTGGGTACGCTGTTACCCGGTGAGTCGTCCCGTTTTTGCTACTGCTGTTTTGTTGTGTTGATGAACGGGAATCTCACCCATATCTATATGTTTTCTGCTGGTACTTGCTGTTGATGCTTGAACAGATGGACGTGACGATGGTTCAGTTCTGCAGTCCCTTTGAGTTCGGAGGTGGACTCTTTTGCTATTTTAGTTTTGTTATCGGCCAGACTATGTCAGTTTTTGTAGTACCTTTTGGGAGCTACGACTCCTAGTACTTATTGTATTTCTTATGTCAGTCATACATTAGACTTATGTCTGTATATAGTAATGTTGATGTTTCTGTTTTGGTTTTCTGTTTTTGTATTTATAATACTGTATGTATGTCTTATGTCAGTCCTAGTAATGCATGGTGGCCCTGAGTGAACTTAGGGTAAAATGGTAAAAGTGCAAAAGACTAAGGTTAGGGGCATTTTGGTCATTTCGCATCTAGATTTTCCCGATCATCATGACGACTCTGGCATACTCTCCCAAGTGTCCTGGGATGTTGTGATATCAAGATTATCTGTTGACGAGTCTCGGTAACTCCATATGTGGCTCCGTTCGTCACCCGATTGAGAAATCCGCCCGAACGAAGGTCAGGAAGTGATTTTTCTGAAATTTTTACGAAATTTAACCAAAACGTAGAGAATCAAATTCTAAGACTTACTATCTCGTTCACGGGTCCATCTGAGGTCTTCTGAACAGTAAAATCATACTGTCAGTGTAAAAACGCAGACCGGACTTCGTTTGAGTTTTTGACTCAAAACTTAATCGTAGCTTCCTACGATATCGTCGAGCATGACTATGGTCTCGGAATATTTTATTTCCATTCCTAAGACCTCGAATAAAATAAAGACGTTAAAATACTGAAGAATTAGAAAACGTGAAAATCGGGGCGTTACACCTTTTGGCAGTGAATAAGATGGACCCATCAGGGTTCTTGACTATACATTCACCTTTATTGAAGGAAACAACAGACCCACTATCACATAATTGACTTATGCTGAGCAAGTTGTGTTTTAATCCTTCAACCAGAAGAACATTATCAATAGAGGGAAGAGGATGCTTACCAATCTTACCTATTCCTACTATCTTTCCCTTCTGGTTGCCTCCAAAGGTGACTCATCCACTAGTCTTCTCACGGATTTCTTGGAACATACACCTTTCTCCCGTCATGTGACGTGAGCAGCCACTATCCAAGTACCAGGACTGGGGTCTTTTTTGTGTTGCTAAGTAGATCTGCAACAGGTATTATCATACTCTTAGGTACCCAGATAGACTTGGGTCCTTTTGGGTTAGTTGTTGGCCTTCGTCCATGCATTTTGTTTTTGTTTTTGTAAATGCATTTTGAAAAGGTGTGACCACGCTTTCCACAAATCTTACAGTGAGTTCTGGATGCATGCCATTTATTTTCATTTTGCTTTCCATAGAAATGAAAAGCCTTGTGATGTTTGTTGGACCCTGATATTTTCTGAGACACATTTTGTTTCTCAGAGTCGTAGCCTAGACCAGACTTATCGTGAGGTGATCTAGTGTACCTCGATATCAGGTCTAGCTTCTCTGATCCTCCAACAAGTTTAGATACGCTTTTGGTGAGATAAGATACCTCTTGTTTTAGTCTAGTTACTTCTTGAAGAGATTCAGAAACAGATACCTCGTCATTTTCTGATTCAGCATCCGAAGAGCTTTTGACCATTAAACAGAGGTTTGAGGTAGACGGGTTCCTTGGTCTGAACCGATGTTCCAGAGCGTCCAGCTTCTCCTTAGCTGTCTGGAATCGCGAGACCATGTTCAGTCTTGGACGATCTAGGCCGTTGACAAGACACCAGTTAGCATGCGCATTTTGAGAACACCATCTGATATCATCACTCGTCCAATCTGTTTCATGTTTGGACGATGTTGATCCGTCCTCAAGGGTAATCGTTGGACGATAATCTCCGTTAGTGAAGATGTCCCACAATTCATAGTCTTGAGCTTGGACGTATAGTTGGAAAAGTGATTTCCAATAAGGATAGTCTATTCCCTTGAAGATAGGTGGAACATTCACATTCCATCCTCCTTCAGAGGTAGACTCCTGACTTCTTTCTCCGGGAACAACAAGTTGTTCATCTTCCGAAGAGCCTTCATCTTGCTTATTTGACCAAGGGCATAGGTTAGCCTCTTCATTTGTTTCTTCTTCTTCTTCTTCTTCTTCTTCTTCAGAAGAGTTCAAGTCCTCCCAAGTTGCCATGAAGTTCTTTTCTTCTTTTTGAAGAACTTCTTCTTGTCCTTTAGCGTAGGGTAATTAGCTTTGAAGTGCCCTGGTTTGTTGCATTCAAAACAGACCAGCTGACTTTTATCCTTGGGTTCAGCATGATCCTTGAAGCTTTTCTTTTGGAATGGCCTTCTTTTCATTCCATTTTTCTTTCTCCACATATTCTGAATCTTTCTGGAGATAAAGGATAGTCGTCATCGTCTGATACATCATCATCAGACTGATCAGCTTCATCACTGGACTCATCAGCTTTTAAAGCTTTTGAGTTGTTGGACCTATGAGCTTTCAGGGCAATCCCTTTGTTCTTCTTTCCAGGATTGTCAAGATCAAGCTCCTGCTCATGAACTTGAAGCGTCCCGACAAGATCATCCAGAGTCAAAGTAGAGAGATCTTTGGCCTGGGTGATTGCAGTGACAAGAGGTCTCCATTTCTTAGGCAGACTCCTAAGAATCATGGTGACATTCTCTTTGGTAGTGTAGACCTTTCCAAGGGATTTCAGATTGTTGATGATCGTTTGAAAGCGACCCATCATGTCTAGGATGGACTCTCCTTCAGCCATAGTGAACATTTCATACTGGCCAACCAGCATGATGATTTTGGAGTCCTTCACCTTGGTTGTCCCTTCATGGAGATTAGACAAGGTGTCCCATATTTGTTTGGCTGATTCACATGCGTGAATCTTCTTAAATTCGTCAGGACTGAGGGCACACATTAACGCATATCTTGCTTTATGATTCAGTTCCATTCTAGCCCGTTCAGCATCAGTCCAGTCGTCCTCTGCTTTTTCTGTCCCGTCAGAGTTGAGACAAACGTTAGGACCTTTCGTGATTCTAGTCCAGAGAATTGAGTTTGTACTGAGGATGAAACCTTTGAATCTTTCCTTCCAGTACATGTAGTGGGTACCGTTGAAGAATGGCGGTCTGGTCATGGAAGTACCTTCCATAACAGGTTGACTCCCGCTTGGCATACCTGATCCAGACATATCTGCAAAAGGATCTTTTTCCTCTACACGGCAAAGTGCTCAACCCAGAGGCTGAGCTCTGATACCAATTGAAGGAACCTGTTTGAAACACAAGAAGGGGGGTTGAATTGTGTTTTAGATGATTTTAAATTATTTTCATAAGCAGATAATAGTTTTCGCAAGGTTGGACGCTAAAACGATAAAAAGCAAAGAGAGCTCTTCCAAATACCAAGTTGGACACTAACTTAGTTTGACTAAGATAAGAAAGCAGCGTAGTAAAAGGCAATTCAATCCCAGTTAGTTAGTTAGATAATAAACTAAAGTAAGAGTAAGGGAGAGAAAAGAACACAAAGATATTATCCTGGTTCACTCTTCACCAAAGAGCTACGTCCAGTCGTCTCTACTTGAGAGCTTTAACCACTATAACAAAAACCTTTTGTTACAAAGTATTCAACACCTCTTCATGCAGTATTCTCAACCTCTTCAGGCTCTCTAAGTATTCTTTTACAGACAAGCCTCTTCAGGCTCAACCAAACTACGGTTTTAAAAAGAGTTTGTTCTACTAACTCACTAAATGTGAGAATTCGAAACTAAAGCTTAGACTCTTAAAAAACAACTCTACACAGAGAGTAATATGAAAGTGAGGATCAGAGTAGCTTTTCTAGCTTTGCAAGCTTGAGATTTTCTCTTTGTTTTCTTGAGCTAAAGTTTGCTTGTTGTACATATTGCACTTCCAGAAGATGAAGGTATATATAGCCTCTTGTCTTTGAGCAGACTTCACTCTTCAATGGATGGAAAAGGATCCGTTCTGATGAGCATTGAATGCATTTGATCCATTGAGTCTGATAGCTTCTGAAGTTTCTGATCTGCAGGATAGACTGTCACGATGATAGCTAAAAGTGGTGCTGACATATCCTCTGAGTAGAACGAAAGTTGCCTTTTGTTTTTCCAAAAGAAGGAGGTCAACTTCTTAAAGTGATAAAGACATTCTGGCTTGAGCTTTACATTTGTACGAATATTACAAAGAATGTTTTGTCCCAAGGATATACGCCTTTTACAAGGAATTATGAATTCAAATGCTTTCACAAGATATTCGCGCTTGAAGTATAAAAGCAATTATTGGACTAGCTATTACAAAAGTAACCAAAAGAGTCTTTGGACTCATGGTTCTATATATTACCATCCAGTCATGAACCAAGATTAAATGTTGGACGAGATAAAGTCTTTGGACTATGGATAGTCTTTGGACTCAATTAAGTTTTATCCTGTACACTTAATATAAAGCGTTAGTCCATAACAAATCTTTGTTCATCTTAAATTAGCTTTTTGTTAACATCAAAACTTCAGGGATTATTTGGACCATAACCACTTTGGTTCCAACAATAATCCTTTAGAAACTCTAGCCAACGTCTCTGTCTCATGTTTAGCTCCTTTTGGTCAAACAAATACTTGAGACTCTTATGATCAACGTTGATACATACAGAAAATGTCTCCAGATCTTTAGTGCAAAAACTACTGTAGCTAACTCCAGATCGTGTGTAGGGTAGTTCTTCTCATGCGTCTTCAACTGCTTCCACTTTACGATTCTGCACCAACACACAGCCTAATCCTTGGTACGAAGCATCACAAAGCACCTCGAAAGGTTCACTAGGATCAGGTATCACTAACACAAGTGAAGTAGTCAAACGTTTTTTCAACTCTTGAAAACTTCCTCATAAGCACCAGTCCATGCAAAAGCTTGGTCCTTCCGGGTAAGCTGGGTGAGAGGTCCTGTTATCTTGGAAAACCCCTCTATAAACCTTCAATAATGACCAGCTAGCCTAACAAAACTACGGATCTCCGTTGCAATCTTTAGTCGTTCCTACTGAAGTACAATGTCAACCTTAGGTGGATCCACTGCAATTCCTTCCTTTGAAATTACGTGACCCAAAAACTGGACTTGTTCCAACCAAAACTCGCACTTTGACAACTTGGCAAATAACTGCTTCTCCTTCAAAATCTGAAGAACCACACCTAGGTGTTTGACATGTTCTTCCCGATTTTGAGAATAGATTAGAATGTCATCAATAAAGACAATGACAAACTTATCTTGGTAAGGACGAAAGATCCTATTCATATAATCCATGAATATTGCAGATGCATTCATCACTACAAATGGCATCACCAGATACTCTTAATGCTAATAGCGTGTCCTGAATGTTGTTTTCGGAATATTTTCCAATTTTACCCGAATCTGATGGTATCCTGAACGTAGATCTATCTTTGAGAAAACTGTTGCTCCCCTCAACTGATCCATCAAATCATCGATCCTTGGGAGAGGATATATGTTCTTCATCGTGACCTTATTCATTTGACGGCAGTCTACGCATAACTGAGAGGTGCCATCCTTCTTCATCACTAACAACACTAGAGCTCCCCATGGCCATACCCTTGGCCTGACAAACTGTTTCCCCAAGAATTCTTCCAACTGATTTTTCAGCTCGGCCAACTGTCGATGCCATCCGGTATGGTGCCATGGATATTGGTCCCATATCTGGTACAAGACCGATTGCAAACTATATCTCGGACCGGTGGTAACCCTGGTACTTTTTCAGGAAAGACTTCCGGAAACTCATTGACGTCAGGTACCGAGTGTAACTCTAACTTGTTCTTGACTTCGAAGGAAGACAGTAACATGTATCCTTGAGATCCTTCTCTCAAAGAAGCTTGGACTTGATTGGAAGTCAAAAATCCAGAAACCTAATTTTTGGGAAAGATCAGGGTTCTATTGGCATAGTCTAACAGAATATGGTTAGCAGATAACCAATCCATTCCTAGGATTATATCCATTTGCAAAAGATGCAAATAGATTAAGTTTATCAAAAACTTCCTATTCTCAACATATATAGGATAATTCAAACAAGCCTCAGCAGTTATAACAGGACTAGCAGTCGGTGTAGAAATGCCCAAATCAAAAGGTAAAAGAGAAACAGGCAATCCCAACAACTTGACACAGTCATAGACAATAAAAGAATGGGTAGCGCCAGAATCAAACAGTACAGTTAAAAGCTTACCTCCTACGATGCAATCTCCTCTGATCAGCTCATCATTCTGGGAGGCTTCAGCACCACTCAAAATATACACTCTGGCCTTAGCTCTAGGTCTGACAGCTTGCACATGATTCGAGGACGTTTCAGCTTTTGGTAGTCCACACTCCCTTGAGATATGGCCAGACTTCCCACACTTGATGCAAATGATTCCTTTGATGGTACAGTCCCTGGTAGGGTGACCCTTGCCACACTTCTGTAGAGGTGCCCCAGCTGACAGAACCTCCTCTGCTTACTCCAGAAGACCTCTGTGGTTGTTGTTACTGGTTCCACGATGGCCTTGCATAGGGCTTCTTGTGGAACTTGTTGTTGTTGGTGTTGCTCTTGAACCGTGAAGGTCCAAAGTTTCCCTTGCTGTTTCGGTTAGCATCCAGATCTTCAATAAGCCGACACTTGTCCATCAAAATAGGAAAAGTTGAAATTTCTAGCGGTAGGATAGCTTTCTTTAGGTTAAACCTCAGTCCTTCCTCAAACCTTCTACACTTCCACTCTTCATCAGGTTGCACTGGTAGTACCATGAGAACTTAATCAAGCCCTCAAACTTTTGCAGCATACTCTCCCACAGTCAGACTGCATTGCCTCAGCTGGAGAAACTCTGTCTCCTTTGCATGTGTTACATTAGCGGGGAAGTATTTCTCTAAGAACTTAGCCCTGAAAACTCCCCAAGTGATGTTACAGTGTTCTGATTCCAACAATTGGCGGGTTCCTTCCCACAAGTACTCGGCGTCACCAACCATCATGAAAGTTGCATAAGTCACCTTCCGGTTGTCGGGGCATTCCAGTACCCTGAAGATCTTCTCCAACTCCTTAATCCAGAGTTCAGCTTTCTCCAGATCAAACTCACCTTAAAACTTTGGCGGATTACTGTGACGAAACTCAGCAAGTCCTCATCCCGCAGCCACTGTTTCTTTGCATTGCGCTACGGTGACAACCATCTCTCTCATAGCCTGTATTGTTGCAACCATCTCAGTTGGATTGTTACCCTACGTTTGAAGAAGCACTTGTAGCTCTTCTTGCCATACACAAAACTAGGATTATTAAATTCAAGGAAGATGAGATAAACTCAATCAAGCAATATTGTTCCTCACGGAACAATATTTCAGAGATCAAACAAATAACATACAACACAAACAAAGATAGACCAAAACCACAAACCCAAAAAGACTCGGCCAGCTCTGATACCAAATAATGTAACACCCTTCTCGAGTGGTACATTGTTTGTGACACTATTAACATTTTATAAGGCCGAAAATAAAATATGCGAAAAATAAAACTTAGGTTTGTTCATAAATATGGTTTCTCTTTTCGAAAACAAAAGAGAATTAACAATACATAAATAAGGTAGAAACATATGTCTTCTCATAACAGATTTGAATCATAAATGTGTCGTCCAAAAAGCGAAGTTAAACCAAATGAAAGGGTTCCATAACATAAATAAATTAACTCAATATCTGTTACATCCCCAAATATGACTGAAATAAATAGCAAATAAACTAGGAGCCGCAGCTCCTCAAAATAAAAGGTTTCTGACTCAAGGACAAAACAACCAGACTGGCCCAACACACACCACCACTCAGAAGACTCCTCAACAGACTCGATCATCATCTTAGGGTCCTCCTCCATGTCCTCCTCCGAGTCCTCCACCGGATCCTCCTTTGAGTCGCTGGTAATCACAATTGGCTCCGGCTCCCTCAAGATAGGTCTAGGCCTATAGAGAATGTTCTTCCGAGTTGTGTACCGAATGCGAGGGTGCAACGACACAGCAGGTGGATCGCGAGGTGGAAGCACCGTAGGGACATCGTCATCCGTAGAAGCAACTGGAAAAGCAGGTACTGGGATCGATGGTGCAACAAAAGGCGCAGCTATAGATGCTAGGACTGGAGGTACAACAGGTGGAACTCCATCTCCCCGTGGAGGATAGCCACAAAAAGAAGCAGAGGAACGTGGCCTAATGATCCTGATCTTGGTTACTTCCCACGGACCAGTCCTTCTCCTTTGATGCCACTCCATATGGAGAGGTAGGTGGATGGTGAACCACAAACAGCCGTTCCGGCTCTCCTGGATGGTGATAGAGGCGTCCCCTATGCATTCCATGTGCCAGGTGTCCGTGTGCCTGATCCAAGAGTCATCTCCCCCGTGTAACTAAACGTATACGTGAGGTGGCATTATTCGCATCTGGAATGATGTCGTCTTTACAGCATAAGGGAAAAGCATAACAGAAGAATAATAGTAATAGGTGAGATTCCCATTAATCAATCACAACATAAGGTAGATAAAGACGGCACGACACAACAAGCATGGCATACTCATATAATCATATATACATGTCATCTTATCATGAATATCCATATCACTTCAATCATAAGATATCTCAATTAAACAATTCAAAGTCATGTGGGATGATGTCATGATGCAAGGACCAACAATGCAATGATACGACATAATCCCTATTCCATGGAGCTAGACAAATGTCAGAGAGAGTGATCAGGAGTACATCTTTTGCATGCGCAAGCCATTTGGCAAAGTGTGCTACAACATTCGTAACCACACGTGAATACTGGCTTTTTGCAAAAACACTCTACACTAATCTTGATCAAGGCAGTGTCTAGTCGAGAGCGTTGATGTGGGATCTTGATTTACGACGGCACAGAAGAGCTACCTACTAGCCACATGTGGAGTTTCACACCCCAACGTCCCCTAGGTCAAACTGGTCGTCATCACTATATTCGCACCCGCGCAAGGTGTAAGTTCAACTCCTAGGCTCACAGGCCTTAACTGACAACCACATGCAATATGCTGAACTTCACATGCAAATGCGATCAACGTGCGTTCAACATATAACAACGTGTTTCTTCAAGAAACTAGTCATCACTAGGCCTCATAAGGTAAATCAAGTTATTTGATCGATCTCCACGCCTTCTTGCGATAAGTTGTTAAAAAACACATGGTTTCGTTCGTGTTCATGTATTATTCGATTGTCTCACAATCCTATATGTCTTGTGGAAAAGGATTCATGATCCTTCTTTTAGTAATTCTTTAATCCTTACTAAGACATGATCACTCTTGATCAAGTATTTAGGAAATATTCTTTATTATTTAAGTATTATGATTACCTTTGTGACTAAGTCACCAAGGGTATGAAATGTAGTCTTGATTCCCTACACGACACACTTAAGCATTCATATCTTAGAATTCTAAGTCCTTTCTTGGCTTAGTTTTTAGTTTCACAAAAGCTTTGTTTGATAAATCTTTAGTTTTCTTTTAAGGTTAAGATAAGAAAATCCCTTTTCTCTTAGAAACATTGAAAAAGGAGGTACATACATACCCTTTAGTTATTTTTAGGTAAAGAAACTTCTTGAAAGACATTTGAGTTATAAAGTACATAGACCATTATCCTTACTCAAAACCTCAAGGCAATTGAGTGATAGTGTACACAAGTCAACAAATGAATGGATAATGGGGACTAAGTACAAGCTTACTCTTAGAGGGTCCATCCAAGCCTAAACCGTGTTTGCACATCTCAATTCACTTTGGTTTGAAAACGTTTGGAATCAAAAAGTCCTTAAGTTTAAACTTCAAAATCTTTTCCTTTTCAAAAGGTAAGTTTAAGACAAGAAGAGAGGGGAAAAGGTGTGTAAAACACTCCGTGCATGTCACGACCACGGTCACAATCACGGCCAGGCTATGATAGGTTCTGTCCTTATCACCCAGCAGTGAGCCTCATCACGGCCAGGCCATGATGCTTTTTGTTTCTTCTATATTAAGAGATCACGGTCGTTAGCCACTTCACGGCTAGGCCGTGATAATATCTGTTTCTCATTTTATGGGGTATCATGGCCGTGACACCCATCAGGGCTAGGCCGTGATACCTTCTGTTTCGCCCAAAATTGATTTCTTTGGTTTTCAAAAACTTCCTGGGTTCTTTCTAAGGTATTTCATGAAAACCAAAACATATTTTTAGTTCTAAAAACTCATAAAACTTGTTATCCATTAACATCATAAGTTCGAAAACATGATCTATGGATCATTCATAAGTTCATCAAGTTCAAAGGTGTGGTTTTCTCCCTCACACACACTCAAGCAAAACTTGTCATCATAAGGCTAAAAGTGAAATTCCACTTCACCAACACATTTTCATAAAAAGCATAATAAGCATATGAATATGATGAACAACTCATAAACATCAAAAATTTGAATATACTATCAAAATCTCCTACCTTGACCAAGATCAAGGCTAGGGTTTTCATCATTTTCAAGAGCATAGTGTCATGTTAAATATCAAACAAGCATATAGAACATAAAGCTAAGATTATTAATGAGATGACCCGCCGTCCCATTAGAGAACCTAAGATATTAACTAACCTTAATCGCATTATAAACATTAGCGCGCCTTATTAATACAAAGCGAAGCGGAAAAATTGAGTGCGGAAGCAAATCAATACATGCCACGCCACGCTTCAGAGTACACAGCTTCAAAATATAAATAAATATATCACATACATCAGTCGCCCCATCAGTGGGACTACGGTAATAAAGTAAAGCATACGAGTATATTAATACAGACCAAAATAAAAGCATGAAAAGTAGGCTGAGAAACAACTCTCCGGCTAACCTGGATCATTGCCCAACCTCTCAAGGCTAGGGTTCGTGGCACGTCCTCTGGCGTCAGGCTCGTAAGGAATGTCGTCCAGCTCTTCAGCAACTGATTCCTCCTCAGGGTCTTCCCATAAAATCAAAGTAAACACATACAGAAAAATAGCGGGAGATAAGAAACATATATCATCAAATATGGGAGAGGGGCATCAGTATAACATATATATATATATATATATATATATATATATATATATATATATATATATATATACATCACACAACACAAATAACATATACAACACAACATCACCCATCTCTTAAGTCACCCATCACAATCATCTCAAACATCATTCTCTCAAATAAGCCTATAAGAGGGATACTAGTCCCTATGTATATGCTGACTTCCCTATATGCATGTTTGCCGATACATCACGTCCCCATTTGGACATCCTGGTCGGGATTACATCACATCACATCCCGCCTCGGGATTTCAAGTAACGTCCCCAATTGGACATCCCCCTTTGGGACCAAATGCTGTGGTATGAAATGATATGAAAATGCAACAAACATCCATCACAGGTTGATATCGGAACCTCACGCCTAAACACTCGTCCACGACCACGACATATCGCATCACATCAATATCAACATCAACATCACATCAGCATCAGCATCACGACGCCTTGCGTTCACGAGCCACAGCTCCACGGTCGGAACCTCAACGATATCAACCCGAACAACATCATCGCTCATCATACTCTCATCAACACTCAACCGCCAGTCAAATCACAATAACATTACAACAGTAATTTATCCCGTATAAACATCACTATAAAGCCAGATAACAATAAATCACTCCAACAGTTTAACACAACAATTAAACAGATAATCAATTAAACAAATCAACACATCAACCTCAATCAATTTCATCATCCATAATATCAACTTAGTGGTGATAGCCCAAAAGTACCTACACCCAAGGTCTAGGCACTTTATCCAGGGCTCAACCTCTAGTAGGGTTTAAGGGTTCCCCTACACACACACACACACACACACACACACATATATATATATATATATATATATATATATATATATATATATATATATATATATATATATATATTCTATACTAAGCTTGCCTTCCCGACGATATTAGTTCTTTCTCCCTACCTTAGGAATGTTCGCGTGTAGCTCCGACTCCGCAATAGTCAGTTGGATGCGTGGTCGAACTTTCAAATCCTGTCTGATTCTATACAACAAAACACAACCAGAAATTAAAACAGTTAAATCAAAAACTCCCTAATTCGTTAGGATTAGCTACTGCGCGTATTTAATTAATTAGGCTAGGGTTGCCTAAAAATTCCTAACTTTTGGATCAATGATCCTTAGGGTCCCTAATACATAATCAATGAAGGCATTTACTCAAAAAACCAAGATTTCTCCTATTGCACTACCCCTAGGGTTCGGCCATATTGAATGAAAAATATGAAAAATAGCTAGGGAGATTTCTTGGATAACACCTTAACTAAGTGTGATAACCCTAGATATCAACTCAAAACAACAAAAACCAACCAAAAACCCTACCCTACACAAATAGGGGGTTTCGGCCTCTCCTTCAAACAAATAGCTAGAGAGATTTCTTGGCTTTAATCTCTTGGATCATGCAAGTATGCCATGAACCTAGGCCATAGAAATTGGTTTGGTATTAAAATGATTTTTCTACAATTTTTAATGGATTTTTGAAGATTTAGGGATAAAAACCCTAATATTTCTAATCATGACATTTAGAGGATAAAAATGAGAGATTGAGAGAGATAGAGATTAGGGTCTACCACCTAGGATGATCTCCTTCAAAAATGAGTGAAGGTTGCTTCAAGAAATTTCAAGGATTAAGCTCCAAAAATGAGTTTTAATGGTGAGGAAATGAAGAAATGAGAGAAAGAAGATGGGGTTGGGGGGTTGTGCTTGCTCGAAAATTTGGGCTAGGAGTGAGTGAAGAATAGTGAATAATAGGATATTTAAAGAGTTAACTTAAAATTTAAGAATAAATAAAAGTAATAAAAGATAATTAGTAAATATTAACCAAGGGCAATTTGATCAATTCACCTCCCGACATTTTGAAAAACCTCACGACATTGGTAGGAGTCCCCAAATGATTTAACATAGCCCTGGTATGAAAATCATTAGCTCAAGATTCTCGAAAAACCCTAAGACAGCTCGAATCGTCTACCCGATCGATTTTCGGCCCGAATATAAAATATTATTTATATATTTGGACGTTAGGACACATTTTAGAAAAAAAGGTAGAGAATTGAATTCTAATACTAATGGTTCTGACCGTTAGTCAAAATGAGGTCTTGATAGTAAAAAAACACTATCATCCGAAAAACATAGAACAGGCTCCTTTTGAGTTTTCGGCCCAAAACTTAACCATAGCCTCCTATGATGGCGTAGAGTGTGATTATGGCCTCGGAATAATTTATTTAATTTTCTAGACCCTCCAATAAAATACAATTGCTTAAATACTAATCAATTAGAAAGATTGAGAAAATAGGGGTGTTACAATTACAAACCAAGTCACCAAATACACAACCACACAAGATAGGAAAACCTATCTACACAAACTTAGGGTTTTCACCCAACTAGAAGCAATTTTCATCCACCTATGAGGTGAGATGAAGGTTCACTCCCTATTACCTTTGAAGATTTTTGAAGGTTGAGTAGAGAAGAGATGAAGTTCCAAGACTCACAAGCTTGGTCCCTAGCAAAAGAACATGGAACCATTAAGAAGGTTATTTTCGAAAATGCCATGAACATAACAAGATGTTCATGCTTTTGAAGTAGAAAATGAAGAGAAAGATGAAGATAGAATTCTCATCACAAGAGCTTAAACTTAGAAGAAGAGGGTGGTTCTTGACTCCTAGCTCAAAGTCCTCAAACAGAGAAATCTCCTTCACTAAAGATGAAGAACATGAAGAAAGTATTAGAGATATGAAGTTAGTTCTTGAAAAGAACAAGAAAAGGTGTAAGGAAATGTATACTTCAAAAGTCCATCAATGGAGTTTGAAGGTATACACTAGGGTTCTTACCCTTAGAGAAGATGAATATGCATGAGAGCGAAGAGAGCAAATGAACTCTTTGTCTCCCTTAGGGCAAGCTTGATTCGAATATTATGAGGGAATGGAAGGGAATTTGGTGTCTTGCAATCCAGGTGAGATGAGATGGAGGGTTGAGATGAGTGGAGGGAATTTTGACTTCTATGGTGAGACTTACTTGAAATGGGAGAAGACAATTTGGTTGGTAGGGAAAAGCATGTTGGTCTCTTACCATAAATGGTAAAAGTGAAGATATTGTCGGGAAAAAATGGAGACAAAGGAAGGTGTGATAGTGACATGTAGGTGAGGATTTAGGTTATGGGCCTTGACTCAGTTCCAGGCCCAAACATTTCTGGCCCCAAGCCCAAAGCCTAAAACTTCGCAGGCCAGCTCCGCTTTAAAACAACAGATAAAACTCAATCAACCTTTTCATGGAATTTAGGGTTGATTTTCGAATTCTCTAACGAATTCTAGGTATTAGCTTCTGATTATTAATTATAATTAGCTGAATTACGTTTTCAATCAATTTATTCACAACAAACAGTTAAATATAACAAATAAGGATTTTCGGGATGTTACAAAGAAACACATGACCATCACGGAGCTTCCTTTCACTCAGCTTACATAGTCGACTAGAAGTCCATCGGAGACAAGCCACCCGGAAGGACGATATGGCACCCCTGAAGTTTCTTAGGCGGACCTGAATCATATTCTCAAGACTTTGCGTGTAGGCGTGCCTCGGTTTGATAGAACTGATGTGGAAGAATGGATTTACAAAATCGATAAGTCTTCACCTTACACCACATTGATCCAGCTACGCGTCTCCCTGTGGTGGCGTTCCACATTAACGGAGAGCCTGTAACCTGGTACCAATGGATGAAGAAGGGAGGAGCACTCACGAGCCGGGAGATCTTTCTTCACGAGCTTCGGAAACGTTCTGAAGCTTCCATCTATTACAATCCTTTGGGCCGGATTTCTATACTGGTCCAACCTGGCTATGCGCATGTGTGGCTATGCGCATGTGTAATTGGCCCTATGCTTTTGAAATTCACAAAGAATTGCTAATGTTTAGACCCCAAACATTGGTTGAATCCATAGCCAAGGCACAACTCTTTGAAGAACGAAATGAAGATCTGTTGGGAAAGTCGATAAGAAAATGACTCCAGAATGTGGATGGGGGTTCTAGCAAGGGAGGAACAGCTGGTGTTCACTGGGAATAGTACCGCTACCACAAGAGGGGTGATGACAGCTGTATTGTCGAAGGGTGGCGGACCAATAAAAACAGAAACAAGGCTCACACTAGCAAGAATACAAGGAAAAAAAAAAAGAGAAGGGCCTTTGTTTTAGCTGTGATGAGAAGTATTACATCAATCAAAAACGCAAGAATGGGGTATTTCTCATGTTAGGGGAGGACGAGGGTTATAGCCAACCAGTGGAGGGCCAACAATCCATGGAGACGAGTGTGAAGAGGGGGAAATGGCGGTGAGTCTCAATACTTTCTCAAATTCTGTTAATCCTGATGTATTCCAAATTGTTGCAAAACATGGGGTTGAGACTTTGGAAGTGTTAGTGCATACTGGTAGTAACTATAATTTTATACTAGAGACGTTGGTTGAGAGATTGGGGTTTCAGTGTGAGAAATCTAAACGGTTCAGGGTGTATATGGGGAATGGACAGTCTCTAATGTGTGACAAAATGTGCGCCGACGTCGAGCTGGAATTGCAGCGGACGAAGTTTGAAGTAGATCTTTATGTGCCACGTTGTGTGGTTCGCCAAACTGTAAAATATTCAACCACGACCCCAAATGGCTTGTTGCAACCACTAGAAATACCAGAACAAGTTTGGGAAGATTTAGCACTAGACTTTATCGTCAGATTGCTGAGCTCAAATGGGAACACCACTATACTGGTGGTAATAGACTGGTTTACCAAATACGCCCATTTCGGAGCCCTTCATGCCAATCATACGGCGAGCAAGGTTGTTGAACTATTCTGTGGTATGGTTATAAAGCTACACAGGATGCCACAACTGCTCTGCCGTGTCTGACCGCGAACCCATCTTTACTAGCCAATTTTGGAAGAAGTTGTTTGAATGATGGGCACGCGTTTGAGGATGAGCTCGGCCTACCACCCCCAAACAGATGGGCAGACCGAAGTATTGAACCACTATTTGGAGCAGTATCTTCGAGCCTTCACAAATGAGAATCCTAAGAAAAGGTGTTCTTTTTTGGGGTGGGCAAAATACCGTTACAGCACAAGTTACCAATCAGTAATTGGGATGACACTCTTTAAGAACTTTACGGACAAGAACCTCCATCGATTGTTGCTTATGTGAGAGGATCCACGGCGGTACAAGCAGTGGAAGATGTAACACCCCAATTTTCGTTTACATATTATAATGAGTTAATATGTATGTTATATGCTTGTTATGCATGTTTTGGATATCTAAATTCATGTTTGGGGTAGTTTATCTTTTAGAAAAGAGTTAATCTAATTTTATCCAAATGACATGTTTCACTATTTTGGCCATATCTTGAGTTTTAGATGTACGATTGAGGTGATCTTTGATGCGTTGGAAAGATAATAGAATTATCTACAAATCTTATTGTTGGTGTCTAGACCTAATTCGGCTCCTATAAACTCGTACCGTGAATTTACTCTTCCAAATGAAATTAAAAGTTAGATTTTGGGTTTTTTTTTTTAAGCGACCCATTACGTCTTAACTCCTACAAATACCCTTTTAGCTGGACCTAAACCCTAAAATACTCGTTGTTAACCTCATAGCAGTCGCTTTCTCTCAATTCTCTTGAGATTCCTTGATAACCTTTGAACCCTTCTAAAACTTTGATCTTCCAATCCTTATTTTGAGTTGTTCTTTACCAAGAACACTATTCTACGTGTTTGGTCTTGCTTTTGGAGGAAAAATTATTTCTTTTAAGTTCAAATCAAGGTAAAGTAATCAATCCTAAATTATTCCTTTTCTTTCAATTCTTTAGGAATTGGATTAAACTCTTTCTCTTTTCTAAATCAAGGTTCTAGTCGTCAAGCGTTGGATATTCAGGAACAAATCTCGAATAGATCAATCTTTTTAAGTTTGATCAAGGTATGTTGGTGAATATCAAATTTAATTCCTTTCCTTTAGTTCTATGATTAGAGGTTTGAATCCTGTTTTCTTGTTTTTCTCAATCAAGCGTTGAACCTGTGACGAGCGATCAAGAGCGAATCTTGGATCTTCTTATTCTTTTTGGAGTTTGAGTTGTCATACCAGGTATGGGGGGAAGAGGTCAATATAAATATATAAGTTGTGGGGTAGCGTAAGATGAAGGGTAACCCATGACATAATGTGTGTCCAATATGTATAAATGTGTTTTTCTTATTCTTAATTTAATTTTTTTTAAAGATTTTCATGTTCATTGGATTAGTTGATTTAGTGTCTATACTTGACTACTTTCGTTCTCTTGTTTACGCCGCCAAACCGATTTCAATGATTTGCAATTATTGTTATTCAATTTCCTCTTTGAAATCCTTCTTGTGCGTCAAAAGTTCTTCTGCAGCATGAATTGATTTTGTTAAAGTTCAAAATTACTTCCGATGTCTCAACTTTGTGTCACAATAAAATATGTATATTATCATGTATCACTGTAGTAATACAATAACGTGATGGTCTGTTCTATATATGATCGAGACAAAGTCAGTATCAATCAATATAAACTCGTAAAAATTGCAGTTTTTGTTTATTTGAGTTGGCTTATAATGAAAGCCGTTGGGAAAACCTTTTCTGGAACTCTGATGGGATTATTATCCCAGAAACCGGGTTCCATTTGGATTACTGGTTGGAATTGGTTTTTAGCAACATAGTGAGATGTTGCCAGTTGGTTAGTCTTGGATGATAAACATGTATCAAGCTTGACTGTTTGGATAGGAATAGCGGTTTTTGCTAATTCCTTGATGGGGTTTTAAGCGGGGGCGAAGAGTTGAATTCCTGATCTACCCGATCTCCCCAGGTGCCTTTTGGTAGCTTTGCTAACCCCTTCTCTTGGAAAGCTAACAAAGTTTGAATTGGGATACCATAATCCTTTTTTGGATTGTTTGGCTGTTTGGGCTGACTAGGTTGAAGACCGAGGTTTGGTAGTTTGATGGGTGGAAGACCTAGTGTTTGGTTTTTTTTTTGAGTCGATGACTCAAATTGGGTTGAAGATCCAGATCCATTTGGCGCAACTTGGCGCGATTGAAGTCCTGAAATGACAAGTTTGCCTTTGCTTTTCTTCCCCGTTGCCGAAGAAGTAGAAGATCTTAGCATAGTTGCTGCCAGTACCTGTTCACTTTCCCTGTAAATATTCACGGGTAAGGTAGTCAAGAAGAGAGTTTGAAGAGCCTTTGAGAAAATCAATTTCAAAGTCAAAAGCACTCAATATTGCTTGCCATCTGGCAAAAATTTGTTTTGATACAAGATTTTTGACATCTTTTTGTAAAATGTCTTTTGCAGATTTGCAATCTACTCTAACCAAAAAAAAATTATTAAGTAAATCAGATTGAAATTTTGAAATACATAAAACTATTGCCAAAATTTCCTTCTTGACAGATGAATATTTTTATTGTGCAGAATTCCTGTGTTTAGAAGTATATGCAATGATATGCTCTTTTCCTGAAATTCTTTGTTTTAAAATTCCACCATAACCAATGTTTGAGGCATTGGTTTCAACTATTTTGAACGCGGAAGGATTTGGAAGATAAAGGCTGGAAGATCCTTTACCCGAGCTTTGATTGTTTGGACAACCTGAGTATATTCATTTGTCCAAGGAGGAGGTTCTTGCTTAAGCCTATCATGTAGAGGCTTAATGAGATTGTTTAAGTTTGGAATAAAATCAGCCACATAATTGAGACATCCTAAGAATCTCTGTAACTGAGTTTTATCTATGATTTGAATCGGGAATTTGTCCGCGAATTCTATAGCTCTACGGATTGGAGTTATGGTTCCTTGATAAATGTTATGACCAAGGAACCTAATCTTTGTTTGGAAAAGATTAACTTTTGACTTAGACACAGCTAAACCATTTTTCTTAATGATCCCTACAAAGATCCTAAGGTGTTTGAAGTGCTGGTCTATGGATTGAGAAAAAATTAACACATCGTCAATGTAGACAATGGTGAAGTTTGAGTAAGGATGGAAAATGTCATTCATGATCTTTTGAAATTCAGATGACGCTTTTTTGAGACCAAAAGGCATTACGTTCCATTCGTATTGCCCAAAAGGGAAAGTGAATGCTGTATTGTAGCGATCACTGTCTTTAATCTCAATTTGCCAGTATCTTGATTTCATATCAAAATTTGAAAAGATTTTGGCATTGTTTAAGCGGTTAAGCAAATCCTTCTTGTTAGGAATAGGATATCGTATCCACTTAAGCGCTTGATTAAGAGGTTTGTAATTGATAACCAAGTGAGGGGTTCCTCTTTCGATTTCTGCCTGCTTATTAACATAAAAAGCAGAATAGGACCATCGATTTCTGCTTATCAGTGAAACCTTGTTCATAGGGCAAATCGACTACATGTTTCTTCCTATTCCAAAATGCATTTGGCAAATCGGAACAGATTTTTTTTATGAATATCATCGAGAAGATCTTGAATCCTCTTTTTGATATCCGGATGTTCAAGTTTTAAATCAATATTCTTAAAAGAAATTTCTTCTTTCAAGAAGTTTATTTGATTTTGTTTATGGTGAAGGAAGTTCAAGTTCCTTACCATTGGTTTTCTAATGAAGGAGAATACAACGGTTTTTCCCAAATGTTGGGTGGCAATTCCTTCATCGGTGATGGTTAAAGGGAAAAGTGACCTTATGAACGGAGTTCCAAGGATCACTTTGTTTTTGAGATCTTTAAGTAGTAGAAACGGGGTTTCTACCTTAAGACCTTGGTTTTCTATGACGACTTTTGAAAATTTGATGTTTATCCTAAGATTTGAGCCATTTGCTGCACTCAATCTTTTGGATGTTTTCTCGAAATATTTTGTAGGGATTATACCCTCCAAAATACAGTTTGAATCAGCACCTGTATCAAAAAGAGTTATTGTTTCAAGAGTAAAATCATCAATGATAATTCTAATCTTGATATAGAACTTTTAGATTCTTAATTGATTGACTAAGTTCAAGAATGCTTGATCAACATCATTCTCCTAAACTTGTTGTAAGAGTGCTTGATCAATATCATCATCTTGAACTTGATTACTAGCATCAGCATCTTTGTGCATACTAGTCTTAGATTGAATCTCATAATCCGATGTGGATTCAGTTAACTGGTTATCAAGCTGAGATAAAATCATTTTGTGGACAGCTTGTTCCTGTTTTATCTCTTTGACTTCCTGCTTGAGATTCTTGATTTCCTGTTGGAGATCTTGAATCATCACAGGTTTTTTCTGTTAGGCTTCTAGCCTTTTGAGGATAGTTTTGAAGTCAAATTGTTCTTTGACAATGGCTTTTCCTTTGTTCTTAGCCTTGGCTCCTGCGTCATGGACGGTCAAAGCCTGTCAAAGTACCTTTTCCTATCCTCCTGATCAGGAATTGAGTTAATGACTTCAAAAAGGAGATCTTGCTCTGTTGTTAAGACATTAATTTCATGAGATGAATCAGAATCTTGGTTTCCAATATCATCTTCCAAAATATGATTGAGATTTTCAGAAAATTTTAGAGAGATCTTATTATTTTAGCCAGATGGGGAAGTAGGAACAGTATAATGGAACTTAGATCCGATCTATCTGAATGATAAAAAAGAGTTTTATGGAAGGCTTCACCTCCTATCTTTTATGTTTCTTTAAACTCAGATATTATTATGCTTAACTGGTTTGTGCACCTCTTAACTGTGTAAGAACCTTATGCTCATGTTTGATTTATCCTGTTAAAGCTGTAGCAGTAAGTCCTCGTTGTGGTGAAAGAGACAGTAAGTCTAATTCGTCCATGCTTGAACATGATAAATAAAATATTGGCATCTTCCGGTTGCTTTTGGTTAAGATGGAAAGGTGTAGCTATGGTTAAGAATAATAAGTTCTGATGCTTTTGTATAGAAGTAATTTCGAATTTTTATTTTGTAAAGTATTTTAAGAAAAACGTTCGGAAAGATATGGCTTAGATCTATACTATTGTTACTATGGAACCAAAGGAAGGCAATGATATCAGAATAATGAAAATTATGTTATCACGCTCCTTTTCTAAACTCTCTTTCCACTCCTCCCAAGAGGAGATCTGTTTTGAAAATATCAATCAAGATATTGATAACTGGGTAATCCCAAAGATACCCACTAAAGAACTCTACAAACCGAAAGGCAAATTCTTTTTGCATTCTGACTACGTGATAAAAACCATAGAGAAAAACATTCCAATCAACCCAAAGAGTGAGGAATTCTATCTTCTCTCAATGGAAACAATCAAACATCACAAACAAAAATACAGATACCTACACATAGGATGTGTCCAGGTGGCTGTAAAACATTTAATCGGTGAAGGGTTAAATGCGTCAATTCTAATGTGCTTAAGGGATATTAGGAACAACAAATTTCAGGATTCTCTCATAGGTACGATAGAAACCAGCCTAAGTCAAGGTCCAATTTATTTTAATTGTTACCCAAACAGAACTTTGAGTTTGCAAGATAGAAATATCTTGGACTCTTTGTTCTTAAATATCAAGATCTGTGGTTTAGATATGAAACCAGGATCTATCCCTTCGGCTTTGCTTTACAGGATTCAGTATAAAGTCATGAGTTCATGTAATTCTTAAGTCCTCAAAACAAAAACAACTAGAGAAACAACCTTGTTTCTCATGGACGTGACAAAAGCAAACGTCATAGTACCAAAGACAATTCTCTGGAAGGACGTAGTCTTACCAGAGAGATGGATTTTAGATAAAGCCACACCAGCTTTACCAAGAGAAACATCGGACTTCAACAGGATAGTCCAAACACAATCAGGACAAGTTGAGGTAGTCTTTGATAGACGAAACTCATTTAGTTCCTATAGATCCAACAGTATAAGGTCTGAAGATTTTAGATCAGCCCCATCAAGGCAATCTTTTTCAACCTTATCGCAAGCTTCAAATCAAACAATAAATTTACAGGGATTAGATACATCATCTAGTATCCCAAGACCAATTTATCAGACAGAAGATGATCAAAGATCAATTCAGTCTCCAACATACTCTTCCCTTAATGAGTCTTATAATGATTTATAAGTTCATTATTAATAAGGAATCCCTTAGAAAAAGCTTTTACTTCGAGGAATGGAAACCTCAAAGGGAGTGGTTCTTTCAACATTACCAGGGAATAAACAGATAAAATATTCAAAATGAATATTATACATTTCTTAACAATGTTAAGGAAAACATCTAATTCTTTGACTGGTTTCATGTATACACAGTCAAAAACAAAATTGATTATCCTTGGCAAATAACTTTAACTGAGGATAAATCCACCAATGTCATTTCAGTTTGGCATTTAAAAAATGGTGAGTTGGTCAAAGCAGAGTTACCACCGAATAACTCCTTCCAACTCCCAGGGATTAAAGATCCAAATGACAATAAAACCCCAATCATGGCCTCTCCTTTTAAAACAAAAAATATAGGTGAGCCAATTTCTACCCAAGACATCCAGCAGTTGATGGAGCAGTCCAGCTACACAAACAAGTACCTTCATGTCCTAGGTACTAAATTAACAAAGGAAGAAGTGTAACGCCCCGATTTTCAAGTTTTATAATTATTCAGTATTTAAACGTTTGTATTTTATTGGAGGGTCTAGAGAGTGAAATAAAATATTCTGAGACCATAGTCACGCTCTACGCTATCGTAGGAAGCTATGGTTAAGTTTTGGGCGAAAACTCAAATGGAGCTCGGTCTGCGTTTTTCACGGATAGTAGTGTTTTTCTACTATCAAGACCTAGTTTTGACTCGTGAACGAGATAGTAAGTCTCAGGATTTAATTCTCTACATATTTGTTAAAATCCATCCTGAAATCCAAAACTGAAAATAATATATTATATTCGGACGTATATTCGAAACAGGAGACGTTTGGAGCTGCGAAGGGATTTAACAGGACCCGCGAACGGATAATCTTGGTGTCCCATCAAGTTGAATTTCGTGGCCCACTTTCATGATGACTTTCAAAAATATCTGGACGTGAAATTACAAAAATGCCTTTGGTCTTTTAAGGAAATGACCAAATTGTCCTTTGGTTATTTACAAGTTTGCCATAGGTGAAAAATAAATATCTCTCTCACTCTCTCATTTTGGCACTCGGCCATCCTCTCTCTCTCTACTTTCTCTCACTTGTTCATCCTTGTTCTTCAAAGTTCATAGGAGTTCTGTAACATCCTGCTTTTCACCTCTATGTTTATATGTGTTAATACTGGCTTATAGATGTTTGCATATGTTGTTTTTGCTTGTTTTTGGTGCATAAGTTCATAGTTGAAATAGTTCAGCCTTTAGAATAATCGATCCATTCGAGTCCGAGTAACTTGTTTCACGGTTTTGGCCATATCTTGAGTTCTAGACATCCGATTGAGGTGATCATGGATGTTGGAAAGCTTAGATAATTATCTACAAGTCTTATTCAGGTGTCAAGGCCAAAAACATGTTTTCTGAGGGGGAAATCGATTTGGGAAATCGATTTCCAGATGAAGAAATCGATTTCCAAAAAGTGGAAAACGATTGCTTAAAGGGAAAAATCGATTTCTTTGGCAAGAAAATCGATTTGGCCAATAGAAAATCTATTTCCTTGGTTGTGGAATCGTTTCCCATGCGTGTCAGAGCTTATGTACGCGTTTGTGTGATCGGGCTATGCTGTGTACGGCCCATTCGTCCTAAAACGTCCCTAACAGTTATATATACATAGCGTATGACCTAAACCTAGTCTCTACACTCTATTATACTCACTAGTTTCCTCTTCTCATCCCTAAGAGCTCTAATTGATCTCTTACTCTAGAAAATCCAAAGGACGAATCCTGTTTTAGCGTTCTTTGTCAAGAACACGCCGTTATTTGGCTAGTCTATCCCTGCTGCTAGAGTTAATTTCCTAAGTTAGAAACCAAGTGTTGCGATCGTGATCAAGTGTTGAATCCGTAAGAAGGAACCGTAGCAGAACTTGGCTCTGTTCTCTTTCCCTTAGGCGGTGAATCGTCATACCAGGTATGGGGGAAGAAAATTAGTCATGAATATGTGGGTTTTGGGATAGATTAAGATGAAGGGGTTAACCCATGACCCCTATGTATGCATGCGTATGCCTATGAATGTTGTGATGTTGTTTTCTGGCTATATGAGAATTGATTGAGGAATAATTTGATGTTATAGCATGTTTATAACTATGAGTTCATGATTTATATGAATTGATGATGAAGAGCATGTTGTCTATGCCATGATATGGTGTTTTGTTAACCTTATACTATGAGAACATAGTTATAGGTAGAAAATAAATAGACAATGTGAGATTGATGAACAAGGATTAGTTTGAGAACACTTAGGTTATGATTTATGAGTGTTGGACTAATCAAATTGGTGATAAATAGCTTAGGCTCGAATGATATGTTAATTAGAGAACGTAGACTGGTCCGATAGCACAGAAAACCCGCTGCTGTATGATCTGACACCCAGAAATCGATTTCCAGCACATGAAAATCGATTTGAATCCTCCAAAAATCGATTTCCAAGGTGTGGAAATCGATTTGGCCTTATAGAAATCAATTTCTAGAATCGATTTTCCTTGTTCAAAATCGATTGGGGAAATCGATTTGAACATGTTGAAATCGATTTCCAGAGATTGGAAATCGATTTGAAGACTTGAGAAATTGATTCCAGAGATTGAAAATCGATTCTCACGTGCCCAGGAGCAGTTTTGACCCCTTATGCTTGATGGATAATGTTATGTAGGCTTGTTATAATCTTAATAAGATATGAACTATGGTTTAGATATTAAGATTAAGTTATAATCTTAATAGTTATAATCTTAATAATTATATGACTTGAGGTTTAAAAATTAAGATTAAGTTATAATCTTAATAAGACATGAATTGTGGTTTAGATATTAAGATTAAGTTATAATCTTAATAACTATATGACTGGAGGTTTAAATATTAAGATTAAGTTATAATCTTAATAAGATATGAATTGTGGTTTAGATATTAAGATTAAGTTACAATCTTAATAAATATATGCCTTGAGGTTTAAATATTAAGATTAGTTATAATACTTAATAAAGATAATGTTAAGTTAAGACTTAACAAAGAGAACAATTAATAAGACGATGATGTTATTGGTAACGACGTACTGTTACCGATGTTGTTGGTTAAATCATTCTTGATGCTTATTGGTCAAGTTTGATGTTGATAAATCATCTTTGATGCTTGTTGGTCAAAGTTGATAGCCATGTAATGGTGTTTATGATGGATGGTTGGACATGTGTTTGCATATTGATGAACATTGCATGCATCATACGTTGAAGTTGATATGTTGGGTGGAAAGCAAATGATGAATCGCGATAGTGGAGGCCACGATGGGTGTTAACCCGGCCTTGCGGGTACATTGGGTATGGAAGTTCCAGGTGACATGGGCTAGCTACCTATTGTCGAAGTGACCTAATGAATAAGCTTGAGTACCCTGACTAGCCACTATACATTATCAGCATTAGTGAGAGTGTTCGGGGATGGCCCATGGTTTGGCATATCATCCACGTTGATAACCGGACATGTACTCCTAATCGTCTTTCCAGAGTTAGAGTTGTTGACCACATGCATACGGAGTAGTGATGTTGCATTCGCATTGTCATGCATTTTTTATATATATACATATTGATTATACATGTGTTGATTGATGTATGTTGTATGTCATCTTAATTACTATTCCATTCCATTTACATATATTTATGATCATATTTCTCACCCCTATCTTTTGTTGTTCTTGTGCATGTGATGTTGCATGTGCAGAGGAGGGTGAGCATGCCGACGAGGAGTGATCCCGTGGAGAACTCTCTTAGTAGTAGTAGTTAGGATTTACGCTCAGTTGTTTAGTTTATTTCGATGTATTATCGGTATATGTATACCAACTCTGATATGTAACATCGGGATTTGGGTTATGTTTATTATTTATGTTTTCCGCACTTTGTTTTAAAGGATTTTGATTATTTCAGATTCCTAAGTTCAAGTTATAGATGATGTAATGCGCATTACCCTTGAGAATATGTTTTTATTTATAATTGTTATATTTTTTTTTTTAAAGACATGTATGATTTTATTTATGTCTTTATTATATACGGGGTAGTGGGTGTCACAAGTTCTTCCTTTGTTCTTCACAAAAACTACCTTTGATCTTGAAAAAGTTGATGTTTTTGGTGAAAAGTTGTTTCTTTTCTCATTAGTCTTTGATTCTAGGAGGTATGATCTTCATCTTAACTCTCTTAATCTCTCTATTTCATCTCTTGAATCTCTTGATTCATGAAGATCCAAGTTTTGATCCAAAACTTTGAAAATTCATAGAAAAGTGTATAAAAATCCTTTTAATACCAAATCAATTTCTACGATCTAGCTTCATCATTCTCTTTCATAATCCATGACCATGAAACCAAACAAGTTTTCTAGCCTTTTTATTTAAAAGGGGCCGAAACCTTCAAGTTAAGAAAGGTTGAGTTTTTTATCCAAGTTTTGAGTAATAAGATTTGTTCTAGTGTTGGGGTACCTAAGGATCATCCATCCAAGAGATTAGAAATTTTGGACATCTCTAGCTAATTTTCCTAGATGATGGCTGAACCTTAAGTGATAGGAAATAGATGAGATTTGTGTTGTTTGATGTTTAATGTTTGATTGATTGTGTTGGTTGGTGATGAGTAATCGTGAGATTCACGAACCGATAAACCGACTTTGATCCGGAGGATTGTTCATCAACAGGTATGGGGGGTGAACCTCATCACACCAAAGTTGGTGGAGGTGGGAATGCTTGTTTAAGTTTGTGTGCAGGTGAAAACCCTTTTGGTTTGGGTTCACCATTTTATTCGTTAAGTTCTCATGGAGAACAAAGTTTGTAATAATTAGTTTATGCTTTAGTGTGCTCTAGCATATGTTTATGATGATGTGCTTGGATGAAAATCATTTTCATGTATGTTGAAAAACCTGCTTTGATCTCTAGATCAAGTAAGGATTTTTAAGATGGATTATGATGCAATGATGTGTGATTGTTGTTTGTCATAATTTTGTGAGCATTTTGACCTATAACTTGCTTAGTTGGTGAAGCAAAATCTTCACTTTTTCCTTGAGGAGGCTTGCGGTCTTAGTGAGAAGAAAATAGGAGAACATGTGTTGTTCTTGAACAATTAAAGTTTTGAAGTAAGAAAAGTGTTTTAATGGCTTATATTTTCAAAGAAAAACAATAAAGTGATTTGATCCAAAGATCAAATAAAGTTTCAACCTTTAAGTGTTTTCACCAAAGTGAAAAAAAGTTTCTTTACTTTAACCTTAGTTCATCTAATTAACCAAGTGTTTTAAAAGTGAAATAAAGAAGTGTTTTCATGAAAGTTAACATAGTTTCATAGGATATTACCTTTACCTTAGAACAAAGATAATGTTCCCTTTTCAAACATAATGGAGACATTTATCCTTAAGTTGATTAAAATGAATTATAGTTAGAAGATTAGATGAGATTACATTTCCTTTTCATTAACTTAGAACATGGTTTTACACTAAGTTAGTAAGGAAAAACATTTCCAAAGTTGTTAAGGTACTTTACCTTAATCATGTACCAAAGTTCTATAAAATCAAATGAGTTTTCAACTAGAACCATTTTGGTTTACCAAAAGAGTTTTTCAACTCAAATCGTAAAGTTTTACGCGTGAAAACCTAAGTTAAGTAATTAACATAGATTTGAAGACAAGGGATAATTAAGTATGATATGTGGTGGAACAAGACCATATACTATAACATTGATGACTTAGTACATCAATGATTTCATAAGACTTAAGTGAATCAACACTTATTTCCTTAATTGAAAACCAAGGAGTAATATCTTAGAAAGGCTCAAAGACTTATCTAAGAGGATTCTCAATCCTTATTCATAATGCTTAGGACTTGAGACATAATTCATAAGACATAAACACAAACACGAAACATTTTGGGTTTTGAAACAGTAGTTCGATGACGGACCGATGATTCGGATCTAGATCAATCGTTCAATTGTTTCAGTCTTGTGATGACTCGATCCCGGAGGGATCACGAGATTTATCCGGTGGATAAAATTTTTGGAATACGAAAACACGTATAGTTCGTAAGGAAGAGAACCTTGAGGTTTATCCGGTGGATAGACATTACTTTATCGCATCTACTTTGTGTAAGCATTGGCATTTCATTGCATGAGTTGTAAGGCCATGAGCCTAGGAGTTGAGCTTACACCTTGATGCGGGTGCGAATCTTACGGTGACGTTTTCAATAGTCTTGGAGGTATCAGGGTTGGAAAGGTTGACATGTGACCAGTTGGTAGCTCTTTTGTGTCGTGGCGAATCCGAGCAATACACTGATATCCTCGACTAGATGCCGTACTTTTCATGTTTGGTGCAGAGTGTTTCCGTAAAGCCAGATACGTGCACGTTACGAATGTTGTAGCATCTTGCTCATAGCTGGCAATAGCCGGAATATATCCTTCTATTCACTTTCTCCGATGTTTTATTAGCTCCATGGAGTAAGGGTCAGAGTTTTACCCTGTGGCATATGGCATTGAGTCATGTACATTGCACTGCATTGCGTGGCTACTTTTACTGATTGTACATCGTTGTTCTATTTTTGAGAATGCCTTATTTTATGCTGCTAATTGTTTAACATGATTTATATTGAGATATATGATAAGCATGTTGGGTACGTCATTACCTGGTGAGTCGTCCCGTTTTTACTTCTACTACTTTGTTGTGTTGATGATCGGGATCTCACCCATATTTGTTTATCTTTTCTGCTGGTATTGCTATTTCTGCTTGAGCAGATGGACGCGACAACGATACTGTCCAGCGTTTCCTTTGAGTCCGGAGGGGGACTCCTTTTGCTATTTAGTTTTTGGCCATATTGTGTCGATGTCTGTTGTACCTTTTTGGGAGCTGCGACTCCTAGTACTTATTTGTTCTTATGTCAGTTATGCATTAGACCTATGTCTGTATACAATACTATTTTTGTTTCTGTATTTTATTTCTGAATGTCTTCTAGAAATGCATGATGAACCTAAGTTCATTGATTATTACTTATTATTACTAAAAAAAATTATATTTTCTGCATTAATATTATTTTTGGCCTTATAATCGTTTGGGAATGTGACACTCGGGAAAGGGTGTTGCAACAAGTCTCTGCTTCAGCATCCTCTTTAGGAACAAAAAAGGAAGTAGACAAGACTTTAGAAAAACCCCTCTTCAAACCCTTCAAGGTTTCCAAGAAGTTTAAGGAAAGCCTAAAGCTTCTTCATAACCCAGAAGTCAAAATGGAATCAAAAGTAGATATCATCAAAAAGACTAACGAGAAGCTTGAAAACCTTGTGGTCCCAGAAACACCACAAGTATCTGACCAACCCCAACCATCTAGGCCAATGTCGGCCTCCTGGTAAGTCACAGGCTCATCATGATCCATGAGCGGTTCATCACCTTCTTGAGTTAGGAGTATTCCATATCTCTCAGGTTGATGATGTGTCCTGTTTGACCTATGCGAGTCTTGTGTTACTTGTATTGGTGGTTGGTCCACAACATCTTGTGGAACCGGTTCTTTTTCCATTGCAGGCGGGTCATTACTCTGTGGTACTTGGATTTATCCAAGTTCTACATTCCTCCCACTATCTCCCTTGGAGATGTTTGGAGATGTGTTCCTTCTCTAGGAACACTCCAGTCCTAGCGACAAATATTTTGTCCTCGGAGGTGTTGTAGAAATAGCTCCGTTTGTTTCTTTAGGACACCCCATAAAGATACATTTATCACACTTGGGTCTAAGCTTATTTGAAACCAAACGTTTCAATAAACTTGACACCCCAAAAATTAATGAAAGACATACTTGGCTGCATACCAGTCCATATCTCATATGTTGTCTTTCAGCCATTTTAGATGGAACATGGTTAGTTGTGAAAGCTGTTGTATGTAAAGCATATCCCCTGAAAGAGTCAGAGAAGTCTAATTGACTCATCATAGATCGTACCACGTCCAACAAGGTTCGATTTTCTCCTCTCAGACACACCATTCCATTATGGTGTTCCAGGAAGAGTGAGTTGAGATATAATCTCACACTCCTTATTACAGTCATCAAACAGTTGGCTTAAGTACTTACCACCACGATCTGATCGCATGATCTTAAAACTTTTCCAAAATTAGTTCTCCACTTCGTTCTTGAATTCTTTAAACATTTCAAAGATTTCTAACTTGTGTCATACACAAACCATCTTTATTGAAGCTATCAATAAACGAGACGAAGTATGGAAAATTGTCTTCTAGCAAACTTGTTTAGAGGCCCTCATACATCATAATGTATCATGCCAAAAGATTACCAGCCCTTCCACCTTACTAGTGAATGAAGCTTAGTCATCTTTCCAAACAAGTAAGATTCGTAGACCTCAAACAATTCATAATTGGATTAGTCTAAGAGTCCATATTAGTGGAGCTTGGAAATGTGTTTCTTACTTATATGGTCTAAAGATATTGCTAAAGACATAGAGGGTCCAAATCACTTGGTTTGACCCTATTCGCATTTATGTTATAGATAGGCATATCGAGATCAAGGACACAAAGTCCATATCCCATATGAATACAAGCATAGAAGACATCAGTTGAATAAATGGAACAACAATTGTCCATTTATTACAACTTAAAATTCTTTCTTGTCTATATAAGATATAAAAATGATGTTTCTATTATCAACTGGAATAAAATAACAGTTATTTACTTCCATTAATGCCCATAAGGCAAATTCAAACTCTTATAGTTAATGTAGCAACTTTTGCTCCATTTCCACTCATAGTGTAGAACTTTACCTAATGGTAAATTCAAACTCCTATAGTAACACCTCGATTTTCACGCTTTCTAAGACCAGTAAACTATATAAATGTGTTTATATTTTATCCGAGTTTAAGAAAATGATTTTGGGAAAACCAAAATCATATTCATGCTCTACACGATCGTAGGAAGCTACGGTTAAATTTTGGGTCGAAAACTCAGACGAAGCCCAGTCTGCGTTTTCACCGATAATAGTATTTTACTACTAAAAGGACCTAATTTTGACTCATGGACGAGGCAGTTAGTCTTAGAATTCAATTCTCTACAATTTTGCTAAAATTGATTTTTGTCCTTGAAAAGTGAAAATAATATAAAGGCTAAATTATTCTTTTAGTCTCTCATTTGTTTTACTTTATCCAAGTTGGTCCCTCTATTTTAAAAATGTTCAAATTGGTCCCTTACTTGCCAAACTTTAAGCAATTTGGTCCTTTTCGTTAAGTTTCACCATTAAGTTCTAGCTAAATTACTCTTTTGGCCTCTTATTTGTTTTAATTTATTCAATTTGGTCCCTATATTTTATTCAGCTTAGTCTCTCATTTGTTTTAATTTATTCAACTTGGTCCCTTATTTTTTTTAATTTATTCAACTTAACAGTGAAACTTAACGAAAAGGACCAAATTACTTAACGTTTGGCAAATAAGGGACCAACTTGAATATTTTTAAACTAAAGGGACCAAATTGAATAAATTAAGACAAATGAGGGATCAAAAGAGTAATTTAGCCTAATATAAACTATTCGGGCAAAAACTCGAATCGGGGACGAACGGAGCTGCGTATGGATTTACCGGGACCCGCTAATGGATAAACTTGATGTCACATCAAGTCACATCACATTGGGAAGCGTGCCAGTGTCATGATTACGTTTAGAAAATATCTGTACGTGAAATGACCAAAATGCCCTTGGACTTTCATGGAAATGACCATTTGGTCCTAATGTGAAATGTCCAAACTACCCTTAATGAAAATCAAGTGGACGACTTTGCCCTCACCCACTCGGCCAAGCGTTTATCTCCCTCCCTTTACCATTTGTTCTTCATCTCCTTCATTTCTCTACACTTTCTCTTCATTTCTCTTAAGGAAAATTCAAGGTTTTGGTGAAACGAAGTTGATTGCTTGCTCATATTCATCATCTAGGAGGTATAAACTCCAATCTTGATCTCTTAATCTCCCTACTTCTCCATTTAATTTCGTGATTCATGGTGGGTTTAGGATTTGGAGCTTAAACTTCAAAAATCCATGAAAAATTGTAGAAAAATCCTTTTAATGTCAAACCAATTTCTTTGAGCTAGATTCATTATCTTCTTTCATAATCCAAGAGCTTGAAAGCAAAATAGCTCTCTAGCTCAAATGGGTAAAAGAGGCCGAACCTACCATCTTTGGGTGAGTAAGGTTTTGGTTCAAGTTTTAATGTAATAAGCTTTGATTTAGTCTTATCACACCTGGTAAGTATTGAATCCAAGAGATAGGAATATTTGGACCTCCCTAGCTAATTTTCCTAGCCATAGCCGAACCCTAGATGAAAGAGATTAGGGAAAATTTTGTGATTTAAAGTTGATGCCTTGATTGATTGTATGTGTGTAGTTGTCGTCGAGTAATCGGACGAGAAACCGGACGACTTTCGGACCGATCGGGCGACTTTTCGCTAAGTGAAAAACTTCAAGAAGTAAGGGGAGATTAACTCCAATAAGTTTGATAGCCTCATACGATTGATTGATGTATGATTATGATGATGTGAATTGAAGTGATGCTGATGATTCCCTTGTGATGTATATGATTGATCTATTTGGTGGATATTAAAATATGAATTGTGGCATTATTGCCTTGGATGAGATATATTTATGACGTTGATTTTGAGATTTGATGAATATAATGCATAAATGAAATTGTGATTCTTTGACTGGATTGGTTGAGAGCATAGCATCGGCGATAGCTTGATAAAGAAATGAAATAAACAGGTACAAACACTAGAAGGGGGTTGAATGGTGTTTGACAAATTTAAGTGGAATTATAAATTTTTTCGCAAGCACAGACGGGTGAAAGGAACAGACGAGTAAACTAAGACAGGTCAGTCAGACTAATAACTCGTCTGAAGGTTTTCACAGAAAACACACAATCATGCAAGATGAAAATATGTTTGATAAACACAATTATAGCCCCTTTAGTTAAATGATAGTTAAGATAAATAATCAAACTAAAGAGCTAAGGGAAAGAGAGAGATCACTCAGCAGGTTTTATCCTGGTTCACCCCTTAACAAATGAGGCTACATCTAGTCCTTGGCAGCACCAAGTTTTCTCGCTATAACTGAATCAGGTTACAGGACAAAAAAGTATTATTTTCACACCTAGCCTCTTCAGGCTCCAGACAAGTATTGTTTGCACACCTAGCCTCTTCAGACTCAGACGAGTATTGTTTGCACACCTAGCCTCTCCAGGCTCAGACGAGTATTGTTTGCTCACCTAGCCTCTCCAGGCTCAGACGGGTTTGTTTGAGAGAAGTTGTAAAGTAAATTACAATTTGCAAGTCTTTCACAAGCACTCAGACGAGTGTATTAAATGTGAAGTTCTAAAAGACTGCATAATAACTTCAAATGATTGAAGAATAAATAATGACAGAATGAAGATATAAATGCTCAGAGTAATTGCTCGTTGAATGCAGTGTTCATTCTCTTCTCTACTTGAATCTTCAAAGTCTTCTTCATTAAATAGGCTTCAAGATTTTAAAGCCGTTAGACACAATGTTTGAAGGCTTGGCCTTTTGCAGATCTTCATTAAATGCAAAGAGTCATTCTAATCTGCCATTAAAGCCTTGAGAACTTCGCTTGTTCTCTCTCATCAGAAAGGTGAAGACTTCTGATACACCTTTGGTCTTAGCAGGTCTTTATACTTGTTTTTTTTGCCATCAGAGGGAACACTTTCCCTTTTGGTGTAAGATGCAGTTGTGTTCATGTAAAGCTCTTTGTGGAAATTCCTTTTTAGAAATGAGACAGCTTTCATCCAATATATTCTTCAACGTTAGTCACCAGACAGGTGAATAACTTCATTAGACGGGTTGACTCTTAATAAAGAGAATGACGTCAATTGCATAGTCTTTTAGACAGGTGAGTCTTCCTTTGATCAGACGGTTGATTTATTCATTAGACGGGTTGAAGGGATTTCTTCAACGTTGGTCAACAGACTGGTGAAGACATCATTAGACGGGTGACCTTTTAATAGTTCAAACGGGTGAACTTCTCCTAGTTCAGACGAGTGAACTTTTGCCTTAGATCCAGACGGGTGATAACACGCTAAAGCTCAGTTCATATAGACACTTAATGTTTTAATTTGCATACTGAGTAGACGAGTTAAACACCACAGACGGGTTCAATTAAATCATTGAATAACTCTTTTAATCTCATCAAAACTAAGGTAAATGCACATCAGATATTTTGGAGACTCAAAAATCTCCCCCTTCTTGATGATGACAAAACATGTTAAATGATTTAATGAACTTAAGAAAATTCACATAAAGCAATCATGTATATGTATCAAACAATTGTAACATGATTAGACAGGTTAAACATCCTTCCATTATTACAACATACTCAGACAGATAAGCATCAGACAGATAAGCATTGAAAGCATTGATCTTTTTATCTGAGTCTTATCTTAGTATTTTCTCAGTATTTTCTCCCCCTTTTGACATTATCAAAAGCAATAATAAAACATAGACAGAGAGAAAAGAAAAGATACTATTATTTATCATATTTCCATATTAGACGGATAAACGTTTGTTCATATCAGCTTATAACATTAAAATATTTTTCATTTAACTTTCTCCCCCTTTTGTCATTATCAAAAAAAGATAAATAGAAAAACAAAGGAGGTAATTATATTTAACCATCATTGGCTGTGTACCAGGTAATTTTAAAAAAGAATTACAAAAAAGGTACTAAGAGAACAAAAAGAGTTATAAGCAAGTTTGTCCTTTGGTTTTGCCTAAAGGCTTCTTCAACTGCTCCCCCTGAGCAGATGCATCCTCTTGATGGTTTTAAAAAACGAAGAGAAAGAGATTTGAAAGCGTAATAACGAAATACCTTGTAAAATAAAAAAAAAATTCCATTTTTAAAGACCAAAGACGGTTCTAAATTTACAACATAAAGATGGAGGTTTAAAAAAAACGGTTTAGATGTAAAATTAAAACAGCCATGTACACATTTTGCCTCAGAGAAAGAAATGGCATTAAAGATAATAACCATTTAAAAGAAAATATTTCAAATAAAAGTATGATTCAAAGGGTCAGACAGTTAAACACAGACGGGTAATGCAAAACACATTAGACAGGTTATTCAACAATGCAGTGTATATTCAAGTTATCTCTTATATACTCAAACCTATCCTCAGCTAATGGTTTTGTAAAGATATCAGCCCATTGATTTTCAATTTTAACAAACTTAACATCAAATACACCTTTTTGAACATAATCTCTTATGAAGTGATGTTTGATTTCTATGTAGCCTTAGAATGTTGTATGAGATTCTTAGTTAAGCAAACAACACTTGACTTATCACACCAGACAGATATATTATGCTCAAATATAGAGTAATCTTCGAGTTGATGTTTTACTCATAAAAGCTATGAGCAGCAACTTGCAGCATAGACATATTCTGCTTCTGCAGTTGAGAGTGCGATAGTCGTCTGTCTTTTGCTTGACCAGGAGACTAAGTTTGCTCCAATGAAGTGACATCCTCCACTGGTGATTTTCCTTTCAACTCTATCTCCAGCAAAGTCAGCATCACAAAAACCAACTAATCTGTAATCATGTGTTCTCAAGTACATTAAACAAAGATTAGTAGTTCCAAGCAAATATCTAAAGATTCTTTTAACAGCCTTAAGATGAGATTCTTTGGGATCAGATTGGAATCTAGTACACATACAGACACTAAACTGAATATCAGGTCTGGTAGATGTTAAATAAAGAAGAGATCCAATCATACCTCTGTAGACAGTTGGGTCTACCTTTTTACCTTCCTCATCTTTGCTTAGATTAGCATTAGTTTGCATGGGAGTTTTCATGATCTTTGAGCTATCCATTTTGTACTTCTTTAGAATTTCCTTGATGTACTTTTGTTGATGGCTGTAGATACCATCACTCGTCTGCTTGATTTGCAGTCCAAGAAAGAACTTCAATTCTCCCATCATGCTCATTTCAAATTCTACTTGCATCAGCTTAGAGAATTCTTTGCACAATTCTTCATTAGTAGCTCCAAAAATAATATCATCAACATATATTTGAACTACTATGAAGTTATCTTTTGAGCATTTCTTAAATAAAGTTGTATCAACTTTTCCTTTTATAAAGCCATTATTCATAAAAAAAGAACTAAGTCTATCATACCATGCTCTAGGTGCTTGTTTTAAACCATATAAAGCTTTTTAAGTTTGAAAACATGATCTGGTTTTTCATTATCTTCAAAACCAGGAGGTTGTTTAACATAAACTTCTTCTTCAATTATTTCATTTAAAAAAGCACTTTTTACATCCATTTGAAATAAAGTAATTTGATGTTGTGCAGCATATGGCATGAGTATGCGAATAGCTTCTGTTCTAGCTACAGGTGCAAAAGTCTTAGTATAGTAAATACCTTCTTGTTGGTTGTAGCCCTGAGCTACTAACCTTGCTTTGTTTTTGACGACTTTGCCATCTTCATCTAGCTTGTTTCTGAAAACCCATCTTGTTCCAATAATAGACTTGTTTGTTAGTTTGGAGACAAGTTTCCAGACATCATTCCTTTTGAACTGATTAAGTTCCTCTTGCATAGCACGAATCCAACTTTCATCTTCAAGAGCTTCCTTAATATGCTTTGGTTCAATTTCAGATAAAAAAGCCATATTGCTTGACTCTCTTAAGACAGATCTGGTTCTAACACCTTCAGAGGGACTTCCAATGATAAGATCTTCAGGATGATGAGCTTTGAATTTCCAGTCTCTTCTGAGATCATCATGTTGATGTTGACTTGACTGATGACTCGTCTGCTCCACTCGTCTGACAGATTCCTCAGCAGATTCAATTTTTGATACGTCTGGTTGTTGACTCGTCTGCTGGGTAAGGTCGAGTCCTACAAGATCATCTTCTAGATCTGACAGTTCCTTATTAGTCTTTCAATTATCATTGAATTTTACATGAATGGATTCCTCAACAACAGAGGTTCTAGAGTTGAAAACTCTATATGCCTTAGACATTTTAGAATATCCAATGAATATACCTTTGTCTACCTTGGAGTCAAACTTTCCAAGTTGATCCTTGGTATTTAGGATGAAGCATTCACATCCAAATGCATGGAAATAAGATATGTTGGGTTTTCTACCTTTCCACAATTCATAAGGAGTCTTCCTTAGGATAGACCTTATAAGTATTCTATTTTGCACATAACATGCAGTGTTTACTACTTCAGCCCAGAAGTACTTAGGGAGATTATTTTCATTGAGCATTGACCTAACCATCTTTTGCAGAGATCTGTTCTTTCTCTCAACCACTCCATTTTGCTGTGGAGTTCTAGGTGCAGAGAAGTTGTGAGAGATTCCATTCTCTTCACAGAACAGTCTGAATTGCTCATTTTCAAATTCTCCCCCATGATCACTTCTAACGGTAGAAATACAGAAACCTTGCTCATTTTGTACTTTCTTACAGAATACAGAGAAGGCCTTAAAGGACTCATCCTTGTGGGTTAAGAAAAGTACCCATGTAAATCTAAAATAGTCATCAACAATGACAAATCCATATTTCCTTCCAGCTAAACTGGCAACACTAACGGGTCCAAACAGATCCATGTGTAACAACTGAAGAGGTCTAGAGGTTGATAAGAGGTTTTTTGATTTGAAACTTGATTTTACTTGTTTACCTCTCTGACATGCATCACATAAAACATCTTTCTTAAAACTAATATCAGGCAATCCTCTCACAAGGTTATCCTTTTTCAATTTTGAAATAAGTTTCATACTAGCATGTCCTAGTTTCTTATGCCATAACCATCTTTCATCCTCTTTAGACATCAGACAGGTTACACTTTGATCTGAAAGTTCAGTTAGCTCAATCTTATAAAGATTTTGCTGTCTATTAGCTGAAAAGAGGGTCTTGCCACTTTTGTCTTTGACTATGCATTCATTCTTAGTGAAGGAGACATCAAATCCACTATCACATAATTGACTTATACCAAGTAAATTGTATCTTAGTCCTTCAACCATAAGCACATTAGAGATTGAGGGAAGAGGGGGTTTACCACCAATTGTACCAACACCAATTACTCTTCCTTTTTGATTGCCTCCAAAGGCAACAAATCCACCAATTTTAGACTGGAGATCTTGGAACATAGACATTTCTCCTGTCATATGTCGCGAGCAGCCATTGTCCAGGTATCAGCAGAGGCGTCTGCTTTGTCCTATTAAGGATATCTCAGTTTCAGGTTCTGAATCTATGTTGGCCATCAGACAGAGATTGGCTTCCTCTTCTGTCTCTTCTCCTTCAGAAGATGAGCATTCAAGATCTTGCCATGTGGCCATCATTACTTTCTTCTTATTTTTGAAGAGCTTCTTTTTGGAAGCTTTCTTTAAAGGAGGGCATTCAGGTTTGATATGACCAGGCTTCTTGCACTCATAGCAGACAACAGGACTCTTGTCTGTTGATGTGGATTCCTTGTTGAATTTTCTGAAGGGCTTCTCCTTTCTGAACTTCTTCTTTCTCCAGAGCTTTTTCATCTTTCTGGTCATGAAAGAAGTCTCTTCATCATCATCAGAATCCTCATCATCAGACTCGTCTATGTCACAGTCAGACTCATCTGCCTTGGAAGCTTTTAAGGCTTTAGCTGCCTTTAGATCAACCTTTAGAGCAATGGCTTTGCTCTTTTTGATTGACACATCTTCATTGAGCTCTTGCTCATGAACAGTGAGTGTGCTAAGTAGTTCATTCATAGTCAAGGAGGTGAGATCCTTGGCTTGAGATATAGCAGTGACAAGAGGTCTCCACTGCCTTGGAAGACTTCTGAGAATCTTAGGAACTTTCTCAGCATTAGTATATATTTTACCAAGAGATTTCAAACCGTTAGTAATAGTTTGGAATCTACCAATCATTTGAGCAACATATTCACCTTCATCCATGGTGAATAATTCATATTTTCTAACAAGAATAGAAATTTTAGATTCTTTTACCTTTGCAGTTCCTTCATATGTGACAGATAAGGAGTCCCACATTTCTTTAGCAAAATCACAAGCACATACCTTTTCAAATTCTTCTGGACTGAGAGCACAGATTATAGCATATCTGGCTTTATGGTTTAGATCCCATCTTGTCTTTTCTGCAGGTGTCCACTGAGCCTTTGGCTTGTCTGAGCCATCATCATTTTGAGGAGTGTAAGGACCATCAGTGATGACATCCCATACATCAGAGTTTGTTGACAAGATGAACCAGTGAAACCTTTCTTTCCAGTAGTTATAATTTGTACAAATGAAGAGAAAAGGTCTGGTCATGGAGCCTCCTTCAGGTTGGGGGTTTCCACTCGAGCTTGCTCCAGAAGTCATTGTCTATTCTTCGGGATCTTTTCTCTACACTGTTAGGTGCTCAACCCAGAGGCTGAGCTCTGATACCAACTGAAATAGACAGGTACAAAGACTAGCAGGGGGTTGAATGGTGTTTGACAAATTTAAGCGGAATTATAAACTTTTTCGCAAGCACAGACGGGTGAAAGGAACAAACGAGTAAAATCAGACAGGTCAGTCAGACTAATAACTCGTCCGAAGGTTTTCACAGAAAACACAAAATCATGCAAGATGAAAATAGGTTTGATAAACACAATTATAGTCCCTTTAGTTAAATGATAGTTAAGATAAATAATCAAACTAAAGAGTTAAAGGAAAGAGAGAGATCACTCAACAGGTTTTATCCTGGTTCACCCCTTAACAAATGAGGCTACGTCCAGTCCTTGGCAGCACCAAGTTTTCTCACTATATCTGAATCAGGTTACAGGACAGACAAGTATTATTTTCACACCTAGCCTCTTCAGGCTCCAGACAAGTATTGTTTGCACACCTAGCCTCTTCAGGCTCAGACGAGTATTGTTTGCACACCTAGCCTCTCCAGGCTCAGACGAGTATTGTTTCCTCACCTAGCCTCTCCAGGCTCAGACAGGTTTGTTTGAGAGAAGTTGTAAAGTAAACTACAATTTGCAAGTCTTTCACAAGCACCCAGACGAGTGTATTAAATGTGAAGTTCTAAAAAACTGCGTAATAACTTCAAATGATTGAAGAATAAATAATGAAAGAATAAAGATATAAATGCTCAGAGTAATTGCTCTTTGAATGCAATGTTCATTCTCTTCTCTACTTGAATCTTCAAAGTCTTCTTCATTAAATAGGCTTCAAGATTTTAAATCCGTTAGACATAATGTTTGAAGGCTTGGCCTTTTGAAGATCTTCGTTAAATGCAAAGAGTCGTTCTGATCAGCCATTAAATCCTTGAGAACTTTGCTTGTTCTCTCTCATCAGAAAGGTGAAGACTTCTGATACACCTTTGGTCTTAGTAGGTCTTTATACTTGCTTTTTGCCATCAGAGGGAAGACTTTCCCTTTTGGTGTAAGATGCAGTTGTGTTCAGGTAAAGCTCTTTGTTGAAATTCCTTTTTAGAGACGAGACAGCTTTCATCCAATATATTCTTCAATGTTAGTCACCAGACGGGTGAATAACTTCATTAGACGGGTTGACTCTTAATAAAGAGAATGACGTGAGTTGCGTTGTATTTTAGACAGGTGAGTCTTCCTTTGATCAGACGGTTGATTTCTTCATTAGACGGGTTGAAGGGATTTCTTCAACGTTCATCAACAGACTGGTGAAGACATCATTAGACAGATGCACTTTTAATAGTTCAGACGGGTGAACTTCTCCTAGTTCAGACGAGTGAACTTTCCTAATTCAGACGAGTGAACTTTTGCCTTAGATCCAGACGGGTGATAACACGCTAAAGCTCAGTTCATATAGACACTTAATGTTTTAATCTGCACACTGAGTAGATGAGTTAAACACCACAGAAGGGTTCAATTAAATCATTGAATAACTGTTTTAATCTCATCAAAACTAAGGTAAATGCACATCAGACATTTTAGAGACTCAACAAGAAAGATTAAGCTACTTAAAAGTCTTAATCAAAGATTGAGAAAGGTTTTGGTTTGAGAAATGAAAAAGCTTTTAAGTTAAGTGGCATAATAACCAATTTACCTAAAAAGCCACTAAGTTAAGAACTCAAGAGGAATTTTGAATAAGACTTAGGAAGTTGAGAGTTGGTGAGGAAAATAGTGAAAAGTTGTTTTATCATTATTTTCTAAAACATGCTGTATGAGAAAGAAAACCTTGAAAAGTATTTAGTTTGTCAAAGAAAGAATCTTCTCAAAGTGTTTGACCTTTCAAAAAGAAAAAGTCTCTTTCAAAAAGTTTGCTCTGATAAGAATCATTAGAGAAACGTTTTAAACGATGGAATCTTTAGAAAAGACTTTTCAAGTCAAAATCCTTTTGAAAACGAATCTTGAAGATTAAGCTTTTAAAAATAGCTTCGCAAATAAAAGATTTTGTGGAAAATAAGTTTTAGAGCGAAAATGAGTTTTGGTTTATACCAAAGAGATTCTGAGTTTTGTTTTTAAGATTTGAACTACGAAAACGAAATTTGATGAAACTGGTGATTACCCCTTCTCGCATGTGAAGCACATGAACCAAGTAATTGAGACGTCGGGCTAGAGTTCTTTGAGATGAACGGACTTTGTGTCCTATATGCGAGTCTAGTGTCTACGACGTCAGCCTAGTACATCGTGGATTAAGCACCCGGACTGCGTGTCCTGTGTTTTGAAATGAACGGACTTAATGTCCTATATGCGAGTCTAGTCGGCCTCGTCCTTCATGAATTGAGAACTTGGACTTTGTGTCCTGTATTTTGAATGAACAGGCTAAATGTCCCTTAAAAAGAGTCATGAGCTGTGTGCCTTGACAAGAAAGAAAGAACGAACGAAAAATAAAACAAAAAACCATGAGTTGCATATATGAGTTGGCCGACATGCCATTTGAAACGAGCTACAATCCAAGTGATTGAGAATATGAGCCAGTTAAGACCACTAGGTCTATAGGGGCATCCTGTGTTCGAGACTCCACAGGAGACCGTGAGGCATCGCGACCCCATACCGTGGTAATCGGCTGCCCAACACGAATGAACTCGATCAGAGACTGGACTATTCATGATATAGTTGTGACGTGATACCCTTGAACAATTGGAATTCGGACCTAAATTGAGAGGCCGACTCATGAGGACAATTGTGTTATGGGAGTATTGCGGCCTATCGCTCGATGAAGGGAAGTTAGGAATCTCCGGAGAACATGAATTAGAAAGTTGATATTGAAGTCTCATGCATTATTATAACTCATAATGATGTTTGAGATATTATGTTATATGAATATCTGTTAATACAACTGTATTTATATGTGGATGTATGTTTTGTTTGTCGCTTGTGTGGCTATTATGATAAACTTGTGAACGAGTATCTCACCCTTGCCTGTACATGTTAGACACCCTATTGTGTTTTTGGATACATGTACAGAGGTTTATCAGAGGTTCTCTAGGTCACTTCGGGACCCTGTAGCTGAGTTTCTTGATGTCGACGACGAAGATGTGTGAGCTGTTGACGATGAGGCCCCGGTCTCATTTGTACTATGTATACTAGGTTGTATACTCTCTTATTATTAGAGTTCTTTTTATCAGACCAACTCTTAGGATTTTTAATGTTTAAGTCCAGTCTTCCGACCGTGACTATGTATGTTGTGTATTAAAATATTTAAAAGATGTATGCCTTATGGCGAAGTTGAATTATTTGACATACATGATGAGTTTCAATCTGGTTATTAAAGTTTTCTTTGGTATCAGATTTCCACAATTACTCAATAGAGTTATTTTCGAAAAAGTTTTAATTAACCGAAAAAGATTATTTTGGGACACAAAATGTGACATCGGGTTGGGTTGTTACACCTATAGTCAATGTAGCAAGTTTTGCTTCAGCTCCACTCATAGGGTCGACCTTTACCTAATGGTAAACTCAAACTCTTATAGTCAATGTAGCAACTTTTGCTTCATTTCCACTCTTAGGGTTGACCTTTACCTTTTAGTCAATGTCCTACTCCCTTTGATCCTTCACATTAATGTGAGATCCATATGCAGTTTCCAATACCCATAATGTTGGAGTAGATATGTTGGCTTTTATAACAAATATGCTTGAACAGGAAGTCATACTTCCTTTCTTGTCTTTATACTCTTTCTAGTACATCTTATGCCTTGCTAGCTCTTGTTAGAGCATCATAAGGTGCATGATCATATCACACGTCTCTATGATTGCAAGCATGAGATATCATACACCAATGGCATCGACTTGATGCTTCTATTAAGCATCCCTTTCGACCCTTATGGCAGTAGCAACAAATTGCTTAAGAACATACAATTCTTTTCTTGTACTTGAGAACAATCCTCAGAATTTGTACCAATCCAGAAAATTAATTCTAGATAACTCATCCTTCTTAAGGATGTATCGCAACGATAAAATACTGGTTGTGTTTGCAGCCATTATTCAAAATACAAGTATCATGATTAAAACATATTTAATAGGTCTTTTATTAAATACGCTCCCACTATTTTACTCAAATCAATGACCCTCATCGATTTTCTAGTGGGACCAAGATCCATATTTCACCTCATTCTGAGTCAACTGTGGCTGATCGCCTAGAACTCGGTTATTTAGGTAGGAAACTCCTTTTCAATTACATCCAATGTAATTCTTGGACCAGTTGGGTGAATAACTCCTTATTCTAATCCATCATATGGATTAATGCCCAACCCCATGCCTCTAAGCCATTTCAATCCTATTGAATACACTTAGTTAAGTTCAACCTAATGGTTGGTAGTAGGTTATTTCAACTTTCGCGTCTCACCGGAATATATTAAGGTGCTCAGCTGTAGCATGACCCACATTAAAATGATTTTGGCCTTGACGAGTGCCACGCATCAGAAACCATTTAATAATTTAATTTATTGAGGGAATTTAATAATTAAGTGATCTCACCGGCTTGTTTATCATATAAACGTCTCTCATAGCATACATGACATACTAGCTTACATACATTCAAAACATATTAAGCATACGATGACATACATGATATCATATAATTTAAATTCCAAATTTAAATCATACATCTCATACATTTCATGCATCACATACATAAACATACAAGACATATAAAAGGTATTATTATTATGGCCTCCTAATGTTCAATAATTAAAACTAATTATTGCAATCTTTGACCCTTGAGCAAACTTCCAAAGTTCCTCCCATTGGCGTCATGATTTGGTGTTGCCTCCATGTCAACCGAGCAATTTACAAAATTTAAAATAAAATAAATAAAGTAAATGTCATGACACGCAGGTTGTATTTATAAAATAAATACAATAAATCACGACATGCAGGCCGTATTTACCAAATAAATTAAACACCAAAACTAGGGCCATAACCATATACCGCACATTTAATAAACAATTTATAAATATGCAAAAAGGGACAAAATCACATTCTGTCCATCAGCACAACCGTGCCAAACGAGTGCACGGCCGTGCTGAAAACTCACTGACACTGTTCAAAAGTGGCACGGTCGTGCCAAACGGCGCATAACCGTGCTACGTGTCTGTAGCACGGCCGTGCCAAAAGGCGCAGCAAGATTCCAGATGCAAATCCTTGTTTATGTCAGGAGCACAACCAAGCACACAAAACATCACATACAAATCATACAAACATGCTTTTAAACATACAAATCATATTTAAAAGCAATAAACATGTTATCATACAATGGCAAACAATCCTATGATACATGGCAAACTACGACTAGATGCTCTGATACCACTGTTGGGGTTTCAAGAGGGATAATTTTTAAAAACAATTTATAAAAACCTCTTGAGCGGAAAAACCCCTTTACTAAAAGACCACGTATCGCACATGAATAACAAGGATATTGTGTTTACCTCTTTAAGCGTAGCTTTACCACGAACATTGTAAGCACGTCAGCAACACTGGTAAATCACGAACATTGCTACGATGTGAATGGCAACTTGATCTACACAGCTACAGAGTAGCAGATCCGAGGAACACTGCTGCTATCACCACAAAGGGAGAGGTTCTTCTCTATCACCAGTATTGCAAAGTAGCAATACCTCTACTCAGTCCACGCTAGCAAACCAACGTCAGAGATAGCGTAGTGCTAGCTATCAAGATTGCGAGAGGCACGGCACACTGACAAAGAAAAGAGGGCGCGCCTGTCAAGGGTGTACAGCGGCCGTTATGAGTGCTCTATGTTCTGTGTACCTTATGTGACGTGCACAGCTTACTAATAGCTGTCACTCACTTAACCTAACCCAGTTAGGCTACTGTATACTAAGGTTCAATGTTTAATTATTAATTAAATCATATTTAATTAATCAATTAAATTAATTCCCTGAACATTTGCTCTATTCGTGTGACCCTATAGGTTCTCAATTAATTGGCAATAATATTAATTATATTTAATCATATTAATAATTAATTAATATTATAAACAATGAGTAGCATCTAGCAATACATCATTGCTACCCAATTAATTAGAATATTGGTGATACAGTTAAAACCTTATTGTAACCATATATAATGTGTAGTCAATGTCCTTTCGTCTCAATGTCTTAATTGAACACAAGGTATAAATGTGTCATCCTTGTTAAGTTCAATTATTTATTTCTTGATCTAGTAATTGACGTACAATCATGTGGGCCCAATATCTCATATTGTCCACCTTAGCATGGTCATGCATTTCTACGTCGCATACCATCAAGAGGCCTATAGACATTACCCCTGTTATTAGGAGGGACGAATCCTATCTACATCACTCACATTCCTTAACATGTTTCATTGCAAGCCCAATAACTATCTTTATAGTTGTCCTGTTACAGACAATGTTCAATAGTATTAAAGCTCACAACTACATATGTTAGGAATCGTAGTGACTTCAAGTCGAAGGGTTACTTCATTATGGTCACCATGAGAATCGCTTATGACACTTACATAAGTATTATGTAGCGTTCTCATAGCGGGTCACTCCAGTATAAATATTCCATTAATATTTATACCTATGTGAAGACTTGATATCTTATATCTATGACCCGTGAAATGTGATCATCAATACACTCACATAATAGTCTCAATGTATTATTATTGTCCTTATTAATAATAATACTTGACTATAGATATTGAAGAATAGTGTTCTATAATCCAATGGCATCTCACGGTCAAGTCATACTTGACGTTCCATTAAATGAACTACCTATTCTAAGGACTTTATTATGCTATAAATATGATCATCAAATATAACATAATAAATAAATGCCTTATTCATATATCAAATATATGATCAAAGTCATGATGCAAATGATTATCTATTCAAAATAGATTAGCCACTAGGGCTGTAACACCCCACTTTAGGGGTCATGATTATTCAACACAAGACCATAAATTTAAAAACGGAAAATATATAAATAGAGCTTACCGAAAATATGGGTTTTCTTTTTCCTTTCTTTTATACTCAAGTTCCAAAACCATGCATGTATACTTACACCACAAGGATAATATGCATAATCATAATCAATACTAAAAGATAGAACATCTCTCAAAAGACATAGGTACACATAGTAGTTTCAACATTGGACTACAGGAGAAAACAAAATAACATAAAGACAAGCTTAACTTGTACTACAGGAGACGCAGCTCCACAACATAAAGGGGAATGGGGTACATAATAAATATACAGACACTAGGAAAGACTCTAGAGACTGACCAAAAACTGACACTGTACTACTGATCAGAGTAATACTCCTCTGGGTCCTCGTCCTCATCCTCTAAGGCCTGCATGTCATAGCCACTCATGATCTGCTCCACATACCACAACGCCTCCTCATCAGTCCTCAACCACCACGCGTCCTGACTCGCGCTAGCAGGAGCTACCTCAAGAACGTCCTCTGGTACATCCGTTGGTACCTCCTACTTCTCCTCCATATCCTCATCGTCAGACTAGAATATAACAAGTGGAACGGAGAAGAATACCCTGGAGGAAGCCAGTGTGCTCTTACGAGCAGTCATCCTCCAATTCGCCCGCTGGCGAGGAATCAGAGGGTGTAGCTCTGAAGGCTCATAGGTAGGTCCTGGGGGTGGGACTATGGGAATGGACGGTCCGGCAGCAGACGCAGGCAGAGTAGACGTAGACGGTGCAGTGGGTGGGGGTGGCATGGAAGCAGGGTCAACATATACGTCCCTAGGCTCCTCCCGATGAACTGCAGGCTGGGTACAACGCAGTCGCGGGTGATCAGTAGGTGGAGGTGGTGGCTGGGTGACCCCTGAGCTGCCCTCACCACTAATCCGTAAAGTACAAACTCTCTCAGTCAGGCTCGGCATAAAGAAAGGTAACTCCCTCCTGCTCGTGAGGCTCATGGCTCCAGTGTAGGTGCGCCGTCCGTCAGGAAGGATCGTCCAAGCGTCAGCCCCGTTGTGAAGTGTCAAGTCTAAAGTCAAATGAGAAGGTGGATCGCTCGCCATATCTACTCATCATAGCAAGATGAAAACCACGCGAGCAACGTGACAGCAAAAGTAATGAGGTGAGATTACGCATATCGCACAACCATAACAGCATTAATAAAAGTCACGCACACATGCACCCAATCGGCAATTAGGGCATAGGCTTTCACAGCATAACAATTAAATTACATGGCATCACAGTTAATATATCAACCAATAACAATATGGGTCAAATGTCAACTCAAGTATGTAATGACACTAATGCAACATGACTCAGACCCCTACTCCATGGAGCTAAACATAATCAGAGTGAGTGATTGGGAGAACATTGTCTGCGTTATCTCAGCTCACAGTGCCACATCCAATGATAGCAATCATCATAATGGCTCACGCCAGACGTTCTTTACCCAAATCGTGATTTGCCCGGTGTTTCAGTCAGGACGTCAGTGTTTTTCAATAGATATCCATGACACAGAGGAGCTACTATCTAGTCACATGCGTTTTCCCCAACCCTCGACATCCCCAAGATCCTCATGATCGACACCTCAGACAATCGCACCTGCACCAAGGTGTAATCTCAACTCCTAGGCATCACGCCCAACTCATGCACAGATGCAGATGCATGTCAAGAAATGCCACAAAACAGCCACGTACTACCTCATCACTGTAGCACCACGTTTATCTCTTGATAAACCATAGGATACCCTTACGGGACCCACTTTCACACGACTTGCCATCAGTCGCCCATCCTTGGTTCCATTCCTTGCAATCACGTACCACTTCGTCGTTCGTAACATGATATTCATGTCTTATGATAGATTAGTCCATAACCTAGATGTATTATGGAGGTTAGGATCCACAAGGATCCCCTTCATCAATCTTCTCACTTATCTAACAAGGAACATTACTTTTATAAGTAACTCTTAGTAATTAAACATTATGGAGTCCTTAGATGATCTAAATCACCAAGGATGTGGGACATGATTTTGTCATGACCACTAGGTATTAATATATGTCTTTTACTAGAATCTTATAAGTCTATTATGGAGTTAATATAGATTCCCTTTAGCAGATAAAGCGGGTGTATACTATTATAGTGAAAAGCTTCAAAGTACTATACTTATAGTAAAGTAGTTGAAAAAATCTCCTTTATTAAGTATAGTTTGAAAACTCTAATCAAGTATCCATAGGTGTCTCATTTAGTGTAATACTTCTTTGAATTAGTTTCCTAGTTCTATTACGTAGTGTAAAAGAAAACATACTTATTTGAAAATCACCAATTTGTTTTCGAATGAAATATAACTTATAAGGTTTTGGAAAGCTCAAAAAGTAATAGTGTAAAACTCTTTGTTTTTAAAGAAAGGTTTTGTAAGAATCCTATCTTCTCAAAGAAGACTTACTAACCAAAAATCCTTTAAAAACCATCTTGATTAACTATGAAACTCTTGGTTCTTGAAAATCTTTTCTTCCAAAAACAACTTATTAAATAAGTGGTTGATCAACATCAAACCAACCTATTCTTAGAATAGTTCCTTCATGAAATCCAAAAAAAAACACTCATTTCACAACACATGGTTCTTTGGAACCAAAACTTGGTTTCTTTGGAAACCTTTTCAATTTATATACCTCTTATACTTTAGTATGAAAATATAAAACCCCCTAGCATCAACATTTGAAGGTCATAACCCTACTTTCTATATCAAGGCCGAATGCCCCATAGAAATAGGATAGGTTTTCTTTGTTTTATATACATTGTTAGAACCATATTAAGTCCATTTTACCATCACTTAAACATAGAAGCTTTGGCTTCCCTCCTCAACATGACAAGGCCGAACCTCTCATGCCCATATACAACCAAAATGAAGCCATTCAACAACATCCAAAGTAGCTAGAATAATCACATCAACATATAGGCAAGTTATCAAGGCAACTTAGAACATAAACAAGTTCAACATTTTAAATCCTATCCTTAGGTCTTTGGACCTAAGAATAGTTTTTCACCATACCAAAATAATTTTCTTCTAGCATATACAAACAAAATCACCATATCAACACAACAACATAATATAATATAACAACAAAGTAAAGAACTTTATAAAGAAACCCCAGATCTAGGGTTTTCCTTCAACAAAACTAGAAGGCCTTTATCACCACCATTTAAGGTGTGATATGGTCACTCCCCCATTACCTTTGTGAAGCTTCCTTGAAGAGAATAAGATGAAGACTTCGTCACCAAAACAACAATGAAAACCATGACTTAGAGGAGAAACAAACAAGTTCAAAAACTTGATTTTTCAACTTCATAAGCAATGATAACACAAGGATGTTCTCAAGAGTACTAAAGAAAAGAAACTAAGTTAGAAACTCACTCTTGAGTAAGGGTTCAAAAACAAGTTCAAGAAGCTTGAACCTTCTTGAATATCTTTGAGCAAACAACTTCAAATGAAGAAATTCCAAAGATGAAAGTTGTTTAGATGAATGAGATAAACAAGAATATGAAGTTAAAATGATGAAATAAGGTGGGTAAGGTCACTTACCAAGGCTGGCCGAAACTAGGAAGAGAGGATAGAGAAGAGAGAAACTTAAGTGTTTTAGTGTTTTCAAGTGAGAGGTTAGAATGAATGGAATAGTATTTTTGGTGTCTTGAACACCTAATGCCCGAAGTCCCCCTTCTTGTGGACTCCAAAACTTAATTAAATCTTGATCATAGAGAATGGAGGGCCAAGATGCAAGTAGGTAGGTGTGTTGTTGCTTATGGAGGGCTTAAGGACAAGATTAACCAAAAATGGTTAAGATACTTTTTCCATTAATGGTTAGTGTCATAAATTTCACTTGAAATGATGGAAAGCAAATCTTGGCTTCTCCCAAGATGAAATGGCCGAATGGCCTTAGTAAAATGTAACTAGAATAGTTACATTCCCATTTAGTTTGGAATTACGTGATTAAGGTTTTTACCAAAAATGGATAATTGGTTTTTACTACTTTTGGTAAATTTTTGGATTTTAAGAAAGTTAATTCTCTTCATTAGGAATAATCAACAAGGTAATGGAAAATGTAATTCAACATTACATTCCACTTAATTCCTCGTTTCCCGACCTCCGGCACGCAAAACGAGAAATTACCCGATAACGATCAAAACAGAACTTTTATCGGTTTTCGTCTCGTAATAACAAAAGAAAACTTTACCAAAACATAACCATCATATAAACATCCACATATATATAAATACATAGAGTCATACAAAACACAAGGTATCAATCACAATGTACTGGTGATTATAACCGGTTACAGAAAACGGGGGTGTTACAAGGGCTTACCCCACTGGGTTATCGTCAGTTGTTGATAATGATCATCGTTAGTGGTCAAGTTAATAATCATCATTAGTGAGTATGTTGAGATAATGACCATGATATATGATTAAGTTAATAATCATAGTTAATGATTATGAGGAGAACGGTAGGCATGTGTTTGCACGTGTGATGGTTGACATGCATCATTGCATTGGAGATGTTAGGTGAGGGGGAAAGCAACCGACGGAACGTGGCGGTGAGGCTAGGATGAGTGTTGACTTATCCGTTACGGCCTTGAGGTAGAGTCAGGTGTGGAGGCTCCATAGGGCATGGCCTAATTAACCATGTTGGGGTGTCCGCTCGACCAAGCTTGACTATCCTGACAGAACACTACGTTGCCATGATTAGTGTGAGAGTATCCATTGGCATCACCCATGGCTTGGTGAGTGTCCAATGGTGATGCAGGATGGTCAACATGGATATGTATTCCTAATCGTCTTTCCTGAGTTAGTAGATGGATCCACATGAGCATGGAGTAGTGGAACAGCATTGCATTGCACATATTCTTGAATATGCTATGATATGTTGTATGAATGTGTGATGTATGTTCATCTTATTAACAATTCCATTACTGTTTATTCATATATACGATTTCTTACTCCCTATCTCTGTTGTTTCTATGCATGTACATTTGTTTATGTAGAGGATGGGTGAGCAGGATGTTAAGGAGTGATCCTGAGGAGATCGTTTGCTCGTAGTTAGGAGTTGATGTTTATGTTTAGTTGTTTTTCCGATGTGTTATCGGTATTGATTACCAGCTCTGATATGTGACATCGAGATTTGGGTTTTCTTTTATGTTTTTCTGCAAGTAAAAAATTTTATTTTATCTTGGTTTTCATGTTTTGGATAATGTGATACTTACTATCTTAATCTTAAAGTTTTTATTTAACTTCTATATGATCTCTTTTATATTTATCATATGCGGGATAGTGGGTGTCACATAAGACTCCCTTGTTTCTTGAGATAAGTTATTACAAGGCCTCAAATAAAACTTGCATCACACATAAAACACGATGCGTCAAATGGCGAACAAGAAACGGAGAGACATTCAGTTTGACATTGCCGATTTGGTGTTTGTGAAGTTGAAACCGTATAGGCGGTCCAGTGTGGCCAAACAATTGAACTCTAAGATTTGTTACCGATATTTTGGTCCATTTCTAGTGGTGGCACAAGTTGGACCCGTTTCATACACAGTGGAATTACTAGGTGGTAGTCGCATCCATCCAACTTTTCATGTCTCACCGCTCAGCTTTCCGAGGTGATACACCGACAACTTGCTATCCACTTCCAGATTGAGCAGGTCAAATAGAGCGATGTCGTCTCCCATGGCTATCTTAGCTGGCCGAATTATTCAAAAGCACGGAAAGGCAGTAAAGCAAGTGATGTTTCAGTGGTCCTTTCAAGGTAATTTATCATGTAAGTAACATTGCATACCAACTGGAACTGCCATCCACTGCTGAAATACACAATGTGTTCCAGGTTTCCCAGTTGAAACTATGCAGATCACCTGCTACTAGTAATGTTCAGCCCCTCCCACTGCAATAACAAACTGATACTTCCAAGGGTGAACCAGAGGTAATTCTTGACAGGAAAATGGTCAAGAGAGGTCGTATGGCTGCTAGCAAGGTCCTAGTCCGGTGGAAAAGTCTACCTAAAGAACAAGCTACTTGGGAGTTCTACCATGACTTCCTCAAAAAAATTCTCAAACTTTCATCCTTGAGGACAAGGATTTTCTCGAAGAAAGGGGCATTGTTACAGTATTTGCATAACTGTAATGGTACAATTTTAGACTACAGTTATTTCTGCCCTTTATGATATTCTATAAGTTGTTTTTTCTATTTTTCGGTTGCTGCGTTTATTAAAAGGGGGTTGCTACGGTGCCCCCGTAAATTCATGGATTTTGGTATCCTATAATGGGGTACCATTATTCAAAGGTGTTAATTCTTCCGAATATTTTTTCATCTTTTCTTTTATATCGAGAAATACAAGCTAATCTTCGTTTTGCTTTAGTGAGAATTTCTTGTTCTATTTCTCTAAGGCTTTCATTTTCTTCGCGTAAGATAATTCCTTCAAAATGTTTTATCTTTTTCCTAAGATAATTCATTGCCTCTAAGATGTCATATTGTAAAATAGTATCATATTTTTCTACAAGCGTAACTATTTTCCCAGACATAAGTAATCCCAGTTCTTCTATATATTCAACCATCTTTTAGTTGATTTTCCAGACGGAGTAATCTTTTTTCTCTCCAAACAATACCTCTTTCAATTAATTTTCGAACTTGTTCATCTAAATAGTCTTCTTCTTTAATTTTTAATAAAGTGGACAAATTTGTATATTCGTCTTTAAGTTGTAGTTTTATTATTCGTATTGTTTCTTTTATTTGGTTTTGATTCATGCTGCAAAATTTTCTAATTCCTTTCTGAATTGTTTTAACATTTTTATTTTGTAATTTAGTATCCTTTTTACTACACATCCATCAATTATATCTTCGGCATCTTGTTGTTTCCAATACTTAATTTCTTTTCTAAGTTCTATTATCCATTCTTTTAACAGCGTAATAGTTCTCATGCAATTATTCGTTTAAGTCTTTGTTTTATCCATTTTTCTAATTCTATCTGATGTGTTAGCATACTTTCTTTAAACCAGTAGTCTTGTAACGTTTGTGGATTATCTTCTTGCCAATAGAGTATCTTTTTGCGATTGGTAACTAACCATTCTTTTAAGGTGGAATATGTTTTCATGCTATTAATTTTTCTAGGCGTCTTTTAAAAATCTGAATACGTATTTCTACTTTTCTGATTTGATCTTTGAGATAAGGGTTAGGATTTTCCTCGTCTAATTCTTTTAAAGTTTTACAATAACTTTTTAAATTAATGATTATTATTCTTATATTGCTAGCAGTTTTCATTAACTAGCTCTGATACCACTTCTGGCCCAGATTCAGATTTTTCAGATTTTTATTATTTTTATTATTTATCAGAGATATCTTTATCAGAATTCTTTTCATATTTTGTTTTTTATATATAAAGTTAAATCATTTACTTGGTTTACTAATTTATTTATGTTTTCACTAGTACTAGCATTCCTCTCAGGTTCCAATAATTGAATGGGTTGCGGAATATAAGATATTCTTAATGAGTCAGATCTTTTTAAAAAAGTTCCTAGTTCAGTTATTTCATTTCTTTTGGGGTAATAAATTTTTCCAATATCCTCAAATAATTGAGGGACGTCTATTCTATCATTATTTCTGAACGTAATACTATGATGAGAATTCGTTAATGCATAGTTCACACAGTAGGTTACTGAAAATATTTTATCTCCAGGTCTCATAAGATTTTTTCTAAGAAATTTATGTTCTAGGGTTAATGATTGATCTAATCTTTGAGTACTTAAGGGAATTCCTATATTAGGATGAATTTCAAATTTTAATTTTACATATGCTAAGTTTCCTTCTATTACGCCTAATATTTTATCACGAACATCAGTTATACGTTCATCTTTTAAGATTAATTCAACTGGAGAATCTATTCCTTCCTGAAAAGTTGCTTTAATTAATATCTGAACTGCCCCTATATGAATATATCCTATTTTTCTTCTATGTGCCTGTATTTTTAAATTTTGTCTTAATTCTGAAATCTTTTTTCGGCTTAATAGTTGGATATTTGTACTACCTTGAGCCTCAGTTATGTCTATGGGGGTTTCTGTGATTATTTTTCCATAATAAATGATATTTTCTTTTTGAATAAATCTCTTCATTATTTCTCCTAATTTTTCTTTTCCTTTCATATTTGCGGTTTTAGAGAGATCTAATTCTTCCTTTTGTATTTTTTGAAATAATCTAGGATTAATAAGAATACTTCCTTGATAATTTCCATCTTCTTCAGTGATTTGAAGGTGTTCTATATCTTCACTAGTCTCTTTCATTTCAGATCTAGTCGCAGTTTCAGGATTCATAATTAAAAGTGTATGAAGCTAGTAGAGTTGAGTTTTACCTGCTTGGGTTTTAATGAAAGATAGTGCCCTTTGGTCCACTGCTGCTTCCGCGTTTTGAGTTCATAGATTGAGCATCTTGATCTCCTTCACCCTTGTATTTCTGTCCAGTGGTAGATCGCGTCATGATGTGGTGTGAATGCTTGATCGCTTAATGACGAATATATGAAGCTAAATGATGATAAGTGGAAGAGGATAAGTAGAAAAGTAATTTATTTATGGAAGTGTTTACAGGGTGGTATACACAGATACCTAGTTTCCTCTAAGAGGAGACTATCAGCTTTCCTCACTTGGAAGCTCGGGTGAGAGTTTTCTCCAACTGATTCACTCTGATTTGCCTCAGCATAAGAGGTCTTATTTATAGGCTAAGAGCTTTGGTCTATTTACATTGTTAGCCCTATAGCACGTAAGTGCTTACATCAGAGAACTAATAATTTACATGCTGCCGTCACTGCTTACATCATTCTTCAATTATTGCTTCATCTTCGGAATCTTTTCCTTGTGGCAGACAGCTAGTAGTGGCTTCTGTCGTTTCTTGCTTTTGCTTTAAGCATCTTTCACATGCATGATTCCCATTTTCTTTAATCAATAAGCATAATTTGTCACGGATAGCTGAGCAATAATTCATAGCGGGTCCCTCTAGTGCATAGAATGGCATCTCGAAATTTGTAAGTAGGGGTAAGTCCTTTTCTCTGATGATTCTTCCGCTTGTCTTGCTTAATAACAGAGCATTTGGTCCTTTGTATAATGTTTTGATGAATGATTCCTTTCCAATTGTTTGGCATTGAGAGTAGATGCTAGCCAATTGATGAGCTATGAAATTATTAATGTGGTTTTCATCATAGTCTATTCCGGTGGGTTCATCCATTAATGAGAAATTATTATTGCTAATCCCAATAAAGATTAAATGCTTTGCTGGTTGTTTGGTGGAGAAATCTAGATAAGCTGAGTAAAATTTTAAGAACATAGCTCTTTCTCCAGCAATATTTTTCTGAAACAATTGAACTGCCTCTTTGAAGTAGTATGGGAATAGGTTAATTTCTTCAAGATTGGGGCTCAAATAAAGACATTCAATTAAACCAAACTGAAATAAATTGAACGTCAGAATTGGTGGTGCTCCGGGTGTAAGTACTGCTTTGGTGGCGAATATTTTTCGGTCTAGCATATACATGCAATTGCTTTTTTCTTTTTCCGTCCAATGCAATAATCGGTTGAGATGTTCATGAAAATTTTCTTTAGAGAATTGAACTTGAAGTTCGTGTTCTTTTCTGGTAATTATTGGAAAATTATCTAAGGAAGAAGGGACTCTTCCTAGAACTTTTAGTGTTTTTCTTGGCTCTGGTTTTAAAGTGGTAGTTTCAGCAAAAGTTCTTGGTCCAAGATAAATTTCTTTACCTTTAGCAATTTGATAGTCTTTTAATGCTTTTTCTGCCTCTTCCTTTGTTGCATAGGATTTGTGAATAACTCCTGCAACTTTCTGACAGTGAGGGGCTGCTTTGTGCCACTCGTCATAGATTCCTGGCAATGGTCCATTGAAGATAACATACCATTTTTGATTTCCTTCCTTTTAAGCTTTCATTTTAATTTCTGCTGGGAGTATTTGTTCGAGGAAACCTTCAGTTTGTAATTGCAAATCTAATACCTTCATGTCTGCTTCGAGCAATTCTAATTCTTTTAGCTTTTGATCTCTGAGTGCTTGTTTGAGTTCTCTTTGCCTTCTCAGCATTTCTGTTGTCCCGCGCTCCATTCTCTGGATAGTATATCTGCAAGAACGTTTTTCTCTCCTTTAATATGAGAGATTGAGTAATTATATTCGGATAATTTCATTTGCCATCGGATCAATCGTCCTTGTTTATAAGTGCCTTTATGATTAAAATTTTTAAAACCTGCCACATAAGTGGAATCGGTTCTAACAATAAATTCTTTATCCAGCACATAAATGCGATGTTTTTCCAACATCCGAATGAATGCTAGTGTTTCCTTTTCATGAGTGGGATAATTAATTTCACTGTCTGTAAATGTTCCAGACATGTATCTGCACAGTAATTCTTTCTTTTGTCCAGGGGGTTTTGCTTTCATAACACCTCCCCAACATTCATGTGATGCATCTGTTTCGATAATAATTAGGTCATCATCTACAGGATGATATAATTCTGGAAGTTGTTGACATAAGTTCTTTAATTCAGTAATAATAGCTTCATCCTCCTTTGTCCAAGACCAAAGAGCATCTTTCTTTAGCTTCTGTTGTAGTACCTTTCGTTTTGCTGCAAGATCTTTTATAAAACCTTCATTTGAAATGTAGGTTAGTAATCTAAGAAACCTTTGTAATTCTTTTTTATCCTTTAATATTACAGGAAAAGTTTTAAGTTTTTCTAATACGTGTTTCTGCATTACTAATTTTCCCTTTTCTATTTCGAGGCCTAAATAATTAATTTTATTTTGTGCTAAAACTATTTTCTTTTTACTTAAAACTACTCCATGTTTGAGGAGTTTATTAAGTACTAATGTTACTTTCTGATAATGATCCTTTAAGTCTTTATTGGTAAATACGAGTATATATCGTCGATATAAATAAGACAAAAATCTTTATATTCCTTGAGTATTGAGTCCATGTATCTTTGAAAGATTTCTGGGGATTGTTTCATTCCCATAGGGAGTACATTCCATTCGTATTGGCCTTGAGGACAACTAAAAGCCGTTAATGGTTTAGATTCTTCAGCTAGTCTTAACTGATAAAAACCTGATTTACAGTCGAAGGTACTGAACCAGATCATATTTCTAATTTGCTCAATAATTAAATCTTTTCTAGGGAGAAAATATGCATCTCCTTCCATTGCATCATTTATTTGTTTATAATTTATTAGCATTCGTCTTTTTCCACGTTTAAGTTCATTATGGTTTTCTACATAAAAGGCTGGGGCTGAATGCTTACTTTTGGATGGTCGTATTAATCCTTTTTCGAGCATTTGCTTAATATCTTCGGCAAATTCATCTCTGTCTTGTTTAGTGTAGATCATAGGTGTACATTTTATTTCTTGGGTAGGATTTTTTAATTTCAAGGTAATGAGTTCGTTATTTTTATTGATTTTGGGATCTAAAGGATGATCACTACATAATTTTTCTAATAAATCTTCAATATGAGCGGGAATTGTTCTATTTGGTTCGAAATTCATTAGAGCATAGCGAAATTTTTGACAAAGAATAGTAAATAACTCACCACGTTGCAGCTTGCTAAACTCTGATTGTTTTGTAGAATAAGTACATAGGGAAGAGTGAAGAATGGGGATAGAAAGGATTTCGCGAATTTGAGTACGTCGTATATATGGTGTGCGAAGCGTTATATAGTCTAAGTATTGACAGAAAGGTGAATAAAGTCGTAAGAAGTTATTGCCTAATATAACATCTATTCCTGTTTCTTGTTGATAAATTGTTGGGACAATAAATTTCTTGTGTTGGATTATTAAGGTGATGCGATTAACTACCCAAAATAAAGAGTGGATAGATTCATCCGCAATTTGTATTTTTAATGGTTTTTGTAAATATTCCCAATTGTCAAATAATGCTTTTGTTGCTAAACAAATACTTGCTCCAGTATCTACGTAGGCTTCAGTTTCTTTGTTACTATTTTCTATCTTGATTTTAATATACGTACTGTTCGGATTCTGTTTCTTCTGAAGATAGTTCATCATGTTCAGAATATTCATAAACACTGGTATCAGTAGTTCGTAATTCTTCTTCTAATGGTTCAAGCTTATATATTTTATAAACTTGTTTGATTATTTTAGCCTTTTCTTTAAATTCTTTGTCTTTCTTTTGAGGACATTCATTTGCATAATGACCTTCTGCATTACATATCCAGCATACACATTTCTTTTTTCCTTTTGGACAATATTTTTTAGGTGTACGTTTTTTCGTAAAGTATTTTTTCTTTGTATCTTTATACGCTTTCTTTTTTGGATAAGTTTTTCTTAGATTTAGTTTTTTTTTTTTTATAATATTTTCTTCTTCGTTTGATAGGATTGCATCCATAACTTCCAGGTAACTCTATTTCTGGTAATTCACAGCAAATTACATTTCTTCCTCTATTTAATTGTCTTATGGTTTCTCTATTTAAACATTGATCTCGTAATTCTTTTAGAAGTACTTGAATAATTCCTCCTAGGGTTTTTGCCGTTGTTAATGGATTGGCGGACCAAATCGTTTTTATTTTTTGATTAAGTGGAAATGGTAATTTATTCATAAATATCATTTTGTATGTTTCTTTGGTATCAGAGTCTAATTGATAATAATATTTTTGGTATTCACAAATAAAACTTCCTATATCACACATATCGCATATTTGCATTCTATTTAAGTGTACTTTAGCTGTTTCATGTAAATATCGGTTTACTTCATCACTTTGTTCAATACTAGCAAAGCCTATGAATTCTTCGTATATTAATTCCATTATAAGTCTAGCAAAGTCTTGGTTTGTTACTGTTCGTTGTATATACTGTTGCCATTTTTCTTCTCTTATTCCATTTAGAAATTTTTGTACATTTCCTGAAGTTTTGTAAAAAATAAAATTCTTTATTGAATTTCTATCTAAACTATTAAATTTATCATCTGTTGCCATTAGCAGCGTAAGTTCATTAATCCATTGTAAGAGTATCTCTTCTTTGTTTTTTGCACAATCGAGGTTTAGAATATTTCCTGATTTAATGGATTCGTATCGGGGTTTAAATTCATCTGAAATTTTAGACCATTTATTATTTCTTTTTAGATATCCCTTATCAAGCATTGTTTTTTCTTCTATATCATCCCATATTTCATGTGTTTCTTTTCTTTTTCTATTTCTTCCAGGTATCATAGTACTACTTGATTCTCCATGATGCATTCGTATTTCATTAAAGTCTGTTTCATCTGAGGAGGAGCTATAATTTAATACTATTTCTTCAGTTTCATTTGGGGTTGAATTAATTGGTTCTGTGACTTGTATTTGATTATGTTCTTCTTCAATTATTTTTAATTGTTCAAGAAGTTGTTGTATTTCTTCTAAGTCATTAGAATTTTTTATTGTTTCAATATAATCAGTCTTTATCCTCTCCATGTTGTTCTTGGTGTCAGAGTTTCTAAATAATGTAAAGGTTCTGATTTTTCTTATTTAATAATTCTTCTAGATCTCTTTTTGTAATAGGTTTATTCTTCGCTTCTTCTTCTAATAGATTTTCTAATTGTATCAGAACTTTTCTAAGTCTTTCGTCATCTTCGCTACCGTCTATATCTTTACCTTTTCCTTTTTCTATTGTACTTAGGGTTTTATATATATATCTAAATATTTGGTTTGTTCATTATGTTCATGGGAACTAATATGTTCTGCAATTTTCGAAGTAGCTTCTAAAACTTGCATTACATTAGTATTTATTTGTTCTAATATTTTTTTCTAGTTCTTTATATTTTTTATCAATTCCTTCTAGTAGACTTATGATTCCTATTATTATAAGGGTACCGGTATCCTCAAATCTCCCAAGGTACCATAGAATTTGCTTTATTAAAATCACATGGTTGTGTGGTGAGTCATCTTTCTTTTGCTTTTAGAGTTTGTTAAAGTTCTGCTGAGGTGGCAAGAGTCAGTGTAGTTAGTTAATATTCCATATGGGGCAAATGATGAAATGATTGTAACCAATTCATGCTATAAGCATGTCAGTATTGCACACGAAAGGAATATAAAATTTCAAAAATCATTTCTGTCTTCTCTCTAAAACTCATCTCTCTAAAATTCATTCCTCGGTTACTCATCAACACCGGGGCTTATTCCTCCATTAAGCTCCCTGTAGTGAGTAGGGATTTTCTCGATTTACCCCTAATAATCCAAATTCCATCACAATTGGTATCAAAGCTTCATCCTGAAGCTTGGGTAATGTCGAACTCCCCGCGTAGTCAAACCACCATTCAAGAAGTTGAGCTAGCCTTAACAAGGAGGATCAACGAATCCAATACTGAGACGCAAGCCAAGCTTGATCATCTCACTGCGAGCATTACTGAGCTCCAGAACCTATTCATGAACCAATCGATGCAGCATCAGAATGAGGATATGGCTGGTAACAACTCTGGGTCACCTCATGGAGAGAGCCATGGTAGAAGGGGAACTTCGCAAAACACCAGCACGAACTAGCACGACTATTCAACTAGGATCTCGAAAATTGGTTTTCCTAAATTTGATGGGTCAAACATTAAAGAATGGCTTTATAAGTGTGAACAATTCTTCTCACTGGATGGCACCGCTCCTGAGTCTAAGGTTCGGTTAGCCTCCATTCACCTTGAAGGAAGTGCTCTACAATGGCACCTCAACTATATGTGTTCAAGGTTCGAAATCTATCCAGGGTGGCCTCAGTACATAGCTGATATAACTCAGAGATTCGGGGAAGTTTATGAAGACCCTCTGTCTACTCTTATCCAGGTTAAACAAAAGGGAAAGGTACATGAATATGTTGAGGAATTTGAGCTTGCTCACACCCAGGTAACTCTGCCACCCGAACATTCCTTGAGTATCTTTTTGGTTGGTTTAGAACATTCTACACAAATGCACGTTAGAATGTTTAAACCCACTTTGGTTGCACATGCCGCTAGCCTAGCAAAGTTACATGAATCTTCAGTCCCCAATATAAACACTACTAAATTCAACAACCGACAATTTTTCCCCACAAATAAGCCATAAACTGGTCACAATGCCTCACAACAAACAGCTAAACCTGTCTTAGGCAAACCCCCTAGAAGCTACTTTGCTGCAGAAATGGTTGAACGAAGGGCTAAAGGGTTATGTATGTTTTGTGATGAAATCTTCACCCCGGGGCACCAATTGAAACATAAGAGAACTCAGTTGTTTGTGATGGAACTGGAAGATGATGAAAATCCAAGTGAGGAACTGGGAAAAGAGGAAGAAGAGGACTCAGTGACTGTTGAATGTGTCCAATTTGAGTGTCCTCAGCTGTCTATGAATGCCCTGACTGGGATTTCTAGCTATCAAACTAAGAGAGTTAGTGGCTTGCATAACAAGAAATTGCTGCAAATATTGGTGGATAATGGAAGCACCCATAACTTCTTAGATTTAGATTTAGCTAAGAAGTTGGGCTGTAAATTGGAAGCAATTCCTTCCATGACCGTTACAGCTAGAGGGGGAACTAAATTACAAGCTCCTTTTGTTTGTAAAGGGTTTACATAGAGTTTGCAACAAACTACATTCTCTGCTGATGTACTAGTATTGCCCCTTGGCTGTTGTGATTTGATCCTTGGAGTACAATGGTGATGTGATCATGAATTCATTAAGTATGTGGAAAGAAGCATATTCGGATCCGGTTCAAGTTTCCTTTGATAAGCTCGGTTGAAGGATAACCAATGGGTTACTTTTCTTCAATTTGATGAAAATGCTTTGAGTCCATCTTGAAGACAACACAACAGAAAGCCCAATTCACATGACAAGAAGCATTCATGGGTTGATTAGTGGACTATTAATTATTAGTGGGTTTATTAGATAATAATTATGTCCAATTTTTATCATTTTATTTTTAATTTTCGTACTATTTTTTAGGCTGAATTTTATGATGACCTTTTGCATCCTCCTAGCCTCACTAAATTAATGTTTCCTAGTAGTGCTCTAAGTCATTATAGTGGCTAGTGGGGATTTATTATCATGTTTATGCTTGCTTTCTAGGTAAATGCATGGTAGTGGGAATTTATTCCTATTATTTCAAGAGTGTAAACTTAGCCTATAAATAGGGAACTCATGTATTACTCAAATCAGTTTTGGATAATGAAATTTGAAGAGTTTTCTCTATTGTGAGAGCTTCCCTTGGGTTCTTGGGTAAAAGAACCAAATCCGATCTTATCAAGGCAACTTGTGGCGATCAAACACATGGCTTTTCACTCACCTACATCTTGAGTGTGGCGTCAATATCTATTCCTTTTCGTGAAACTTCAAGGCGGTTCGGATTAAGATCATATCATTTGGTAATCAGAGCTTAGGTTCCTTGAAATTCAGGTGCTATCTTCCTTTGTTTTTTTTTGTTCTATAAAAAAACGAAAATAAAAAAATTATTTTGTGGTTTTATGTCATGGAAGTCAAGAAAAAGAAGAGTATTGTCTATACTTTGTGCGGTGTGAAGGATAAGATATACAAGTTGGACATTGATAGAAAGTATTGGATCAATATGGCCAGTACAATCATGGTGGAGAAGTTGGAACTTCCTCTTTTCGAGCATCCTCACCCTTATAGGCTTGAAAGTCTCGAGGATCCGAAATTTAAAGATATGGGTGTTGTGATGGTGACCAAACAAGTACTAGTGTTGTTTAAATTCGAGGGAAATAAAGATGAGGTACTATGTGATGTGGTGCCTACAAAAACAAGGCACTTGCTACTTGGGCGTCCATGGAGGCATCAATGACACGTAAGTCGTGTTGAAGAAAAAGAAAAACAAGAGAGTATGGTCCAAGAGAAAAAGAAAGATGATTGAGAAAGATGAAAATTTTCAGGAGGAGGAAAGATTCCGTTTTGATGAAAAAGAAAGTGGTGAACAAAAAGCAGAAATATTTTTACATAACCCACAATCTTTTGTTGCAAGTACAGATTTGAGGTCAAATCCCTTTCAAGAGGAGGGGAATGATACAAAAATTGATGGTTTCAACACATCAGAGGCAGATTTTGTTCCAGTTCCCATTGTTCTAGTCCCAAGACCTCACTTGAAATATTCTTGTGATCCTAAAGTTGATAAATTATTTATTGATTCTGATCTTAAAAATTATGATGAGGTGAAGGACATTCACATTAAGGAAGCAAGACTAGTCTTTGATCCAGGAAATTTGTGGTCTCATTCATACAAAAAGAGGTATCTGAAGTCTCAGTTTTTATTTGAAGAATATTATGAAGATTTGAGGACAAATCCTGTTGAAGAAGGGGAGAATGATGTGATCATGAATTCATTGAGCATGTGGAAAGAAGCATATTCGGATCCAGTTCAAGTTTCCTTTGATAAGCTCGATTGAAGGATAACCAATGGGTTACTTTTCTTCAATTTGATGAAAATGCTTTGAGTCCATCTTGAAGACAACACAATGGAAAGCCCAATTCACATGACAAGAAGCATTCATGGGTTGATTAGTGGACTATATATTAATTATTAGTGGGTTTATTAGATAATAATTAAGTTCAATTTTTATCATTTTATTTTTAATTTTCGTACTATTTTTTAGGTTGAATTTTATGATGACCTTTTGCATCCTCCTAGCCTCACTAAATGTTTCCTAGTAGTGCTCTAAGTCATTATAGTGGCTAGTGGGGATTTATTATCATGTTTATGCTTGCTTTCTAGGTAAATGCATGGTAGTGAGAATTTATTCTTAGTATTTCAAGAGTTTAAACTTGGCTTATAAATAGGGAACTCATGTACTACTCAAATCAGTTTTGGATAATGAAATTTGAAGAGTTTTCTCTATTGTGAGAGCTTCCCTTGGGTTATTGGGTAAAAGAACCAAATCCGATCTTATCAAGGCAACTTGTGGCGATCAAACACATGACTTATCACTCACCTTCTCACCTACATCTTGAGTGTGGCGTCAATATCCATTCCTTTTCCTGAAACTTCAAGGCGGTCCAGATTAGGATCATATCAAATGGTTAACGGCCCTTGGACTTCAATAAATTACAGATGGAGTTTTCTGTGAATGGGAAGAAGTTTGTGTTAAGAGGGGCCAAAACTTCTGGTGTGAAGTTGATAAACAACAAGGCTTTTTCTCAAGCAGTTCAACAAGGAGCACATATGTGTTTCCTCTATTTAGACAAGTCTGATACTTATGTAGAAATGCCTTCATGATAATTGCTTACTGCTGACTCAACAGAAACCAGTATCATGCTGAGATTGAGGAACTTCTGGTCCAATACAATGATATTTTTTAAGAGCCAACTCGATTACCTCCTGCTAGGCCTGGGTTTGATCACAGGATTCCTGTCAAAGAAGGGACAACTCCTTGCAATCTAAGACCTTACAGGTATTCAATTATCCAGAAGGACATAGTGGATCAACTAGTGGAAGATATGCTGCAGCAAGGGATTATCCAGTATAGCAACAGTCCTTATGCCTCACCTACGGTTCTGGTTAGGAAAAAAGATGGCTCATGGAGGTTATGTGTTGACTATAGAAGATTAAATCAACAAACTGTAAAAGACAGGTTTCCTATTATACTTATTAAGGACTTGATGGATGAACTTGGTGGCTCTGCAATCTATTCCAAGTTAGATTTAAGATCGGCCTATCATCAATTGAGGATGGAATTGGGTGAGGAGCACAAAACTGCCTTCAAAACTCATGCAGGCCACTTTGAATATCTAGTTATGCCATTTGGGCTAACTAATGCTCCTGCATCATTTCAAGCCTTGATGAATCACATGTTCCATCCTTTCTTAAGAATGTTTGTTATAATCTTCTTTGATGACATTCTTATATACAGTCCCACCTTAGAAGCCCATGTGTCTCATCTCCGAACGGTTTTCCAAACAATTAGAGAACAACAACTGTATTTAAAGAAGAGCAAGTGTTGTTTTGCTACTTCAAAGATTGAGTATCTTGGCCATTTCATCACCAAGGAGGGAGTAGCTACAGATCCAACAAAAATACAAGCAGTTTCTTAGTGGCCTCAACCATCAAACCTCAAGCGGCTTAGAGCGTTGCTTGGTCTTGTTGGGTACTATCGAAGGTTTGCGAAGGATTTTGGTAAAATATCCAAAAACATTAACTGATATGCTCAAGAAAGATAGTTTCATTTGGTCACCAGCATCCACTACCGCTTTTAATACTCTCTAAACGTCACTCACATCTACCTCTGCCTTAGCTCTACCTAACTTTTCTAAGAGGTTTGTGGTGGAATCCGATGCTTCAGGGACTGGAATTAGAGCAGTACTTATGCAGGATAGACATCCTATAGCATATATCAGCAAATCATTAGGGCCAAAACAGCAAGCTATGTCTGTAACATCCCAAAATTCCTATAGCTGTCTTTTAACTGTTTGTGTGAATAACTTGACTGAGAACGCAACCTGATTAATAATAATCGAAAGAATAGTTAATAATTGAAAGTTCATATTGAATTTCAATTATGAGCTTAATGACCATAAAATATTGTTTTGAGCTTGCTATGTTGTTTTGAGTCGGGACACTCACTGATAGCCTATAGTAGTCAAAACACTAGTTGGACATGAATAGAACTCATAAAGAAGTCCAAGGGTATTTTGGTAACTTCGTAAGGAATCTTAGATATTTTCTAGGAAGTCATCATGACAAATGATGAGTCATAGGACAAGGATGGAATTTCATTAGTTCCTAGGGGTAAAATGGTCATTTCTATCATAAAATATCTTAGATGTTTAGAAAAGCAATCATGACTATTGTGAGTCACAAGGGCAAAAGTGTGATTTCATTAGTTCTTAGGGACAAAAGAGTAAAATCACCTAGGGACACAAATGGTATTTCACTAAAAGGCCAAGGACACAATGGTCTTTTCCTTCATAAATATCTAGATATTTTAGAGAAGTCATCATGACTAATGGTGAGTCTTGGTGGTGACTCACCCACTGACTCATCGCACTAGGTGACCTACGTTTCTTGTCCGGCGTCCGATTTTGTCTCTACGTGTCCGTTTTCAAATCCATCGATTTCCCGATTTAACATTTCGCCCAAATAAAATATCTTATTTCACTTTTTGTGAAATATTTCAAAGTAACCAAAGTCATCGGGAATTCGATATAAAACCTAACCATTTCGTTCACGAGTCAAAATTAGATTTTCTGATCAATAAAATTTTACTGTCAGTGGAAAACACAGACCGATTTTCGTCTGAATTTTCAACCTAAAATCTAACCGTAACTCTGTACAATAAATTAGAGTATGGATAATCATCTTTTTGTCAATTCATGACAACTTTCACTTTGTCAACTTTTCTTTCATGGAAAAAGCGAAACTACCTACAATTGATTAATCTCTACAACTTTTATAGAAGCAATACCTATGCACTTCCATTAGATCTTGGCCCTTCATTTCCCATTACACTCTACAAATATCTTGGTCATAAAGTAAAAGGCCATTCGGCCATTAAGTCAAAGAAACACTAAACAACTTTCACTTTTACACTTCTAAGGATCAAAGCTTTCATTTCTTAAGTTTTGAAAATTCCTCTCATCTTTCTCTTCTTCCTCCATTCGGCCCTTCACTCAAAATCACCAACCAAACTTCTTTCTTCAATTCTAAAACCATATCTCATCTTGTCTTGATCCAAGGATCAACTTTGGTGAAGGAAATTTCTTGTTTTGGTGAAGTGTGTTCTTGAGCACCAGGGTTGGAAATGGTCTTGGAGATATCAGGGTTGAAAAGACTGACATGTGACCAGTTGGTAGCTCTTCTGTATCTTGGCGACTACGAGCAATACACTGATATCCTCGACTAGATGTCGTACTTTTCATGTTTGGTGTTGAGTGTTACCATAAAAGCCAGATACGTACACGTTACGAATGTTGTAGCATCTTGCCCATGGCTGGCATACACGGAACATGTCCTCCCATTCACTCTCTCCGACGTTTTGTTAGCTCCGTGGAGTAGGGGTCAGAGTTCTACCCTTGTGGCAGATGGCATTGAGTCATATACAGCACATTGCATTGCATGGCTATTGATGATTACATTTACTTGTTGTACATCGCTATCTATTTTTGAAGATGTCTTATGCTACTAATTGATTAACATGATATGGATTGAGAATTATGGTATACATGTTGGGTATGTTATTACTTGGTGCGTCGTCCCGTTTTTACTTCTGCTATTTTGTTGTGTTGATGATTGAGAATCTCACTCATATCTGTATATCTTCTCTGCGTGTATTGTTGTTTCTGCTTGAGAAGATGGGAGCAACGACGACTCAGCTCAACGTCTACCTTGAGTCCGGAGGGGAACTCCTTATGTTGTTCTTTTGTTTAGGCCCAGCTGTGTCCAAGTGTCAGTTGTACCTTTTGAGGAGCTGTGACTCCTAGTACTTAATTATATACTTATTATCAGTTAGGCTTGGACCTATGTCTGTATACAGTATTGTTTCTATTTTTGTTCTTTAATTTTGTATGACTTCTAGAAATGCATGGTGAACCTAAGTTCATTTATTATTACTTACTTTACTAATCCCATTACATCATTGCGAAAAGAAAAAGAAAAAAAAGAAAACGCATACTTTTCGCATTAATATTATTTTTAGCCTTATAATCGTTCGGGAATGTGGCACTCGGGAAAGATTGTTGCAATGTCAATTTATGAGAGGGAATTGTTGGCTATTGTGTATGTTGTCCAAAAGTGGGGTGCCTACTTATCTCATGGTCCTTTTGTCATAAAGACATATCAAAAAAGCATTAAATATCTAACAGGGGTTAAACACTCCCTTTCAATAGGTATGGATGTCCGAGCTTATGGGTTTTGATTTTGAAATTCAGTATAAGGAAGGAGTTGACAATGTGGCTACAGATGCATTATCTCGAAAAAATGGAGCTGAACTACTTCCCTTAATGCTCAACAACGCTCAGGAAGACTTGCTTGCAAGCATCAAGGCCTCTTGGAAAACTGATTCCACTACTCAGCAGCTCTTAACAGAACTGCAGTAGGATCCCACTAATCATAACAAGTATTCATGGCATCGAGGAGAACTGAGGAGGAAAGGCAAATTGGTTCTTGGTGTTGACCCCTCCATCAAGAAAACAATCCTTCACTGGCTGCATGATTCCCCTTTTGGAGGTCACTCAGGCAGTGATGTCACTGCTGCCCGAATCAAGTCCCTATTCTTTTGGAAGGGAATGACCAAGGACATTATCAGTTATGTGAGGAATTGTAATATATGTCAAAAATGCAAACCTGACCTGGCACCTTCCCCGGGACTTTTACAACCTTTGCCCATTCCTAACAGAATTTGGGAGGATATTAGTATGGATTTCATTGAAGGACTCCCTCCTTCTAATGGGAAACAAGTGATATTAGTGGTAGTGGATAGGCTGAGTAAATATGCACACTTTCTCCCACTGTCACACCCTTACACGGCAATAGATGTTGCCCAGTTCTTCCTTAACCAAGTCTTCAAACTTCATGGGTTCCTAAACACCATTACTAGTGACATAGATCTCATTTTCCTTAGTAATGTGTGGACTGAACTTTTCCATCTTCAAGGGGCGTCTTTGAACAAATCTACTGCTTATTATCCCCAATTCGATGGCCAAACCGAGGTCATTAACAAATGTTTGGAAATATATTTGAGGTGCATGTGTTCAGACAAGCCTAAATCTTGGTCTCAATGGTTGGCTCTAGCTGAATGGTGGTACAATACAAATTACCACACCTCCACTCATTCTACACCTTATGAAGTGGTTTATGGCCAAGTTCCCCCCATCCATCTTCCTTATATGCCTGGAGAAGCATCTAATGCCACTGTTGAGCGCACTTTAAGTGCTAGGGAAGTTGCGATCCAAATCCTAAAATTCCACCTACTGAGAGCACAAAATAAGATGAGCCAACAAGTTGATAAGCACAGAAGTGACAAAGAATTTCAAATTGGGGATTATGTCTACTTGAAACTCCAACCTTACAGACAACATTCGATTAGGCACCAACCATTCCATAAACTTCTCCCCAAGTTCTATGGTCCTTTCAAGGTAATTGATCGTGTAGGTAAGGTTGCAAACCTACTGGAACTACCATCCACTGCTGAAATACACAATGTGTTCCACGTTTCCCAATTGAAACTGTGCAGATCATCTACTACTAGTAATGTTTAGCCCCTCCCACTGCAGCAACAAACTGATACTTCCAAGGGTGAACCAGAGAGAGGTCGTATGGCTGCTACCAAGGTCCTAGTCCGGTGGAAAAGTCTACCTAAAGAACAAGCTACTTGGGAAATCTACCATGACCTCCTCAAAAAATTCCCAAATTTTCATCCTTGAGGACAAGGATTTTCTCGAAGAAGGGGGTATTGTTACGGTATTCACATTACTGTACTGGTACCATTTTAGACTATAGTTATTTCTGCCCTTCATGATATTCTGTAAGTTTTTTCTATTTTTTGGTTGCTGCGTCTATTAAAATCACACGGTTGTGTGGTGAGTCAAGTTTCTTTTGCTTTTAGAGTTTGTTAAACTTCTGCTGAGGTGGCAAGAGTTAGTGGAGTTAATTAATATTCCATATGGGGCAGATGATGTAATGATTGTAACCAATTACTATAAGCATGTCAGTATTGCACACGACAGGAATATACAATTTCAGAAATCATTTCTCTCCTCTCTAAAACTCATCTCCCTAAAATTCGTTCCTCAGTTACTCATCAACACCGAGGCTTATTCCTCCATTAAGGTCCCTGTAGCGAGCAGGGATTTTCTCGGTTTACCCCGATAACCCAAATTCCATACCAGAAAAGGGGAAGATAAGAAGAATCTAGGGAAGGGAACACATCAATAATGTGGATCAGTGTGTGTAAGCTCCGACGGAAATTCAAAAATTGTGCTATGTAGAAACTGTTAAGGGAAGGGCTAAACACTCGAAATGTCTATAACGATATTCTAATATTCTCTCTATTTTCCTTCTTTGTAAGGGGCATAAGAGAAGTTGGGTTCGGCACTAAGAGTGCATTATCAATACAATTTTGTAAATTGTATCACCATTAATCTCAATCAAACATTTGAAACAACAAAAACGAGTGTCCTCTAAAAAATAATCATATCCAAACATGCATTTAATGTAGCAGGAAGGGGTACCCGTCTTGAGTTCAAAGAACAAGTAGAAGCGGCTATTACCAATCAACAAAAATAGAAACCTAAACGTCTAGGATTACAAGGTGGACATTACAAAATTGATTCTAAACCATCTTTTTGTACCTAATTAATGATGTATAAATTTACAATTAATCACATAAATTAGATGATTAAGAGGTTAATCATTAACCATGAATGTATCCATTAAACAACTTGTTAACCATCAATAAACGTGATTAATCATCAATTTACACATTATGAACCAGGTATAAAAAATAATATAAAAAAGGTAGTGTTAGAATATAGGGGTTGAAAAGAAAAACTGCCAGTATGACCATCTTTCTTACTGCAGCATGTCATGCATTTACTCTAGAGAAAAAAGTTGTGCAGGGAAACTGCGTTTCCGACCATCAGGACCAACACCAACAGCTTCTAAAGATATGTCAATGCAGCGATGTTCTGCAGAACGGACAATGCTGACACGCAAATCAATCTTTGTAGCAGGACAGGCGTCAGTGCCAATTGCTGCCTGGTTAACTCCATCGTCGTTTCCAAATCCCACGACAATGGGTTCCCGAAAGGTTAAGATTGTCTGTGACCAATGTGTTCTAGCTGTGCAAGGGGATGTCGACAACATAGCTGGAGTTTCCCGGCAGAATCTGTTTGTAAATCCAGTTTCAAACCACAGGACAGCACCATAGCATGAACTGCATGTTTTGGAATCTAAATGTGTTTTTCTGTTTTCTAAAGCACTTGATTTTGGTTCTAAAGTGGCAGTAGCAGTGAAATCCACTTCGTCAGGCTTCATGATTGCCAAGTCGAAGGTCTGATGTTAAAAAAGGAAAATGCATTTTAACAATCAGTAAACACCTACGTATTGGGTTAAATATACTATAGAAAAATATCCTGGAAAATTACCCCACTTCCCCCAAAAAACATATCACTTCATCTGCTATCTATGCAGAAATAACATGACAAGAAAGTTAGAATGTAATGATGCTATTCATAGCACATTTATACTAGTTAAGATGATACACGTAGAAAAAGAGTCAAAATGAGCAATGTATCTAGAAATGCTTGATAGCTTGATACTTTTGATTTTCATTTAAATGCATACATAAAATAAATTTGGCATTTTCTTTTGGGGCAGGCCTGGGAAGAGACATAGAGAGGAGAGATTGAGTAGCATATTGCTTTCTGAAAGACCTAGGAATCATTTCCTGTTAAATAAAATAACTTTCACCATATACCAAAAACAGATTCACCATAAGCAAATTAAGGATTAGCTTATATTATGTTCAAAACCACTTATAATAAAAAACTCTGAGATAGCTTGTGAAAAAAAAAATATTTTCCAAAATTTAAGTGTTACCAAACATGCTTTTAAGCATTGAAAATGTTTGATTTCAATACAATTACATCCAGTTCATAAAAATACCACTTTAGCTACTTTCTAATTGTAAGATAACTAGTTCGAAACTATAATCAAAGATAATAAACTGACAAGATCCTCAATGTGATTGCACAATTATTCAAGACTCACTATAAGGGAATGAATATTTCAGTTATGCAATGTCTCGCAAAACATCCATATGTGCAAAAAGAACCCACCTTAAGAACTGCAGAACTGGTAACTAAATCTTGATAGTCCACAAAATCAACTATAGGAATTTCGGCAGCCTCTTTGATAAGCTCTTTCCCAATGCAAGACATGTCAAAATTACACATGTTTTCCCAAAACGGGAGACTTGTACCGCCTTTTCCAAATCCTGCAACAAACTAGAAGAGAAACTGGAATAAATAAATAATAAATAATACATAACATATAAGCTTACAGAACAGACAACTCCTGAACAAAATATTGTGAAAATTAAAAAGCTGAGGGGTGGAAGGAAGGGGGGACTCACAATAGTTGCTGTATCCGGAAGAATGGCACCTCCAGGCTTCAACCACTGGTCCCGTGCATAAAGCACTGAACCAAGCATGGATTCATACAGCAGGCAATACCCCATCCATTCACTTAACAATACATCAACGCTGTTAGGTTGAAGTTCAATAGTTTTATCAATCTCTTCAACCATACCATGAACAACTTCTATCACTCCCTTTTGGATGCCATTGATTCCACTTTGGCTTTTACTTAGCCAGAGACCATTATCTTTTGCAACCTGAATTAAATATTTGGAGGGGGAAAATGAGCATGGAACTAGACATGTAGTTAAAAAGGTACTGTTAGAAGCTAACAAACATATCCATACCTGAGATGCCACTGCTGCCATCTTGGCGCTAGCCTCGACTGCAATCACCCTTGAAGCCCCTGCTTGAGCTGCAAATAGGCTACGGAAAAATATGATAGAACTGGTTAACCAATTATCCAAAAAATGTATGTAAATGTATTGTATAGAAGAAATCTCTGTGAGAAATGTTCTCAAACCAGAGAAAGAGAGTTACAAGAAGAATGTAGAAGAAGATTGAATGAAAGAGAGAGGGAAACAGAGAATGGGTCCTGCCAAGAATCAGAGAGCTTGGCCTCTCCCTTTCCAAGTCCTAACAACTTTCCTAACTGATTTTCCCTCCCTTTTGCCTATTTATTCGAGGCAGCTAAGGCATCCAGCCATCCTACAAGCTGGTCCATTATTAGTTACAATAGATCCTAATTCGTGAATCCTAACTACTGGGATCAGTTGAATCAATTGGCCCATAGCCCAATGCTGGCCCAATTGGCCTGGGTTGGCGCCTAACTTTTCTGACATAGGTAGCTTGGGTAGGAGGGGGTCTAACAATACTCCCCCCCAAAAGATTCACCTTGTCCTCAAGGTGAAAAGTAGGAAATTGAGCTGAAATTACATCCACTGATTCCCAAGTTGCTTCAAAAGCTGGAAGGCCATGCCACTGAATGAGGACTTCAGCTGTACCAGAGGAACCATTTCTAACTTGCAGAACTTCAGCAGGGGTCACTTGCAGCTCCCAGTCTTCAGACAGCATTTTGGGCAAAGGTTGGGGTGTTGCCGCAGCTGACAGAGCCTTCTTTAAGAGGGAAACATGAAAAACAGGATGGATGCGGCTGTCTGCAGGAAGATCCAAGTGATAAGCAACCTGTCCCACCTTTTTACTAATCCGATAGGGGCCATAAAAACGAGGGCTCAACTTCTCATTCCTCTTCCTGGCTAAAGATTTCAATCGATAGGGCTGCAACTTAAGATACACCCAATCCCCTACCTCATGAGTCACAGGCCGTCTATGCTGATCAGCAGAAGCTCTCATCTGTTGTTGAGCCTTCAGCAAGTTGGCCTTGAGATCCAGCAACATCTGGTCTCTTTCCTCAGTCAGTTTAGTAACCTCTGCCACAGCTGATGGAACAGTCGTGCCCTTCAACAAGAGTGGAGGATCTCTTCCATAAAGGGCCTTGAAGGGGGTGAGTTTTGTGGAGCTGTTATAGTTGGTGTTGAACCAAAATTCAGCCCAACTAAGCCATTGAGGCCATTGCTTCGGCTTAGACCCAGTCAAGCATCTCAAGCATGTTTCGAGGCACCTATTCACCACCTCAGTTTGCCCATCGGTCTGAGGGTGATAGGCAGAACTGAACTTGAGCTTGGTGCCTGCCAATCTGAAAAGTTCAGTCCAAAAATGGCTGAGAAAGATTTTGTCCCGGTCAGAAACTATGGCGGCTGGGAACCCATGTAATCTCACCACCTCTTGAGTAAAAATAGAGGCAACATCCTTGGCAGTGAAAGGATGGCTGAGAGCTATAAAGTGAGCATACTTGGATAATCTATCCACCACAACTAGGATAGCATTCTTGGCCTGCACCTTAGGAAGTCCCTCTATGAAATCCATAGAGATATCTGACCAAACTTGAGTAGGAATGGGGAGAGGTTGCAAAAGACCAGCTGGGGACAAGGTTTGGTACTTATTCAGCTGACAGACGTCACATGTAGATACAAAGTGCTGAATATCTTTTCTCATGCCTTGCCAATATACTAGAGCAGAAATTCTCTTAAAGGTCCTGAAGAAACCGGATAGCATTCTTGGCCTGCACCTTAGGAAGTCCCTCTATGAAATCCATAGAGATATCTGACCAAACTTGAGTAGGAATGAGGAGAGGTTGCAAAAGACCAGCTGGGGACAAGGTTTGGTACTTATTCAGCTGACAGACGTCACATGTAGATACAAAGTGCTGAATATCTTTTCTCATGCCTTGCCAATATACTAGAGCAGAAATTCTCTTAAAGGTCCTGAAGAAACCGGAATGGCCTCCTAAAGCTGAACTGTGAAATTCTTTAAGGAGTAAAGGAATCCTAGGGGACGTTTGAGACAATACCAATTTCCCTTTGTAGAGTAATTTCTGGTCCTGAAAAGTGAATCCGGGGTGAGAAACAGGATCCTTAACAAGGTCCTGCATGATGCTTCAAAGCTTCTCATCATGCTGAGCTTCCTCTTCCCATGTGGCCATATCAGAAAATTGAACAACTGACAAAGCAGCATAAGTCATTCTTCGTGACAAGGCATCTGCTGCCCCATTTTCCACTCCAGGTCTGTATTGAATTTCGAAGTCCAGCCCCATTAATTTTGAAGTCCACCTGAATTGTTCCTCTCCTAAAATTCGTTGATCTGTCAAGAATTTTAAGCTTTTCTGATCTGTGACTATCACAAAATGCCTCCCAAGTAAATAGTGCTTCCATTTCTGGACTGCCAAGACAATAGCCATGAGTTCCCTTTCATAAACTGGTCTCTGCTGATTTCTTTCTGACAGAGTTTGACTCAAAAAGGCCACTGGTCGTCCTTCTTGAAGGAGAACAGCCCCTAACCCCTTGTTAGATGCATCAGTCTCAATCACAAAGGGCTTAGAAAAGTCAGGGACTGTGAGTATTGGCAGTTTTGCCATAGCCTTCTTCAATTCTGCAAAAGCTTTCTCAGTGGCCTGATCCCAATGGAAGCTGTCCTTTCTTAATAACTGGGTTAGGGGTCTTGCAATTCTGCCATAATCTTGCACAAACCTCCTATAATACCTAGTCAGCCCCAGGAAACCCCTCAATGTTCTGATATCTTTAGGACTTGGCCAATTCATCATGACTTCTAATTTTTTTGGATCAGCAGCCACCCCATTTCCTGATATGATATGACCCAGATATTCCAACTGGTCTTGGCCAAAACTGCACTTCTTCATGTTAGCAAATAATTGGTGTTCTTTTAAAAGGGCTAGGACTGCTTGTAAATGCAACTTATGTTCTTCGCATGTCTTGCTATAAACCAAAATATCATCAAAGAAGACAAGAACAAATTTTCTCAAATAAGGTTTAAGTACCTCATTCATAAGGGCTTGAAAAGTTGAAGGAGCATTTGTAAGCCCAAAGGGCATAACAACAAACTCATAGTGGCCCTCATGTGTTCTAAATGCAGTCTTTGGGATGTCCTCTGCTCTCATCCTAATTTGATGGTAACCGGATCTTAAATCAAGTTTAGAAAATATGGCAACCCCGCCCAATTCATCCAAAAGCTCATCAATAATGGGAATGGGGAATTTATCCGGGATAGTAATCTTGTTCAGGGCCCGATAATTGACACAAAACCTCCACCCACCATCCTTCTTCTTTACTAAAATAATAGGGCTAGAGTAGGGGCTCACACTAGGCCTAATTATTACAGAATTTAACATATCATCCACTAACTTCTCAATATCATTCTTTTGATAATGTGGGTACCTGTATGGCCTCAAATTGGGAATATTGGCTCCTTCCTTCAATATTATCGCATGGTCTTGTCTCCTTGAGGGAGGAAGATCTTGAGGTTCCTGGAACACCTCTTTATAATCCTGTAGTATGTCCGTTAACCAAAGGGGAGGGCCTCCTGCTATCTCAGCTTCTACCTGGATTCCACAATACTGCAACCAGTATCCCTGCCCATCATTTTGTAACGCCTTCATAACTGTTTTGAAGGAAGCTGCAGTTCTTGCCAAAGCAGGCTCACCTCTTAGCAGTTTGGTGCCCCCTGCTGTAGGAACTCTAATGGTGAGTTCTTTAAAATTGGCCCGGATCTCACCAAGGCTAGCTAACCACTCCATTCCCAAGACGATGTCTACCCCTCCCAAGTCAAAGATAAAGAAATCTTGCTTGATTTCTAACCCTTGCACCTGGAGGTTCAACTGAGTGCACACCCCTTTACAAGGGATCTTCCTTCCATCACCCACTTCTACTGTGTACTGAGGAGTTTCTTCGACTTCTAACTCACAGTTTTGGACAATGAGAGAAGAGATAAAGTTGTGGGAAGCACCACAATCTACCAGGACCACCACTTGTTTCCTGGCCACTGTTCCCCACAACTTGATGGACTTCTTAGTAGTGAGGCCTGTGATACTATACATGGACAATTGCAGGGTTTTCAGTTCAAACTCTTGCCCCTGCTCTTCTGCAACCCCTTCTTCTGACATAGTACCTGGTTCCTCTTCTAGAATCAGAACCTGTAGTTGTTTATTGGCACACACATGCCCCGGGCTGAATCTCTCATCACATCTAAAACACAAGCCCTTCTTGGATCTTTCTTGCATTTCTGAGTCTGTTAGCCTCCTAAACCCTCTTCCCCTAAAGGAATTTGTGGGTTTGGAGCTACTAACCTCACTATTAGCACTACTGGCCCCTGTTCCTGTTGCTGATGGGCTTATGTTCTTACTCCCAGGTTCCCAACTCACAGTTCTATAATTATTGAAATTGTGATTACCTCCTTTGCTAGAATATAGGGTCCCCTTTGTCAACAACAAATTTTTCTCATCAATTCCTTGGGCTAAATCCATCAAGTCTGGCAATCTCTCCACAGGATGGAGTTTCAATTCAGCCTTTATCACATCCTTCAATCCATGCAGAAAAATTCCCTTGAGATACTCAGGTTCAATGCCCCTGAGAGGGCCCGCATAGAGCTCAAACTGCTCTCGGTACTCTTCCACCGTCCCACTTTGTTTCAAACTCATTAGCAACTCAAACGGATTCTGCCTCATCGAAGGTTGGAAGCGTCGAATCACAGCTTCCTTGAAATCCTTCCAGGTCGGATCCTTCGAACTAAACTCCCACCATTGATACCATGTCAATGCTTTACCTTCCATAGCCACCATTATTGCTTGTAATTTCTCAACATCGTTCATTTCCTTCAAACCAAAATAGCGTTCAACACGATTTGTCCACCCAAACGCATCCTCTCCTCCAAAGATCGGTATCTCCAATTTCCTCCACCGCTCTTCGCGGTTTCGGGAACCGTTCTGACTACCTTCCCCTTCCACCGAGTGGCTACCTCCATTAACGTGCTCGGGTGGGTCGTTATTCGAGCTTCTTCCCCTCATTGTTTCCATCAATTCCATCATTTGCCTCCGAGTCTCAATGCGTTCAAGTTTCTCCTCTTCCATGTTCCGCTCGAGAGTTTGTCGCATCTCTAACAGACTTTCGAACCCTCGCTCCAGAGCCTCAATCCTCGCGTCCATTCCTCGCGTCGCCACCATCAACTCCAAGATCTTGAGAGCTTTGATACCAGCTGATAGAACTGGTTAACCGAATTATCCAAAAAATGTATGTAAATGTATTGTATAGAAGAAATCTCTGTAAGAAATGTTCTCAAACCAGAGAAAGAGAGTTACAAGAAGAATGTAGAAGAAGATTGAATGAAAGAGAGAGGGAAACAGAGAATGGGTCCTGCCAAGAATCAGAGAGCTTGGCCTCTCCCTTTCCAAGTCCTAACAACTTTCCTAACTGATTTTCCCTCCCTTTTGCCTATTTATTCGAGGCAGCTAAGGCATCCAACCATCCTACAAGCTGGTCCATTATTAGTTACAATAGATCCTAATTCGTGAATCCTAACTACTGGGATCAATTGAATCAATTGGCCCATAGCCCAAGGCTGGCCCAATTGGCCTGGGTTGGCACCTAACTTTTCTGACATAGGTAGCTTGGGTAGGAGGGGGTCTAACAAAATAATACCAAAATAAGTCACAAAGTTACAAATGACTAAGCTATCAACTATAGTAGATATATAGCCCACAAAACATAATTTATAAATTAAGTCCAACAAATTCATGAATATGCACCTAATAACTGCCTTTAGGCATCATAATCCAAAGTGCCAAAATTGAACAAACGGAAGCAATGCACCTTATAGTCTATCAATTTCCGGTCATATATGGAACAGGATTAATAGCTTCTAGGACTACTGCACAATTAGTCAAGCTAATATCTCAGTTGTAGAGAAAATATAAAAGAGAAGGCTGTGAAGAAAAACAGTATATAATGCTTAGATATAATTAGTTTCATTATTTGACTATTTGAGTACTTCACTGATAAACTGCTTACATATATTGTGGGTTACTCTTTATCCTATAGCCCATATATATAATCATTAACTGACAAGAGAGCTGAAAAGGGTAGCGAAATCTTTCATGTCATATGTTAGAGGGGAAGCTTTGAGGGCTAAGCCACTTTCAGGAAACTTTCTCTAGGAAAATGTTAGACCCACGGATTGAAGGAGGATAGGATGGGGAATATTGAGAATGCTCACACAAATGGGCTGCAGTATAACAGAAAGCACATGTGGCAATCAGTGAGAGGAGGGGAGGATTCTAACATGATTGGAGAGAGAAAATGAAGGCGGGAAGGGAGTGCTAAAAAAGAGAATGAAGGATGGTGGAGGGGGTATTAGATTATTTGGGTAGTTTTAGGGTGGCTATGCCATAGGACAGAGATAGCATTGCTTCTCTAATATTTGTCTTTTTCCATACAGTTTGCTGCATTTTTAGGTTCTGTTCTTTGAAATTGGAGTCATTATCAACTTTCCATTATTTCTCTTATTAATACCAGTTCCTATCAAATTGGTATCAGAGCTCCGAGTCTTGGGAACCCTGGCCGGTGCAGTAAAGAATAAGGATAGAGAAGCAGTGGCAAGTCAAACTTTTTGAAGAAATGAGGGGCATGTTTGAGGGTTTCAGGAAGGAATACACAGAGTGGCATCTAGGGATTCCAATATTTGAAGAAGAAAATGCATACAGCTGGCTGGTCCACCTTGGGCAGCAGTTTGACGTGATAAGAATGAACAAAGAGAAGCTGCAGCTGGCAGTGGAAGCTCTGGAAGGATGTGCCTACAGTCGGTACCAATGGTGGAAGGTTTGCAATCCTAAGGCAACTTGGGAAAATTTTTGAAGGGCAGTCAAGCGATTCTAGCCTGAATATGATCCATATTTGCTGGTCTGGCTCCAGGATGAGGACTTGGAACCTTTGGAGCCAGACAACAGAAGCAAAGATAAAGGCATGAAGATTGAGAACCTGAGCCATTATCATGGAGGAGAAACAGACCACTGTGAATCAAAACTAGAGACAGAAACCAACAATGACCAGACAATGAAGATGCTGGAAATCGCGGGAGTGGAGGTTAGCACTGGCTGTCGTGGAAAATGAAGATTTGTTTGGTGTAGATTGACCCATCCAGATAACAAATCGTGGGCCAAGGTCGGAGATATTCTATGAGCTATTGTATCACAGACATGCAAGGGAGGAGGAACATGGGCCGTCGAAAATGGTCTGATAGGAACCAGGTAATTCACAGAAGAATAAAAGAGAAAAATGTAGTGTTATTCATGAAAACAAGCTTGTACCAAGGTGATACAGAGCTTGGAAGAAAGAAAAGGAATACAACTGATAGCTTAGACAATTCGAGAGGCCTAGTTCTCTACCAAGGTTCCAAAATCCCAATTCCAACCTACGGTTTCTACCCTCCCTCCCTCAACTTATACCTCACTCACAATACATCAGCACATGCACATGCACATTCTCTCACTCTCTCTCTCTCTCTCTGCCAGCTAGGCAGAGTTAGTTAGAATTCCCTACCCTTTGCTCTGATCAGGTGCCTTGCACCTTATACATTTCCTCACATACACATTAGGGAAACTAATGGGCCTTGGGTTCGCATCATGGTCTCGGGACCATTACGTCAGGTAGAGACAGAGAGCATGGAGTTATTTTGTTTACAACAGAGGTGGAGAGACTAGGGGAAAACAACGGGAAAACATAGAGAAGAATAATCCACTAGATAAGAAAGACGAGGTGAAGACAGAGAGGAAAACCCTCCCTACAAGTCACGCAATGGTGGAACAAAGTTAGAAGAATCATGTGAGATGGGAGGCGGATAAGTCGTTAGTGGTGACTAACCTGGCCAAGTTTCCACCTCCAAAACAGCCAGATCCCGACCTTTGGAGTGTGGCATATGAGAGGACTTCATAGGAGGTGCGAACGGAGACGGCGACTACAATCAGAAGTAACGAGAATGAGAAGGAGGAGGGGCAGAATTGGAATTTTGCCAACTGAACTCATTTTAAAACCTAATGGGCCAAGCCATTGCGTGAAAACGCATTGCAATTTTAAAACATGCAATTATTTTTCAGTCTCAATGAGTCAGGCCCAATTTAGGGAAGACAAGAAATGGGTTCTGGAAAAAGAAAGGGTGGGATCACTATTAAGGTTGAATAATGGGTTTCATTCAGAAATCAACCAATCGATTAAAACCCCTCCTCACTTGCAAACTGAAGGTGAAGCTAACGGGCTCTTCACTACACCCAATGTCATCTACCCTCTGTTTGGTGACTGCAAAACAGGGCAACAAACATCGTTCAAACAGTACCCAGTGCTTCCAACTTATATACACAATATTAGTAATCTCATGTAATCTTCATTTCCTAAAATTTCTACTAAGTCCATCTTATCACCAAAAAAAGAAAATCATCCTTCCACCAGAAAATATGATCAGTTTGTGTCATTCCATGAATATAAAACTCCATAAAAGGTATCCAGGATGTTGCTAGAGATTAGGAACTGTTTGCTGTATTACATAGTTAACAAAAGTCAAGGATAATCTCACCTGAGGATGCCAGTTCCACAACCTACATCTAGAACTACAGCACCATTTAGGAGAGAGGGATTCTTTAAAATTGCTTGGCCATAAGCATCCATTCTCACCTACATAAAGATAGCTATGACTTTTATAAAGTTGTTATAGCATGGTGAAACAACTTCAATTTTTCAATTTATTGAAGTTCCACAACAATTTACTTAAACCGGAAGCCAACAAATGAGAAGTACATCTTATACCTTATCACTTAGCATCTCTCGATGGATGCCAAATGAACTGTAAGACCCAAAATAACTTTCATTAACCTTCTTAATATGCTTTGCGATGTGATTTTGAGAATTAGCCATTAAGTGCACTTCTTCCGGATCCTTATCAATTGGTGACACAAATCCTCTGGAGTCCTTACCATTAATAAGTTCCTTGTCTTCAGAACTAGCCAAGTTTAAATGATCATCAGAAATAGCAGCAGTCTCCTTTGTTCTACAAGCATCATATACATCATTATTAACTACCACTTCTTTCACTGCATCTTGATATTCACTGAAAGTCTCATCAGAGTTCTTCAAATCCCTCATAAGATCATCATCAATTGCAGTAATTTGCTCATCTTCACCTTCTTCATATTCATCAAAACTGTACAACAGTGAATCATCTTGTATGAAAGGTATTAGATATCTATCATCATCCCATGGAGTCTTAATATCATTGAAGTCGATTATGTCATGCAAATGATTCTGTAAGTCTTGGTTGGACGAACATATTAATCCACAGCTCCAACATCTGCTCTCTGCCACCTGGTATTAGCAGAAGAAACCAACAGTTGGTAAGATGCACAAGTAAACTTACACAAGGTTCCAGATTATTGTAATTTGATATAGTTCATACACTTGCATTTGACCCATCCAACCACAATATTCAAAATGATTCAAATCAAAGATGGTTTTCCAAAAGTAAAGGAAACAAAGCTAGATATTAGAAAAGACAATCAATAAAATTAGAGAATGTAGCCAGTTACATGAATCCACTTTTTATGCTTCTGACATCTTACTTACTCAACAACCAAAGCAAAATGGTCAGTCACTAAAATAATAAAGCGTGGAACAGAAACCAAATCTCATGCTAAACTATGCTAATATATCCTTCTGTCCACGATGCATCCAAAATACATGGGTCAATTCCATTTCTGTTGATTGCATTTCCTCCGTTCACAAAATCTCAGTTTCAAATTGATACAGGACCAAAACCAATAACCCAATTTCGCAACTTTGTTAAGCACAAACACAATTACCCAGAATTGATTCAGTTTTTTTTTTTCCAAATAATTTCCACCAATTTCTATGCCACCAAACAGCGAAACAAGAAAGCAAACCAAACAAAGGCGATACCAAAGATTAAAGAAAAATTCTAGCAACTCACTCTTCTCAAACACGCTCTTCAGCACATATGACTGGAGTACACCTGGGACCTATTAAATCGTCTACTATCTATTTAGCAGGTCCCAATAATAAAGAGTGTGCTTAGGAGAATGTTAAATACAGTGTGTGATTAAAAAGAAAAAACATGTCCAATACTAACCTGCGAGCGGATGTAGTTAATAAGCTTGAAGGAGGCATAGAAATCAAAGCTCAGAGCTTTCCTAAACGCATGAAAATCGAAGTGGTGAATGGAAGTACAATGCTCGAACAACGAGTCGCAAGAACCGTACTTGGAATCACAGAAGAGACACAGGAGTTCCAATTGTGAGTCTCCCGTGTCTCCTTCCCAGTCGTCCCAGCCTTCGGGCTCTTCTTCCTCTTCTTCGCCTTCTTGTTCTAATTTGTAAGGCTCTTTTAGCTTTTGCTTAACCTTGGAATACATGAGGGGCATGGCCAAAATGTTACTAGATATTTTGTGAGCTTAAACCCCTTTCGGAAACCCTAGAAAATCGTCTAGGAAGAAAAGGTTGCAAACACTTTTATATACAGTGTCTATCCACATTTATTTGTTTTTATTTTATGCGTGTATTTTGTATGAGCATTTTATTTGTTATTTGACTGTCATATATATATATATATATAAATACAAACCGTGTCAGTCTCACAGTTTTTTTCCCGTTTAAAATTTTCACTAATGCAACACTCTACTCCTTTTCTAACTTTCCCACTTAAGCTTCCTAACTTCCCCCCACACACATTATGTTTGCTGCCGTTAACTTCCCACACAGTTTTTAATTTTTGTTTGTTTTTTCTCTCTTTCTTCTAACAGTCTTCTAAACTTACACCTTTCTTTTTCATATTTTCTCAAGCGTCACTTTCTGAACTCTTATTCTCTATTATTCTCTATTATCTCATTCTCTCAACTCTCCTCTCTTATCTTCTCCGATGATTGTGGCACTAGCTATGGTGGTTCGGTCAGATCTCCTCCGCTCGAGTCCGAGCCTCCGCCCCACTTTCTTCAATTCCTTTCTTTTCTTTGGTAAGCAATTTAAAAAAAAAAAAAAAACAAAGCTATTCATATCTTTCTTTTCTTAAATCATATCTTATCTTATCTCTAAATCACCATTTTATTGTAATTTTTAATTTTGTTCATTGCAATTTAGGATTTTTCATTGTCACTCTCTTTCTCTCTCTTCTGACACAGAGCAGGAGGTTCTCTTCTCCCATTGGTAAGTTTTCCATCTTTCTTTGTTCCTATCTTTGCTTATCCTCTTCGGTAACCTTTTGTTCCTTTTGTTGATTTAGTTTTTGTCATGGAACAAGAGAGCTACTTGAAGGAGACCGAGACCGAGCACTCATGTAACGTCCCGATTTTCACGTTTTCTATTTCTTTAGTATTTTAATGTCTTTATTTTATTCGAGGTCTTAGGAATGGAAATAAAATATTCCGAGACCATAGTCATGCTCGACGATATCGTAGGAAGCTACGATTAAGTTTTGAGTCGAAAACTCAAACGGAGTCCGGTCTGCGTTTTTACACTGACAGTATGATTTTACTACTCAGAAGACCTCGGATAGACCCGTGAACGAGACAATAAGTCTTAGAATTCGATTCTCTACGTTTTGGTTAAATTTCGTAAAAATTTCAGAAAAATCACTTCCTGACCTTCGTTCGAGCGGAATCCTCAATCGGATGACGAACGGAGCCACATATGGATTTACCGGGACTCGCCAACAGATAATCTTGATATCACATCATCCCAGGACACTGGGGAGAGTATGCCAGAGTCGTCATGACGTTCGGAAATATTTGGATGCAAAATGACCAAAATGCCCCTAACCTTAGTCTTTTACACTTTTATCATTATACCCTTTTGGCAAATGACTTTTTTACCCTTAAGTGAGCTTTTAAGAGGCTGAACTCAGCCCCTCACTTCATCATTTTCGCACAGCCCCTCTTCTTTTAGAGTTCCATAGTTGTTCTTGAGAGAAAACCCCATTGTTGGTCTTGAAGCTCCTTGAGTTTTGTTGGAATCACTTGATTTCTTGAGCAATCTTCCTTCATTTCAAGGTAAGATCACTTCTATGATCTCTTAGCTTCATTAATCTTACTTTATTTCAAGATCAATCTTCATTTTTATGAAAAGAATTTCTTAGATCCAAAACTTTGAAAATCCATAGGAAATTGTAGAAAAATCCTTTTGAGGTAAGACCAAGTTCTTTGAACTCACATCATCAATCTCTACCTAAACCTAAGAGCTTATGATTCAACTCTCATCATAGCTCAAAATGCACTTTATGGCCGAACCCTTCTTGAAGATGATGAATAGTGTTTTCATCAATTTTTGATTTTTAACACTTGATTTCATCCTTAGCTTTCCTAATGCCTTTGAATCCATGAGATGGAAAACCAAAACCAATTCCTAACCTTTTAACCTAGGGTGGCCGAAATCCTCTTTGTTATGATAGTTGAGATTGGCTTTGATTGTTGTTTAATGTTGGATTGTTGTATTGTTGTAGTTGTTGACGATTATCAGGAGGTTCACAAACAGATCAACCGACTTTGATCCGAGAATCTGCTCATCAACAGGTATGGGGAGAAGAACCTCATCACACCAAGATGGTGGTGGTGAAGATGGTTGTTTAAATTATGTGTGGGTGAAACCCTTTAGTTTGGGTTCACTTTTATGTGTTAAGTTCTGTTAAGTTCTCATGGAGAACAAGAATGTCATGATGAGATGATTGAATGAAAAACCATTTTCATGTATGTTGGAAAACCTACTTTGATCACTAGATCAAGTATGGACTTTTATTGTTGATTATGAGACCAGAATGTGTGATGGACTTGGATGTTTGATTATGATGTAGTAATGTGTATTATGGTTATCATGATTGTGTAAGTATTGTGAGCCATACTTTGATTGGTTGATGAAGTAAAACTTCACATTGATTCCTAGTTGGCTATTAGCCATGACCTTGAGGAAAGGAAGGATATGAATAGTTCTTGGACAAGTCAAGTTTTGATGTAAAGAAAGTGTTTTCAATAACTTGTGTTTTTCAAAGAAAAACCCTAAGTGACTTTAAATGGAATTAAATCTCAAAGTGCTTTCACCAAAGTGAAACATGTTTTATACCTTATCCTTAGTTCATCTAGCTAATCAAGTGACTCAAAATGAGAAAAGAAGTGGTTTCATGAAGAGAATCAAAATGGTTCCCTAAGATTGATGTCTTGCTTTAAGGCAACTTTTCGCTAAGCGAATTTACTTTCGCTAAGCGAAAACAGGGAAAGTCTAAGTTGGGCATCACTGCCTCACTTTCGCTAAGCGAATTCATATTCGCTAAGCTAACCAAACGAGTTTCGCTACGCGAATTACGTCTCGCTGAGCGATCCAGAGAAGTCTCCAAAGGAGGTATAACCGCCTCCATTTCGCTAAGCGAAATTATACTCGCTAAGCGAAGAAAGTGAAATTTCGCTACACGAATTCTGTTTCGCCGAGCGATCCAAAGGTGTTTCCAAAGAGGTGTAACCGTCTGTACTTGCGCTAAGCGAATACAATACATTTCGCTACGCGATTTATGTCTCGCCGAGCGATCCAGAGGAGTTCTAAAAGAGGCATTATTGTTTCAATTTCGCTAAGCGAATTCCATGTTCAGAAAATGCTAAAAATTGAGTAAGTAAGTGTTTCAAAAATTGTTTCAAATCAAATGATTTTTCAATTGAGAAGTTGTTCTGGTTTACAAACGTTTTGGGTTTTGAAACAGTAGTTCGATGACGGACCGGTGATTCGGATCCCGATCAGTCGTTCAATTGTTTTAGTCTTGTGATGACTCGATCCCGGAGGAATCACAAGATTTATCCGGTGGATAAAGGTTTTGTTTTCAAAAGACACGTATAGTTCCTAAGGAAGAGAACCTTAGTAGACTTCGAGGTTTATCCGGGGGATAGACATTGCTTGATCGCATCTGCTTTGTGTAAGCATTGGCATTTCATTTGCATAGTCGTAAGGCCTTGAGCCTAGGAGTTGAGCCTACACCTTGATGCTGGTGGGAATCTTACGATGACGATCTTCAATGGTCTTTTTGGAGGTATCAGGGTTGGAAGGGCTGACATGTGACCAGTTGGTGATTCTTCTGTGTCGTGGCGAATCCGTGCAATACACTGATATCCTCTACTAGATGTCGTACTTTTCATGTTTGGTCGAGAGTGTTACCGTAAAGCCAGATACGTGCACGTTACGAATGTTGTAGCATCTTGCTCATGGCTGGCAGAAACCGGAACATGTCCTCCCATTCACTCTCTCCGAATGTTTTGTTAGCTCCATGGAGTAGGGGTCAGAGTAGTACCCAGTGACATTGACATTGAGTCATATAAATTGCATTACATTGCATGGCTATTGATGTTTACATTTACTGTTATACATCGTTGTATTGTTTAAGAGTACCTTATATTATACTGTTAACTGCTTAACATGATATTATGCTGTCAACTGCTTAATATGTTTGACCTTAAGAATTCTTGTAAGCATGTTGGGTACGCTGTTACCCAATGAGTCGTCCCGTTTTTACTACTGCTGTTTTGTTGTGTTTATGTACAGGAATCTCACCCATATCTGTATGTTTTCTGTTGGTACTTGCTGTTGCTGTTTGAACAGATAGACGTGACGATGGTTCAGCCCAGTAGTTTCCTTGAGCCCTGAGGCGGACCTTCTTTTTGTGGTCTAGTTTTGTTGTCGGCCAGACTATGTCAGTTTTGTAGTACTTTTGGGGAGCTACGACTCCTAGTACTCATTGTATCAGTTATACATTAGACCTATGTCTGTATATAGTATTATTCCTTTTTCTGTTTATGTCCCTGTAATTATTATGCATATTTTTCTAGAAATGTATGGTGAACCTAAGTTCGTTATTAGTATTATTTACCTTTACTAAATCCCATTGCATCTTGTGAAAAGAAAAAAGAGAAAACCGTATTTTCCGCATTAAGAAATATTTTCGGCCTTATAAACATTCGAGAATGTGACACTCGGGAAAGGGCGTTGCATTATTTGGTATCAGAGCTGGCCGAGTCTTTTTGGGGTTTGTAGGTTATGGTCTGTCTTGTTTGTGTTGTGTTCTATGTGTGTTTCTCTGTTGTTTGCTTTAGTTTTGTTGTGGTTCTTGTGTTTGACAGTTCTGGTTTTGAAGGTAGCAATGGCTGCTCAAAACCTGACTGCTGCTGTGAACGCCATACGGGAAATGGCTGCTGCTATGGTTCAACGTGACGAAAGAGCTGCTGGAGGTAGAGGACTGGATGAATTTCTCCGTCGGAATCCACCTCAATTCAAAGGTGAATTCAATCCTGAATTAGCTGAATGCTGGATCCAAATGCTGGAAAAGATCTTTGGAGCAATGAGATGTACTGAGAATGACAAGGTTGTCTATGCAACCTATATGCTGGTGGAGGATGCTGAATACTGGGGGGAAGGAGCCCGTCAGATGCTGATTCACGGTCAACAAGTTGTGGATTGGAATGCTTTTAGGGGGAAATTCTTGGAGAAGTATTTTCCTACAAGTGCAAGACACGAGAAAGAGATGGAGTTCCTCCAGCTGAGACAAGGGGGAATGACTGTAGCTGAATACGGAGCCAAGTTTGAAAGTCTAGCAAAGTTCTCAAATTACTTTCTGGACAACCCAAGAGAAGAGTGGAAGTGCCGGAAATTTGAAGGAGGTCTGAGGATCGACTTGAAAAGAGTTGTTGTCCCTCTAGAGATTTCTATTTTTCCGAGGTTAATGGAGAAGTGTCGTTTGATCGAGAGTTTGGAGCCTAAGGACAAGCGGGTACAGAGTTCTGGACCGAGCAAGTTCCAGAAAGGAAGAGGTGGTCGAGACAACAAATCTCGATGGAAGCCCTATGCAAAGCAACAAGATCGACAACAACGTTCTATTGGAGGAAGCAGTGGGAGTTTTAGTCAGTCTGGAAATGCCCCAACCAAGTGCATGAAGTGTGGGAAGAGTAATCACATCACCAGAGATTGTTCGATCAAAGGGATTATCTGCTTCAAGTGTGGGAAGCCGGGACATATCTCACGTGAATGCATGCAACCAAAATTGGAACATTCTGTCAACAATGTCCAAGCTGCAAGGCCTAAGATGAAGGGCAGAGTCTACACTATGGGTGGTGCTGAAGCTTCTCAAAATGAGGACTTGATCCAAGGTCAGTGTGTCATGGGAGGTAACACCTTAACTGTACTGTTTGATTCAGGTGCAACGCATTCTTTTATTGCCTATGACTGTGTGAATCTGTTGGGATTGCCTGTGTCTTCTTTACCTTTTGATTTGGTAATTTCTACGCCTACTGCAAAGCCTGTTATAACTGCTAAAGTTTGTTTGAACTGTTCTATTTCTGTTACAGATAGAACATTTTTGATTGATTTGATCTGTTTGCCTCTCTCGCAAATGGATGTAATCTTAGGAATGGATTGGTTGTCTTCTAATCATGTCCTGTTAGACTGTGCAAATAAAACCTTAGTTTTCCCTGGTTGTGAGAATTCTGGATTTTTGACTGCCAACCAAGTAAACGCTTCTTTGAGAGAAGGAGCTCAAGGATACATGTTACTATCTTCTTTGGAGGTCAAGAGCGAGCTAGTCTTAGAGCGCATACCTGTCGTGAATGAGTTTCCGAAAGTCTTTCTTGAAGACGTACCAGGTTTGCCGCCAGTTTGGGACATCGAGTTTGCGATCGATCTTGTGCCAGGAACAGGACCAATGTCTATGGCACCGTATCGTATGGCACCTGCTGAGTTGGAAACCTTGAAGGAACAGTTGGTAAACTTATTGGGGAAACAGTTTGTTAGACCCAATGTGTCGCCGTGGGGAGCACCTGTGCTGTTGGTGAAAAAGAAAGATGGAACATCTCGCCTATGTGTGGATTATCGCCAGTTGAATAAGGTTACTATTAAGAACAAGTATCCACTTCCGAGGATAGATGACTTGATGGGTCAGTTGAAGGGAGCGGCAGTTTTCTCCAAGATTGATTTGCGATCGGGTTATCACCAGATTCGTGTGAAGGCAGAAGATATACCGAAGACAGCGTTTCGAACACGCTATGTTCATAGCAGTTCAAAAACATTAAACACATAAAAACATGAAACACTCATGCATCACAATTTAGCAAATTTTCATGTCTTCAGTTGTTCTCAGCCTGGAATAATATGCTACAACAATTGTACTCTCATTCCATGCGTTTTTCCTTACTCACAGAAGTGAATGGGTTCACTCAGTCACCATCCACATGCAACCCTACCATAAGCTTGACAAGCTTCTAAACATGCCACACATCATCAAAGCCTTACACTGCTAAAGGACTTTTATTGGGTTGTAATGGGGCTTAGGTCAGGGTAGGATAAGTTTGTGAGAAAGTGGCTAACACTAGGTGGAGTTCAGAGATGTTTTTCCGTACTTAAGTTTCACACCATTGTTTACCACAACCCAAAACAGAAACCTTAAGCACCAACGGCATGTACTCTTTTCCTCTTTTCTTCTTTTGTTTCCTTTTCCCTTCCTTCCTTTCCTTATCATATAAATATATATATATATATATATATATATATATATATATATATATATATATTATGTAAAACTGAGATTAACAATTGCTTAATACCATCAAAAATTAGCCACTATACATTACTGTATCGCACCCCCAAACTTATATTGGTGCTTGTCCTCAAGCCACCCCCAAACTTATGTCACAGCACGTCATCAAGGAAAGCAACCCTTAAACTCCATCTAGGAAGGACGATTGGTTTTTTCAGGAAAAAGGGCTTGCAATGTAGCTAGTAACAGAAATATGGGGCTCATGGCTCAAAGGGGTTCACACACAAGGGACAACACATAAGGGTCAGCTATTTAGGCTAAACTAAGTGTAAAGAAAGACAAAATGTGCCTCTAGAAACTTTGTGTGCAGCAAAGATATGTACAAGTGGTAAAGAAACATGTCAAGTTCAACAAAGAATGCATATGAATGGCATGCACAAGAAGAAAATGAAACTGTTTAGGCACAAAAGCTCACAGGTTAACACAAAATGCTGCATCATATGTTCTAAACCTCTTACAAATCAGTCAATCCAACTGCCACAAAGTTTTCCAATCATGCTAAGGTTTCATAAATTAAGCCATGTGGTCCAAACAAAAAGATTTCCTGTCCCAAAATATGCCATTGTGCAGGGTTTTCATTAATCATTAATCATTGTGGTCCGACAAAGACAAACATTCCTAAAACAGCAAAAAACAACATTGGCCAAAGTCCGCTAGCCCTACAACTCAAAACAAACATCACACAACAGCAAAATTAAAAACAAGGTCCTAGAGACCATCTGACAACTACCCATAAAAAAGATAAAGTAGATAAACTGGTAATGACAGAAAGAGGAAGAAACAAAAGTGCATCCTGAAGGGTTATTGCAGCAACTTGATGTGACACCCGCTACCCCGCATATGATATATAATAAAATAAAACATGCAAGTGAAATAAAACTTAACATAAATGGTAGCAAGTACCACATGATCCAAAACGTTTAAAACATAATGTAACAACCGCGGAAAAACATAAAGAAAACAAAACCCAAAATCAGATGTCACATATCAGAGCTGGTATACAAAAATACCGCTAACACATCGGATAACGACTATAAACGTAAACTAACAACCTAACTATGAGTAAGCGATCTCCTCAGTATCACTCCTAAACAGCTGGCTCACCATCCTTTGCATAAACCAAGGTACATGCATAGAAACAACAAAAATAGGGAGTAAGAAATCGTACATATGAATATAAAACAGTAACAGAATAGTTAATAAGATGAGCATGCAACACACAATCATACAACACATAATAAATCATGTTAAATAATGCGTGAAATGAGATGCAACATCATTACTCCATGCACATGTGGATCCATTAACTCTAACTCTGGAAAGGCGATTAGGACTACATATCCATGTTGACCATCCTGCATCAACGTTGGAACACTCACCAAACCATGGGTGATGTCCGTGGATACTCTCACATTAATCCTGATAACGTACTATGGCTCGTCAGGGTAGTCAGGTTGTCAATAGGACACTTCGACCACAGGTTTCAAGTCCGTGCCATAACGGAACTTCCTTACACAACTCTACTCTGAAGGCTGGGATAAAATCCATCGTGGCCTCCACTGTCATGATTCATCGTTTGCTTTTTGCCCAAACTATCATCTCTATGAAATGATGCATGCAATGTTCAAGAAACATGCAAACACATGTCCAACCATCCACCATCATAACCATTAACAATGATTATTAAACCTTGACCATCAACGATGATCATTATCAACATAACTTGGCAATCAAGGATGATCGTTAACAACATCAATGTGCGATAACTCATCGTTACCGTCTTAACCAACAACATCAACACTAGCAACACAGAGTTACTATTAACATCTTCATCTTCATCATTAAACTTCTTTATTATTGAGTCTTAACTTATCATTATCTTCATTAAGTGTTAGATTAAATCTTATATCCAAGCCTAAAGTCTTTATTTAAAACATTACCTTAGTTCCATTAACTATCCTCAAGGTCACAATCTATACTCCTATCTATCATATTATTATGCTTAAAGGTTATTTAAACTTCTTTTAACTAAGTCTGAGAAGTGCTCTCAGATCTGCCCAGGTACACAGTCGTGCATGGGCGTGCTTACTGTGAGCACGGGCGTACTGAAACGTCGATTGCGAAATATGGACATGCTGCCATAAAGCACGAGCGTGCTCGTTCGCTACTGCACTAGCATGAGTGTACCAGTTTACAACACAGTCGTGCACGTTTTACTGAGTACTGAGCACGGGCATGCTCAACGCCATTGTAGTGCTCTCAGTTCTAGAACTTAGAGTTTTATAGGTTCTAAACAGTACTCAAATCAATCCTAAGGTTCTTTAACTAATCTATTGGGCTACAATCTCACCCCTCATCAATATCTTCATGTTTTATGAACATTAATTAACCAATCCTAGTTTTAGAATCAACACTAACATCCCTATGTCTTTGATTAACATAGCCAATTAACAACACGTCATTATCATCATAGCATATACTATTTTATCAACATATCTCTTAACAATATATCACGGTGCATGAAAACATATTATCACATACAACCAATAATCAATCATTTAACATCTCATGTTCATAAAACAAGATATACACATATAGATAAACATATGAATATGCCAATGAGGATTCAAACATCAAATACATTATGTGACAACATACAAACATGCCAATCGGGATTCAAACATTAAATATATCACATAACAACATACAACTAGGGTCATGGGTTAACCCTTCATCTTATACTACCCCAAAACCTATTTATTCATATTGACCTCTTCCCCCTATACCTGGAATAACGATCTCAAAGAGAAAAGGGAAGAAGGAAGGTCCACAGGGTCACATCTTAGGTATATAAAAGGATTAGGTGAAGTGGGCTGAACAAAAGCCCAACTTACGTGTTGCTGCTGTGCGCGAAGCACGGCTGTGCAGCCCTTTAGCATGGGCGTGCTAGCCATCGAGCACGTGCGTGCTGGCTAAGAGCATGGGCCTGTTCACACATTAGGTTCACTGATTTGGCCCTTTTCTAAGGCAAACTTTCCTAAACACGTTCCTAGACATCTTTGACAAGCGTAACAAGTACAGATAACACATAACAACACTTTATAACTAGCAAGCGAAAACTGGGGTGTTACAATTCCACCATCTTTATGAAAATTTAGTCCTCGAAATCTCTACAAGCTTAGACTTGGTTGGATGACAACCAGTCCATAACATCTAATTGTTTAAGAGGGAAAAACACACAAGATAAACAATGAAGTTATTATCGATGACAATAGAACAACCTTTACAAAACATGGGAAGTGATAACAGGCTTACTTACGGGTGTAACAACAACTAGATCATACTCAAGATAGGGAACAAACAACTTAAGGTTTCTAACACAGACATGTGATATAAAGGAAAGAGCAACGCATCCGAACCAAACAAAAAAAAAAAACTAGTCCCTTTAAAGAGACACTTACCTTGAAACAGGTCTACAAGTCTAGAGGCTTCAGCTCCACTGAGAGTGAAGACTCTTCCACTTGTCTTCAATCGATTTGCCTGAGAACTCTTACTGGCGCTTTGCAACTCACTCTTCCCTCCACCACAATCACGACTGATGTGACCAGGCTTCCTACACTTGAAGCAGATAACATCAGTTTCCTTGCACTCACGAGTGAAGTGGCCCTTACCACACTTGCCACACTTGATTGGTGTAACACCCCTAAAATTGTATCTGTCGTTTTTTGTCTTTTAGTGAATCTATTGTGAATAAATTATCTGATAACCCTAATTTGGTTAAAGTAAATCAATGGGGAATCCGAAGCTCATATTAAAATCATAAAGCACTGCTTGAGTTATATCTGTGTTTTGATCACAGATCGGTAAAAATATTATTATTTTAATCGGGTCTGTGAGGTTTTGGGAATTGTGCCTGAAATCAAGAGACATCCTGTGACACCCTCAAAACCCGTGCCACTTTCGTAACTCAACACACTTAATGAAACGATAAATAAAATTTCGCTGGTTTTACTTTCGGAAAATAAATCCTTTGTATAAGCAAATTCTAAAAATCGTGACAAATAATCTTTCTCATTAACCTATAGAACCACCACTCAAGACAGAAGAGGAAGGCTTATATATATATATATATATATATATATATATATATATATATATATACATCAACTGAAACTATGGACAACATGTCCCTTTACAAAAGATCAAAGAAAGAACTCCTAAAAAGCTATAAACTAGGCAGCGACAGTCTGGAACCATATCTCTAAAACCTATGGCCATCAGTAGCCGTTAACAGACTACCCAAAAACCGCTGCCTCAAAAAATAAGGTCTACACCCTAAGCTGGTCCGACTAATGGAAGCCATTGGACAATCCCCCAGAGGGAGGTCCAATGCTGGAACCAGGGGAAGAACTCTGGGAACCTACATTCCCGTTCCCCTGTGGAAGGGGATCGGAAGCATCCGAAAGATGATCCTCCGGATCCTCCTGAGGATCCTCCTCAGGATCTTCCTCCTCCTCCTCTTCCTCCACATCCTCCACGACGTGCTCGCCCGCTACCAAGACAAAAGGCGGGGGAGGCGTCTGGGGTGGCTGCTGCTGCGGGGACTGTGCAGCGGGGGCGACCGACTCGATCACACCCTGCTCCATAAGGGCCTGCAGCATCAACTCGATGGGAGGGAGAGGCACCTGGATGGTCTCCACTGTACGAGTGCTCTTCCGCGGTCCCGTCTCAGTCGTCCCACTTACGGTGCAAACCGGTCCGGTGTACCCCGCACTTTCCACCCCTGGGTGGATAACCCACGCGGCTGGGTCTGTCCTCCGATCAAATGCTAGGACGCGCATCCCTGAGTGCGCTAGGTGATCTGACGTCGGCTCCATCTGTAAACACGATACAATATATATACCAATGGACAACCCGTCCATAAACATGCAAGGGTGAGAAACCAATATATGAATCCATAAACAACAACTATATGCCCAATCCACACAATAGACTCATATACTGTAACTCACTCAAATCATCATATAACATGGCATATATCATCAAGTACAAATGGCGGTAAATGCACAAGGGCTTCGTACCCCACAATCAACGTTTTCTCCTAAACGTATGCATGGCACTTCCATATATCTCAACTAATATTCAAACTAGATTTCTAGATTTCCGGAAATGCCATCACCATTCGCAATGAGCTGATCAGGCTCTAATGATTAACACCAATATTTGGCCCAAAAACGAGTACTTTGAATCCCATGACACTACGCGATTCTCACATGGGGGCGCAATCAGAAGTACTCCACAAGAATACGGTCATACTATATTGTCCAACTCAAGGCACAATACGTTCCCAGATCACGTATGACACCATTGTCCATCAAGGCACAATGTCATGACAAATAAGTCATCTCAGGTTCTCCTTGCTTATCAAGGTCCCCCGTTTCACGGCACGTCTGTCCCGCATTTAAATGCATGAGAAAACTATCTAGTTTCCGATAATTGATCTTTGTCGCATCAATATTTCCTCGTTGTAGCATCAACGCTAACAACCACCATAATGTCTTAAACTCTTTAAATCTCACAACATTTTCTCAAAACAGGACACTTAGTCCAAAAACAACTCAAATCCCAACATCCCTAACCGATGCACCAGTCAAGGACGCCGGATTCAAGATATAAAAACATCCTCAAGCTTATAAGACCACAAGGATCGTCCTTAAGCCGACAGGATCACCACTAACACGGATCCTTGATCCACGTGTTCTACAGAATTTTAGAACCCCGACGTCTCGGTTTCTAGTTTCCAAACTTCAAAACCACTTTTCTTGAAAACTCGAAAACCCAAAAACCCTAAATCTCCGATACTTACACAAAGTCATCGGGATCGGTTTTTCATAAAACAAAACTTGGTCCAGAGACCATTTCTTTTTCTTTCGTTGTTTTTCGTTAAAATACGAACTTAAAACAAAGCTTGCACAAACTCATTTTTCTTGAATAAACTCAATATGACTTTGGAAACCACATTTTTTCAAAAGCGTTAACTTATCAAATTAAGACATTTGAAGGTTTCTAATGCCCTAGTTGCTTTCAAACTCCACTTCTCATTATTAAAACACATTTCAGACTTTTAAAGCTTTTAAGTTACACGATGTCGGATCCTCATCAAAATTAGGTCCTCTAATGCCTAAATCCCACAGCAGGGCACACGATACATCCATATAAACATACAGCAAGTGTAACATGCATTCAACTATACCAGCAGTTACATCAATACATATTTCAATCAACAGCAGTCAATCAAGAATACAACCAACATTAGAATACAAACTATTTAAATACAACACAAACACCGATGCAGCACATAGTTGTCGGGAATGGAATTCCTCAGGTTTATCCCCTTACCTCTTGTAGCTTCCAGCTCAACTTTGAACACCGGATCAACTTGTTTACCGCCCCAGCACGCTGCCGATCACTACATACACGTAAAACATATCAGCATTAACTTGCAAAACAAAGATTTCTCCTAATGCACCACCCCTAGGGTTCGGCCCTATTACACTAAAAATAGCTAGGGAGCTCCAAAATTTCTCATTTTCTGGATAACACCCTAACTAAGTGTGACAGCCCTAGATATCAGATCAGATCATTAAAAACCAACCAAAACCCTACCCTACACACATAGGGGGTTTCGGCCTCCACCTAGAAAATATAGCTAGGAAGATTTCTTGGCTCTAAGCTCTTGGATCATACAAGTATGTCATGAACCTAGGCCATAGAAATTGGTTTAATGCAGATACGATTTTCCTACAATTTTTCATGGATTTTCAAAGATTTAGAGTCAAAAACCTAACATCCTTGATCATGAAAATATGAGGAGAGAAAGGAGAGATTGAGAGAGATAGAGTTGAACTACTACCTCCTATGATGATCCACTCCAAGTTTGATGAAGGTTGCTTCACAAAAATCCAAGCTTTCTACCTTCAAAAATGGAGGTTTTGGATGAAAGGAAAGAAAAGAAATGAGAGAAGAAGAAGATGAGGTGATTTGGGGGAGGGGGGGCTGCCGAAGGATATGGGGAGATAAGGTTGGAAATATTAGATATTTAGGGGTTTTATTAGTTTAATAATAGGAAAGGTAAATTGGTAATAAAATTAACCAAGGGCAATTTGGTCAATTCACATCCTGATATTTGAAATCTTCCCGACACTCGTATGAATTCCTCAAATAACTTGACACAAGGTTGGTATGAAAAACATCTGATCGTGGGTCTCGAAAAACCCTAAGACAGCTCGAATCGTCTCCTCGATCGATTATCGGCCCGAATATAAAATATTATTTATATTTTGGACGTCAGGACACATTTTAGGAAAAAGATAGAGGATCAAATTCTAAGACTAATGGTTTGGTTCATTAGTCCAGATTAGGTCGTGATAGTAGAAAACACTATCATCTGAAAAACGTAGATCGGTTTTTGTTTGAGTTTTCGGCCCAAAACTTAACCGAAGGCTCCTACGATTTTATGAAACAAGACTATGATTTTAGTTTTCCCAAAATCATTTTCTAAGACATAGATAAAAATATAAACTCATTAATTGAGTTTATCATCCTTAGAAAGCTCGAAAAATCGGGGTGTTACATTACTATCCCCCTTAAAATAATTTCGTCCTCGAAATTACATACCTGTGAACAGATAAGGATATTGCTCTCTGATCTTGTCCTCAGTCTCCCAAGTTGCTTCTCCAGTTGTATCATCCCAAATAACCTTGACTAAAGAGATTTGTTTCCCCCTCAGTTGTCTGACTCTCTTGTCCTCAATCCTTACAGGTGCGGTCTCATAAGACAGATTTTCCTTCAAGGGTACTCGATCAGTTTCAATTACATGAGATGGATCAGGAATATACTTCCTCAATTGTGAAACATGAAAGACATTATGTAAATTTGAAAGAAAAGGAGGTAAAGCAATTTGGTACGCTACTGGGCCAATACGCCGAAGAATTTGGTATGGTCCAATGAATTTAGGAGTGAGTTTTCTGGATTTCATTACCCGACCTACCCCAGTCGTTGGATTGACTCTCAGAAACACATGATCGCCTTCTTGAAATTCGAGAGGTCGTCTTCGCTTGTCTGAGTAACTCTTCTGCCTGCTCTGAGATGTCTTCATTCTTTCCCGAATTTGTTTGACTTTATCAGTCGTCTCTTGCACAACCTCGGGTCCTAGAATTGTACTCTCTCCATCATGATACCAACAAAGAGGAGTTTGACACTTCCTCCCATATAGAGCCTCATAGGGTGCCATTCCTATGCTTGAATGATAACTGTTATTATAAGTGAATTCAATCAGAGGTAACAGTTCATCCCAACTTCCTCGATTATCCAACACGCAAGCTCTTAGCAAATCTTCTAACGATTGAATCGTTCTTTCTGTTTGTCCATCCGTCTGAGGATGGTATGCTGAACTTAGACGTAACTTAGTTCCCAAAGCTTGGTGTAAGCTTTCCCAAAAATGCGATGTAAACTTCGGATCTCGATCCGAAACAATACTTGAGGGTATCCCATGCAATCTAATCACTTCTCTTATATACACCTCAGTCAGTTTTGCTACTGTGTAGTTTGTCTTGACAGGTAAGAAATGTGCCGATTTCGTCAACCTATCCACGATTATCCAAATCGAATCAAAATTCCTTGGTGTTCGGGGTAAACTCACTACGAAATCCATAGAGATACTCTCCCATTTCCATTCCGGTACATCTAGGGATTGCAGCATCCCTCCAGGTCTATGATGTTCTACTTTTGCTTTCTGACAAGTTAGACACGATGCAACGTATTCTGCAACTTGTTTCTTCATGCCTGGCCACCAAAATCTTTGTTTCATGTCCTGATACATCTTGGTTGCACCAGGATGAATACTTAATCCACTCTTGCGAGATTCTTCTAGAATCATCTTTCTCATCTCAGGATTGTTGGGTATACAGACTCGTCCATTGCACTTTAAAATTCCATCTGCTCCCACACTAAACTCACTAGCTTTCCCTTGTTCCACCAACACCGTTTTCTCTTGAAGAGATTCATCAGTAGCTTGTTGTTCGCATATGTCTTCCATTAATCCATTAGAGATCTTAAGCATTCCAAAACTTAGTTTCTTAGAACTTATCTCTAACCCCAAGTTCAGATCACGAAACTCTTCAATCAGTTTCAATTCTCTCACCATCATAGTTGAAATGTGAACGGCTTTCCAGCTCAAAGCATCTGCCACTACGTTCGCCTTCCCTGGATGCTATTGCAACGTGAAGTCGTAATCCTTTAAAAACTCCATCCACCGTCTTTGCCTCATATTTAGCTCCTTCTGGTCGAACAGATATTTCAAACTCTTGTGATCACTAAAGACATCAAACTTTGCACCATACAGATGGTGTCTCCATATCTTTAGTGCAAAAACCACTGCAGCTAATTCTAGGTCATGGGTGGGATAATTCTTTTCATGAATCTTTAACTGCCGTGATGCATAAGCCACCACCTTGCGGTGTTGCATCAGCACACAACCTAGACCTTGATGTGAAGCATCACAATATACTTCATAAGGTTCACTCGGTTCTGGAAGTATCAACACTGGTGAAGTAGTCAGAAGTTCCTTAATCTTTTGAAAACTTTCTTCACACTGATCAGTCCAAACAAAAGGTTGGTCTTTCCTCGTCAATTGAGTCAAAAACCTTCGATAGTGACCGGCCAATCCAACAAAACTTCTTATCTCGGTTACAGTCTTTGGTTTTTCCCAAGAAAGTACGGCTTCTACTTTAGCAGGGTCCACAGAAATTCCTTGTTTTGTGATAGCATGACCCAAAAATCCGACTTCTTCGAGCCAAAACTCACACTTAGAGAGTTTCGCATACAACATCTTTTCCCACAAAACATGAAGAACTTGCCGTAAATGCTCCTCGTGTTCTCCACGATTCTTAGAATAAACCAGAATATCGTCGATGAACACTACCACAAACTTATCAAGAAACGGACGAAAAATCCGATTCATGTAGTCCATGAAAACAGCAGGTGCGTTTATCACTCCAAAAGGCATCACGAGATACTCGTAATGTCCGTAACGAGTTCTAAAAGCGGTCTTTGGTATGTCCTCCGTTTTCACTCGAATCTGGTGGTATCCCGACCTTAAGTCGATCTTTGAGAAAACAGCGGCTCCCCGTAGTTGATCCATCAAGTCATCAATCCGAGGTAACGGATACTTGTTTTTAATCGTAACCTTGTTCAGCTGATGATAGTCCACACAAAGTCTCGAACCTCCATCCTTCTTTCTCACTAAGAGAACCGGCGCTCCCCATGGCGAAACACTTGGTCTGATGAACTGCTTTGATAACAAGTCCTCGACTTGTGTTTTCAACTCAGCAAGCTCAGTAGCTGACATTCGATATGCAGCTATCGATATCGGTCCAGTTCCTGGGATCAGATCGATGGAGAATTCTATGTCCCTTATAGGTGGCAAACCTGGAACATCCTCTGGAAACACCTAGGGAAAATCTCTCACAACAGGCATCTGACTCAGCACGATCTTCCCCTCGACTTCTAAGTTGGTCAAAAGCACGTATTTCGGATCTCCCTCTTTCGAAGAAGTTCTAACATGGTTGGTGGTTAAAAATCCAGAAATCTCAGTACTAGGAAAAACTAGGGTTTTATGTGCACAATCTAATAGGATCTGGTTGGAAGATAACCAATCCATGCCCAAAATTACATCTAATTGTATTAAAGGCAAACATATTAAGTCAACAAGAGAATGTCTATCCTGGATAACAATAGGACAGTTCAGACAGATAGAATTCACAACAACAGGTTCAGCAGTTGGTGTAGAAACAATTAAATCAAATGACAAGGAAGAAACAGATAACTCTAAGCGTTTCACACAATCCATAGAAATGAATGAATGGGTTGCACCTGAATCAAAGAGCACTAATAAGAGATTACCGTCTATGTCACACACTCCCTGTATCAAATCTTCGGAGTTCGAAGCCTCAACACCACTTAGGGTATAAACTCTTCCCCTAGCCGTTGGTCTTTTGGCTCCACCACTTCTGTCCGCAGTTTGGACTGGATTCTGTGCTCTACAATCCCTGGCAAAATGACCTGGTTGTCCACAACGGTAGCAATGGTCATTCCTCACGGTACAGTTATTTGCCAGATGCGATGAATCCCCGCACTTGAAACACTTCCTCCCTTGGTTTTGCCCTCCTTGACCTCCACTGCCCGATGCACGAGCAACAGGTCGATAAGGTTGTTTCTGGAAGTTCCCAGGTGGTCGAGAATATGGTTTCTTTTGAATTTGTTTCCCTCTCTGGTCCTGATATTGACCCTTGAATCGGAAAGGTCCTCCGACGTTTCCTCTATTGTCTCTCCCACACTTCATCAGCTCTATTTGCCTGCTTTTCTCAACGAGTGCTTGAAAATTTCTGATTCCTTGTGGTAGGACCGACTCTTTAATCTCATACCGCAGTCCTCTCTCAAAAGCTTTGCATTTCCATTCTTCCTCGGGATTATTCTGAAAGAAACGGAAGTACTTGGCCAACGATTCAAACTTAGCCGCATATTCTCCGACTGACATATCTCTTTGTTGTAGTCGCAAGAATTCCTGCTCCTTCTCTGCTCTTGCACTCTGAGGGAAATATTTTCCCAAAAAGCGATCTTTAAACAGTGTCCACGAAATCACCTCGTGATTTGCCTCCAGTAGTTGTTTCGTTCCCTTCCACCAATATTCCGCATCTCCTATCAGTAGGAATGTGGCATATGGTACCTTCACTTCTTCTGGACTACGTATCAACTCAAAAATTTTCTCGATTTCCTGAATCCAAAGATTAGCTTTCTCAGGATCCACGTCACCAGAAAACTGTGGCGGATTTTGAAGCCTGAAAGTAGTCAAGCTTCGACCCTCAGCGGCCTGGTCAGCACGGAGTTGTTCCTGAGCATTGTGGGCGTTCATGGTTGCAGTTTGGACAGCAATAGCCGCAACCATGTTAGCCATTGCCTGAGCAGCAAAATCCATTCCAGTTGCTCCAGCAACATCCTCAGCTTGGACACCAGTTCCCCGACCGCGACCACGTCCACGGCCACGGCCACGTCCACGTCCACGTCCACGTCCTGCTTCTGCTCCAAATTCTAGTTCCATATCTGACCTACAAGGCCCAAATTCAGTCAAATAGCAACCAGAAAATAAAGCAAATAAGCAGTTATGAACATACAACATTTCCAAGAAGGAAATAAAAAAAGAAGAGTAGTAACATCCCAACCCTCGGTTTCGCTACGCGAAACATATTCGCTACGCGAACCAGAGAGTCTGCCTGAGAAACAAAGAACAGCTCCTCGGACTCGCGATGCGAACTCTCCTTCGCCTCGCGATCCAGGAAGCCACATCACTCTCGGCCTCGCGACACGAAAGTTCATTCGCCCCGCGATACTAAAACATGCCCTCTGCTTCGCGATGCGAAATCCAGTTCTCTACGCGATGCAGGGGACCTGCCCGAGAGGAAAACACTACTCCTCTGTCTCGCGACGCGAATCCCATTCGCCACGCGATGCAGAGAACACATCTAGGAAGCTTCTCTGCCTCGCGACGCGAAATACATTTCGCTTCGCGAATCAGAGACCATGCAACTCCACTCCTCTGCCTCGCGACGCGAAACACATTTCGCCACGCGACGCAGAGGACATACCCAAGAAATAGAGCACCATTTCCCTGCCTCGCGACGCGACTTCCGGTTCGCGACGCGAGACAGAGAACATGCCCTAAGAAGCAAAACACAACTTCTCGGGCTCTCGACGCGAAATCACTGTCGCCTCGCGAGACAGAGAACATGCCCTGAGAAACTTCTCGGGCTCGCGACGCGAAATCACTTTCGCCTCGCGAATACAGAGATCACACAACAGCAAACACAACAGACCGATTCCCCAAGGATTCCCGAAAGACTCGACCAGCTCTAATACCACTAATGTGACACCCTTAAAACCCGTGCCACTTTCGTAACTCAACACACTTAATGAAACGATAAATAAAATTTCGCTGGTTTTACTTTCGGAAAATAAATCCTTTGTATAAGCATATTCTAAAAATCATGACAAATAATTTTTCTCATTAACCTATAGAACCACCACTCAAGACAGAAGAGGAAGGCTTATATATATATATATACATCAACTGAAACTATGGACAACATGTCCCTTTACAAAAGATCAAAGAAAGAACTCCTAAAAAGCTATAAACTAGGCAGCGACAGTCTGGAACCATATCTCTAAAACCTATGGCCATCAGTAGCCGTTAACAGACTACCCAAAAACCGCTGCCTCAAAAAATAAGGTCTACACCCTAAGCTGGTCCGACTAATGGAAGCCATTGGACAATCCCCCAGAGGGAGGTCCAATGCTGGAACCAGGGGAAGAACTCTGGGAACCTACATTCCCGTTCCCCTGTGGAAGGGGATCGGAAGCATCCGAAAGATGATCCTCCGGATCCTCCTGAGGATCCTCCTCAGGATCTTCCTCCTCCTCCTCTTCCTCCACATCCTCCACGACGTGCTCGCCCGCTACCAAGACAAAAGGCGGGGGAGGCATCTGGGGTGGCTGCTGCTGCGGGGACTGTGCAGCGGGGGCGACCGACTCGATCACACCCTGCTCCATAAGGGCCTGCAGCATCAACTCGATGGGAGGGAGAGGCACCTGGATGGTCTCCACTGTACGAGTGCTCTTACGCGGTCCCGTCTCAATCGTCCCACTTACGGTGCAAACCGGTCCGGTGTACGCCGCACTTTCCACCCCTGGGTGGATAACCCACGCGGCTGGGTCTGTCCTCCGATCAAATGCTAGGACGCGCATCCCTGAGTGCGCTAGGTGATCTGACGTCGGCTCCATCTGTAAACACGATACAATATATATACCAATGGACAACCCGTCCATAAACATGCAAGGGTGACACCCTCAAAACCCGTGCCACTTTCGAAACTCAACACACTTAATGAAACGATAAATAAAATTTCGCTGGTTTTACTTTCGGAAAATAAATCCTTTGTATAAGCAAATTCTAAAAATCGTGACAAATAATGTTTCTCATTATCCTATAGAACCACCACTCAAGACAGAAGAGGAAGGCTTATATATATATATATACATCAACTGAAACTACGGACAACATGTCCCTTTACAAAAGATCAAAGAAAGAACTCCTAAAAAGTTATAAACTAGGCAGTGACAGTCTGGAACCATATCTCTAAAACCTATGGCCATCAGTAGCCGTTAACAGACTACCCAAAAACCGCTGCCTCAAAAAATAAGGTCTACACCCTAAGCTGGTCCGACTAATGGAAGCCATTGGACAATCCCCCAGAGGGAGGTCCAATGCTGGAACCAGGGGAAGAACTCTGGGAACCTACATTCCCGTTCCCCTGTGGAAGGGGATCGGAAGCATCCGAAAGATGATCCTCCGGATCCTCCTGAGGATCCTCCTCAGGATCTTCCTCCTCCTCCTCTTCCTCCACATCCTCCACGACGTGCTCGCCCGCTACCAAGACAAAAGGCGGGGGAGGCGTCTGGGGTGGCTGCTGCTGCGGGGACTGTGCAGCGGGGGAGACCGACTCGATCACACCCTGCTCCATAAGGGCCTGCAGCATCAACTCGATGGGAGGGAGAGGCACCTGGATGGTCTCCACTGTACGAGTGCTCTTCCGCGGTCCCGTCTCAGTCGTCCCACTTACGGTGCAAACCGGTCCGGTGTACGCCGCACTTTCCACCCCTGGGTGGATAACCCACGCGGCTGGGTCTGTCCTCCGATCAAATGCTAGGACGCGCATCCCTGAGTGCGCTAGGTGATCTGACGTTGGCTCCATCTGTAAACACGATACAATATATATACCAATGGACAACCCGTCCATAAACATGCAAGGGTGAGAAACCAATATATGAATCCATAAACAATAACTATATGCCCAATCCACACAACAGACTCATATACTGTAACTCACTCAAATCATCATATAACATGGCATATATCATCAAGTACAAATGGCGGTAAATGCACAAGGGCTTCGTACCCCACAATCAACGTTATCTCCTAAACGTATGCATGGCACTTCCATATATCTCAACTAATATTCAAACTAGATTTCTAGATTTTCGGAAATCCCATCACCATTCGCAATGAGCTGATCAGGCTCTAATGATTAACACCAATATTTGGCCCAAAAACGAGTACTTTGAATCCCATGACACTACGCGATTCTCACATGGGGGCGCAATCAGAAGTACTCCACAAGAATACGGTCATACTATATTGTCCAACTCAAGGCACAATACGTTCCCAGAACACGTATGACACCATTGTCCATCAAGGCACAATGTCATGACAAATAAGTCATCTCAGGTTCTCCTTGCTTATCAAGGTCCCCCGTTTCACGGCACGTCTGTCCCGCATTTAAATGCATGAGAAAACTATCTAGTTTCCGATAATTGATCTTTGTCGCATCAATATTTCCTCGTTGTAGCATCAACGCTAACAACCACCATAATGTCTTAAACTCTTCAAATCTCACAACATTTTCTCAAAACAGGACACTTAGTCCAAAAACAACTCAAATCCCAACATCCCTAACCGATGCACCAGTCAAGGACACCGGATTCAAGATATAAAAACATTCTCAAGCTTACAAGACCACAAGGATCGTCCTTAAGCCGACAGGATCACCACTAACACGGATCCTTGATCCACGTGTTCTACAGAATTCTAGAACCCCGACGTCTCGGTTTCTAGTTTCCAAACTTCAAAACCACTTTTCTTGAAAACTCGAAAACCCAAAAACCCCAAATCTCCGATACTTACACAAAGTCATCGGGATCGGTTTTTCATAAAATAAAACTTGGTCCAGAGACCATTTCTTTTTCTTTCGTTGTTTTTCGGTAAAATACGAACTTAAAACAAAGCTTGCACAAACTCATTTTTCTTGAATAAACTCAATTTGACTTTGGAAACCACATTTGTTTCAAAAGGGTTAACTTATCAAATTAAGACATTTGAAGGTTTCTAATGCCCTAGTTGCTTTCAAACTCCACTTCTCATTATTAAAACACATTTCAGACTTTTAAAGCTTTTAAGATACACGATGTCGCATCCTCATCAAAATTAGGTCCCCTAATGCCTAAATCCCATAGCAGGGCACACGATACATCCATATAAACATACAGCAAGTGTAACATGCATTCAACTATACCAGCAGTTACATCAATACATATTTCAATCAACAGCAGTCAATTAAGAATACAACCAACATCAGAATACAAACTATTTAAATACAACACAAACACCGATGCAGCACATAGCTGTCGGGAATGGAATTTCTCAGGTTTATCCCCTTACCTCTTGTAGCTTCCAGCTCAACTTTGAACACCCGATCAACTTGTTCACCGCCCCAGCACCCTGCCGATCACTACATACACGTAAAGCATATCGGCATTAACTTGCAAAACAAAGATTTCTCCTAATGCACCACCCCTAGGGTTCGGCCCTATTACACTAAAAATAGCTAGGGAGCTCCAAAATTTCTCATTTTCTGGATAACACCCTAACTAAGTGTGACAGCCCTAGATATTAGATCAGATCATCAAAAACCAACCAAAACCCTACCCTACACACATTGGGGGGTTTCGGCCTCCACCTAGAAAATATAGCTAGGAAGATTTCTTGGCTCTAAGCTCTTGGATCATACAAGTATGTCATGAACCTAGGCCATAGAAATTGGTTTAATGCAGATACGATTTTCCTACAATTTTTCATGGATTTTCAAAGATTTAGAGTCAAAAACCTAACATCCTTGATCATGAAAATATGAGGAGAGAAAGGAGAGATTGAGAGAGATAGAGTTGAACTACTACCTCCTATGATGATCCACTCCAAGTTTGATGAAGGTTGCTTCACAAAAATCCAAGCTTTCTACCTTCAAAAATGGAGGTTTTGGATGAAAGGAAAGAAAAGAAATGAGAGAAGAAGAAGATGAGGTGATTTGGGGGAGGGGGCTGCCGAAGGATATGGGGAGATAAGGTTGGAAATATTAGATATTTAGGGGTTTTATTAGTTTAATAATAGGAAAGGTAAATTGGTAATAAAATTAACCAAGGGCAATTTGGTTAATTCACATCCCGATATTTGAAATCGTCCCGACACTCGTATGAATTCCTCAAATAACTTGACACAAGGTTGGTATGAAAAACATCTGATCGTGGGTCTCGAAAAACCCTAAGACAGCTCGAATCGTCTCCTCGATCGATTATCGGCCCGAATATAAAATATTATTTATATTTTGGACGTCAGGACACATTTTAAGAAAAAGATAGAGGATCAAATTCTAAGACTAATGGTTTCGTTCATTAGTCCAGATTAGGTCGTGATAGTAGAAAGCATTATCATCTGAAAAACGTAGATCGGTTTTTGTTTGAGTTTTCGGCCCAAAACTTAACCGAAGGCTCCTACGATTTTATGAAACAAGACTATGATTTTAGTTTTCCCAAAATCATTTTCTAAGACACCGATAAAAATATAAACTCATTAATTGAGTTTATCATCCTTAGAAAGCACGAAAAATCGGGGTGTTACACATCCCAGGGAGTCAACATGAGTTCATAAAGCAACTCTAATCCCTAGGAAAACACGATTAAGTTTTTTCTATAGTTTGGTCGCGAATCGACGAAAGTGTTATTTTCCTCGATTTGCGTGTTTTTGGGATTTGGGCCCGAGACCGAGAGATATTCTAGCCCAGAACCATAAGTCATAGAATTAATATTCAAATCAAAATTCTGACTAGCCAATAAATATTTACTTGTGATATTCTCGATTTGCATGATTTCGGTAGTTCGACCCGGGGCCGAAACATATTCTTGCCTGGGACATGGAGTCATCATCAAATTCAAATTTCACACCATCCAAATGTCACTCTCATGGTCAAATACGTATATCTAAAGTTATCACCAAAATGACAAATATGATTTATGTTTTAATCCAACTTTATGACAATTGCCATTTTGAGCGTAATCCTTTATTACACAACATTTTTTTTTTAACTCTTCTCCCTCTCTCCTCTAAGGAATGGCCGAAGCCACTCCCCGCTCACACTCTCATCACACTTCAAATTCTCATCACCTTCTTCATCTCATTTCCCTACCTTCTCTCTATGACAACCATGGCTTTCTCTCTCTAATCTCCATAACCATAGCTTCAGTTTCTCTCTCTAGAACCACTCATCTCACTTATTCTATTCAAAATAAATACATCACCTTCACCTACTCTTCAAGCTGTACAACTTTCATGAAGAAAGTTTTGTCAAAGGAGCAACTTCATTTTTGGACTAACTTCAAGACTTCACATTTTCAACTTCATCCTTCAAGAGTAAGTATAGGTCTACTCATTTCCTTCATCTTTAACTCTTGCCCTTCATGAAAAATCACCACTTTTTTTGGTATGTGATTTTAGAAAATACCTCCTCCTTAGAGCTTGTTATTTCTTTGTTAGGGTTTCAACTCATGAAAACCATTTCCATCATCCTTTCAAGGAGCTCTTTGTGGATCTACAAAAAGGTATGGGGAAGTGAACCAAAGTCGGACCTTAGGGTGGGTGAGAATGTGTTATTTGTGGTCTTGAATGTCTTATTTGTTGAAAAAGGGTTTCACTTTGTTGTGGAGTTCCTTTGTGATTTGGTTTTGTAATAATGTACTGCTGGATGTTGTGACATTGCTTGATTCTTTGATGTTTTTCTCTTAAACTAGACATTGGATTTCGAAACTTTTTTTTGATCTTGAAATTAGACATCTTGGGATTCATTTGGGTCACACATTTCATTTGATTTCGTAAAGATTTGATTCTTGAAAATCTGTTTCAAAACTGGCTAAGGGTTGCTGTCATGAATTAGAGTCAACATTCTTTTTTTTTCGTAAAACTGTACTGTTTGAATGACTATTTGTGAAAGCTAATTTGATATCCAAAAATTAGACATCCTAAGATTTCTTTTGAGTACTTGTTTGTCCAAATCGGAGTTCGTTTGGTTTGTCAAATGCTTGTCCAAAGTTGGGTCTTGTGTGCTGAAAAATATGGTATACGGGTTTTGATTTGATTTTTGGATATGATTGTGTTAATGTTGTATATTTGGCTGTGAGTGTGATATTGTAACATCCTAGAAAATAAAATAAATAGATATTATAATATGAGGAATATTATAGAGTTTTTGGGAGGTTCAGAATATATGTTTTAAGCCTTTGAAGTAAATAAAAGTGATTAAAAATAATTAAAAGTGGTTAAGAGTGATTTTCTAAGGGAAATTCACTTCCTAACATGTGAGCATGCCCGTGCTCAATATCAGCACGCCTGTGCTGGAGAGCACGATTTGCGATGTTGGAAAATGCTGATTCCAGCGCTGGGTGCTAGGGTTCCAGCGCTGGGCGCCCTTGACAATGCTGAGCGCCACCTGTCCGGCGCTGAGTGCCAGGTCCAACAGATCACGTTCTTTTTGGCTCGTGCAAAGAGCACAGCCGTGCTAAATAGGAGCATGCTCATGCTTGACGTCAGTAACGTCAAAAGTGAGGGTTTGAGAGGGGGACGCATTTGACCCCTATTTATACCATCTTATAACACCCTAGTGCAGCCAGAAACCCTCTTTGCACCCTAAAGCACCTTAGTAACGGTTATGGAGCATACCCATGCTTGGAAGATGGGGTTGCCACAAACAATGAGTTTGGAAGGAGAACAACAACAACAACAACAACAACAACAACAACAACAAGTGAAGGAGATTCAAGGTTCAGGAAGTTGACATATAGGATTCTCCATGGGGTACGCTTGGAGATTCTTGGAGGTCTTCAAAAGGTGAGTAGAAATACTCTTTCTCACCCTTTCCATGGTGCAAATTGTCTTGGGATTGAGTTATGCTTTCAAAACATGGTTTTTGGAAAATAATCTTATGTTTGGTCAAATCCTGATTTTCTAAATTTGGGGGTTTTCCTTTAAAGTGTTCTTATCATGAAATACGTGTTTATTATTGAGATTGATGCTATGATGTTTATGATGTATACATGATTTGGTTGATTGACATGCTATATTTGATTATATGATGATATTGGTGATTGTGGCATGATTCAATAACTGTTAAATGTGATGAATGCTGTTTGCTGTAATACCGCCTATGATAGGAGTATCGAAAGTAACACCACCAATGAATTGGGGTGTTGAAATATGAAATACCGCCGTAATGGGATATCGAAAGCAACATCGCCACACGTTGGGATGTCGAAATGAGTAATACCACCAGTGTACAATGGTTGGAATCGAAATGAGTAATGTCACTGAAGAGAAGGTGACATCGAAATACCTTCATGAGTAAGGTAGGCAATGAGATGCCATTGTTATGTGCAGATTGATAGTCATATGACATATGTGGTTTTTGGGATTATTTGATATATGACACTTTGACATACTTGAATTATGATGTGTTGATGATTACTGTTTACTGCCAATAAAAATTTATATTATTATTATCATCATCATCATCATCTTATTATACATTATTTTGAAAACGGCGGTACCATGGACAGTTTTTCCGGTTACTGCACTGGCTACGAACAATGTTTTTGTGAAAACCTTTTAAACTGTATTTCGGTTCACCGGGATTTTATATCTCATTAGGAGTATTGTTTTCAGAGCCTGAAGACGACCCTATTGAGTAGCCAGATGTTTTGAAGGCTATCTTTTTTGTTTTAGAGCTAGGTTAGTATTGTATCACATATGCCAAGAGGACCTTTTCATCGTTTAGTTATTTTCTTATGCGAGATGTTATAGATGCTCGATTTTGAGGCTTGAAACTTATTATGTTATTCGGTTTTTGAATTGATGTAAAAAAATATTTTGGAATTTTTATTGTATTAAGTATTTATTCAATGTATATTTAAGAAATTTTTTTTAACATGTTCTATTTAAATTAATTATTTTGGGTTACTAATGTAACAAATGGTGTTACAGATATTATTGACCATCATATTGATTTATGTGATATATTTGATTATGATATGTTTTGATGAACAAATGGTCACCAAAGACCTAGTACATAGGTTCGGCCATGTATTGATCTAGGCTTAGGAAGTTGTTCTTTGGAATCTAATGTGATTTACATGTTCAATGATGGAACTAAGGATGAATGGAGCTAAGAAAAGTCAAGAATAAAATCAACCCCTATGTGAGGATATGCAATTCGTTTTTTTAGGGTATTCCTCACATAGAAAATGATTTGATTTTGTAACCATATGATTAAGTAATTAAATGGAGTTAGTGTTAATCAAGTAAAATCAAGTTTTCACGAAAAACCTAGCATCCCAAAGGATGGTGTAGGTCACGGCCTTATGGCTTAAGTTAGGGTTTCAAAATGTTTTTGATACTTAACTTATGATCATATGATTTAACCAAGTCATTGATTGATTTAATTGAACTAGTATTGAAAGGATCAAATCTTACTAGGATTTGTGATCATACACTTCAAGTAAGTGTTTTTCGAACATGTATTTCAAACTCAATAAGTTAAAGGTGACACCATGGTTTAGGCGGTGGAATTGTCCATGCTTTAGCTTGATGCTTAATGGCTTTTTCAATGGGGCTTGACAGTTGTTGGCTCACAAGAGTTCTTTATTGAGATTTAAGAGTGAGGACAAAGGAATAATACCTTTGGAACTCTTCAACAATTTATTTATTTCATGTAACTTAGAAGAAGTTATCTCATCACTTTAATTTGAGTTAGTTTTAGTGGACTTAAATAATAAGATTTTGGACTTCAACAATATGTCATGTATTGATATATGCCTTAGATGATTTTACATCATCAAAAAAGGTTTCATAAGACTGAATTGAACAAAGAACATTTTTGTTGCTTGCTCGGCAAGTAACTGCGTTTCAAGAAGGAAACAATGATGAACAAGGATTGGATTTGAAGGATCCACCTTTCATAATACACTTAAGCGTTTTGGGGAAACATGGATAGTCCAAGGAGGTGTTTGGATCCAAAACCTTGGCCCTATCCAATGGCCTATTTAAGGGCTTCCAAAGAAATACGCAAAGACCAAAACTTAAGAACAAATTGGGAACCAATGATAGACCAATGAGGTATTGGGTCCAAAAGTTTGGGATCTATCGTATAAGCCTCTCCAATGGCTTGGGTTCTGGAATGTTACCAAGGTTTATCCGGTTGATAAACGTGAACGTACACGCCTTGTAGGCTTAACCATATTGCATAAACATTTTGTGTCTAGGGCAAATTGGTGCCTAGGAAGTTGAGCTTACACCTAGTGCGGGTGCGGATATTGGGGTGACGACGTTCAACGGTCATGGCAATGTCAAAGTTGGAAACTCCACAAGTGACTAGTCGGTAGCTCCTCTGTGTCATGGCATTCCGTGCACTACTTCGACATTTGCAACTGGACATTAGTATATCCATAGTTTTAGAGTGTCATCATGAAAGCCTGTTATTGCTAGCAACATTATGTTTGAAAGCACATTTTGCCCAAGGTTGGCACCTGATGAACATGTACTATTACCACTCCTTCCGACTGTTCCTCTATAGCTCTGGAGTAGGGTTAGAATCTTGTGGTTGCATGTTGGGTTGGACCAAGGTCTCATTGTGCATACTTTATTGCATTCTCGCATACTATGCCTGATATGTTGTTTACCTGATTCTATTACTAGAATTGTCTGAAAATTGGTAATATGACATTTATATAGGCTAAATACCACTTTTGGTCCCTTATCTTTTTTTTTAATTTTGGTTTTGGTCCCTCTTTTATTATTTTTTTCGATTTGGTCCCTTATCTTTATTTTTGGTTTCAATATGGTTTTTTTGCTTTTAAATTGTGATATAGAGAGGACCACATTGATATAAGTTTTGTAAACTAAGGGACCATTTCGAAACAAAAAAGTAAAAGAGGGACCATATCAAAACAAAAAGAAGGATCACATAGGTTTAATTTTTGCAAAATAGGGGACGATTTTGAAACAAAAAATAAAAGAGGGATCACATTAGTATGATTTTACAAAATAAGGGACCAAATCGAACAAAATAATAAATAAGGGATCAAAACGAAAAATAAAATAAAGATAAGGGAGTAATGCTACTTCCATTCATCTTATATGTTAATGATGTATCATGTGCTATGTTGTGTCTGATAAATCTGTGAGTCGTACCATTTTCCTTCACCGTAAGTTGTGTTGATTTTCGGGAAGCTTACCTCTATTGCTCGGTTGTTTCGTTTTCTCTATATGTGTGCTATCCTTAAAGGACGATGATGTCGAGATTTCATCTGACGCTACGAACGAGGTTCTATATAGACTTCACTATGGTGCGACTGTTTTGCACGTCCGACTTTATGGATCGGTTGATGAAGTACCTTGTATGGGTCTCAATCACCGTCGGCAAGAATCGTGGAGGAAAGAGTCGTATTCGCGTCATCGCTAATCTTCACTTGTTTCTTCGTCTATGTGTTATTGTGAGTGGAACGCTAGGTGAACTTTCGACCGGTGCGTTCAGTGTCTCTTCTTAGGCAAAAAGGTCTTTTATTTAGTTGCATAGAGTCAGGGAAACATTCTTTTGAGTGGTGTTCTTCCCTACGGCCAGCTTAGACTATTCTTTTTATTGTTAAGTCTGTTCTTTGGCAGAGCTGCGTCTCCGAGTACCCTATCTTTCGGAGCTGTGTATCCATGGCTTTATGTTTAAAGTTGCATTCTTTTATTTCTTTGACTTTATTCGGGTTGGGTTCTTAAGTAAGTCTCTTTGGAATTTATGAAACAAACCATGGAACATATATATACATATAAATATATATGGTAACTTATAAAAAGGAAAAATTTACCCCATCTTTGCTAAACAAATTTTAAATTAACCCATTTTCGGCCGGTTAATATTTATTATTTAATTTTCTGCACTCATGTGACGCCCTCCGGAAAAAGGGTGCTACAATTGGCCTAAAGGCGGTAAATCCTTCGTCACTAGTTGGTCTCGTCGCATACTGTGGCTTCTTGCTGGCACATTTGAAGTCACGGCTTACCGGTGCCAGATGCCGCGCCACTTTATCTTGATGGGTCGTTTTCTTGTTACCTTGCAAACCAAAACTGTAGAGTCGAGCAACTCTAGACTTGTAGTCATCCTCAAAGATTCTGCACTTGTTCACCAAAGTAGAGAAAACACGGATTTCGTGATAGCTGATGGCTTACTTGATCTCTGGACGCAAACCATTCTCGAACTTCACACACTTGGAGCGATCATCCATTGCATGTTGGTACAGTGGATAGTGAGGGGACAGCTCCTTAAGTTTGGCGGCATACTCTCCAATGGTCATGCTTCCTTGAGTCAAAGCCAAAAACTCCATCTTCTTCTTGTCACGGATGTCAGCTGGGAAATATTTCCCCGAAAACCTCTCCTTGAAGGCATTCCAAGTAACAGCTGCGCCTTTGGCCTCCAACTGTTGGCTGCAATTCTCCCACCAGTGCTCCGCTTCCTCCACTAGTATGAAGGTAGCACAGGTCAACTTCTGCGCATCCATACATGCCATAGCCCGAAAGATCTTCTAGAGCTCGCAGAACCAGGACTGAGCACCTTTCAGATCATAAGCACCTTTGAACGAAGACAAGTTATTCCTCTGGAATTTATCCAAACCTCGAAACTTAACAGCCCTACCATGATGATTCTGTTTCTGATTGTTGTTCTGAGCCATGGCATTAGTCAACAGTTCCAGAGCGTCAACGATCGCATGATCGTTCCTACCAGCCATAACTTCCTACATCGTCCAAAGCAAACAACTTAACATAGAAAATTAAGCCCAAAACGAACACTAGACACTTAATACTCTATACCATCCTCATAGACAATCGTATAAGAGTATATAGAAGAAAACATACCAGACACATACCCCGGCCTGTAGGACAGATCGGCTCTGATACCACTAAATGTGATACCCGCTACCCTACATATGATATATAATAAAATAAAACATGCAAGTTAAAAAAAACTTAACATAAGAGGTAGCAAGTAATACATGATCCAAAACGTTCAAAACATAACGTAACAATTGCGGAAAAACATAAAGAAAACAAAACCCAAAACCAGATGTCACATATCAGAGCTGGTATACAAAAATACCGATAACACATCGGATAACAACTTAAACGTAAACTGGTAACCTAACTACGAGTAAACGATCTCCTCAGGATTACTCCTCAACAGCTGGCTCACCCTCCTCTGCATAAAACAAGGTACATGCATAGAAACAACAAAGATAGGGAGCAAGAAATCGTATATATGAATATAAAACGGTAACAGAATAGTTAATAAGATGAGCATGCAACACACAAACATACAACACATAATATATGTCATGTTAAAGAATGCGTGCAATGCGATGCAACATCACTACTCCATGCAGATGTGGATCCATCAACTCTAACTCTGGAATGACGATTAGGAGTACATATCCATGTTGACCATCCTGCATCAACGTTGGAACACTCACCAAACCATGGGTGACGTCTATGGATACTCTCACACTAATCTTGATAACGTACTGTAGCTCGTCAGGGTAGTCAGGTTGTCAATAGGACACTTCGACCACGGGTTTCAAGTCCATGCCATAACGGAACTTCCTTACCCAACTCTACCCTTAAGGCCGAGATAACACCCATCGTGGCCTCCACCGTCACGATTCATCGTTTGATTTCCACCCAAACTATCATCGTTATGCACTGATGCATGCAATGTTCAACAAACATGCAAAAACATGTCCAACCATCCACCATCATAATCATTAACAATGATTGTTAAACTTTGACCATCAACGATGATCATTATCAACATAACTTGACCATCAATGATGATCATTAACAACATCAATGTGCGATAACTCATTGTTACCGTCTTAACCAACAACATCAACAATAGCAACATCTTCATCTTAATCATTAAACTTATTTATTATTGAGTCTTAACTTATCATTATCTTCATTAAGCGTTAGATTAAATCTTATATCGAAGCCTAAAGTCTTTATTTAAAACATTACCTTTGTTCCATTAACTATCCTCAAGGTCATAATCTATACTCCTATTTATGATATTATTAGGCCAAAAGGTTATTTAAACTTCTTTTAACTAAGTCTGAGAAGTGCTCTCAGATCTGCCCAGGTACACAGTCATGCATGGCTTGAGCATGGGCGTGCTTACTGTGAGCACGGGCGTGCACACTAATGCGCGGGCATAGTAAAACGTCGATTGTGAAATACGGACGTGCTGCCCTAGAGCATGGGCTTGCTCGTTCGCTAGTGCACTAGCACGGGTGTACCGGTTTACAGCACGATCGTCCACGTTTTACTGAGTACTGAGCATGGACGTGCTCAATGCCATTACAACGTTCTCAGTTCTGGAACTTAAGAGTTTTCTAGGTTTTAAACACTCAAATCAATCCTAAGGTTCTTTGACTAATCTATTGGGATACAATCTCACCCCTCATCAATATCTTCATGTTTTATGAACATTAATTAACCAATCCTAGTTTTAGGTCCAACACTAACATCCCTATGTCTTTGATTAACATAGCCAATTAACAACACATCATTATCATCATAACATATACTATTTTATCAATATATCTCATCACAATATATCATGGTGCATGAAAACAGATTATCACATACAACCAACAATCAATCATTCAACATATCATGTTGATTCAACAAGATATAAACATATAGATGAACATAAGAATATGACAATGAGGATTCAAACATCAAATACATCATGTGACAACATACAAACATGCCAATTAGGATTCCAACATTAAATACATCACATAACAACATACAACTAGGGTCATGGGTTAACCCTTCATCTTATGCTACCCCAAAACCTATATATTCATATTGATCTCTTCCCCCCATACCTGGTATGACGATCTAAAAGAGAAAATGGAGAAAAGAAGGTCCACAGGGTCACGTCTCACGAACGCTCTATGTCACGAACGCTCGACCTCACGATCACAGCCTCAAGGGATCAGGAACAATGGCGAGAACCAACCATTAAAGCAGCCACGACAGCAACGACTTCCCTCAAGAGAAGAACGATGAACAACAAGGTTGATCTCCTTCAAGAATCCTTGGTGATGACAACCAAAATAGTGGGTTCCCTTGTTGATGATCTTAGGTTGAATTATCAAGCTCAATGGGTAAGGCTTCCATAGAAACTTAAGAATACATGTATTGTGCAAATCAAGAAAGAAGAAAATCAGAAAATGGATGAAAATGAGGAAGGGGGAGAGGCGCCACAAATCCAAGGGGATTTGATAAGCCTAGTGAAGATCGCAACAAAAGTCTTGGACTCTTGATAAGATCAAAGGGGGTGGCTCAATCAAGAACCTAAGAGAGACAAAACCCTCACAATTGGATTCAATCCAAAATCAACTTCTTAGTTATCTTTCCATTCATTATACTCGAATTATATAGGAGATGGGGCTGCATAGAATATGCATACAAAGGTCATCACTAGATGACAAAACCCCATTCATGAACATCCCACTAATTGGTGTAATAAAAGCTTTTACTCATCCACTAAGTGGCTAAATAACTATCCTACTTAAGTGACTAATAAAAAGTGGTTCCATAACTTTTAAAAGAGTTACCTAGGCATGCAAGCCAAAGGTTGCCCTCCTAGAAGCTTCCAATTTCGTGCATCCTCATGAAATGGGCTTGGTCATCATATAAATTTAGTGTAGCCCACACTTCATGGACGCCAAAGTGAAGTTCCCCCAAAATTGGATCCACACAAAGTCTTTTACACTTTATTCAACTAGAAATAAAACTAGTAAATGGGCTTTGAAGATGCTCACGCCCATCAACATCATATGTCTTCAAGATGGATAAGACAAGTAACCAATTTGGGCTCCACTCCATCAAGACTTAAACTTGGGCTTGTTTCCATCAAGGTTGTCACCACTTGGTTTAAGACTTCTTGATCTTTCTTGATCCTAGCTCTTGTCATGGGTCCACCAAGTCATTGTAGTGCTCCTTGGTCCAAGCTCCTTAGTGGGCTCACATCACTTGGAAAGGGGTTTAGGAATCCTTGTTGGAGAGAGAGGAGGCATCTTTTGTAAGTCTAAAACATTTGTGACAAGCTTAGGTCGAAGGCTTAGGTATATAAAAGGATTAGGCGAAGTAGGCTGAACAAAAGCCCAACTTACATTTTGCTGCTATGCGCGAAGCATGGCCGTGCAGCCCTTTAGCACGGGCGTGCTGGCACATCAGGTTCACTGATTTGGCCCTTTTCTAAGGCAAACTATACCAAACACATTCCTAGACATCTCTTACAAGCTTAACAACTATAGATAACACATAACAACACTTTATAACAAGCAAACAAAATTTGGGGTGTTACACCTGCATTTCTGGGCTCAAGCACTTGGGTTTCTGATCCGGTTGCTTGTCCTTGTGCCCCTTTCTGTAGTGGAATTTTTTTCTTGTGCTAGGGCAGAGGCTTCCTTTCCAAAAAACTGAACCTCCTCTTCATCCTTCTCCTCTTCCTCTGATTGTTCTGTGCCTTGCTCTTCAGATGCCTTGGCTTCAACTTGCTTTCCTTTGCTCGTTGACTTAGTGGGCTTGACCTGTTTTAATTTCTTTGATGGAGGAGGAGTGGGATGCTCCTCCTCATCTTCCGAGGAAGCATAATCAGAACCAATTTTGCCAATAAAGTCCTCATGAGGGACCCTAGTCTTTATGCGTGGCTGCTTCTTGGAGGGAGCTGGCGTGGGTGCTTTTTCTGGTGGGACTCCTTCTTCTTCATTTTATTTTATTTCTCTTCATCTTTATGTTCTTCATTAGCCCCCTGTTCTTTTTGGGGGCTCTCCTCATTCTGCTTCTTTTTCCTAAACTCAGTAGTAGTGGTTTGCTTGGTAGAAGGTGGGGTTGGCATCCAACTAGATGTGTGGGTGTGACTGCTTGCTGGGGTGGCATTGAGATTTTGGGGATTGAGACTAGGATTTACTAGCTCGTCTTCCTCTTAGTACATGGTAGAATTTCCACTGGAAATTGATAAAATGGAAAAACCATTCGCAGGTTGTCCACTTCAATTACTCGTCCTACCACTTGAAACACTCCAGAGAGAAATGCCAAAACTTCTAGTTCTGCAGAATGTGTTGCTGTAACATTTCAGGAAAGGCGTCAACTTTTTGCTCCAGCCTTGCTGAGTGATCTAGCTGCTCAGAGGCCTGATCATGTGGCACATTGGAGGGTCCTGCCTTGGCAACCTTGTAGAACCTCTGGAGTGCTGCAACATCTATGGCTCCCTGGTTCTTCTCAAGTCCTTCTCCTTGGCACAACTCCACCCCACTTTTCAAACGGAGCTCAGTGATCAGACAAGGGAAAATCAGCTTACCCTTGTTGTGCATGGCATAAACAAAAATTTCTTTTAGTATCAACTCGCCAACATTAATCTTCTTTCCCTTCATGATGCAGTGTAACGGTACCAATCTCTCCCTTTCAATAGTTTCCATTTGGGAGGTGGGAGAGATTTTGTGCCTTAAAAAGTGGTACCACACCTTGGCATGGGATTGTAGCTTGGGTCTAGCAATCTTCATGAGCATGTCAGTCTGAGCCAGCCATTCAATACCCTTCACTATCAACTCCTTCGTCATCTAGTTTAACTGAACATCAATAACCTTTTTCAGCAAAGGCTCATACTCATCTTCCTCATCCTTCATGCCCCACTTTAGATTCAATGATGCAGCAGAGAAAGACACCTTAGCCCCACGAACCACGTAGTATTGAGACTAATATTAGCATAAAACGCTCTTACTAGGGCTAAGAAGAAACCCGTTGGGTGAGCACCAAATTTCTTCCACGGGTGTTGATTTATCAGTTAAGCAACCTCCTTTATCAGCCCATAGTGAGTTTCAGAGGTTAGGGCAAACTCTTTCTCAACAAAGGGATTTCTTTTGAGCAGCTCATCATTGTACTTCTTCATGGCCTCAACATCCATGAACTTGGTATAGACCTCCATCTCATCACTTGAAGTGGACTGAGCCTTTTTCTTGGCTACACTCTTCACACGGCCTCTTTTGGGAGTCATGATTAGTATTTAAGGTTGAGAATGAAGTTTTGAGGAAAAGGAAACTTAGGGTTTCAGGTAGAAGAAAGATGGAGTGGGGGGTTCAGAGGAGAATGGGGGATTAGGTGAGGTGTGGGGGGTTATTTATGCTGGAAAGAGATGATGGGATTGGGAGGGATGGTGGTGTTATGTGTGTGCTGGAGAAGGTGGAGAGAGAAAAGGGAGGGTAGTAATGGGTGGTGGCTATTAACCGTTGGGTAATAAGTTCCAACCCCTTCATTTCCAATTTCAAAATGTGGTCCAAAAAATTCAAAATTGTTATCGCTTCCCAAAATTGTACCCGCGTCAACTTTTTGAGCTCCCTTTTCACCAAATAAGCCCATCGAGCAATACTGCCACACCCTGCTTTTGTTAGAGCAATCCCCATGACCCAACATCCTCTCATTGCAATGACTTCTTTCTTCCCCCTTTTTTTGAAAAGTCACAAATGCAATAAGCTCTCTTATAAAAGGGCTAAGCTGCAAAAATGAATTATTGTTGGGTTGCCTCCCAGTAGTGCTTGGTTTAACAAGTCCTCAGTCTCACTTGGCCTAGAGCATCATGGAGGATCAATCATTGTCGTGGCTACCTTCACTCTTTCTAGAGGCTCACCAAAATAGTGTTTAATTCTTTGGCCATTCACCTTGAATTCTCTGCCACTTCCTTCATCTAACAAATCCACAACACCATGAGAGTAGACCTTCATAATCTTGAAAGGCCCTGACCATCTTGACTTTAATTTTCGTGGGAACAACTTTAGCCTTGAGTTGAACAATAAGACTTTTTCCCCCACTTGGAAGCTTTTCTTATGAATTTTCTTGCCATGCCATGCTTTTGTTTTTTTCCTTATAAGCTGCAGCATTCTCATAAGAGAATAGCCTATGCTCTTCTAGCTCATTCAATTGTAACAGCCTTGTTGCACCAGCTCCCTGAAGGTCCAAGTTCAGCTTCTTCGTTGCCTAGAATGCCTTATGCCGCAGCTCTATTGGCAAATGGCATGACTTACCATAAACCAGCTTGTATGGGGACATCCCCAAAGGATTTTTGAAGGCTGTACTGTATGCCCAGAGAGCTTCATCCAAATGCTTAGACCAGTCCTTTCTTGTAGGATTTACAATTTTCTCCAAGATCTTTTTGATTTCCCTGTTAGTTAATTTAGCTTGGCCATTAGTTTGGGGATGATATGCAGTGTCCACTTTATGTTTAACTCCATATTTTGCAAGTAATTTTGAGAAAAACTGGTTGCAAAAATGGGTTCCTTCATCACTAATGATTGCCCTAGGGGTACCAAATCTAGTAAAAGTGTTCTTTTGAAGGATTTGGGTTACCACTTTGGCATCATTTTTAGTGGTGGCCACTGCTTCAACCCATTTTGAAACATAGTCAACAACTACTAAAATGTATAAGTTTCCAAAAGATGGGGAAAATGGCCCCATGAAATCAATCCTCCACACATCAAACAATTCACTTTCCAAAATAGTATTGAAGGGCATTTCATGTTTGCTGGACAAATTCCCACCCTTTGACATCTATCATAGTGTTGTGCTAAATCATGTGCATCTTTAAAGAAAAAGGGCCAGAAATAACCTGATTGGAGCACCTTGGCAGCAGTTCTCATGCCACCAAAATTGCCCCATATGGTGAAGAGTGGCAATGCTTCAGGATATCAACAATTTCTTCCTTTGCTACACATCTTCTCATTAAATGATCAGGGCATTGTTTATACAGATGTGGCTCATCCCAAAAATAGTACTTGGCTTGATGGAAGAACCTATTTTTCTGTTGGGCGTTCAAATCTACTGGAATCACTCCACTCACCAAGAAGTTCACTATATTAGCGTACCAAGGTGTTGCAGCATCTGTTGCTGCAGCATCCTGGACTGAAAGTAATTGCTCATTAGGAAATGATTCTGCTATGATTGAGTCCTTTGAATATGCAACAACTTCAAGTAGTCTGGATAAACCTTGTTACAAGTATTCAACACCTCTTCAGGCAAGTATTCAACACCTCTTCAGGCAACATTAAGTATTCTTTTATAGACAAGCCTCTTCAGGCTCAAGTATTCTTTTTCAGACAAGCCTCTTTAGGCTCATCCAACTAAGGTTTGAAAGGAGTTTTGTTCTACTAACTCACTATGTGTGAGGATTTGAAACTTAAGCTCAAAACTCTAAAACTATACTCTTTGCAGAGAGTGATATGAAAGTTTAAGAATAGAGTAAGCTTGTAAGCTTTTGATTTCTTTTGATTGTTTGTTTTCTCGTATGATCGTTCGTTGTTCAGTAGTATTTTCACTTTGCATCTTTGAAGGAATTTATAGCCTTCAAGACTTGAGCAAACTTCAGTCTTCAACGGATGAAAAAAGAACCGTTCTGAACATGTATTAAATGCATTATCCCGTTGAGTCTGATAAGTTGTTGAGGGTCTTCTGAAAAGCAGAGTAGACTATCAGGTGATAGCTCAAAAAATAGAACCGACTCCTTCTCCTTGTACCCGAAAGTTGCCTTTTGTCTTTCCTTTTGGAGATAGTCAAATCTTTGTGTCAGGAACACACTGGCTTTAGCGCTTTTGTTGGTACGAAGATTACAAGGAATATTTGTCTAAAGGATAATATGTTTTTACACGAGGAATAAAGAATTCAAACTATAAACAATACAAGTCCGCACTAAAATAAAAGTCCATAGAATAAAACAGATGGACTGTTACATTTGATGTTTACATGAAGAGTCTTTGGACTCAGATAAGTTTTGAAATAAAGCTTTGGTCCAGCGAGAACTAGAAACAGAGCTTTGGACGAACTATGTCTTTGGACTTACAAAGTCTTTGGACTAAGAATTTCCAGCACATTTAAGATAAACTCGTTAGTCCATAACGAATCTTTGTTCACTTAGATTAGTCTTTTGCTAGCATCAAAATCTTAAGGGATTTATGGACCATAACCACTTTGGTCCCAACAATCTCCCCTTTTTTGATGATGACAAAAATACTAATTTGATTGAACAAAGTTTTCCTAGAGAACTGAAAGGCCCCCCCTAAGAAAAAGTGTCTAACAAGCATAGCACATGAAAGAGAGAAAACTTCAGTCCAGTAAAAGCAGGCATAAGACTTAAGCAAACATATGTGCAAGCACCTACTATCAGACTTAAGAATTCAAGCAATCAAAGTTATCATATATAAACAAAGAACATTGTTTAATAAAATTCCCACGTTTTCCCATGTCTTTTTCTCCCCCGTTTTGTCATCAGACAAAAGGTGAAGTCAGACCATCATTGTCAAATAAAAAAAAACTTAAAAGAAAGAAAAAAAAAATTTAAGAAGGAGGAGGAGGAGGTTTGGGGATGAAGTTCTGAAACATAGCAGCAATCTGCTTGAGCAACTCCGCATTGCTAGCTTGGATAGCATTCGTGATTGAATGTTGGACGAACTCTTGGAACTCAGGAGGAACAAAGATACAAAGCTTTCAGTTGTGGACCTTGACGACATCAGGGTTCTGCTGGTTAGGAATCATGCTCAGGGCATTGGTCGGAGAGGTCTCAACCAGATGAACAATTGAGATAGGATGGGGCTGAGAGTTTGGATGCTTAGAAGCATTTGGTTCAGACTCTCCTACTCGTTCTTGTATAGTAAAAGGGTTTGCCTCTTCAGACACTTGAATAGGTTCACAAGTGACTTCTTGAACTAGCGGTTCAATCCATGGAGAATCATAAACTTCCTCAATGTTTATGGGGTACAGAGGGATCCCAAAGATGTCATCAGCCAGAATCATGAATGTGAAATCCGATATTTTGTACTTCCCATGGACTGTGGGAGTTTCTGACTTCTCTTATTCAGTTAGACCAGAAGATGATGCTTCAGCTGCACATCTCTAGACGGTGTTTTCCCAAACAATCCGAGCATCATTGTCTCCATTCTGCCAAACAAGTTGCTCCAAGCAAAGTGGAAGGACCTCTACATCGTCTTGGGGTCTTTTCCAAAACATAGGATCGAAGGATGACCTATATGGCTTTCATTCGGTGGACCGTCGTTTTCGAGCGTCCTTGTCTCTGTTTAAGTCCAACATTGGAACTCTTGGACAAATTCTGGGAGGAACCACTCCAACAAAGGCGTCTACCTTCTGCTTCCAAAACCTCTTAGGAAGGTTGTGAAGAATTTTGGCTTCCCGAGGCATCTTATATTCCTTTCTGATGGTATAATAGGGAATGAGATCCCTAAAGTTTGAATATTCTTTCCACTCAGAAGGATGGCAGGGAATGAATTGGTCGTCTCTTTCCAAGATGAATTTTTTCAGTCCAAAGGTTCGTGACCTTTTCTCTTCAATTCTTTTCCATCCCTTTTGTTCATGAGGAGGAATGATATGACGACCCACATTGTAGTGACACCACATGAAGGCTTTATCCATGATGAGATTTGGAAACCTTTCTCGGTAGGAACCTTTTCTGAATCAGATGGACAAGTAAAGGTCCATTGGAGGTAAAGCTTTCACTAGGGAGGGGTGTATCTGAGGGTTGATAAGGGTGAGGGGTGTAGCTTAGAGGGATAGGCAAAGATTGAGGTTCATACTCATATTCTCGGAAATGGAAAGGTGGTCGAGGAGTTGGTGGAGGAGGTGGATAATCATCGATGTAACTTAAGAACAAAATAGGCCAATTATGGACAATTTCAACTTGATCATCGGTTTGGGTTTGTTTTTCTATGAAGGGTGAGACGACCCATATAGATGGAATCATCCCATTGGCTGCAGAACGTTCTCAATGCTCTGATACCACCAAAATGAGACATTGTCGGAATATCCCATTAGTCCCAAACTTATATTATTATCTATGCCTAACCGTATTAAAGCAATAGTGTGGTATTCAAACAACGTAGCGGAAACAAATGCGTTATAGCATGCAAGCCTATGGAAAACATAGAGTAGATCAGAGTAACGCAGATAAAGATAACTATATAGATATTGTGCATAACCATAGCCCCATCAATAGGGCACTATACATACGTATACAAGCTATACAAAACCAAACCAAACGAAACGAAACGAAAAGGTACATCTAAAGACAAAAGAAGAAAGGACTCTTAAGGCTTGCTAGCATTCCCCCAACACCACACTCAAAAGTACATCAAAAACCTCACCACACAGTCCTAGGGACGTACTGGCAGGCTCTCACCATTAGTGATGAGGATGCCCTGAACTACCCTAGCCCTCGCCATGAGTACGCCTATACCTCACCAAAGGCTCATACTCTGACGAAGAGCTGGAAACGACGATACGACGCCTCCTATAGGTCCTCAGGTATTGCTCGGTATGCCTCCTCTGACTTTTGTAGACATAGCCTCGCCTACTGGATACCATAGATGACTGTGGCGTTGCCCACCAATAGTACTGCTCTCCCTGCCTCTGTGGGTGCCAGATCCCGGGAAAGGGAAGAAACGGCACAACCCTGAACGATCCTATCATGTCCTCCACGTGCGACGCCCCTCCTCTGAAGAGAATGCTCATTGGTCTAGTATAGACCATCAAATAAGTAGAGGGGTCCACGCGCCACCCTCTCTCGCCATGGTAGACGATCTCGATCAACCCCAGTACTAGCATCCTCGGTACCGACATAATAAAAGGGTGTACTCTGGGGTCCATCAGCTGGCTCCTCGTCTTCAAGCAAACCAAGAACCAAACAGAATGCAAGAAGCAGTAGACAGATAAGAAATGCGGCGCACAGCAAAATCAGAATGACCACAGTAATGCAGTAAAAACAACAGCAAGTAACAGATAACAGGTATAGCATGTATTAACAGTTACTGAACACAACCACACGTCTCCCAAGACAATACATGCAACAGACATCCATCTCCATGAGTCTCACTCTCAGATCAATCCTCTAGATCAGAATGCTAATCCCATACAGCATGTTGGCCGAAAACTCACAAAGCTGGTTCCCCATCGGAATGGTTTCACACCCAAACAAGTCCACATCGGAACAGGTTTTGTGTTGGAACGGAGTTAGTTTGTCTAAGAAACCGAACCGCTCTCCGTGACCAATAAGATTGCATCCCCCTTCCATACCGGAATTAGGGTGTCTTGGTCGCCTCAGAACATTTGCCTAGAACGTGGAAGGCTCAGGGATTAGTCGGGAAAACCGGACTGGATCGGGCATCACAACAGGATAGGAGCAATGTACCTCATCCGTCACTGTAAACTATTCCCGAGACCGACAACATTCCCAAGGTCACTCACTTGACCGCCTCTTCTACTCTCCGTACCCGCACTCAAGTACAACTAACCTCATATGACGTTGGCAACCCATACTACCTATCATACGGCCTCGCCACTTGGCAGTTGATGATATGCAACAAACATCCTCAACGGGCTTGATACCGGATCTCACGTCTAAACACTCAATCAACAACAATCACGATGCCGCCGCATCAACACGGCCACAGCCTCGACGCCACGCGTCCACGAGCCACAGCTCAAATAACACGGCCACAGCCTCAAGAAACTATCATAACAGCAACGACACCATCCACGGTATCAACCCGATAACAACACGGCACACAACCAAACTTAACTCTAACGATTTTCCACCACAATGCTCAACATCACAACATACAACATAATAACAACAACAGTCACATCAACAACAACATATAGTTGCATACCACATACCAAGTAGCATATAGGCACGTATACAGATGGCAAGAGCAACAATTAGCCATCATACAGTCATACGAAGCAAATCATCCTCAATCAACAGTTCGCTAACCTAGGGTTTCCAAACTTAACGGTGATAGCCCAAAGTATGCTAAATCTAGGGTGTAGGTACTTTATCGGGGCTCAACCACTAGTAAGGTTAGGGCTTCCCTACACAGAGCATAAAACGCAACTACAGTACTCTTGCCTTCTCGACGGCAGCAGTGCTCTTTCTCCCCACCTGAATAATTGGCATGCAAACCAACACGAACACTGGCACGTCCTCCCACGCACCCACGAACATGAAGAATAGCCACGGACAACTCCCTAGTCGTGGCCTCAAGCTCCAAAGATCAAGAAATCATGAACGCGGACTTTGCCTTAATCACGAGCATAACACATATACAATAGTGTTAGCCCTAGGGCAAGCTCAAAGTCAAAGAGGAAAGGTAAAAACTTGAAGAAGCACGAAGAACACATGCTAGGGATTCGAGTTTAACTTGGGCGAATCGAGAAAGCAATCCTTCAATGTCGTAGATAACTTTGCCGCGATCACAACCGTATAGTCGAAATCATATTCTGGTAGCTCGATTGCCTCAAACACTCACTTACTCTCACTAAAAATGCAGAGCTTCTCTCACTAGGTTGAAGGAACACTTTGAAGATTTCGTGCAAGTGAGGAAGATGGAGAAACTCACCCAACTTGACCCATTGTGCACGCTTTAGGGTGGACATTTTGCACGCTTGAGCGTGGGTCTCTTCCACGCTTGAGCGTGGTGCCTTGTCCACTCCACCTTCACCCTGGCCTGACACGTGTAGCACACGCGTCAAAAAGCACACTAGCTGGCAAACGTACTCAGCTTGCTTCAGCATGCACAAGGCCAACGCCTGAGTGCTGGCACGCTAAGGCGTGCACCCCTCTCACGCTTGAGCGTGCTGCTTAGTTGGGAAGAGCCTTCTAAACTTCTGACTTCTCCAGTTTCTCGTTTAACACCTTAGGCACTTCCAACCTTGTTCAAGCCTATTCCTAAGCTTCCAACTAGGTCTTAAACTAACACAAAACAATTCACACAAGCATCCACAGCCTTAATCGAGAACAACCAATTCGATTTACCACCCCTCTTACAAAAAATTTTGTCCCTGAAATTTCCATAATGTCCCTGAGAAAAGATAAAGATGACACTGGTGCATCTCAGCTTCACGCTTCCACGTTGAATCTCCCGTTACCGAGTTCCACTCCACTCTGACTGACGGAATGTGCTTGCCGCGCAGTTCCTTGATCCTTCTGTCCACGTTTCGAACAGGTGAAGCCTCGTACTCAAGGTTCTCTTTCAGTTGGATCGATTTGGGATCTAGCACGTGTGATGGATCAGGGTGGTACTTTCTGTGTTGAGAGACGTGAAAGACGTCGTGAAGATTTGACAGATTCGGTGGCAAAGCTATCTGATAGGCTACAGGACCGATTTGTCGAAGAATTTGAAACAATCCTATGAATCTAGGTATTAGCTTTCTGGATTTGATTGCCCTACCCACTCCAGATCTTGGGGTGACTGTCATGAAGACATGGTCGCCATCTTGAAATTCCAAGGGTTTTCTCCTCTTGTCGGTGTAGCTCTTCTGCCTATCCTTTGCGATCTTCATCATCTTCCGTATCTTACAGACTAGTTCTGTTGTCTACTGTACCAACTCCGAACCCAACAGCTGACTTTCTCCAGTCTCAAACCAACACAACGGAGTCTTGCACTTACGTCTATACAGTGCCTCGTATGACGCTATGCCAATACTCGAATGAAAATTATTGTTATAAGTAAACTCGATCAAAGGATGGCACTCGTCCCAACTCCCCGTGTTCGCTAACATATACGCTCTTAAGAGATCCTCCAAAGATTGAATTATTTGTTCAGACTGACCATCCATTTGAGGATAATAAGCAGAACTCATACTTAGCCTAGTTCCCATCGCAGTGTGCATGCTCCTCCAAAACCTTGAGGTAAACCTGGGGACATGATTCGAAACGATACTTGAAGGTACCCCATGCAGTCTCACAACCTCCTTGATGTAAATCTGAGTTAATCGTTCCAGAGAGTAACTCTTGTTGATAGGCAAGAAGTAAGCATACTTCGTCAACCTGTAGATGATTACCCAGACGGCATCGTACTTTTTCTGAGTTCTCGGCAACCCAGAAACAAAGTCCATGGCAATGCTATCCCACTTCCATTCTGGGATGTCTAGTGATTGCAACAACCCTACTGGCTTTTGGTGTTCAATCTTCGCTTTCTGACACACCAAGCAGGTTAGGATATACGCCGCTACCTCTTTCTTCATCCCCGGCCACTAGAACAACTTCTTCAAGTCCTGATACATCCTGGTAGCCCCCGGATGAAAACTCAGCTTGCTCTTGTGTGCTTCCTCCACGATCTATTCTTAACTTCGCTATCCGCTGGCACACAAACCTGATCACCATACCTAGGCAGACCATCAGTACCTCTTCAGAATTCTGAAGTCTTACCTTCCTCTATTAACCGGTTCACGCTCTCGAGGTACTTATCCTTAGCTTGCTTCTTCCACAAAAGGTTCAGGAAATCGCTAGTCACTCTAACCATCCCAAGATTCATCCTATCCTCGACGATTTCCATTTCCAGATTAAGATCTCTAAACGTCTCTAACAGCTCTAGGTCCTTTACCATCATCGCAGACACGTGTAGGGATTTCTTACTGAGTGCATCCATCACTACATTCGCCTTACTTGGATGGTATTGCAGGTCGAATTCTTAGTCCTTTATGAATTCCATCCACCTTCGGTGCCTCATGTTCAACTCTCTCTGGTCGAACAGATACTTCAAGCTCTTATGATCGCTAAATACGCTGAATTTAACACCATATAGATAATGTCTCCATATCTTCAATGCAAACACTATCGCAACCAATTCTAGATCATGCGTTAGGTAGTTTCGCTCATGTACTCTTAGATGCCTAGAGGCATACGCCACCACTTTTCTTTCTTGTATGAGCACACATCCTAAGCCTTGATAAGATGCATCACAGTATACATCGAATCATTCTAAAGGATATGGTAGCACCAACACTGGTGACGTGGTCAGTCTTCTCTTCAGCTCCTGAAAACTTTGCTCGCAAGCCTCTGACCACTCGAACGCCTTCCCTTTTCTGGTCAACTGCGTCATAGGTAATGCAATTTTAGAGAATCCTCCGATGAACCTTCGATAGTAGCCCGCTAAACCAAGAAAGCTTCTCACCTCGCTTACAGACTTAGGGTTTTCCCAACTCACTATGGCCTTGACTTTCGCAGGATCCACTGCGATTCCATCCTTAATGATCACATGGCCTAGAAACTGAACTTCCTCTAGCCAGAATTTGTACTTCGACAGTTTAGCATACAACTGTCGGTCATTTAGCACTTGCAACACCGCCTTTAGATGCTCTTGGTGTTCCTCTCTACTCGAAGAGTATACAAGGATGTCGTCGATGAACATAACAACAAACTTGTCAAGGAACAGTCAGAAGATCCTGCTCATATAATCCATGAACACTGCTGGAGCATTAGTCACACTGAAAGGCATAACTAAGTACTCGTAGTGACCATACTGACTCCGAAAAGCAGTCTTTGGCACATCTTCCTTCTTAACCCGGATCTGATGGTATCCAGATCGCAGGTCGATCTTAGAAAACATAGCTGCTCTTTTTAGCTGATCCATCATATCATCTATCCGTGGTAATGGATACTTGTTCTTTATCGTCACTTTGTTCAGCTGACGAGAGTCTACGCACAGCCTTGAGCTTCCGTCCTTCTTCATCACAAACAGCATCGGTGCTCCCCACGGAGATGCACTGGGTTTGACGAACTATTTAACTAGCATCTCATCCAATTGTTTCTTTGCTCTACCAGCTCCACTGGAGACATTCGATAAGGCACTATCGATATAGGCCCAATCCCTGGTACAAGATCTATAGCAAACTCCACCTCTCGCTCTGGTGGCAGTTCGAGAATATCATCGGGAAACACTTCCGGAAACGCTCGCACGATAGGTAAAGCTTTGACACTAGGAGTCTCCTTTGCTCCCATAGTGAACAGCACCACACATCCGTCTGATCGTCCACCTGTCAAGAGACTCTTGTTGGCAGGCATCAATCCAGATCGCTCTGAGAAAAGAAGGGTCTTGTTCGAACAGTCTAACATCACATGGTTGTCCGAAAGCCAGTCCATGCCTAGAATTACATCGATCTGTTGCATAGGCAAATGGACCAGGTCTACAAGAACATGACAGTTTTCTATCGTGATAGGACATTTAAGGCATATAGATAAGGTAGTAAAAGAATCGCCAGTAGGCGTTGAGGCAGTCAAATCATAGGGTAATGATGAAACAGGTAACCCTAAATGATCCATGCACTCTACCGATATAAAAGAATGAGTAGCTCCCAAATCAAACAAAACTGATAAAAGTTTACCAGAGACTAAGCATTTACCTTATATCAGGTCGGGGCTTCGAGAGGCTTCGGATCCCCTCACAGCAAACACCCTTCCGGTCCTTTGTGGCCTACTCTGCTGACTTGCCACTGCTGATCTTGCTCCGCCACTCTGAGTTCTCCTACTCGACTGTTGAAACTGAGCCCTTCTGCTAATGTAACACCTTGATTTTCGAGTCTTTCCTAATTAATCAGTATTTATTAACTTATATTTTATTCGAGGACTTAGGAATGGAAATAAAATATTCCGAGACCATAATCAAGCTCAACGACATCGTAGGAAGCTACGATTAAGTTTTGAGTCGAAAACTCAGAAGGAGTCCGGTATGCGTTTTTCATTGACAATAGTGTTTTACTTCTATCAAGAACTAATTTTGACTCGTGAATGAGACAGTAAGTCTTAGAATGTAATTCTCTACGTTTTGGTTAAATTTCGAGAAAAAAAAATCACTTCCTGACTTTTTTTCGAGCGGAATCTTCAATCGGGTGACGAACGGAGCCACATATGGACTTACCGGGACCCGACAACGGATAATCTTGATATCACATCATTTTATATCATTTGGGAGAGTATGACAGAGTCGTCATGACGTTCGGAAAAATCTGGATGCGAAATTACCAAAATACCCCTAACCTAACCTTTGTTCACTTTTACCATTTGGCCCTTGAACCAAATGACCTTTTTACCCTCAATGAGTTATTAAGAAGGCTGAAAAGCCCTTATCAGCTCCCATTTTCATGCAGAACAGCCCTCCAAAGAGAGCCAAGAACAATTCATCTTCCTTAGAGAGAAACTAGGTTGTTTCTTTGAGAAATCCTTGAAATCTTGTGAGAAAACCTTGAATCTTTGATCAATCTTCATTCATTCTTAGGTAAGATCACTTCTATGATCTACTAGATTCTTGAATCTCTCTCAATCTCAAGATCAAAATCTTGTTTCATGAAAATCCATTTTATGATCCAAAACTTTGAAAATCCGTAGGAAATTGTAGAAAAATCCTTTTAATGGGAAACCAATTTCTTTGAACTCACTTCATCATCCTTTACCTAAACCCAAGAGCTCATGATCTAATTCTCCTCCTAGCACATTTACCCCAAAATGGCCGAAACCTAGAAGAGAAGATGAATATTGTTTTTGATCAAATTTTTGATTTCTAACTCTTGATTCCATCCTTAGCTTTCCTATTGTCCTTGAATCCAAGTGATGGAAAACCAAATCAATTTCTAACCCCTTTTGCCCAAAATGGCCGAGACCTTCATGTTTAAAAATCTTGAGTTTTGTTTCATATTTTTGAGTCATAGGACTTGTAGTAGTGTTAACCAAGTACATGAACCAACAATCCAAAAGTTTGGAATCAAATGAGATCGCTAGCCTTTTTATCTCTCATGGCCGAACCTTATAACTTTTAGGGGAAGGAAAAATTGTGTTTTGATGTTGTAATTTGATGTTGATTTGTTATTTGAATTGTATTGTTTTTGATTGTTTTAGGCGACGCGAACGAAACCGGAGCCGAGAATCGTTCAAGTTTGGATTGAGTACTTTGAGAGGTAAAGGGAGGTAGTTCATTTAAGTTTGGCAGCTTCATAGTGCTTGTTTGATATATGTAATGTGATGGCTTTAATTGATGATTTGGAGATAAGCTTGAATGATATTTGAAGTTGTTTTACTTAATGAAACATAATTGTATACTTGTTGATGATTTGTGGCATTGATGCCTTGGTTGATATTATGATTATGATTATGGACTGTTGATACCTATATATATATATATATATATATATATATATATATATATATATATATATATATATATATATATATCCTGGATGAGCATAGGACTGGCTATGTCTTGATAAAAATTAAAATACACGAAAACCGAATTCAAAGTTTTGAAAAACGAGTTTTGAAATCAAAAAGTTATGTTTGGGAAAACTTGTTGCTTTTTCAAGAAAAGTTATCTTCCTTTTTGGAAAAAGTGATGTCCTTTTGAAAAGAAAAAGTGGTTTTATGGAAAGTCGTGCAAAACGAGTCTTGTTTCAGAAAAAAAAAACGTTTTAAAAAGGCGTGAAACCTTAGAAAAAGGGTTTTGTTTTCAAGAAAGTGTTTTTCCCGTAAAATGTTCTCTTTGATCGAAAAATGTTGTATTTCAAGAACAACAAAAGTGTTTTATTTTCCAAAGTTGTTTTGAGAAAATAAAACCAAAAGGAAAAATGACGGATCTTTGAGATGAACCCAAACCTAGTGACCGAGAAGTCGGGCTAGTGTTTTGTGGATTGAGCACTTGGACTTCGTGTCCTGTGTTTTTGATTTGAATGGGCTTAATGCCGTTTGGAACGAGTCATGGGCTTTATGCCTCAACAATTGAAAGATTGAACGAAAAAGAAAATAAAAAACTTTCTGTGTACATGCATGAACCGGCAGACATGCTATTTGAAACCGAGCTACAACTTACGTAGTTGAGAATGGAACCGGTTAAGACCACTAGGTCTATAGGGGCATTCTGTGTGTCGAGACTCCACAAGTGGCCGGTGGCCTCGCGACCCCGTGCCGTGGTAAGTCGGCTACCCAGTACGAATGAACTCGATCAGGGACTGGATTATTCATGATATGGTGAGACGTGGTACCCTGGAACAATTGGAGTTTGGACATAAATTGAGAGGCCGACTCATGAGGACAATTGTGTTACGGGTGTTACTACGGCCTATCGCTCGATGTTGGGAAGTTAGAATCTCCGAAGTACATGAATTAGAAAGATGATATTGAAGTCTCATGCATCATATAACTCATGATTGTGTTTGAGATATTATATTGTGTTATATAGATAGCTGTTATTATAACTGTATTTATCTGTGGATGTTTATACTGCTGTTTGTCGCCAGTGCGGCTATCGTGATAAAATTATTATATGAGTATCTCACCTTTGCCTGTACATGTTGGACACCCTGTTGTGTTTTTGGAACACATATACAGATGTTGTTCAAAGGTCCCCGCGGAGGCGTGAGGACTCACTTGACGGAGACTTTTGAAGAAACTGACTTTGGGTTGTATCCCAATGGCTAGTTTTAGCCCGACCAGCATAGGAGTCCTTTTTGTAGTAGTCTAATATTGTCTTACTGCACGTATATGGAATTTATGTTCTTAAGTCTATAATAGGATATATATTAGACCTAAACCTATGTTATGTTTCTGTTTTATGCACCTTAATTATTATTGTGTGTTGTGAAGTTTATTTCTTTATCTTGAGTTTGTTTTACCTATACATGCAGAAAATTTTTAGAAACCGCGTTTTCGAACGTAGCTCAATAATTATATTATTTTTCGAAAGCAACCAGCGTTTTATTTCCTTGATGCAGTCCCCTGCACCAAAAACAAGCCTTGATTTCTTGTTGCCCCTGGCTGGAGTTGTTCCCTCCATGATTAACATTAAACTAAACCGGTCGATCATAAGGCCTTGCCCTCTGTTGGAACCTGCCACCTCTGCATCTCTGGCCGCTGCTTCGCACTGGTCCCCCACTCCTAACCTGTGGCTGGACTATCCCTGTCCTGTCATGACCTTCCAGCACAGTGCACTTCTCCACCAACTCAGGAAAAGAGCTTATACTCAAAGGCAGCATTGCTCGCTTCAGTTCTGGTCTTAATCGATCTTCGAACCTTCGACATACCCATTCTTCATCCGAATGAACTTGATAAAACTGAGAAAATTTGAGTAGCGCTTCTAACCGCATCGCATACTCACCCACGGACATCTGCTTTTGCTTCAGGCACAGGAACTCATTCTCTTTTTCTTGCCTGACGCTCCTCGGGAAGTACTTCTCTAAGAAGCTCTCTCGAAACAGTTGCCATGTCACAATCCTTCCTTCGGCCTCTAACAGATTGGCTTTGGTCTTCCACCAAGCTTCCTGAGACAGCCCCTCCTTGGAGGTCCCATTTAGTAACCCGAACTTATATTCTTAATGTTATAGCGTAGCGCGATTATATAGAAATACGAAAATATTAAAACAACCAAAACTTATACCACGACCATATATAACATACTTATAAAAGTACTGGCTCCATCAGCCTACAACAACTATACCAACTACAAAACCTCAGAGTATGCAACACATATAAACCGAAAGCATGGCAACAAAATAAAATACGTAAGACTTCCTCTCCTGGCCCCAAAATACATCAAAAGATAAAGACTCACTGGCCATACACACTTAGCCTACTAACACACTCTCCTTTAGCCTGGATGACAGATACCCTTCACTCATACTCGTGGTACAACCACTGAAAACCTCTCGAGATTGGGGTCTGTGGCTCTTCCCCCAGCATCGGGCTCGTACGGGGTGTCATCCATTTCTTCGTCAGCTGGCTCCTCCATCGGATCTTCTCACAACATCTGAGAACATACAACGTGGAAATAATAGGGATAAGAATCACATCTCATCATAGATAGGGATAAAGGTAAAGCAGTTACACTAATATCACAACCACACACAATCATCACCAACAAGCATCCTCGGGGTTTATTGAGCTTAACTACTGGTCTCACACTCTCATGCACCTAGACCTTACATGAAGATGTGACCACATTCCTACATCACAATGTATCCCCTATTATGCAGGATACTCATCCCCTACCAAGAAGGATGAAAGTCAAATGTCATCCGAGCAGCAGAATCCGTTACACTCACAAGTACATTACATCCCCTACCAAGCAGGATGCTCACCCCCTACCAAGCATGGTGACACTATTCCCTATTCCCGATAGGAATAGCTGTCCCGGTGTCGGATCGGAGATCTTAGAAGCTCACAGTAGACCGACCAAGCATCTATCTGTAGTTCCGATTTGACCTCGCGTAATCCCAGATCTACGCGGCTGTGACATCACCACACAATGCAATCTAGCATGAATCCTCACGACTCATTCCAATCAACAGCTTAGTAACTCAACCTCATCACCTAACATACTGAACACTAACACTCCCTACCAAGCAGAGTGTTCACGACTATCCATAGTCCTCAATCATCTCATTAGGTTGAGTACAGTGGGTTATTCCCACCAAATGATATTATTTCACACATCGCCCAATTCAAAAGGATCATTTCTTAGCTCTAGGCATCCCAGCAATCATATGTGCAATATCATGTTATGTCACAACATATTATCATCACATCATCAAATGAGGCAAATAAGCATATTATCATAATATCACCAATTAAGACAATAAAGCACCTTATCACAATCATGGTAAAACACATATCCACAATCACATCATAGCAAGCATATAAACATGTTAAACATACGACCTCAATCAACAAAATATCAACCTACGGTGATAAGCCTACAATGCCTAAGTCTACATTGGCACTACTTTCCGGTAATTTCCAACGTGGACTTAGGTGTTGTCTGTAACACCCCGATTTTTTCACGCTTTCTAAGACCGATAAATTGTATAAATGAGTTTATATTTTATCTGAGGTTTATAAAATGAAATAAAATAAACTATGACCACATTCATACTCTACGTCATCGTAAAGAGCTACGATTAAATTTTGGGTTGAAAATTCAGACGGAGCTCGGTTTGCGTTTTCACTGACAATAAGATTTTACTGATCAGAAGACCTAATTTTGACTCGTGAATGAAATAGTTAGGCTTAAAATCGAACTTCCAAAAAATTTGACAAAATTGATTTTTCGCACTAAAAAGTGAAATAATATAAGTTATTCGGGCGAAATCTCAAATCGGGTGACGAACGAAGTTGAATTTGGATTTACCGGGACCCGCTAACGGATAAACGTGAAGTCACATCTGGTCACACCACCCAGGAAGGCGTGCCAGTGTCATGATGACATTAGAAAATATCTGGACGCGAAAAGACCAAAACACCCCTAACCTTTTTCATAATTACCATTTACCCTTGGATGAAAAGACCATTTTGCCCCTTAAGTGAAATTTTTTGGACACCCTTGCCCCTCCCTTCATCTCACACGCCCCTCACCTCCATGAAGACCCCATTCACTTCCTTTTCTTCATAACTCATCTTCTCCTCACATTTTCTCACCTTTTCTCTAATTTTCCTAAGAAAACTTCAAGAGTTTTTGTGAAGCAAAGTTGATAATCTCACTCATCGTCATCCTCCAAGAGGTATGAACTCATCCTTTGATCTCTCAATCTTCACATTCTTCCATTGAAAACTTGTTTTTCATCTATGTTCAAGATTGAACTTCAAACTTCATAAATCCATAGAAAATTGTAGAAAAATCCTTTTAATGTAAAACCAATTTCTATGAGTTAGTTTCATCATCCCCTTTCATTTTCCAAGAGCATGTAATCAAAAGATGTCCCTAGCCCATATGGGTATGGAGAGGCCGAAACCTATAGGGTAGGAAAGCTTGAGTTTTTCTTTCAAGTTTTGAGTAATGAGACTTGTTTTAGTGTTATGTATACCTAAGGATCATTCATCCAAGAGATAGGAAATTTTAAACATCTCTAGCTAATTTTAGAGCCCTAGGGTGGAACCCTAAGTCTAAGGAAATAGGAAAAATTTGTGTTGTTAAATATTGATGTTTGAATTGATTGTGTGAATGTAGTTGGTGTTGAGTATTCGGGCGAATAATCGGGAGATTCACGAACCGGTCAGACGACTTTTCATTCAGAGGATTACTTCACAAAAGGTATGGGGAGTGAAGCTCATCACACCAAAATTGGTGGAAGATGAAAATGGTTGTTTATGTTTTGTTTGGGTGAAACCCTTTTGCTTGGGTTCACTACTTTATTGATGAAGTTCTCTTTGAGAACATGATTGTAATAATGGCTCTATGCTTAGTATGTGTTTATGATGATGTATGCTTGGATGGAAAAATATTTTCATGTATGTTGAAAACCATACTTTGATCTCTAGATCAAGTATGGATTTTTATGCTTGATTATGATTGAATGATGCATGATTGTTGTTCATCATAACCTTGTGATCATTTTGAGCTATGACTTGGCAAGCTAGTGAAGCAAAATCTTCACCTCCCATGGGTGGGAGTATTCGGCCATGGTTGTGAGATAAAAGAGAACATGAGTTGTTCTTGAACATTCAATGTTTTTGAAAGTTAGAATGTGTTTTAGTAACTTATATTTCAAAACAAAACAAGAAGTGATTTTGATCCAAAGATCAAATAGAGTTTCGGCTTTCAAGGTTTTTACTAAGGTGAAAATGTATTTTTACTTTAATCGTAGTTTATCCAACTAACTAAGTGTTTTAAAAATAAAATGATGAAGGTGATTTCATGAAAGAAAAAGTAATATAAAGTTACCTTAGGTTTAATGGGATGTCACACTCTTTTGAAAAATAAGTTAAAATTCAATCTTCAAGGTATAAAGAGGACATTGTCTTCAAGTTTGCATTAAATGAATCATAGTTTGAAAACTGAATGAAATTCCATTTTATTTTACACTAGCTTAGATCATGGTTAACACTAAGTTAGTGAGGAAAAACCCTTTTCAAATAAGTTAAGGTACTCTACTTTAAGCAAGAAACAAAGTTATTTCAAATCAAATGAGTTTTTCAATTAGAAAGGTTTTGGTTTACAAAGTCTCAAATCGAGAGTTTTCAACTCTAAATCGTAACGTTTTACACATGAAAATCTAAGTCAAGTAATTAGCTTAGAGTAAAAGAAAAGAGGTAATTAAGTATGGTATATGGTGGAACAAGACCATGTACTATACCATTGATGATTTAGTTCATCAATAACTTCATAAGACTTAAGTGAATCAATGCCCTTTCATTATTAGAAACTCAAGGAATTAATATCTTAGAAAGGACCAAAGACTTATCAAAGAGGATTCTCAATCCTTCTTCAAAACACTTAGGACTTGAGTTGTAATTCATAAGACACAAACATAAACATGAAACGTTTTGGGTTTTGAAACAATAGTTCGATGATGGACCGGTGATTCGGATCCAGGACAATCGTTCAATTGTTTCATTCTTGTGATGACTTGATCCCGGTGGGATCACGAGATTTATCTGGTGGATAAAAGTTTTATAATACAAAGACGCGTATAGTTCCTAAGGAAGAGAACCTTAGTGAACCTTGAGGTTTATCCGGTGGATAGAAATTGCTTTATTACATGTGCTTAGTGTAAGCGTTGGCATTTCATTGCATGAGTTGTAAGGCCTTGAGCCTAGGAGTTGAACTTACACCTTGATGCGGGTGCGAATCTTAAGGTGACGTTTTAAACAGTCTTGGAGGTATCAGGGTTGGAAAGGCTGACATGTGACCAGTTGGTAGCTCTTCTATGTCGTGGCGACTCCGAGCAATACACTGATATCCTCGACTAGATGCCATACTTTTCATGTTTAGTGTAGAGTGTTTCCGTAAAGCCAGATACATGCACGTTACGAATGTTGTAGCATCTTGCCCAAGGCTGGCGTACTCGGAACATGTCCTCCCATTCACTCTCTCCGACACTTTGTAGCTCCATGGAGTAGGGGTCAGAGTTTTACCGTTGTGGCATATGACATTGAGTCATGTACATTGTATTGCATGGCTATTGATTATTATATTTACTTGTGGTACATCATTATTCTGTTTTCAAGGATGCCTTATATTATGATGCTAATTTATTAACATGATATATTGAGATTTATGGTATGCATGTTAAGTATGTTATTACTTGGTGTGTCGTCCCGTTTTTACTTCTGCTATTTTGCTATGTTGACGATTAGGAATCTCACCCATATCTGTATATCTTCTCTGCTGGTATTGCTGTTTCTGCTTAAGAAGATGGGCGCGACAACGATTCAGTTCAGCATATACTTTGAGTCCGGAGGGGCACTCCCTTTGCTGTTTTGTTTTGGCCAGGCTGTGCCCAAGTGTCAGTTGTACCTTTTGGGTAGTTGTGACTCCTATTACTTAATTATAGACTTATTATCCGTTAGGCTTGGAACCATATCTGTATATAGTATTGTTTCTATTTCCGTACTTTAATTCTGTATGGCTTCTAGAAATGCATGGTGAACCTAAGTTTATTTATTACTTACTTTACTAATCTCATTATATCATTGCGAAAAGAAAAAAAAAGAAAATCGTATTTTTCGCATTAAAATTATTTTCGTACTTATAATCGTTCGGGAATGTGACACTCGGGAAAGGATGTTGCATTATTTGATATCAGAGCTGGCCGAGTCTTTTGGGGTCTGTAGGTTATGGTCTGTCTTGTTTGTGTTGTGTGTTCTCTGTGTGTTTCTCTGTTGTTATCTCCGTAAGGAAGATAATGTTGTTTGCTTTGGTTATGTTGTGGTCCCTTGAGTATAACAATTCTGATTTTGAAGGTAACGATGGCTGCTGTGAACCCCATACGGAAGATGGTTGTTGTGATGGTTCAACGTGATGAAAGAGTTGCTGGGGGTAGAGGACTGGATGAATTCCTCCGTAGGAACTGACCTCAGTTTAAGGGTGAGTTCCATCCTGAGCAAGCTGAGCGTTGGATCCAGACTTTGGAGAAGATCTTTGGAGCTATGAGGTGTACCGAGAACGACAAGGTTGTCTATGTAACATATATGCTGGTGGAAGATGCTGAATACTGGTGGTAAGGAGCCCGTCAGATGCTGATGCATGATAAACAAGTTGTAGATTGGAATGCTTTCAAGGGGAAGTTCTAGTACTTTCTTGCAAGTGCGAGGCACGAGAAAGAGATGGAGTTCCTCCAGGTGAGACAAGGGGTAATGTCTGTACTTAGTACGAGGCCAACTTTGAAAGCTTGGCGAAGTTTTCAAACTATTTCTTAGACAACCCAAGAGAGGAGTGGAAATGCAGGAAGTTCGAAGGGGGTCTGAGGCTCGATTTGAAAAGGGTTGTGGTTCTTCTGGAGATTTTTGTGTTTCCCAGGCTGATGGAAAAGTGTCGCCTGATCGAGAGCTTGGAGCCTAACAAGGACAAGCGAGTGCAAAGTTCAGGACCGACTAGATTGCATAGAGGGAACAGTGGTCGTGACAAAATATTTCGAAGGAAACCTTATTCAAAGCAGCAAGATCAACAACAACGTTCTGTGGGAGGAAGCAGTGGGGGTTTCAGTCAGTCTGGAAACGTCCAATCAAGTGTATGAAGTGTGGGAAGAATCATGCCACAAGAGAATGCTCAATCAAGGGGATAATATGCTTCAGGTGTGGGAAGCCGGGGCATATTTCACGCGACTGTGTGCAAACAAAAGCTGAACATTCTGTCAACAATGTGCAAGCAGCGAGGCCTAACGCAAGGGGCAGAGTTTATACTGTGAGTGGCGCAGAGTTTATACTGTGAGAGGCGCTGAGGCTTCTCAGAATGAAGACTTAATCCAAGGTCAGTGCGTCATGGAAGGTAAAACATTAACTTTACTGTTTGATTAAGGTGTAACGCATTCCTTTATTGCATATGACTGTGTGAACCTTTTGGGATTATCTGTGTCTTCTTTACCTTTTGATTTAGTAATTTCTAAACCTACTGCAAAGCCTATTATAACTGCTATAGTTTCTTTGAATTGTTCTATTTTTGTAAAAGATAGAACATTTTTTATTGATTGGATATGTTTGCCTCTTTCGCAAATGGATGTAATTTTAGGGATGGATTAGTTATCTTCTAACCATATCCTAATAGACTGTGCAAACAAAACCGTAATCTTTTCTAGTTCTGAGAATTCTGGATTTTTGACTGCCAACCAAGTAAACGCTTGTTTGAGAGAAGGAGCTCAGGGATAATGGTTGCTATCTTCTTTGGAGGTCAAGAGCGTGGTAGTCTTAGAGCATGTGCCTATTGTGAACGAATTTCTGGAAGTCTTTCCTAAATATGTATCAGGTTTACCGCCTGTTCGGGACACCGATTTTCAATTGATCTTGTGCCAGGGACAGGACCCGTGTCTATGGCACCGTATCGTATGGCACCTACAGAGTTGGAAACCTTGAAGGAACAATTGGAGGACTTATTGGGGAAGCAGTTTATTAGACCTAGTGTGTCGCTGTGGGGAGCACCTGTGCTGTTGGTGAAGAAGAAAGATGGAACTTCTCGCTTATGTGTGGATTATTGCCAGTTGACCAAGGTTACCATTAAGAACAAGTATCCTCTTCCAAGGATAGATGACTTGATGGATCAATTGAGGGGAGCGACAGTTTTCTCCAAGATTGATCTGCGATCGGGTTATCACCAAATTCGTGTGAAGGCAGAAGATGTACCAAAGACAGCGTTTCGAACATGCTGTGGGCACTACGAGTACCTTGTAATGCTGTTTGGGGTGACGAATGCTCTAGCCATATTCATGGATTATATGAATAGGATTTTTTGTCCCTACGTAGATAAGTTTGTCATTGTTTTCATACACGACATACTCATCTATTCGCGAGACTCGGAAGAACACGCTGAACATTTTAGTGTGGTGCTTCAGGTTCTGAAGGAGAAACAGTTGTACGCGAAGCTGTCTAAGTATGAGTTTTGGCTCGACGAAGTGCAGTTTTTGGGTCACGTGATTTGAAAGGAAGGAATTGTTGTAGATCTGTCAAAAGTTGAAGCAGTTCTTGAGTGGGAAAAACCAACCACAGTGACTGAGATACGCATTTTTGTGGACTTGGCTGGGTATTATCGGAGGTTCATCGAGGGATTTTCTAAGATTGTTGGACCCTTTACCCAATTGGTGAGGAAGGATAAAGCTTTTGAGTGGACTGAAGCCTGTGAGCAAAGTTCCCAAGAGTTGAAGAAGAGGCTGACTACTTTGCCAGTGTTGGTGTTACCGGATCCAAGTTAACCTTTTGAAGTATATTGTGACGCTTCATACCAGGGGTTAGGCTGTGTTTTGATGCAGAATCAGAAAGTGGTAGCTTTTGCCTCGAGAAGGTTGAAAGTGCACGAGAAGAATTACCCTACTCATGATCTGGAGTTAGCAGCGGTGGTCTTTGCTTTGAAGAGTTGGGCACTACTTGTATAGTTCGACGTTCAATGTCTTCAGTGATCATAAGAGTCTGAAGTACCTGTTCGATCAAAAAGAGCTCAACATGAGGCAGAGACGGTGGCTGGAATTTCTGAAGGACTATGACTTCCAATTACAGTATCATCCGAGGAAGGCTAATGTGGTAGCAGATGCTCTGAGTAGGAAAGTGTTACATGTGTCTGCAATTATGGTTAAGGAACATGAGCTGTTAGAACAGTTCAGAGATATGAATCTGTCAATAGTCAATATGCTAGGGAGAATTTGTGTAGGTATGGTTACAGTGTCATGTGACCTGATGGATCAGATTCGGGAGAATCAAGTGTACGACCAGTATCTAGAGAAAGAGCAAGGAAATATGAAGAAAGGGATGACATCTGAGTACAAGGAAGGAGCGGATGGAATCCTAAGACGAGGAGAACGGGTTTGTGTTCCAAAAAACCCAGAGATAAGGAGGTTAATTCTGGATGAAGCTCATAGAAGCAAGTTGAGTATGCATCCAAGATCAACCATGATGCACCAAAACCTGAAGCGGTTGTTTTGGTGGGAAGGCATGAAAAGAGATGTGGCTGATTATGTGGCGTCTTGCTTCGTGTGTCAAAAGCAAAGGTTGAACATCAAAGGCCAGCGGGAATGTTACTTCCATTGGATGTCCCAGAGTGGAAATGGGATGGCATAGCAATGGATTTTGTGACGTGTTTGCCAAGGACACCTAAGGGGTGCGATTCCATTTGGGTAGTAGTTGATAGGCTTATGAAATCAGCTCATTTTCTACCTATCAATATCAAGTATTCCATGGAGAAGCTGATTCAGATTTATATCAGTGAGATTGTGAGACTGCATGGGGTACCTTCAAGCATCATATCAGATAGAGACTCACGTTTTACTTCACGGTTTTGGCAGAGTTTACATGAAGCCTTAGGAACGAAGTTACGGCTGAGTTCGGCTTATCATCCTCAGACTGACGGACAATCAGAAAGGACGATTCAATCTTTAGAGGACCTGTTGAGGGCGTGTGTGTTGGAACATGCCAGGAGTTGGGAGTGTTTCCTACCGTTGATAGAGTTCACCTACAACAACAGTTATCATTCGAGCATAGGGATGGCGCCTGTAACACCCCGATTTTCATGCTTTCTAAGAATAGTAAACTATATAAATGAGATTATATTTTTTTATCTGAGGTTTAGAAAAAGAAATCAAATAAACTGAGACCATAGTCACGCTCTACGCTATCGTAGCAAGTTACGGTTAAATTTTGGGTCAAAAACTCAGACGGAGCCCGGTCTATGTTTTTCACTGACTGTATGATTTTACTGCTCAGACAACCTAATTTTGACTCGTGAACGAAACATTTAGTCTTAGAATTGGATTTTCTACAATTTTGATAAAATCGATCTTTCGCACTAAAAAGCGAAATAATATAAGTTATTCGGGAGAAATCTCAAATCGGGTGACGAACGGAGCTGGATAAGGATTTACAGGGACCCGCTAGCGGATAATCTTGAAGTCAAATCAGGTCACATCACCCAGGAAAGCGTGCCAATGTCATGATGGCGTTAGAAAATATCTGGACGTGAAAATACCAAAATACCCCTGACCTTTTCCATAATTACCATTTAACCTTGTGTGAAAAGACCATTTTGCCCCTTAAGTGAAATTTTTTGGACACCCTTGCCCTCACCTTCATCTCACACGCCCCACCTTCACCAAACTCACCATTCACTTCATTTTCTTCATAACATAAGTTTCCTCACACTTTCTCATCTTTTCTCGCACTTTTCTTAAGAATTTCTCAAGTGATTTGTGAAGCAAAGTTGATCATCTTGCTCACCTTCATCCTCTAAGAGGTATGGACTTGTCCTTTGGTCTCTCAGTCTTCATTTTATTCCATTGAAACTTCATTTTCAAGCTATGTTTAAGTTTGAAGCTTAAACTTCAGAAAACCATGAAAAATTGTAGAAAAATCCTTTTAGTGTCAAACCAATTTTTATGAGCTAGTTTCATTGCCCTCTTTCATAATCCAAGAGCTTGTAACCAAAAGAGTTCTCTAACCCATATGGGTATGATGAGGTCGAATCACCTATATTGAGAAAGCTTGAGTTTTTGATTCAAGTTTCGAGTAATGAGACTTGTTTTAGTGTTAGATGTACCTTAGGATCATCCATCCAAGAGATTGAAACCAAATGAAATCCCTAGCTTTTTATTCTATATATGGCCGAACCATAAGTCTAAGGGAATAGGAAAAATTTGTGTTGTTAATGTTGATGTTTGATTGGAATGTGGTGATTGTAGTTGGTGTTGAGTTTTCAGATACATAATCGGGAGATTCACGAATCGGTCGGACGACTTTTCATCCAGAGGATTACTTCATCAAAAGGTATGGGGAGTGAACCTCATCACACCAAAATTGGTGGAAGGTGAAAATGGTTGTTTATGATTGTTTGGGCGAAACCCTTTTGTTTGGATTCACTACTTTATTTGTGAAGTTCTCTTTGAGAACAAGATTGTAATAATGGTTCTATGCTTAGAATGTGTTTATGATGAGGTATGCTTGGATGGAAAAATATTTTTATGCATGTTAAAAACCATACTTTGATCTCTAGATCAAGTAAGGATTTTTATACTTGATTATGATTGAATGATGCATGATTATTGTTCATCATTATATTGTGAGCTTTTGAGCTATTACTTGACAAGTTGGTGAAGCAAAATCTTCACATCCCATGTAAGGAAGCATTTGGCCTTGACCTTAAGAAAAAGGAAGAACATGAGTTGTTCTTGAACATTCAATGTGTTTGGAAAGTTAGAAAATGTTTTAGTAACTTATATTTCAAAACAAAAGAAGAAGTGATTTTGATCCAAAGATCAAATAGAGTTTCAACCTTCAAGTGTTTTTACTAAGGTGAAAGTGTATTTTTACTTAGGTCATAGTTTATCCAATTTAAGTGTTTTAAAGGTAAAATGATGAAAGTAATTTCATGGAAGTAAAAGTAATATAAAGTTACCTTAGGTTTTGATGGGATATTACCTTCATTTTCAAACTAAGTTAACATTCAATCCACAAAGTGTAAAGAGGACCTTGTCTTCAAGTTTGAACTAATTGAATCCTAGTTTGAAAACTAAATGAAATTCCTTTTCTTTTAGCTTAGATTTTGGTTTTACACTAAGTTAGTAAGGAAAAACCCTTTTCAACTTAGTTAAGGTACTTTACTTTAAGCAAGTACAAAGTTATTTCAAATCAAATGAATTTTCAATTAGAAAGGTTTTGGTTTACAAAGTCTCAAATCGAGAGTTTTCAACTCAAGATTGTAAGGTTTTACGCATGAAAACCTAAGTTAAGTAATTAACATAGAGTAAAAGAAAAGAGATAATTAAGAATAGTATATGGTGGAACAAGACCATGCATTATACCATTGATGATTTATTTCATCAATGACTTCATAAGACTTAAGTGAATCAATCCTTATTTCATTATTGGAAATTCAAGGAATTAATATCTTATAAAGGAACAAAGACTTATCTAAGAGGATTCTGAATCCTTCTTCATAATACTTAGGACTTGAGATGTAAATCATAAGACATGAACACAAACATGAAACGTTTTGGGTTTTGGAACAGTAGTTCGATGACGGACCGGTGATTCGGATCCAGGCCAACCGTTCAATTGTTTCAATCTTGTGATGACTCGATTCCGGAGGGATCACGAGATTTATCCAGTGGATAAAATTTTTGTAATACAAAGGCACATATAGTTCCTAAGGAAAAGAACTTTAGTGAACCTTGACGTTTATTCGGTGGATAGACATTGCTTTATCGCATTTGCTTAGTGTAAGCATTGGCATTTCATTGCTTGAGTTGTAAAGCCTTGAGCCTAGGAGTTGAGCTTACACCTTGATGCGGGTGCGAATCTTACGGTGACGTATTAAATAATTTTGGAGGTAATGGGGTTGGAAAGGCTAACATGTGACCAATTGGTAGCTCTTCTGTGACGTGGTGACTTCGAGCATTACACTGGTATCCTCGACTAGACACCGTACTTTTCATGTTTGGTGTAGAGTGTTTTCGTAAAGCCAGATACGTGCACGTTACGAATATTGTAGCATCTTGCTCAAGGCTAGCATACACAGAACATGTCCTCCCATTCACTCTCTCTGACGTATTTGTTAGCTCCATGGAGTAGGGGTCAGAGTTTTACCCTTGTGGCATATGACATTGAGTCATGTACATTGCATTGCATTGCATGGCTGTTGACGATTACATTTACTTTTTGTACATCACTGTTTTGTTTTCGAGGATGCCTTATATTATGCTGCTAATTGATTAACATGATATATTGAGATTTATGATATGCATGTTAATTATGTTAATACTTGGTGTGTCGTCCCTTTTTTACTTCTGCTATTTTGCTGTGTTGATGATTGGGAATCTCACCCATATCTGTATATCTTCTTTGCTGGTATTGTTGTTTCTGCTTAAGAAGATTGGCGCGATGACGATTCTGTTCAGCATATACTTTGAGTCCGGAGGGGGACTCCCTTTGCTGTTTTGTTTTGGCCAGACTGTGTCAAGTGTCGGTTGTACCCTTTTGGAGAGTTGTGACTCCTAGAACTTAATTATATACTTATTGTTAGTTAGGCTTGGATCTATGTCTGTATATATTATTGTTTCTATTTCTGTACTTTAATTCAGTATGACTTCTAGAAATGCATAGTGAATCTAAGTTCATTTATTATTACTTACTTTACTAATCCCATTATATCATTGCAAAAAGAAAAAAAAGAGAAGAAAACCGTATTTTTCGCATTAATATTATTTTCGGCCTTATAATTGTTCGAGAATATTACACTCGGGAAAGGGTGTTGCATTATTTGGTATCAGAGCTGGCTGAGTCTTTTGGGGTTTGTAGGTTATGGTCTGTCTTGTTTTTGTTGTGTGTTCGCTGTGTGTTTCTCTGTTATTATCTCCACAAGGATGATAATGTTGTTTGCCTTGGTTGTGTTGTGGTCCTTTGAGTTTGACAATTCTGGTTTTGAAGGTAGCGATGGTTGCTCAAAATCTGAATGCGGCTGTGAACGCCATACGGGAGATGGCTGCTGTGATGGTTCAACGTGATGAGAGAGCTGCTCGGGGTAGAGGATTGGATGAATTCCTCCGTAGGAACCCACCTCAGTTTAACGGTGAGTTCAATCTTGAGCAAGTTGAGCGTTGGATCCAAACTTTGGAGAAGATCTTTGGAGCTATGAGGTGTACTGAGAACGACAAGGTTGTCTACGCAACATATATGCTGGTAGAAGATGTTGAATACTGGTGGAAAGGAGCATATCAGATGCTGATGCATGATCAACACGTTGTGGACTGGAATGCTTTCAAGGGTAAGTTCCTGGAAAAGTACTTTCCTGCAAGTGCGAGGCTTGAGAAAGAGATGGAGTTTCTCTAGTTGAGACAAGGGGGAATATCTGTAGCTGAGTACAGGGCCAAGTTCGAAAGTTTGGCGAAGTTCTCAAACTATTTCTTGGACAACCCAAGAGAGGAGTGGAAATGCATGAAGTTCGAAGGGGATTTGAGGCTCGATTTGAAAAGGGTTGTGGTTCCTCTGGAGATTTCTGTGTTTCCCAGGCTGATGGAAAAGTGTCACCTAATCGAGAGCATGGAGCCTAGCAAGGACAAGCGAGGGCAGTGTTTTGGACCGACTAGATTCCATATAGGGAACAATGGTCGTGACAACAGACCTCGATGGAAACCATATTCAAAGCAGCAAGATCAACAATAATGTTCTGTAGGAGGAAGCAGTGGGGGTTTCAGTCTATCTGGAAACACCCCAATCAAGTGTATGAAGTGTGGGAAGAATCATGCCACAAGAGAATGCTCAATCAAGGGGATTATTTCATGTGACTGTGTGCAACCAAAAGCGGAACATTCTGTCAACAATGTGCAAGCAGCAAGGCCTAAGGCAAAGGGCAGAGTCTATACTATGAGTGGCACTGAGGCTTCTCAGAATGAAGACTTAATCCAAGGTCAATGCGTCATGAGAGGTAAAACCTTAATTGTACTGTTTGATTCAGGCACAACGCATTCCTTTATTCCATATGACTGTGTGAACCTTTTGGGATTGCCTGCGTCTTCTTTACCTTTTGATTTAGTAATTTCTACACCCACTGCAAATTCTGTTATAACTGCTAAAGTTTGTTTGAATTGTTCTATTTTTGTAAAAGATAGAACGTTTTTTATTGATTTGATCTGTTTGCCTCTTTCACAAATAGATGTAATTTTAGGAATGGATTGGTTATCTTCTAACCAAATCCTGTTAGACTTTGCAAACAAAACCTTAGTCTTTCCTAGTTCTGAGAATTCTGGGTTTATGACTGCCAACCAAGTAAACGCTTCTTTGAGAGAAGGAGCTCAAGGATACATGTTGGTATCTTCTTTGGAGGTCAAGAGCGAGCTAGTCTTAGAGCATGTGCTTGTCGCGAATGAGTTTCCGGATGTCTTTCATGAAGATGTACCCGGATTATCGCCAGTTCGGGACATCGAGTTTTCAATTGATCTTGTGCCAGGGACAGGACCCGTGTCTATGGCACATGCAAAGTTGGAAATCTTGAAGGAACAATTAGAGGACTTATTGTGGAACTTCTCGCTTATGCGTGGATTACCGCCAGTTGAACAAGGTTATCATTAAGAATAAGTATCCTCTTCCGAGGATAGATGACTTGATGGATCAGTAGAGGGGAGCGGCAGTTTTCTCTAAGATTGATCTGCGATCGAGTTATCACCAGATTCGTGTGAAGGCAGAAGATGTACCAAAGATAGCGTTCTGAACAAGTGACACCTGCTACCCCACATACGATAACTATAAAACTAAGGCATGCAAGTTAAAATAAAACGTTAACATAAAAGGTAGCAAGTACCACATGATCCAAAACGTTCTAAACATAAAACAACTACGGAAAAACATAACATAAAACAAAACCCAAATCCCGATGTCATATGATCAGAGCTGGTAACCACTATCGATATTACATCGGAAAACAACTAACATAACTAAACTATACTATGAGCAGACGATCTCCTCGGGATCACTCCTCAGCTGGCAGCTCACCATCCTCTACATAACCAAAGGTATATTCAAAACACAACAACAACAGATAGGGAGTAAGGAACTGTACGTATAAAAATAAACGGTAATAGCGCAGTTAGCAAGATGATCATGCAACATATAGACATCATAATACAACATACATGTTATAACGCACACCATCATATCACATTATAAACATGCTGTGCGATGCATACTACTCCACTACTCCATATGCAATGTGGTTCCAACAACTAACTCAGGAAGATGATTCGGAGTACATCAACTTGTTGACCATCATGTATCAACACCGGCGGTTCACCTTACTCTCGGATGAACCCCCATGAGTAACGATTCACCTTACTCTCGGATGAATCCCGACGAGTTGCCTGTCTATCAACACTAGCTGTTCACCTTACTCTCAGATGAACCCCCATGAGTATCGATTCACCATACTCTCGGATGAATCCCCACGAGTTGCCTGTCCACCAAACTCCTGGGTGAACGATCAACACTGGCTGTTCACCTTATTCTGGGATGAACCCCCATGAGTAACGATTCACCATATTCTCGGATGAATCCCCACGAGTTGCCTATTTGCCATACTCTCGAATGAAATTCCCCCAACTAACAACACCATGTCATGATGCATGCAATGCTAGCACACAAACAACATGACAACCGCCTACATCAACACCATTTAACACCGGCTATCAACTTTGACCAACATGCATCAAAGATGATTTATCAACATCAAACTTGACCAATAAGCATCAAGAATGATTTAACCAACAACATCGGTAATAGTACGTCGTTACCGATAACATCATCTTCTCATTAATTAATCTCTTTATTAAGTCCCATTATTACAACTTTCCATATCAATATCCTAGTTCATTAACTATCCTCCAGGTCGTGTTTTATAATCTCTTATATCATATTTTTATTCCAAAAAGGGTATTAAATCTAGGTTTAGGATGTGTGCTTATGCAACATCGGAAGGTTGTAGCATATGCTTTGCGCCAGTTGAAGACTCATGAGAGCAATTACCCGACGCATGACCTTGAGTTAGCTGCTGTGGTTTTTGCACTGAAGATCTGGAGACACTACTTGTATGGATCCAAGTTTGATGTCTTCAGTGACCACAAAAGTTTGAAGTACCTGTTCGACAAGAAGGAACTTAACATGAGGCAGAGACGTTGGATGGAGTTTCTTAAGGACTATGACTTCACTTTGCTATACCACCCTGGGAAAGCAAATGTCGTTGCAGAAGCTCAGAGCCAGAAGACCCTGCACATCTCTGCAATGATGGTTAAAGAGCTAGAATTGATAGAATAGTTTCATGATCTCAATCTAGCTATGGAAGTGGACCACGAGAAGATTAGTTTGGGAATGATCAAAGTATCTAGCCGACTAATGGAAACGATCCGCGAACAACAAGCAACTGATGAGTACCTCCAAGAGAAAAAGGAGTTACTTGGACAAGAGAAGGCTGTAGAGTTCAGCTTGGGAACTGATGGTATCTTGAGATGTAATGGACGAGTTTGTGTACCTAGCAACCCAGAGATGAGGAGAATGATTCTTGAGGAAGGACATAAGAGCAAGCTAAGCATTCACCCTGGATCAACCAAAATGTATCAAGATCTGAAACAAAAGTTTTGGTGGTCAGGAATGAAGAAGCAAGTGGCTGAATATGTAGCATCATGTTTGACATGCCAGAAAGCAAAGGTAGAACCTCAACGACCTGGAGGAATGCTTCAATCCTTGGATGTACACGAATGGAAATGGGAGGGCATCTCAATGGATTTCTTGGTAGGTTTACCGAGGACTTCTAAGAGTTTTGGTTCAATTTGGGTGATCGTTGACAGGCTAACAAAGTCAGCACACTTCTTAACTGTTAAGATCAACTACTCAGTGGAGAATTTAACTGAGCTGTATATCAGAGAAGTAATCAGACTACATGGAGTACCGTCAAGTATAGTCTATGATAGAGACCCAGAGTTCACTTCGGGTTTTTGGCAAAGTCTACATCAAGCTTTAGGAACAAGGCTGAGACTGAGTTCAACCTATCACCCTCAAACTGATGGACAGACAGAGAGAACGATACAATCTTTGGAAGATTTGCTGAGAGCTTTTGTTCTAGACCATGGTGGAAGTTGGGATGATCTTTTACCTCTTATCGAATTCACCTACAACAATAGCTATCATTCTAGCATAGGGATGGTACCCTACGAAGCCTTGTATGGACAAAAGTGCCAAACCCCGTTGTGTTGGTACCAGGATGGAGAAAACATGATTGTAGGCCCGGAACTTGTGCAACAAACAACGAAAAAGATTAAGCAGATCCGTGAAAAGATGAAGAAGGCACAGAGCAGCAAAAGAGCTACTCAGATAAACGAAGATGACCCCTCGAGTTTCAAGAAGGTGAACACGTGTTCCTGAGTGTCACGCCCACGACTGGGGTAGGTAGAGCTATAAAGTCTAGAAAACTCACTCCCAAATTCATTGGACCCTACCAGATTCTTCGACGTATTGGTCCAGTAGCTTACCCGATTGCCTTACCACCTTTTCTGTCCAACATTCATAATGTTTTCCATGTCTCACAACTCAGAAAGTATATTCCTGATTCGTCCTATGTAATCGAACCTGATATAGTACACTTACGAGAAAACCTGTCTTATGAGACATCGCCTGTGGGAATTGACGATAAGACGATCAAGCAACTCAGGGGAAAACAAGTTCCCTTGGTCAAGGTTGTTTGGAATGAAGCGACTGGAGACACAACGTGGGAGCTTGAGGACAAGATGAGATTACGGTATCCCGATCTTTTTCAAGGTACGTAATTTTGAGGACGAAATTTTTTTTTTTTGAGGAGTAGTAATGTAACACCCCGATTTTTCACTGTCTTTTTAAATCAACAAGTTATATAATTAAGTTTATATTTTATTCAAGGACTTAGAAAATGAAATAAAATAAACCGAGATCATATTCATGCTCAACGTTATCGTACGAAGCTACGATTAAATTTTGAGCTGAAAACTCAAATGGAGCCCGGTCTGCATTTTTACATTGACAGTATGGTTTTACTACTCAGGAGACCTCAGATGGACCCATGAACGAGACAGTAAGTCTTAGAATTTAATTTCCTATATTTTTGTTAAATTTCAAAAAAATCACTTCCCGACCTCCGTTCGAGCGAAATCTTTAATCAGGTGACGAACGAAGCTGCATATGGACTTACTGCGACCCGACAACGGATAATCTTGATGCCACATCATGTCAAATCTTTAATTGGGAGAGCATGTCAGAGTCGTCATGACGTTCGGAAATATCTGGACGCAAAATGACCAAAATACCCCTAACCTAACCTTTTTCACTTTTACCATTTTACCCTTGAAGGAAATGACCATTTTACCCTTAAGTGACCCATTTTATAGGCTGGTCAGCCCCTCATTCACGCCCCAAACCAGATTGAGAGCCTTCTTCACACACTTCATCTTCTTCCTTAGAAAAACTCCATTTTCTTCTTAAGAAAAGCTTGAATCCTTTGAGAAAAAGCTTGAATCTTTGATCAATCATCATCCTTTCTTTGGTAATGATATGATCCAAGTTGGAATCATCAAGTTTTAAGGATCTATCCAAGAGCTTGTTCTTAGTTCTTATGCTAAAAAGATGAAAAGAATTGGGGGAAGAAGAAGGTGCGGTTGTCACCCGAATATGATTAACAAAAGGAAACAACTAAAGAATGGAAATAACTAAACAAGAAACTTAACCAAACAAAGAATTAAAGTGCAACAACTAAAAACAGAATGTAAATGGCGCAAATGTAAAGAAGAACATAAAATAAATTAAGAAAATGGAAGAGGAAGAAGATGAAAGGGAAGGCACCACAATATTCCAATGGATTTGGAAGATTGATAAGCCAAGGAGGATTCGCCACAAAGAGATAGAACTCTTTGATAAGAATCAAACAAGTTCTAATCCAAGAACTTGAAGCGGAGGAGCCAATGCTCAACTCACAAAAATACCCAAATAGGATAAATTCTAATTTTATTCAAAGTTATCAAAAATGAGGCAATACAAGTCCTATTTATAGAAGCTAAGGAACATTCTAGGTTAAGGAGGTGAGCATTTTCGTGGACCATGAAGCCCATTATACATTTAAAACCAAAACCCAATTACAAGCCTAAAAATTGCTAAATAAGACCAAATCCGTCCAGAACAGCGTCCCTAACTTCTATCCTGGTTTTGATCATGATAGAGTACGAATCAGGTCTTGAGCTTCAAATAAGAATTGTATATAATTCTCTTATCTTTCCAACGAATTAAGAATCACTTCAATCGAACATCTATAACTCAAGATATAGCCAAAATAAGAACACTGATCACTTGGACTTGAATGGTTTTTCTTGGACTTGAATGGATTGATCTTCTTTTGTTGCAAAATTGACTTGCCCCTACTTTGCCTCCATCATTCCCCCCCTTCTTAGAGAAAATTCGACCTCGAATTTATTATCTCCATACCTACATCAAGAGAAAGAACTAAGTTTATGGAAATTGAAAGTAAATCAAACATTGGATTTCCTTGAGTAGGAATCCTTTTATTTTTCTTGTGTGCAACACCTAATCCCTCCAGGGTCAAACACAAATTTAAAGAACTCACCACATGTGGCAAAGATGTTAGGAAAATTTTCATTATGCTCATATAACACCTTAAGATTGGTGAAGTCTAGAAATTGAAGTTCAAGGCGAGTAGGAAAGTTATACCTTTGAGAATTTGCATTGACGACCATATTTACCTCTCTATGCTTGGGCATGATGACATTTGAGAGTATTGCATCCTTTTTGGAATGCATCAAGTTATTCTCACAGGTGGAATACTCAAGTTTGGACCCATTGTACTTTTCACCCAAATAAACAATCGATGGTCCTTTTTGAATTAAAACAGCCCCCATGTTCACATTAGATGCATCATATTCAATTCGAAAGGCCTTTGCAAGACTAGGTAAAGCAAGAATGAATGCATTAGTGAGCCTATCAAACGAGTCCACATGCAATTTTTGAGAACTTACATTAAACCCAAGAAGGCTAAAATGATTTGTGCAAGATGAATTTTTATCAAAATTAGCATAAAAATTACGTACCCTCATATCATGATACCCACTTTTCAAATCAAACTTAGAAAGATGGCAATAGTCATACAATTCATTAAGCAAGTAATCAAACCTATTTAATGTAGGAAAGTAGCAAGACCCATGCAATTTACCAGGCATGTTATCAAATATAGGGATAGAATGTTCATGATTTTGGGGAGCCATGCAAGTAAACAAACCGTGGGGTGTTTCCTTTGGACACACTTCTTCAAGTGCATTGGTTGTCTTGTAAGCTTCCTTTGAAGGCACATACTCAATTCTCTCACTTTCTTTTGCCTCTTTTTCTTTAGCATCACTCTCTTTTGCTTTCACCTCCCTCTCATGTTTTCTCTCAACATGGACCTCACTCTCTTGTTCTAATTTCTCTCCCTCTTTCTTTTCTTCATCTCTTTTCAATCTCAAATTTGTCTCTTGAATTTTGTCTTGAGACATTTTCTTCCAATATGCTTCAAAATTATCAATCTTTCTTTTCAATCTCTCCTCTTTTCTCTCAATATTTTTTTCACTCTTTTCCTTCCCATTTGGGCATTGATAATCCAAATGCCCCCATCCAAAACACACTAGGCACCTCATATCTTTACTTCTAAGTTTAAGAGTTGGAGTAGAAGGAATATTGCAATATCTTTTGTGCCTCTTTCTTTTGAGTTGTTGCTCGACCTTCATGGAATGGTATACTAAGTCATCAAGCTCCACATAGTGTTGAAGCCCAACAATGTCTTGGATGTCTTGGTTTAGGCCATGGAGAAACCGGGCCATTGTTGCCCTTCTTCCTTCATCAATATTGGCTCTAATCAAGGTCATCTCCATTTCTTTGTAATACTCATCCACACTCTTAGTGCCTTGTGTTAACTTTTGCAATTGGTTGCGAAGATCCCTTTGATGGTGGCATGAAACATGTCTCTTCCTTATCACGGCTTTCATCTCCTTCCAATTAGCAATAGGTTGCTCATCATATCTCCTCCTTTCCTTTTGGAATTGATCCCACCATATCAAGGCATAATCAACAAACCCAAGAGATGCTATCTTCATCTTCTTTTGTTCACTATAGTGGTGACAAGAGAAGATTCGTTCTATTTTCATCTCCCATTCTAAGTAGGCTTCAGGGTTATTTCTTCCTTGGAAAGTAGGTATTTTCACTCCCTCAATCCTATCTAAAGGTCTCACCATTTTCCTCACTAAGTGTTTCACTCAAATTGGCTTTTTCCACACCATTGGTTTGTTTTGCACTCTTGCCTTTTCTCACTCAAAGTCCTCTTTCAATATCCTTGGCAAAGAACTATACTAATTCAAGAATGTAAACAAGTACCAAATCTTTGTGAAAAATCCAAACTAGCAAATCAATCAAGAAGTTCAAGAAAAGAAAACTACTAAGACAAAACTTAGAAATTTAAAGACAAGCAAGAAAAGCTAAAAAGGAAAGAAAGCACACTCTAATGGAGAAGTAAGAAGACAAAGACTCAAGAACTAGTGTTTAGGAATAGAATTTGAGCCAAAAATATGTCCAAAACATCAAGTAATATCAATTTTAAGGCTATAAACACTTAGAATAGGGGTTTTGTGGCCTAATTTGAATTCTGCCAAAATTTTTTTTTTACTTTTTATAATTGCAGATTGGTCCCTTTGTATTTTTCTGATTTTTTTTTTTTTTACTTTTTGGGATCCCTACTTTTGCAAAATAACTTTGGCCACAAAATTTTTCTGAAAATTACAGAAAAGAACGCCCCAAACAGAATTTAAGTGAATCACAAAGATCAAATAGCCTTTTGAAACATGAACATGATGAACAAGGGGTTGTTCTTGGGAAGTGTGCCCAGAAATTAAATTCCCCCAAATTGATATCTAGTTCATGCTTTAAGCTTAAAATTGATTGGTATACTTGATTCCACTTGTAAAGACCTTTCAATCAAGGTGTAGATTAACACTCTAACACCAATTCTTGAAATTCATAAAGATCAAAGTGGCTCAAACTCCAAGAACAAGATGAAGAATTCAAAAAAAATCAAAAATCTAAAACATGGAATATGAGGAAAGGAAGCAACTTGAGCTATGAAACATCTTTTGGATGCTATGAATTACAAACCCCAATGGTCTAACAACTCATTACAACACCTCAAATGATCAAAATTGATGATCAAAATATGGGGTTGGGCATGGGTTTCAAGGTTAAAAAAAAATAGCTCAAAAATTGCAAAAATTTCAACACAATCCAACTAGCAAAACCCAAACTAAAAAAGAAATTAAGCTCAAGGAAGCTAGCTCTAGATACCACATGATATGATCCAAGTTGGAATCATCAAGTTTTAAGGATCTATCCAAGAGCTTGTTCTTAGTTCTTATGCTAAAAAGATGAAAAGAATTAGGGGAAGAAGAAGGTGCGGTTGTCACCCGAATATGATTAACAAAAGGAAACAACTAAAGAATGGAAATAACTAAACAAGAAACTTAACCAAACAAAGAATTAAAGTGCAACAACTAAAAACAGAATGTAAATGGCGCAAATGTAAAGAAGAACATAAAATAAATTAAGAAAATGGAAGAGGAAGAAGATGAAAGGGAAGGCGCCACAATATTCCAATGGATTTGGAAGATTGATAAGCCAAGGAGGATTCGCCACAAAGAGATAGAACTCTTTCATAAGAATCAAGCAAGTTCTAATCCAAGAACTTGAAGAGGAGGAGCCAATGCTCAACTCACAAAAATACCCAAATAGGATAAATTCTAATTTCATTCAAAGTTATCAAAAATGGGGCAATACAAGTCCTATTTATAGAAGCTAAGGAACATTCTAGGTTAAGGAGGTGAGCATTTTCGTGGACCATGAAGCCCATTATACAATTAAAACCAAAACCCAAATACAAGCCTAAAAATTGCTAAATAAGACCAAATCCGTCCAGAACAGCGTCCCTAACTTCTATCCCGGTTTTGATCATGATAGAGTACGAATCAGGTCTTGAGCTTCAAATAAGAATTGTAGATAATTCTCTTATCTTTCCAACGAATTAAGAATCACTTCAATCGAACATCTATAACTCAAGATATAGCCAAAATAAGAACACTGATCACTTGGACTTGAATGGTTTTTCTTGGACTTGAATGGATTGATCTTCTTTTGTTGCAAAATTGACTTGCCCCTACTTTGCCTCCATCAGGTAAGATCACTTCTACGATCTCTTAGCTTCATGAATATCTTCCTATCTCAAGTTCAAATCTTGTTTTCATGAAAATCAAGTTTATGATCCAAAATTTCAAAAATTCACAGGAATTTGTAGAAAAATCCTTTTAATAGGAAACCAATCTCTTTGAGCTCACTTCATCATCCTCTAACTAAACCCAAGAGCATATGATCAAACTCTCATCCTAGCCTATTTTTCCCAAAGTGGTCGAACCCTATAGTTCTTGGTGAATAGTGTTTTTGTTCAAATTTTTGATTTCTAACTCTTGATTCCATCCTTACCTTTCCTATTGTCTTTGAATCCAAGTGATGGAAAACCAAATCAATTCCTAGCCTAGTTTTCCCCATCATGGCCGAGACCTTCATGTGAAAAAAAAATGAGTAATGTTTCATATTTTTGGGTATTAAGACTTGACTTAGTTTTAACCAAGTTTATGAACCAATCATCCAAAAGTTTGGAACCAAATGAGATCCCTAGCCTTTTTATCTTTTCTTGGCCGAACCTTGGAACTTTTTGGGGAGGAAAATTTATGTTTGATGTTGTAACTTTGTGTTGATTGTTGTTTGAATTGAATTGTGCTTAATTGTTATAGGCGATGCGGACGAAACCCGAGCCGGAGCCGAGGATCGTTCGTGATTTAATTGAGCATCTTGGAAAGGTAAAGGGAGGTAGTTCATTTGAGTTTGATAGCTTCATGGTATTTGTTTTGTTATATGAGATGTGGCAGTTTTGATTGATGATTAGAAGTTGTGAATGATTAACTTTTGTACTTGATGAAATTTGTACTTCAGCATTTGATTTAGAATTGTGGCATGGATGTCTTCGATGAATATTATTGTGATATTGGACTGTTTTGTTATATATATATATATATATATATATATATATATATATATATATATATAAAATCCTCAGATCCGAAACCATTTGTTCTTGATGAGCTAAATGAGTTTCGCCTATCAAAGACTAACTCAACTTGCCCTGATTGTGATTTGACAATTTGATTGATTTGATGATTCCCTGGGAAAAGCTGGGGTAGCTAGTTACCACCAAATACCTCTTTTCAACTCCCAAGGATTAAGGATCCTAATGATAATACAACTCCAATCATGGCTTCTCCATTCAAAACAAAGAATGTGACTGAGCCTATTTCACCTCATGACATCAAAAAATTGATGGAACGATCCAATTACACAAACAAGTATCTTCAAGTTTTAGGTGCTAAAATAACAAAGTCTGAAGTATCTGCTTCACCATCCTCTTCAGGAACCAAAAATGAAGTAGCAAAACCTTTAGATAAACCTTTGTTCAAACCCTTCAAGGTTACCAGGAAGTTTAAAGAAAGTCTAAAACTTCTTCGTGATCCAGAAGTCAAAACTGAATCTAAAGTAGATTTTATCAAAGATGATAAGAAACTACAAGGTATTGTGGTGCCGGATACACCACAAACTTATGATCAACAACAAACTCAAATTCCTTACAACATAAGGAACAAAACCCAAACCATCAATATGCTTATATATCCTGGATGAACATAGGACTGACTATGATTCGATAAATATTAAAATACTCGAAAACCGGAATCGAAGTTTTGAGAATCGAGTTTTGAAAAGCAAAAAGGTGCTTTTGGGAAAACGTGTTGCTTTTCCAAGAAAAAGTAACCCTTCCTTTTTGAAAAGTTATGCTCTTTTGAAAAGGAAAAAGTGGTTTTGTGGAAAGTTGTGCAAAGCGGGTTTTGTTTCAGAAAAGCGTTTTAAAAAGACATGGAACCTTAGAAAGCGATTTTTGTTTACGAGAAAGTGTTTTCCAGAAAAATGTTCTCTTTGAAAAAGAAATGTTTTAGTTCAAAAACAATAAAGTGTTTTGTTTTCCAAAGTTGTTTTGAGAAAATAAGACCGAAAAGGAACAATGAGGAATCTTTTGAGATGAACACAAACCTAGTGACCGAGATGTCAGACTAGTGTACTGTGGATTGAGCACTCGGACTTCGTGTCCTGTGTTTTGATTTGAACGGGCTTAATGTCCTTTAAAATGAGTTGTGGGCTTTATGCCTCGACAAATGAAAGAATGAACGAAAAAGAAAACAGAAAAACTTTGTGTACATGCATGAACCGGCAAACGTGCCATTTGAAAACGAGCTATAACTTACGTAGTTGAGAATTGAGCCAGTTAAGACCACTAGGTCTATAGGGACATTCTGTGTTCGAAATTCCACAAGTGGCCGGTGGCGTAGCAATCCCATGTCGTGGTAAATCGGTTGCCCAACACGAATGGACTTAATCAGAGACTGGACTATTCAGGATATGGTTGTGACGCATTTCCCTGGAACAATTGGAGTTCGGACCTAAATTGAGAGGCCGACTCATGAGAACAATTGTGTTGCGGGTGTATTTGCGGCCTATCGCTTGATGAAGGGTAGTAGGAATCTCTGGAGTACATGAATTAGAAAGATCATATGGAAGTCTCATGCATTATTATTACTCATGATAGTGTTTGAGATATTGTTTCATATGAATAACTGTTATTATAATTGTATTTATGTGTGGCTGTAAATGTTGTTTGTCGCTTATGAGGCTATCGTGATAAACTTATATATGAGGATCTCACCTTTGTCTGTACATGTTGGACACCCTGTTGTGTTTTTTGAACACATGTACAGATATTGATCGTAGGTCCCCGCAGACACATGAGGACTCGGTGATGGAACCTTTTGAAGAAGTTGACTTTGGGGGTTGTATCCCAATGGTTGCTTTTAGCCCGACTAGCATAGGAGTCTTTTTTGAAGCAGTCTTATATTTATTTACTGCATGAACGTTGACTATGTCTTTAAGTCTGTAACATGATATATTATACTGAACTTACGTTATGATCATGTTTTTATGAACAATGAATATTGATGTATGTGTTATAAGGGTTATTCCTTTGTTTTGAGTTGAACTGCTTATGCCTAAAGAAAATTTTTAGAACCACGTTTTTGAACGTAGCTATTTAATTATATTATTTTCTGAAAGCAGCCAGCATTTTATTTTCTTGATGTTTTTCCGCATTTTGAATTCGAGCATGTAGCACCCGAGGGGGGTGTTACACGAGGCACATCGCAAAATACTGCAAGGCACAGAAGGCTGTCCTAGCTGCTAACAACAATAGCGAAGCCAAAAGGCCGACGACGAAGGGAAGAGTTTACACCATGAATGGTGCTGAGGCTTCTAATCCCGATGATCTCATACAAGGTGATTGCGACACAGACAGTAATCTCTTAACCGTGCTTTTTGATTCAGGTGCAACTCATTCATTCATTTCCATGGATTGTGTGAAATGTTTAGAATTATCTGTTTCTTCCTTGTCATATGACTTAATTGTTTCCACCCCACTGCTGAACCAGTTACTGTGAATTCTATATGCTTGAACTGTCCCATTGTTGTTCAGGATAGACATTTTCTTATTAATCTGATATGCCTACCTTTAATACAGTTAGATGTAATTGTTGAGTCTCCAAATGTCTGATGTGCATTTACCTTAGTTTGGATGAGATTAAAACAGTTATTCAATGATTTAATTGAACCCGTCTGTGGTATTTAACTCGTCTACTTAGGGTGCGGATTAAAACATTAAGCGTCTATATGAACTGTTCACTCGTTTGAACTTAGATAAGTTCATTCGTCTGAACTAACTTAAGTTCACACGTCTGAACTAACTAAAGTTCACTCGTCTGAACTAAGATAAGTTCACTCGTCTGAACTAGCTTAGGTTCACTCGTCTGAACTAAGAGAAGTTCACTCGTCTAATGAAGTCTTCAACCGTCTGATCAAAGGAAGACTCACCCGTCTAAAAGACTTTGTAACTAACGTCATCTCTTTGTTAAAGAGTCAACCCGTCTAATGAAGCTACTCATCCGTCTAAAGACTAACGTTTAAAAATACACTGGATGAAAGCTGTCTCGACCCTGATAAAGAACTTCAACAAAGTGCTTTACCTGAACACAACTGCATCTTACACCAAAAGGGAAAGTCTTCCCTCTGCAAACAAAAAGCACGAATACAGACCTGCTGAGACCAAAGGTATATCAGAAGTCTGCATCACTCTGATGAAAGAGAACAAGCGAAGTTCCCTATGCTTTAATGGCTGATCAGAACGACTCTATTGCATTTATTGAAGATCTGCAAGAAGCCAAAGACTTCAGACTTTGTGTCCAACGGCTTTAAAATTTTGAAGCCTATTTAATGAAGAAGACTTTGAAGATTCCACAGACACAAGAGAACGATCAAAGCAATCAAAGAGCAATTACTCTGTGCATTTATATCTTCATTCTTTCATTATTTATTCTTCAATCATTTGAAGTTAATACGCAGTCTTTTAGAACTTCACATTTAATACACTCGTCTGAGTGCTTGTGAAAGACTTGCAAATTGTAATCTTTTTACAACTTCTCTCAAATAAACCCGTCTGAGCCTGAAGAGGCTAAGTGTGCAAACAATACTTGTCTGGAGCCTGGAGAGGCTAGGTGTGAAAACAATACTCGTCTGGAGCCTGAAGAGGCTAGGTGTGAAAATAATACTTGTTTGTCCTGTAACCTAAATCAGTTATAGTGAGAAAACTTGGTGCTGCCAAGGACTGGACGTAGCCTCATTAACCAGGATAAAACCTGCTGCGTGATCTCTCTTTCCCTTAACTCTTTAGTTTGATTATTTGTCTTAACTATCATCTAACTAAAGGGGTTTATAATTGTGTTTATCAAAAACCTACTTATCTTGCATGATTGTGTGTTTTCTGTGAAAACCTTCAGACGAGTTATCAGTCTGATTGACCTGTCTGTGTTTACTCGTCTATTACAACCCGTCTGTGCTTGCGAAAAAGTTTCTAAATTCCGCATATATTTGTCAAACACCATTCAACCCCCCTTCTAGTGTTTGCATCTGTCTATTTCAGTTGGTATCAGAGCTCAGCCTCTGGGTTGAGCACCTAACAGTGTAGAGAAAAGATCCTGAAAATAGACAATGTATTCTGGAGCAAGCTCAAGTGGGAACCCCCAACCTGAAGGAGGCTCTATGACCAGACCTCCCTTTTTCAATGGTTCAAATTATAACTACTGGAAAGAAAGGTTTCACTTGTTCATCTTGTCAACAAATTCTGATGTATGGGATGTCATTACTGATGGACTTTACACTCCTCAAAATAGTGATGGCTCAGACAAGCCTAAGGCTCAGTGGACACCTGCAGAAAAGACAAGATGGGATCTAAACCATAAAGCCAGATATGCTATAATCTGTGCTCTCAGTCCAGAAGAGTTTGAAAAGGTATGTGCTTGTGATTCTGCTAAAGAAATGTGGGACTCCTTATCTGTCACACATGAAGGTACTGCAAAGGTAAAAGAATCTAAAATTTCTATTCTTGTTAGAAAATATGAACTGTTCACCATGGATGAAGGTGAATCTGTTGCTCAAATGATTGGTAGATTCCAAACTATTACTAATGGTTTGAAATCTCTTGGTAAAACATATACAAATGCTGAGAAAGTTGCTAAGATTCTCAGAAGTCTTCCAAGGCAGTGGAGACCTCTTGTCACTGCTATTTCTCAAGCTAAGGATCTCACCTCCTTTACTATGGATGAACTTCTTGGCACACTCACTGTTCATGAGCAAGAGCTCAATGAAGATGTGTCAATCAAAAAGAGCAAAGCCATTGCTCTTAAAGGTGATCTAAAGGCAGCTAAAGCCTTAAAAGCTTCAAAGACAGACGAGTCTGACTGTGACATAGACGAGTCTGATGATGAGGATTCTGATGATGATGAAGAGACTTCTCTCATGACCAGAAAGATGAAAAAGCTCTGGAGAAAGAAGAAGTTCAGAAAGGAGAAGCCCTTCAGAAAATCTCACAAAGAATCCACATCAACAGACAAGAGTCCAGTTGTCTGCTATGAGTGCAAGAAGCCTGGTCACATCAAACCTGAATGCCCTCTTTTGAAGAAAGCTTCCAAAAAGAAATTCTTTAGAAAGAAGAAGAAAGGAATGATGGCCACATGGGAAGATCTTGAATGCTCATCTTCTGAAGGAGAAGAGACAGAAAAGGAAGCCAATCTCTGTCTGATGGCCAATACAGATTCATAACCTAAAACTGAGGTACATTCTGAACTTGAGGAATTGCATGATGCTTATGATGAGCTGGTAGAGGAATCCAAAGGCTTATCTAAGGCCTTCAAATCCCTCAAGAGAGAGTATGTTAAACTCCTCAGTGAGCATAAACAAAAATCGTAAGAGTGTGAGATGCTGGCCAAAGAGAATAGCCAGCTGAGGACTGAAAAGTCTGATGAAGCTTCGATCTCAAGTGAAACATCACATTCTGAAGAAGTGTTCACACTTCAACAGAAAGTGAAGGAGCTCACTTTTGATCTTGCTAGATTTGTTAATGGCAGAGATAATCTGACAAAACTGCTAGGATGTCAGAGACACTCTCTTAACAAAGAAGGCATTGGATATGATCATCAAGCTGATCATAAAGTATCAACAAAATCTTCAACTGTCTATGTTAAACCCATTCCACTTAGACATAGACCCGTCTGTAACTTCTGTGGAAAAGCTGGACATGTTATGTCTAAGTGTTTTCACAAGAAAAAGAGGAAGTCTTCACAGACTCCTAGAACTAACAGAAAAGGACCCAGAAAAATATGGGTACCTAAAGATAAAATAATTTCTATTGCAGACATCCTTAATAGGACAAAGCAGACGCCTCTGCTGGTACCTGGACAGTGGCTGCTCGCGACATATGACAGGAGAAAGGTCTATGTTCCAAGACCTCCAGTCTAAGAATGGTGGATTTGTTGCCTTTGGAGGCAATCAAAAAGGAAGAGTAATTGGTGTTGGTACAATTGGTGGTAAACCCCCTCTTCCCTCTATCTCAAATGTACTTATGGTTGAAGGACTAAGACACAATTTACTTAGCATAAGTCAATTATGTGATAGTGGATTTGATGTCTCCTTCACTAAGAATGAATGCATAGTCAAAGACAAGAGTGGCAAGACCCTCTTTTCAGCTAATAGACAGTAAAATCTTTATAAGATTGAGCTAACTGAACTCTCAAATCAAAGTGTAACCTGTCTGATGTCTAAAGAGGATGAAAGATGGTTATGGCATAAGAAACTAGGACATGCTAGTATGAAACTTATTTCAAAATTGAAAAAGGATAACCTTGTGAGAGGATTGCCTGATATCAGTTTCAAGAAAGATGTTTTATGTGATGCATGTCAGAGAGGTAAACAAGTAAAATCAAGTTTCAAATCAAAAAACATTGTATCAACCTCTAGACCTCTTCAGTTGTTACACATGGATCTGTTTGGACCAGTTAGTGTTGCCAGTCTAGCTGGAAGGAAATATGGATTTGTCATTGTTGATGATTATTCTAGATTTACTTGGGTACTTTTCTTAACCCACAAGGATGAGTCTTTTAAGGCCTTCTCTGTATTCTGTAAGAAAGTACAAAATGAGCAAGGTTTCTGTATTTCTACCCTTAGAAGTGATCATGGGGGAGAATTTTAAAATGAGCAATTCAAACTGTTCTGTGAAGAGAATGGAATCTCTCACAATTTCTCTGCACCAAGAACTCCACAGCAAAATGGAGTGGTTGAGAGAAAGAACAGATCTCTGCAAGAGATGGCTAGATCAATGCTCAATGAAAATAATCTCCCTAAGTACTTCTGGGCTGAAGCAGTAAACACTGCATGTTATGTGCAAAATAGAATACTTATAAGGTCTATCCTAAAGAAGACTCCTTATGAATTGTGGAAAGGTAGAAAACCCAACATATCTTATTTCCATGCATTTGGATGTGAATGCTTCATCTTAAATACCAAGGATCAACTTGGAAAGTTTGATTCCAAGGTAGACAAAGGCATCTTCATTAGATATTCTGAAATGTCTAAAGCATATAGAGTTTTTAACTCTAGGACCTCTATTGTTGAGGAATCTATTCATGCAAAATTCAATGATAATCTAAAGACTGATAGGGAACTATCAGGTCTAGGAGATGATCTTGCAGGACTTGATCTTACCCAGCAGACGAGTCAACAGCCAGACGTATCAAAAACTGAGTCTGCTGAGGAATCTCTCAGACAAGTGGAGCAGACGAGTCATCAGTCAGATCAACATCAAAATGATGATCTCAGAAGAGACTGGAAGTTCAAAGCTCATCATCCTGAAGATCTTATCATTGGAAGTCCCTCTAAAGGTGTTAGAACCAGATCTGTCTTAAGAGAGTCAAGCAATATGGCCTTTTTATCTGAAGTTGAACCAAGGCATATTGAGGAAGCTCTTGAAGATGAAAGCTGGATTCTTGCCATGCAAGAAGAACTTAATCAGTTCAAAAGGAATGATGTTTGGAAACTTGTCTCCAAACCAACAGACAAGTCTGTTATTGGAACAAGATGGGTTTTTAGAAACAAGCTAGATGAAGATGGCAAAGTTGTCAGAAACAAAGCAAGGTAGTAGCTCAAGGCTACAACCAACAAGAAGGTATTGACTATACTGAGACTTTTGCGCCTGTAGCTAGAATAGAAGCTATTCGCATACTCATGTCATATGCTGCACAACATCAAATTACTTTATTTCAAATGGATGTAAAAAGTGCTTTTTTAAATGGAATAATTGAAGAAGAAGTTTATGTTAAACAACCCCCTGGTTTTGAAGATAATGAAAAACCAGATTATGTTTTCAAACTTAAAAAGGCTTTATATGGTTTAAAACAAGCGCCTAGAGCATGGTATGATAGACTTAGTTCTTTTCTTATGAATAATGGCTTTATAAGAGGAAAAGTTGATACAACTTTGTTTAAGAAATGCTCAAAAGATAACTTCATAGTAGTTCAAATATATGTTGATGATATTATTTTTGGAACTACTAATGAAAAATTGTGCAAAGAATTCTCTAAGTTGATGCAAGCAGAATTTGAAATGAGCATGATGGGAGAATTGAAGTTCTTCCTTGGACTGCAAATCAAGCAGACGTGTGATGGAATCTACATCCATCAACAAAAGTACATCAAGGAGATTCTAAAGAAATATAAAATGGATAGCTCAAAGATCATGAAAACTCCAATGCAAACTAATGCTAATCTAAGCAAAGATGATGAAGGTAAAAAGGTAGACCAAACTGTCTACAGAGGTATGATTGGATCTCTCCTTTACTTAACATCTAGCAGACCTGATATTCAATTTAGTGTATGTATGTGTGCTAGATTCCAATCTGATCCCAAAGAATCTCATCTTAAAGCTGTTAAAAGAATATTTAGATATTTGCTTGGAACCACTAATCTTGGTTTAATGTATTTGAGAACACAAGATTACAGATTAGTTGGTTTTTGTGATGCTGACTTTGCTGGAGATAGACTTGAAAGGAAAAGCACCAGTGGAGGATGTCACTTCATTGGAGCAAACTTAGTCTCCTGGTCAAGCAAAAGACAGACGACTATCGCCCTCTCAACTGCAGAAGCAGAATATGTCTCTGCTGCAAGTTGCTGCTCATAGCTACTATGGGTAAAACATCAACTAGAAGATTACTCTATATTTGAGCATAATATACCTCTCTGGTGTGATAATTCTAGTGCTGTTTGCTTAACCAAGAATCCCATACAACATTCTAAGGCTAAGCACATAGAAATCAAACATCACTTCATAAGAGATTATGTTCAAAAAGGTGTATTTGATGTTAAGTTTGTTAAAACTGAAAATCAATGGACTGATATCTTTACAAAACCATTAGCTGAGGATAGGTTTAAGTTTATAAGAGACAACTTGAATATACATTGCTTTGCTGAATAACCTGTCTGATGAGTTTTTATGATACCCGTCTATGTTTAATCGTCTGACCTTATGAGTCATTCGCTTTTATTTTAAAAATTCTTTTTTAAATGGGTACTTCATTTTCTTTTAAGTGTCGTTTCATTATCTGAGGCAAAATGTGTACGTGGATGTTTCTGTCTTACTTTAAATCTGAACCTTTCTTTTTTCCTTTTAAAATCTCCATCCGTACGTTTTTTTCAAAATCACTCTCTTTTATTTCTCTCTCGTTTCGTCTTCTTCCCTCTTCACTCACTCTCTAACTCCCAAACTTCTCTAACCCTAACTTCTCTAAAGGCACCCCCAAAACAACTCTCTGCTGATGTCATTGCTAAGCGTTACGACCTTGATGTTGAAGCAGTTCACAAAATCATCCCAGGGAAGCTTATTGACCTTTCGGCTCTAAGTCGGTCGGGTTTAGATGTGCTTGAAGAGCTCAACTACTCCAGCTGGACTCCTTTCTTCGACTTGAAGGAGCCTGTGCACCCCAAGTTGGTCACTGACTTCTGGACCAACGCCGTCGTTCTTCACTCTCCAAGTGGCTTTCCCACAGAGATTCAAGCTCGCATTTCCAGCCAACGCTTCTCCTTCTCCCTCAACACTCTGGAACTGGTAACTGGATGCCCTAGACATGGTGCGGGTTATTCAGACAACTGGGTAGATTCAGTAAGCCAGAGCGACATCAACATCGCCCTTTTTGGTAACCCTAACCCTACAAATCTCAAATCGAGTAACCTTGTTCCCAAATGCCGCTTCTTGCTCAAGCTTTTGCAAGAATGTGTGCTACCTAGGAAGGGCTCAAGAGACTACATCTCTAAGATGGATTCATTTGCCCTCTTTCATCTCATTCACAAAATCAAGGTAGACATCAATGACCTTATTTTCAAACATTTCATGTCATTGATTAAGAGACCTAGCTCTCCTACATATCCCTATGGCATGCTTCTGACCAAGCTCTTTAGAATCAAAATCTTTGTCCCTGAAGAAGTCACCTTTGTGGACATGGCTGGACCTTTAGCCAAACAGACTGTCTCCTTGATGAGGTTCTCAACCCCTGTTCCATCCTCTTCAAATCAAGCATCTGAGGAGCAGAAGAGTAAAACTCATGCTGAATCAACCAATGAGTCTGAGACCTCTGCATCTGAACATATTTGCAAACCCTCTGGAAAGATTGCAGGCCAAAGCCAGCCCCTTTCTTCAGAAGAAAGTGCTCCTATTCTCTCCTTGAAGAAGAGAAAGCTGACTCCCAAGAGCCAAGATCTTGTTGTGGTGGATTCTGATTCTGCACCTTCTCAAGTTATACTGAGTAAGACTGTCTCTAGTGAAGAGACTGCACCTGCTCAGGGGGAGCAACTGCCAAAGCCTTTAGGACACACCTTGGACCACCCAGTTTTTTGTCCTGGCACTATTCCTAAAAGGAAGAGGTCTGGCATTCCTGCTGTAGCTGCTGCCATAGAAGCCCCTCAAGTTAGCCAACCTGCTGTCTTGTGGCTCCTAAACGCATTAAGCTCAGAATGTCAGAAAACTCTACCCTTGGCAAGTATTCACCCTCTTCTTCCTCATCTCATGATGACCCTCAGGCTTCACCCTTTCCGGAAAACTCCACTCTTTCCTCCTCTTTCATCATTGTGTCTGATTTGTGTCATGGTTCAAGGGATTCAACTCCTGACAAACTTGTTGGCAATTCTTTTTTGTTCAAGTCTGATTTGCAACTTTTAATGTCTACCAGTGTCTCTAACCTCTCTGTTGTACCTCCTCCTCCATCTCACTTTACCAATACTTGTAGAGATATATGTGTTTTTGAACCTATTGTTATCATGTTTCATCACCCTAATCCTTCCATCACCCATCCAAACTCTGTTGTTATTCTTCCTAACTATTCACAACCTTGTTTCATTCTCATTACTGGATCAAATTTCTTCATGGAATATCTTGATCTATTAATCCCTGATTATCCCTCACTTCCTGTTGCACCTTTACCCGCATCTTTTCATCCATCTCTCTCCTTTCTGTCCTCTGTTTTTCCCTCACCTCCAGAAGATAACTCCTCTGATGATTCTTTCCATAAGCTCACCTTTCTACCTTTTATCTTCTATCGCAATCTTCACTTACGTTTCTTTCCCCGGATTTCGGAAGCCTTCTCTATCCCTTCTGCACCACCTGTCTATGCTCTTCCCTGGCATTCTGATGACTCTGTTGATCACATTCCTGTGCCCAGACGAGATCTTCAAGCTTTGCTTTTTGAAGTAGCATCTCTCAGGACCTTGGTTGAAGCTGCTCACCAAGATCTTGCTGCAGAAAAAAGAGCTAGAACTGTTTTAGAAGCTAGAATAGATACTCTTTTTGATCTTTTTTAACACTTATGTGTAATTTTCTTTTTAAAGAACCTTGTACACGGCCAATGATGGTCAAATACCTCCTTTTCTCTTTTTTGATTATGACAAAAGGGGGAGAAAGTTAAATCAAACATGTCTTTATATTACAACTGTCTGATATGAATGTCTTTATATTACAACTGTCTGATATGAACAAATGTTTACTTTTAATATGATGTATCTTTTCTTTTCTCTCTATATTCTATTGCTTTTGATAATGTCAAAAGGGGGAGAAAATACTAAGATAAGGCTAAGATAAAAAGTTAAATTCTTATCTGTCTGAGTATATTATAATCATGGAACAATGTTTTTAATCTGACTAATCATATACATGACTGATTTATGTGAATTCTCTTAAGTTCATTAAATCATTTAACATGTTTTGTCATCATCAAAAAGGGGGAGATTGTTGAGTCTCCAAATGTCTGATGTGCATTTACCTTAGTTTTGATGAGATTAAAACAGTTATTCAATGATTTAATTGAACCCGTCTGTGGTATTTAACTCGTCCACTTAGTGTGCAGATTAAAACATTAAGCGTCTATATGAACTGTTCACTCGTCTGAACTTAGATAAGTTCACCCGTCTGAACTAACTTAAGTTCACACGTCTGAACTAACTAAAGTTCACTCGTCTGAACTAAGATAAGTTCACTCGTCTGAACTAGCTTAGGTTCACTCATCTGAACTAAGAGAAGTTCACTCGTCTCATGAAGTCTTCAACCGTCTGATCAAAGGAAGACTCACCCGTCTAAATGACTTTGCAACTAACGTCATCTCTTTGTTAAAGAGTCAACCCGTCTAATGAAGCTACTCATCCGTCTAAAGACTAACGTTAAAAAATACACTGGATGAAAGCTGTCTCGACCCTAATAAAGAACTTCAACAAAGTACTTTGCCTGAACACAACTGCATCTTACACCAAAAGGGAAAGTCTTCCCTCTGCAAACAAAAAGCATGAATACAGACCTGCTGAGACCAAAGGTATATCAGAAGTCTACATCACTCTGATGAAAGAGAACAAGCGAAGTTCCCTATGCTTTAATGGCTGATCAGAACGACTCTATTGCATTTATTGAAGATCTGCAAGAAGCCAAAGACTTCAGACTTTGTGTCCAACGGCTTTAAAATTTTGAAGCCTATTTAATAAAGAAGTCTTTGAAGATTCCACAGACACAAGAGAACGATCAAAGCAATCAAAGAGCAATTACTCTGTGCATTTATATCTTCCTTCTTTCATTATTTATTCTTCAATCATTTGAAGTTAATACGCAGTCTTTTAGAACTTCACATTTAATACATTCGTCTGAGTGCTTGTGAAAGACTTGCAAACTGTAATCTTTTTACAACTTCTCTCAAACAAACCCGTCTGAGCCTATAGAGGCTAAGTGTGCAAACAATACTTGTTTGGAGCCTGGAGAGGCTAGGTGTGAAAACAATACTCGTCTGGAGCCTGAAGAGGCTAGGTGTGAAAATAATACTTGTCTGTCCTGTAACCTAAATCAGTTATAGTGAGAAAACTTGGTGCTGCCAAGGACTGGACGTAGCCTCATTGTTAAGGGGTGAACCAGGATAAAACCTGCTGAGTGATCTCTCTTTCCCTTAACTCTTTAGTTTGATTATTTGTCTTAACTATCATCTAACTAAAGGGGTTTATAATTGTGTTTATCAAAAACCTTCTTATCTTGCATGATTGTGTGTTTTCTGTGAAAACCTTCAGACAAGTTATCAGTCTGATTGACCTGTCTGTGTTTACTCGTCTATTACAACCCGTCTGTGCTTGCGAAAAGTTTCTAAATTCCGCATATATTTGTCAAACACCATTCAACCCCCCTTCTAGTGTTTGCATCTGTCTATTTCAGTAATTTTAGGAATGTATTGGTTATCTTCCAACCATATCCTATTAGATTGCGCACATAAAACCTTAGTTTTTCCCAATACCGAGATTTATGGATTTTTAGCTACCAACCGCGTTAGAACTTCTTCAAAAGAAGGAGATCAAAGATACGTGCTTCTATCCAACTTAGAAGTCGAGGGGAAGATCGAGCTAACCAAGATGCCTGTTGCGAGGGATTTTCCTGATGTTTCCAGACGATGTTTCGGGTTTGCCGCCAGTAAGAGATGTAGAATTCTCCATCGATTTGATTCTGGGAACTGGTTCGATATCGATTGCTCCATATCGGATGTCAACTACAGAGCTCGCTGAGTTGAAATCTCAAGTCGAAGATCTTTTGTCGAAGCATTCATAAGACCAAGCGTTTCGCCATGGGGAGCGCCAGTTTTGTTAGTGAGGAAGAAAGACGGACGTTCGAGACTTTGCTTGGATTTTTGGCAACTGAATAAAGTGACGATCAAGAACAAATATCCTTTACCGCGTATCGCGATCTGATGAATCAACTGCGAGGAGCTGCTGTTTTCTCAAAAATCGATTTAAGGACGGGATATCATCAGATTAGAGTAAGAACTGAGGATATACCTAAGACTGCATTTAGGACTCGTTACGGACATTACGAATACCTCATGATGCCTTTTGGAGTAACGAATGCACCTGCTATCTTTATGGACTACATGAATTGGATTTTTTGTCCATTTCTTGATAAGTTCGTTGTAGTGTTCATCGATGACATTCTCATTTACTCTAAGAGTCGTGAGGAACACGAAGAACATTTGCGACAAGTTTTGCAAGTCTTACGCGAGAAGACGCTATATGCGAAACTCTCCAAGTGTGAGTTTAGGCTTGAGGAAGTTGGATTTCTAGGACACGTCATAACAAAGGAAGGGATTACTGTTGACCCTGCTAAAGTGGAAGCTCTACTTTCTTGGGAAAGGCCAGAGACAGTAACGGAAATAAGAAGTTTCATTGGTTTGGTGGGATATTATCGATGGTATATCGAAGGATTTTCCAAATTCGTAGGTCCGTTGACTCAACTCATAACGAAAGAACAACCTTTTTCGTGGACGGACAAAGTGTGAAGAAAGTTTCCAGAAGATAAAGAAACTTTTGATGACTTCGCCAGTGTTAATACTTCCTGAACCAAGTGAACCTTACGAAGTGCATTGTGATGCTTCACATCAAGGTTTAGGTTGCGTGTTAATGCAGCACCGGAAAGTGGTGGTGTATGCGTCAAGGCAATTAAAGACTCACGAGAGGAATTATCCGACACACGATCTAGAGTTAGCTGCAGTAGTTTTTGCACTAAAGATATGGAGACATCATTTGTATGGTGCTAAATTTGACGTCTTTAGTGATCACAAAAGTTTGAACTACCTGTTTGATTAGAAGGAGCTCAACATGAGGCAAAGGCGATGGATGGAATTATTAAAGGATTACGACTTCACGTTACAGTACCATCCTAGAAAGGCTAATGTAGTAGTAGATCCCTTGAGCCGGAAAGCCATTCATATTTCAACTATGATGGTGAGAGAATTAACGCTAATTGAAGGATTCCGTGATCTCAACTTAGCAATGGAAATAAGTTCGAAGAAACTAAGTTTGGGCATGATCAAGATTTCCAGTGGACTAATGGAAGATATACGTGACCAACAAGCTGCATATGAACATCTTCAAGAGAAGAAGGAGTTGATGGAACAAGGAAAAGCTAATGAGTTTAGCTTAGGACCAGATGGGATGTTGAAGTACAATGAACAAGTCTGTGTACCCAATAACCCTGAGATGAGAAAGATGATTCTAGAGGAATCCCATAAGAGTAATTTGAATATTCACCCTGGTTCAACCAAGATGTATCAAGACTTGAAACAAAGATTTTGGTGGCCAGGCATGAAGAAGCAGGTTGAGGAATACGTTGCATCATGTCTGACTTGTCAGATGGTAAAAGTAGAACATCAAAGACCCGGAGGGATGTTACAATCTTAGATGTACCGGAACGGAAGTGGGAAAGCATATCAATGGATTTCGTCGTAAGTTTGCCACGAACTCCTAGAGGTTTCAATTCAATTTGGGTAATTGTTGATAGGTTAACGAAATCGGCACATTTCTTACCTGTCAAGGTCAACTATACAGTAGCGAAACTAACTTAGGTATATATCAGAGAGGTGATTAGACTCCATGGAGTACTCTCGAGTATTGTTTCAGATCAAGATCCTAAGTTTACTTCACATTTCTGGGAGAGCTTATATCAAGTGTTAGCAACCAAGTTGCAATTAAGTTCAGCATATCATCCTCAAACGGATGGACAAACCGAAAGAACAATTCAATCGTTAGAAGATTTGCTAAGGGCATATGTTTTAGACAACCGAGGAAGTTGGGACGAACTGCTACCGTTAATCGAATTCAACTACAATAATAGTTATCACTCGAGCATAGGGATGGCACCTTATGAGGCCCTATACGGGAGAAGATGCCAAATGCCTCTTTGCTGGTATCAAGATGGAGAGAGCACGATTCTAGGTCCAGAAGTCGTGTAGCAAACAACGGATAAAATCAGGCAAATTCGAGAAAGGATGAAGACATCCCAAAGTAGGCAGAAGAGTTACTCTGATTAAAGGAGACGACATCTCGAATTTCAAGAAGGCGAACATGTATTTCTGAGAGTCACTCCCACGACTGGGGTAGGTAGGGTTATTAAGTCCAGAAAACTCACTCCTAAATTCATTGGACCATACCAAATTCTTCGCCTAGGAGCTTATCAAATTGCCTTACCTCCATTTCTTTCAAATCTTCGCAATGTCTTTCACGTTTCACAATTGAGGAAGTACATTCCTGATCCATCTCATGTAATCGAACCCGATGAAGTACCTTTGAAAGAGAACCTGTCTTATGAGACTTCTCTTGTACGAATCGCGGATACGTAGATCAGACAGCTCAGCGGTAAACAAATTTCCTTAGTCAAGGTTATTTGGGATAATACGACCAGAGAGGCAAGATTGGAAGCTGAAGACAAGATGATAGAACAATATCCATATCTTTTTCAAGGTACGTAATTTCGAGGACGAATTTTTTTTTTTTAGTGGGGTAGTAATGTAATACCCCGATTTTTCAAGCTTTCTAAGATCAATAAACTGTATGAATGAGTTTGTATTTTATCGGAGGTTCTAGGGAGTGAATTAAAATAAACTGAGACCATAGTCATACTCCACGCTATCGTGGGGAGTTACGATTAAATTTTGGGTTGAAAACTCAGACGAAGCCCGGTCCGCATTTTCACTAACATTATGATTTTACTGCTCAGAAGACCTAATTTTGACTCGTGAACGAAACGGTTAGGCTTAGAATCGAATTTCTGACAATTTTGATAAAATTGGTTTTTCGCACTAAAAAAGTGGAATAATATAAGTTATTCGGGCAAAACCTTAAATCAGGTGAAGAACGGAGCTAAATAGGGATTTACTGGGACCCGCTAACGGATAATCTTGAAGTCACGTCAGGTCAAGTCACCTAGAAAAGCGTGCCAGTGTTATGATGATTTTTAAAATATCTGAACGCGAAAAGACCAAAATACCCTTGACCTTTTATGGGAATTCCACTTATGTCCTAAGGTGAAATGACCTTTCTACCCTTAAGTGAGAATTTTTAGACTATCTTACCCTTGCCCCTTCATACCCCACGCCCCTCCCTCATCAAAATCCCCATTCACATCTTTTCTTTTTCACTTCACCTTCTTCATCACTTTCTCTCTTTTTCCTTAAGAGAGCTTCAAGTATTTTGGGAAGCAAAGTTGATCATCTCACTCATCTTCATCCTCTAAGAGGTATAGACTCATTCCTTTATCTCTCAATCTTCATCTTCTTCCCTTGAAACTTCATCTTTCAAGCTATGTTCAAGTTGCTCAAACTTTATAAAACCATGAAAAATTGTAGAAAAATCCTTTTAATGTAAAACCAATTTCTATGAGGTTTCATTACCCTCTCTCATTATCCAAGAGCATGTAACCAAAAGAGTTCCCTAATCCATATGGGTATAGAAGGCCGAAACCCTAGGGTGAGAAAAGTTTGAATTTTTGATTCAATTGTTGAGTAATAAGACTTGTTTTAGTGTTAGGTATACCTAAGGATCATTCATCCAAGAGATAGGAATTTTTTGACATCCCTAGCTATTTTTGGGACCCTATGGCCGAACCCTAAGATTAATGGAATAGGGAAAATTATGTGGTTTAATGTTGATGTTTGAATTAATCGTGTGTGTGTGTAGTTGTTGTTGGGTAATCGGATGAGTAATCGAGAGAATTCGCGGATCGATTGGACAACTTTTATTCAGAGGATAACTTCAAGAGGTAAGGGGATAAACCTGAGGAATTCAATTTCCGACAGCTGCGTGCTGTATTTGGGTATTTGGTCTGTAATATTTTAAATATGTCGTGTTGATGTGGAGTGATTTATTTTATGCTTGCTCATATTTGGTTATGCCTAATTATGCATGATTTTGTTTTGTTATGCTTAATTATGGTGGATGATGTTATTTATGCTTGCCATGATTGATATCGTGCTAAGGGATCTAACATTGGTTAGGGTTCAAAATCGAGTAAAGTTAAAAGCTTTAAAAAGCTTGGAACATAAAATAAGAAAATAAAATGCTAAGGTTTCAAAGAATTTAGAAAACAAAATAAGTTGATATCATTTTGGGAATGAGTAAAACAAAACATACTTTATTAAGGAATAAGAAGACATAAATGGGAAAAACAACTTTAGTCCAAGAAAAGTAAGGTTTTGTAGTAAAAAGTGCGTTTTGGAGACATTGACCGTTTTTAAAGTAATAAAACGAACCATGTCAAGAAAAAGTGTTTTCAAGTAACCCAGTTTTGGAAATAATTGTTTTATCCAAGAAAAAAAAGGGATTTCCACGAACCATGTTCCAAAGTTTTTATGGCTTCCTAAAGTACTTCAAAAAGAAAGGTGGTTTTGATCCAAGAGTTTGTTTTTATGGAAAACCGATTCTGAGGGCTTTGTGTGTAAGCTTCGGAGATTTGGGTTTTTGTTTTTGGTATTTCAAAAAGAAAAGTTGACAATTTTGGGATGTGAACCTAGAAACTGAGACGTCGGGATTGTAGTGTTCTGTAGAACACGTAGATCAAGGATCCTTGGTAATGATAAAGTCCTGTAGGTTTGTGGACATTTGTGTGGTCTTGTAGGCTTGTGGACGAGTTGTGTGCTCTAGAACCCAAACTTTGAAACTGGTGCATCGGTTGATGGTTTTTGGGTTCAAGTGTTTCGGACTGTGCATCCTTTCTGGATTTTGGACTGTGTATCCCCTTTTGAGAAATGTTATAAAGATTTAAGAGTCAAAAAGTTGTGGTGGTTGATAGCTTTGATGCTTCAACAAGGAAATCAATATACGAAACAGAAAAACTTACGAAAACAAAGGTTTTCTCATGCATTGTGGCGTCTGGCAAACGTGCCATCTAGATGGGGGACCTTGACGGCAGGGAACCCTGTGATGACTTTAAGTCATTGTGTATCATTGCGCCTTGATGGACAATGGTGTCATACGTTTTGGAACACATTGTGCCTTGTGTTGGACAATGTAGTATGACCTGATTAGAATTTGTTAAGTACCTCTGATTGCGCCCCTATGTGAGAATCGCAGTGTCATGGGATTCATGTACTTCTGTGTAGCACGTTGGTGCTAGTCATTGTTGCCTGAGAGCAAATGAATTGTGAGCCTGATCCGCTCTTTGAAATATGATGGGATTTCCGGAAATTAAGAACCAAATGTTAGATGATATATGTGGAAGTGCCATGCATACATTTTGAAAACAACGATGACTGTTGGGCACGAGACCCTTGTGTTTTTATTTATTATCATGATATTCTGCGATGTGTTTATCATGCTCAATAACTGTGTCAGATATGTGAATCTGTTGTTTGTGTTTTGGGCATGTAGTTGTTGTACTTTGAATTCATATATTGGTTTCTCACCCTTGCTGTATCTTTGGCCATGCTATCTTTCTTTTGGCATATATTATTATTATTTGTTTACAGATAGACCCAGTACCCGAGAGCTTAGCCCACTCGGGGGTGCGCTCACTCGCTTTTTATCCGCGGGAGGACCCAGCTGAATGGGTCATTCACCCAGGTGCTAGTAGTGCTGCTTATACTGGACCTGTCTGTACTCTGAGACGGAACGTCGAAGTGGGGCCCCAAGAGAGGACCCACACAGTGGAGACCATTCAGATCCCTCTACCACCCGTCTGGATGATTCTACAGTCTTTGGTGGATCAAGGGCTGATACAGCATTACATTCCAGCTGCACAGCCCTTGCAGTAGCAGTCACCCTCGACTCCTCCCCCGCCGTTCGTTTTGGTAGCAGATGGGCAGGATGAGGACCCTCAGGAGACCCCTGAGTACCATCCTCTAGAGGCCCCGGAGCCTTAGCCTCAGGAGAATGGGAATGTAGAATCCCTTGATCCTTCCTCTGATGTAGATGTTGGACCCTCCTTAGGGGGACTGTCCAACGGGTTTCATTAGAGAGGGACCAGCTTAGAGTGTTAGATTTTGAGGTAGCAGTTTTTGGGTAGTCTGTTATCGGCTACTGATGGCCATGAGTTTTATATGTGGTTTTCCAGACTGTCGCTACCTAGTTTTTAGAGTTGATAGTATTTTTATTTTCTGTTAGTATCTTTTGAACGGATATGTTGTCTAAGGTTCTTCATGTATATATATATATATATATATATATATATATATATATATATATATATGAGTTATATTGATGTGGATCTTGAGTATTTATTATTTACTATTGTAAGAAGAAAAATTTTTAGCACGATTTTCAAAGTAAGTGAGATCTAAGTAAAGAAATTCTGTTTTCTGAAAGTAATCGGTAAAACTTTTGTTTCATATTTTATGTTAATTTTGGGTCACCATGTGATGCCAGATTAGGGTGTCACAAAACCTAAGGTAACTTCATATTAATTTTACTTTCATGAAGTCACTTTCATCATTTTATTTTTAAAACACTTATTTAATTGAATAAACTATGGCTAAAGTGAAACGTATTTTCAGCTTAGTTAAAACATCTAAGGGTCGAAACCCTAGTAGAACTTTGGATCAAAATCACTTCTTGTTTGTTTTTGAAATATAAGTTGCTAATACACTTATTTGCTTTCAAAAACATGGAAGTTCAAGAACAAGCTCATGCTCTTCCTTTAGTAACCATTATGGCCAAATGCTATACCATGTGGAATGTGAAGATTTTGCTTCACTAACTTGTCAAGTAATAGCTCAAAATGATCACAATATTATGCTGAACAATAATCATACACCATTCAAGCATAAAAATCCTTGATTGATATAGAGATCATAGTATGGTTTTCAACATACATGAAAACATTTTTCCTTCCAAGCATACATCATCATAACATATACTAAGCGTAGAACAATATTACAACCACACGAAGCTCAAACAGAACTACACAGACCAATCATGGATAACATATAGTTATCGGAAAATCCCTCAGGCAAACTCCTCTTCCCTCTTGAAGTCAAGTAAGGTTCTTTCCCTTCGATCTTTAAACACTTCCTTCTACCCCACGAATCACTAACTCCATCAAATCAAGTGAAGCTGCCAAGTGGTGTTCACGATCTTTGGTCTGAAACGATCCTCCGAAGCTCAGTGTACTCCACGAATCACCAAACTAACTATAACTACTCAACAAATCCTTCACCAAACAACATAGTACAAGTTAATCTTTGAAAAGAAACTTGCTAATCCATTATGAGGTAGGTTCGGCCTTCACTAATTAATTAGGCTAAGGATGTTAAAATTTTACCAACTCTTGGATTAATGATCCTCAAGTATGATGAAGACATAATCACTAATCATTTATCAAAGATTCGAATCAAAACTCACCCAACCAACAAGGTTAGGTTTTCGGCCATCCATGGAGAAAATAGGGCGGAAATTTCTTTTGGGTTCATTCTTCTAGATGATCAATATATACATCATGGCGAGTACATAGAAATTGGTTTCATGATCATAGGATTTTTCTTTGATTTTCTAGAGATTTTTGAATATACAACCTTAGAATTGAAACATGATGTTCATAGTCTTGAATCAAGAAAATGAATGAAAAAGAGATCATCATTGATCATAGAGAGAAGAGATTACCTCTTGAATGATGGAAAATTGCAAGGAATCAAGCAAATTGTGCTTCACAAATTTTCTTATGGATCACTTGAGAAATAAAATACATAGATGACAAGACAATGAAGCAAGGAACAAGTTTACTAACTTGAGTCAAGAGAGTTTACCTCTAGGTTGATGGGAAATGGAGAGAAAATGAAGAACACTCAAGAACTCTCAAGAACAAGGGAGAGAAAACTAAAATTCTAACTTTGATCTTGAGAAATCATAACACAAGTAAGATTTTGAGTTTGTAGCCAAAGTGAAGGTCATTTAGGCGTGAGTAATGAGGGACAAGAAGGGCAAGGATTTGTTCATTTAGGGACAAAATGGTAAATTCACTTAGGGACAAAATTGCCATTTTAACAAAAGACTATGGACATAATTGTCCTTCCACCTTTAAAGCCAAAAATATCTTAGATATTTTTAAGAGGCAATGATGACAGGTGGTGATTCACAGGGACAAAAATGTATTTTCATAAATTCCCAGGGGCAAAAGAGTCATTTCACCTAGGGATAAAATTGGAATTTCATCAAATGGTTAAGGACATAATGGTCCTTTCACCTTCTCATCATTTATGACCTTGGTGAGTCACTTGCATGACTCACCTAGGTGAGTTTTCATTGAATTGACTTTATGTTTATCCGTTAGCCGTATTCAGCTCTATTGTTCACCCGATTTAGGTTTTACGTCTGAATAAAGCATAATAACTTATTTATTTTGAAAATTTTCAAAATAACCAATATTGTTGGAAATTCGATTTAAAACCTAACCGTTTTGTTCACGAGTCAAAATTAGGTTTTCTGATCAGTAAAATCTTACTGCCAGTGAAAACGCCGATCGGGCTCTATCTTAATTTTCAACCCAAAATTTAACCGTAACTCTCTACGATAATGTAGAGTATGAATATGATTTTAGTTTATCCAAAATCATTTTCTAAATCTCGGATAAAATATAAATTTATTTACATAAATTACCGATCTTAGAAAGTAGTGAAAATTGGGGCGTTACCCCAACGATTCAGGTGGGGATAAAGAGTGCTGCTGTCGTCAGGAAGGCAAGAGTAGTGTAGTTGTTGATATTGCTATGTGTTGGGGAACCCTAAACCCTACTAGAGGTTGAGCCCCGATAAAGTACCTAAACCCTAGGTTTAGCTTACTTTGGGCTATCACTATTAAGATTAAACCCTAGGATAGATGAGCGTTGATCGAGGATGAAATGTGTTGTATGCTGCTATGATGATGATTGTGATATTTGCTACCTATCTATGTGCCTAGGTGTTTACTTGGCTTATTGGTATGCTATACCTGCTATGTTGTAGTTATTGTTATTGTTGCTGTATATGTGGTTATGCTATGGTTGTATGCCTGTGTTGTGTTGTTGAGTGGCTGTGAGCCTGGTGTGATCGAGTTGATACCGTGGATGGGTTCCGCTAAGATGTGTTGTGTTGTGTTATGATAAGTTGGAGCTATGGCTCGTGGATGCGTGGTGTCGTGGCGGTGGCCGTGTTGATGCGTGGCATCATGTTGGATTATTGCTGAGTGTTAGGCATGAGGATCCGGTATCATCTCGTTGAGGTTGTTTGCTGCATATCATAAAGGCCAAGTGGCGGGGCCGTATGACGGTAGTATGGGCTACCAATGTCATGCAAGGTTATTTGTACTTGAGTGCGGGTACAGAAAGCGGAAAGGGCGGTCATTGTGTGGCCTTGGGGATGTTGCCAGTCTCGGGAATAATCTACAGTGACGGATGTGGTTGCTCCTATCATGTCATGATGCTCGATCTAGTCTAGTTTTCCCTACTAATCCCTGAGCTGTTCCATGTTCCAGGCTAGCGTTCTGAGGTGACCAAGACACCCTAGTTCCGGGCTCGGAGGGGATGCACTTTTATTGATCACGGCGAGCGGTTCGGTTTCTTGGACAAGTTAACTCCTGTTCCGGTGTGGAACTTTGTGTTGTGAGATTCGGCCGACCTGTTGCATAGGATTAGTATCCCGGTCTAGAGGTTTGATCTAAGGGGGAGATCTATGGAGATGGATGCTTGTTGTATATGTTAACTTGAGAGATGTTTGGCTGTGTGAATATCTGTTATATCTGCCATACCATTATAGGTGCTACTTGCCTCATATGTTTATTTATGGTACTATTGTCATATCGATATTCATGGCACCATATTATTATCTCCCTGCTATTTCTCTGTATGCTGTTATTTTGTTCTTCAAGTCATGTGAAGACGACGAGCCTGCTGATATCGGCGATGGTCCCGAGGATGCACCCCTTCATCACAGCGACACCGAGGATGCCGGTGCTGGCGGAGTTGGAGATCATCTATCACGATGATCGGGCATGGCGGGTGGATCCCTCCACGTTTCTGACGATCTACATCGGGCCGATCAATCTATTGTTCAGGAGTAGGACTCTACACAGCGAGGACATCATAGGGCCTTACAGAGTCGTGTAGTTTCTACCATTCACCCAGATGTGTCATCCGTCGAGACACCATGAGAGGGACTACATGTGGGCAGCGCCAACAACATCTCATGTATCCAGCCGTAAAGGGTTCGTGCTGCAAGGCCAGCAGAGGAGATCAGAGCAGTACCTGAGGACCTACAAGTGACGCCAGGTGGTTGTGTCCAGCTCTTCCTCAAAGTATGGGCCGTTGGAGATTTATTGACGTTCTCATGGAGAGGACCAAGGTAGTTTCTAGTATCCACACCGCTGATGGTAGGATACTGCCAGTGCGTCTTAAGGTGTGAGATGAGTGCCTTTTGATGTATTTTTGAGTGATGGGTGTGGGTAGAGAGCTGGTGAGCTGTGAGAGCTTTTCTATCTTTTGGATGCATATGTTTATATCGTTCCACTTTTTATATACAGAGGTATGTATATATACAATATCCATGCCCTACTGATGGGGCCACAGTTTATGCATGTCTTATGTATATAGTTATTATATATGTGTTTTACTCTAATTGTTTTACCTTTCTGTACGCGTGTTTGTATGTTTACCGTTTTCTTTTGCTATGCTTCCTGAATAACGCGCTAACGATATAATATGGTTAAGGTATAGTTAATAATGTAAATTGGGACTAATGGGATTATCCTACGTAAGTGGGGTCATCTCAGGGAGTGGAAAGTGATCCTTTCTTGTGGCCTTGTTCAGACGTCTATAGTCCATGCAAATTCTCCTACCAGTTACAGTCCTAGTTGGGATAAGCTCATTTTTGTCATTGGTCACAACTGTTACTCCTCCTTTCTTAGGCACACATTGTATCGGGCTCACCCAAACAATATCAGAAATGGGGTAAATGATTCCAACATCCAACCACTTAATTATCTCCTTTTTCAAAACCTCTTTCATGATTGGGTTTAATCTTCTCTGGCTGTCAATGTTGTTCTGTGAATTATCTTCTAACAAAATTCTGTGCATAGAAAGTGTTGGACTAATCACTTTTATAACTGCCATTTGCCATCCTATTGCCTTCTTGTGTCTCTTCATTGCTTGAATAAGGTTATCCTCTAGTGAAAAAGTCAAAGAAGAGGATATAATCATTGGTAGAGTCTCATTTTCACCTAAATACACATATTTGAGGTGGGTTGGAAGCTGTTTCAATTCTAACAGAGGAGATGTTTCTATGGATGGCATATTATTCTTGAAAGTGTAACACCCTGCTTTTCACCTCCTTGCTTGTATGTGTTTATTATATATAAGTTATACGTTGTTATGCTTGCGTTAGATGTTAAAGGACGTGTTTTAGGGTAGTTAACCTTAGAACAAGCCAAATCAGTGATCCTGGCAGGACAGCACGCTCGTGCTTTCGTGCAGCACGCCCGTGCTAGTTGGTCAGTACGCCCGTGCTCAAGGTCAGCACGCTCGTACTCAAGGTTAGCACGCTCGTGCTCTACGCAGGCACCAGAAACACGTTTTGAGCTTTAGGCCGACCCCTTTAAAGTTAGAAATAGCCATCATCTTGGGTTCCTTTTTATACCTCTTTTGCTCGACCTAAAACTCATAGCCGTAATTCCTAAAGTTAGAAACAGCCGTCATCTTGGGATCCCATTTAACCATTTGAGCGTTCTTCAATCTCCAATCCTTGTTTTGGGTGTTCTTCGTCAAGAGCACAACCCTTTGGTGTTTTTCGTTCCGATTGGGGATTAGCCGCTTACTTAGTGTTACTCCGAGGTAAGGTAACCAACCATGTTCATCCTTTCCTTTGAATCCTTTGAGTTTAGTGTTGAATCATTTTCTCCCTATCAAACCAGACTTCATTGTTCGTGTGCTAGTGCTGTGAATAGAAACTAGAAGATTAGTTCCCCAAGGGTCTACTCGAGGTATGTTTGTAACCCTTGGGTTAATTCCCTTTCCTTTTTCTTGTTTGGCGAATTAACTTATCCTTTTGCCTTGACATTCTTGGCCAAAGCTCGCTGAACTTGTCAAACCCGTTCGAAGGAGTCAAGCATAGACTTCGCTCTTGTTGATTCGTAGGCTGGAATCGTCACGCCAGGTATGGGGAGAAAGGATTAGTATGAACATATAGGTTCTAGGGTGGCGTAAGATGAGAGTTAACCCATGACCCTATTTGTGTGCTATATGCCTTAGTTGATGTATGAAGTTGTTATGGTTGTTTATGCATGATGCTAATTGTTTAATTGATTTATATGACCTTGTCATGATGTTTATGATGTTGTTGATGATGTTGTTGATATACCATGATTATATGAATTGGTATGATGGAAACTGCTGTTAAAACTATGTTAATTAAAGACATAGGGATGTTAGCGCTGAACCTAAAACTAGAATTCATCTAATTGATGCGCATAAAATATAAAGATGTAGTTGAGGGGGAGATTAATGCTAATGGATTAGTCAAGAACCTTAGGATTAATTCGGAGTGTTGCAAATGAGAGAAAACGCTAAGTTTCCTTCAACTGAGAACGCTGCAATGGCGTTGAGCACGCCCGTGCTCTATGCTCAGTGAAGCCAGCACGCCCATGTCGGAAAAACAAGAAAAATGACGCTAATGAGCACGCCCGTCCTCTTGTGCAGCATGCTCGTTCGATTTGGTTAGCACGCCCATGCTCAGGCCATGCCATTGTTAGAATTAAGAAAACTTCACAGTTTTAAATAAAAAGAGAGTTAATAACCTTTTGCCATAAAATATGACATAGGAGACTATAAACATGACCTTGAGAATAGTTATTCGATAAGAAGATAATGTCATTGATGATGACATACTGTTATCAATGTTGTTGGCTAAATCATTCTTGATGCTTATTGGTCAAGTTTGATATTGATAATCACTTTGATGCTTATTGGTCAAAGTCGATAGCTTTGTTAATGGTGTTGATGGAGGTGGTTGCCATGTTGTTTGTATATTAGCAATGCATGCATCATGACATGGTGTTGTTAGTTGAGGGAAGTTACGATGGCTGGGGAGTTCATTCGAGAGTATGGCATACTGGCCGTCCACGGTGATTCATTCGAGAGTTAGGTGAATCAAGCGCATTCGCGGTGGTCCATCCGAGAGTATGGTGGATCAGCTATCCAAGAGGTTCACCCGTGAGTTTGGTGAACTGCCGGCGTTGGTGCTTATCGGCCAATGTGGATATGTAACTCCAAAATCGTCTTCCTGAGTTAGTTATTGGATCCACATTGCATATGGAGTAGTGGATTAGTTTTGCATCGCTTAGCATGCTTATAATGTGATGTGATGAAATATGTTATAATATGTTATTTTATGATGTTTTATATGCTGCATGATCACCTTGCTAAATTGCTCTATTACCGTTTATGTTTATGCGTACAGTCTCTTCCTCCTTTGTGTTGTTGTTGTTGTTGTTGATGTTTTGCATGTACCTTTGGTTATGGAGATGATGGTGAGCAGCCAGCTGAGGAGTGATCTTGAGGAGATCGCTTGCTGATAGTATAGTTTAGTTATGTTAGTTGTTTTCTGCTATAATATCGGTAGTGGTTACCAGCTCTGATACGTGACATCGGGATTTGGGTTATTTTACGTCTAGGTTTTTTTTCTCCACAATTGTTATTTATGTGTAAACGTTTTGGATCATATGGTACTTGTTACCCTTTGGTTTTAATTTATGGATTTTATTTTATATGATATATTTTTTTTATATTATTGTATACGAGGTAGTTGGTGTCATATTTAGTGATACCATAGCCGATCTGTCCTACAGACTGGGGTATGTGTCTGTTGTATTTTCTTCTATGTACTCTTATATGATTGTCTATGCCTAGCATGGATGATGGTATAGGATTATAGGAGTCTTAGTTTCTATTTTTGCTTAACTTCCTATATTAATAGTTGTTGAACAATGCTGGGAGATATGGCAGGTAGAAACGATCGTGGGATTGCTGATGCTTTGGCGCTATTGGCTAATACCATTGCTCAAAACAATCAGATTCAAAACCATCATGGAGGAGCTGTCGATTTTCAGGGTCTGGATAAGTTCCAAAGGAACAACCCGCCTTCATTAAGGGGAGCTTATGACCCTGAAGGAGCTCTTCTATGGATTCGCGAGCTCGAGAAGATCTTTTGGGCTATGGCATGTACTGATGCTCAGAAGGTCACTTTTGGTACTTTCATGCTAGTTGAGGAAGCTGAACACTGGTGGGAGAACTGCGTCAGCGTATGGAGGCCGCAGGTACTGCAATTACTTGGGTTGTCTTCAAGGATATGTTCTCGGGGAAATACTTTCTAGCTGACATCCGTGATAAGAAGGAGATGGAGTTCCTGGCTCTGAAGCAAGGAAATATGTCCGTTGGGGAGTACGCTGCGAGGTTCGAGGAGCTTGCACGATACTGCACGCTTTACCAATATGTGAATGATGACCGCTCCAAGTTTGTGAAGTTTGAAGATAGTCTACGCCCAAATATCAAACAAGCCATCAGCTACCAGGAGATTCGGGTCTTTCCTGTCCTTGCGAACAAGTGTAGGATCTTTGAAGATGCCTACAAATCCAGAGCTTCACACTTCAAGAGTTCAGAGGCTCAGGGTAGCAGGAAGAACGATCAGCGAGATAAAGGGAAACAACGTCTAGCACCAGTTAGCCGTGGGTTCAAGCAGAACGACAAGAAGCCACAGTTTTCAGGAGGCAAGTCTGTGGAATGGGATTCTTCTAATCCTAGGCCCATTAGATGCGGAAAATGTGGGAAGGACCACTTCACCAATCAGTGCAAGGAAACTGATGTTATCTGCTTCAAGTGTGGCAAGTCTGGCCACATCAGCCGTGAGTGTGGAGGAGCAAAGGCAGAACCACAGAGTGCTAGCAAGAGTCAGAATTCTCAAGCCAACCGACTGAGGACCAATGGAAGAGCCTTTACTCTCAGTAGAGCTAAAGCCTCCGAATCCGAAAGCCTGATCCAAGCTAAATGCCTTATCGATGGAACTCCTTTAGTTGTGTTATTTGATTTGGGTGCAACCCATTCGTTTATATCACATGATTGTGTCAAAAACCTTAATTTGCCTGTGACCCTTCTTGATTTTGATTTGATTGTTGCCACACCTACAAATAAGTCTGTTCTTACTTCTCATGTTTGCAAAAGTTACCCCATTACCATTGATGATAGGGACTTCGTAGTTGACCTTGTGTGTTTACCCCTTAAACAACTTGATGTTATTTTGGGTATGGATTGGTTGTCTTCCAACCATGTTCTCTTGAACTGTTTTGATATGGCCATTGTTTTTGGAACTCCTGTTAAGTCTATGGATCCGAGGTTTCTTTCTGCCAACCAATTTAAGGCTTCTATGAAAGAAGAGGCCCAAGTTTACATGATGTTATCTTCCCTGGAAGTAGAGAGCAGATCTAGTGTTGAGAATGTGCCTATAGTGAGAGAGTTTCCGGAAGTGTTCCCTGAGGATGTTTATAGTCTACCGCTTGAGAAAGATGTTTAGTTCACTATAGACTTCGCGCCTGTGATCGGACCTATATGCATAGCACCTTATAGGATGTCTCCTCTAAAGTTAGCAGAGTTGAAGAAATAGCTAGAAGAGTTGATCTAGAAACAGTTTGTTAGGCCTAGTGTGTCCCCGTTGGGAGCGCCTGTGTTGTTGGTGAAGAATAAGGTTGGTAGTATGAGGTTGTATGTCGATTATTGAATACTCAAAAAGGTGACCATTAAAAATAGGTACCCTCTCCCTAGGATTGATGATCTTATGGACCAGTTGATAGGTACTTGCATCTTTTCTAAGATAGATCTGAGGTCAGGGTATCATCAGATTCGGGTCAAGTCTGAGGACATTTTGAAGACTGCGTTTCGGACGCGTTATGGTCACTACGAGTACTTGGTTATGCATTTTGGTGTGACTAATGCTCCTGCTGTGTTCATGGACTACATGAACAAGATCTTTCACCCTTACTTGCATAAGTTTGTGGTGGTCTTCATAGATGACATCTTAGTATACTCTAAGATTAGACAAGAGCATGAGGAACATTTGAGGATAGTTTTGCAGACCCTTAAGGAAAAACAGTTGTATGCTAAGTTGTCTAAGTGTGTGTTTTGGTTAGAGGAGGTGAGTTTCTTAGGACATATCATCTCTAAGGGAGGGATAGCTGTAGACCCAGCTAATGTAGAGACCGTGCTCCATTGAGAAGCACCTAAGTCAGTGACCTAGATTAAGAGTTTCTTAGGTTTAGTAGGGTACTATAGGAGGTTTATAGAGGGGTTCTCTAAGATAGCTTTGCCTTTGACCCGCCTTACTAAGAAAGGTCAGATCTTTGTGTGGGACTCTAAGTGTGAGGAAAGTTTTCAGATGTTGAAGGATAGGTTAACATCTGCACCTGTGCTAGTTTTACCCAACCCTAGTGAACCTTTTGTAGTGTACTGTGATGCTTCGAAGCAAGGTTTAGGTGGTGTGTTGATGCAGAATGATTAGGTAGTAGCTTACGCTTCTAGGCAGTTGAAAATCCATGAGAAGAACCACCCTACCCATGACTTGGAGCTAGAAGCCGTAGTGTTTGCCTTGAAGATTTGGAGGCATTATCTTTATGGAGCTAAGTTTGAGGTTTTTAGTGATCATAAGAGTTTGAAATACCTGTTTGATCAGAAGGAGCTGAATATGAGGCAGCGTAGGTGGATGGAATTTCATAAGGATTATGATTTTGAGCTTAGTTACCACACAGGAAAAGCCAATGTAGTGGCTGATGCTTTGAGTAGAAAAACCTTACATGTTTCAACTTTGATGGTTAGAGAGATGAATTTGATTGAGGAGTTTAGAGACTTGAGCTTAGCATGGAAAGTTAACCCTAAGAGTTTTAGGCTTGTTGCGCTGAAGATCACTAATAGCTTGATGGATCAGATTAGAGAGGGTCAGAAGATATATGTTTACTTTTTAGATCAAAGGGAGCTGCTTGCTCAGGGTAGAGACCTTAGTTTTAAGGAAGGAGCTAATGGAGTTTTGAGGTTCTAGAATAGAGTTTGTATACCCGATGTTCCGGAGCTTAGGAAGTTGATCCTTGAGGAAGGCCATAGAAGTGGTTCAAGCGTTCACCCAAGTGCCACGAAAATGTACCAGGACCTGAAGCGTATGTTTTGGTGGCTTAGGATGAAGAAAGATGTGGCCGAGTTTGTTTATGCATGCTTAGTATGTCAGAAGGCTAAGATAGAACATCAGAAACCTTCAGGTAAGATGCAGCCTCTGAGTATTCCGGAGTGGAAGTAGGATAGTATCTCTATGGATTTCGTGTCTGGACTCCTTAGGACTCCAGCTGGTTGTGATGCCATATGGGTTGTTGTGGACCGATTGACTAAATCGGCCCATTTCATTCCTACGAACGTGGAATATCCACTAGAGAAGTTGACCAGGTTGTATATCAGAGAGATAGTTAGACTGCATGGTGTACCCTCTAGCATAGTATCAGATAGAGACCCTAGATTTACCTCTAGGTTTTGGAGTAGCTTGCATAAGGCTTTAGATAGAAAGCTTAGACTGAGTTCAACTTACCACCCGCAAACCGATGGTCAGTCTGAGAGGACCATCCAATCCTTAGAGGATCTTTTGAGAGCTTGTGTGTTAGATTAGTTAGGTAGTTGAGATAAGTCCTTACCTTTTATAGAGTTCACCTATAACAATAGTTTCCATTCCAGTATTAGAATGACACCTTATGAAGCCTTGTATGGGAGGAGGTGTAGGACACCCTTGTGTTGGAACGAGCCTGGTGAGAATGTTGTATTAGGACCTGAGATAGTGCAAGATACTATAGAAAAAGTGAGAATGATCCAGGATAAGATGAAAGTGGCACAGAGTAGGCAAAAATAGTTATCATGATAAGAGAAGAAAAACTCTCGAATTCCAAGAAGGTGATCATGTGTTCTTGCGAGTTACTCCAATGACTAGGGTTGGTAGAGTGATGAAAGCCCAAAAACTTACTCCTAGACTCATTGGCCTGTACCAGATACTAAAAAGAGTCAGTGAAGTCGCCTACCAAATAGCCTTAATTACCACCCTTCTTGTCAAACCTTCACAATGTTTTCCATGTGTTCTAGCTTCAAAAGTACATTCATGATAAGACAACCCCTTGCCTCATTAAAGAACCTAGTTAACTAATCCTGATTACGTTATAACTGTTAGCATGCTTATTACACATACGTGGTATTTAAAACTTCCAACATACACACATACTACACATATATACATCACTATCAGAGTGCACAAACTTCCAAAAAGAAAGCATGGTATTAAATATATACAGACGACTTCCTCTCCTCGCGCAAAATACATCAAAAGATAGACTAACTGGCCATATACATAATTAGTACACTAACATACTTTTCTTTAGCCTGGACGACGGATACTCCTTGATCGTTCTCGTCGTACAATCACTCATAATCTCCCAAGGTTGGGATCTGTGGCTCTCCAGCCAACATCGGGCTCGTACGAAGTTCCATCCAGCTCCTCCTCATCTGGCTCCGCTACTGGTTCTTTTTACCATTTTAAGAAAACATACAATATAGAGAAAATAGGGGATAAGAACTACATCTCGCCATAAATAGGGATAAAGGTAAAGCAGGTACATTAATAGCACAACCATACACACAATCATCACCAACGACCATCCTCAGGTTTCTTGATCTTAACTATTCATCTCACACTCTCATCCACCTAGACCTGACATGAAGACGCTATCACATTCTTATGTCAAAACATATCCCCTACCAAGTAGGATACTCTTCCCCTACCAAGCAGGATGAAAGTCAAACGTCATCCGAGCAGCAAGTTCCGTTACACCCACGGGTACATTACATCCCCTACTAAGCAGGATGCTCACCCCCTACCAAGCATGTTAACCATACGACCTCAATCAACATGGTATCAACCTACGGTGATAAACCTACAATGCCTAACCCTACATTGGTACCACTTAATTGCCAATGTGGACTTAGGTGTTGTCGGTTACTCAACCACTAGTAGGGTTTAGGATCCCCTATGCATATTAATGTATTCTACTCTACTCTTGCCTCCTGGACGAGTGTAATTCTTTCCCCCACCTTGGATCGATTGATGCAACGATCATGAACACAATCACGATCACACCAACACCACAGCCACCACCACGCGGCTCCAACACCACCATCACCACCGCGGCTGCCTCCTTCACCATGAGCACCGTCGCAACCTCGAAATTTGCCCTAATCACGGAAACAACGTATAAACAACATTGTTAACCCTAGGGCAATACCAAAATCGAGAAGATTCAAGGGAGAAGCTCGAAGAACACGAAAAACACTAAGGTCGACGTGTTAGAGATTCGAGCTTACCTTCGAGATCGAGAAACCAATCCGTGGAACTCGTAGTACTCGAAGCCCTGATCATAGCGGCGTAGTTGGAATCACGATCCGATGCTCCAATCTCACCCTAGCTTCACTTTCTCTCTCTAGGAATCTCAGACCCTCTTTCTCTAAGTTCTCTTGCTGTTGAAACTAATGAATTTCGTGCTAAGAGAAAAGAGAAGAGAAAAGTTATGTAATGCTGCCAAGCTGTCCACTCTTGAGCGTGGGAGGACTCCACGCTTCAGCGTTGTCACGCTCTGACGTGGGAAAACTCCACGCTTCAGCATGGGACGCTGATTGCCACGTCTCTGTCACGCGTCGCGTGCGCGCTGACATGTGCACCCCCACGCGTACCCCCTTCCACGCTCTGACATGCAACTACCCACGCTCTGACGTCAATGGTCAACGCTTGAGCATGGGGTTCCTCCACATCTAAACGTTGGATGCTGATTTACTTTGTTCCTTCACGTTTTTCAACTTTCTGGACCCGTTCCAAGGACAAATTGTCCCAACTTTGAACCATGGCTTTGTCAACACCTAAGGAACCTACTTAGGCCCTTAAGCATGCTTAATTAATGTCCCATACACTAATCAAGAAAATGGGGTGTTACATTACCCCCTTAAAAGAAATTTCGTCCGCGAAATTTAGCAACAACAACAAAGACAGAATCAGAGACATGATGTGAATGCAGAAGATGCTGGACTGATAAATTTTCTGAAAAGGAAGCCACCACAGTTTAATGGGGACTTCGATCCGGAGGGTGTAGAGCTCTGGATACAAGAGCTAGAGAAAATTTTTGCCGCTACGCATTGTCGCGAGGATCGTAAGGTGACATATGCAGCGTTCGTGCACACAAGAAGTTCCGAGCTATGGTGGAAGGGAAAGCAAAGGATGTTGGAAGGAGAGGGCAGGATAATCAAATGGGAATTGTTCCGGGAGTGCTTCCTAGGAAAGTATTTTCCTCGAATGATGAGGAGAGATAAAGAAAAGGAATTTATGAGCTTTTAACAAGGACGCATGTCAGTCGGAGAATACGCGGCAAGATTTGAAGAGTTACTTAAGTTCTCGGAGTTCTACCAGAGGTACCCGGAAGAGGAATGGGTATGTCGTCGATTTGAGGACGGGTTAAAGTATGAACTTCAAAGGATGATAGCGCTGCTGAACATCTCCAGGTTTCCAGAGATGTTAGAAAGATGCTCTGTGATCGAGAGCATAGACAGAAAGAGAGAATTGTAGCAGCAACAAAGGAGTGGAGGACCTACAAGAAGCAACACTAGTCAGAAAGGCAAGGGCAGAGGGGGTAGGCCCCAACCTAGAGGAAAATCATATGAGCGCCCAGCCGCTGTAGGAGGAGCGGGAGCTGGAGGATCTGGATCGGTGTAGTTTAGACCGCAGGGATGTTTTAGGTATGGGGGTACAGGAAGTGTTTCCACTATGGCAAGTTGGGCCAATTTGCTAGAGACTGCAGACAACGAGCTCAATAGCAGCAACCCGTTGCTAGTAATCGAGGAGCAGGGGCAAGACCACAAGCAGTGGGATCGCAAGCGGCAAGATCCCAAGCTACGGGAAGGGTGGTTACCGTGAGAGGAGCTGAGTCCTCTCGATCCCCCGATCTCATTCAAGGTATGTTCTTAGTGTCGGGTAAATTGTTGTCCGTGTTGTTTAACTCGGGAGCCACTCATTCATTCGTGTCTCTTGAATGTGTGAAACACTTGAAATTGTCTGTGTCTTTACTTCCATATAATCTGACTGTTTCTACTCCTACAAATGATTCTTTGACCACGATGTCTGTTTGCTTAAAATGTCCAATCATTGTAGAGAACAGGTCTTTTCTTATTGATCTAGTTTGTTTGCCTATGCAACAATTAGATGTTATCTTAGGTATGGATTGGCTCTCTGCTAACTATGTACTGTTAGACTGTGCTAGAAAGACCTTAGTATTTCCCAAGCAACCTAGCTTGATGCCTGCCAATAGTAAGAATCTTCAAGGAAGTAATGGATCTTATAAATACGTGATGCTGTTCTCCACGGAAGTGAAAGAGGTTCTCGAAACAAGTTCTTTGCCTGTGGTGAGAGAATTTCCGGAGGTATTTCCAAAAGATGTTCCAAGGTTGCCACCTGGAAGGGAAATCGAATTTACAATTGGCCTAGTACCTGGAACCAGACCAATCTCAATAGCACCATACAGAATGTCGCCGGCGGAGTTAGCGGAATTAAAAAAGCAACTAAATGATATGATGGGAAAAGACTTCATCAGGCCAAGCGTTTCGCCATGGGGAGCACCTGTTTTGTTTGTTAAAAAGAAAGATGGGAGTTCGAGATTGTGTGTTGACTACCGACAGCTGAACAAGGTCACTATCAAGAACAAGTATCCATTACCAAGGATAGATGACCTGATGGATTAATTGAAGGGAGCAACCATATTTTCAAAGATTGAGTTGAGATCTGGCTACCATCAGATCAGAGTTAAGAAGGAAGATATACCAAAGACAGCGTTTAGGACTCGGTATGGACATTACGAATACCTAGTTATGTCTTTCGGCGTAACCAATGCTCCAGCAGTGCTTATGGACTACATGAACAGAATTTTCCGGCCGTTTCTGGATAAGTTCGTGGTGGTATTCATTGACGATATCCTCATCTACTCATCAAACCAAGAGGAACATGAGGAACATCTCCGGATTATGCTCCAAGTGTTGAAGGACAAACAGCTATACGCAAAGCTATCCAAGTGTGAATTCTGGCTAGAGGAGGTACAGTTTTTGGGGCATGTGATCAACAGAGAAGGTATAGTAGTGGATCCGGCAAAGGTAGAGGCAATAGTCCAGTGGGAAAGTTCGAGTACAGTTAGTGAAGTAAGAAGTTTTCTTGGATTGGCTGGATACTACAGAAGATTTATAGAAGGCTTCTCGAAGATTGCGCTACCTACAACGCAATTGACGAGGAAAGGCAAGACATTCGAGTGGACAGCGGAATGTGAAGCCAGTTTCCAGGAATTGAAGAAGAGTTTGACTACATCACTAGTGTTGGTATTGCCAGACCCTCTGGGGCAGTTCGAGGTGTACTATGACGCATCATATCAGGGTCTGGGATGTGTGTTCGTGCAAGAGGGGAGAGTCGTAGCTTACGCTTCAAGGCAGTTGAGGATTCATGAAAGGAACTATCTGACTCACGACTTGGGGTTAGCAGTGATAGTATTCGCTCTGAAGATATGGAGGCACTATCTTTACGGGGCCAAGTTTAGTGTCTACAGTGACCATAAGAGCCTGAGATATCTGTTCGACTAGAAAGAGCTGAACATGAGGCAGAGGAGATGGATGGAATTCATTAAAGACTGTGAGTTCGAGCTGCATTACCATCCAGGAAAGGCTAATGTGGTAGCAGATGCCCTGAGTAGGAAGTCGTTGCATGTATCTGCCATGATGGTCAAAGAACTAGGGTTGGTGGAGCAATTCCGAGATTTGAATTTGGGAGGAGAATGTTTCGAAGGTATGATGTGTCTGGGAAGACTCACTATCTCTAATGATTTTCTCGAGACAGTTAAGGGGGAGCAAGAGGCGGATCAGCATCTTCAGAAAATAAAGGACTTGATTCTCAATCAGCGAACCTCAGAGTTTAAGGTGAATCATCAGGTTTAGGGATAGAATCTGTATACCAGACGGTGAGGAAATCCGGCGGATGATCTTGGAAGAAGCGCATAAGAGTAAGTTAATTTTCCGTCCAGGTTCCACAAAGATGTACCAAGATCTAAAAAAGATGTTCTGGTGGCCTGGGATGAAGAAAAGAGTTGCAGAATATGTGTTGTCATGCTTGACATGTCAGAAGCCGAAGATTGAACATCAGAAGCCTGGAGGATTACTACAGCCACTAGATATCCCTGAGTGGAAGTGGGATGGGATTGCAATGGATTTTGTGACAGGGTTACCAAGGAACCAGAAGAGGCATGACGTGATATGGGTAATCATCGATAGGCTGACGAAATGTACCCATTTCCTACCTATTGGTGAAAGTTACACACTGGAGAAGCTGACACAAATCTACATCGATGAAATAGTGAGGTTACACGGAGTCCCTACTAGCATCATATCTGACAGAGACCCAAGGTTCACATCAAGATTCTGGAAGCAGCTGCATAGTGCATTGGGAACTAAACTGAGATTAAGCTCAGCTTACCATCCTCAGACAGATGGCCAATCAGAGAGGACAATCCAATCATTGGAGGATTTGTTGAGAGCTTGTGTGCTCGAACACACGGGAAGATGGGATGATGGCTTACCTCTAATAGAGTTCACGTACAACAACAGTTTCCACACGAGTATCGGCATGCACCATTCGAAGCTCTGTATGGGAGGAAATGCCGAACACCGCTGTGCTGGTATGACACGGGAGAAAGTCAAATACTAGGTCCAGACGTGATCCAGCAGACAATGGAACAAGTGAAGATGATCCGAGAAAAGATGAAGGCAGCTCAGGACATGCAGACGAGTTACATTGACAAAAGGAGGAGACCTCTAGAGTTTCAAGAAGGAGACCATGTTTTTCTGAGGGTTATACCTAGAACAGGTATTGGTAGAGCTATCAAGTCTAGGAAGCTTACGCCAAAGTTTATTGGGCCATTTCAAATTCTTCATCGGATTGGTCCAGTAGCCTACCATGTTGCCTTACCTCCAAATCTGTCCAACCTTCACGATGTCTTCCATGTGTCACAACTCCGAAATTGCTACCCAATCCTTCTCATGTCATCGAACCTGAGTCCATACAGTTGAAAGAAAACGTAGAGTATGAAGCCTTACCAGTGAGAATCGCGGATCGAAGAGTTAAGGAACTCCATGGTAAACACATTCCCCTAGTGAAAGTAGTTTGGGATGAAGTTACAGGCGATTCAACTTGGGAAAGAGAAGCTGATATGCAAGAGAAATACCCTCATCTATTCTAAGGTATGCTAAATTTCGGGGACGAAATTTCTTTTAAGGGGGTAATGTAACACTCCGTTTTCTTGATTAGTGTTTGGGACATTAATTAAGCATCCTTAAGGGCTTAATTAGGTTCCTTATGTGTTGAGAAAGCCATGGTTCAAATTTGGGACAATCTGGCCTTGGAACGGGTCCAGAAAGTGAAAAAACGTGAAGAAACAGAGTAAATCAGCGTCCAACGTTTAGACGTGGAGGAACCCCATGCTCAAGCGTTGACCGTTGACGTCAGAGCATGGGTAGTTGCATGTCAGAGCATGGAAGGGGGTACGCGTGGGGGGTGCACGTGTTAGCGCGCACGCGACGCGTGGCAGAGACGTGGCAATCAGCGTGGAGTTTTCCCACGTCAGAGCGTGCCAGCGCTGAAGCATGGAGTCTTCCCATTCTCAAGCATGGACAGCTTGACAGCATTACTTAACTTTTCTCTTCTCTTTTCTCTTAGCACGAAATTCATTAGTTTCAACTGAAAGAGAACTTCGAGAGAGAGTGTCTGAGATTCGTAGAGAGAGAAAGTGAAGCTAGGGTGAGATTGGAGCATCGGATCGTGATTCCAACTACCTCGCTATGATCAGGGCTTCGAGTACTACGAGTTCCACGGATTGGTTTCTCGATTATCGAAGGTAAGCTAGAATCTCTAACCCGTCGACCTTAGTGTTTTTCGTGTTCTTCAAGCTTCTCCCTTGAATATTCTTGGTTTTGGTATTGCCCTAGGGTTAACAATGTTGTTTATAGGTTGCTTCCGTGATTAGGGCAAATTTGAAGGTCGCAATGGTGCTCGTCATGAAGGAGGCAGCCGCGGTGGTGGTGGTGGTGGTGGAGCCGCGTGGTCGGGGCTGTGGTGTTGGTGTCATCGTGATTGTGTTTGTGATCGTTGCATCAATGGCTCCAAGGTGGGGGAAAGAATTACACTCGTCCAGGAGGCAAGAGTAGAGTAGAATATTAATATTTGTAGGGGATCCTAAACCCTACTAGTGGTTGAGTAACCGACAACACCTAAGTCCACATTGGCAATTACCGTAAAAGTGGTACCAATGTAGGGTTAGGCATTGTAGGTTTATCACCGTAGGTTGATACCATGTTGATTGAGATCATATGTTTAACATGCTTATATGTCTGCCATGATGTATGTGTGGATACGTGCTCTGCTATGCTCGTGACAACATGCTTTACTGTCTTAATGTGTGATGTTGTGATAACATATTTATTTACTTCATTCGATGATATGGTGATAATGTGCTGTGAGATAACATGACACTGTATATGTGAGTGTTGGTATGATTAGAGCTAAGCGATGATTATTGTGAATTGGGTGATATGTAAGATAAGGTGATTTGGTGGAAATAAGCTACTGCACTCAACCTGGTGAAATGATTGAGGACTATGGATAGTCGTGAACGCTCTACTTGGTAGGAAGTGTTCGTGTTCAGTGTGTCAGGTGATGAGGTTGAGATGCTAAGCGATTGATCGGAATGAGTCATGAGGATTCATGCTATATTTGCATCGTGTGGTGATGTCACAGCCGCGTAGATCTGGGATTACGCGAGGTCAAACCGAAAATACAGATAGATGCTTGGTAGGTCTGCTATGAACTTCTGAGATCTCCGATGCGCCTTCTGACACCGGGACAGCTATTCCTATCGGGAATGGGGAATAGTTTCACCCTGCTTGGTAGGGGGTGAACATCCTGCTTAGTAGGGGATGTAATGTACCCGTGGGTGTAACAGAACTTGCTGCTCGGATGACGTATGACTTTCATCCTGCTTGGTAGGGGATACGTTGTGACATAGGAATGTGGCCGCGTCTTCATGTCAGGTCTAGGTGCATGAGAGTGTGAGATGAATAGTTAAGATCAAGAAACCCGAGGATGGTCGTTGGTGATGATTGTGTGTATGGTTGTGCTATTAATGTACCTGCTTTACCTTTATCCCTGTTTATGGTGAGATGTAGTTCTTATCCCCTGTTTTCTCTATATTGTATGTTTTCTTAAAATGGTAAGAAGAACCGATAGCGGAGCCAGATGAGGAAGAGCTGGATGGAACTCCGTACGAGCCCGATGCTGGCGGAAGAGCCACAGATCCCAACCTTGGGAGATTCTGAGTGACTATACGGCGAGAACAAGCGAGGAGTATCCGTTGTCCAGGCTGAAGAAAAGTATGTTAGTGTACTAAGTATGTATATGGCTAGTTAGTCTGTCTTCTGATGTATTTTGGGCGAGGAGAGGAAGTCATCTGTATATATTTAATACCATGCTTTCTTTTCGGAAGTTTGTGCACTCTGGTAGTGATGTATATATGTACAGTATGTGTGTATGTTGGAAGTTTTAACTACCTCTTATGTGTAATAAGCGCCCTAACGGTTATAACGTAATCAGGATTAGTTAACTAGGTTCTTTAATGAGGCAAGGGGACGTCTCATTTTGGTGGTATCAAAGCTGTTTGATTCTAACAAGGATTGTGGTCAGTCTTCCTTTCAGCTCCTGGAAACTCTGCTCGCAAGCCTCTGACCACTCAAACGTTTTCCCTTTTCTCGTCAACTGCGTCATAGGTAACGCAATCTTAGAGAATCCTTCTATAAACCTCCGATAGTAGCCCGCTAAACCAAGAAAAATCCTCACTTCATTTACAGACTTAGGGATTTCCCAACTCACTACGGCCTCAACTTTCGCAGGATCCACTGCGAGTCCATCCTTACTGATCACATGGCCAAGAAACTGAACTTCCTCTAACCAAAACTCACACTTTGACAGTTTAGCATACAACTACCAATCCTTTAGCACTTGCAACACCACCCTCCGATTCTCTTGGTGTTCCTCTTTACTCGAAGAATATTCAAGGATGTCATCAATAAAAATAACAACAAACTTGTCGAGGAACGGTCGGAAGATCCTGTTCATATAATCCATGAACACGGCTGGAGCATTAGTCACACCAAACGGCATAACCAAATACTCGTAGTGACCATACCGACTCCGAAAAACAGTCTTTGGCACATCCCCCTTCTTAACCCGAATTTGATGGTATCCAGATCGCAGGTCGATCTTAGAAAACACAGCTGCCCCCTTCAGCTGATCCATCAAATCATCTATCCGTGGTAACAGATACTTGTTCTTTATCATCACTTTGTTCAGCTGACGATAGTCTACACACAGTCTTGAGCTCCCGTCTTTCTTCTTCACAAACAACATCGGAGCTCCCCACGGAGATGCACTAGGTCTGATAAACTCCTTGCCGAGCATCTCATCCATCTGCTTCTTTAAGTCCATCAGCTCCACTGGAGACATCCGATACGGTGCTATCGATATAGGTCCAGTTCCCGGTACCAGGTCTATGGTAAACTCCACCTCTCTCTTTGGTGGTAATCCAGGAACGTCATCGGGAAACACATTCGGAAATTCTCGCACGATGGGCGAAGCATCAACACTAGGAGTCTCCTTCACTTTCGAAGAGAACAGCACCATATACTCGTCCGATCGTTCACCCGTCGGAGTACTCTCGTTGGCAGGCATCAATCCAGATTGCTCGGAAAAACTGAGATTTTTATCTGAACAGTCTAATATTACATGGTTGGCCGAAAGCCAGTCCATGCCTAGGATCACATATACTGACTTTCTCAATTTAAACGTTAAAAATCCTAAGAGCTGGTCTGATAAAAAGAATTCCAAGGATAATAGAGCATACTACCTAACATACATCGTACCAATGAGATTGGGCCTCGTCATCAACATTCCACACATCTTCGTCGTCGACATCAAGAAACTCAAGCTGCAGAGTCCCAAAGTGACCCGGAGGACCGTTAGGAAGCATCCCTACATGTATCCAAAAACACAACAGGGTGTCCAACATGTACAGGCAAGGGTGGGTGACCAATATATGGATTTAAACACGATAAATACATGCACGGCACGCATATGAACATATGTAGTATCAACACAGCAAAATAGCGGAAGTAAAAACAGGACGACACACCAGGTAACAACATACCCAACATGCATACCATAAATCTCAATATATCGTGTTAATCAATTAGCAACATAAGACATCTTCGAAACAGAATAGTGATGTACAATCAGTAAATGTAATCATCAACAGCCATGCAATGCGATGTACATGACTTTATGTCATATGCCATAAGGGTAAAACTTTGACCCCTACTCCATGGAGCTAACAAAATGTCGGAGAGAGTGAATGAGAGGACATGTTTCGATTACCCCAGCCTTGGGCAAGATGCTACAACGAATGTCATGTGCACATATCTGGCTTTTACGGAAACACTCTACACCAAACATGAAAAGTACGATATCTAGTCGAGGATATCAGTGTATTGCTCGGAGTCACCACGACACAGAAAGCTACCAATTGGTCACATGTCAGCCTTTCCAACCCTGATACCTCCAAGACTATTTAAAACGTCACCGTAAGATTCGCACCAACATCTCGATGTAAGATCAACTCCTAGGCTCAAGGCTTTACAAACTCATGCTATGAAATGCCAACGCTTACACAAAGCAGATGCGATAAAGCAATGTCTATCCTTCAGATAAATCGCAAGGTTCACTACGGTTCTCTTCTTTCAGAACTATACGCGTCTTTCGTCAATTCTTTCTTGTCGAGGCATATAGCTCACGACTCATTTTAAAGGACATTTAGTCCGTTCATACAAAACACTTGACACATAGTCCGAGTGCTCAACTCACAAAACATTAGCCCAATGTCTCGGTCACTAGGTTTGCATACATCTCAAGGTGAAAAAGGCAATCACCGCTTTTCTTTCAGTCTTATTTTCACAAAATAGTTTTGGAAAACAAAACTCAGTTTCATTGTCGTGAGTTAAAACATCCCTTTCAAGAAAACATTTTTCCAGGAAAAACTCTTTTTTCTTTACAAATCAGTTTTTCTAAGGGTTCAGTCTCTTTAAAAAGTTTTTCTAAAAGAAATTTCACTTTACATTGACTTTCCTCAAACAACTTTTTCTTTTGAAAGGATCCAACATTTTAAAAAGTAAGTTACTTTCCTTGATAAAGCAAAACATTCCTCAAGATTTTTCTTTGATTTCAAAATCCGTTTTGAAAACTCCGATTTCGGTTTCCGATCATTTTACTCGCTTTTTTTTTTATTGAGCTATAGCCAGTGCTATGTTCTTAACCAGTCCAGAATCTATATATATATATATATATATATATATATATATATATATATATATATATATATATATATATATATATATCAATCTCAATTCAACATTACCAATATATCTCGGTCAAGGCATCCATGCCACAATTCATATTCAACTAACCAATCATATACAACACATAGCTCTCAACTGATCCAGGATATATAGATATATATATATATATATATATATATATATATCAAGTCTCAATTCAACATCACAAGTCTATATCATCCAAGGCATCAATCAAAACAACTAAAACACATCTAACAACCAATCACTATGCGATCACCAAATTTATTATGAAATACCTCCCTTTACCTCTTTAGGGTTTTAAGTCAACTCCTGAACTGTTTTCGGTTCCGATTCCGTTTTCGTCCGCGTCACCTAAAACAATCAACCACAATTCAATTCTCAACAACAATCAATACAAAATAACAACATCAAAACATAAATTCCTTCCCCCAAAATTGGTCTAAGGTTCGGCCATAATTTTGAAAAAAGGCTAGGGGTTTCATTTGGTTCCAATCTTTTGGATGATTGGTTCTTAAGCATGCTTACACTAGATTAAGTCTTATTACTCAAAAATTTGAAACAAAACTCATGGTTCATCACACTCTTGGTTTCGGCCATGAAGAAGAAAAATGGCTAGGCATTGATTTGGTTTTCCAATCACTTGGATTCCATGACCATAGGAAAGGAAAGGATGGAATCAAGCGTTCAAGAACAAAAATGATTTTGGATAATTCTACCAATGCGATTTTGCCTATAGAATGAGTGCCCTTAGGACTGGTATCAGTAAGGGAAAGAATTACAATGGATCCTATAGAGATAGGAGTAGTGTCTCGTTAAGAGAACTTAAGACAATGACCAGTGTAGATAACTAAGACAGATAAGTTTGGACTCGCTTGCAACGACAACTATCTGAAGATATTGTTGACTCTTTGTTTCGATACTTTCAATTTTCGAGGACTTGGACTAAGTTTGATATTAAGTTTGGATTTTCACTTAGACATTAGAATTCTTAACTGAGCTTATTGAGATTTAAAGTGCATTAGAGTTTGTTGATGAGATTGAGACATGTAGTAACGGAATGAGAATTAGTTTAAGTGTTTGACATAATATTGGAAGTTAACTTAAGTGCTTGATAACTAAAGTAATGCTTGGAAGTAAGAATAGAAGTAAGTCTTTAGTGAAGGATTAGTAGTAGAGAATGATGGACTAGCATATAAGTAAAAGAAGGAATGACTTTTCCCGATAGTTGATGGATATAAGCAAAAGGCTGATGTTAAGTTTCTAAAGTTAATTTTATTCCTCCATGATAGTAGGACCTCTTACCCAAATAACTCAGAAGAACCAAGCGTTTACTTGGACTGAAGCATGCGAGGAAAGTTTTCAAGATTTAAAGAGAAGGTTGACTACTTTACCTGTGTTAGTGTTGCCTGATCCCAAAGGAGCATTCGTGCTCACACTCCTACATAATCCTCAGTGTATTAGACATTTGAGTGGATTGGTTTATTCGTATCCATTGGTCTGGACATTTTCATGTTACTTCATTGCAAGATTTGTTATGACTATTTCTTGATTTGTAACACAAACGACTTCTTGATACAGGAAGTTTCTTGATGAAAAGTCTAATCACTTTTACTTTTGGTAAATGTGATCCAGCCTGATTTTTTGTCAGACTATTCTACTTTTGAAATTATCGTTTTTTTAAATTCCCTGTATTAAAAATGAATTCCCTTGGGGTTCGAAACTGTTCATCTTTTGATTCCTTAATCCGCTGGAAGATTCTTGTGAAAGAAGAGACTTTATTAGAGTCATGGTTGTAAACATGTATTAGCTATGCACTTTTACACTCATGAACCTACTGAAGAATTTTTTTATATACTGGATATTCCTCCATTCTTTTCAGAGTGGTAAAATTCTTCTATATAATTTCTTATGAGAGTAAGACCAAGAAAATTTCCTTTGTTGAAAATTTCTTTCCTTAATCTTCAAGGACCGAGGGCAGACTGAGTTCAACTGATCACTCTCAACTCAAGTGGACAAGAAAGAAAAGACGATTTGATCTTTGGAAGGTTGGTTAGGAGTAAGTGTAGTATCTAACTGCGATAATCCTTTTAGCAGGATAGACAAGAAGTGATGGGAGTTTTGTTGAGGTATAGTTGTGACTAATAAGATGTGAACCTTTAAGATCAATCTCAGTAAGTGAGACAATTATTATAAATCAAATATTGATCGAGGCAGAATAATCGTTGGAGAACTTAGGGTAATGATCAATGTCTGTAGTTAAGATTAATTGCATGAGTTCGAAGATTTATAGGAAAGTGTCTTTAGTAGTTTTACCTAAGCTGAATATAAGCAGAAAAGAGGAGTTCTTGAGTAAAACTAAGTTGTTAGAAAAGTTCAAGATTTATGATTTTGGATAATTCTACCCGATGCGATTTCTTTTTTGTTGTAGTTGCATTAAGAGGTGCAATCATGTTCTTTAAGGTTGTGATGTGTGATTATGATGTAAATTGGAGAGGTGAACTACGTTCAAAAAGAACTAAGACTAAGATTGGATATCTTGGATTGGAACTGATGGATGTGTTGTAAAAGAAATGTGTATCGTAGTTGAAATCTTGGTGTTAACAGTAAGAGTTAAAGATGTCAGAGGAAGATTTCCTAAATGAATTAGTATTGAAGGAAAAGAGGTTAAGTTTTAATAATATTCCTCACTGTGAGAGATTAAAGTAAGGTATTAAGGAGAAGAAGTATGGATTGAGGATAAACGATTTGATTTTTAACGGTAAATCGAATGGAGAATAAGTATGAAGTTTGTTATGAGGTTACAAATGTTACCTAAGGAAGAATTCCATACGGGGAGTATAATGTGGAACCTGGGGATTAAGAAATCCTGTCAAGTTGTTAGTCACGAAATTTCGAGGACGAAATTTTTTTAAGTGGGGTAGGAATGTAACACCCCGATTTTTACTATTCATCAATAACGGTAAATATATATGTCTTTTATATTTTTATCCGAGACCTAGAGAATAATTTTGGATAAACCAATAAACAAGATTCGCACGTATCAAATGATTCATAGTCAAAAGAATCCAATAATCCATCTTTATGGAGTTTGGATATGCGTTTCTCATTAATATGGCCTAAACGACAATGCTAAAGATATGAAAGATTCAAACCATTGGGTTTGATCCTTTTCGCATTTATGTTATATATGGGCACATCGAGATCTAAAATATAAAGTCTATTACTCAATGGTGCATTAGCAAAGAAAACATTATCCAAATAAAGAGAACAACATTTGTCCTTAACAATTAAATGAAAACCCTTCTTGCCCAAACAAGAAACAGAAATAATGTTTTTGCTAATAACGTGAAAATAATAACAATTATCAAGTTCCAAAATAAGCCTAGTAGGCAAAGTTAAAACATAGGTCCCTACATCTAATGCAGAAACTTGTGCTCCATTTCCAAAGGTAGGTCCATTTTACCTTTGGTCAATTTTCTCCTACTTCTTAGTCCCTGCAAATTATTATAAATCTGAGCACCACATCCAGTATCAAATATCCAAGATGCTAAAGTAGATAAATTAACATCAATAACATAATTACCTGAAGCGGAAGTCTCACATCCCTTCTTTTTCTCTTTCAGGTATTTCTTGTAGTTCCTCTTCCATTGGCCAAGTTGGCCACAATGGTGGCAATTGCCTTCCTTAGCTACCTCTCCCACGGGCTTCAAGCCAGAAGTGCTAGGCTTAAACTTTTTCTTGCCTTTGCCATTCTGTTTGTTCCAAGGTTTCTTCTTAGCCTGCTTTCCATAATCAACCATCATTATGGTTTTACTTTTTCCCTTATTAACGTTCTGCTCAGCAGTTCTCAACATACCTAGCAGTTCTGGCAGAGTTTTGTCAATGTCATTCATGTTGTAATTCATGATAAATCGACTGTAGCTTTCTGGCAACGATTGCAGAACTACATCTGTAGCCAACTCTTGGCTCAGTGGAAAACCCAATCTTTTAAGGCTCTCAATGTACCTAATCCAAAGGAGTACGTGAGGTCCAACTGGGCTTCCTTCTGCAAGCTAACAATTGAACAGGGCTCTGGAAACTTCAAAGCGCTCATGCCTCGCCTGCCCTTGGTAAAGCATGCTACACCATTTCCTGAGTGTCACATTCCCGAACAATTATAGGGCCGAAAATAATATTAATGCGGAAAATACGATTTTTTTTCTTCTTTTCACAATGATGTAATGGGATTTAGTAAAGGTAAATAATAGTAAATGAACTTAGGTTCACCATGCATTTCTAGAAGACATACTGAATTAAAATACAGAAACAGAAATAGTACTGTATACAGACATAGGTTCAGTGCATAATTGACAATAAGTATTAATAAATACTAGGAGTCACAGCTCCCAAAAGGGTACTACAGACACTGACACAGACGCAGTCTAGCCAAGAACAAAACAGCAGAAGGAGTCCCCCTCTGGACTCATAGCAATGCTGTATAGAACCGTCATCATATCCATCTGCTCAAGCAGAAACAGCAATACCAGCAGAAAGGATATACAAAATATGGGTGAGGTCCCGATCATCAACACAACAAAGCAGCAGAAGTAAAAACGGGACGACTCACCAGGTAACGACATACCCAACATGCTTATCAAATATACCAATATAAATCATGTTAAACAATTAGCAGCATAAAATAAGGCATTCTCAAAAACAGCACAACGGTGTACAACCAGTAAACGTAATCATCAACAGCCATGCAATGCAGTGCAATGTACATGACTCAATGCCATATGCCACAGGGGTAAACTTTGACTACTACTCTATGGAGCTAACAAAACATCGTAGAGAGTGAATGGGAGGACATGTTCCGTGTACGCCAGCCATGAGCAAGATGCTACAACATTCGTAGCGTGCAAGTATCTGGCTTTACGGAAACACTCTGCACCAAACATGAAAAGTACGGTATCTAATCGAGGATATCAGTGTATTGCTCGAATTCGCCACGACACAGAAGAGCTACCAATTGGTCACATGTCAGCCTTTCCAACCTTGATACCTCCAAGACCATTCCAATCGTCACCGTAAGATTCGCACCCGCATCAATGTGTAAGCTCAACTCCTAGGCTCAAGGCCTTACGACTAATGCAAATGAAATGCCAATGCTTACACAAAGCAGATGCAATAAAGCAATGTCTATCCATTGGATAAACCTCAAGGTTCCACTAAGGTTTTCTCCCTTAGGAACTATACGTGTTTTCGTATTCCAAAACTTTTATCCACCCGATAAATCTCGTGATCCCTCCGGGATCGAGTCATCACAAGACTGAAACAATTGAACGATTGACCTAGATCCGAATCATTAGTCTGTCATCGAACTAATGTTTCAAAACCCAAAACGTTTCGTGTTTGTGTTTATGTCTCATGAATTATGTCTCAAGTCCTAAGCATTATGAATAAGGATTGAGAATCCTCTTAGATAAGTCTTTGAGTCTTTCTAAGATATTACTCCTTGATTTTCAATTAATGAAATATCAACACTTAAGTCTTATGAAGTCATTGATGAACTAAGTCATCAATGGTATGGGATATGGTCTTGTTCCACCACATACCATACTTAATTATCCATTGTCTTTAACTCTAAGTTAATTACTTAACTTATGTTTTTCACGCGTAAAACTTTACGATTTGAGTTGAAAAATTGAAAAACTCTTTTTGTAAACCAAAACGGTCCTAATTGAAAACTCATTTGATTTGAAATAACTTTGTACTTGCTTAAATCAAAGTACCTTAACAAATTTGAAAAGGGTTTTTCCTTACTAACTTAGTGGAAACCATGTTCTAAGTTAATGTAAAGGAAATGTAATCTCATCTAATCTTCTAACTATAATTCATTTTAATCAACTTAAGGATAAGATCCTCTTTATGTTTGAAAAAGGAAATGTTATCTTAGTCCTCAACTGAAGGTGAGTTCTCATAAAAATAATGTTAACTTTAATGAAATCACTTCATTATTTCACTTTTAAAACACTTGGTTAATTAGATGAACTATGGTTAAAGTAAAAGACATTTTTCACTTTAGTGAAAACACCTAAAGGTTGAAACTTTATTTCATCTTTGGATCAAAGCCACTTATTGTTTTCCTTTGAAACATAAGTTATTAAAACACTTTTCTTACTTCAAAACTTTAATTGTTCAAGAACACATGTTCTCCTATTTTCTTCTCACTAAGGCCGTCAGCCTCCTCAAGGAAAAAGTGAAGATTTTGCTTCACCAACTAAACAAGTTATAGCTCAAAATACTCACAAAATTATGACAAACAATAATCACATATCATTGCATCATAATCAGGCATAAAAATCCATACTTGATCTAGAGATCAAAGTAGGTTTTCAACATACATGAAAATGATTTTCATGAAAATGATTTTCATCCAATCACATCATCATAGACATATGCTAGAGTACATTAAAGCATAAACTAATTATTACAACTTTGTTCTCCAAAAGAACTTAGCAAATAAAGTGGTGAACCCAAACCAAAGGGTTTCACCCACACATAAACTTAACCAACCATTTTCACCTCCACCAACTTTGGTGTAATGAGGTTCACCCCCCATACCTATTGATGAAATAATCCTCCAGATGAAAGTCGGTCGATTAGTTGCAAATCTCCGATTACTCGTCCGAATGCTCGTCACCAACTACAAACAACACAACCAAACAAGCATTAACATCAAATAACACCAAACTTTCCTATCCTCACCAACTTAGGGTTCGGCCCCTATATAGGAAAATTAGCTAGAGATGTTCGAAACTTCTTATCTTTTGGATGGATGATCCTTAGATACTCCTAATACTAAAACAAGTCTTATTACTCAAAATTTAAATCAAAAACTGAACCGTCCTCTTCATACAAGGTTCGGCCATTTTAATAATAAAAGGCTAGAAAACTTATTTGGTTTCATGCTCTTGGATTATGAAAGAGAATGATGAAACTAAATCATAGAAATTGATTTGGTATTAAAAGGATTTTTCTACACTTTTCTATGAATTTTCAAAGTTTTGGATCTAAACTTGGATCTTCATGAATCAAGAGATGACATAGAGAGATTAAGAGAGTTAAGATGAAGATCATACCTCCTAGAATCAAAGACTAATGAGAAAAGAAACAATTTTTCACTAAACTTCAACGAGATTTTTTGAGTCAATGATGAGGGTCAATGATTTGAGTAAAATAGTGGGAGCATATTTAATAAAGACCTAATAAATATGTTTTTAAAATCATGATACTTTTACTTTGCATATTTATTTTATGTAGATATCCATGGCACCAAACACAACTAATAATATATCATTGCAATCCGTCCTTGAGAAGGATAAGTTATCTGGAAGTAATTTTTTGGATTGGTACCGAAACCTGAGGATTGTCCTTAGGCAAGAGAAAAGGCTATATGTTCTTGAGGAGGCTGCTCCTGAACTACCCGAGGATGCTTCTAGGGCTGACAGAGATACTTACAAGTAGTATCAGGATGATGCCCTGGATGTTAGCTGCCTCATGGTTGCCACCATGAGCTCTGAGCTTCAGAAGCAACATGAGAACATGGAGGCGTCCGATATGATCGAACGTCTCAAAATGCTCTACCAAGAGCAGGCGAGGCATGAGCGCTTTGAAGTTTCCAGAGCCCTGTTTAATTGTAAGCTGGCAGAAGGAAGCCTAGTTGGATCTCATGTACTCCTTTTGATTGGGAACTTTGAGAGCCTTGAAAGATTGGGTTTTCCACTGAGCCAAGAGTTGGCTACAGATGTAGTTCTGCAATCATTGCCAGAAAGCTACAGTCAATTTATCATGAATTACAACATGAATGACATTGACAAAACTCTGCCAGAACTGCTTGGCATGTTGAGAACTGCTAAACAAAACATTAATAAGGGAAAAGGTAAAGCCATAATGATGGTTGATTCTGGAAAGCAAATTAAGAAGAAGCCCTAGAGCAAGCAGAAGGGCAAAGGCAAGAAAAAGTTTAAGCCTAGCACTTCTGGCTTGAAGCCCGTGGGTGGGGTAGCTAAGGAAGGCAATTGCCACCATTGTGGCCAACCTGGCCACTAGAAGAGGAACTGCAAGAAATACCTGGTAGAGAAAAAGAAGGGAAGTGAGACTTCCACTTCAGGTATTTAAGTTATTGATGTTAATTTATCTACTTCAGCATCTTGGGTATTTGAAACTAGATGTGGTGCGCACATTTGTAATAATGTGCAGGGACTAACAAGTGGTTGGAAATTGACTAAAGGTGAAGTGGACCTACGCGTCGGAAATGGAGCAAAAGTTGCTGCATTAGATGTAGGGACTTATGTTTTAACTTTACCTACTGGGCTTGTTTTGGAACTTGATAATTGTTATTATGTTCCCGTTATTAGCAAAAATATTATTTCTGTTTCTTGTTTGGACAAGGAGGGTTTTCATTTAATTGTTAAGGACAAATGTTCTCTTTATTTGGATAATGTTTTGTTTTTTAATGCACCATTGAGTAACGGGCTTTATATTCTTGATCTCGATGTGCCCATATATAACATAAATACAAAAAGGATCAAACCCAATGGCTTGAATCCTTCATACCTTTGGCATTGTCGTTTAGGCCATATTAATGAGAAACGCATCTCCAAACTCCATAAAGATGGATTATTGGACTCTTTTGATTATGAATCATTTGATACGTGAGAATCTTGTTTATTGGGAAAGATGACTAAGGCCCCATTTACTGGTAATAGTGAAAGGGCCAGTGATCTTTTGGGCTTGATACATAGTGATGTAAGTGGGCCGCTGAACAAACCTACTAGAGGTGGTTTTTCCTACTTTGTCACATTTACTGATGACTTCAGTAGATATGGATATGTGTATCAATGAAAAACACAAATCTGAAACCTTTGAAAAGTTCAAAGAGTTCAAGAATGAAGTAGAAAACCAAATGGGCAAGATTATTAAAGCCATACGATCAGATCGTGGTGGTGAATGCCTGAGCCCGGAATTTGATGACTATCTGAAAGAGTGTGGGATAGTATCCCAACTCACTCCTCCTGGAACCCCATAATGGAATGGCGTGTCCGAAAGGAGGAATCGCACCTTATTGGACATGGTACGATCGATGATGAGTCACTCAGATCTTTCAAACTATTTTTGGGGTTACGCATTGCTTGCAGTAGCTTTCACAATTAAACGTGTTCCAACAAAGGCGGTAGAACAAACACCATATGAGATGTGGAAGGGGCGAAAGCCTAGTTTGTCTTTTATGAAAATTTGAGATTGTTATGTCTATGTCAAACGTTTAATCACAAATAAACTGGAACCCAAATAAGATAAATGTACTTTTGTGGGGTATCCCAAAGAAACGAAAGGATACTATTTCTATAATCCCTCTGATGACAAAGTGTTTGTCGCCAGGACTGGAGTGTTCCTTGAAAAGGAATAATATCTAAAGTAGACAGTGGAAGGACAGTAGAACTTGGAGAAATCCAAGCACCACAGAGTACTGACTCGTCTACAACGGAACAAGAACCGAATCCACAAGATGTTGTGGTCCAAGAATCGGTTCAAGTAACATAAGAACCGCGTAGGTCAAACAAATCACGTACACAGCCTGAGAGATTTGGACTTCTCCTAACTCAAGAAGGTGATGTACTGCTCATGGATCAAGATGAGCCTGTTACCTACCAGGAGGCCATAGCTGGCCCTGAATCTGAGAAGTGGCTAGAAGCCATGGGATTCGAAATGGAATCCATGTACACAAACCAAGTTTGGACCTTGGTGGAGCCACCCGAAGGGATAAAACCCATAAGGTGCAAGTGGGTCTTCAAAAAGAAGATTGACATGGATGGAATGGTTAATACCTTCAAAGCGCGACTGGTTGTAAAAAGGTTTCAAGCAAGTTCATGGTGTAGACTATGATGAAACTTTCTCTCCAGTTACAATGATCAAATTTGTTCGGATCCTACTTGCTATTGCTGGATACCATGATTATGAAATCTGGCAGATGGATGTCAAAACTGCATTCCTTAACGGGAATCTTCTCGAGGATGTGTACACGACACAACCTGAGGGTTTTGTCGATTCAAAGGATGCTAGAAAGGTATCCAAATTGCAGAGGTCCATCTATGGACTCATGCAAGCTTCCAGAAGCTGGAATCTTCGTTTTGATGAAGTTGTAAGACAGTTTGGATTCATCAAGAATGAAGATGAACCTTGTGTGTACAAGAAGGTTAGTGGGAGCATGATTGCTTTTCTCGTATTGTATGTGGATGACATACTACTCATCGGCAACGACATTCCTACACTACAAAATGTAAAGACATGGTTAGGGATTGTTTCTCGGTGAAGGACTAAGGCGAAGCTTCCTATGTATTGGGAATCAGGATCTATAGGGATAGATCGCTGAAATTATTAGCCTTTAGTCAAGATACATATATTGACAAAGTGCTTAGGCACTTCAATATGCATGATTCCAAGAAGGGTCCTTGCCTATGTCACATGGCATACACTTGTCCAAAGGACAGTGCCCTACTACATCTGATGAGAGGGAACGCATGAATAAGGTTCCATCTGCTTCGGCAATTGGATCTATCATGTATGCTATGATATGTACTAGACCAGATGTCTCGTAGCATGACGAGCAGGTACCAATCTGATCCCAGTGAGAGTCACTGGAAAGCAGTCAAGAATATTCTCATGTGCTTGAGAATTCTTGGTCTATGGAGGTGAGGAAGAGCTCATTGTAAGAGGTTACATTGATGCTAGCTTCCAAACTGATAAGGATGATTCCAGATCACAGTCAGGATTCGTGTTTTGCCTTAATGGAGGCGCTATGAGCTGGAAGAGCTCAAAGTAGGAAATAGTTGCCGATTCTACAACGGAGGCCGAGTATATTGCTGCATCCAATGCAGCAAAGGAGGCTGTTTCGATCAAGAAGTTCATCTCTGAACTTGGTATTGTTCCTAGCACTGCGGACCCGATTGACCTCTATTGCGATAACAATGGAGCAATCATGCAAGCCAAGGAACCTAGATCTCACCAGAGATCCAAACACATACTCAGGTAGTTCCATCTCATTCGAGAGATTATCGATAGAGGAGATGTGAAGATATGCAGAGTTGATACACTAGATAATGTTGCTGACCCGCTTACTAAGCCTCTTGCTTAGCAGAAGCATGACGCTGATACTAGGTCGATGGGTATTAGATTTATGCCTAATTGGCACTAGTGCTAGTGGGAGATTGTTGGGGTAAGCCCTAGTGGCCAATATATATTTATGATTTATATATATTGTATCATGACTTTATTCTATATTTTATATATAAGGCATTTATTTATTATGTTGTATTTGATTATCATATTTATAGCATAATAAAGTCCTTAGAATAGGTAGTTCATTTAATGGAACGTCAAGTATGACTTGACCGTGAGATGCCATTAAATTATAGAACACTTTTCTTAAATATCCATAGTCAAGTATTATTATTAATAAGGACAATAATAATACATTGAGACTATTATGTGAGTGTACTGATGACCACATCTCACAGGTCATAGATATAAGATATCAAGTCTTCACATAGATATAAATATTAGTGGAATATTTATACTGGAGTGACCCGCTATGAGAACGCTACATAATAGTTATGTAAGTGTCATAAGCGATTCTCATGGTGACCATAGTGAAGCAGTCCTTCGACTTGAAGTCACTACGATTCCTGACATATGCAGTTGTAGGGTTTAATACTATTAAACGTTGTCTGTAACATGACAACTATAAAGATAGTTATTGGGCCTGCAATAAAACATGTTGAGGAATGTGAGTGATGTAGATAGGATTCGTCGATCCTATATAACAGGAGCAATGTCTATAGGCATCTGGATGGTATGCGAAGTAGAAATGCATGGCCATGCTAAGGTGGGACAATATGAGATATTGGGCCCACATGATCGTACGTCAATTACTAGATCAAGAAACAAATAATTGGACTTAAACAAGGATGACACATTTAAGCCTTGTGTTCAATTAAGACATTGTAACGAAAGGACGTTGACTTCACATTATATATGGTTACAATATGGTTTTAATTGTATCACCAATATTCTAATTAATTGGGTAGCAATGATGTATTGCTAGATGCCGCTGATTGTTTATAATATTAATTGATTATTAATATGATTAATAATAATTAATATTATTGCCAATTAATTGAGAATCTATAGAATCACACGCATAGAGCAAATGTTCAGAGAATTAGTTTAATTGATTAATTAAATATGATTTAATTAATAATTAAATGGGATTGATTTAATTGATTAATTAAATATGATTGCATTAATAATTAGGCATTAGGCCTATAGCGTACAGTAACCCGAGTGGGTTAGGTCAAGTGAGTGACAGCTATTAGTAAGCTGTGCACGTCACTTAAGCCAGACACAACACAGAGCACTCATAACTGCCGCCGTACTCTATTGACAGCAGCGCCTCCTTTCTCTCTCTGTGTGCCGCGCCTCTTCCAATCCTGATAGCTAGCACTACTCTGATGTTGGTTTGCTCGCGTGGACTGAGTAGAGGTATTGCTACTTTGCAATACTGGTGATAGAGAAGAACCTCTCCCTTTGTGGTGATAGCAGCAGTGTTCCTCGGATCTGCTGCTCTGTAGGTATGTAGATCAAGTTGTCATTCACATTGTTGCAGTGTTCGTGATTTACAAGTGCTGCTGGCGTGCTCATAGTGTTTGTGGTAAAGCTACGCTTCAAGAGGTAAACACAGTATCCTTGTGATTCATGTGCAATACGTGGTCCTTTAGTAAAGGGGTTTTTCGGCTCAAGAGGTTTTTATAAATTGTTTTTGAAAATTATCCCTCTTGAAACCCCAACAATAGGCGCTTAGACAGATAGGAACAACAGTCATAGTCATAGCAGCAATCATACGAACTGATCATCCTCAACCAACAGTTCGCTAACCTAGGGTTTCCAATCTTAACGGCGATAGCCCAAAGTAAGCTAAACCTGGGGTTTAGCTACTTTATCAGGGCTCAACCACTAGTAGGGTTAGGGCTTCCCTACACACAATATAATCATGACTACACTACTTTTGCCTTCCGGATGGCAGCAGTACTCTTTCTCCCTACTTGAACAGTTGCAGCACGAACTCCAAGGCAAGCTCCTCCACACGCAGTTGCAAGCTCAGCCACGAACAGCCCCGGAAACAGCCTCTCTAGCCGCGGCATCAAGCTCCAATCTGCTAGAAATCACAAGCACGAACTTAGCCCTAATCATGTGCACAACACATATGCATTAGTGTTAACCCTAGGGTAAGCTCAAAAGATCACAAAAAGAGGTATAGACTCAAAGAACGCCAAGAACACGAAGAACATGTGTTAGGGATTCGAATTTACCATGGTTGAATCGAGAAACTAATCCGTCAAAGTGGAAGATAACTTTGCCACGGTGTCAACCATGTAGTCAGAATCGCGTTCCGGCAGCTCGATCACCTCAAACACTCACTTTCTCTCACTAAAAACCACATTCTCTCTCTCTACCTTGCAAAACTTCGAGCTTGAATAGTTGAGAATGAGGCTAAGTGAAAGTGAAGAGAAAACTTCACTTGGAGTATCCTGCTGAGAACGCTAAAGCGTGGGAGCGTGCAGGGTTTCCCACGCTTGAGCGTGCCCACGCTTGAGCGTGAAGGTCTGTCCACGCTTGAACGTGGAACCTTGTCCACTCTGCCTTGACCCTGGCCTGACACTTGTAGCACACGCGTCAAAAAGCACACCAGCTGGCAAACGCACTCAGAACGCTTGAGAGTGCAACATTACCAAAGCTTGAGCATTGGCATGCTAGGGCGTGCTCCCTTCCCACGCTTGATTGTGCCGCTCAGCGGGGAAAAGCCCTCCAAACTTCTGGCTCCCACAGTTACTCATTTAACACCTTAGACACCTCCAATCTTGTCCAAGCCTATTCCCAAGCTTCAAACTAGGTCTTAAACTAGCACAAAACAATTCACACAATCATCCAAAGCCCTAATCGAGGTTAACCAACTCGATTAGAGTCACCGAAAATCGGGATGTTACACTTGTCGTCTCCCTCTAGCACTGCCGGGAACGACCTGATGCCAAAAGGTAGCATCGTCCTCTTCAACTCAAGTCTTAACTCGTCTTCGAACCTTATGCAGACCCACTACTCATCCGGATGGACCATGTAGAATTGAGAGAACTTCAGCAATACCTCAAACCGCATTGTGTACACACCGACCGACGTTTGTTCCTGCTTCAGACTTAGGAACTCCTTCTCCTTCTCCTGCCTCACGCTTCTCAGGAAGTACTTTTCCAAGAAGCTATCCCTAAACAGTTCCCAAGTGATAATTCTACCTTCTGCTTCCAACAATCTGAGTTTGTTCTTCCACCAATTCCGGAGTGGTCATCGTTGTTGTTGTTATCTCCGGTCGCTGCCAGCCTACCTTCTCTAGCACCTCGTTCGCAAGCCATTTAGCTTCATGTAAAAAGGAACTATTAGTTCTGATTGACACATATTATATGCCTTATGAACAAAACAGTTATCACGCTTCGATGACTCGTGCATCGGACACTCTACCTAAATCTAGACATAGTTGATAAAACTCGGGTATCAACCATCAAAGCTAGTACACTTCTTAAACTCGCAGTAATGGTTCCTGGCTTCCACAGTCCATTATAGAACCAAACTGCTCTGATACAACCAAAATGAGACAACCCCATATACATGAAGTAGCCCCATTAGCCTCAGAACATTCTCAATGCTCTGATACCACCAAAATGAAATGACCCCACTTATGTAACGCCTGAGGCTGATGAGGGCGGGGAGTGATCGTCGGTGCATGAGGCACGGACAAGGAGCGGCTCCTGGAAGGCTTCTAGGCAAAGGGATACATGAATGAACCAAATTCACATCAGAATGAGAGGAATCCTGATGCTATGCTGGTATGGGACTCTATAGTTGAAGGAAGGCCTATAAGAATTGATTGGTACTACCTATAAAAACAAGATGCATCTTCTTTTCTGGAGTCCAGAACATAAGAACTCCATAGTTAAGCGTGCTTGACTTGATGTTATTGTGGGGTGGTGGCCTTCTGGGAAAAGCGTGTGAGTGACGACAAAGCACGCTGAAAAGACTCGTGTTGGTTTGTGGGGAAAGTTGACAATCCTGATAGTAGTCTGGGCCGTTACATCTTATGTAGGATAATCCTATTAGTCCCAAGCTTATATTATTAACTATACCTTAACTGTATTATAGCGTTAGATCGTTATTCAAGAAGCGTAGCGAAAGAAATTCGCGGAAACATACAAGCGCACGGTAAAGGTAAGACAGATCAGAGGAACGCACAAGTAAAAATAACTCTACACATCAACATGCATAAAGGTAGCCCCATTAGTAGGGCACTGTGATACTATACATATACAAGCTGACTGTACATAAAAATAGAAAAGTATAAACATATACATCAAAAGAAGAAAAGAGCTTTCACAACTCACCAGCACTACCCACCCATCACTCAAAAGATACATGAAAAACACTCAACTCGCAATCCTAGACGCACTGGCAGGATCCCACCATCAGTGGTGCGGATGCCCTGAACTATTCTGGCCCTTTCCATGAGTACGCCGATAAACCACCAACAACTCATACTCAGAAGAAGAGCTGGACACCACCGCCCTACACCTCCTGTAGGTCCTTAGATACTGCTCGGTCCTCCTTCGCTGTCATCGTAGTACAAAACCTCTGCAGCTGGAAGCATTGCAAAGTCGCTGGTGTTGCCCACATGTAATATCTCTCATGGCATCTCGGCGGCTGCCACATCTGGGTGAATGGTAGGAACTGGACAACACTCTAAGGCCCCGCCTCTGAAGAGCAGACTGATCGATCCTATGTAGACCGTTAGGAACGTCGAAGGGTCCACACGCCACCCCCTATGATCATGATATATAATCTCGACCTCCCCCAACACCAGCATCCGCGGTGCCGCCGTGATGATAGGGTGCCTCCTCGGGTCCATCATCAAATAGCATGTACAGCAGATATAACAATTATCGCAGATATCTCACACAGCCAAACATCGCTCGAGTCAACACATGCAACAAGCATCCATCTCCATAAATCTCTCCCTTGGATCAATCCTCTAGACCGGGATACTAATCCCATGCAGCATGTCAGCCGAAACTCACAACACAAAGTTCCACACTGAAACAGGAGTTAGTTTGTCCAAGAAATCAAACGATTCTTCGTGACCAATAAGAGTGCATCCCCCTCCAGAGCCTAGGACCGGGGTGTCTGGTCGCCGCGGAACATTAGCCTAGAACGTGGAAACTCAGGGATTAGTCAGGCAAACCGGACTGGATCGGGCATCACGACACGATGGGAGCAATCCCACCCGTCACTATAGATTATTCCCGAGACCAGTAACATCCCCAAGGTCACTCACTTAACCGCCCCTTCTGCTCTCCGTACCCGCACTCAGGTACAACTAACCTCACATGACGTTGGCAGCCCATACTACCTGTCATACGGCCTCGCCACATGGCAACTATGATATGCAGTAAACAAATGGGAGCTTTGCCTGTTGTGCGCAAGTTTCCTGTAGTGTTTCCCAATGATGTTCCCGATTGCCACCGGAGAGGGAGGTGGAGTTTGCTATAGATCTTATACTGGGGACTGGGCCTATTTCGATAATGCCATATCGGATATCTCCAGTGGAGCTGTTGGAGCTTAAGATATAGTTGGATGAGATGCTAGGCAAAGAGTTCATCAGACCTAGTGCATCTCCGTGGGGAGCGCCAGTGCTGTTTGTGAAGAAGAAAGATGGGAGCTCGAGATTATGTGTGGACTATCGTCAGCTGAACAAAGTGACGATAAAGAACAAGTACCTGTTGCCAAGGATACATGATTAGATGGACCAGTTAAAGGGAGCAGTTGTGTTTTCTAAGATCGATCTACGATCTGGATACCATCAAATCCAAATGAAGAAGGAGGATGTGCCAAAGACAGCTTTTAGGAGTCGGTATGATCACTACGAGTACTTAGTTATGCTATTCGGGATAACTAATGCTCCAGTTGTGTTCATGGATTATATGAACATGATATTTCGAGATAAGTTAGTTTTCATGTTTATCGATGACATTCTTATCTACTCTTCGAGTAAAGAGGAACACCAAGAGCATCTTCGTGTGGTGCTACAAGTGTTAAAGGACCGGCAATTGTATGCTAAGCTATCGAAGAGGAGGTCAACCACATCACTAGTGTTGGTTTTACAAGATCCTTTAGGATGATTCGATTTATACTATGATGCATCTTATCAAGGTTTAGGATGTGCGCTCATGCAAAAAGGAAATGTGGTGGCGTATGCCTTCAGGCAGTTGAGAACACATAAGCGAAACTACCCAACGCATGATCTGGAATTGGCTGTGATAATGTTTGCATTGAAGATATGGAGATACTATTTGTATGGTGCTAAATTCAGTATATTTAGTGACCATAAGAGCTTGAAGTATCTATTCGACCAGAGAGAGTTGAACATGAGGCAGCGAAGATGGAAGGAATTCATAAAGGACTATGAATTCGACCTGCAATACCATCCAAATACGGTGAATGTAGTGGCGGATGCTTAATAGGAAATCCCTACACCTATTTGCAATGATGGTAAGGGAGCTAGATTTGTTAGAGGCATTTAGGGATTTGAACCTTATTATGGAAATCGTTGAGGATAGGTTGAACTTGGGGATGATTAAAGTGACTAGCGATTTCCTGGATCTTTTATGGAAGAAGCAAGCTGAGGATAAGTACCTCGAGGGAGTGAACTGGTCGATAGAAGAAGGTAAGACTTCGGAATTCAAAAGAGGTACTGATGGTCTGCTTAGGTTTATTAGTAGGGTTTGTGTGCCAGCGGATAGCGAAGTTAAGAAAATGATCTTGGAGGAAGCACACAAGAGCAAACTGATTTTTCATTCGGGGGCAACCAAGATGTACCAGGACTTGAAGAAGTTGTTCTGGTGGCCGGGGATGAAGAAAGAGGTGGCGATGTATGTCCTAACCTGTTTGGTGTATCAGAAAGTGAAGATTGAACACCAGAAGCCAGCAAGGTTGTTTCAATCGCTAGATGTCCCACATTGGAAGTGGGATAGCATTGCCATGGATTTTGTTTCTAAGTTGCCGAGAACTCAGAAGAGGTATGATGCAATCTGGGTAATCATTCATAGGTTAACGAAATGCACTCATTTCTTAACTATCAACCCGGGTTATTCCTTGGAAAGGTTGACTCAGATTTATATCGAGGAGGTTGTGAGGCTACATGGGGTACCTTTAAGTATAATTTCGGATCATGATTCGAGGTTTACCTCAAGATTTTCTAGAAGCTTGAACAGTGCTATAGGAACCAAGTTAAGTATGAGTTATGCTTATCATCCTCAAACAGATGGTTAATTTGAACGAACAATTCAATCTTTGGAGGATCTATTAAGAGCATGTATTGGAGAACACGGGAAGTTGGGACGAGTTCCTTCCATTGATTTAGTTTACTTACAACAATAGTTTCCATTAGAGTGTTGGCATGGCACCATAAGAGGCACTATATGGAAGTAAGTGCAGGACTCCGTTGTGTAGGTATGAGACTGGAGAAAGCTAGCTTTCAGGTCCAGAGTTGGTAGAGCAAACAATAGAACAAGTCCGTGTGATACGGGAAAAGATGAAGGCAGCAAGGGATAGGCAGAAAAGCTATGCCGACAAGAGGAGGAGACACTTGGAGTTCCAAGAGGGAGACCACATCTTCATGAGAGTTACCTTGAGAGCTAGAGTGGGCATGGCAATCAAATCCAGAAAGCTAACACCCAAATTCATAGGACTGTTTCAGATTCTTCATCGAATCTGTTCCGTAGCCTATCAGATAGCCTTACCACCAAATCTTTCAAACCTATATGATGTCTTTCATGTCTCTCAACTTATAAAATACCACCTTGATCCATCACACGTGTTAGAGCCTGAATAAATCCAACAAAAAAAGAACCTTGAGTACGAGGCTTTACCAGTACGGTTAGTGGGTAGAAGGATCAAGGAACAGTGCGATAAGCATATTCCTCTGGTGAGAGTAGAGTGAGACTCGGTGACTGGTGATTCAACGTGGGAATGTGAAGTTGAGATGCGCCGGAGTTACCCTTTCTTCTTTTCAGGTATGCGAAGGAAATTTCGGGGATGAAAGTTTGTTTAAGGGGGTGGTAATGTAACATCCTGATTTTCTGTAACTCTAATCGAGTGCATTAATCTCGATTAGGGCTTTGATTGGTTGTGTGCCTTGTTTGGTGTTAGTTTACGACCTAGTTGAAAGCTTAGCAATAGGCTTGAATACTGTTGGAAGTGCCTAAGTGTTGGTATAAGCCCTAGTGGCCAATCTAATTTGAATAGATAATCATCTGCATCATGACTTTAATCATATATTTGATATATGTATAAGGCATTTATTTATTATGTTATTGTTATGATCTTATGTATAACATAATAAAGTCCTTAGAATAGGTAGTTCATTTAACGGAAAGTCAAGTATGACTTGATCGTGCGATACCATTAAATAATATGACACTATTCTTGAATTATCCATAGTCAAATATTATTATTAATAAGGACAATAATAATACATCGAGACTATTATGTGAGTGTACTGATGACCACATCTCACGGGTCAAAGATATAAGATATCAAGTCTTCACATAGGTATAAATATTAGTGGAATATTTATACTAGAGTGACGCGCTATGAGAACGCTGCACAATAATTATGTAAGTATCATAAGCGATTCTCATGGTGACTATAGTGAAATAGTTCTTCGACTTGAAGTCATTACGATTCCTAACATATGTAGTTGTAGGCTTTGATACTATTAAACGTTGTCTGTAACAGGATAACAATAAAGATAGTTATTGGACCTTCAATGAGACATGTTGAGGAATGTGAGTGATGTAGATAGGATTCGTCCTTCCTACATAACAGGAGTAATGTCTATACGCCTCTTGATGATATGCGACGTAGAAACGCATGGCCATGCTAAGGTGGGACAATATGAGACATTGAGCCCACATGATCGTATGTCAATTACTAGATCAAGAAATAAATAATTGGACTTAACAAGAATGACACATTTAAGTTTTGTGTCTAATTAAGACATTGAGACGAAGGGATGTTGACTTCACAGTAAATATGGTTGCAATAAGGTCTTAATTGTATAACCAATATTCTCATTAATTAGGTAGCAATGATGTATTACTAGATGCCGCTCATTGTTTGTAATATTAATTACTTATTAATATGATTAATAACAATTAATATTATTTCCAATTTATTGGGAACCTATAGGGTCACACGCATAGAGCAAATGCTCGGAGAAGTAATTTAATTAATTGATTAAATATGATTTAATTAATTAAATAGTGGAGAAGGAATTAATTAATTAAATATGATTTAATAAATATTAATTCAATATTGGGCATGTAGTGTACAGGAGCCCAATAGGGTTAGGGTAAGGAGTGCTGGCAGCTTATAAGTTGTGCGTCTCCCTTATGTGCCTCCAACTGCACATAACCTTGGCAGCCACACCTCATACTGTTAAACAGCATTGAGAGTTGCTCCTCCCTTTCCAATTCTAATAGCTAGCACTATGATATCTCCGACGCTGGTTTGCTCGCGTGGACTGAGTAGAGATAATGCTACTTTGTAATACTGGTGATAGAAAAGCCTTTCCTTATAGTGGTTGTGGCCAAACCGTTATCGTAATCTCACAATCAGAGATTCGTTAACCATTGGATCGGACTGAAATTGAGACAGCAGATACGCGACATGTGGTTCTTCATTTTCACCGTTCAGTTTTTCAAAAGAAGGTTTGGAGCGAGAGATATGAGCCTCGTACAGTAGCAGTGAATTTGGCTGATCGATGTAATTGGCGCGCTCACAGTGGTCGCAGTACAGCTACATTTCAAGAGGTAAACACAATATCCTTGTGATTCATGTTCAATGTGTGATCTTTATTTAAAGGGGTTTTTCCGCTCAAGAGGTTTTTCGAAAATTGTTTTAAAAATTATACCTTTTGATTCCCCAATAGTGGTATCAGAGCGTTGGTCGTAGTTTGTCATGTATCCTAGGATTGTTTGCCTTTGTATGATAGCATGTTTATTGCTTTTAAATATGGTTTGTATGTCTAGAAGCATGTTTGTATGATTTTTATGTGATATAAATCGGTTTAAACATGTTTTGCTTGGTTGTGCTCCTAACATAAGGGGTTTCGCATCTAAAAATCTTGCTGCGGCGCAGAGCACAATCGTGTACGTTTGAATCTGCGTTAGTGAACGCAAAGCACGGTCATGCGCCATTTAGCACGACCGTGCTACTTTCAAATAGCGGCAGTGAACTTTGAGCATGGTCGTGCTCCTTTCTAGCACGGCCGTGCAGATGTTGAACAACGTCAACGAGTTTTTAGCATGGCCGTGCTGCTGGACAGAATATGATTGTCTCTTTTTGCACCTTTATAAATTGTTTATTAAATGTGCGGTACATGGTTATGGCCCTAGTTTTGGTGTTTAATTTTAGGCAAAATTACATTTTTGGTCCCTTAAGTTAATTGTTTTGTTCAATTTGTTCCTTTAACTTTTTTTTTTTTGTAACAAACTAGTCTCTTATGTTTACCAACGTTAACAATATTGGTCGAAGTGTTACTCCCCATTCAACTTTGTTAATCATGTCCGTTAACTCCACAACTGGACGTATTACATAATTGGTGACCTAGTTGTGGCCATTGGGGGTGTATAGGTTATCTTCCTCTCCTTTAAATGGTGGCCTAAAGTTCATGGTTCTCAATCTTCTTCCCTACAATCATGGTTACAAAGCTTGGTTTACATCTACCTAATTACTCAAACATCAATCTGAAAGCACCAAAACGACATCGTTTTGGCCAAGCCAGCACCATGCCAGCGCCATGTTGGATACTTAACGGACACATAGGACCGTTTGAGGCAGTGCTTACCAATGTTTAGGCCAACGTTGTTAATGTTTGTAAACATAAGGGACTTCTTTGTCACAAAAAAAAAAATTAAGGGACCAAAATGAAAAAAACAATAAAGATAAAGGACCAAAAGAGTAATTTTGCCTTAATTTTATTTGGTAAATATGGCATGCATGGCGTGATTTATTGTATTTGTTTTATAAATATGGTCTGCGTTCGTGACATTTACTTTATTTATTTTATTTTAAATTTTGTAATTTTCTCGGGATGACAAGAGGCAACACCAGATCATGACGCTAGTGGGAGGAACTTTGGAAGTTTGCTCGAGGGTCAAAGATTGTAATAATTAGTTTTAATTATTGCATATTAGGAGGCCATAATCATAATACCTTTTATATGTCTTGTATTTTATGTATGTGATGCATGAAATGTATGAGTTGTATGATTTAAATTTAAATTTAAATTCTATGATAGCATGTATCTCATTGTTTGCTTAATATGTTTTAAATGTATGTAAGCTTGTAGGCCATGTATGCTATGAGAGACGTTTACATGATAAACAAGCCGGTAAGATCATTTAATTAAAAATTCCCTCAATTAAATTAAGTTATTAAATGCCTCCTGATGGGTGGCACTCGTCAAGGCCAGAATCATTTGAGTGTGGGTCATGCCACAGCTGATCACCTTAATATATTCTTGGTGAGACGTGAAAGGTGAAATAAAATACTGCCAACCATTGGATTAAACTTAACTAAGCGTATTCAATAGGATTGAAATGGCTTAGAGACATGGGATTAGGCATTAATCCTTATGATGGATTAGAATAAGGAGTTATTCACCCAACTGGTCCAAGAATTATATTGGATATAATTGGAAAGGAGTTTCCTACCCAAATAGCTGAGTTTTGGGCGATCAGCCATAGCTGACTCAAAACGAGGTGAAATATTGATCTTGATCCCACTAGAAAATCTTTCAACGGGATTTTCCAAGTCAATGATGAGGGTCACTGATTTGAGTAAAATAGTGGGAGCGTATTTAATAAAAGATCTATTAAATATGTTTTAATCATGATACTTATATTCTGTATGTTTCTGTATTAAATAACCATGGCTACAACAAAACTAGTATTGTAGACCTATAGGATAACCAAGGTTTAATATCTAGGTTTGTGAAAACGTGATTTATTCCTTTCAGTCATTCAACTTCTTTGTGCTTAATGCTTTCTAATCAGTTAAACTCTTTGCCTGACAACCATTGGGTTTATTTGGGAAAATAATATTAATTGCCTGACAAACAATTAATAGTTTTCGTAGAGGGATTGGTATTCAAAAAGCAATTGCGAAATTGAAAGGAATTAGGATTTGGGGGGTATCAAAAGCACAAGTGAAACCACGGCTCTAGGTCCTTTACTCTTGATTTCTTAAACTCTTTTACTTTCTTGCTATTATCTTTAACGTTGGTCTATTCCTATTTATTTTCTACTTTCCTTATTAGTCTAAATAACATAAGAATTTCCCTATTCCAGTACTTGCTTTATCACTATTATATCAGATTAATCTTTTGGGTACGATATCTGGACTTCCGTCCTATATTACTTCTGCGACAGGGAACACTGTCCTTAAGTGTGTTTTGAAAGCAACAAGTTTTTGGCGTCGTTGCCAGGGATTAATTATTGATATTTTGTGATTTTTAAGTAATATTGGAAGAAAAGAAATTCTAGTTAATTTAGACCTGTAATTTTTCTTTTATTCTCTCTACTAACGCGTTCTAAAGATCTCGATCTAGTTTTTGAATGGGAAGTTGAAAGGACTTTCCAAAGGTTACGGAGGCAAGCAAGAGAGGAGAACACCATGGGAAAAGAATGACATTATTAGACTAATTTATCCCCTTTGCTAAGGTGATGGATAGCATCACCAACCCTACTGTGGATGCCAACAACTTTGAGATCAAGCCTGCTTTGGTCTCTATGATCCAACACTCTGGATTATTTGGGGGGTTGCCAACTAAGGACCCCAACTGCCATATGAAAAAGTTCCTCAGGATCACCAATCTTACCAAATACAATGGAGCTTCAACAGATGCGATCAGACTCAGATTGTTCCCATTCTCGTTGTCCGACAAAGCAAATTAGTGGCTTTCTTCTTTGCCATCTTGTTCTATCACTACTTGGGATCAATTAACACGCCAATTTTTTTCCAGGTATTTTCCACCTTCTAAATCCGCTAATTTTAGAGCTGATATTTCGAATTTTGTGCAATATGACTAGGAATCTCTCTATGAGGCATGGGAGCGTTATCAGGATTCAATCCGGAGATGTCCATACCATGGTTTCACAGTCCCTATTCTGGTGCATATGTTCTATAATGGACTTTCACAAACCAACATAAGAGATGGAAGTATAGATGCTGCCTGCGGGCGCTCAATTTTGAAGAAGACATCGGAAGAAGCCTAAGCCTTGATTCAAGAGATGGCAGCCAACCACTACCAATGGCTGCTCAGGGACAGACAGACCATTAAGAAGCCAACCAGTATATATGAGGTAACTGCCACAGAGACAATGGAAACTAAGGTTGATGCTCTAGCAAAACAGATCGAAACACTGATGCAAATTCAAGCACAAATTATGACACAAGCCAGTGCACCAATGTCTCCATTCCTATGCAATCGTTGCGGTCTGACAGGCCATGAGAGTAAGGACTGCCATCTGAGCAATTCTTTTTCTCCACCAATTGAGGAAGCCAAATTCATGAATAATATCAATCAAAACAAAAATAATTCTTACAATCCTGGTTGGAAGAGTCGCCCGAATTACTCATGAGGAGGTCAGCAGAACGGTCAAGGTTCAAATTCAATCACCTACAGACCACCCCACTTGCAGAACTAAGGTACAAAACCAGAAAATAGGAAGCCTGATCCTCATGAATTGATAGCAGAATACATAAAGGAGACTGATAACAAATTTCAAGCCATTCAGTCACAGATAACTGCTCTTACCACTTTGCTCTCAAAAAGGCCTCAAGGAACATTACTCACTCAAACTGAGCCAAACCCAAGGGAGTATGTCAATGCGATTTCTCTTCGGCAAGCAGAAAAAGACAACTCTACTTCCATGGAAGAAAACAACATTACTGAATAAATTAAGCCAGAAGGAGAGCACGGCCATGCAGCAATTATGGCACGGCCGTGGCAATTGTTCAGTAAGCAGAGTCAGGTAACAGTCCCTAGTGAGGTACAATTTTATCTTCCAATTCTTTTTACTGAGAATAGTAGCTTTCAAAATGATGAATTCTTGAATACTAATATGAAATTGTATGTTAAATCACCTCCTGATAAAAATGAACATCTTTCAAAAGAATATGGGGTAGTACATATTAATTAGGAATGCTCTGCTGTTATTTTAAATAAATTACCTCGTAAAATTAAAGACCCGAGAAGTTTTACTGTTCCCTATTCCATTGAGAATGCCCATTTTGATAAAGCACTATGCGACTTAGGCGCTAGTATAAATCTAATGCCTTATTCTATGTCAAAAAGGCATGGTTTACAACAACCTCGGAGCACCAAAGTCTCATTGCAGCTAGCGGACAGAACCATTACCCATCCTCGAGGAACAATAGGAGACGTGTTTGTAAGGGTAGGGAGATTCACGTACCTAGTAGACTTTGTAATATTGGACATGAAGGAGGATGAGAAGATCCCTATCATTCTGGGACGACCTTTCTTGGCCACCAGTGATGCTAAAATAGAGGTCAAACAAGGCACCCTAACCTTAAGGTACAAGGGTGAAGAAGCTGTCTTCAAGGTCTCCCCAAGACCACCATGATTAGTACTCTAAAACAGATCGTCAGGCTTGTGACGTAAAACAAGCGCTGTGCGGGAGGCAGCCTGTATTCTATTATATTTTATTTTATGTTATTTTAAAAACAACAGTTTGAGAAAGAAATAAGTGTGGCAAGTCTTGCAAAAAATTTGAAGTGCCCCCTATTTTTGAACTAAAATTTAAATTCTGGAAAAACAGGAGGGCACGGCCGTGCCACTCGCACAGTTGTATAGAATATAAGAAGGGAGCAAAGCATGGGCAGAGCACTTCCCTTGCTCATCTAATGCTCCCCCTGTTGTGCAGATTCCTCAAATTTTTGCATCCTTCCCTGCTTAATTCACTTCTCCGAGGTAAAAATCTCGCTTTATACTCTTTAATTTATCTGATTTGGTTTATATTAGTTTAGGTTTAAAGTTGTCTTATTTCCCTTTTTATTTTATTTTTTTGAATTTATGCATGTTAGCTGTTGTTTTGCTGCTTTTTGGCGATGAATGCTATTAGGAACTATTAGTTTAGTGTTAGTATAGATATTATGCATGTCTTCGCTGCGATTTCTAGGTTATTTTGAGTGCTAGGTATAGCACGGGCAATAGCACGGCCATGTTGTTCATATATTGTTAAAATCTGGAAACTGCACTCATCACGATCATACCCCCTTTTGAGCACGACCGTGCCAATTTAAAATTTCTGGAAAATATTTTCAGCATGGTTGTGCCATGTGAGAGCACGGCCGTGCTAGTCCCAGAACGCTTAAACACAATTATTTTGTCTGGAATTCAACCCATCTATCCTATGCCTATGCTAAATGCATATGTTTTTTTTATATTATTATGATTATTCTGGACACTAAGGATTGATTTTTGGCTTATACAGGACTATGGCACCTAAACGCCCTCGGACTTCTCATGCCCTATCCTTTACCCCTTATTCCTCCTGTTCCAGCACAATACAGGGAAAAATATGCACAATTGCAGAACTTCGATTGGCATCCAACCCGATTCTTGGTACCAACATATCTTGCCGACTTTGGGATGCAGCATGAGGTAGACTCTTATTTGCAGAGAATTGGTTGGGAACAGGTTGCGGAAGTCAGATGTCCTACATTTAAGGAGCCAACCCTTGAATTCTTGGCCACCTGCATATAGATAAGAGCTGATCCCGAGATCAGTGTGCGCTTTCATCTATTAGGTCAATGGCATGAAATCTCTTTGCCCAAGTTCAATGTTGCCTAGGAATTTGAGATAGAAGCAGCCATCCAGGCAGATGATTATGACTGGGGCCTGACTGAAATCCCTCCCGAGTTTAAGGAGGGAATTCTCTCTTCTCCTTTCCCTCTCCACCTGTATTTCATGATTATATATATGCATTAAGGACACTGCATTAGTTAAGTGTGGGAAGGGAAAATACATTCATATTTTTCAACTCTGCTGCATCAAATTATTTGGCTTAAAACTTTTAAAATTAAGAAAACCCTTTACAAAATTTTTTTTTTTTTGAAAAATCGCTTTCATAGTCTCATAAGTATATTTGAAAAAGTTAATCCTTTGAAAACTGATAATTGGCAGATAAATTCTTTGATTTAAAACTCTTCATTAGATTTAACTCCTAAAATATGAGTTTTAGGCTTTTATGGGGTTAAGTTACATTGTCAAATATTCTGATATTAACCCTTTTTCTTTAATGAGTGTGATTCTCAGGTATTATATATTCTAGAACTTGTCTTGAGACCATCTCAAGGTAAATTTGACTTATGCATGTGAAACACTGGTTGGGGCACTCTTAGGTATACTTTCTGGCCTACATATTTTGTTAAAACACTTCTCCCCTAGTTGCCCAATTTTGAGGCTTTATGAAAAATATCTTCTTTGGTCCCTACAACACCCTTTTCCGAGTGTCACATTCCCGAACGTTTATAAGGCCGAAAATATTTATTAATGCGGAAAATACGGTTTTCTTTTATTTTTTCTCTTTTCACAAAGATGTAATGGGATTAGTAAATACAGAAAACAGAAACAGAAATAATATTGTTTACAGACATAGGTCTAATGTATAACTGACATAAGAATAAAATAAGTATTAGGAGTTGTAGCTCCCAAAAGGTACTACAAATACTGACACAGTCTGGCCAAGACAAAATAAAACAGCAAAAGGAGTCCACCTCCGGACTCAAAGGAACTGCTGAACCGAACGGTCATCGCGTCCATCTGTTCAAGCAGCAACAGCAAGTACTGACACAAAGTATACAGATATGGGTGAGACAAAACAATAGTAGTAAAACCGGGACGACTCACCAGGTAACAACGTACCCAACATGCTTACTAAAAATCTCAATATGAATAATGTTAAACAGTTAACAACATAATGTCATGTTAAACAGTTAACAGCATAATATGAGGCATTCTTAAACAATACAGCGATGTATAACAATAAATGTAAACATCAACAGCCATACAATGCAGTGCAATGTACATGACTCAATGCCAATGCCACTGGGTACTACTCTGACCCCTACTCCATGGAGCTAACAAAACGTCGGAGAGAGTGAATAGGAGGACATGTTCCATACACGCCAGCCTTGGGCAAGATGCTACAACATTCGTAATGTGCACGTATCTGGCTTTTACGGAAACACTCTCGACTAAACATGAAAACTACAACATCTAGTAGAGGATATCAGTGTATTGCTCGGATTAGCCACAGCACAGAAGAGCTACCAAGTGGTCACATGTTAGCCCTTCCAACCCTGATACCTCCAAAAAGACCATTGAAGATCGTCACCATAAGATTCGCTCCCGCATCAAGGTGTAATCTCAACTCCTAGGCTCAAGGCCTTACAACTATGTAAATGAAATGCCAATGTTGACACAAAGCCGATGCGATAAAGCAATCTCTACCGCCAGGGTAAACCTCGAGGTCCACTAAGGTTCTCTTCCTTAGGACCTATACACGTCTTTGAAAAACAAAACCTTTATCCACCGGATAAATCTCGTGATCCCTCCGGGATCGAGTTATCACAAGACTGAAACAATTGAACGACTGATCGGGGTCTGAATAACCGGCCCGTCATCGAACTACTGTTCCAAAACCCAAAACGTTTCGTGTTTGTGTTTATGTCTTATGAATTAGGGCTCAAGTCCTAAGCATTATGAATAAGGATTGTGAATCCTCTTAGATAAGTCTTTAATCCTTTCTAAGATATTACTTCTTGATTTTCAATTAAGGAAATAAGTGTTGATTCCCTTAAGTCTTATGAGATCATTGATGCACTAAGTCATCAATGGTATAGTACATGGTCTTGTTTCACCACATACTATACTTAATTATCCCTTGTCTTCAACTCTAAGTTAATTACTTAACTTAGGTTTTTCACCCATAAAACTTTACGATTGAGTTAGAAAACTCTTTTTGTAAACCAACAACTTTTACATTTGAAAACTCATTTGATTTGAAACAGCGTTTGAACCACTTACTCTATTTCTTTGCATTTTCTGAAACGTGAAATTCGCTTAGCGGGGTTCCATTCACTTAGAGAAATTGAGGCAGTGATACCTCTTTTGAAATTCCTCTGATTCGCTTTGAGAAAGATAATTCGCTTAGCGAAATTCCATTGTATTCGCTTAGCGAAGCGTAATTCGCTTGGCGAGATGGAAGCAGTGATGCCTAGCTTGGAATTTCTCTGTTGTCGCCTAGCGAAAGTAAATTCGCTTAGCGAAATTTGCCTTAAAATAAGACATTAACCTTGTTAAATAAAAGCCTTATGGAACTATATTGATTCTCATGAAAACATTCATTAATTCACTTTTAAATCACTTGAGTAACTAGATGAACTAATGATAAGATAAAAGGCATGTTTCACTTTGGTGAAAACGCTTAAGAATTGAAACTTTGTTTGATCTTTGGATCAAAGTCACTTAGGGTTTTTCTTTGAAACATAAGTTATTACAACATTTTTTTTCTTACCTCAAAACTTTAATTTGTTCAAGAACTACTCATATTCTTCCTTTTCTCAAGGTCATGGCCAAAAGCCTATTAGGAACAAATGTGAAGATTTGCTTCATCAACTAACCAAGTTATAGCTCACAAATCTCACATAAATATGACAAACAACAATTACACATCATTGCATCATAATCAAGCATAAAAGTCCATACTTGATCTAGTGATCAAAGTAGGTTTTTCAACATACATGAAAATGATTCTCATTCAATCACATCATCATCAACATATGCTAGGGCACATTACAACACACTAAAGCATAAACTCATCATGACAACCTTGTTCTCCAAGAGAACTTAACCAAACTAAACAATTAAAAGTGAACCCAAACCAAAGGGTTTCACCCACACATAAACTTCAACAACCATTCTCACCACCACTATTTTGGTGTGATGAGGTTCACCCCCATGCCTGTTGATGAGCAGATATCCGGATCAAAGTCAGTTGATCGGTTTGTGAACCTCCTGACAATCGTCACCAACTACAACAACACAACAATCAAACATTAAACAACAATCAAAACAAAACTCAACCATTTCTACTCTAAGAGGTTTCGGCCACCCTAGGGTAAAAGGATTAGAAATTGATTTTGGTTTTCCATTTCTTGGATTCAAAGACAATAGGAAAACTAAGGATGGAATCAAGTGTTGGAAATCAAAAAATGATGAAAAACCCTATTCATCATCACTATATAGGGTTCATCCATATTGGGGATTTAGGGCTATGATGAGAATTGAATCATAAGCTCTTGGGTTTAGGTAGAGAATGATGAAGTGAGTTCAAAGAAATTGGTTTCCCATTAAAAGGATTTTTCTACAAATTCCTATGAATTTTCAAAGTTTTGGATCTAAGAATTGATTTTCATGAAAATGAAATTTGATCTTGAAATTGAGAGAGATTCAAGAAGCTAGGAGATCATAGAAGTGATCTTACCTAGAAATAGATGAAGATTGATCAAAGGATCAAGGATTTCTAACAACTATTCAAGGTTTTTCAAGAAGAAAAATGGAGTTTTTCTCTAAGGTTGAAGATGGTGTTCTTGAGCTATTTTGGGGGGCTGATATGCGTGAGAATGAAGGCTGTGTGGGCTGAGTTCAGCCTTTTAAAATCTCACTTAAGGGCAAAATGGTCATTTGCTTCAAGGGTAAAATGGTAAAAGTGTAAAAGACTAAGGTTAGGGGCATTTTAGTAATTTTGTGCCTAGATTTTTCCGACCGTCATGGCGACTCTGGCATACTCTCCCAAGTTTCCTGGGATGATGTGGTATCAAGCTTATCCATTGTTGGGTCTCGTTGAATCCCTTTACGACTCCAAACATCTCCTGGTTCGATTAAACGATCGAATGTAATATATTATTATAATTTTTCGGACGTCGGGACGGATTTTAATAAAGATGTAGAGAATAAAATCCTACGACTTACTGTCTCGTTCAGGAGTCCAAATTAGGTCTCGATAGTAGAAAAACACCTCTATCCGTGAAAAACGCAGACCGGGCTCCGTTTGAGTTTTTGCCCAAAACTTATTCATGGCTTCCTATAGTTGTGTAGGACATTCCTATCTCGTCAGAATATTTTATTTCACTCTCTAAACCCTCCAATAAAATAAAACGTTAAAATACTGAAGAATAATAAAACATGAAAATCGGGGCGTTACAGTCCCTATTTTGAAAAATTAAAATTCTTCTTGGTGACCTTTTGGAAGTATAATGGTGCAAAAAAAAAGAATATATGGTGATGGTTCCCTTTCTAGAAATAATGTTAAAAATAGGCTGGCAATAAAAAGAAAAAGAAATAAATTGCCTCTCTCTTCGCAAAATAAAAAGAAAAAGAAAAAAAAATTACAAATAGAAAAATATAAAAAGATTAGAGGAAAGGTAAGAAAAAGAAAAGGCTTATAGCGGAAAGGAAATAGAAAAAGGTTGGGGAAAAGTTTGGGAACTTGAAAGATTTTGTGAAATAGGTGCCAAAGCACTTTATGTTCTTCTATACTTCTAAGGGTCATTACTTTGTTTATTGATTTAGCCCTTTGATTTTCTCTTTTCTTTCACTACCTCACCTAACATTAATACCTTGGCCCCGTTACAACACATGGAAGACCCTAACCTTCTTCTGCATGCATGTAGTTCATATTGTGGAGATTTGGTCAATAAACAAGCTTATAGTAATGTATTTATTTGAGAATCTTGAGTGTCTTTATGCCTTTACCCAAAGCACTGAGAGATAGTGAGTAGAGCGACCTTTGGTCTTTTGAAAAAGTTGATTTCAAGGAATTTAAAAGTTTCAATTGGGTAATCACTTGGCATTCTTTTGAAAATTATACTTGATTGACTATCCTCGCAATTTTGAAAACTCTTTTTGTTTTGGGTTCCCTTGATTTAAAGTCTAGAATTTCTTTTGACAAGTATTTTAAGCCAAATAATTGCTTGAGGGCAAGCAATGTTTAAGTGTGGGAAGTTTGATGAACCTCAATTTTGTGCATTTTATAAGGGGTATTTGGGTCGAATTTTGATGCATTTTAGGATAAATATTATTATATTTCACCCTTTTACTTAAGTTTTGACAGAATTGACGTTCGGAGACAGTTTAATGGACTTTTGAAGAAAAGAGAAGGTTTTAGAGCTAAATTGGGAAAAATACTGAAGTTCTGAGGTTAGCATGGCCGTGCCAAGCGAGAGCACGCCCGTGCCAACGTCCCAAAGCCATCCATCCGAACAAAGCCTTACGAAAAAGCTTAAAGCTGACCTCTGAAGACTTAGCACGGCCATACCACACGAGAGCATGCCCGTGCCACATTGAAGAAAGGGTTAACTCAGTAAAGAAAGGTCAGACAGAAGCTAGCACAACCCCAATCGCAAAGAGCATGGCCATGCCCATTGTAGAGCATGCCCATGCTGCAGCCCGTTCACTAGAACGTTGATCTACGAAGTAAGTAAGCCCTGACATATTTGACATTGGCCTGATATGCTGAAGAGCATGCCCGTGCTGAGTGAAGAGCACAACCGTGCCAAGTGAAGAGCAGGCCCGTGCCAATGAAACAGAAGACCAGAATCAAGGCCCGGTCTGCATTTTGTGTTATAAATAGTGGCCCTCTGTGTCACTCTAAAGACATCTGTTGCTCTTTCTTTCATCTCTTTATTTTTTTTTTTTTTTGAGTACTATACTCTAGTTTTTGTTTTAGTTTGTACTTTTGATTTCTAGAGTAGGATTTGGCACCTAGAGGTTAAGTTGGAGACACTTCTCCCTCTTCAACTATTCAGGATGCATTTCCCTTTGTTGATTTTTATTTTCTCTATTACTATGAGTAGCTAATTTCACCACTAGAGTTGTGGTGGATCTTGTGTTAGTATAAACTCCTTTCGTTATGTCTTAGCTTTAATTCAACTCTATTTGGTTTTAAAGTTGTTATTTGAATAGTATAATTCTATCGTTCTTCATCCCATACTAGGATTGCGCATCCTTTGTATGCTTATAATCAATTGATTGACATTTTGGGCTATCAAGCCCAATTAAATTGGTAGACCTATAGGATAACCGAGGTTTAATATCTAGATTTGCGAAAACGTGATTTATTCCTTTCAGTCATTCAACTTCTTTGTGCTTAATGCTTTCTAATGAGTTAAACTCTTTGCCTGACAACCATTGGGTTTATTTGGGAAAATAATATTAATTGCCTGACAAACAATTAATAGTTTTCGTAGAGGGATTGGTATTCAAAAAGCAATTGCGAAACTGAATAGAATTAGGATTTGGGGGGTATCGAAAGCACAAGTGAAACCACGGCTCTATGTCCTTTACTCTTGATTTCTTAAAAACTCTTTTACTTTCTTTCTATTATCTTTAACTTGGTCTATTCCTATTTATTTTCTAATTTCTTTATTAATCTAAATAACATAAGAATTTCCCTGTTCCAGTACTTGCTTTATCACTATTATATCAGATTAATCTCTTGGGTACGATATCTGGACTTCCGTCCTATATTACTTCTGCGACAAGGTACATTGCCCTTAAGTGTGTTTTGAACGCAACAAACATCCCCAATTGGACATCCCGCCTCGGGATCGGTGGTACACATCTCGCCCGCATTGGGCATCCCCATTGGGATCAATTATACTATGATATGCATCAAACATCCATCAGCGGTTGATACCGGAACCTCACCCCTAAGCACTCAGCCACAACCACGATGCATTGCATCCACATCAACATCATGACGCCTTGCATCCACGAGCCACAGCTCCACAGTCAAAACTACGACGGTATCAACCCGAACAACATCACAATCGCACCATACTCTCGTCAAGATCAACATCAACCAACCAACGACAATAACATCATTATAGTAATAAGCATGCTACTACATATATCATCATATAGGCAGATAATCAAATAATCACATAGGCAAAGTAGCATGCATATCACATCAACCTCAACAATAACGTCGTCTAGCCTAGCGTATTAAATTAGCGGTGATAGCCCCAAAGGTACTTGCACCTAGGGTTCAGGTACTTTGTCACTGGCTCAACCTCTAGTAGGGTTTAAGGTTCCCCTACACATGCATACATCCTACACTACGCTTGCCTTCCCAACGATAACAGGTTCTTTCTCCCCACCTGATAGATTTCGCGAGCGCGATCACGAACACAACCACGAACTCAACACCACTGCCAACACAGCCACCACCATGCGGCCAAGCTTCACCACCTCTAGCAGCTGCGGCTATCTCTCCTCAACGAGCACTGTCACGACCCCAAACTTTGCCCTAATCACAGAAACAACGTGTAACCAACATTGTTAACCCTAGGGCAATACCGAAACCAAAGAGATTCAAGAGGGGAAACTCGAAGAACACTCGAAGCACGTCGATGTCGACGACATCGGTATATACAAAACTATGACATACCTTCAACAATTTGAGAAATTGATCGGTCAGATTCAAAGATAACGAAGATACGAGCATGAAGGTATGACTTGAGTTTCAATGCTTGAATCACCTCAAACCAAGCTCGAAGGTGCTTAAAAATGGCTATCTCGAGGTCCCCTAGGTGTTTTCTGAAGAAAGAAGAAGAAATTTCATGGAAAAACTCTGAAAAATGAAGTTTCGAGTCCTTTTATACTTGGCTTTCAGACTGAGAACGTTTTAACATGGGGACACTCCACGCTTGAGTGTGAGAACGCTTGAGCGTTTCAGTTTCCCACGCTTGAGCGTGGAATGTCTCCTCACCGCTAAGGCACCGCACATTCTGACGCGCGTGCATGCATACAAACACGTGTCTCTCCACATATGTACTCCCCACGCTTTGACGTGGGCTTTCCCCATGCTCGAGCGTCCACGATCAACGTTTGAGCGTTGGGTCACTCAACATGCAAACGTTGAACGCCGATTTGACCCGCTCTTTCACATTTTCACACTTTCTGAGCTCGTTTCAAGGCCAAATCTCTTCAAATTTGTACCATAGCTCTATCATATCATATAGATCACATCCATACACTTAAACATACTTAAATCATGCCTTAAATACATATTACTAAAACAGGATGTTACAGTTGTCATATCGATGTGCTTGGCACCGTATTCTTATCTCCTTGATGTTTTCCTTTGTGTTGTTTTCCATTCTTCGTGTGAAGACGAGGAGCCTTCATCTTTTGACAATGGACCCGAGGAGGCACCCTTTCATCACGGCGACATCGAGGATGCCGGTGCTGGGGGAGATCGAGATCATCTACCATGATGATAAGGGGTGGTGTGTGGACCCTTCGACGTTCCTAATGGTTTACATTGGGCCGGTGAGCTTGTTGTTTAGAGGATGGGCTTCACACCACGAGGATGTTTTAGGACCTTACAGAGTCACCTAGTTCCTGCCTTTCACCCAGATGTGGCAGCCTTCAAGACGCCACGAGAGAGACTATACATAGGCAGCGCCAACGACTTCCCATGCTTCCAGTTGCTGAGGTTTTCTGTTGCGAGGTTAGCAGAGGAGGACCGAGCAGTATCTGAGGACCTAGAGGAGGCGTATGGTGGTGGTGTCCAGCTCTTCTTTCGAGTACGAGTCTTTGGTGGTTTATAGGCTTACTCACGGAGAGGGTCAGTGTAACACCCCAACCCGGTGTCACATTTCGTAACCCAAATTATCTTTTTCGGTTAATTAAAAACTTTTTCGAAAATAACTCTATAGAGCAGTTGCGAAAATTTGATACCAAATTAAAACTTTAACAACCCGAAAGAAACAAATTGAAAACTCATCATCTATAACAATAATTCAACTTCGCCGTAAGGCGTACATCTTTTCAATCTCTTAATACACAACATAAGCAATCACCATCGAAAGACCTGACTTAAACATCAAAAATCCTAAGAGCTGGTCTGATAAAAGAACTCTTAGAACAAGAGAGCATACTACTTAACATACATCGCACCAATGAGACTGGGTCTCATCGTCAACAGTCCACACATCTCGTCGTCGACTTCAAGAAGCTCAAGCTACAGGGTCCCGAAGTGACCTGGAGGACCATTGAGAAACCTCTGTACACGTATCCAAAAACACAACAGGGTGTCCAACATGTACAGGCAAGGGTGAGATACTCGTTCACAAGTTTATCATAATAGCCACACAAGTAAAATAAGTACAACTAATACATCGATATACAACACAGTCATGCTATAGAATATCAACATTCAGCATAATATCATGAGATAATCTCACTCTGTGGGATCACACCCATTCATCAAGATAAGTTAAAAGAATGCATGAGACTTCAATCAACTTTCTAATTCATGTTCTCCGGAGATTACTAACTTTCCTTCATTGAGCGATAGGCCGCGAATACTCACATAACACAATTGTTCTCATGAGTCGGCCTCTCAATTTAGGTCCGAACTCTAATTGTTCAAGGGTATCACGTCACAACCATATACTACAAAAAAACACCGTTTTAGCCACCGAAATATCGGTCCCTAAATGAATAAAATCGGTCACTAAATTGCTTCTTGACCGATTTTGGGACCGATAAGCGAGCACAAACAGTGGTCACAAATGGCTTAGGGACCAATTTCTAGATCAGTCGCGGATTTAGAGACCGATTTTGCGGTCGCGAAAGGCAGTCCCCCAATGTGGTCACAAACGCATATTTCGGGACCATATTTAGGGACCGAATTATTTAAACTTAGAGACCGAATATGCGGTGGCTAAATATTTCAACGGCTAGTTTTAGCTACCGCTAATTCGATGGCTAATTCGGTCTCTAATATAAATATTTTAAAAAAATAAAATTAAATATATTTTTTAAAAATAAATTATATTTTTTATATAAAAGATTAAAAAAAAACTAAAATAAAATAAATTACAAAATAATCACTGAACCCAATAATAAAATAGAAGAGGTCCAAAATTATATATATAATCCAAAAGTTTAATATATCATTTGATCCATCAAAATATAACAACTATTAAATAAAGTTATCTCCTAATCACGAGGAGATGAGGGTAATGGGCTCAAATCATCATCGATGTCCTCATCATCAACATCCTCATGATCAACCACATCGTCGTGCACGGGGCCTGAACTCGAACCACTCGCCCACATCATCTGGTAAAGCTCATCAATCCTAGAACTCTGATGGGTTAACTCAATCCTAATCATCAAGATCTCTTGGTCTTTCGTAGCTAGCTCCCGATTCAGGTTGAGGATGACCTCTCAACAGTCCACGGTAGGGCAGGGTTCGGACTGAGTACATGGCGTTGATGAGGCCACAAAGTCATCCCCCATCGGCCCTAGTCCATAAACATACCCTTTCTTGTTCTTCCCTCCTGTCGCCTTCAAGAAAAGGGCATTGTCAGAGGCGGCAGAGTGCTCCTGCCCTTGATTATCAGCCTCTCCTCGGAGGCGATGAAACGCTTCCTGTATAATATCACAAACATTAGCACTTTTGCAATTATTACAAATAATTTTTTTATAAGCGAAAAAAATGAATTAATCAGCGCACTAGGGTTGCTCTAACCCATATACTAGGGGTGAGCGTGGGACAGGTTGAGACGGGACCGGGTTGACCCGACATCTAATGAAAAAGTAAAACAATAAAAAATTAATTCAGAAGTGTAAGAATTTTCGACAATAGTAGAGTTACACCATCTTAATAACTTTCATTACAAATTGTCACCCTTCGGAAACCATATAACATATCCCTAATATGTCAATAAATAGCAGTGCCAACTTTACTGTCCATATAAGTAAACAATATTAAACCGTTAACATACACCATGCACTATGTGTGCAGTTCGCCCTTTAGGGTCCAGCTGCAGTAAAAATAGTAGTACTAAAATATCCAAACTCATGTCCAACATAATTCAAGAAATACAAAACAGAAACCTCATTATAGTCATGACAAGCAATACAAAATGCAAAAACTTTTATAACCAACATCTTAAAGAATTACAAAGCTGCTACTATTGGTCAATAGGAATAGGGGAGAAAGATTATTAAAGGAATATATTGTCTTCTTTTGCATCATATCATTTAAATTTTTTAATCCTTAAAGAAAGAGCAAAATTCAAAACCAATTAATTTTATCAGTGATAACTGACAAACAATAGTCACGTTCATATGAATAACATGTAAATCATGAACACTAATCGCTTAATATACTCATTAAAACTTGTAATTTTTAAACACACTTTTTGAACTGTGTCATGAATCAAACCAAGATTTTAGACTGTCTGCAATATTTATTAATGCATATGCTTAATTATATGCAATTATGTATGCCTGAAACTTCTTTTCTTTGAGTATAAATAGATAGATCAGAAATAAATGTAGGAGAGGAGTTGAAAGGTGGTAAAAAAATCACCTGTACACAAAAGCTACCAGGCTAATTTGGACTTGAAGTATGGATATTTTTTACTCTCAATTCTATGCTTCCAATTTTATTTGTCTATTTCAAAATGTGAGGTAATTAATCAACTCTTTCCTTCTCTATGTTGTTTGGTTCATAATACTCTAAAACAAAATTGAAGAGAAAAATGATTGAAAGAGTTAAATAGTAGCTAATTTGCAGTGGAGACAAATAGAGGTTGACAAATGTATGGTACAATGTAATAGTCTTAAGGTGGTAATATATGTGGGAGAAAATATAAGATCCTAACAGTGACCGGGTCTTTGTTGCTTTGTTAAATTGATCATGTACACTACCGGAGTTGCATTTTAAATAGCACATGAAACCAGAGCCAAGCAATATAAACTCAAAGGCCATCTTCCAAACATAGATTCCCCACATATGCTTTGAAGTATTCAATTCGTGTACAACTCTCCAAACAACACATTGAATTCAAACACCAATCAACAAATGAGAAAACAGAGCGATGCTTCACATTAGAACGAAATAATTTTTTAATAAAACAAATAATACTTACAGCAACTCCCGCGGGCTTCTCGTTTACCCACACCCCACCCTTAGTCTTCTTGGTCACCTCCATGACCTCATATGCAGTGGGGTCTCTCTGAAATTTCTTCTTCTGTATATATAAAAGCAGCACTTAATGTTTATAGTTAATAATAAAAAATAGCAAGGTAAGCTTGAAAATAAATTTATTTAGAATTTTACTTACCAACTTTTCAAAATGACTAGGAATAGACCTGGAGCCGCCGGTGTACCGAGGAGCAGTAGGATCCTTAGCATGGTTTCACTTCCCAATCGCGCTCTTCTGGAGGAACTTCGGGTCCTCGGCCCAATATTTCCACAGGCCCTCTAGCACATGTGGGAAGAGCCAATCACCACTATCCTGGCCACTCCGGATTTTATTCATGGCACCAGCCTGCCTCCTCTGGACTCGAAGGCCTTCCTAATCGCCTTCAGGTCGGAAGGTAACCACCTAAACTTCCCCTGCAAGAAAACATCATATTAGGCAATGATATTTAATTTGACAATATGAAAATGAAAATTAAAAAACCTACTGCAAATTCCCTAAACCACACGTCACGAACGTCCTTGTCCACTTTTGTCCATGTGGGCCACGGGTGGTCATATTTGCCCCTGTATAGCTTCGCAATAGCCTCTGCAGGTGCTGATGGGGACTCAAAGCTGTGAGCATATATATATAACTTAATTAGTAAACATAATTATTGACTAAAACTTAATTAATAAACATAAACATTATGAATAAATGTAAATCAAACTTACTCTAGTTTGCCGGCAGGGTGAGTCCAGATCCTCCTATCTTCTGTGGGATCTATTGTCCCTGGCTCAAAGGGCATACCCCCATGCTGTGCACAAGATACATATGTGGCTGCTATGGCCGGCGTGGCAGGTGTGGGTGGTGTGGGCGGTGTAGGTGGTGCGGCTGCTGCTGCTGGGCCCCCCACTGTAGACTGTGATCCTATAGAGCTCACATGGGGCGGGGCTGATGATGGTGTGGTTGATCGTCTTGCTCGACCGCGACGACCACCATGGCCGCCACGAACTGGTCGATCTCCACCTGCGCCGTCTGCCATCTGTTTATAAGATAAAACAAATATCATTGTTATCAATTATATATAAATATAAATATAAATATATATCATTAATTGATAGATATTTGTTGGATCCTAACCTGTGGTTTTCTAGCCCAAAACAATTGAGTCAGCTTCTCACTCATGTTCACTGTTCTTGTTTAATGCACAAGCATAATTAGGTACTTAATACATACAACAAATAAGAAATCATAGAAAATATTTTTTCATATACAAATTACCTAAGTGGAGTCTCCACCACTGAAATCGCTCTCACTCTCCTCACCGTCGGATGAGATACTTGTATTCTCGTTTTCTTCGTCCAAATCATATTTACTCAGTAATGATGTGTTAACTACCTCTTCGCCACCCCCAACATCCGCAAGAATATCATTATAATTGTCCGGATCAATATGCAGCATTATTTGGAGCCCATCAATTTCATGGACTTCTTGGTACGGAGCCTCTGTCTCGGCCGTACTGACTACATTATCTATAATCGCACTATGTGCCTTTATCTTAATAACACCCAACCGGTCTTGATGTCCCTCAAGATACGATTTGTAATAAACTTGCTCCGCCTGTTGTGCAAATATGAATGGGTCATACACCTGATATCTTCGTGATTGTCTGACTTCAACAGTCCCAAGCCTATTGTCCACTTTTGTGCCTCTATTGGGAGTATTATCGAACCATTCACACTTGAATCAGACTAACTTTTTCGTGGGACGACCATAGTACTCTATTTCAATAATATCAGTCGATATTCCAAAAAAGTCATCCTCTAATTGACCGTTGGTCCCTCGTACACAGACACGAGAATTAGAAGTTTTCATGCCTTGACCCTATACCCTTGTGTGAAACTTATAGCCATTTATAATGTAAGTTTCATATGTTTCGACCATTCTAAGTGGGCCCCACACCAAATTTATCAAAAGCGGATCTTGAATATGATTTGTTGTATCTTGAACCTATACATAATGAATATGAAATTGAGTTTAAGAATATACAACATGTTACAAGGACAAAGTTAGTAACTGATATGATGTTTGAACCACGTAGGAAAATGGTTGTCAATGTCCAGTTGAATTTGTGAGTCAGATTTGTCGGCATCAAGCTCTCTTAGCCATTCGGTATATTCACTACATCATAATAAAATAAATATTTTAAACAAAGTACATACAAAAGAGGGTAAATGCCTTAAAAGATGATTTGACATCAACTTACTTTAGATATGGCTTCACCTCTTCGCAATTTAGAAGTACGTATAACTCAGCAACTTTAGCATCACGTGCGCTCAAGTATACTTTATGGGATGCGCCACACGCACCACCAAGATAATTAAAAATTGATATTTGAGGACTAGATGAAGGACCTTCACTTGCATCAACATTACGTGGAATTCTGGTCCTCCTTGTTTCTATTTCGGATGGATAGTAAAAAGAAGCAAAAGTAGAGTTCTCCCCCACTAAGTACGCTTCACAAATGGAACCTTCTATCCTAGCCTTATTTTTTACTTTATCTTTCAACAAACGCAAGAACCTGAGAAAGAAGATTGTTTAGAGATATGCTAATTGATGAAAACATATATATTAAATGATCTAAAAGTAAAAGAGATGTATACCTCTCGAAGGGATACATCCAACGATATTGTACTGGACCACCAATTCTTGCTTCATATGGTAAGTGGATTGGAAGATGTTCCATAGAATCAAAGAAGCTCGGAGGGAATATTTGTTCCAGTTTACAATACAAAACCGGAACCTCACGTTCCATAACCAATAATTGTTCAACATTTAAGGTTGTGGATGTCAACACTCTGAAAAACTGACTGAGCTCAACAAGCGGCTTCCAAATATCATTTGGTAAAGAGTCGAATGCAATTGGAAGCAATCGCTGCATGAATACATGACAATCATGGCTTTTCATTCCATGCAATTTTCCTTCCCTCATATTGACACATCTTGATAAGTTGGAGGCATACCCATCAGGTAACTTGAGTTGTTTAACCCATTCACAAATAGCTACCCTTTGGGGTTTACTCAATACATATTTAGCCTTCAATTTTTGAAGTTTGCCACCCCCGATGTCCTTCAAATCAAGCTCTCGTCGTTTACATATTTCTGCTATATCCAATCGAGCCTTAGACGTATCCTTCGTCTGATCGGTGACATCCATAACCGTGTCAAACACATTCATAAACACATTTCGTTCTGTGTGCATAACATCAATGTTATGACGGAGCAAATGCATTTTCCAATAAGGCAGGCTCCAAAAGATACTCTTTTTGGTCCAATTATGTTCACCACCATACCCAGGTATCGGTTCTCCTCCAGATTCATGGATGAATGGAAACGACTCAATTTGGTGTCATATCTGCTCTTCAGATAAATGTGGGGGAGGGGGAGCGGTCTCAACATGCCCCTTCTTGAATGCTGTTTTATTCCTCCTGTAAGGATGATCTAAAGGAAGAAATTGGCGGTGGACATCAAAATATGAAGTCTTGCGATTGTGCTTAAGAGTGAAACCCTTTGGTCGCCCCATACAACAAAGGCAACCAAGCCTCCCCGCAGTCATCTAACCCGACAACATCCCATATGCTGGAAAGTCGTTGATTGTCCACATCAAAGCTGCTTTCATCATGAAATTCTGCCTCAAGGATACGTCATATGTTACAGCACCATAATTCCATAAACTATTGAACTCTTCTATCAGAGGCTGCATGTACACATAAATCTTACTTTTTGGATTTGACAGACCTGGAATTATGACTGTCAAAAACATAATCTCCCTCTTCATGCACATCCCAGGTGGGAGATTATACGGAGTCATAATTAACTGGCCAACACGAGTAAGCTTTACCGTACTGACCAAAAGGATTGAATCCATCTGTACATAACCCCAATCTCACATTACAAGCTTCTTGAGCAAACTCTGGATACATCCTATCAAAATGCTTCCATGCTTCTCCATCCGATGGATGACACAAGATAGTCAAATCTCTCCTATTGTTAACATGCCATCGCATGTGGGATGCGGTTGCCATTGAAGAGTACATTCTTTGGAGTCTAGGAGTGATCGGGAAGTACCACATTTTTTCAGGGCGGTCTTTTTTACAATGCCTTTTCTAGTGGTTCTGAACTTTTACCGGTCAGCGCCGCAAAATCTACAACTAACAATGGTTTCAGTCACATATTCATTACGATACAACATGCATCCATTCTGGCAACACTCAATTTTCTCAACACCCAAACCCAATTTTGCCACTGACTTCTTTGCTTGATAAAGATTACGAGGCATTCGGTTGTCAGATGGCATGGTCTCGCCCATCAACTCAACCACACAATTTAAACAACCTTCCGACATATTGAAATCGGACTTGATGCTAAAAGCAGCCAGAGAAGCTGACAATTCTGAGTAATTCTGACATCCATCCCACAACGGAGCTTGTGCAGCCTCCAGCATCTCATAAAATCTTTGTGCATCGGAATTTGGATCTTCTTCCATATGTTGGTTTCCCGTTGCACTGTCCTGTTGAATGGCTCGACCAACTTCGGGACCAGCATGATCCATAATCATCTGCTCGAAAGGATTGTATTGTTCTCTCTGTTCAACACCACCGTAATATGCATTGTCCACCACAATCGGGGGAAGATGGCTAGTCCAGTAGTAATAATTAGGCATGAACCCCCTCGTGTAGAGATGTGTCATCACATCGTCCCCAGAGTGCATCCGTCTACACTGACATTTCTTACAAGGACACCTCATTTTTGGGTTTTGTTGTATTAGAAAGTTCGGGTCGTTGTGAGCAAACGTAACGAACTCCAACACTCCCTCCATGAACTCGGTCGTCAATCCTCCATCTTCCAACCTTCTATCCATCCACCTCCTATGCTCGGGAGCTTCCATTACTACTAACTAGAACAACAATACTTAGTCTAGGATCCTCATTTCCTTCTTATTACATAAAGTGTCCAGGGACTAATAAAATTGCCAAACAAACATATAATTAACTAAATTACTAGCACATTATTGAGCTCTGCTCTCCACTAACAAACAACACATCAAATTGGCATACACATGCATAGTTTCTAAATTATCAGCACACAACAAGCATCCTGCATCTCATATAGGATCACACATATTGAGCTCCGCTTTCTAGTAACAATCAACACATCAATTAAACAAACACATGCATTTGAATTATTTTTCAACACACATACAGCATCCTGCATATCAACATACACCCTATTGAGCTCCGCTCTCTACTAGCAAACAAGAAATCAATTCAAGGATCAAACATATTGAGCTCCGCTCTCTACTAATAATCAACACATCAATTAAACAAACACATGCATTTGAATTATTTTTCAGCACACATAAAGCATCCTGCATATCAACATACACCCTATTGAGCTCCGCTCTCTACTAACAAACAAGAAATCAATTCACATAGCACATTCACTTAACAAATATCCAATTAACCAAATTCAACAATAAGACATACACAGTGATCATCAAAGCTTCAACTTGCAGCAAGCATACATAGATTTCAGCAATAAGATATACGCAGTGATCATCATTATAGCAACCAAGTACCATTATAGCAACCAAGTACTCATTTTTCATACATATTCTCATAATTAAACAATAAACAGTAAGAGTACCTGCACGTGTGTTGTTTGTGAAGAGTCTAAACACTAGAGCAGCTGGGAACAAACTAGAGTTCCTCCCACATGGAATAGAATTCAAGTCATGAGCATAATCACATAAACCATATCATGTAAAAGTTCAATGCCCACATTACTAGCACCAACACAATTGCAAATTTTGACATACAAGATTTCAAAAATCAATAAGTAAGAGAATCAGATCAAGTTCTTTGGTCAAACAAGCAGGTTGAAGTATTGTTTATGACAAAATATGATAATATATAGTAGCAAATAATTAATAAATATCAATATAGGTCCCTAATAAGCAAGACTTCAATTCTGATGAAACTTGAGAAAATCCTATTATCAATTTTTAAATTAATTTTGGCTGCATGGATATTGTCAAATCTATCAAGCAGAGATCTGGAGCTTCAAAAATTCCTCATCCAAAGCTCAATAATACAAAAATATAAACAAATAGTGGCTCAGAAAACTAAAGGAAGTGAATCATTGCATGCTATGCTAGTCGAATCTAATGTCTCAGATCTCCTGATAGCTAATTATGAAAATAAAAAGTTGAAATCACAAAAGCAACATAGTTCATTTATTAACTCAAGATATATATGTCATATAAATCTACGTATCCAACAATATCAATGAAAACGACAAGTTTCACCGAAAGAGAAGAATCATAATCAATCTAGATCCATAAGAACAGAACAACAAAACCTATATTGTAAGAAACGGATCATAGGGGGGTCAACAATATAAAATCAGCATACAAGCAAGTATATCATATTTATCTGTCCCTTCAATTTACCTTTCTACAATTCTTTTTAATTACGAAACTTTCCCCTTAAAGTGATCCACTATTGCTTTCTTGATTTTCTTTTGGAAGTATATCATATTTTATTTCAATATTTGGGATGAGTTAATCAATCTCTGGACTCATCTACATTTTTTCAGTACACAGTGCATTTGTTTCATTTATGTTAATCGATCTCATTGGTTTTCTCTTTTTCTCTTCAATTGCGAAAATGGATACACTATATAGGGGGTAGTTTTGTTACACACAAAACAAACAGAAAATCAATCTGCTGATATCTGAATAAGAGAAGGGCATATAAATAAGCAATTACATATAGGGATAAAGCATCATTTCAAAGAAAACTACTATCATAATTATAAAAAAAATAGAACACTAAAAAGAAATAAACTAGTTGATTTAATTAAGTTTTTCTATTGGAATTGAAGCCAAAATAAATATTTTATTTATATATTTTATTATATTAAAAAATAGAGGGCTATAACTTTAAAGGGGACATCCCTCCCCTTAAGTGGCCCTAATGTAACACCCCCTGGTTGTATGCATAGAAGATGACAAATTATTGAGTGTATTGCTAGCTAAATGCATTGTAATGCACAAAAAGCTTGTGTATGAGAGACCCACATTTAAACTTGTGTCTAACAGAAGAGGTAAGAGGGATAGCAGGGAATTTACCTAAGAGGAAGTGAAAGTGGATGTGGAAGTGGAGTGAGTAAAGAAGGTGGTAAGGGGCATTTACAGTTAGCCTTAGTGGGAGTCGAGAGAATTAAGAGGGTAGCAATTAACATTTGCCTAAGGGGGCTATGGCAAATGAACAGGCTATTAGTAGAGAGAATAAATAGGGATGTGGGGGTGATGGGGATATTATGAAACTTGAAAAGGTTTTAGGGTGGCTTAGGCCATTGGGCAGAGACAGCACTTGGCTTCTCTGATTTAAAGCCTCAAAACTCTGTATGAGATACAAGAAAAATGCAGATTATGCATAACTTTCTTAAAATAACAGCACTATCTGAATAAGGTGTTGTCATGTGCATGCCTCACTTGACTAAATACCACACTTCATTCTCTCCTATAAAAGCTCCTTAGTCTGCATTGAGTTCCCATAACTTATTGTCCCAGTAATTCATAATTTATATATTAAGCATTGAAATCCAAATATAACAATTCATTATACCAACATTTCTCAATCCTATTGCAGTTATTTTAAATCACAACTATAAAAATACTCAATTTCTTTTGTCAATACTAAAATGTATTGTACGGTTGTACCAATTTCATGACTGAAATAATATGGTTGTACCAATTTCATGACTGAAATATTTCTCCATGAGTAAATTTCCATTACTCAGCGAGAAAGCTTGCAGCTCAACTAGCACCAGCCCCAATTTCAGACTGGAACGTGATGATGATTTTACGGGTTCAATCCTCCACTAGGCCACTTATCCCCTCCCCTGCCTTGGTGCTTTAACCTTCTTATGTTACTTTTGTCTCTACATTTTCTATTTTCTATCACTGTAATTGGAGATTGGCTACTTGGTGTTCTTACTGTCTTTTATTGTGGAAGAGCAAAGCCCCTTCATAGTGCAAGTTCATACCATACTGACCAGAGCCTACCGAATGTGAGAGAGAGAAGAGCTTCATACCTGAGGGTGGAAGGCCCATAGCGACGAACTGAGTTCTCTTTCTCCGGCAGTGACGAACTGGTTCTCTTTCTTCGGAGGAGAAATCATAAAAAATGAGATATAAGTGAGAGAGAGAGGAGTCTCCGGCGGAAGGCATACTTGAGGACGGAAGGCCCATAGCGGTCGTTTCCCGACGTGCTCCGGCGTGATGGGAAACGAGTCTCGGTGAAGAGAGGGGGAAGAGTGAAAAGAGATTAATGAAAGGGGGAGGAATCCGGCGTAGAAATTAGGGATTTAGTTTTAGGGACCGAAAATATCAGTCCCTAATTCGGTCTCTAATAATAAAAAGTTTGGCCACGGAAAAAAATCAGTCGCTACGAAAAAAACACGTTAAGCGGTCCCTAAATCGGTCCTTAAATGAGATAGAAGTGAGAGAGAGAGAGAGAGAGAGAGAGAGAGAGGAGTCTCCGGCGGAAGGCATACCGGAGGTGGAAGGCCCACAGCGGTCGTTTCCCGACGTGCTCCGGCGTGATGGGAAACGAGTCTCGGTTAAGAGAAGGGGAAAAGTAAAAAGAGAGCAGAGAGTGAAAAGAGAGTAATGAAAGGGGGAGGAATCCCGCGTAGAAATTAGGGATTTAGTTTTAGGGACCGATATGTCTCTAATAATAAAAAGTTTGGCCACCAAAAATATATCAGTCGCTACGAAAAAAACAGGTTAAGCGGACCCTAAATCGGTCCCTAAACGAGTCAACAAATTTGACATTTTATTTTTCAATTTAGGGACCGAATTGGAGACGGATTAATTTGCGACCACACGTTTCGGTCCCTAATTCTGTCCCCAATTAGGTATCAATAACCAATTTCTTAAAAATACCAAAACGGTCCCTAAATCGATCTCTATTAGGGACAGAGTCAATTCGGTCCCTAAATTCGGTTCCTAAGTGGCTTTTTTCTTGTAGTGATATCCTAAATAGTCCAGTCTCTGATTGAGTTCATCCGAGTTAGGCAGTCGATTACCACGGCACCGGGTCGCGATGCCTCCGGCCTCTTATGGAATCTCGAACACGGGATGCCCCTATAGGCCTAGTGGTCTTAACTGTCTCATATTCTCAACCACTTGGATTGTAGTTCGTTTCCAATGGCACATCGGCCAACTCACATATACAACTCATGGTTTTCTGTTTTCTTTTTCGTTCATTATTTCTTTCTTGTCAAGGCACACAGCTCATGACTCATTTTAAAGGACATTTAACCTGTTCATTCAAAATACAGGACACGTAGTCCAAGTTCTCAATCCACGAAGTACTAAGCCGACATCGCGGATGCTAGACTCGCATATAGGACACTAAGTCGGTTCATTTCAAAACACAGGACCAGTAGTCCGAGTGCTCAATTCACGGAACTCTAGCCTCACGTCTCGGTCACTAGGTTCATATGCTTCACAACGTGAAGGGGTAATCACCAGTTTCATCAAAATCTCGTTTTCGTTGATCAAAACTTGAAAACAAAACTCAAAATCTCTTTAGTATAAACAAAAACTCATTTTCGCTCTAAAACTTATTTCCCCAACATCTTTTCTTTGCAATGCTATTTCTAAAAGCTTAAATTCTCAAAATCCATTTCAAAAGGATTTTGACTTGATAAGTCTTTTCTAAAGGTTCCATCATTTGAAAACATTTTTTCTAAAGATCTTCATTTGGAGCAAACTTTTTGAAAGAGGCTTTTTCTTTTTGAAAGGTCAAATTCTTTGAGAAGGTTCTTCCTGTGACGAAACTAAATTATTTTTCAACGCTTTTCTTTTTGTACAACATGTTTAGAAAATAATAATAAAGCAACTTTTTACTATTTTCCTCACCAACTCTCAACTTCCTAAGTCTTATTCGAAATTCCTTTTGAGTACTTAATTTAGTGGCTTCTTAGTAAAATTGGTCAATATGCCATTTAACTTAAAATCTGTTCATTTCTCAAACCAAAACCTTTCTCAATCTTTGATTAAGACTTTTAAGTAGCTTAATCTTTCATTATCAAGCTATAGCCGATGCTATGCTCTCAACCAATCCAGTCAAAGAAATCACAATTCAATATATACATCTATATTCATCAAATCTCAAAATCAAGATCATACATATATCTCATCCAAGGCAATAATGCCACAGTTCATGTTTCAATATCCAATCAAATTTTCACCAAATAATTCAAACATTTACATCACCAGAGAATCATCAACATCACTTCAATAATATCATCACAATCATACAACAATCAACCTTATCAGGCTATCAAACTCATTGGAGTTAATCTCCCCTTACCTCTTGAAGACAACTTTCTAAATGCACGTTGTCCGCCTCGATCCGCTAGTCCGTCGATCAATCACCCGAATACTACCTTCACACAATCAATTCAAACATCAACATTTAACAACATAAATTTCCCTAAATTTCTTGATCTAGGGTTCAACCTCTTGCTCCAAAAATAGCTAGAGATGTCAAAATTTTCCTATCTCTTGGATGAATGATTCTTAGGTATACCTAACACTAAAACAAGCTTCATCATTCAAAAACTTGAAACAAAACTCATGATTCTTCGAAGGTCTAGGGTTCGGCCACTCATGGTAAAATAGGCTAGGAATGTCATTTGATTACATGCTCTTGGACAATGAAAGAGGATGATGAAACTAGCTCATAGAAATTGGTTTCACATTAAAAGGATTTTTCTACAATTTTCTAGAGATTTATGAAGTTTGAACTTAAAAGTTGAAACCCATTTGACTCATGGTTTGAAAACAAGAAATAAGAGAAGAATCATGAAGTTTATGGATCAAAAGAAGTAACCATACCTCTTGGAGGATGAAAATGAGCAAAGATCAACACTTGCTTCCCCAAAAATGGTTAAAGATCAAACTTGAAAATGAAAGGAAACTTAAGGAGAAAAATGGTGGCTGTGAGAAAATGATGAAGGTGTGGCTTCATAAAGCCTTAGGCGTGGGATGAAGGAGGGAAAAGGATGTCCAAGAGTTGTTCATTTAAGGGTAAAAAGGACATTTCCATTAGAGATAAAAGTGGAATTACCACTAAAGATCAAGGGCATTTTGGTCTTTTTGCAGTGTGAACGCGTTCAGATATTTTCGTTTGTCATTATGATAGTGGTGAGTCATGGCATGCTTTCCTAGGTGATGTGACCTGATGTGACTTCAAGTTCATCCATTAGCGGGTCCTGGTAAATCCATATTCAGCTCCGTTTTTCACCCGATTTAAGGTTTCGGCCATATAACTTACATTATTTCACTTTTTAGTGCGAAAAACCAATTTTATCATAATTGTTGGAAATTTGATTGTGAATCTAACTATTTCATTCACGAGTCAAAATTAGGTCTTTTGATCAGTAAAATCTTACTATCAGTGAAAACGTAGACCGGGCTCCGTCTGAATTTTCAACCCAAAATTTAACTATAACTCCCTATAATAGCGTAGAGTATGAATATGACTTCGGTTTAGTCAAAATAATTTTCTAAACCTCAGATAAAATATAATTTTATTTATATTAACTTCCGACCTTAGAAAGCAGCGAAAATCAGGGTGTTACAGTCAGGGTAGTTCAGGGCATCCACACCACTGATGATGAGAGCCTTCCAGTGCGTCTAGGAGGTGAGTGGAGAGTTTTTGATGTATCATTTTGTGTAATGGGTGGGGGTAGTGCTGGTGAACTATAAGAGCTCTTTTCTTTCTACCACTAACTAAAAGAAAGGAAAAACAAATTTCCTATCTACCTGCTCCAGCAACATCCAGCGCACACCACACCCCCTTTCTCTTTCTTTTTCCTTTTATTTCTTCTCTGCTGAACCAACGTCCATCTTTCTCTCTCTAACTTCAATTCTCTCCTCATCCTCTCTTAATTGCCGGTCGACTCCGGTCACCTCTCACAAAACCAAAACCATAGAAATACTCCCCACCTTCTCTACAATTCTAACTGAACATTTTTCCAAAAGGACAATATTGACGGCGGAGCCACCGCAAACCGCCACTGTTCGGGCGTTTCCCGGCCACCGTCTGACAACCTTTCACCAAACAAACACCATAACCTTGCTCTCCTCACCTTCCTCTACGATTATAACCGTTTAGATTCCCGAACCACCACCCACCGCTGTCGGCCACCGTCGTCGGAGCTGTTGCCGCCACCACCATTCTCTTCCTCTTTTTTTTGGTGAGTTGATTCCACCCCTTTGTCACTATTCATTGTGCATATCCTTCAATCTGCTTGAACCCGAATTTCCCAATTATGCTCTAAATTCTATTTGAACTTTTTTTTTATTTTAAATTCGTAAATCAGTCATTTAAATTAATTATTTGGTTATTATTGTACTAATTTTGGTTCTGCTTGCTATTGATTGTGTTGATGGACAATTTTCATCTTTGTGGCTGGGACTGTCATGCTTGGAGGAGCAAGATTTACATTGTTGGAGCTGTCGCAGAGTTTCCTGCGTGTGCTGTGAAGTGCCAAAGGAAAAATAGGGCATCAATGCCAGGTGGGGGAAGATAATACTCTAGGCATAGTGTGGGATTAATGCGGGTCTTAGGGTATATGGTTAGGAAATTGCATGAAATTAATTGTATGAACTATTAGTTAGAATTTGGTGAATTATGTGGCTTGTGTAAGTAGGACTTTATCTGATGTTATGTAAGAGATTCTTGTGAGTTTTTGGACTGTTGTGTGAGTGATTATTATATGCATTATTCATGAAGATTATCTGTTTTCTTTATTATGGTGCTTATCCTTTAGAGTATATATTGTTGGGATTAAATTGTATTGGATGAAATGTTGAAGAAATTCGGTTGGGTATCCGAGTTTGATCGAGTAAAAGAATTTTATGTGGTGGAAATCTTTGATGCTTTAGGTACCGGTTTTTGTCTCCTTCGTTTAAAAGGAATAAGGGATGTTGGAATAAGGAGTATTTGGATTAGATAGTTAGGGTGTGACTAAGTGATTTTATATGTATATATTCATTGTTACTGGAGATAGGGTATCATCATGTGAAGACAAATTCACGGGTAGGTTGGATTCGCGTTTGCTATTGGTGTCTTGGGAATTATAAATTAAGCTAACAATTACATTAAAGTCTTTTAACTTTAATACATTCTTTTAGTGCTTTTCATGACCTTTTTGGTCTGTTAGTTGTTTTTGTTCTGTGTGTGATACATAATAGAGGTGTGATATTAGTAAACTAGATGATGAACCGTTTACAGGTATATCATGGTAGGTATCGCTACAATATGACATGAGGATAAAGATGCAATTTTATGAGCTAGGTATGATGTAACGCCCCGATTTTCACGTTTTTCTAATTTTCCTGTATTTTAACGTTTGTATTTTATTGGAGGGTTTAGAGAGTGAAATAAAATATTCCGAGAAGATAGGAATGTTCTACGCAACCATAGGAAGCCATGGTTAAGTTTCGGGCAAAAGCTCAAACGGAACCCGGTCTGCGTTTTTCACGGAGAGTAGCCTTTTTCTACTATCGAGACCTAATTTGGACTCGTGAACGAGACAGTAAGTCTCGGGATTTTATTCTCTACATCTTTGATAAAATCCCTCCTGACGACTAAAGTCGGGAATAATATATTATATCCGGGTGTATGTTCGAACCGGGTGACGTTTGGAGCTGTGAAAGGATTTAACGGGACCCGCTACGGATAAGGTTGAAGTCACATGGTGTGCTATGACTCATCAGTGACTCATTAGTGTAATGATGACGTTCTAAAATATCTGGACGTGAAATATCCAAAATGCCCTTGGTCTTTTAAGGAAAAGACCAAATTGCCCTTTTGTTGATTTACAAGTTTGCCATGAAGGCAAAATGGCTATAAAACCCTCACCACACCTTCTTTCTCTCTCTCTCTCTCTTCTTTCTCTCACTTGTTCTTCATGTTCTTCATGAGTTCTTGACTGTTCATCAAAAGTTCTTTACAAAAACCCTAGTTTGATCTTCAAAAGTTGAAGTTTCTGGGTGAAAACTTGTTTCTTCTTCACTAATCTTTGATCCTAGAAGGTATGATCCTCATCTTAACTCTCTCAATCTCTCTATTTCATCTCTTGAATCACTTGATTCATGAAGATCCAAGTTTAGATCTAGAACTTTGAAAATCCATAGAAAAGTGTAGAAAAATCCTTTTGATACCAAATCACTTTCTATGAACTAGTCTCATCATTCTCTTTCACCATTCAAGAGCATGAAACCAAATGAGTTTTCTAGCGTTTTCTTTCAAAGGTGGCCGAAATCTTAGATGTGAAAAAGGTTGAGTTTTTGATTCCAGTTTTAAGGAATAAGACTTGTTTTAGTGTTAGGAGTACCTAAGGATCAACCATCCAAAAGATTAGAAAGTTTGGACATCTCTAACTAATTTTCTTAGGGTAGGACCGAATCCTCTTTGAGGAGGAATAGATGAGATTTGTCTTGTTTGATGTTTGATTGTTTGGTTGTTTGTAGTTGGTGACGATTATCAGGAGGTTCACAAACCGATCAACCGACTTTGATCCGGGAATCTGCTCTTCAACAGGTATGGGGGGTGAACCTCATCACACCAAGATGGTGGTGGTGAAGATGGTTGTTTAGTTTATGTGTGGGTGAAACCCTTTGGTTTGGGTTCACCATTCAATTTGGTTCTCTTGGAGAACAATGTGTAATAAGTGTAGTTTATGCTTTAGTGTGCTCTAGCATATGTCTATGATGATGTGATTGGATGAAAATCATTTCCATATATGTTGAAAAACCTACTTTGATCACTAGATCAAGTATGGAATTTTATGCTTGATTATGATGCAAATGATGTGTGATGGACTTCATGCTTGATTATGATGCAATAATATGTTATTGTTGTTTGTCATCATTAGATGAACATTGTGAGTTGTAATTGTCTTGAGGGTGAAGCAATCTTCACATTTGTTCCTAATAGGCCTTTGGCCATGACCTTGCGGAAAGGAAGAGTTTGAGTAGCTCTTGAACAATTAAGTTTTCAAGTAAGAAAAGTGTTTTAGTGGCTTATGTTTTTTCAAAGAAAAACCCTAAGTGACTTTGATCCAAAGATCAAATGGAATTAAATCTCAAAGTGTTTTCACCAAAGTGAAACATGTTTTATACCTTATCCTTAGGCCATCTAGTTAATCAAGTGACTCAAAATGAGACAAGAGGTGTTTTCATGAAGAGAATCAAAATGGTTCCATAAGGTTAATGTCTTGTTTTAAGGCAACTTTTCGCTAAGCGAATTTACCATCGCTAAGCGAAAACATAGGAATTCTAAGTTAGGCATCACTGCCTCACTTTCGCTAAGCGAATTAATATTCGCTAAGCGAATCCAGAGATTTCGCCACGCGAATGATGTTTCGCCGAGCAATCCAGAGGAGTTTCAAAAGAGGTGTAACCACCTCCAATTTCGCTAAGCGAATCCATATTCGCTAAGCGAATATAACAAACTTCGCTACGCGAATTATGTTTCGCCGAGTGATGCAGAGGAGTTCCAAAGGAGGCATTACTGCCTCATTTTCGCTAAGCGAATGTAATTCCGCTAAGCGAATTTGATGTTTTAGAAAATACTAGAAATGAAGTAAGTAGTTCAAATGTTGTTTCAAATCAAATGAGTTTTCAATTGTAAAAGTTGTTTGGTTTACAAAAGGAGTTTTCTAACTCAATCGTAAAGTTTTACGCGTGAAAAACCTAAGTTAAGTAATTAACTTAGAGTTGAAGACAAGGGTTAATTAAGTATGGTATGTGGTGGAACAAGACCATGTACTATACCATTGATGACTTAGTACATCAATGAGTTCATAAGACTTAAGTGAAATCAACACTTGTTTCCTTAATTGAAAATCAAGGATTAATATCTTAAAAAGGCTTAAAGACTCATCTAAGAGGATTCTCAATCCTTATTCATAATGCTTAGGACTTGAGACATAATTCATAAGACGTAAACACAAACATGAAACATTTTGGTTTTTGAAACAGTAGTTCGATGACGGACCGGTAATTCGGATCTAGGTTAATCGTTCAGTTGTTTCCGTCTTGTGATAACTGGAATGAGAGAGATCCTGAGACTGTGCAGGTATGGGACTGTACAGTGGAAGGAATCCTGAGGCTATGCAGGTATGGGACTGTATAGCTAAGGGAAGGCATATAAGAATTGATTGGTACTACCCATACCAACAAGATTTATCTTCTTTTCGGGAGCTTAGAACATAAGAACTTTATAGTTAAGCGTGCTTGACTTAGAGTAATTATGGGATGGGTGACCTTCTGGGAAGTTTCCTAGAAAGCGTGTGAGTGAGGACAAAACACGCTGAAAAGACTTGTGTTGGTTTGTGGGGACAGTCGGCGATTCTGAAAGCAGTCTGGATCATTCCAAAGGAGTCACGAGATATTTATCCGATGGATAAATGTTTTATCCGATGGATAAATGTTTTATAAAACAAAGATGTGTGTAGTTTCTAAGGAAGAGAACCTTAGTGAACCTTGAGGTCTATCCAATGGGTAGACATTGCTTTATCGCATCTGCTTTGTGTAAGCATTGGCATTTCATGCGCATAGTTGTAAGGCCTTGCGCCTAGGAGTTGAGCTTACACCTTAATGCGGGTGCGAATCTTACGGTGACGATCTTCAATGGTCTTTTTGGAGGTATCAGGGTTGGAAGGGCTGACATGTGACCAGTTAGTGATTCTTCTGTGCCGTGGCGAATCCGTGCAATACACTGATATCCTCTACTAGATGCCATACTTTTCATGTTTGGTCGAGAGTGTTACCGTAAAGCCAGATACGTGCACGTTACGAATGTTGTAGCATCTTGCTCATGGCTGGCAGAAACCGGAACATGTCCTCCCATTCACTCTCTCCGAATGTTTTGTTAGCTCCATGGAGTAGGGGTCAGAGTAGTACCCAGTGACATTGGCATTGAGTCATGTACATTACACTGCATTGCATGCTTGTGGATGTTTACATTTACTGTTATACATCGTTGTTCTGTGTAAGAATGCATTATATTGTACTGTTAACTGTTTAACATGATTTATATTGAGAGTTTTAGTATGTTGTTTAACTGCTTAACATGTTGGGTACGCTGTTACCTGGTGAGTCGTCCCGTTTTTATTACTGTTGTTTTGTTGTGTTGATGAACGGGAATCTCACCCATATCTATATGTTTTCTGCTGGTACTTGCTATTGATGCTTGAACAGATGGACGCGACGATGGTTCGGTTCCGCAGTCCCTTTGAGTTCGGAGGTGGACTCTTTTGCTGTTTTAGTTTTGTTGTCAGCCAGACTATGTCAGTTTTTGTAGTACCTTTTGGGAGCTATGACTCCTAGTAATTATTGTATTTCTAATGTCAGTCATACATTAGACTTATGTCTGTATATAGTAATGTTGATGTTTCTGTTTTCCATTTTCTGTTTCTGTATTTATAATACAATATGTTCTAGAAATGCATGGTGAACCTAAGTTCACTTATTAGTATTATTTATTACCTTTACTAATCCCATTACATCTTTATGAAAAGAAAAGAAAAAGAAAAAATCGTATTTTCCACATTAATAAATATTTTCGGCCTTATAAACGTTCGGTTATGTGACACTCAGGAAAGGGTGTTGCATATGAGGAGTAAAGGATAGCATATTGGTGACTTGAAATGGATTTAACTCAAATTACAATTACAATTGTTGGTGAGTTGAAAGGATAATATTATAGTAATATAGTTCATTTAAAGTGGAATGTTGTAAGAGTAAGGAATTAATTAATAGGAATAGGCTTGGACTATGAGACTTACGATGGATAGTAATAAGGGGAAATAAAGTGTGTTATGGTAAGCGAGGTGGATAACGTTTCATGTTGTTTATGATGAGGGGTATGTTCATGAAAGCATGTAATTAGGATGAAATTATATGTGAGTATCATGATTTAAGGTTATGAAATGGATTATTATGATTATGTGATAAATATGAGGAGGTGTGACTTTATTAGTTATGTTTGATGGTAAAAAAGGGTGCTATGAGCTTGACGTATATTTCTTTTTAAGCATGTAATGATGGTATCCTTTGTGAATTTTTGGGTAAGGTCCGAATGCAAGAACCTTACCTATTCTTGAATTTCGAGCCTTGAACATCAATTTAATTTCAGTGTAATTGGCTCTAAGTATAAGCCTATTGCTACAATCGTTTAGTCGTTTAGGGACTTTTATGACGTGCATTTGTTTCCGAACTTAGATTCGGGAGGTGCTGGAATTTTATTAGTTGGTATTAATTCTCTATTTATTGAATTTATGAATTCAATCTTAAGGTTTATCCTTATTCATATTTTGCTAAGTCTTGGGCTTCAATTTGGGGAGGCATATTGGTAACATGGAATGAAACGAATAGACCCAATATTGGAAGGTTAAAGACTTCCAAATTATAGTCTTTTGAAAATTTAAATCTTTGGTTTGTAGTTAATCTTAGATGTCAAATATTAACTTTGAATACCGTTATATAACCAATAATTAATTTTAGCCTACGTATGCTCGAACTAATTTTAAATGTTTTAAATGGACTTTTGATTTGGAATAGCCTTGGGTCTATATGGTCTATTCGAGCCCAATTCTTAGCGATAGCTCTTTTTAAATTGATACTGGTGCTTTGGAACGTATGGTTCCTGCTTTGTTTGTCTTCGGAAAATATTCCAACCTAATCATAGTCGTTGTCATTTCGAGATATAGACACCTGATTGATAGGAGATTAGGGGTGTGGGGGCCACATAGACCTTTGGGGATAGTCAGGCGTGGAACCTGCCAATGGCTCGGTGTTCAGCTGCACTGCGCCGGTGAGGACCTAGACAATAGGGCTATCTCGACACTCCACCAAACTAAATCATATTCAGATGTTAAGTACTCTCGTCATGAAAGTGCCGAGGAGATGGCTGTTAGCGGACTGCATTTGAGGGCTTGTGCACCGAAAGCTCCACATATTTCCTAAATGCTATATCGACGGAATGTTTGACAACAAGTCTCCTTGGAGCAAAGTTAGGTCTAGTTCTATCATGCATTTGAGTCTTAGTCTTTTTTGAAAAGATATATATGTATTTTTTAATTGTATACTTAGATATATATATATATATATATATATATATATATATATATATCCACTTGAATGATTATTGTTTACCTACATGCCCATATCTACATTACTAGCCTATTGTAGAATCTTACCTGCTCTATTTGTATTTCTTTTCTCTTTCGTTCTTTTTTGGCAACAATTAGTTTCATCTATGGAGCAATAAAGAGATGATGAAGGATATGAATATCAGAGTGACGCAACGGGAGAGAATCAGGATGTCAGAGTTTAGATGATATGTAACATGTTGATGTTTATATTTACAGTTGTTAGTTGTTTAAAGTACTTTTATTTTGTTGTTAATTTAATTTCTGGAAGTTGTGTGAAAATTGTAAGCTTGCTTAGCTTTCGAAAACTCAGTGTATGTAATTATTCCACATACTTATGAAAAATTGATTCGGGACTATTGTACACAACTATTTTATGTTTCAGTTTATGTATGGAGTTTTTAATTTTCCTCTCCCAGCAGTTGATGCAAGACCAGTGAGCAAGTTCTGATTTCAAGAGTATTTAAATTTATCAAATGTTTATCAGGTTTTCAATTTGATGTCATCCAAAACTTCGATTTTCAAGGAGGTTATTTCAAAAATTTTCTATAAAATCTCTATTTAATTAACTTAATTAGTCTAAATTATAATAAGGTGTTGCAATAATGCAATTAATGTCAACAGTAGTCCTGATTACCTAATCTCACAGCCTCATGGCCTCACCTACCAAGTCTTCATTTTTCTTATAAAAAATAATGCAATTAATGTCAACAGTAAGGCATTGTTATCCATAGAAACATGTATTAACCCATGACAATAAAGATTTGACCTTGTGGCCCATTAAGTTGTCCCAACTCATCAAACAGACTGAGCAAGCACAATATGCAATCTTCTCAGCAATTCTGAAATGAAGAAATTCAATGGTCATCTACAAAAACAGCCAACAATAGCATATACCAAAAGATAGCAACAAAAAATCCATAAAATATTTCAATTCAGAAGTTGGTTCAATTCTAATAAAAATTAGCAAAAATATCAACTCTAGCCCAAGCTTTGGTTTAATTACTTTGAAGGAACATCAAAGCACTCACCACTTGGAATTTAAATGATTGTTCATAGTGCTGCAATGAACTAAAAATATTTAACTTCAAAAAAAAAAAAAAAAAAAAACACCTTCAAATGCAAAGCTAACAAAATATTTATTTTCCCATTTTTCATGATCAAATTACTAACCAACTTAGAGACCATATCTACATCCACAATTTGAACTAAAGAATACAGAACCAAAGAATCAAAATAAAATCAAGCCAAGAAAGTGAATAACAAAAATAAAAACCTTTGGAAACATTTCACAATTGCTTAAAAACATGGGTGTTAGGAGCACCATGAGCATCATCCCCAGCACTAAACCCATCCAATGAAAAAACGAAAGTGACGAAGGAGATAGAGAAAGGGTGGGTGTAATCTCGTCCTCCTTCGATTCTTTACAATGCTCAAGTCACTGAAAACAGGAAACATCAAAACGACACACTCGACCAATTTTCCACATGCCCTAACAAAATAGAACAAAAGAAAAAACCATGTGCCTACATACCATAAGCATATATGCCTCTTGGAAGGTTTTCTTGTAATCCCATTGCACCAAAACTATCATAGACTTCATCATGTGAAATGAAAAATTCATGCCCATTACATCAAAATTACAGAAAAACACATGAACAAAGAATTCAAGCATTACATAGAGTGAAAAAAATATGAAGAACTTACAATTCATTCATTTTAGAATCATATTGCCGAGCAACAAATCGCGTTCCTTATGGAGCCAAACCTCCCATCACTTTAAAAGAGATAAAACAACTTTGGTTAAGTTAAACAAATATATTACAATCAAGCAAATTTTCAAAAACTATAGCAACACTAAAACAGATAATAAAAAAACGTAAGTCCCAAATATCATTTTGAAAAAACACAAATATCCCTTTGCTCACTCCTTCAAAATTCAGCAATCAGCATGACTGAGTGAAGGAATGGGTTCAAAAAGTGGCAAAATCAAGGGTGAGGTTATCATGGAGTAGTTGCATGATCAAAGTGCTATCCTTATGACTCTTCTCCCGATGTATCCAATTCAGAAATTGCCTCATCAAAAGCCTAGAGAATATTGAAAGATTAAAATAGTTCATGAGTAAATAATATACCATATATGCTCTTCCAAACTTACAAAATCAAAGGGAAAAATGAGACGGCGCCATGCATATGAAGACATCCCATTGGCTGCAGAACGTTCTCAACGCTCTGATACCATAATAATGAGACGACCTTCCTTTCTAAGAAGGATAATCCCATTAGTCCCAAACTTATATTATTAACTATGCCTTACCGTATTAAAGCAATAGTGTGGTATTCAAACAACGTAACAACCATACAAAAAGCATAGCCAAGCAAATCAGAGTAACAACGCAAGTATAAAACTGCATATATATATATATATATATATATATATATATATATATATATATATATATATATAGCCATGCATAACTTAGCCCCATCAGTAGGGCACTGTAAATACATATACAAACTGTACTGACAAAAAAAAAAAAAAGACTGAAAATACTTGAAAATCAAAGGAAGAAGAACCCTCAAAGCTCACCAGCACTCCCCCAACCCACACTCAAAAGTACATCATAACCTCGTCACTTAGCCCTTGAGACGCATTGGCAGGCCCTCACCATTAGTGATGAGGATGCCCCGAGCTACCATGTCCCTCTCCATAAGTAAGCCTATAAACCCGCGTAGGCTAATACTCGGAGGAAGAACTCGACACAACAATGCGATGTCTCCTACTGGATACCACAGACGACTGCGGCGCTGCCCAGAGATAATCCTGCTCTCTCAGCCTTGGTGGGTGCCAGATCCTAGGAAAGGGAAGAAACTGTATGCCTCTGAAGGGTCATATCATGTCCTCCACGTGTGACGCCCCTCTTCGGAACAGAATACTCATCGGTCCAGTATAGACCGTCAAATAGGTAAAGGGGTCCACGTGCCACCCTCTCTCGTCATGGTAGACGATCTCGATCAGCCCCAGCACCGGCATCCTCGGTACCAACATGATAAAGGGGTGTACTCTCGGGTCTATCAGCTGGCTCCTCGTGTTCACGCGAACCAAGAACCAAAACAAACAACAAGAAGCAGTAGGGAGATAAGAAATACAGCATAAGCAAAATTGGAATGACAACAGCTGTATATTGAAACAACAGCAAGTAGCAAGTAGCATATATGACATATATATCAATCACTGTGTAACATCCTGATATTTTGTAACTCTAATCGAGTTGGTTGATCACGATTAGGGATTTGGATGCTTGTGTAAATTGTTTTGTGTTAGTTTAAGACCTAGTTGGAAGCTTAGGAATAGGCTTGAACAACGTTGGAAGTGCCTAAGGTGTTAAACGAGAAATTGGGGAAGTCAGAAGTTTGGAAGGCTCTTCCCAGCTGAGCAGCACACTCAAACGTGGGAAGGGTGCACACCCTAGCGTGCCAGCGCTCAGGCATTGGCCTCGTGTACGCTCAAGCGTGCTGAGTGCGTTTGCCAGCTGGTGTGCTTTTTGACACGTGTGCAACACGTGTCAGGCCAGGGTGAAAGCGGAGTGAACGAGGCTCCACGCTCAAGCATGCAAAATGTCCACGCTAAAGCATGCACAGTGGGTCAAGTTGGGTGAGTTTCTCCATATTCCTCACTTGCACGAAATCTTCAAAGTGTTCCTGCAACCTAGTGAGAGAAGCTCTACGTTTTTAGTGAGAGAAAGTGAGTGTTTGAGGCGGTCGAGCTACCGGAACGCGATTCCGATTACACGGTTGCGATCGCGGCGAAGTTATCTACGACTTTGGCGGATTGCTTTCTTGATCCACCAAAGGTAAACTCTAATCCCTAGCACGTGTTCTTCATGTTCTTCGTGCTTCTTCGAGTCTTTACCTTTCCTCTTTGACTTTGAGCTTGCCCTAGTACTAACACTATTGTATATATGTTGTGCTCGTGATTAGGACAAAGTCCGCGTTCGTGATTGCTCGAGCTTTGGAGCTTGAGGCCGCGGCTAGGGAGCTGTCCGTGGCTGTTCTTCGTGTTCGTGGATGCGTGGGAGGAAGTGCCAGTGTTCATGTTGGTTTGTGTGCCAAATATTCAGGTGGGGAGAAAGAGTACTGCTGCCGTCGGAAACGCAAGAGTAGTGTAGTTGTGTTTTCTGCTCTGTCTAGGGAAGCCCTAACCCTACTAGTGGTTGAGCCCCGATAAAGTGCCTAAACCCTAGGTTTAGCTTACTTTGGGCTATCGCTGTTAAGTTCGAAAACCCTAGGATAGAGAACTGTTGATTGAGGAAGATCTGCTTCGAGTGACTGTTGTGATGTTGATTTCTATTGTTGCTATTTGTATACATGCCTATATGCTACTTGGTATATATGATATGCTGCTATGTGTTGTCGATGATATGACTGTTGTTGTTATTATGCTATATGTTGTGATGTTGAGCGTTGTGGCGGAATGTTGTTAATGTTAAGTATGGTTGTGTGTCGTGTTGTTATCGAGTTGATACCGTGGATGATGTCGTTGTTGTTATGATAGTTTCTTGGGGCTATGGCCGTGTTGTTTAAGCTGTGGCTTATAGACACATGGCGTCGAGGCTGTGGCTCCTGGACGCGTGGCGTCGAGGCTGTTTATGATTGAGTGTTTAGGGGTGAGATCTGGTATCAAGCCGTAAAGGAATTTTGTTGCATATCATCAGCTGCCAAGTGGCGAGGTCGTATGACAGGTAGTATGGGCTGCCAGCGTCATACGAGGTTAGTTGTACCTGAGTGCGGGTACGGAAAGTAGAAGGGACGGTCAAGTGAGTGACCTTGGGGATTTTGCCGGTCTCGGAATAGTTTACAGTGACAGATGAGGTAGCTCCTATCCTGTCGTGACGCCCAATCCAGTCTCGTTTGCCCGACTAATCTCTGGGCTTTCCACGTTCCAGGCTAAAGTTCTGAGGCGACCAAGACACCCCGGTTCCGGTGTGGAAGGGGGATGCACTCTTATTGGTCACGGCGAGTGGTTCGGTTTCTTAGACAAACTAACTCCGTTCCGACACATAACATGTTCCGGTGTGGACTTGTTCGGGTGTGGAACCGTTCCGGTGTGGAACCGTTCCGGTGTGGAACCAGCTTTGTGAGTTTTCGGCCGACATACTGCATGGGATTAGTATCCCAATCTAGAGGATTGATCTGAGAGTGAGAGTCCTGGAGACGGATGTTTGTTGCATGTGTTGTCTTGAGAGACGTGTGGTTGTGTGTAGTAACTGATATACATGTTATATGTGATATATGCTACATGCTACTTGCTGTGTTTACTACACTACTGTTGTTATTTCTGACCTTGCATATGCTGTATTCTTATCTTCCTATTGTTCGTGTTGTCTATTTGGTTCTTAGTGCGTGAAGACGAGGAACCAGCTGATGGACCCGACGGCACACCCCTATATCACATCGGCCCCGAGGATGCCGGTGTTGGGCCTGATCAGATCATCTATCACGATGATCGGGGGTGGCGTGTGGACCCCTCAACCATTCTGACGGTCTGCACTGGACCTGTGAGCATTCTTTTCAAAGGAGGGGCGTCGCACGTGGAGGACATGATAGGGTCGTTCAGAGTCATACAGTTTCTCCCTTTCCCGAGGATCTGGCACCCACCGAGGCAGAGAGAGCAGGACTATTGGTGGGCAGCGCCACAGTCGTCTATGGTATCCAATAGGTGAGGCTACATATACAGAGGCCAGAGGAGGCGTACCGAGCAATACCTGAGGATCTACAGGAGGCGTCGTTTCTAGTTCCTCGTCTGAGTATGAGCCTATATGGGTTTATAGGCGTACACATGGAGAGAGGCAGGGTAGTTCAGGGCATCCTCACCACTGATGATGAGGGCATGCAGTGCGTCTCTAGAGCTGAGTGGTGAGGTTTTGATGTATTTTGAGTGTGGGTTTGGGAGTGCTGGCAAGTTCTGAGAGTTCCTTCTTCTTTTGGCTGTCGATGTACTTTTCGTTTCTTTTGGTTTTTGTTCGTACAATTTGTATACTTATGTAGAGCGCCCTACTGATGGGCAATGTTATGCATGTCTATATATATCGTTGTTTATTTGCATTTACTCTTATGTGGTTTCTATGCTTTTTCGTAATTGTTTATCTGTTTATCGTCTTGTTTCCGTAACGCTGTTTGAATACCGCGTTATCGCTATAATACGGTTAGCCATAGTTAATAATGTAAGCTTGGGGCTAATGGGATTATCCTTCTGGGAAAGGAGGGTCGTCTCATTTTGGTGGTATCAAAGTGTTGAGAACGTTCTGCAGCCAAGGGGATGATTCCATTTATATGGGGTCGTCTCACACTGCATACAACCAAACGTCGCCTGAGACAACGCATACAACAAACATCCATCTCCATAGGTCTCACTCTCAGATCAATCCTCTAGACCGGGATACTAATATCATGCAGCATGTCGGCCGAAAACTAACAAAAACTGGTTCCACACCAGAACGGTTCCACACCCGAACAAGTCGACACTGAAACAAGTTCTATATCGGAATGAAGTTCGTTTGTTCAAGAAACCGAATCGCTCTTCATAACCAATAAGAGTGCATCCCCCTTCCACACCGGAACCGGGGTGTCTTGGTCGCCTCGGAACGTTTGCTTGGAACGTGGAAAGCTCCGGGATTAGTCGAGCAAACCGGACTGGATCGAGCGTCACGACAGGATAGGAGCTATCTCATCCGTCACTGTAAACTATTTGCGAGACCAGCAACATCCCCAAGGTCACTCACTTGACCACCCCTTCTACTTTCCGTACCCGCACTCAGATACAACTAACCTCGTATAACATCGGCAGCCCATACTACCTGTCATACGGCCTCGCCACTTGGCAGCTGATGATATGCAACAAACATCGTCAACGGGTTTGATACCGGATCTCACGCCTAAATACTCAATCAGAAACAGCACGATGCCACCGCATCCACATGGCCACAGCGTCGACGCCACGCATCCACGAGCCACAGCTTAAACATCACGGCCACAGCCTCGAACATTCAGTATAACAGCAACGGCACCATCCACGGTATAAACCCAATAACAACACGGCACACAACCAAACTTAATGCTAACCGGCATTCTGCCACAACACTCATCATCAAAACATTACGGCATACAACAATAATACCAATAGTAGTAATACCAACAACAGCACATAGCAGCATATCATACACCAAGTAGCATTTAGGCACGTATACAGATAGCAATAACCGCCATCAACATCACAACAGTCATACGAAGCGGGTCATCCTCAATCAACAGTTCGCTAAACCTAGGGTTTAGGTACATTATCAGGGCTCGACCACTAGTAGGGTTAGGGCTTCCTTACTCATAACAGAAAACGCATCTACGCTACTCTTGCCTTCCCGACGGCAGCAGTACTCTTTCTCCCCGCTGAATAACTGGCGCGAATCTCTATACAATCAACAACATGTTCACCCACGCAGCAAGAACGCGAAGAACAGCCCCAAGCTTCTCCAACAGCAGCAACCTAAAGCTCCAATCCACGAGCAGTCACGCACGCGAACTTTGCCCTAATCACGAGCACGACACAGATATAGTAGTATTAGCCCTAGGGCAAGCTCAAAGATCAAAGAAGAAAGGTAAAGACTCGAAGATCCACGAAGAACATGAAGAACACGTGTTCGGGATTCAAGTTTACCTTAGGCGAATCGAGAAATGAATCCGTTAATATTGTAGAAAACTTAGCCGCGATCACAACCGTGCAGTCATAATCGCTTTCCGGTACTTCGATCGCCTTGAAACGAGCTCTCTCTCTTTAGAAATCTCATAGTCTCTCTCTAGCTTCTGGAACACTTAGAAGTTTCGTGCCAAAGTGAGAAGGAAGAGGAAACTCATCCATCTTGACCCACTGTGCACGCTTTAGCATGGACACTTTGCACACTTTAGCGTGCCCAAGCTTGAGCGTGCCCACACTTGAGCGTGGGGCTCTGCCATGCTTGAGCGTGGAGCCTTGTCCACTCCGTCCTCTCCCTGGCTTGACACGTGTCCCACGCGCGTCCCACACGAGTCAAAACTCAAGACAGCTGGCACGCGCATTCAACACGCTTGAGCGTGCACAAGGCCAACACTTGAGCGCTGGCACGCTAGGGCGTGCTCCCTTCCCACGCTTGAGCGTGCTGCACTGCTGGGAAGAGCCTTCCAAACTTCTGACTTCAACAGTTTCTCGTTTAACACCTTAGGCACTCCCAATCTTGTTCAAGCCTATCCATAAGCTTCCAACTAGGTCTTAAACAATCACAAAACAACTCACACGAGCATACAAAGCCCTAATCGAGATTAACCAACTCGATTAGAGTCATAGAAAATCGGGATGTTACATTACCACCCCCTTAAAGAAAATCTGTCCCCGAAATTTTCGTCGCATATCTGATAACAGATAAGGATGACTCTGATGCATTTCAGCTTGACGCTCCCACGTCGAATCTCCTATTACCGGGTTCCACTCTACTCTGACTAACGGAATGTACTTGCCGCGCAGTTCCTTAATCCTTCTATCCACGATCCGAACAGGTGAAGCCTCGTACTCAAGGTTCTCCTTCAGTTGGATTGATTCGGGCTATAGCACGTGTGATGGATCAAGGTGGTACTTTCTAAGTTGATAAACGTGAAAGATGTCGTGGTGATTTGACAGATTTGGTGATAAAGCAATCTGATAAGCTACAGGACCAATTCGTCGAAGAATCTGAAATGGTCCTATGAATTTAGGTGTTAGCTTTCAGGATTTGATTGCCCTGCCCATTCCAGCTCTCAAGGTAACTCTCATGAAGACATGGTCACCCTCTTGAAATTCCAAAAGCCTCCTTCTCTTGTCGGCGTAGCTTTTCTACCTATTCCTTGCGATCTTCATCTTTTCCAGTATCTTACGGACTTGTTCCGTTGTTTGCTGTACCAATTCCAGACCCAGCAACTGACTTTCTGCCGTCTCAAACCAGCACAACGGAGTCCTACACTTCCGTCCATACAGTGCTTCGTACGGCACCATGCCAATACTCGAATGGAAACTGTTGTTATAAGTAAATTCGATCAATGGAAGGAACTCGTCCCAACCTCCTGTGTTTTCTAACACATACGCTCTTAAGAGATCCTCCAAAGATTGAATTGTTCGTTCAGACTGACCATCCGTTTGAGGATGATAAGCAGAACTCATACTTAGCTTAGTTCCCATCGCACTGTGTAAGCTTCGCCAAAACCTTGAGGTAAACCTTGGATCACGATCCGAAACTATTCTTGAAGGCACCCCATGCAGCCTCAAAACCTCCCTGATGTAAATCCGAGTTAATCGCTCCAAAGAGTAACTCTTGTTGATAGGCAAGAAGTGAGCACACTTCGTCAACCTGTTAATGATTACCCAGACTGCATCGCACCTTTTCTCAGTTCTCGGCAATGCAGAAACAAAGTCCATGGCAATGCTATCCCACTTCCATTCTGGGACATCTAGCGATTGCAACAACCGTGTTGGCTTCTAGTATTCAATCTTCGCCTTCTGACATACAAGCAGGTTAGGACATACGCCGCCACATCTTTCTTCATCCCCAGCCACCAGAACAGCTTCTTCAAGTCCTAATACATCTTTGTATAGCCCCCAGATGAAAACTCAGCTTGCTCTTGTGTGCTTCCTCCAAGATCATATTCTTAACCTCGCTATCCGCTGGCACACAAACCCGATCACGAAACCTAATCAGATCATCAGTACCTCTTCTGAATTCCAAAGTCTTACCTTCTTCTACCAACCAGTTCACGCTCTCGGGGTACTTATCCTCATCTTGTTTTTTTCCATAAAAGATTCAGGAAATCACTAGTTACTCTAACCATCCCAAGATTCAGCTTATCCTCGACGATTTCCGCTTCCAGATTTAAATCCCTAAACGCCTCTAACAGCTCTAGCTCCTTTACCATCATCGCAGATATGAGTAGGGACTTCCTACTGAGCGCATCCGCTACTACATTCGCCTTACCTGGATGGTATTGCAGGTCGAATTCATAGTCCTTTATGAATTCTATCCACCTTCGCTGCCTCATGTTCAACTCTCTCTGGTCGAACAGATACTTCAGGCTTTTATGATCGCTAAATACGCTGAACTTAGCGCCATACAGATAGTGTCTCCATATCTTCAATGCAAACACTATCGCAGCCAATCCCAGATCATGCGTTGGGTAGTTCCGCTCATGTACTCTTCACTGCCTGGAGGCATACGCCACCACTTTTCTCTCTTGCATGAGCACGCATCCCAAACCTTGATAAGATGCATCACAGTATACATCGAATTGTCCTAAAGGATCTGGTAGCACCAACACAGGTGATGTGGTCAGTCTTCTATTCTGCTCTTGAAAACTTTGCTCGCAAGCCTCTGACCACTCGAACGCCTTCCCCGTTCTCGTTAACTGCGTCATAGGTATCGCAATCTTAGAGAATCTCTCAATAAACCTCCGATAGTATCCCACTAAACCAAGAAAGCTTCTCACCTCGTTTATAGACTTAGGGCTTTCCCAACTCACTACAACCTCAACTTTTGTAGGATCCACTGCGATTCCATCCTTACAGATCACATGGCCTAGAAGCTAAACTTACTCTAGCCAGAACTCGCACTTCGACAGTTTAGCATACACTTGTCGGTCCTTTAGCACTTGCAACACCACCCTTAGATGCTCTTGGTGTTCCTCTCTACTCGAAGAGTACACAAGGATGTCGTCGATGAAAACAACAACAAACTTGTCAAGAAACGGTCGGAAGATCCTGTTCATATAGTCCATGAACACAGTTGGAGCATTATTCACACCGAAAGGCATAACTAAGTACTCATAATGACCATAACGACTCCGAAAAGCAGTCTTTGGCACATCCTCCTTCTTAAATTGAATCTGATGGTATCCAGATCATAGATCAATCATAGAAAACACAGCTACTCCTTTCAGCTGATCCATCAAATCTTCTATCCATGGTAACAGATACTTGTTCTTTATCGTCACTTTGTTAGGCTGACGATAGTCTACGCACAGCCTCGAGCTTCTGTCTTTCTTCCTCACAAGCAGCACCGACACTCCCCATGGAGATGCACTATGTCTGATGAACTCTTTGCCTAGCATCTCATCCAACTACTTATTCAGATCCATCATCTCTACAGGAGACATCCAATATGGCGCTATCGATATAGTCCTAGTCCCCGGAACAGGATCTATAGCAAACTCCACCTCTCTCTACGATGGCAGTCCGAAACATCATCAGGAAACACTTCCAGAAACTCTCACACGATAGGTAAAGCTTCGACACCTTTGCTTCCAAAGAGAACAGCATCACGCATCCGTCCAATCGTCCACCCGTCGGAATACTCTTGTCAGCAGGGACCAATCCAGATTGCTCGAAAAAACTCAGGGTTTTGTTCGATCATTCTAACATTACATGGTTGGCCGAAAGTCAGTCCATGGCTAGGATTACATCTATCTGTTGCATAGGCAAACAGATAAGGTCAACAAGAAAATGACGGTTCTCTCTTGTGATAGGACAATTAAGGCATATAGATAAGGTGGTCAAAGATTCACATGTATGGGTAGAAACAGGAAGGTCATATGGCCATGAAGAAACCAATAACCCTAGATGATCCATACATTCTAACGATATGAAAGAATGAGTAGTCCAGAATCAAATAAAACTGATAAAAGTTTACCAGAGACTAAGCATTTACCTTGTATCAAGTCGGGGCTTCGAGAGGCTTCACATCCCCTCATAGCAAACACCCTTCCGGTCGTCTGTGGCCTACTCTGCTGACTTGCCACAGCTGATCTTGATCCGCACTCTGAGCTCTCCCGCTCGACTTTTGAAACTGAGCCCTTCTGCTAACCCCCGGCTGCACTCTAAAGCATAGTGACCTATCTGGTTACAGTTGAAGCACCTGATGTACTGGGTCCTTGGCCAACTCTTGACTAGATGCGGTCCCCCGCATCGGAAACAAGTCTTGATTTCTTGTTGCCCCTGGCTGGAGCTGCTCCTTCCATGATTAACATTAAACTGAGTCGGGCGATTGTACGGCCTCGTCCTCTGTTGGAACCTGCCGCTCCTACCTCTCTGGCCACTGCTTCACACTGATCCCCCACTCCTAACTTGTGGCTGGACCGTCCTTGTCCTGTCATGACCTTCCAGCATAGCACACTTCTCCACCAGCTCTGGAAAAGACCTAATGCCAAAAGGTAGCATCGTTCGCTTCAACTCGGGCCTTAACCCGTCTTCAAACCTTCTACAGACCCATTCTTCTTCTGGATGGACCTAATAGAAGTGTGAGAATTTGAGTAGCGCTTCGAATCTCATTTTGTACTCACCAACTGACAGTTGTTCCTGTTTCAGACTCAGGAACTCTTTCTCTTTCTCTTGCCTAACGCTCCTCAAGAAGAACTTCTCCAGAAAGCACTCCCAGAACAAACCCTAAGTAACCACTCTGCCTTCTGCTTCTAATAGTGTGAACTTATTCCTCCACCAAGCTTCTGTTGCGCATACCAGCATGAACACAGCATACGTCACTTTCCTGTCCTCTCTGCAGTGTATGGCCATGAATACTTTCTCGATCTCTTACAACCACATCTATGTAGCTTCAGTGTCGTACTCTCCGTGGAACTGAGGAGGATTTCCTTTCATGAAAGCATTAAGATCGGTGTCCACAGTCTCATCCCCTCTCACCGCGTGTAGCTGATCCTGTCTTGCTTCCCTCTCCTCCTGCCATTGTATATACTGGACAGTCTTCTGGGTTTGCTGCATCATTGCGGTAGCCAAATCCTGCACGGCCCGCATTACTTCAGAGGTATCACCACCACTTCTTGTCCCTGAGTGGTCACCATTGTTATTATTATTGTTCTCTCCGGTTGCAGCCGGCTTTCCTCCTCTACCTCATCCATAAGCCATTTAGCTTCTTGTAAAAAGGAGCTATCAGTTCCAATTCATAAGACATATAATAGCATTTTAACAGTTAAACATATCATATGCCTTATGAACGTAAAAAGTTATCACATTTCGATAACTAGCACATCGGACACTCTACCCAAAACCAGACTTAGTTGATACAACTCGGGTATCAACCGTTAAAGCAAGTACACTTCCTAGACCACACAGTCCGACATTAGAATCGAACTGCTCTAATATGATAATAATGAGACGACCCCATGCATATGAAGACATCCCATTGGCTGTAGAACGTTCTCAACGCTCTAATACCATAATAATGAGATGATCCCCTGTATATGAATACTTCCCATTGGCTGCAGAACGTTCTCAAAACTATGATACCATAATAATGAGACGACCCTCCTTTCTAGGATGGATAATCTCATTAGTCCCAAACTTATATTATTAACTATGCCTTACCAAATTCAAGCAATAGCGTGGTATTCAAACAACGTAGCAGAAACACACGCAAAATAAAAACATACGACCATACGGAAAGCATAACCAAGTATATCAGAGTAACAACGCAAGTATGAAACTGTATATATATATATATATATATATATATATATATATATATATATATATATATATATATATATATATATATATATATATATAGCCGGGCATAACTTAGCCCCATTAGTAAGGCATTGTACATACAGATACAAACTGTACTGACAAAGCAAAAAGACTGAAAATACATAAAACAAAACCAAAGGAAGAAGAACCCTCAAAGCTTGCCAGCACTCCCCCATCCCACACTCAAAAGTACACCAAAACCTCGCCACTTAGCCCTAGAGACGCACTGGTAGGCCCTCACCATCAGTGATGAGGATGCCCTGAGCTACCCTGTCCTTCTCCGTAAGTACGCCTATAAACCCGCGTAGGCTCATACTCGGAGGAGGAACTCGACACAACAATGCGACGTCTCCTACAAATCCTCAGGTACTGCTCGGTACGCCTCCTCTGACCTCGATAGACGAAGCCTCGCCAGCTGGATACCACGGACGAATGCGGCATTGCCTAGAGATAATCCTGCTCTCTCTGCCTCGGTGCGTGCCAGATCCTGGGAAAGGGAAGAAACTGTACGACTCTGAACGGTCCAATCATGTCCTCCACGTGTGACGCCCCTCCTCGAAACAGAACACTCACCGTTCCAGTATAGACCGTCAAATAGTTAGAGGGATCCACGCGCCACCCTCTCTCATCAAGGTAGACAATCTCGATCAACCCCAATATCGGCATGCTTAGTACCGACATGATAAAGAGGCATACTCTCAGATCCATCAGCTGGCTCCTCTTCTTCACGCGAACCAAGAACCAAAACAAACAACAAGAAGCAGTAGGGAGATAAGAAATACAGTATACGCAAAATCGGAATGACAACAACAGCGTAGTGAAACGACAGCAAGTAGCAACTGGCATATATGACATATATATCAGTCACTGCATACAACCAAACGTCTCCTGAGACAACGCATACAACAAACATCTATCTCCATGGGTCTCACTCTCAGATCAATCCTTTATACCAGAATACTAATCTCATGCAGCATGTCGTGAGACAGCCCATCCTTGGAGGTCCCATTTAGTAACCCAAACTCATTCTTAACGTTGCAGCGTAGCGTGATTAAATAAAAATGTGGAAATATTAAAACAACCAACACTGATACAATGACTATATATAACATACATATAAAAGTACTGGCTCCATCAGTAGAGCCTACAACAACGGATACCAACAACAAACCCTCAGAGTACGCAACACATATAAACTGAAAGTATGGAAACAAAATAAAATACATAAGACCTCCTCTCCTGGCCCCAAAAATACATTTCGCTCAAACCCATGTACTGGCCATTACAACACTAAGACTGTCTATCCAACCACGATTCTAACGAGGGTAACGAGAGCTCCCAACCGAAGCTCTAACGTAAATGGTAGTCCGACCCGTATACACTACTCTTCGCTAAGAGTAGTCAATCTCCCAGAGATGATCATCCTCTGAATAGAGCAGCTCGAAGTCTCCCAACGCTGGGATCCGAGGCTCTCCCGCCAGCATCAGGTTCAATGGGTATGCCATCAATCTCCTCTGGAAACTCCACAATAGGAACTTCCCGTGCGATCGAGAATAAATAAAATACAACATAGAGAAATACGAAAGATAAGAAACAGAAATACATCATAAATAGGGAAATAACTATAAATTAAGCTATATAGATAGTAACATACAACAGCAAAACAGAGTCAAGCAATCATCTCCCAAGTTCTTCTCTCTTAGCTACTGTCTCTCATACTCATGCAACTAACGACTATATGGACGCGATCACGACGCAACATCCCCAACAGATCAAGATGTCCCATTCATCACTATGCCACCCCTCGTAATGCAGGGTTCGGCCAACAGGCCACAAGCTCAACTCATGGGTAAGACATATTTCCCCACCCGCAAGCCAGGTCAGAACATTCGCCCATCGATAATGACATATCCCCCAGCCTGCAGGCCAGGTCGGGACATTCGCCCATTAACAACTCAAATTGTCGGTACGATCATCTCCCCGCAGGCAAGATCGATCGACCATACGCCAACACAGTGATGAACAACCACGATGCAACATGAACCTCACCGAGTCATCTCGGGATCAACAACTTAGTGTCTCAACCACAACTTGTGCACAACTACAACCAACTTTCTCCGGCTTAACCGGGTATCAACTTTATGTCTCGAAATAATTATATCAATAGAATATCTAGGTTGAGCACTACAACATATATATCCTCAAATTCCTCACCACATGTTCATCTCCCAACTTATCAGAAATTACTGCCTATCTCTACTCATACAACAGTAATCACATCATCATATCATAAGCAACCATAATCATGTTCAATAATCATGTTCATCGTACTAAATACTCATGTAAGCATATCAACTCATCAACTCATAGGTAAATAATCAAGAAATCCTAAGCATGTTACTAGGCACAGCATACATATTGCCTATATCATATTAAGCATACTAACACACAACATACAACCTCGATATATCATAAAATCAACCTATCGGTCACTCAACCACTAGTAGGGTTTAGGTCGCCCTACGCATATCAATATAAATTATTTTATTCTTGCCTCCCCGACGATATTGTGGTTCTTTCCCCCACCTGAATAGTTTTCCCATGTGCTTCCCCATGCAACTCTGACTGCAGCTCCGTAACTGGCAACCGTACACGCTTCTGAATAATCAAACACCGTCTGATCCTTCATAACAAATCACAATCAAAAAGTAATACAATCCAACAAAACCCATATAGTTAATATTAACTATGGTTTGGCCCTTTTTAGAAAAATAGGCTAGAGGTGTCTAAAAATTGCTAACTCTTGGATGAATGATCCTTAAGCATGATAAAGACATAATCCTCAATCACTTGTTAAATATTTGAACCAAAACCCATTCAATCAACAAGGATAGGGTTCGGCCATCGTTGAGAAAAATAGGTTAGAATTTGATTTGGTTTCCTAATCACTTGGATTCAATGATCATAAGAATGAAAGAGGTGAAATCAAGTATCATTTAACAAAATTGAAGCAAAACTTAATTTCGCCAAAAGTCTTAGGGTTCGGCCTCTCCTAGAAAAATAGGCTAGGCATGTTATTTGATTACATGCTCTTGGATAATGATAGAGGATGATGAGACTAGATCATAGAAATTGATTTCACATTATATTCTAGAGATTTTTGAAGATTGACTTAGAAGTTGAAACTTATGTGATCATGGCTTTAAAACAAGAGTTAAGTGAAGAACAAGAAACTCATGGATCAAGGGGAGTAATCATATCTCTTGGATGACAAAAAATGAGCCAAGCTCCAACACTTTTTCTTCACAAAATGTTAAGCTTTCACTTGAAGGAAATGAGAGAAAGTTAAAAGAAGTTTTTGAAGTTGAAAGAAAATGTGATGGATGGCCATGGAGGAGTCTTCTTAGGTGTGAGGAAGGAGGGATAAGGTGGTCCAAAAATTTTCACTCAAGGGACAAAATAGTCATTTCACTTAGGGATAAAATTGGAATTAAAACAAAAGACCAAGGGCAATATGGTCTTTTTACCTTCAAAGTCACCAAAATATCTAGATATTTTGATGATTGTGATGGGTCATGAGGGCAAGGATGGGTTTTCATGAATTCCTAAGGGCAAAATGGTCTTTTCCTTTAGGGACAAAAATGTCATTTAGCAAAAAGACCAAGGGTATTTTGGTCTTTTCTCAATGTGAATGTGTTCAGATATTTTTGTTTGTCATCATGACACTGGCACGCCTTCCTAGGTGATGTGATTTGAATTCACTTCAAGTTTATCCGTTAGCGGGTCCCGGTAAGTCCGTATTCAGCTCCGTTCTTCACCAGATTTAAGATTTCGCCCGGATAACATATATTAAATTCACTTTTTAGTGCGAAAAACCAATTTTACCAAAATTGTTGGAAATTCGATTCTCAGCTTAACTATTTCGTTCAGGAGTCAAAATTAGGTCTTCTGATCAGTAAAATCTTACTTTCAGTGAAAATGCAGATCGGGCTCCGTCTGAATTTTCAACCCAAAATTTAATCGTAGCTCTCTACGATGACGTAGAGTATGAATGTGGTCTTAGTTTATTTAAATTCACTTTCTAAACTTTAGATAAAAAAATATAAACTCAATTATATAATTTATCGATATTAAAAGCATTGAAAATCAGGGTGTTACATTACTACCCCCTTAAAAAGAATTTCGTCCTCGAAATTTGACGTACCTTTTAGAACAGACTCGGGTATTGTCGTTACATGTCCTCTTCTCTTTCCCAGGTAGCATCTCCTATCACTTCATCCCAAATGACTTTAACTAACGGAATGTTTTTACCTCGGAGTTCCTTAACCCTTCTATCTGTGATCCTTACAGGTAAAGCCTCATACTCAAGGTTCTCTCTCAATTGTATTGACTCTATTTCTAAGATGTGTGATGGATCGGGGTAATATTTTCTCACTGAGAAACATGAGAGACATCATGAAGATTGTATAGGTTTGGTGGTAAAGCAACATGATAGGCTATAGGACCAATTCGACAAAGAATTTGAAATGGTCCAATGAATCTAGGAGTAAGCTTTCTAGATTTGATTGCTCTGCCAATCCCAGTCCTTGGAGTCACTCTTAGAAAAACATGATCTCTTTCTTGGAATTCTAAAGGTCTTCTCCTTTTATTGCTGTAACTCTTTTGTCTATCCTGTGCGACTTTCATCTTTTCCCTTATCCTCTTAATTTGTTTCGTCATCTGTTGTACTATCTCCGGTCCTAGCACTTGACTTTCTCCTGTTTCATACCAACACAACGGTGTTCTACATTTTCTGCCGTACAATGCTTCGTAAGGTGCCATACCTATACTTGAATGAAAACTGTTGTTATAGGTGAACTCCATCAACGGTAAGAACTCATCCCAACTTCCTGTATGTTCTAAAACACAAGCTTTCAAGAGGTCTTCCAATGATTGAATCGTTCATTCCGAATGACCATCCGTCTGAGGATGATAAGCAGAACTCAACCTTAACTTAGATCCCAAAGCCTTATGTAACTGCTTCCAGAATCTAGACGTAAATCTAGGATCTCTGTCAGAAACAATACTAGAAGGCACTCCATGCAACCTTACTACTTCCTTGATGTAGATCTGGGTTAACCTTTCCAACGTATAACTCCCGCCGATAGGTAAGAAATGAGCACACTTCGTAACCTATCGACAATTACCCAAATTGTATCATGCCTCTTCGTAGTTCTTGGCAACCCGACCACGAAATCCATAGATATGCCATCCCATTTCCACTCTGGGATATCCAGGGATTATAACAATCCTGCTAGCTTCTAATGTTCTATCTTCTCTTTTTGACAAACCAGACAAGCCAACACATACTCAGCCACTTCTTTTTTCATTCCGGGCCACCAAAATATCTTCCTCAAGTCTTGATACATTTTGGTAGCTCCTAGATGAAAACTCAGCCTACTCTTGTGCGCTTCTTCCAAGATCATCCTTCTTAGTTCTATATCCATCGGCACGCAAATCCTATCACCATACCTCAAGACTCCATCTTGATTCATCCTAAACTCAGATGTTCAATCTTCCGCTACATGTTCTTTCACCTTCTGAAGATACTGATCGACTTCTTGTTTCTCCTTAACCATTTTCAAAAAGTTGCTCGTTACTGTGACCATTCCTAGGTATATCTTATCTCTAGATAATCCCATATCTAGATTCAGATCTCTGAATTGTTCAATCAATTCCAACTCTTTTACCATCATAGTAGATACGTGCAAGGATTTCCTACTTAACGCATCCGCTACTACATTTGCTTTCCCTGGATAGTACTGTAGGTCAAATTCATAATCCTTTATGAATTCCATCCACCTCCTTTGTCTCATGTTTAACTCATTCTGATCAAACAGATACCTTAAGCTCTTATGGTCACTGTACACTATAACCTTAGCTCCATATAAATAGTGTCGCCATATTTTTAAAGCAAACACTATAGATGCCAGCTCCAAATCATGAGTTGGATAATTCCTCTCATGAACTCTCAGCTGTCGCGAAGCATACGCTACGACCCTCCGATCTTGCATTAGGACACAGCCCAATCCTTGGTATGACGCATCGCAGTATACGTCAAACTATCCTAAAGAATCTGGTAACGTCAGCACTGATGATGTTGTTAACCTTCTCTTTAGCTCTTCAAAACTTTTCTCACACTCATCCGTCCATACAAATGATGTCCCCTTCCTTGTTAGCTGCGTCATCGGCAACGCGATCTTCAAGAATCCTTCGATGAATCTCCTATAGTATCCTGCTAGTCCGAGAAAGCTTCTGATCTTGCTCACCGTCTTAAGGCTTTCCCATTGTACCACAGCTTCAACCTTCGCTGGATCTACCGCTATCCCATCTCGGTTAATCACATGACCTAAGAATTGCATTTCTTCCAACCAAAACTCACACTTGGACAACTTCGCATAAAGCTGTCGTCCTTTAACACTTGAAGCACAATCCCAAGATGTTCCTGATGTTCTTCCCGATTAGGGGAATAGATAAGAATGTCGTCGATAAACACAAGTACAAACTTATCCAAGAACGGTCGGAAAATCCGGTTCATGTAATCCATAAACATTGTTGGAGAATTAGTCACACCAAAGGGCATAACCAAATACTAATAGTTCCATACCGACTTCTAAACGCTGTCTTCCGTACATCCTTCTTCTAGACGCGAATCTGATGATAACCAAATTGTAAGTCAATCTTCGAAAACACTACCGCTCCTTTCAACTGGTCCATGAAGTCGTCAATCCTAGGTAACGGATACTTATTCTCGATCGTCACCTTGTTCAACTATCGATAATCCACGCACAGCCTTGAACTTCCGTCCTTTTTCTTGACGAACAACACTGGCACTCCCCAAGGTGAAGCACTTGGTCTTATAAACTCCTTACCCAACATGTCATCCAACTGCTTCTTCAGCTCTGCTAACTTTGTTGGAGCCATTTGATAAGGTGCTATCGAAATCGGTCCAGTTCCTATTATGAGATCTATAGCGAATTCTATTTCTCTCTTCGGTGGTAAACCTGGAATATCATCAAGGAAAACTTCCGGAAACTCTCGCACTATAGGCAACGAATCCAACTTAGCAGATTCCTTAGTTTCCATAGAGAATAACAACACGTGTTTCTGAGATTCATTACTTAACATAAGAGTTCTATCATTGGCAAGCATCAATTTAGATTGCTCAGGGAATGACAAGGACTTTTTAGAACAATCTAACACTACATGGTTAGCCGAAAGCCAATCCATGCCTAAAATTATATCAAGTTGTTGCATAGGCAAACAAACAAGGTCAACAAGAGTTTAGCTCCCTCCGGATTGAAGTCACCATTAAACTACGACGGCTTTCCTTTCAGAAAAGTATTCAGTCCAACGTCTTCCGTCTATACTTCACCTCTCTGATTCTGCCTTTGTTGTTGTTGCATAGTCATTTGCAAAAGTTGAGCGTTTTGCTGTGTTCTGCTGTAGCATTGCCGTTGCCAGCTCCATAATGTCCCACCCCCAACGTGGGAATTCTCTCCATTACCATTCCTGGGTTCAGCTACACCCTCAATGGCTCGTCTGCCACGTCCTCTACCGTGTCCGCGAGCCATTTAATTTCCCGTAGAAGAAATTATCAGCTCACATTTGCAAGACATACAACACTATATTGGCATATACATGCCTTACAAACACTCAAAACAGTTACCTCTTACGATAACTCGCGTATCGGACACTATACCCAACTTCTAAGCATAGTCAATACCCAATGCGGGTTCAACTAGACACGGCCAGAAATCACAACCTAACCCAAGCAGTCCTTGATTAAGAATCAAACTGATCTGAAACCATAAAATGAGACAGCCCCTCCTCAGAGGTCCCAGTTAATAACCCGAGCTCATATTCTTAACGTTGCAGCGTAGCGTGATTAAATAAAAATGCAGAAATATTAAAACAACCAACACTGATACCACGACTATATATAACATACATATAGAAGTACTGGCTCCATCAATAGAGCCGACAATAACTGATACCAGCTACAAACCCTTAGAGTACGCAACACATATAAACAGAAAGTATGGCAACAAAATAAAATATATGAGATTTCCTCTCCTGGCCCCAAAAATACATTTCGCTCAAACCCATGTACTGGCCATAACAACACTAAGACTGTCTACCCAACCACGACTCTAACGAGGGTAACGAGAGCTCCCAAACGAAGCTCTAACGTATACAGTAGTCGGGCTCGTATATACAGTACTCTTCACTAAGAGTAGTCAATCTCCCAGAGACATCATCCTCTAAATAGAGCAGCTCAAAGTCTCCTAACGCTGGGATCTGGGGCTCTCCCGCCAGCATCAGGTTCAACAGGAATGCCATCAATATCCTCTGGCAACCCCTCAACAGGATCTTCTCGTGCGATCGAGAATAAATAAAATACGACATACAGAAATAGGGAGATAAGAAACAACAATACATCATAAATAGGGAAACAACTATAAAATAAGCTATATAGATAGCAACATACAATAGCACAATAGAGTCAAGCAATCATCTCCCAAGTTCTTCTCTCTTAGCTACTGTCTCTCATACCCATGCAACTAACGACTATATGGACGCGATCACGACGCGACATCCCCAATAGATCAAGATGTCCGGTTCATCACTATGCCACCCCCCGTAATGCAGGGTTCGGCCAACAGCCCGTAGGCTCAACTCATGGGTAAGACATATTCCCCCGCCCACAGGCCAGGTCGGAATATTCTCCCATCGGTAACGAATTATCCCCCTACCCGCAGGCCAGGTCGGGACATTCATTCGTTAACAAATCAACTTATGGGTACGATCATCTCCCCGCAGGCAAAATCGATCGATTATACGCCAACACAGTGATGAACAACCACGATGCAACATGAACCTCACCGACTCATCACGAGATCAACAACTTAGTGTCTCAACCACAAATTGTGCACAACTACGACCAACTTTCTTCGGCTTAACCGGGTATCAACTTTATGTCTCGACATAATTATATCTACAGAATCTCTAGGTTGAGCACTACAACATATATATCCTCAAATTCCTCACCACATGTGCATCTCCCAACTTATCAGAAATTACTACCTATCTCTACTCATACAACAGTAATCCCATCATCATATCATAAGCAACCATAATCATGTTCAATAATCATGTTCATCATACTAAGTATGTTACTAGGCACAACATACATATTGCCTATATCATATTAAGCATACTAACACACATCATACAACCTCAATATTGTTGGGACTTTGCGTATTTAAAAATAATAACGCTGCGGAAAAATTCCCACCAAAAGATCCATGCGAACGGTCATGACTCATTATTGTAATGTTTACCTCTTGTAGCCAAGCTTTACCGCAATCACTGCGAGGGAAGATCAGTTCTTCTCACTTGAACACCAGCACTACGAACACTGCTCTGAAGAGGAGGATGAACGCTATCACCAGCAACGCAATGGAGAAGCACTTGTACGTAGTCCACATGAACAAATCACCGTCGGAGAAATCGTCGTGCTAGCTGACGGCAGGGGAAAGGGGCGCACCAACAAAGGAGGAGGTGTGACGGCCGCTAGGTTATGCGCAGCAAGCTCTGACCGTTTAAGTGACGAGCACAGCCTTATAAGCTGTCACCCACTTATCCTAACCCCAATGGGCTTGTACGCTATAGGCCCAATCTATAATTAATATTATTAAATCATATTTAATAAATTAATTCATTCTCTGACTATTTGCTCTATGTGTGTGACCCTATAGGTTCTCAACAAATTGGCAATAATATTAAATCACATTTAATATTATAAACAATGGGCGGCATCTAGCAATACATCATTATTATCCAATTAGTGAGAATATCGGAGATACGATATATACCTTACGGTAACCAAAATAACCGTGTCGTAAATGTCCCTTCGTCCATATGTCTTAATTGAATGCAAGGCATAAATGTGTCATCCTTTTTATGTTCAATTATTTATTTCTCAATTCCCGAGTAGACTTGTAATCATAAATGGGCCCAATATCTCATACTGGCCCAATGTAGCATGGCCATGCACTTTCACGTCTCACTCTATTGAGAGGCCCATAACATTACACCTGTTATGTAGAAGGGACGAATCTTGTCTACATCACTCATATCCCTCAACAGGATTCATTGTAGGCCCAACAACTATCTTCATGATCATCCTGTTACGGATGACGTTTGGTAGCATTAAAGCCTACAACTCCCCATGTAGGAATCGTAGTGACTTCAAGTCAAAGGACTCCTTCACTTTGGTTACCATCAGAAGCGTTCATGTGACTTACATAACTATTATGCAGTGTTCTCATAGTGGGTCAATCCAGTATAAATATTACTCTAATATTTAGACCTGTATGTTGACTTGATATCTCATATCCATGACCCGTGAGATGTGGTCATAAGTCTACCCACATAATAGTCTCGATGCATTATTGTCGTCCTAATTAACAATAATACTTGACTACGGAAACTTTAAGAATAGTATTTTAATGTTCAGTTGTGTCTCACAATCAAGTCATCCACTTGATGTTCTATTGAACAGAAATAACTATTCTAAGGACTAAGGACTTTACTTCGTTTAAACAATTAACAGTATAAGCTGAAATGCCTCATATATAAATATATGTAAATCAAAGTCATGATACAAATGTAAATCTCAAAGAGAACTAATGGCCTCTAGGGCTTACACCAACAATCTTCCACTAGCACTAAAGCCAATCTGGCATAAATCTAATACCCATCGACCTAGTGTGACCATCATGCTTCTGCTAAGCATGAGGTTTTGTAAGCGGGTAAGCAACATTGTCAAGTGTTGGTACTCTGTATATCTTCACATCTCCTCTATCGATAATTTCTCGAATGAGATGGAAGCGCCTAAGTATATGTTTGGATTGCTTGTGAGATCTAGGTTCCTAGGCTTGTGTAATGGCTTCATTGTTATCACAATAAAGATCAATGGGATCCACAATGCTAGGAACAATACCAAGTTCATTAATGAACTTCCTGATCCAAACGGCCTCCTTTGCTGCATTGGAGGTAGCAATATACTCAGCCTCTATATTAGAATCAGTAATTGTCTCCTGCTTTGAACTCTTCCAGCTCACAGCGCCACCATTCAGGCAAAACACAAAACCAGACTGCGATCTGGAATCATCTTTATCGGTTTGGAAGCTCGCATCGGTGTAACCCTTTACGACGAGATCTTTCTCACCTCCATAGATCAAGAATGTATCCTTAGTTCTTCTCAAGTACTTGAGGATATTCTTGACAGCAGTCTAGTGACTCTCACCGGGATCAGACTGGTACCTGCTAGTTATGCTGAAAGCATACGAGACGTCTGGTCAAGTACATAACATGGCATACATGATAGATCCGATTGCAGATGCATACGAAATCTTACTCATGCGATCCCTCTCTTCATGATTGGAAGGGGATTGTGCTTTTGAAAGGCATATACCATGTGACATAGGAAAGAGTCCTATCTTGGATTCATGCATGTTAAACCGTTTTAACACCTTGTCTATGTATGTACTTTGACTTAGGCAGAGCATTCTCAATTATCTATCTCTATAGATTTTTATACCTAATACATAGGTAGCCTCACCTAAGTCTTTCATAGAGAAGCAATTCCCTAACGACATCTTTACATTTTGTAGGGTAGGGATGCCATTCCCAATAAGTAGTATGTCATCCACATACAGTACTAGAAAGACAACAATGCTCCCACTAACCTTCTTGTAGACACAAGGTTCATCTTCATTTTTTAGGAATCCAAACTGTCTTACAGCATCATCAAAATGAAGATTCCAGCTTCTGGAAGCTTACTTCAATCCATAAATGGACCGTTGTAATTTGCACATCTTTCTAGCATTCTCTAGAGTGTCAAAATCCTCAGGTTGTGTCATGTACACATCCTCGAGTAGATTTCCATTAAGGAAAGCGGTCTTGACATCCATTTGCCAGATTTCATAATCCTGGTATACTACAATAGCAAGCAAGATCCGAACGGATTTAAGCATTGCAACCAATGAAAAGGTTTCATCATAATCTATGCCATGAATTTGTTTGAAACCCTTAGCAACCAATCGTGCTTTGTAGGTATGTACATTACCATCCATGTTGATTTTCTTTTTGAAAACCCACTTGCACCCTATGGTTTTTACCCTTTCTGGTGGTTCAACCAAGTTCCAAACTTAGTGTATATGGAATCTATTTCAGATCTTATGGCCTCTAGCCATTTCTAAGATTCTGAGCTAGTGATGGCTTCCTGGTAAGTCACAAGCTCATCTTGATCCATGAGTAAAACATCACCTTGCTGAGTCATGGGAAGTCCATATCTCTCAGGTTGGTGACGTATCCTGTTAGACCTACACGAGTCTTATGCTACTGGAGCAGATTGTTGTTCCACAACATCTTGCAGAGGTTGATCCTGTTCCATCATAGGTTCATTGCTATTTTGTGATTCTTGAACTTCTTCAAGTTCTATTTTCCTCCCACTGCTTCCTTTGGAGATAAACTCCTTTTCTAAGAATACACCAGTCTTAGCAACAAACACTTTGCCTTCAGGAGGATTGTAGAAATAGTATCCCTTGGTTTCCTTGGGATACCCTACAAATAAGCACTTATCAGATTTGGGTTCAAGTTTATTAGAAATTTGACGTTTCACATAAACCTCACAACCCCAAATCTTCATAAAAGACATACTGGGTCGTCTGCCAGTCCATATCTCATATGGTGTCTTTTCAACCGTCTTAGATGGAACACGGTTAAGTATAAAAGCTGCTGTTAATAAAGCATGTTCCCAGAAGGAGTTTGGAAGGTCTGCAAGACTCATCATGGATCAAACCATATCTAATAAAGTTCGATTCCTCCTTTCAGATACAACATTCCATTGTGGTGTTCTAGGAAGAGTGAGTTGAGATAATATCCCACACTCTTTCAGATGATCATCAAACTCCAGGCTTAAATATTCACCACCTCGATCTGATCGAAGTGCTTTAATATTCTTGCCCAGTTGGTTTTGTACTTCATTCTTGAATTCCTTGAACTTTTCAAAGGATTCGAATTTATGTTTCATTAGATACACAAACCCATATCTACTGAAGTCAGCAGTAAAAGTGATGAAATATTGAAAACCACCTCTAGCCGATGTGTTTAGGGGTCCACATACATCACTATGTATAAGGCCCAAAAGATCACTTGCCTTTTCACTATTACCAGTGAATGGGGTTTTAGTCATCTTTCCCAATAAACAAGACTCGCTTATCTCATATGATTCATAATCAAAAGAGTCCAATAATCCATCTTTATCGATTTTGGAAATGCGCATCTCATTTATGTGGCCCAAGCGACAATGCCAAAGGTAAGTCGGGTTCAACTCGTTCGGTTTGACCCTTTTGGTATTAATGTTATAGATAGGCATATCAAGATCAAGGACATAGAGTCCATTATACATTTGTGCACTAGCATAGAAAAATTCATTTAAATAAATAGAACAACATTTGTCCTTTATTATAAAATGAAAACCACTCTTGTCCAAACAAGAAACAGAAATAATATTCCTGTTATAGCAGGCACAAAATAACAGTTCTCCAATTGAATAATAAGCCCAGTAGGCAAAGTCAATATATAGGTTCCTACAGCTATAGCAGCAACCTTTGCTCCATTGCCAACTCGTAGGTCAACTTCGCCTTTTGCCAATGGTCTACTTCCTTTTAGATCCTACATATTTGTACAAATATGAGATCCACATCCAGTATCTACTACCCATGATGCAGAAGTAGATAAATTGACTTCTATAACATTTATACCTGAGGTGGAAATCTCACTTCCCTTTTTCTTGCTCTCTTCCAGGTATTTGGGGCAGTTCCTCTTCCAATGTCCGGTCTGACCGCAGTGGAAGCAAGTGCCCTCCATAGCAACTCCACCTGTAGGCTTTAAGCCAGAAGTGCTAGGTTTGGACTTATGGAAGCCCTTGCCTTTGCCTTTATGCTTATCCATGGGTTTCTTGGGCTGCTTCTTGCCCTTTCCAGCTTGGACCATCATGATGGCCTTCCCCTTTCCTTTATTAATATTTTGTTCAGCAGTTCTTAACATGCTCAACAATTCTGGCAACGGTTTGTCAAGATCATGCACATTATAGTTCATGACAAACTGACAATAGCTCTCACGCAACGATTGCAGAACTACGTCAGTGGCCAACTCTTGGCCCAAAGGAAAATCCAACCTTTCAAGATTCTCAATGTACCCAATTAATTGAAGTACATGAGGACTCACAGGGCTTCCCTTTGCCAGTTTGGAATTGAAAAGGGTTCTGGAAACCTCGAACCGCTCATGCCTTGCCTGCCCTTGATAGAGCATTTTGAGGTGCACGATCATATCGTACGCCTCCATGGTCTCATGTTGCTTCTGAAGCTCAGAGGTCATGGTAGCAAGCATGAGGTAGCCGACGTCTAAGGCATCATCTTGATGCTTCTTATAAGCATCTTTCACAGCCTTAGAAGCGTTCGCAGCCGGTGGCTCCTCAGGGATTTGTTCTTCAAGAACATACAGCTTCTTTTCATGCCTGAGGACAATCCTCAGAATTCTGTACCAGTCCAGGAAATTTGTTTCGGACAACTTGTTCTTCTCAAGGACAGATCGCAGTGATAGGTTATTTGACGTGTGGTTTGCAGACATGGTTATCTACAACAAAAATATATAGAATATAAGTATCATGCATAAACATATTTAATAAGGTCTTTTATTAAATGCGCCTCCCACTATTTTACTCAAATAAATGATCCTCACCATTGACTCGGAAAATCCCGTTGGAAGATTTTCTAGTAGGATCAAGATCCATATTTCACTTTATTCTGAGTCAGCTTTGGCTGATCACCCAGAACTTGGCTATTTAGGTAGGAAACACTTTCCAATTACATCTCATGTAATTCTTGGATCAGTTGGGTGAATAACTCTTATTCTAATCCATCTTATGGATTAATGCCCAACTTCATGCCTCTAAGCCCTTTTCAATCCTATTGAAGTTGGCTTAGTTAAGTCAGACCCAATGGTTGACAATTGGATATTACATTTATCCCATCGCGTCTTACTAGTATAGACAAAGGTACTCTGCTTTGGCAGACCTACGCTCAATCGATATTAGTCTTGACGAGTGTCATGCATTGTAAGGCACATTCAAACGTGACTTAATATTTCCTTTTGAGGGATTTATTTATAAATTTGATCTCACCATAAGTTAAACTGTTTAACCTACTATATACTAACATGCATCTCATACATATATAGCATATAACAAATGTGACATGGTTATGGCCCCTAACGCATTGATTCTCCTAATCCAATGAGAGAATCTAATCTAAAACCCTAGTAGCATACAAGCTTCACCAAGCATGATCACCTACCAAGTCATCCCCTTTCTGAAGTCGTCTTCTTGTCTCCACCATAACATTACAAAAGGAAAAAAACCTCTTTTACATTCGAGGGGAATAAGGTGAGAAAAGAATGTAAATATGGAAATGAAGAGAAAGGCATGATACGCAGGCTGTATTTCAAAATAACCAAAGAAAGAAGAAAAAGAACTGAGGCCATAACCATTCACCATACACAACCAAATAAATAATAACAAATTAATAATAAAATATTATAATATTTATTATTATTAAGTGATTTCAAAAAACCACTCAAAACAACGCTTCTGGTATCCTCATAATCGATTACCATAATCGATTACTACTATTCTGACTCCTCATAAAATAACTACCGCACTATGCCAGCCCCCGTAATGCAAGGTTCGGCCAACAGCCCATAGGCTCATGGGTAAGACATATTCCCCCACCCGCAGGCCAAGTCGGAACATTCGCCCATCAGTAACGACATATCCCCCCACCCGCAGGCCAGGTCGGGACATTCGCGCGTTAACAAATCAACTTGTGGGTACGATCATCTCCCCGCAGGCAAGATCGATCGACCATACGCCAACATAGTGATGAACAACCACGATATAACATGAACCTTATCGACTCATCTCGGGATCAACAACTTAGTGTCTCAACCACAACTTGTGCACAACTACGACCAACTTTCTCCGGCTTAACCGGGTATCAACTTTATGTCTCGACATAATTATATCAACAGAATCTCTAGGTTGAGCACTACAACATATATATCCTCAAATCACTCACCAAATGTTCATCTCCCAACTTATCATAAATTACTGCCTATCTCTACTCAAACAACAGTAATCACATCATCATATCATAAGCAACCATAATCATGTTCAATAATCATGTTCATCATACTAAATACTCATGTAAGCATATCAACTCATCAACTCATAGGTAAATAATCAAAAAATCCTAAGCATGTTACTAGGCACAACATACATATTGCCTATATCACATTAAGCATACTAACACACAGCATACAACCTCGATATTGTTGGGAATTTGCGTATTTAAAAACAATAATACAGCGAAAAAATTCCCACCAAAAGATCCATGCGAATGGTCATGACTCATGATTGTAATGTTTACCTCTTGTAGCGAAGCTTTACTGCTATCACTGCGAGGGAAGAACAGTTCTTCTCACTTGATCACCAGCACTACAAACACTGCTCTGAAGAGGAGGATGAACGCTATCATCAATACCGCAATGGAGCAGCACCTCTATGTAGTCCATGCGAATAAATCACCGTCGGAGAAAGCGTCGTGCTAGCTGACGGCAGGGGAAAGGGGCGCGCCTACCAAGGAGGTGGTGTGACGGCCGCTAGGTTATGCGCAGCAAGCTCTTACCGCTTAAGTGACGTGCATAGCCTTATAAGCTATCACCCACTTACCCTAACCCCAATGGGCTTGTACGCTATAGGCCCAATCTATAATTAATATTATTAAATCATATTTAATAAATTAATTCATTCTCCGACTATTTGCTTTATGCATGTGACCCTATAGGCTCTCAACAAATTGGCAATAATATTAGATCACATTTAATATTATAAACAATGGGCGGCATCTAGCAATACATCATTGTTACCCAATTAGTGAGAATATCAGAGATACGATATATACCTTACGGTAACCAAAATAACCGTATAGTAAGTGTCCCTTCGTCCATATGTCTTAATTGAACACAAGGCATAAATGTATCATCCTTTTTATGTTCAATTATTTATTTCTCAATTCCCGAGTAGACGTGTAATCACAAATGGGCCCAATATATCAAACTGGCCCAATGTAGTATGGCCATGCACTTTCACATCTCACTCTATTGAGACGCCCATGATATTACTCCTGTTCTGTAGGAGGGAGGAATCTTGTCTACATCACTCACATCCCTCAATATGATTCATTGTAGGACCAACAACTATCATTCCGATCATCCTGTTACGGATGACGTTTGGTAGCATTAAAGCCTACAACTCCCCACGTAGGAATCATAGTGACTTCAAGTCGAAGGACTACTTCACTTTGGTTACCATGAGAAGTGCTCATGATACTTACATAACTATTATGCAGCGTTCTCATAGTAGGTCAATCTAGTATAAATATTACTCTAATATTTATACCTATGTGAAAACTTGATATCTAATATCCATGACTCGTGAGATGTGGTCATCAGTCTACCCACATAATAGTCTCGATGTATTATTGTCGTCCTAATTAACAATAATACTTGACTACAGATACTTTAAGAATAGTATTTTAATGTTCAGTAGGGTCTCACGATCAAGTCATCCACTTGATGTTCTATTGAATTGAAATAACTATTCTAAGGACTTTACTTCGTTTAAACAATTAACAGTATAAACTGAAATGTCTCATATATAAATATATGTAAATCGAAGTCATGATACAAATGTAAATCTCAAAGAGAACTAATGGCCTCTATGGCTTACACCAACAGATTTATCATAAAATCAACCTATCGGTCACTCAACCACTAGTAGGGTTTAGGTCGCTCTACGCATATCAATATAAATTATTTTATTCTTGTCTCCCCGACGATATTGTGGTTCATTCCCCCACCTGAACAGTTTTCCCTCGTGCTTCCCCATGCAACCTGACTGCGGCTCCGCAACTGGCAACCGTACACGCTTTCGAATAATCAAACACTGTCTGATTCTTCATAACAAATCACAAGCAGAAATTAATACAATCTAGCAAAATCCATCTAGTTAATATGATCTATGGTTCGACCCTTTTTAGAACAATAGGCTAGAGGTGTCTAAAAATTTCTAACTCTTGGATGAATGATCCTTAAGCATGATAAAGACATAATCCTCAATAGGCTTGGCATGTTATTTGATTACATGCTCTTGGATAATGATAGAGGATGTTGAAACTAGATCATATAAATTGATTTCACTTTATAAGGATTTTTCTATGATTTTCTAGAGATTTTTGAAGATTGAACTTAGAAGTTGAAACTTATGTGATCATGGCTTTAAAACAAGAATTAAGTGAAGAACACGAAACTCATGGATCAAGGGGATTAATCATACCTCTTGGATGACGAAAATGAGCCAAGTTCCAACACTTTTTCTTCACAAAATGTTAAGCTTTCACTTGAAGGAAATTAGAGAAAGTTAAGAGAAGTTTTTGAAGTTCAAAGAAAATGTGATGGATGGCCATGGAGGAGTCTTCTTAGGCGTGAGGAAGGAGGGATAAGGTGGTCCAAAAATTTTCACTTAAGGGACAAAATAGTCATTTCACTTAGGGACAAAATTGGAATTAAAACAAAAGGCCATGGGCAAAATGGTCTTTTCACCTTGAAAGTCACCAAAATATCTAGATATTTTGATGATTGTGATGAGTCATGAGGGCAAGGATGGGTTTTCATGAATTCCTAAGGGCAAAACGGTTTTTTCCTTTAGGGACAAAATGTCATTTATGAAAAAGACCAAGTGTATTTTGGTCTTTTCCCAGTGTGAACGCGTTAAGATATTTTCGTTTTTCATCATGACACCAGCATGCCTTCCTAGTTGATGTGACCTGATGTGACTTCAAGTTTATCCGTTAGCGGGTCCCGGTAAGTCCGTATTCAGCTCCGTTCTTCACCAGATTTAAGATTTCGCCCGTATAACATATATTAAATTCACTTTTTAGTGCGAAAAACCAATTTTACCAAAGTTGTTGGAAATTCGATTCTAAGCCTAACTGTTTCGTTCACGAGTCGATGAAAATCTTCCTGTCAGTGAAAACGCAGACCGGGCTCCGTCTGAATTTTCAACCCAAAATTTAATCGTAGCTCTCTAAGATGAAGTAGAGTATGAATGTGGTCCTAGTTTATTTAAATTCACTTTCTCAACTTTAGATAAAAAAATGTAAAATCAATTATATAATTTACCGATATTAAAAGCAGTGAAAATCGGGGTGTTACATGTCATCCGAAAACTCACAAAAACTGGTTCCACACCCGAACAAGTCCACACCGGAACAGGTTCTACGTCGGAACGGAGTTAGTTTGTCCAAGAAACCGAACCGCTCTCCGTGACCAATAAGAGTGCATCTCCCTTCCACACCGGAACCGAGGTTTCTTGGACTCCTCGGAACGTTAGACTGGAACGTGGAAAGCTCAGGGATTAGTCAGGCAAACCAGACTGGATCGGGTGTCACGACAGGATTGGAGCTACCTCATCCGTCACTGTAAACTATTCCCAAGACCAGCAACATCCCCAAGGTCACTCACTTGACCGCCCCTTCTACTTTCCGTACCCGCACTCAGGTACAACTAACCTCATATGACATTGGCAACCCATACTACCTGTCATACGGCCTCGCCACTTGGCAACTGATGATATTCAACAAAATGGGTTTGATACTGGATCTCACGCCTAAACACCCAATCAGAAACAGCACGATGCCACCGCATCCACACTGCCACAGCCTTGACGCAACGCGTCCACGGGCCAGAACGTAAACATCATGGCCACAGCCTCGAACATTCACCATAACAGCAATGGCATCATCCACGGTATCAATCCGATAACAACACGGCACACAACCAAACTTAATGCTAATCGGCATTCAGCCACAACACTCATCATCATAACATTATGGCATACAGCAATAATACCAACAATAGTAATATCAACAGCAACACATAGTAGCATATCATACACCAAGTAGCATTTAGGCACGTATATAGATAGCAATAACATCAATTAACATCACAGCAGTCATACGAAGCAGATCATCCTCAATCAACAGTTCACTAACCAAGGGTTTCCAAACTTAATCGTGATAGCCCAAAGCATACTAAACCTAGGGTTTAGGTACTTTATAAGGGCTCAACCACTAGTAGGGTTAGGGCTTCCCTACTCATAGCAGAAAACACATCTACGCTACTCTCGTCTTCCCAACGGTAGCAGTACTTTTTCTCCCCACCTGAACAACTAGCGCGAATCTCGATACGATCACGAACATGTTTGCCCACATAGCAAGCACGCGAAGAACAGCCCCAAGCTTCTCCAACAGCCGTGGCCTTAAGCTCCAATCCACAAGTAGTCACGTGCGCAAACTTTGCCCTAATCACGAGCACAACACAGATATAATAGTTTTAGCCCTAGGGCAAGCTCAAAGATCAAAGAAGAAAGGTAAAGACTTGAAGAACCACAAAGAACACGTGTTAGGGATTCGAATTTACCTTAGGCGAATCGAGAAACGAATCCGTTAAAGTTGTAGAAAAATTACCCGCGTTCACAACCGTGCAGTCAGAATCGCTTTCCGATACTTCGATCGCCTTGAAACAAGCTCTCTATCTCTCTAGAATTCTCAGAGTCTCTCTCTCTCTAGCCTCTGGAACACTTAGAAGTTTCGTGCCAAAGTGAGAAGGACGAGGAAACTCATCCATCTTGACCCATTGTGCACGCTTAAGTGTGGACACTTTGCATGCTTGAGCATGCCCACGCTTGAGGGTGGGGCTCTGTCACGCATAAGCATGGAGGCTCATCCACTTTGTCCTCTCCCTGGCTTGACACGCGTCCCACAAGCGTCAAAACTCAGGACAGCTGGCACGCACACTCAGCACGCTTGAGCGTGAACAAGACCAACACTTGAACGCTGGCACGCTAGGGCATGCTCCCTTCCCACGCTTGAGCGTGCTGCTCAGCTGGGAAGAGCTTTCCAAACTTCTGACTTCAATTGTTTCTCGTTAAACACCTTAGGCACATCCAATCTTGTTCAAGCCTATCCCAAAGCTTCCAACTAGGTCTTAAACAATCACAAAACAACTCACACGAGCATACAAATCCCTAATCGAGATTAACCAACTCGATTAGAGTCACAGAAAATTGGGATGTTACAAAAAACATGATCCATTCCTATTTAGTTACCAAAACCTAACAACGGGCAAACTTCTCCAACATATATGAACTTCTCCAATTGCAATGAACGTAATTCCAATTCATGAACAGTAAAAGTTAACTATTATTCTTGTTTTTGTTGCGCCAAAAATCAAATAATTGAATGGAAATAGCAGTTTATTGAAAGAAAAACAAACAAACAGGACATGATTTTCAATTAGTGTAAGACAAACCTATTTTGCAAGGTTGCAAGCACGATCAGGGGAGTTAAGAATCTCATAGTAAAACACAGAGAAGTTGAGAGCAAGACCCAACCAAAAGGGTGAGTTGGATGAAGCTTACCATTCGCAATATCCTACACCGAAAGTCAAATTTAAACATAATAAAACAACACACTCGCGTAATTAACCATCCATTTCAAAATGAACAAAAATCACATACTCAAAATTGACATTATTCCAGTGTAATAGAGCCAATCATGAAATCAAAAATCGCAAATCTGGCTAATAAATGGCATAGATCTAAATACCTGAGCGAGTTTGTAAGCGTTGAGAGTGTTCTCGGCGGCGTCCTTGCGCTCTCCGCCGGTTTTGAACTCGGCGAGGTAGCGGTGGTAGTCACCTTTCATCTTGAGGTAGAACACCTCACAGTCACAGGAGTTGGCAGAGAGGATGAGGCGTGAGTCGAGTAGCTTGACGATTCCGTCACAGATGTTAGAGAGTTCCCCCTCGATCTTGGATCAGTAGTCGCGGATGGAAGCGTCGTGCTCCTCGTTGCCTCGGCTCTCCTTATTCTGATCGATGGAGGATATGATGCGCCAGGAAGCGTGACAAGCTCTGGTCACGTTCTTGTAAGAGACAGAAAAAAGAATGAGTAAGGGTGAAAAGCTTCAGATGAGAAGAAAAAAATAATAATAAAAATTGAAACTTTTCAATTTTTTCACACAGAGCCAAGCACAAGAAAAATGTAGGTAAGAAGAGTAGCATAAACCGAAGAAAACCCACCTGCGAAATCGAAACAAGTCATGGTAGCCGCACGCGCCGCTGACGGTGACCCTGGGGTTGCTTCTTGATACGATCATGGAAAGCATTCAAAGAGGATTCTCCTACTTCCACAATGGAATGAAGCCACATGATTAGGACCTTATAATAAAAATAGATTTATTTGTAACGGAAGTAGTTTAGGACTTTGTAATAAAAGTGATTTTACAAATAAGCACTTTAGGATAGCTTAAAAACTTGGGCTTAGGATGATTAGGCCATTTTGGGCTATCAAGCCCAACCTGCACAACCTTAGTGGGCCAATTAGCAAATCCAAGTCAAACCTATCTCACTATTTCGACTATATATGGAGTTATAGACTTTCAATTGTGATGATCTTGGATGCGTTGGAAAGATAAGAGGATTATCTACAACTCGTATTTCAGGACTCAAGACCAGATTCGGAGTGTATCATGCCTACAACGGGACTACAAGTTTAGAACATTGTTTTGACTAGATTTGACTTAGTTAAGCTTGTAAATTGGGCTTAAGTGTTCCAAGCCCATTAGGACCTGGAGAAGTGCGGCCATGACTAAGCTAGATGAGCCTTCCCTCCATTTATTTCATATAAATAGGTTCATTATACTCAAATTTTGGAACTAATGAATCATTTGAGGAATTTTCCAAATTGTGAGTTGGGAGCTTCTCCTCCTAGCAAGTTCTAACTTGAACTTTTAGTTCTTATCTTGAAGAATCCTCTTCAAGTGGTGAACACAATAAAGGCTTATCAATCAATCTCATCTCTATGGATTGAATGTGGCGCCTACCATCTTCTCCCATTTCTATTCCCCTTCATCTTTTCCCTTTCTTTTACATTCTTGAAATTTAATTTCAAGCATAGGTTCCGCCATTTCCTTTGATCTAGGATTCGTTTTCAGTATTTACATTTCCGCAATTTACTTAATGCAAATTCCACTACCTTTTTTATCTTTGATCTCACTTGAGATTAATCTTGATCTTCCCCTGAGTCTTTTTATTTTCCTAATTGAATTCAACAACTACATATATGAATTCACAAATTTACTCAAATGAAGATCCTACTATGTTTGATCTACATCATTTGGTATCATGAGCTAGTTCTTTGAGCTAGATTTGTGAATTTTTTATCAAAATGTTTTTTTAATTCAAATTTTGGCGCCAAGAACAAAGCCTTGGGTTGTACTTCAACATAAGTCATAGATCCTTGATGCAATTTTCATTCATCAAGTTGATTTGTATAATTGATAGTGTTTAGAGCCAATTGGATCAAGAAAATTGTTGATCAATAGTGCAATTGTGTGAAATCACTTGATTTTGTTTGAATTTTAGCGCCAATTTTGAAAGCAATGGCTGCACATTATGATGTAAGTCTCGGCCTTGCATGAATCATTGTGATCTAAAGGTTTGAGCATCTGTTGAGTGTAATTAGTGGTGAATTCATTCAAATCTAGCGAAATCCATAATAAATTGTGAAAGACCAATCAAATCCGAGTTGAATTACTCACTTTCGCATCTTATGGTGTTCTTGAAGTACTTCACGATCTTCAAAGTGTTCTTCAATGATCCTTGAATTAGAATTGGGTAGATCTTGATGATTTCCTAATTGTTGAGTTAAGTTGTTTCTCAACTACTTGGAAGAAATATCTTAATTTCTAATTCAACTTTTTGCTATTGAATTACTCTTGGAAATTTGTTTTCTATACTTAAAGATGATTACAAAATTAATTTCCAAGTTGTACATTTGAATGTTCATCTTTTGTTCTTGATAGAAGACTTTTTGATCTTGTTTTGACTTGATAGTCAACTTTGAGGTGTTTTTAAAAGTCAAATGGCAATTTTGTAAAAACAATATCTGATTAAAAAAAAAGAGGAAAAAGAGCCCAAATCTGGAGAGAAAAAAATCCGAGGGCCAAAGTGTAATTTCAAAAATTTTTGGGGCAAAAGTGTAAAGTCCTAAAAAATTTGGGGCAAATTTGTAATTTTTGAAAATTGTCCAGAATTGAAAAAGACAGCCACTTCATTTTTAATTGTTGTTTGGGGCCTTCTTCGTTGTAATTTGAAAAAATATTTTGGTTTGCAATTTTGGATCATTGAAAAACATAAACACAATTGTTCTTCCTACCTTCTTGTTTTTGTTAATCTTCATATCAAAAAAATATTTTCATGTTGTCTCAAAAACAATTCCATTTAAGTAGTACTTTTTCTTCTAGCTTTTCAGTTTGTCTTTCCAACTCTTTGGTTTTGTCTTAGAAGTTTTCAAAATTTGTTTGAAATTCTTTGGTTGATTAACTTGATTGTTAGCCTCTTGGATTGTGTTTCTTATTACTTACGTAGAACAATTGTTCAAGTGAAGAATACTTGTCAAAAGGACTAGCACGAGTGGTAAAATAGAAAAGCGATCATTAGATAAAAAGTCTTGAATTGTGTGAAACACGAGTGTAAATCACGTGAGTGAGGTTGGAAGTGCCTAAGATGTTAAATGAGAAACCAGGAAAGTCAGAAGTTTGGAAAGCTCTTCCCAGCTGAGCAGCACGCTCAAGCATGGGAAGGGAGCACGCCCTAGCGTGCCAACACTTAGACGTTTCCATGTTGCGCGCTCAAGCGTGCTAAGTGCGTTTGCCACATGGTGTGCTTTCTGACGCGTGTGCAACACGTGTCAGGCTAGGGTGAAGGCGGAGTGGACATGATTCCATGCTCAAGCATGGAGAGTAGGGCTAGACAGAAATTATCGACCCGCCCGAAACCCGAACTGTCCAAGACAAATGTTGGTGCTGCGGTCGGATTGGAACGGGTGTCGGGTACCCGGGGTAAGAAGAAAGAGTTAAGAATGGGTTTTTCGGATGGGTTTGGTTCTGCAAAATAAACCCATCGGTGCCCGAACCCGTTCGAAGCATAATGCATGTTGCGTGTTGTAGTGTCCCATCTAATCATCTATCTATTATTCACATTTTACAATGCTCCACTTTCTATCACACTGAAAAGCCTTTTTTTTCTCCTTTTCTTCTCTTTCTCTCTTCCGTTGCATTTGAAAAGCCTACATTTTTTTATTCCTTTGTAGAGCCCACCTTCACTATCATTATCTGGATTCTTCACTGCTTCTCCAAGGCATCGTCTCCACCACCTGTTGACAACTCTGTGACTCTCACTCTGCCTCCTTCTCTCTCGGCGGCTCATCTCGCGTTCATCGTTGGCCTTCTTCTTGCAACGGTGATTCCGCCTCACGGTACCAAATCTGCAAGCACAAGGACCAGACTTGAAGAAGCTTTCGAGTCTTGAGGCGAAGATCTTATTGGTTCGTTGCAGATCTGCCTTACTTTGGTTCGTTGCAAATCTTCCAAAGATCTCATTTGCCGCCTTTGCTTCGACGAAGAAGACTTATCTTTAGTTCTAGAAACTTCACTACTTCTCTTTCTTTTTCAAGTTTGAAGCTTTTCTGCGTTTATGTATTGTTGTTCTTGAAATTTTTTTTTTTTTGGGATTATTTTGATAGTTTGATGTGTTTTTATGTTTTTGGAAATTCAATCGTTTTCAAGTTTGAAGCTGTTCTGCGTTTATCGTTGTTTTTCGGCTTTTTTTTTTTTTTACACTTTTTCTATTTGATGAAACTCGCTTGTCACCCGCTAAACCCGCCACCCGATCCGTTCCCAAAATTGACGAAAAAGGGCTGCATATAATCCTATTCGGTTTTGTTCGGATTGGGATTTTTTGGTCCAAATCCGACCGAAACCGACCGTTGTCCACCCCTAGTGGAGCGAAGCCCACGCTCAAGCGTGGCTTTCCAGCACGCTCAAGCGTTCTCAGAAGGATCACTTAAGTGAAGATTTTCACTTTCTTCTTCACTTAGTCATTTTCACCTTCTTCCAGCTCGAGATGTAGAGAGTATAGAGAGAGGTCCGAGCTCTTAAAGAGAGAAACTCAGATTTCAAGGCGATCGAAGTACCGGAAGTAGATCGTGAAAAAGTTTTCTACAACTTTGATGGGTTCGTTTCTCGATTCGCCAAAGGTAAACTCGAATCCCTAACACGCGTTCTTAGTGTTCTTCGTGGTTCGTTGAGTCTTTACCTTTCCTCCTTGATCTTTGAGCTTGCCCAAAGGCTAAGGCAAAGTTCGCGTTCGTGATTGCTCGAGGAATGGAGCTTAGGCCATGACTGTTGAGAGGAATTTGTGGCTGTTCTTCGTGTTCTTGGGTGCGTGGGAGAGCGTTTTAGTGTTTGTGTGGATATTCACGCCAAGTGTTCAGGTGGGGAGAAAGAGTACTGCTATCGTCGGGAAGGCAAGAGTAGTGTAGATGTATTTTCGGTTATGTGTAAGGAAGCCCTAACCCTACTAGTGGTTGAGCCCCGACAAAGTACCTAAACCCTAGGTTTAGCATACTTTGGGCTATCACTGTTAAGTTTGGAAACCGTAGGTTAGATAAGTTTTGATTGAGGATGATATATTTCGTATGACTACTATGGTGATGATTGTTGTTGTTGCTATCTGTATACGTGCCTATATGCTACTTTGTATGTGATATGCCTGTTATATTGTTGATGTTGATATCATTGTTGTTATTGACATGCTGAAAGTTGTGATGTTGGTGTTATGGTGGAATGCCGGTTAGCGTTAAGTTTGGTTGTGTGCCGTGTTTGTTATCAGGTTCATACCGTGGATGGTGTCATTGCCGTTGTGTTGACTGTTTGAGGTTGTGGCCGTGTTGTTTGAGCTGTGGTTCGTGAACGCATGGTGTCGAGGTTGTGGCCGTGTTGATGCGGTGGCATCGTTTGTTGCGGATTGAGTGTTAGGCGTGAGGTCTGGTATCAAACCCGTTGAGGGGGGTGTGATAGGTAATATGGGCTACCAAGTGGCAAGGCCGTATGATAGGTAATATGGGCTGCCCACGTCATACGAGGAGGTTAGTTGTACCTGAGTGCGGGTACAGAAGGCGAAGGGAGCGGTCAAGTGAGGGACCTTGGGGATGTTGCCGGTCTCAGGAATAGTTTACAGTGATAGATGAGGTAGCTTCTATCCTGTCGTGATGCCCGATCCAGCTCGGTTTGCCCGACTAATCCCTGAGCTTTCCATGTTCCAGGTTGACGTTCCGAGGCGACCAAGACACCACGGTTCCGGTGTGGAAGGGGGATGCACTCTTATTGGTTACGGCGAGTGGTTCGGTTTCTTGGACAAACTAACTCCGTTCTGACATAGAACCTATTCCGTGGTGGACTTGTTCCTGTGTGGAACCAACTTTGTGAGATTCGGCTGACATGATGCATGGGATTAGTATCTCGGTCTGGAGGACTGATCTGAGGGTGCGACTTATGGAGATGGATGTTTGCGCATATGTTGTCTAGAGAGACGTGTGGATGTGTGAAATATATGTTGTATTGTTATTCATGCTATCTGCTACTTGTTATACTTATCTCCCTACCGTTTTCTTGTCGTTTGGTGTTATTCATGGTTCGCGTGAAGATGAAGAGCCAGCTAAGAGAGACGATGGACCCGAGGGTACACCCTTTCATCATGTCGGTACCGAGGATATCGATACTGGGGCTGAAAGAGATTATCTACCATGACGAGATAGGGTGGGGTGTGGACCCCTCTACCTACTTGATGGTCTACACAGGACCGGTCAGCATTCTCTTCAGAGGAGGGGCATCTCACGTGGAGGATCTTGTAGGATCGTTCAAAGTCGTCTAGCTCCTTCCCTTCCCGCGGATTTGGCACCCATAGAGGTAGAGAGAGCATGACTACTGGTGGGCAGCGCCACAATCTGCAGTGGTATCCAGTAGGCGAGGATTTGTCTACAGAGGTCAGCCGAGGCGTACCAAGCAGGACCTGAGGACGTATCGGAGACATCGTATTGTTGTGTCGAGTTCCTCATCCGAGTACGAGCCTACGCGAGTCTATAGGTGTACTCATGGAGAGGGGCAGGGTAGCTCAGGTCATCCTCATCATTGATGGTGAGGGCCTGCCAGTGCGTCTCTAGGATGGTGAGGCGAGGTTTTGATGTATTTTGAGAGTGGGTTGGAGGAGTGCTGGAGAGCTGTGAGGGTCTTTCTTTTGGCTGTGATGTATTTTTCATTTATCCCGTCTGTTTTGTACGGATCGCATGTATATATATGTACAGTGCCCTACCGATGGGGCTACGTTTATGCATGGTTATATATGTATAGTTACTTTATGATTGCGCTTTACTCTGATGTTTTCTATGCTTTCCGTATGTTACATGTTTTATTGCGTCCGTTTCTGCAACGTTGTTTGAATATCACGTTATCGCTATAATACGGTAAAGCATGGTTGATAATATAAGGCTTGGGCCAAATGGGATTATCCCACATATGTGGGGTCGTCTCATTTTGGTGGTATCAGAGCGTTGAGAACGTTCTGCAGCTAATAGGATGACTTCACATTCTGTGGGGTTGTCTCAGTATTATGGTATCAAAGCAGTTTAGTTCTATAAAGGACGAGGTCTGGAACCATTACTGTGAGTCTAGAAAGTTTACTGGCTTCAACGGTTGATACACGCGTTGTATCAAATGAGTCTGGTTTTGGGTAGAGTGTCTGATGCGTGAGTTATTGAAATGTGATAACTGTTTTCTTTCATAAGGCATATGATATGTTTAACTGTTAAGTATTATTATATGTCTTATGAATTGGAACTGATAGCTCTTTTTGACAGGAAGCTAAATGGCTCGTGGACGAGGAAGAGGAGGAAGGCCGGCTGCGACCGGAAACAACAACAACAATGACTACTCAGGGAGAGGAAGTGGTGGTGAAAACTCTGAAGCGATGAGGGCCATGAGGGACTTGGCTACTGCAATGATGCAGCAAACTCAAAAAACTGCCCAGTACATGCAGAGGCAGGAAGAGAGAGGTGAGGTAGGATCAGCTGCATGCCATAAGGGGAGAGGAGACTGTGGACACAAGTCTCAATGCTTTTATGAAAGGGAATCCTCCACAATTCCACGGGGAGTACGATTGTGGAGCTGCAGAGATGTGGCTACAAGAGATAGAGAAAGTATTCCTGGTCATACACTGCAGAGAGGATTGGAAGGTGATGTATGTTGCGTTCATGCTGCTAGGCACAGCAGAGGCTTGGTGGGAGAACAAGCTCAGGCTGTTGGAAACAGAAGGCAGAGTGACCACTTGGAACTTATTCCGGGAATGCTTTTTTGAAAAGTACTTACCAAGAAGCGACAGACAAGAGAAGGAGAAGGAATTCCTGAGCTTGAAATAGGAACAGCTGTCAATTGGCGAGTACGAGGTGAGGTTCGAAGCGTTACTCAAGTTTTCGCAATTCTACCAAGTTCATCCCGATAAGGAATGGGTATGCAAAATATTCGAGGACAGGTTGAGGCCCGAATTAAAGAGGACGATGCTACCCTTCAACATCAGATCTTTTCCCGAGCTCGTGGAGAAGTGTACAGTCTTAGAAGGTCATGATAAGACAGAGACAGTCCAACCACGAACTAAAAGTGGTGGACCAGTGCGAAGCAGTGGCCAACGAGGTAGAAGTGGAAGGTCCCACCAGAGGGTGAGACCATATGATCGCTCAGCTCAGTATAATGTTACTCATGGAGGAAGCAGTTCCAGTCAGGGGCAACATGAGTTTAAGACCTGTTTTCGATGAGGAGGACCGCATCTAGTCAAGAGCTGCCCAAGGACCCAGCACATCCGGTGCTTCAATTGCAACCAAATGGGTCATTATGCGTCAGATTGCAAGCCCAGAGTCAGCAGAAGGGCTCGGTTTCAGCAACCAGGCAGAAGGGCCCAGAGCAATGGCGTGAGGTCACAGGGTGCAAGCCAACAGAGTCACGCACAAACCACTGGACGAGTGTTTGTCGTTAGCGGATCTAAAACCTCTCGATGCCCTGATCTGATACAAGGTAAATGTCTAGTCTCTGGTAAGCTTCTATCTGTTTTATTTGATTCGGGAGTTATGCATTCTTTTGTTTCGATAGAATGTATGGATCATCTAGGGTTACCTGTTTCTTTACTGCCATACGACCTTACTGTTTCTACCCCTACTGGTGAATCTTTGACCACCCTATTTGTATGCCTTAAATGTGCTATCACCATAGAAAACCGCTCATTGATCTTATCTGTTTGCCAATGCAACAAATAAATGTTATCCTAAGCATGAATTGGCTTTCGGCCAACCATGATGTGTTAGACTGTTCAAACAAAAACCTCTGTTTTTCAAAGCAATTTGGATTGATGCTGTAATACTCATAGTTTTAATAATTTCAATTATAAGATTTAAATAATGTCCTGCCCGGTAAGTTTAAAAAAAATTACTTGTGTAAAGGTTCCATGATTTTTTTTGTTTTATAAATATTCTTTGTAAAATAATAAAGTATGATATAATCTAAAAATGCTCTACGATTTTTTTAGAGAATTAAATAAATATTTTAAGACATAAAAGTATTTTTGCCCAACTCTAATAACCGCTTATTTTAATAATTATGATTATGTCAATAAATAATATATTAAGTGATAATTAATTTAATTTATGATGTGTAGTAATTAATTTATGATATTAAGACATCAATAAGGTAGTGCATAATTTGACATACCCTTAACAAGTTAATTAAAATTTAACTAATAAGTTAATATTAATTTTTGGGTGTTGTCCATAATGTCCTTTCAGTGAAGGGCATTATTTTCCAATGCCTTAGGATTTTCTTTTGGTTATAAAGGGGAGCTTACCTCTTCCGCCTCTGAATTCTTGCCAATTGTCAAAAAAGGGCTTAGGGTTTGAGGTGAGAGAGCTTGGGGAGAAGAAACCATTGGAGAAGCTTGAAGCTTTTGTTCTCATCTCTTCCCTTCTTTTTCGGTTTTATCTTTGGAGGCTCAATAACATCAACCCAAGGTAAGGGATTTTGTGTGTTATTTGTGATTTTCGTATTATTGGTTTGGGTAAATGCTAAGGATAAGTAGATGTATGATTTGATTGATGAAATGTGGTATGAATGTCGTTTTAATGTAATCTATTCATGAGATGAGTTGATTTGAATATTGTTGTTGAAACATGCTCATAATATGGATTAAACATGAGAAAAGAAGCACCTGGGAAAGTCCTGCGTGAAAAAAAAAAAAACCGAAATGGCTTCGTATGTGTTGGGCAGAGTGCGCCTGTGAGCAAATCGCGAAGGCAGGGGTCTAATGGTTTTTTTTTATTGTTCTTCTTTTGACTGCAATATGCAATACTTCTGGAACTGAAGTGCATAATATCATGACTTACTTTTTAAACACTGTCATTTTTCAAGGACCTTAGTTGTAAATCTGTTGTTGAGTATAACTTCTCTACTTTTATTATTCAATGTGGCACCTTAATCATTATTTCATTAAATGCATTGATATAATCAAATGTTGGGAGAAGTAGATAAGAGAGAGTAAAGATTTATACATCCAAAACTATAATAATGGAGCCCTCTATTTCTTTTGAGAAATGAAGAGGATCTTTATCGAGGGAAGGCCATCATCCGAAATAAGTATACTGATGGACATTTTTTTTAAATCAATGATATCCATATTGAATGTTTCTTTGTGCATGTATAATAGATATGAGTGGGAGAGTTTAATTTCTTGGATCTAGTCCTTTGACTAAGGACATGAATGGCGTGACATCTACCAATGTATCAGAGCATCTTTATTATGTTTGGTTTGCTTCATCTGTCTATATATATTAACTTTTGTCCATAATATTTATATAATATAGAATGTAGGTTATAGGGATTTGTTTTAAGATTTTAGAAGTATGATAGTTAGTTTGGATATATTTATTGTATTATAGCTTGAGTTTAGATAAAATGGGGTGTATGTTTGATACTGATTAATTAAGGTAAAGAGATAACTAATGTTTTTTTTTTTTTAATCATAATATGGTCTATGTTAGAGGAAGTGTGTGGTAGAGATGTTGTAAGTATACTCATGAGATGTATAATTAATGGTAGTTGGTGTGATGATATCTAGTGTGGTGATGATAGACTTATTAGCTTTTATTTATGTTTATATATTGATTATTTTGAGCTTTGACGGTGAGATATAATTTGAAAAATAATATGTATGATGATAAAGATGATGCTATGAAGCTTTGCCACTTATTCTCTTAGATAGTGTTTTGACGATGAGAAAGTGATATATGTTCAATAAGTGATGTGATTTTCTAAAGAATACATACTAGTATTATGGGATTGTTTATATGGCTTGGAATTATGCTATGGAGATAAGAATATCTCATGTTGATATTATAGTTTATGGTAATAATATAATTATGTAAATTGGTTGGGTATGATTATTGAGAAAGGTACTTAGTGCAATGGATTGATATAGTAATCTTATGAATATTTAGATATCCGACTGGAGGGGGTGTGACACCCCCTTCTGGGACATCATATGGTAACCCGTTTCAGAAAATAAAATTTTAGTAAATTAAAACTATTTCAAAAGACATCCAATCGAGTGGTTATAGAAATCTGATGCCATAAGCAAAACAGAACAATCATATAAAATAAATTGATATTCATCATTTGTAATAGTAACACAACCTCATCATAAGGCATATATCATTTTCCCAATCTTTTCGTACGTCATACGTACATCAAAAATCCTAAGAGCTGGTCTAATACAGGAACATCTAAAGACGATAGAGTATACTACCTAGTATACTTCAAACCCATGAGCCTAAGCCTCGTTGTCGCCAGTCCACACATCCTTGTCGTCGACGTAAAGAGACTCCAACTTCGGGGTCCCGAAGTGACCCAGAGATTCGCTGAAATGCATCTGTACATGTATCCAAAAACACAACAGGGTGTCCAACATGTACAGGCATGGATAAAATACCAATATATGGATTCAAACAAGATAACTATATGCATTGCACATCAACAGCATATAGGCATATATAATCATTACGTATAAGATTCTACTGGATAAACAAGTAGTATATCATAGGGTCTCATACCCGACAGTCATCATCATTTTCAAAAGAAATGCATGACACTTCAATATTCATCATCTAATTCTTTACTTAATCTCCGGAGATCCCAACTTCGTTTCTATCAAGCTGATCAAGCTCGGCTGCCCAACATTGGACATACCGTAATACCATAGCAACATTGCCCTACGCAAGGCACAGTGATCATCAATATGGTTTTCATTGTCCACCACGGCACAATGATACAATGTAACATGAATATCCTGGCCACCAAGATATCATGATTAACCTAGGCACGTCTGCCAATTAATGCATGTAAAACCTTTGTTTTCGTAAGTTTTTCTGTTTCGTATAATTATTTCCTTGTTGACTCTCAAGGCTATCAACCACCACAACTTTTAGACTTTTAAGTCTTTCCAATATTTAATCAAACAGCTCAATTATAAAGCCTTTAGACACTTAGGTCTTTTTAACAATTAACCAAAAAGGACACACAGTTCAACAACTCAATCACAAAACCATAGACCGATGCACCATTCCTAGGTTCATGGTGAAAGAAATCAACATTCACCTTAAACAACGTTCATCACAACATAAAGAGGACATACAGTCCACAGGACACAAAGTCCACAACACCGTGACACGGATCTCAGATCCAGGTGCCATTATCACAAAACACTAGTATCTCGACGTCTCGTTTACTAGGTTCACGTTTCAACGTTCCACCGTTTTTCATTCTATGAAACACAAATCCAAAACAAAATCTCCGCAACTCATCCAAGTTGTCGGAATTAACATCGTTGGGAAAAACTCGTTTATAGAAAATCCTTTCCGTTTGAAATTCATTTATAAACCATCGAATTATCAATAAAACTTATTTTCGCTTGAAAGCCTTTTTCCAAAACATCATTTTTTTTTTAAGAAAGCATTTGTGACTAAATCACTGTCCAAAGTAGTATTACTGTTTTTCAAAAACACTTTCCGTAAAACTCTTCTGAATTAATCAACGTTTAGCATTTTTAAACACGTTCTAGATTAAAATCAACGTTTCCTCTTAAATTAATTTTCTCAACCCAATAGCTAACCTATTTTCGAAAACTAACTTTATATTTTACTTTAGGATTCCTTTCGTAAAACTAACATCATTGAAAATGTTCCAATGTTTTCCAATCAAATATTTGGCGTTCCTTATGAAGCTTTTCAAGGCTTTTATCTCCTTTAATTAATTGAGCACTGACCACTGTCAGGCTTCTCAATCAACAATCAATATCAGCAACATTGCCACATCAACGTTATAGAAGATAATACAGTTTATAACATACATTAAAATACTATAACACATAACGGTAGATAATCAATCAACAACAGATAATTATCAACAGATAAAACAACAACGAAAAATAACTTAAACAACCACCACACAGTTCAAACCAAATTATACAGACCAATCAATGATAACATATAATTATCGAGAAAACCCTCAGGCAACTCCCCTTACCTCTTGAAGTTCCCGGTAAGTGAAAAGTTGTCCGATCGATCCGGAAGTCGCCCGGTTCCTCGTCCTATTACTTGTCGACAACTACACACAATCAATCAATCAATACAACAACTTTAAATCACAAAATTCCTACTATTCCTCTTCACCTATGGTTCGGCCATAACTACATTAAATAGCTAGGAATGTCCAAAAATTCCTATCTCTTGGATTTCATCCTTACTAGGTGTGGTAAGGCTAGATCAAAGCCTATTATACCAAAAATTGAACCAAAACCTCAACCTCCTACACACAGGGGTTTCGGCCCCAAAAATCCATATGAGCTAGGAAACTCATTTGTTTTCCAACTCTTGGATCATGGTAGAAAATCATGAACTAGGTTCAAAGAAAGTGGTTTGACATTAAAGGATTTTTCTACAATTTCTTATCGATTTTTGAAGTTCATGATTAAAACTAAACTTCCATGAATCTTTGAGATTAAAGAGAGAAATAGAGAGATTAAGAGATCAAGGAGGGAAGTTATACCTCCTAGATGACAAAGCTTGAGAAGCAAACAACTTTGTTTCACTAAAATCTTGAAGATTAGGAAGAAGTTTGGAGAGAAAGTGTTGAGATATGATGAACAAGTTGAAGAACAAGAAGAAAGAAAATGAGAAGAGAAAGAAGAAGAAGAGGAGGCTTGAGAAGTGAGAAGAAGAAAAGGTGAGGTGAGATATTTTTTCCACCTTATGGCAAACTTGTAATTAAGTTTAGGACGTTTTGGTAATTTCACCTCTAAGTTTATATCTAGATATTTTATTCTAGATGTAACGATGGTGATGATAAGTAATGATGATGATGATGATAAGGTGATGTGTCATGTGGCACAAGTATAATTCCCGCAGTTCCTAGGGGCAAAGCGGTCTTTTCTCGCCCTAAATATCTTAGATATTTGTAGAATCTTAATGATGACGTTGGTGAGTCATGGTGGCCACTCACTCTACCCTGGTGACTCGTGTCCCTAATCTAGTGTCCAGTTTTGTCCTCGCACGTCTGTTTGCGATTCCGTCGATTTCCTGATTTAGGGTTTTCGCCCAAGAATGTCGTGAGAACTTATTTTATTTGAAATTTATCAAAATCGCCGATATTGTTCGCAATTTTATTTCAAACCTAACTGTTTCGTTCACGAGTCAAAATTAGGTCGTCTGAGCAGTAAAATCATATTGTCAGTGTAAAAACGCAGACCAGACTCCATCTGAGTTTTCGACCAAAATTTAACCATAGCTTCCTACGATAACGTAGAGCGTGACTATGGTCTCGGATTATTTTATTTCACTCTCTAGACCCTCCAATAAAACACAAACGAATAAATACTGTTTAATTAAAACAGAAAGCTCAAAAGCTTGGAAAATCGGGGTGTATCGGGGTGTTATAGGGGGTATCTCCGATATATAAGCTAAATCTGTTGAGGTTGAGGACCTTAGCGAACAACCCCATAGTTGAGGAGGGATGTTGATAGCTGGAGGGGGCAATATCTCCGGGATACGAAATTAAAACTGTCGAGGCGGGGAACCTTAGTGAGCAACCCCAATTGGAACCCGAAAGACTCGATATATATATATATATATATATATATATATATATATATATATATATGTATATATGCCTTGACATGATTACTTAAAGTTTTGATGGATGACAAAAAGAAAACATCCCAGAAGGACTAGATTGCAAAAAGCAGAAAAAGTTATCTCAGACGGTCAAGTCTTTCAGAAGGGGTGAAGGGAATTTTAATATTTGTATTGTGTGTTTTAGATCATGTTGTACATGGTAGATAAAGCTCTCAAAATCAATCACACACACACACATTAAAGAGTAAAAATAAAACTTAATTGGCCGTAAGATCTTTAATTGGTAAAATCAATTAACAGCCGTTAAGTTTAAGTTCAGATGGTTTCTAAATGAAAATAATCGATTATATAATTATCATAATCGATTAGCATATATCTGAAAAGAAATTTTCTCGAAACAAAGAAGATGTAATCGATTACCATAATCGATTATATACATAATCGATTCCTTAATCAATTATGCTCATACGCGTAAAAATGACCTCTAAAACAAAGAACCCATAATTGATTATGATGCTACTGTCTCTTAATGTGTTTTGACTAAAAGGGGAATAATCAATTATTGAATTAAAATAATCGATTATTGAGCGTGGATCACATATGTTGGAAGTGGGCTTAACCTAATTCCTATGCGCCTAATTCTTTTCCTATAAATAGGATGCCTTGGGAACTGTTTCAAACACAACACTTGCTTCCTTATTTTTTATTGCGCTAACACTCTGTCAACAATTCTTTTTATCACTCTCACTAATATTACACTTTGATTACACTTACATTGAGAGAGAGCTTTATACTCCATATAAGTGAGATTGTAATTGTGCTTCAAGTTGTAATTTCTTATCTGCACTTTTGAGTGCTACATTTCTCCTTTATATTGTTCTTATTTGGGTGTGAGTCCCATAGTTTTTGAAAGAGAAGGTTTTTATCTTGAGACTCTGTCACTGGGGGAGGTGATATCCCTGGTCTGTGAAGGTTTCTAGCTGAACCTGATTTAAAAGCTAGTTATTGAGTGAAAACCCTTGATAGTTGACCTTGGGGACTGGACGTAGGCTACTAGGGTATTAGGTAGCCGAACCAGGATAAAACTGCGAGTCTTTCTTTTCCTCCTTACTATTAATTATTGCAATTTATTTTACGCCATTTACTTTCTGCAACTTTTACATTATTGCAATTTATTTCACGTCATCTACTTTCTGATACCTTTATTTTATTGCAATTTATTCAACACACTTTAAATACAAGTTATTTATTTCTAAAGTGCTTTGTTGTGCAAAAAGTTTTCAAAAATGCACATTACACACAATTCACCCCTCTTGTGTTTGAAGTCACTTGTCAACATATATATATATATATATATATATATATATATATATATATATATATATATATATATATATATATATATATATATATCTGTGTGTGTGTGCGTGTGTGTGTGACATGAGAAAAGAGTGAAGTGTAAGTCATTCCACATGTACCTAGTCTGAGGACAAGAGGTCCATTGTTGGTTATGCATGATTATGGTTAGGTTTTGTATTGTGAGTGTATGATATATTTGGGTATGCATTAATGCATGTGTGGTATCAATTCGCACTTGATTATGTATGATTGCATGTGTTTGGGGGAAACTCTCTTACTGAGTCAGTGACTCACCTCACGTTTACCTTTCAATTGCAGTAATCTCCGAAGGCGCCGGAAACCTTGGATGTCATGTGGACAGTTTTTTTTTATGCGTGGTACCCATAGTTTAAAGTTGTTTCTAGTTTAAGCAGGACTTTGTAATTTATATTTGTCTTTAGTTACTCTGATGTATTATATTCTTTATGTGATTAATGAATGTAATCTTTTACTTTGGATGAAACGGATTTATGTACGCTTGTGAGGTTGCAAAAAGGAAAGGAGAGTCTTTCCCTTGCGGCCGGTCATGGCTACGAAATTCGAGTCATGATAGATGCCTGCTGACGAGAGTATTCCGATGGGTGGATGATCAGACGGATGCGTTGTGCTGTTCTCTTTGGAGGCTAAGGAGACTCCTAGTGTCGGAGCTTTACCTATCTTGCGGGAGTTTCCGGTGGTGTTTCCCGATAAAGTTCCCGGACTGCCACCGGATAGGGAGGTGGAGTTTGCTATAGACCTAGTTCCAGGGACTGGGCCTATATCGATAGCGCCATATCGAATGTCTCCAATAGAGTTGGCAGAGCTGAAGAAACAGTTGGACAAGATACTAGGCAAAGAGTTCATCAGACCTAGTGCATTTTCGTGGGGAGTGTCAGTGCTCTTTGTTAAGAAGAATGGCGGAAGCTCAAGGTTGTGTGTAGATTATCGTCAGCTGAACAAAGTGACGATAAAGAACAAGTATATGTTACCACGGATAGATGATTTGATGGATCAGCTGAAGGGAGTAGCTGTGTTTCTAAGATCGAATTGTAATGTGGATACCATCAGATCCGGGTTAAGAAGGAGGATGTGCCAAAGATTGCTTTTCGGACTCGGTATGGTCACTACGAGTACTTAGTTATGCCTTTCGGTGTGGCTAATGCTCCTGCGGTGTTCATGGACTATATGAACAGGATCTTCTGACCATTCCTTGACAAGTTTGTTGTTATGTTCGTTGACGACATCCTTGTATAGTCTTCGAGTAGAGAGGAACACCAAGAGCATTTGAGGGCGGTGCTGCAAGTGGTAAAGGACCGGTAGTTGTATGCTAAACTATCGAAGTGCAAGTAATGGTTAAAGAAGGTTCAGTTTCTAGGCCATGTGATCTGTAAGGATGGAATCGTAGTGGATCCTGCGAAAGTCGAGGCAGTAGTGAGTTGGGGAAGCCCTAAGTCTGTAAGCGAGGTGAGAAGCTTTCTTGATTTAGCGGGCTACTATCGGCGGTTCATCAAAGGATTCTCAAAGATTGCGTTATCTATGACATAGTTGACGAGGAAGGGGAAGGCGTTCGAGTGGTCAGAGTTTCCAGGAGCTGAAGAGGAGACTGACCACTTCATCGGTGTTGGTGTTACCAGATCCTTTAGGATGATTTGATGTATACTATAATGTATCTTATCAAGGCATGGGATATATGCTCATGCAAGAAGAAAAGGTCGTGGCGTATGCCTCCAGGCAGTTGAGAGTACATGAGCGGAAATACCTAACGCATGATATGGCATTGGTTGCAATAGTGTTTGCACTGAAGATATGGAGAAACTATCTTTATGGTGCAAAGTTCAGTGTCTTTAGCGACCATAGGAGCCTGAAGTATCTGTTCGACCAAAAAGAGTTGAACATGAGGCAACGACGGTGGATGGAATTCATAAAGGACTATGAATTCGACCTGAAATACCATCCAGGTAAGGCGCATATAGTAGCAGATGCGCTCAGTTGGAAGTCACTACACGTGTCTGCCATGATGGTAAAGGAGCTAGAGCTGTTAGAGGTGTTTAGATTTCTAAATCTGGAAGCGGAAATCATCAAGGATAGGTTGAATCTTGGGATGGTTAGAGTAATTAGCGATTTCCTGAATCTTTTATGGAAGAGGCAAGCTGAGGATAAGTACCTCGAGGGTGTGAACCAATTAATAGAAGAAGGTTAGACTTCGGAATTCAGAGGAGGTAATGATGGTCTGCTTAGGTATGGTGATCGGGTTTGTGTGCCAGCGGATAGCGAAGTTAAGAATAAGATCTTGGAAGAAGCACACAAGAGCAAGCTAAGTTTTCATCCGGGGGCTACCAAGATGTATCAGGACCTGAAGAAGCTGTTCTGGTGGCCGGGGATGAAGAAAGATATGGCAGCGTATGTCCTAACCTGCCTGGTGTGTCAGAAAGCGAAGATTGAACACCAGAAGCCAGCAGGGTTGTTACAATCGATAGATGTCCCAGAATGGAAGTGGGATAGCATTACCATGGACTTTGTTTCTGGGTTGTAGAGAACTCAGAAAAGGTGTGATGCAATCTGTGTAATCATTGACAGGTTGACGAAGTATGCTCACTTTGTAACACCCCCCTCGAGTGCTACATGCTCTGACTCAAAATTGCGGAAAAACATTGAGAAAAATAAAACTCTGGTTGCTTTCGGAAAATACTATAATTAAATAGCTACGTTCAAAGACGTGGTTCTAAAAATTTTCTGCATGCATAGGCAAAACAAACTCAAGACAAGGAAATAAACTGCATAACATACATCAACGTTTCAGATTCATACTAGTATAATCATAACGTAAAATCAGGTCTAATATATTCTATTACAGACTTAAGACATAAGTTTAACATACGTGCAGCAAAATAATATAAGACTGCAACAAAAATAAAAAACTCCTATGCTGGTCGGACTATAGCAGCCATTGGGATAAAACCCAAAGTTAGCTTCTTCAAAAGACTCCGTCATCCGAGTCCTCACGTGTCCGCGGGGACCTAAGATCAACATCTGTACATGTGTTCCAAAAACACAACAGGGTGTCCAACATGTACAGGTAAAGGTGAGATACTCATATAATAAGTTTATCACGATAGCCGCACAGGCGACAAACAGCATAAACATCCACAGATAAATACAGTTATAAGAACGATTATTTATGTAATACAATACAACATCTCAAACACTATCATGAGTTATAATAATGCATGAGACTGCAATATCATCTTTCTAATTCATGTACTCCAGAGATTCTAACTTCCTTTTATCGAGCGATAGGCCGCAATAACACCTGCAACACAATTGTTCTCATGAGTCGGCCTCTCAATATAGGTCCGAACTCCAATTGTTCCAGGGTATCACGTCATAACCATATCATGAATAGTCCAGTCTCTGATCGAGTTCATTCGTGTTGGGTAGCCGACCACGGCACGGGGTCGCAAGGCCTCCGACCACTTGTCGAGTTTCGACACACAAAAAGCCCCTATAGACCTAGTGGTCTTAACTGGCTCAATTCTCAACTACGTAAGTTGTAGCTCGTTTTCAAATAGCACGTCTGTCGGTTCATGCATGTACACAAAAAGTTTTCTGTTTTCTTTTTCGTTCATTCTTTCATCTGTCGAGGCATATAGCCCACGACTCATTTTAAAGGACAGTAAGCCCGTTCAATCAAAACACAGGACGCGAAGTCCGAGTGCTCAATCCACAAAACATCGGTCACTAGGTTCGTGTTCATCTCAAAAGATCATCGTTTTTCCTTTTTGGTCTTATTCCATAAAACTGATTTGGAAAAACAAAACTCAACTTCATTTTTCTTGAAAACAAGACATTTCTTTATCCAAAAGAACATTTTCCGGGGAAAACACTTTTTCGTAAACAAATCGATTTCTAAATGTTCCACGTCTTTTTAAAACGCTTTTCTGAAACAAAACTCGCTTTGCACAACTTTCCACAAAAACCACTTTTTCCTTTTCAAAAGAACATAACTTTTCAAAAGGAAGATAACATTCCTTGAAAAAGCAACACGTTTTCCCAAAAACACCTTTTTGTTTTCAAAACTCGGTTTTCAAAACTTGATTTCGGTTTTTGAGTATTTTAATTATTTTATCGAGTCATAGCCAGTCCTATGCTCATCCAAGATATATATATATATAGGTATCAAACAGCCCATAATCATGACAAAATATCATCCAAGGCATCAATGCCACAAATCATCAATAAGCATACAAGTATGTTTCATTACATAAAACAACTTCATATAACATCAATCAAACAATCAACATTACATATAGAAATTAATACCATGAGGCTGCCAAACTCAAATGAACTACCTCCTTTTACCTCTCTAAGATGCTCAATCAAAACTCGAACGATTCTCGACTCCAGCTCCGGTTTCGTCCATGTCGCCTAAAACAATCAAACACAATTCAATTCTCAACAACAATCAACACAAGAAAACAACATCAAAACATAAATTTTCCCTCCCCCAAAAGGTCCAAGGTTCGGCCAAGAAAAGATAAAAAGGCTAGGGATGTCATTTGGTTCCAAACTTTTGGATGGTTGATTCATAAACTTGGTTAACACTAACGCAAGTCCTAATGCTCATAAAAATGAAACATGATTCATGGTTTTCACACATCAAGGTCTCGGCCATGAAGGGGGAAATTAGGCTAGGAATTGAGTTGGTTTTCCATCACTTGGATTCAAAGACAATAGGAAAGTTAAGGATAGAATCAAGAGTTAGAAATCAAAAATTTGAACAAAAACACTATTCCTCATGAACACTAGGGTTCGGCCACTTTGAGAAATAGGATGAGAGTTTGATCATATGCTCTTGGGTTTAGGTAGAAGATGATGAAGTGAGCTCAAAGAAATTGGTTTCCCTAAAAAGAATTTTTCTACAATTTTTTATGAATTTTTGAAGTTTTGGATCATAAACTTGATTTTCATGAAAACAAGATTTGATCTTGAGATTGGAAGAGATTCATGAAGCTAAGAGATCATAGAAGTGATCTTACCAAATAAAAGATAAAGATTAATTAAAGATTCAAACTTTTCTTCAAAAATTTTAAGCTTTTTCTCAATGGAAATGGTTGCTTTGGCTCAAGGAGGAAGAAGGAGTTTTGGAGCTCTCTTTGGGGTGGTTCTTGCATGAATGAGGGCTGAGGACTGGGGCTGACCAGCCTTAAAACAAGTCACTTAAAGGCAAAATGTCATTTCCTTCAAGGATGAAATGGTAAAAGTGAAAAAGGTTAGGGGTATTTTGGTCATTTTGCGTCCAAATATTTCCGAACGTCATGACGACTCTGTCATGCTCCCCCAAGTGATTTGACATGGTGTGACATCAAGATTATCCGTTTTCGGGTCCCGGTAAGTACATATGCAGCTTCGTTCATCACCCGATTAAGGATTTCTGCTCGAACGAATGTTAGGAATTGATTTTTTTTTTAAGTTAAACAAAAACGGAGGAAATAAAATTCTAAGACTTACTGTCTCGTTCATGGGTCCATCTGAGGTCTCTTGAGCAGTAAAATCATACTGTCAGTGTAAAAACGCAGACCGGGCTCCGTTCGAGTTTTCAGCTCAAAATTTAATCGTAGCTTCGTACGGTAACGTTGAGCATGAATATTATCTTGATTCATTTTTTTTTCATTTTCTAAGTCCTTGTATAAAATATATACTTAATTTTTCCTTTTATTGATATATATAAAGCAGAAAAAATCGGGATGTTACACACTTCTTGCCTATCAACCAGAGTTACTCTCTGGATCGATTGACTCAGTTCTACATCAAGGAGGTTGTGAGGCTGGATGGGGTACCTTCAAGTATAGTTTCGGATCGTGATCCGAGGTTTACATCGAGGTTCTGGAGAAGCTTACACAGTTCAATGGGAACTAGGCTAAGTATGAGTTTCTCTTGTCATACTCAAACGGATGGTCAGTCTGAACGGACAATTCAATCTTTGGAGCATCTCTTAAGAGCTTACGTGTTGGAGAACACAGGAAGTTGGGACGAGTGCCTTCCATTGATTGAGTTTACTTATAACAACAGTTTCCATTGAAATATTGGCATGGCGCCATACGAGGCACTGTATGGACGGAAGTGTAGGACTCCGTTGTGCTGGTTTGAGACTAGAGAAAATCAGCTGATAAGTCCAGAGCTGGTACAGCAAATGACAGAACAAGTCCGTGTGATCAGGGAAAAGATGAAGACCGCAAGGGATAGGCAGAAGAGCTATGCCGACAAGAGGAGAAGACCCTTAGAGTTTCAAGAGGGAGACCATGTCTTCATGAGAGTTACCCTAAAAGCTGGAGTGGGCAGAGCACTCAAATCCAGAAAGCTAACACCCAAATTCATAGGACCGTTTCAGATTCTTCGACGAATCGGTCCTGTAGCCTATCAGATAGCTTTACCACCAAATCTATCAAATCTCCACGATGTCTTTCACGTCTCTCAACTCAGAAAGTACCATCTTGATCCATCACACGTGTTAGAACCCGAATCAATCCAACTGAAAGAGAACCTAGAGTTTGAGGCTTTACCGATACGGTTAATGTATAGAAGGATCAATGAACTGCACGGCATGCACATACCTCTGGTGCAAGTGGAGTGGGACTCAATGACTGGTGATTCAACGTGGGAGCGTGAAGCAGAAATGTGCTAGAGTCATCCTTATCTTTTCTCAAGTATGCGTGGAAATTTCGGGGACGAAATTCTCCTTAAGGGGGTGGTAATGTAACATCCCGATTTTTCTATAACTCTAATTGAGCTGGTTAACCTCGATTAGGGCTTTGGTTGTTTGTGTGGATTGTTTTGTGTTAGTTTAAGACCTAGTTGGAAGCGTAGGAAAAGGCTTGAATCAGGTTGGAAGTGCCTAAGATTTTAAACGAGAAACTAGGGAATTCAGAAGTTTGGAAGGCTCTTCCCAGCTGAGCAGCACGCTCAAGCGTGGGAAGGGAGCACGCCCTAGCGTGCCAACGCTCAGACGTTGGCATGTTACACGCTCAAGCGTGCTGAGTGCGTTTTCCAGCTGGTGTGCTTTCTAACGCGTGTGTAACATGTGTCAAGCCAGGGTGAAAGCGGAGTGGACAAGGTTCCACGCTCAAGCTTGGAAAGAACCCCACGCTCAAGCGTGGGCATGCTCAAGCATGGCTTTCCTGCACGCTTTAGCATTCTCAGCAGGATCACTTAAGTGAATATTTTCACTTTCTTCTTCGCTTAGCCATTTTGACCTTCTTCCAGCTCGAGATTTTAGAGAGTATAGAGAGAGGTCAGAGCTATTAGAAAGAGAATGTAACGCCCATCGTTACATTAGTAACCCAAGATAATAATTTAAATAAAACAAGGTAATTAAAAAAAATTCCTTAATAAATACTGAATAAGTTCATAATATAATATTAATCCAAAATAATTGTTTATACCAATCCAATAAACAAAATACATAATAAGTTTTAAACCAAATAATTAGGCGTCTATTACAACTCGCATAAATAAATAAATAAATGATATTAAAAGTCCTCGTGACATATGCCATGTCACACTAATCCAAGCTACTACTAGAACAAAATCCTCAAGCGTCTGGCTGCTCAACACGGTCGTACTTAGTCTCTGAAAACAACACTACTGATGAGATTTATAATCCCAATGAATAGAAATACATTTATAAAAAGGTTTTCACAAAAGCGTTGTTCTCAACTAGCACGGTAACCGGAAAAACTAACCATGGTACCCGCTATTTTCAAAATAATTAAATAAATATTATATAATCAAATAATGACCATAAACATTCAGCAGCACGTCATAAACAAATATATCATAACTTAATATACATATCAAATATTCTCAACATAATTATAGGTCATATGACTTTCAAACTACACATAACAATGGCGTCTTATTGCCTACCTTACTCATGAAGGTATTTCGATGTCACCTTCTCTTCAGTGACATTACACATTTCGATATCAACCATTGTACACTGGTGGTATTACTCATTTCGACATCCCAACGTGTGGCGATGTTACTTTCAATACCCCATCATGGCGGTATTTCATATTTTGACACCCCGATTCATTGGCAGTATTACTTTTGATACCCCTATCATAGGCGGTATTGCAGCAGACGGCATTCAACATATTAACAGTTATTGAATCATGTCAATATCACAATTATCATCAAAGAGTGCAAATATGGCATGTCAATTCAACCAAATCATGTATGTATCATATAAATCATGTCATCAATCTCAATAATAAATATTTAATTGACAGTAGAAACACTTTAGAAGGAAAACCTCCAAATTTATAAAATCAGGATTTGACCAAATCAGGATTATTTTCTAAAAAAACGTGTTTTTAAAGCATAACCCAAACCCTAAGACAAATTGCACCATGAAAGAGGTGAGAAAAAGTATTTCTACTCACCTCTTGTAGACCCCCAAAAACTCCAAGCGTTTTCTACAGTGAATCCTACTTTATCACTCTATTCTCCTGGCTTGCGGCGCTGTGCAGTCCCCTATTTATTCCACTGACGGTGCTGTTGTTGCTTCAGGTGAGTTACCCAGTTACCTATTATTCTCTTTAAAAAAAAAAAATAGCACCAGTACAATTCTTATTCCTCACTTTCCTTGAATTCCCATATTGCATTCTTCATAGCCCCCACTATCTATTTTGCATGCATTCTAACTGAACCCCTTAATCTATTTTTTATCAATACTAACAGCATTCTGTTAATGTTGATCCGTGATTGAAGATTTCTTTCAATCTTCTAATTCATTTAAATATATGTAGGGCCCGTGATTTCCCCTTTTTTTATCAATTGTAATTGTAAAAACCCAACTTCTTGTAGCTTCACTGTTTCTATTTCAATTATTAATTTTGCATTTTTTTAATCACTAAACAATTCCAATAAATTCCTTTACTAATAGTTTTCCATATTAAACTTCATAAAAATTTAATATTTTTATTAAAATAATTATATCAAAATTTTAGTATGTTACAGAGAAACTCAAGTTTCAAGGCGATCAAAGTACTGGAACGTGATTCCGACTACACGGTTGCGATCGTGACAAAGTTTTCTACAACTTTGACAAATCTGTTTCTCGATTCGCCAAAGGTAAATTCGAATTCCTAACACGCGTTCTTCGTGTTCTTCGTGGTTCTTCAAGTCTTTACCTTTCTTCTTTGATCTTTGGGCTTGCCCTAGGCTAACACTATTGTATATGTGTTGTGCTCGTTATTAGGGCAAAGTTCGCGTTCGTGATTGCTCGAGGATTGGAGCTTAGGCCGCGATTGTTGAGACGAATTCGTGGCTGTTCTTCGTTTTCTTGGGTGCGTGGGAGAGCGTACCAATGTTCATGTGGATATTCGCGCTAAGTGTTCTGGTGGGGAGAAAGAGTACTGCTGTCGTCGGGAAGGCAAGAGTAGCATAGATGTATTTTCTGTTATTTGTAGGGAAGCCCTAACCCTACTAGGGTTTGAGCCCCGACAAAGTACCTAAACCCTAGGTTTAGCATACTTTGGGCTATCACCGTTAAGTTGGAAACCCTACGTTAGATAACTGTTGATTGAGGATGATCTGTTTCGTATGACTACTATGGTGATGATTGCTGTTGTTGTTATCTGCATATGTGCCTATATGCTACTTGGTATGTGATATGCCAGTTGTATTGTTGATGTTGATATCAATGTTGTTACGGTTATGTTGAATGTTGTGATGTTGTGTTCTGTGGCGGAATGCCAGTTAGCGTTAAGTTTGGCTGTGTGTCGTGTTTGTTATCGGGTTGATACCATGGATGGTGCTGTTGCCGTTGTTCTGATTGTTTGAGGTTGTGGCTGTGTTGTTTGAGTTGTGGTTCGTGGACGCGTGGCATCGAGGTTGTGGTCGTGTTGATGCGGTGGCATCGTTTGTTGCGGATTGAGCGTTAGGCGTAAGGTCCAGTATCAAACCCGTTGAGGATGTTTGTTGCATATCATCAACTGCTAAGTGGCGAGGCCATATGATAGGTAATATGGGCTACCAATGTCATACGAGGTTAGTTGTATCTGAGTGCGGGTACAGAAGGTGGAGAGGGCGGTCAAGTGAGTGACCTTGAGGATGTTGCCGGTCTCGGGAATAGTTTACAGTGACGTATGAGGTAGCTCCTTTCTTGTCGTGTCGCCTGATCCAGTCTGATTTGCCCGACTAATCCCTGAGCTTTCCATGTTCTAGGCTGACGTTCCGAGGCGACCAAGACACCCTGGTTCCGGTGTGGAAGGGGGATGCACTCTTAATTGTCACGGCGAACGGTTCAGTTTCTTGGACAAACTAATTCCATTCCGACACATAACTTGTTCTTTGTGGACTTGTTTCTGTGTGGAACCAGATTTGTGAGATTCGGCCAATATGCTGCATGGGATTAGTATCCCGGTCTAGAGGATTGATCTGAGGGTGCGACTTATGGAGATGGACGTTTGTGCATATGTTGTCTCGAGAGACGTGTGGATGTGTGAAATATCTGTTGTATTGTTATTCATGCTATCTGCTACTTGCTATATGTTGGTGCTATGCTCTTGTTGTCATTTCCGATTATGCTATACATTGTATTCTTATGTCCCTGTAACACCCTTTCCGGGGGCATCATATGATGAACATTTTATAAAAACTATAAGGCCGAAAAACGAGTTAATTGAAATCATTTAAGAAAGATGGGGTAAATTTTTCCTTTTCACAAGACATAACTGTAAAAACTTGTAACCGTTTATGCATGTAAGGTAAGTGGAAAACATTTCATAGTATAAGGTCATAAGTTCACAAAGGATTACATTAAAACCTAACCCGACTACAGAAATAAAACAGAAAGATACAGACTCTACATAAAGGATTGGAGACGCAACTCCTAAACATAAGATACTTGGAGATGCAGCTCCACAAAAAATAAAAGAAAGCTACAGACACTCTAACACTCTACACTGGCCGACAACAGACTACATGGGAAGACATCCCTCAGGTCAACGGCTGAATACTTCTTCTAGCTTCTCCTTTACAGAGAGACAAGCGAAAGTAACAAGAAGGTGTGGATAGATCACCTCACTCCTAGTCTCTTCACTCATTGCCTTCCAACCAGGACCCATCAAATGAGACATAACAGGAACCCTAGCAGGGACTACTGCTGCCATTCCTATGGAAGACATAGCAGGAGTCGACTTAGAAGTAACTTTGCTAACAAGCAGCCTATCCCTAACAGAGGGAGAAGGCACTAAACGTATCGGTGGAAAAGTCCATCTAGCGTTCCACTTACGACTACAACCCTGACAACAGACGTCATGAAGACACACGGTGAAGCGGTTAAGAACCCTTCCTCTGCAATCCTTGCAGATGGTGAGTGCGGCTCTTCACATATACACTGCTAGAAGCCCATCATGACTAGATGTCCAAATGTCGAAACCACTAGGAAGCTCAATAGAAAGATACATCTGAAGTGCCGAGTGAAGTCTCGATATCACGACCATCTCGGGAGACCACCAGAGAAGCACACAACGATGCAATACAGAGTAATGAGGTGAGATTCCCATTCATCAGCACAACACAAGGCATAAGTAAAAATGGTACAACACACAAGACAACAAAATACTAGTCATGCATATCATACATCTCAATATCTCATAATATCCAATCAACAACATAAGACATTGTCAACACAGGATAATAGTGTATAACATGTAAATGTATCCACCAACAGTCATGCAATGCCATGCGATGTACATGACTCAATGCCATATGCCACAAGGGTAAAACTCTGACCCCTACTCCATGGAGCTCACAAACGTCGGAGAGAGTGAATAGGAGGACATGTTCCGTCTATGCCAGCCTTGGGTAAGATGTTACAATATTCGTAACGTGCACATATCTGGCTTTTACCGAAACACTCTACACCAAACATGAAAAATACGGCATCTAGTCAAAGATGTCACAGCAATGCACGGAATACCATGACACAAAAGAATCACCAACTGGTTACTTATGGAATCTCCAACCCTGACATCCTCAAGACCATTTAAGATCGTCACCGTAAGATTCGCACCTGTGTCAAGGTGTAAGCTCAACTCCTAGGCTCAAGGCCTTACAGACTCTTGCAACATAATGTCAATGCTTACACAAAGCAAGTGCGATAAAGCAATGTCTATCCACCTGATAAACTTCAAGATTCACCAAGGTTCTCTTCCTTAGGATCTTCACACATTTTAAGTGTTTTAAACTTTTATCCACTGGATAAACTTTAAGATTCACCAAGGTTCTCTTCCTTAGGATCTTCACACATTTTAAGTGTTTTAAACTTTTTATCCACTGGATAAATCTCATGATCCCTCTGGGATCAAGTCATCACAAGACTATACAGTTAGACGATATTCTCGAGTCCGACTCATTGGCCCGTCATCGAACTACTGTTTTAAACCAAAATGTTTCATGTTTATGTTCGTGTCTTTTGCTAAATGTCTTATGAAGTAGGATTGAGGATCTTCTAGTTAAGTCTTAGATCCTTTCTAGGTTAGAGAGTACTTGTCTTTCAAGTAATGAAATACATCTTGATTCATTAAGTCTTATGAATCGATTAATCAGTGAATCATCAATGGTGTAACATATGGTCTTGTTCCACCACACATTATACTTTCTTATCTCTTTCTTTCACTCTAAGTCAATTATTTGACTTAGGGTTTTAACTTAGGAAAATCCTTAGTTTTGAGTTCAAGACACTTTTGTAAAAAGGTGAGTACAAAACACATACTTGTTTAATACCTTGGCAAAGTGCCGTGGTACCTTTGATTCAAAATCTTATATTTTGAAAACATTATTTCAAACAGCTTTGTAACTTTAATCAATTTAAAGTTGAAAGTTGGAGTTTAAAACTCTTTTGCATTATCTAAAGAAGAGAGATGTTCTTAAGTCCAAATTCCTTTTAATTTGAAATCATTTATACTTAAACTTGAAAATAGATATTGCATTGAAATCAAAGATTGGTTTTACGTGCAAAACCTATTTAGTAACCAAATGTTACATAAGATTTTCTCAAAGTTGTTCGTTATTAAGAACATTTGATTTATTAATTTTCAAAACATCACTTGATTTACTTAAGCCATAACTTAAGATCAAATTAATTTTTCCCTTGTTTTAAGAATCTCTTGAATGAATATAATGTTGTATTTCATTCAAATAAGGTTTCTTTGTTTTGCTTTGGCACATTGTTCATTGATTCCATTTTAGAGTTGTAAAATCATTTGAGTTTCAAAGTTTGAAGTTGAAAATCTTTTTTGTTTATGCTTTGGCTGAATCCTATACTAGGTTTAATGTGAAGATTTTGCTTCACCAACATCCGTCATGAGCAAGTATAATCATCAATGCATCAAAATGATTAACAACATAACATATAATTCCAAAAATTCAACATCAAACCCGTATACAGAATTTTCAGCATTTCAAGCTGTGACAAACATTTGATTAACCAAACGAAATCGGATTTGAGCAAATGAGGACTCATATGAAAGCTTAGGATGTTTAATTTTTGGATATAAAATTTATTTTCACAAACAGTAACCGGGTTAGTACAGTTTCACGAAATAACTCACTATAGTCAGAATCTAAGACAGAAACTTGTGCTTAGATTGAAACAAGTTTTTAAGGGTCAGATCTTTATAAAACCACACAAAATTTGTTATAAAAATGAAGCCCAAGATGTCTAGTTTTAGGATCAAAATCAAGTTTTTAAATCCAAGATCTAGTTTGATAGAAAAACCGAAATCACTCATACAAGGTCAGATCCAAAAATCACATTTTCAAAAACACTTTTCAACAAAAAGATGGAGAAACCCTAGGTTAGGTATTCCAACACCTAAAAGTCATTTTCAACCATTCAAACACATCAATGAACATAAATCAAGCAATAAATAATTATTACAACATTGTTCTCTTAGAGAACCAAATAGACAAAGTAGAAAACCCTTGGTTTAGGGTTTTCTCAAACCAAACCCCAAAGGACCATTTTCACAACCACCAATATGGTGTGATGTGATTCACTCCCCATTACCTTGATGAAGATCTTTAGGATGAGTAAAACTCCAAGCACCAAGAAAAGAAAGTGGCCGAAACCTAGATAGAAAGAAAATGTAAGATCTTGAACTTGTTTCACAAAAATCATGAACTAGAAGAAGTTGTTTTATGATCTTATGTAAAGAAATAGATAGAAAAGTAAGATTAGAAACTTTCTTAGTGAAGAACACATGATGAACAAGGTTGGTGCTCTTGAGGGTCAAGAACCAAGTTGCTCCAAATGAAAAACCTTCTTCATCAAAGATGTAATGAAGGTTAAGACAAGATTATCTATGGTTTTAGAATGAAGAAATAAGTTTTGGTTCATGGACTAAGAGACCAAAACTGTATGAACATTCAAAAGAGAGAAGAGAGAAAACTAAAGTGTTCATGAAATAGAGTTGTTTGATCTTTGAAAGAGAAAATGAGAAGTGTTTATGGTGTTATGGAAGCATATGGCCGTATGGCCTTAGCTTGTTTATGACCAAATTCTTGGTTAAAGGTTGATGGGAATTAGTGTAAGGAAATAGATGGTTAGGATTGACTCAAGTACATAGGTGTTGAGTTCTTATGCAAAGTAGTAGAGATTAACCATAAATAGGTTAATTAGTTTTCTCCATAAAAGGAAAGGTTGATTAGTTATTAGCCAAGAGTCATAGAAAGTTAATCCATTGGTTAAAGGAATGAAAAGGTGATGGACGGTTGACATAAAGGTGACAATGTCTCGTGAAGCGTGAAATACAGTCATGAACTACTCCCGGCTCCGGACGAGAATTGTTGGTGTAAGCCCTAGTGACCAATCTATTTTGAATAGATAATCATTTTTATCATGAATTTGATCATATATTTGATATATGTGTAAGGCATTTATTTATTATGTTATTGTTATGATCATATATATAACATAATAAAGTCCTTAGAATAGGTAGTTTATTTAATGGAACGTCACGTATGACTTGATCGTGAGATACCATTAAATTTTAGAACACTATTCTTATAATATCCATAGTCAAGTATTATTATTAATAAGGACAATAATAATACATTAAGACTATTATGTGTGTGTACTGATGACCACATCTCACAGGTCATAGATATAAGATATCAAGTCTTCCCATAGGTATAAATATTAGTGGAATGTTTATACTGGAGTGACCCGCTATGAGAACACTGCATAATAGTTAGTAAGTGTCATAAGCGATTCTCATGGTGACCATAGTGAAGTAATCCTTCGACTAGAAGTCACTACAATTCCTAATATATGTAGTTGTAGGCTTTGACACAATTAAAAGTTCTCTGTAACAGGACAACTATAAAGATAGTTATTGGGCCTGCAATGAAACATGTTGAGGAATGTGAGTGATGTAGATAAGATTCGTCCCTCCTACATAACAGGGGTAATGTCTATAGGCCTCTTGATGGTATGCGACGTAGAAATACATGGCCATGCTAAGGTGGGACAATATGAGATATTGGGCCCACAAGATCGTACGTCAATTACTAGATCAAGAAATAAATAATTGGACTTAACAAGGATGACACATTTATGCCTTGTGTTCAACTAAGACATTGAGACGAAAGGACGTTGACTTCACATTATATATGTTACAATATGGTTTTATTTGTATCACTGATATTCTAATTAATTGGATAGCAATGATTTATTGCTAGATGCCGTTCATTGTTTATAATATTAATTAATTATTAATATGATTAATAATAATTAATATTATTACCAATTAATTGAGAACCTATAGGATCACACGCATAGAGCAAATGTTCAGAGAATTAATTTAATTAATTAATTAAATAGGATTTAATTAATAATTAAAAATTGAGCCTGTAGCGTACCGTAGCCCAACTGGGTTAGGTTAAGTGAGTGACAGCTATTAGTAAGTTGTGCACGTCACTTAAGTGACACACAACATAGAGCACTCATAATGGCCGGCTTTACACTATAAACAGTAGCGCCTCCTTTTCTCTCTCTATGTGTCGCGCCTCTCCCAATCCTAATAGCTAGCACTACGCTATCTCTGAAGTTGGTTTGCTCGCGTGGACTGAGTAGAGGTATTGTTACTTTGCAATACTGGTGATAGAGGAGTCTTTCCTTAGGGTGGTTGTGGTTGGACAGTTATCGTAATCTCGCGATCCGAGATTCGTTAACTATTGGATCGGGCTGAAATTTGGACAGCAAATTCAAGACATGTGGCTCTTCATTTTTCAGCGTTCAGTTTTTCGATACGAGGTCTGCAGCGAGAGTTATGAGCATCGCATAGTAGAAGTGAATTTGGCTAACCGGTGTCGTTGGCACGCACACAGTGTTCGTGGTAAAGCTACGCTTCAAGAGGTAAACACACAATATCCTTGTGATTCATGTGCAATGCGTGGTCCTTTTGTAAAGGGTTTTTCCGTTCAAGAAGTTTTTGAAAATTATTTTTAAAAAATTATCCCTCTTGATTCCCCCAACAGTGGTATCAGAGCGTTGGTCGCTATTTGTCATATTTCCTTGGTTGTTTGTGTTGTATGTATAACATGTGAAACATGATTTTAATTTCATATGTGATATGATTGTTTGTTAAAATATTTTTCTATATGAATATATTCATGTTCTGCGTCGAGTTTCAAATTGAGTTTTCAATTTTGAAATCAATTGGAGATTGAAAGAATTAATATGTATGTCTTAATAATAATAATAATAATAATAATAATAATAATAATAATAAAGATTTTATTTTATTATTATAGATTGTTATTTATTTTATTTTAGGTTTATGCTTATTTGAAATCAATTGGAGATTAAAAGAATTGACATGTATGTCTTAATAATAATAATAATAATAATAATAATAATAATAATAACAATAACAATTCCATCATTCGCAGGAGTAGAAACACGTAATTCAAAAGGCATCTTTGAAAAAGACAGATAGATTTTCATACCAACATGTTGCATGAAGGAATGATTGATCCTGAATCAAACAATATGATAACTTACTATCATAAGCCCAATTCCTCTTCGACTTCTCTAGCTGCTGCAGGATCTGAGCTGTTTTGGAAAGATGGTGGATCGTTCTTCGATAAAGCGGTAACCCCACGTACTGAGGTTCTTGGGGTGCTACCACCCCATATCCCCTCATATGACGGAGAGTCTCCGTCTGCTCTTGCGCATCTATGGTCACATAATCCATAGTTTCTACAGGCGCAACATTCGTCCCTCGCCTATTAGTCGTCATAATTCTGCTCACTACCAATGATATACTGAGTTGGCCAGGCTCCATATCCCAAAGCATAGCATGCAGCATCAATAACTCTAACAAGCATCTTATGCGCCCAAGTTTTGATTTTGAAAAAAACCCAATAACCACAGTCCAATTTAGGATTGAACTGCTATGATACAAATAATGTAACGCTCTTCGTTACATTAGTAAGCCAAAACAATTAATTAAAGTAAAACATAGTAAATAAAAATTTTCTTAAATAAATACTGAATAAATACTTAATATAATAATAATCCAAAATGATTGTTTACGTCAATTCAAAAACCTAAATAATATAATAAGTTTCAAAAACTCAAAACCGGGCGTCTATAACATCTCGCATAAGAAAATAGCTAAACGATGAAAAGGTCCTCCTGGCATATGCCATACAATATTAACCAAGCAAAACTACTATAATAAGGTCTTAAAACGTCTGGCTGCTCAATAGGGCCGTCCTCAGGCTCTGAAAGCAATACTACTAATGAGATATAAAATCCCAGTGAACAGAAATACAGTTTTAAAAGGTTTTCACAAAAACCATTATTCTTAGCCGGTAAGGTAACCGAAAAAATTGTCCATGATACATGCCATTTTCAACATAATATATAATAAGATGATAATAATAATAATAATAATAATAATAATAATAATAATATAAATTATTATTGTTAATAACTGTGACACCCTTAACCCCAACATACGTTTATTATATAAATATTAATTTGCGAAAATATTCTTTGCGGAAAAAAAAGATAATATACGAGTTCTACCATTGATAAACATTTTCGCAATAGTTAAGAGTATCATCATTCATAAACTCAACTTAAAATCCAATTAAATTAAACATATTGTCATAAAATGTTTACAAGTTTCGCATAAATAATAAATAGTTTAAACAAGATAATCCCCTAGCCCGATTTCACATGGATCAGAGCTAAACAAAAACCCATAAAGAGAATAAATAACATCAAAAGAATTCAACTACTAATACTCTAAGCATCAACAACTCCACGTAAGCTCCAATGCGTTACTCCTCAATCACTTGAGAGTCATCTGAACAAATCATACATTATACAAAAAGGACACAAATACAAAGGGGTGAGAAGACATATTCATATACATATGTTGTAGAAGTAAAATGGAAATTAAGGCGAGTGTACAAACACAAATATACATGTATACATATACATATACATACACATATAAGTACTAAACACCCACAAACACAACGTAATCATTCTCGTAAATCAATCAAATCATCTCACAACAGTTTAACATATCATCTCATTATATATTATATATATGTCGCGTTACAATCACAAGCAACAATGTCCCCTCGGATTCATAAAACACACATAATTGAGTACCCACAAACTGGCTCTCTAGCGGCTGGGTCCCATAAACAGGCTCTTAGAGGCTGGATCCCATAAACAGGCCATTCCATGGCTGGGTCCATAAACAGGCCCTTCCGAGCTGAGTCCCATAAACAGGCCTTGCAGAGCTGGGTCTCACACATTCACAAATGAGTACCCATAAACAGGCTCCTTAGAGTTGGGTCTCACACATAAACAATATATCACATTTCAATAATGTCACAATCATAGTTCACATACAATCATCCATAATTATAACCCAATATTCACATATTATAATCCCAAACCAATAGTCGTATAATTCATAATTACAACTCATCACAACATTATCATAATAACATTTACACACACTACAGCACTTATAGTAATACATACATATTTATAACATTATACCAACAAATACATGCTTTATGATAGTATAATCATTCAATAAAGTTAATATGATAATTATAACACACAATCATTCAAGTCATTGCTCCAACAATGGTAACAACAAATCACTCAAGGCACAAGGGGATCATGGAAATCCCTAATCACCTCAATCCCATTCTCACATTCCCATATGATATAATCATATTTCTCCCCCCATACCTGGTATGAAGATCACAATGAACAAAGGAAGAGAAAAGTTCCGGAAAAGGTTGTGTCTCACGAACACTCGATCTCACGACACTTGATTTCACGATCACAGCCCCAAAAGGTTCAAGAGTAGCATTGAGAAAGAGGGTTTGTGATGGCAGCGATGCTCTTCAAGCGAAGGCGACGAAGAACGACGAACAACGGTGTAATCTCCTTCAAGAATCCTTGGAAAGGGTTTAGGAATCCTAGTTTGGAGAGAAAGAGGCAGTTTCTAAGAGTATTTCGAGCTAGAAAATAGGTTTAGGTCGAGTCTTATGGTATAAATATGAGTTAGGATCATTAAGGGCTGATTAGAAGCCCAAAAACACGTTTCTACTGCACGCATATTCGCTAAGCGAATAAATTTTTACTACGCGAACCAGAGAGCTGCAAGAATCTGTCTGCCATATTCGCTAGGCGAAGTTACTTCGCTACGCGAAAATATAGAAGCCGAATTTGGCCCTGACACATGAAATAAGACTTGTATATAATTCTCTAAGCTTTCCAACGCATCCAAGATCGCCTCAATCGGACGTCTAGAACTCAAGATATGGACAAAACCGTAAAATATGTTTCTTGAACTCGAATGTATTGACCATTCCTTAAGGCTGAACTACCTCAACTATGAATTTAGGCACCAAGAGCAAGTATAAACAATATATATACAATATGTATATAAGCAAGGATTAACACATATAAATATAGGGGTAAAAAGCAGGGTGTTACAATTCCACCCTCCTTATAAAAATTTCGTCCTCGAAATTTCTATTGGATGCAACAAGTAAGATAACAAACAAGTTTTAAATCAAATAATGCACCACAACAATGTCAGACAATTCACACCGGTTAACAAAGTTCATGCAGAGAAACATAACAGACACACAATGCACGGCCTGAAGGTCAGATCGAGCTCTAACAACTCAAACTCACAATCCGGTTAGGACCGAACTGATCTGATACCACTTAATGTGACACCCTTAACCCCAACACACATTTATTATATAAATATTAATTTACGAAAATATTCTTTGCGTAAAAAAAGATAATATACGAGTTCTACCATTGATAAACATTTTCGGAATAGTTAAGATTATCACCATTCATAAACTCAACTTCAAATCCAATTAAATTAAACATATTGTCATAAAACGTTTACAAGTTTCGCATAAATAATAAATAGTTTAAACAAGATAATCCCCTAGCCCAATGTTACAAGGATCAGAGCTAAACAAAAACCTATAAAGAGAATAAATAACATCAAAAGAATTCAACTACTAATACTCTAAGCATCAATAACTTCACGTAAGCTCCAATGCGTTACTCCTCAATCACTTGAGAGTCATCTGAACAAATCATACATTATACAAAAAAGACACAAATACAAAAGGGTGAGAAGACATATTCATATACATATGTTGTGGAAGTAATGGAAATTAAGGCGAGTGTATACACACAAATATACATGTATACATATACATATACATATACATATAAGTACTACACACCCACAAACACAACGTAATCATTCTCGTAAATCAATCAAATCATCTCACAACAGCTTAACATATCATCTCATTATATTTAATGTACATGTCGCGTTACAATCACAAGCAACAATGTCCCCTCGGACTCATACAACACACATAATTGAGTACCCACAAACAGGCTCTCTAGGGGCTGGGTCCCATAAACAGGCTCTTAGAGGCTGGATCCCATAGACAGGCCATTCTGTGGCTGGGTCCATAAACAGGCCCTTCCGAGCTGAGCCTCGTAAACAGGCCTTGCAGAGCTGGGTCTCGCACAAACATTCACAAATGAGTACCCATAAACAGGCTCCTTAGAGTTGGGTCTCACCCATAAATAATATATCACATTTCAATAATGTCACAATCATAGTTCACATACAATCATCCATAATTATAACTCAATATTCACATATTATAATCCCAAACCAATAGTCGTATAATTCATAATTACAACTCATCACAACATTATCATAATAAAATTTACAAACACTACAGCACTTATAGTAACACATACATATTTATAACATTATACCAACGAATACATGCTTTATGACAGTATAATCATACAATAAAGTCAATATGATAAGTATAACACACAATCATTCAAGCCATTGCACCAACAATGGTAACAACAAATCACTCAAGGCAGGATCATGGGAATCCCCAATCACCTCAATCCCATTCTCACATTCCCATATGATATAATCATCTTTCTCCCCCCATACCTGGCATGAAGATCACAATGAACAAAGGAAGAGAAAAGTTTCGAAAAAGGTTGCGTCTCACGAACACTCGATCTCACGACACTTGATTTCACGATCACAGCCCCAAAAGGTTCAAGAGTAGCATTGAGAAAGAGGGATTGTGATGACAGCGATGCCCTTCAACCGAAGGCGACGAAGAACAACGAACAACGAACAACGGTGTAATCTCCTTCAAGAATCCTTGGAAAGGGTTTAGGAATCCTAGTTTGGAGAGAAAGAGGCAGTTTCTAAGAGTATTTTGAGTTAGAAAATAGGTTTAGGTCGAGTCTTATGGTATAAATATGAGTTAGGGTCATTATGGGCTGATTAGAAGCCCAAAAACACGTTACTGCTATGCGCAGATTCACTAAGCGAATCCATTTTCGCTAGGCGAATCAGAGAGCTGCAAGAATCTGTCTGCCAGATTCGCTTGGCGAAGTTCCTTCGTTACGCGAAAATATATAAGCCGAATTTGGCCCCGACACCTAAAATAAAACTTGTTAATAATTCTCTAAGCTTTCCAACACATCCAAGATCGCCTCAATCGGACGTCTAGAACTCAAGATATGGACAAAACTGTAAAATAGGTTTCTTGGACTCGAATATATTGACAATTCCTTAAGGCTGAACTACCTTAACTATGAACTTAGGCACCAACAGCAAGTATAAACAATATATATACAATATATATATATATATATATATATATAAGCAAGGATTAACGCATATAAACATAGGGGTAAAAAGCAGGGTGTTACAATTCCATCCTCCTTATAAAAATTTCGTCCTCGAAATTTCTATTGGATGCAACAAGTAAGATAACAAACAAGTTTCAAATCAAATAATGCACCACAACAATGTCAGACAATTCACACCAGTTAACAAAGTTCATGCAGAGAAACATAACAGACACACAATGCACGGCCTGAAGGTCAGACCGAGCTCTAACAACTCAACCTCACAGTCCGGTTAGGACCGAACTGCTCTCATACCACTTAATGTGACACCATTAACCCCAACATACGTTTATTATATAAATATTAATTTGCGAAAATATTCTTTGCGGAAAAAAAGGTAATATACGAGTTCTACCATTGATAAACATTTTCGCAATAGTTAAGAGTATCACCATTCATAAACACAACTTCAAATCCAATTAAATTAAACATATTTTCATAAAACGTTTACAAGTTTCGCATAAATAATAAATCTTTTAAACAAGATAATCCCCTAACCCGATGTCACATGGATCAGAGCTAAACAAAAAACCCATAAAGAGAATAAATAACATCAAAAGAATTCAACTACTAATACTCTAAGCATCAACAACTCCACGTAAGCTCCAATGCGTTACACCTCAATCACTTGAGAGTCATCTGAACAAATCATACATTATATAAAAAAGACACAAATACAAAGGGGTGAGAAGACATATTCATATACATATGTTGTGGAAGTAAAATGGAAATTAAGGCGAGTGTATACACACAAATATAGACATATACATATACATATACATATACATATACATATACATATACATATACATATAAAGTACTACACACCCACAAACACAACGTAATCATTCTCGTAAATCAATCAAATCATCTCACAACAGTTTAACATATCATCTCATTATATTTTATATACATGTCGCGTTACAATCACAAGCAACAATGTCCCCTCGGACTCATACAACACACATAATTGAGTACCCACAAACAGGCTCTCTAGGGGCTGGGTCCCATAAACAGGCTCTTAGAGGCTGGATACCATAAACAGGCCATTCCATGGCTGGGTCCAGAAACAGGCCCTTCCGAGCTGAGTCTCATAAACAGGCCTTGCAGAGCTGGGTCTCACACAAACATTCACAAATGAGTACCCATAAACAGGCTCCTTAGAGTTGGGTCTCACACATAAATAATATATCACATTTCAATAATGTCACAATCATAGTTCACATACAATCATCCATAATTTTAACTCAATATTCACATATTATAATCCCAAACCAATAGTCGTATAATTCATAATTACAACTCATCACAACATTATCATAATAACATTTACACACACTACAGCACTTATAGTAACACACACATATTTATAATATTATACCAACAAATACATGCTTTATGATAGTATAATCATACAATAAAGTCAATATGATAATTATAACACACAATCAGTCAAGCCAATGCTCCAACAACTCAATCCCATTCTCACATTCCCATATGTTATAATCAAATTTTGTCTCCCCATACCTAGTATGAAGATCACAATGAACAAAGGAAGAGAAAAGTTCCGGAAAAGGTTGCGTCTCACGAACACTCGATCTCACAACACTTGATTTCACGATCATAGTCTCAAAAGGTTCAAGAGTAGCATTGACAAAGAGGGATTGTGATGGCAGCCATGCTATTCAAGCGAAGGCGACGAAGAACGACGAACAACGGTGTAATCTCCTTCAAGAATCCTTGGAAAGGGTTTAGGAATCCTAGTTTGGAGAGAAAATGGCAGTTTCTAAGAGTATTTCGAGTTAGAAAATAGGTTTAGGTCGAGTCTTATGGTATAAATATGAGTTAGGTTCATTATGGGCTGATTAGAAGCCCAAAAACACATTTCTGCTGCGCGCAGATTCGCTAAGCGAATCCATTTTCAGTAGGCGAACGAGATAGCTGCAAGAATCTATCTGCCAGATTAGCTAGGCGAAGTTACTTCGCTACGCGAAAATATAGAAGCTGAATTTGGCCCTGACACGCGAAATAAGACTTGTAGATAATTCTCTAAGCTTTCCAACGCATCCAAGATCGCCTCAATCGGACGTCTAGAACTAAAGATATGGACAAAACCGTAAAATAGGTTTCTTGGACTCGAATGTATTGACCATTCCTTAAGGCTAAACTACCTCAACTATGAACTTAGGCACCAAGAGCAAGTATAAACAATACATATACAATATATATATATATATAAGCAAGGATTAACACATATAAACATAGGGGTAAAAAGCAGGGTGTTACAATATCTAGCCATCGTCAACACATCATAATTCAAGTATCATCTAACAAATAATTCCAATAACCACATATGTCATATAACTTTCAAACTGCACATAACAATGACGTTCCATTGCCTACCTTACTCATAAAGGTATTTCGATGTCACCTTCTCTTCAGTGACATTACTCATTTTCAATACCAACCATTGTACACTGGTGGTATTACTCATTTCGGCATCCCAACGTGTGGCAATGTTGCTTTCGATATCCCATCATGGCGGTATTTTCATATTTCGACATCCCAAATCATTGGTGATGTTACTTTCGATACTCCTATCATAGGCGGTATTGCAGCAAACAACATCCATCACATATAACAGTTAATTAATCATGCTACTACAATATATAATATCATATAATCAAAATATAGAATGTCAATCAACCAAATCATGTATACATCATACTTATCATAGCATCAATCTCAAATATAAACACATAATTCAAGGTAAGAACTCTTTAAAGGAAAACCCCCCCAAATTTAGAAAATCAGGGTTTGACCAAACACTAGAATATTTTCCAAAAACCATGTTTTGAAAGTATATCCCAAACCCCAAGACAAATTGCACCATGGAAAGGGTGAGAAAGAGTATTCCTACTCACCTCTTGAATATCTCCAAGAATCTCCAAGCATATCCCATGGCGAATCCTATATGCCGCCTTCCTTAGCCTTGAATCTCCTTCTCCTTCTCCTTCTTCTTCTTGTTCATCTTCTTCTTCTACCTCTTGTTGTTGTTGTTGTTCTCCTTCCAAACTCATTGTTTAATGCAATCCCATCTCCCAAGCATGAGGATGCTCCATAGCCGTTACTAAGGTGTTTTAGGGTGCAAAGAGGGTTTATAGCCGCACTAGGGTGTTGTAAGTTGGTATAAATAGGAGTCACAAGTGTTCTCCCTCTAAAACCCTCGCATTTGACGTTATTGACGTTGAGCACGGGCGTGATCCTATTTAGCACGGTCGTGCTCTTTGTTTCAGGACGGGCGTACTCATTTGAGTACGGGCGCGCTAAACAACGGCAATTTCCGATGAGCATGCTCCCCTTGAGCACGGCCGTGCTCGTCCGAGTAAGGGCGTACTCAAACGAGTCGGGTGCGCACATGAGCACGGGCATCCTCACGCGTCAGGAAGTGAATTTCCCATAGAAAATCACTCTTAACTAATTTTAATTATTTTTAATCACCTTTATTTACTTCAAGGGCTTAAAACATATATTCTAAACCTCCCAAAAACTCTGTATTATTCCTTATATTATTATCCCTAATTATTTTATTTTTTAGGATGTTACAGCACTCATCAAGGCCAGAATCATTTGAGTATGGTCATGCCACCGCTGAGCACCTTAATATATTCTTGGTGAGACATGAAAGGTGAAATAACCTACTACCAACCATTGGGTTGAACTTAACTAAGGGTATTCAATAGGATTGAAATGGCTTAGAGGCATGGGGTTGGGCATTAATCCATATGATGGATTAGAATAAGGAGTTATTCACCCAACTGGTCCAAGAATTACATTGGATGTAATTGGAAAGGACTTTACTACCTAAATAGCTGAGTTTTGGGCGATCAGCCATAGCTGACGCAAAACGAGGTGAAATATGGATCTTGGTCCAATTAGAAAATCTTTCAACGGAATTTTCTGAGTCAATGATGAGGGTCATTGATTTAAGTAAAATAATGGGAGCGTATTTAATAAAAGACCTATTAAATATGTTTTAATCATGATATTTATATTCTGTATGTTTCTATATTAAATAATCATGGCTACAAGCACAACTAGTATTTTATCGTTGCGATACATCCTTAAGAAGGATGAGTTATCTAGAATTAATTTTCTGGATTAGTACAAATTTTGAGGATTGTCCTCAAATACGAGAAAAGAAGTGTATGTTCTCGAGCAACTAATTCCCAAGCAAGTTGTTGCTAATGTCATAAGGATCGAAAGGGATGCTTAAAAGAAGCATCAAGTCAATGCCATTGGTGTATGATATCTCATACTTGCAATCATAGAGGCGTATGATATGATCTTGCACCTTATGATACTCTAACAAGAGCTAGCAAGACATAAAAGGTACCAGAAAGAGTATAAAGACAAGAAAGGAAGTACGACTTCCTGTTCAGGCATATTTGTTATAAAGGTCAACATATCTACTCCAGCATTATGGGTATTGGATACCGCTTATGGATCTCACATTAATGTGAAGTATCAAAGAGAGTAGGACATTGACTAAAAGGTAAAGGTTTACCCTATGAGTGGAAATGAAGCAAAAGTTGCTACATTGACTATAGGAGTTTAAATTTACCTTTAGGTAAAAGTTTACTCTATGAGTGGAAATGAGCAAAAGTTGCTACATTAACTATACGAGTTTGAATTTGCCTTATAGGCTTTAATGGAAGTAAATAATTGTTATTTTATTCCAGCTGATAATAGAAACATCATTTCTATATCTTGTATAGACAAGAAAGGATTTTGAGTTGTAATAAAGGAAAATTTGTTTTTTCATTTATTCAACTGATGTCTTCTATGCTAGTATTCATATGAGATATGGAATTTGTGTCCTTGCTCTCGATATGCCCATCTATAACATAAATGTGAATAGGGTCAATCAAGTGATTTGGACCCTATATGTCTTAAACAATATCTTTAAAACCATATAAGTAAGAAACACATTACCAAGCTCCACTAATATGGACTCTTGGACTTATCCAATTATGAATTGTTTGAGGTCTGCAAATTTTACTTGTTTGGAAAGATGACTAAGCTCCATTCACCAGTAAGGTGAAAGGACTGGTAATCTTTTGGCATGATACATTGTGATGGATGAGGGCCTCTAAAACAAGTTTGCTAAAAGGCAGGTTTTCGTACTTCCTCTCATTTACTGATGACTTCAGTAAAGATGGATTTGTGTATGACACAAGTTAGAAATCTTTGAAAGGTTCAAAGAATTCAAGAACGAAGTGGAGAAAATTTTTTTGGAAAAGTATTAAGGTCATACGATAAGATCGTGGTGGTAAATACTTAAGCCAACTGTTTGATGACTATCTGAAGGAGTGTGAGATTATATCTCAACTCACTCCTCTTGAAACACCATAATGGAATGGTGTGTCCGAGAGGAGAAATCGTACCTTGTTGGACATGGTACGATCTATGATGAGTCAATCAAACTTCTCTGACTCTTTCAAGGGATATGCTTTACATACAACATCTTTCACACCTAATCGTGTTTCGTCTAAAACGGCTGAAAGACACCATATGAGATATGGACTGGTATGCGACCAAGTATGTCTTTCATTAAGATTTGGGGTGTCAAGTTTATTGAAACGTTTGGTTTCAAATAAGCTTAGACCCAAGTGTGACAAATGTATCTTTATGGGATGTCCTAAGGAAACAAATGGACACTATTTCTACAACACCTCAGAGGACAAAATGTTTGTCACTAGCACTGGAGTGTTCCTTGAGAAGGAACACATCTCCAAGGGAGACAGTGGGAGGAATGTAGAACTTGGATAAATCCAAGCACCACAAAGTATTGACCCGCCTGCAATGGAACAAGAACCGGTTCCACAAGATGTTGTGGTCCAACCACCAGTTCAAGTAACACAAGACTCGTGTAGATCAAATAGGACACATCATCGACCTGAGAGATATGGAATACTCCTAACTCAAGAAGGTGATGAACCGCTCATGGATCATGATGAGCCATCATTGGCCTAGATTCTGAGAAGTGTCTAGAAGCCATGGGATCTAAAATGGAATCCATGTACACGAACCAAGTTTGGACCTTGGTGGAGCTACCTAAACGGGTAAAACCCATTGAGTGGAGGTGGGTCTTCAACAAGAAGATTGACATAGATGTTATTGTGAATACCTTCAACGCACGACTGGTCACGAAAGGTTTCAAACAAATTTATAGTGAGACTATGATGAGACCTTCTCTCCAGTTGCATTGAGTCTCCTACTTGCTATTGCTACATAGTATGACTATGTGATCTAGCAAATGGATGTCAAAACTGCATTCCTTTTCGGGAATCTTCTCGAGGATGTGTACATAACACAACCTGAAGACTTTTGTCGATCCAAAGAATGCTAAAAAAATATGCAAATTGCATAGTTCCTTTTATGGATTAGAGCAAGCTTCCAGAAATTGGAATCTTCGTTTTGATGATACTGTAAAACAATTTAGATTCATGAAGAATGAGGATGAACATTGTGTGTACAAGAAGGTTAGTGGGAGCATAAATATTTTGTCGTATTGTATGTGGACGACATACTACCTATCGGAAATGATATTCCTACACCGCAAAATGTGAAAACATGGTTAAGGATTTATTTCTCAATGAAGGACTTAGGCGAAACATCATGTGTATTAGAAATCAAGATCTATGGAGATAGATCGCTGAAATTGTTAGGCCTTAGTCAAAGGTACATAAATTGACAAAGTGCTTGGGCGCTTTAAATGTGCATGATTTCAAAATGGTATCTTCATATGTCACGTGGCGTATACTTGTCCAAGGGACAGTCCCTGTTATATCAGATGTACAAGGAACGCATGAATAAGATTCCAAATGCTTCGAGCATGATGAGAAGGTACTGATCCAATCCTAATGAAGGTCACTGGACCACAACCAAGAATATCCTGAGGTACTTGAGAAGAACCTAGGATTCATTATTGATCTGTGATGGTGAGGAAGAGCTCGTTGTAAGTGGTTACGCCGATGCTAGCTTCCAAACTACTAAAGATAACTTTAGATCGCAATCTGGTTTTGTGTTTTGCCTTAATGGTTGCACTATGAGCTTGAAAAGTTTTCAAGCTTGAGACAGTTACTGATTTTATTATAGGGGCTGAGTATATAGTTGCCTTAAATACAGATTTAGAGGCTGTTTGGATCAGGAAGTTCATTTATGAACTAATCGTAGTTCCTTACTTTTCAAACTCCATTAATCTCGTTGCGATGATGATGGAGTAATCGCGTTAGCAAAGGAAACCTGATCTCACCAGTGGTCCGAACATATACTTAGGTGCTTCCATCTCATTCGATAGATGATCGATAAAGGAGATGTGAAGATGTGCAGAATGGCAACACTGAATAATCAACTATTGGAGTCTATTGCTTAGTGGCAGCATGACACTCACACTAGACCGATAGGCTTTATATTGATGCCCAATTGGCACTAGTGCTAGTGGGAGATTATTGGTGTAAGCCCTAGTGGCCAATCTTTTTTGAGATAATCATTTGTATCTTGACTTTGATCATAGATTTGATATATGTATAAGGCATTTATTTATTATGTTATTGTTATGATCATATACATATAACATAATAAAGTCTTTAGAATAAGTAGTTTATTAATGGAACGTCAAGTATGACTTGATCGTGAGATACCATTAAATTTAGAACACTATTCTTAAAATATCCATAGTCAAGTATTATTATTAATAAGGACAATAATAATACATTGAGACTATTATGTGCATGTACTGATGACCACATCTCACGGGTCATACATATAAGGTATCAAGTCTTCACATAGGTATAAATATTAATGGAATATTTATACTCGAGTGACCCGCTATGAGAACGCTGCATAATAGTTAAGTAAGTGTCATAAGCGATTCTCATGGTGACCATAGTGAAGTAGTCATTCGAGTTGAAGTCACTACGATTCCTAACATATGTAGTTGTAGGCTTTGATACTATTAAACGTTGTCTGTAACAGGACAACTATAAAGATAGTTATTGGGCTTGCAATGAAACATGTTGAGGAATGTGAGTGATGTAGATAGGATTTGTCCCTTCTACATAACATAAGTAATGTCTATACACCTCTTGATGGCATGCGACATAGAAATGCATGGCCATGCTAAGGTGGGACAATATAAGATATTGGGTCCACACGATCGTATGTCAATTACTAGATCAAGAAATAAATAATTGGACTTAACAAGGATGGACACATTTATGTCTTGTGTTCAATTAAGACATTGAGACGAAAGGACATTGACTTCACATTATATATGGTTACAATGTGATTTTATTTGTATCACCAATATTCTAATTAATTAGGTAGCAATGATGTATTGCTAGATGTCACTCATTGTTTATAATATTATTAAATTATTAATATGATTAATAATAATTAATATTATTGCCAATTAATTGAGAACCTATAAGGTCACACGCATAGAATAAATGTTCATAGAATTAATTTAATTGATAAAATAAATATGATTTAATTAATAACTAAACATTGGGCCTGTAGCGTATAGTAGCCCAACTGGGTTAGGTTAAGTGAGTGACAACTATTAGTAAGTTGTGCATGTCACTTAAGTGACACACAACACAGAGCACTCATAACAGCCATTGTACACTATAGACAGTAGCGCCTCCTTTTCTCTCCCTGTGTGTCGCGCCTCTCCCAATCCCGATAGCTAGCACTACGCTATCTCTGATGTTGGTTTGCTCACATGGACTGAGTAGAGGTATTGCTACTTTGCAATACTGGTGATAGAGAAGCCTTTCCTTATGGTGGTTTTGGCTGAATAGTTATCGTAATCCCACGATCCGAGATTCATTAACCATTGCATTGAGCGGAAATTTGGACAGCAGATTCAAGACATGTGGTTCTTCATTTTCAGCGTTCAGTTTTTGGATACGCGGTCTGGAGCGAGAGTTATGAGCATTGCACTGTAGCAGTGAATTTGGCTAACCGGTGTCGTTGGCGCGCTCACAGTGTTCGCGGTAAAACTACACTTCAAGAGGTAAACATACAATATCCTTGTGATTCATGTGCAATGTGCGGTCCTATTGTAAAGGGTTTTTCCGTTCAAGAGGTTTTTTACAATTGTTTTTAAAAATTATTCCTCTTGATTCCCCAACAAGAATAACTTCCCCAGTCCTGGCACACATCCTAAGGTAAACCGGTCCCGATTAAAATAATAATATTTTAACCGGTTCCGACTCAAAACAACACAACATGCTCAAAACAACATTTTATGATTATAAAGGTATGAATTTCCATTCATTAACCAATCGTATGATTAAACTTAGTCGAATTGTATTCTCAGACAAGTTATTCACACAAACAGTTAAGAGAAACAAATATAGGATTCTTGGGATGTTACACTCCCTACCGTTTTCTTGTCGTTTGGTGTTCTTGGTTCGCGTGAAGACAAGGAGCCAGCTATGGGAGACGATGGACCCGAGGGTACACTCTTTCATCATGTCGGTACTAAGGATATCGGTACTGGGGCTGATAGAGATTATCTACCATGACGAGAGAGGGTGTCATGTGAACCTTCTACCTACTTGACGATCTACACAGGACCGGTCAACATTCTCTTCAGAGGAGGGGTATCTCACTTGGAGGATCTTGTAGGGCCATTCAGAGTCGCTAAGTTCTTTCCCTTCCCGAGGATTTGGCACCCACCGAGGGAGAGAGAGCAGGACTACTGGTGGGCAGCGCCACAGTCTTCAGTGGTATCCAGTAGGAGAGGATTTGTCTATAGAAGTCAGCGGAGGCGTACCGAGCAGTACCTGAGGACGTATCAGAGACGTCGTATTGTTGTGTCGAGTTCCTCGTCCGAGTACGAGCCTACGCGGGTCAATAGGCGTACTCATGGAGAGGGACAGGGTAGCTCGGGGCATCCTCATCACTGATGGTGAGGGCCTGCCAGTGCATCTCTAGGATGGTGAGGCGAGGTTTTGATGTATTTTGAAAGTGAGTTAGGGGAGTGCTAGAGAGCTGTGAGGGTCTTTCTTTTGGCTATGATGTATTTTTTGTTTATCCTGTCGGTTTTGTATGGATCGCATGTATGTATGTATAGTGCCTCGCTGATGGGGCTACGTTTATGCATGGATATATATGTATAGTTACTTTATGATTGCGCTTTACTCTGATATTGTATATGCTTTCCGTATGTTGCATGTTTTATTGCGTCCGTTTCCGCAACGTTGTTTGAATACCATGCTATCGCTATAATACGGTTAGGCATAGTTCATAATATAAGGCTTGGGACTAATGGGATTATCCCACAAATGTGGGGTGATCTCATTTTGGTGGTATCAGAGTGTTGAGAATGTTCTGCGGCTAATGGGATGACTTCACATTATGTGGGCTTGTCTCATGAAACAATTGGTGAGTGAGTGGAAAGGTCCTTGAATTGTAATCTTACAATTATTTTGTAATCACCTTTTGTTGTGTAATCATTCTTTGCTTGAGTTGTAACTTTTGCATCTTTTGACTCATTGGTGCAATAGTTAAATAGGTGGTTTGTATAAATAATTACTTTTTGTTTTGCATTATTGTAATCAAATTGTTGTAACATCATGGATCCACCAAGCTTCACCAAGAACAAGAAGGATGAATCACAAGTTTGATCGCCTTACAAATCATATTGAACGAGTCTTTGAAAGATTAGAGGTGATTGAAGCACGGCAAGAGAGGACGCGAGTTGCATCAATCATCCATGAAGATTCAAATCAAGATGACAATGGGAATGATAGGAGGCAAAGGAGGCGAGATAGGGAAAGGTGTAGGTGCACTAATAGAGAAGACAAAATTGAGGGAATTAAGGTAAAAATTCCTTCCTTTCATGACAGAAGTGATCCTGATGCATATCTAGAATGGGAAACCAAAGTAGAGCACATCTTTTCTTGCTATACATATAGTGAAGCCTTGAATTTTGTGATCATGCTTTAATTTGGTGGAACCAATTAGTAAGGGAAAGGGCTAAGTATGATGAAGAACCAATAGAAACTTGGAGTCAAATGAAAAGAATTATAAGGAAGAGGTATGTTCCCACACATTATCATAGAGACTTACATCAAAAATTGCAAAGACTTAGACAAGGTAGTATGAGTGTGGAAAAATACCATAAGGAGCTGGAGATCACTATGATAAGAGCAAATGTTGAGGAGGATAGGGAGGCAACAATGTCAAGATTTTTGGGGGGACTTCAACAAGACATACGTGATGCGGTGGAATTGTACAATTATGTGGAACTTGAAGATTTGGTGCACCATGCAATCAAAGTTGAAGATCAGCTTAAGAGAAAGAAATCATATAAAAGACCTTTCAACAATGCCTTCAACAATGCTACTCGGAAAGATTCCAAGAAGGAAGGAGACACCTCCAATACCAATGGAGCCGCGGGTTCAAATGGTAAATATGGGACAAGGCCCAATTCTAACTTTAAAACTCCTTCTTCTTCTTCACTTTCTTCATCTAGATCTAGGGATATTAAGTGTTTTAAGTGCCTTGGAAGAGCTACATTGCATCTCAATGCCCCAACAAGAGAACCATGATCTCTAGGGGTAAATTACACTGGTGCATCTTCTACAAGTGAGAGTGAAAAAGATTGTGAGATAAAACCTCTTGAGGGAGATTAACTCATGGTAAGAAGATTACTAGGCATGCAAATTAATGAAAATGATGAAAGCCAAAGAGAGAGCATTTTTCAAACAAGATGCATGCCAGAAGGAAAAATATGCGCATTGATCATTGATGGTGGTAGTTGCACCAAAGTAGATAGCACCATCTTGGTGACCAAACTTGGTCTTAAAACAATTCCTCATCCGCAGCCATATAAACTTCAATGGTGAAATAATGATGGTGAACTAGTGGTGAATCAACAAGTCTTGTTGACTTTCTCCATTAGTCATTACAAAGATGGAGTTCTTTGTGATGTGGCTCCCATGGAGGTTAGCCATGTCATACTTGGAATGCCATGGCAATTCGATCGTAAAGTAACTCATGATAGCCAAATGAACACGTTCTCTTTTTTACATAAAAATCTAACCATTAAACTTATACCACTTTCTACAAAAGAAGTGTGTGGGGATAGAAAGAAAATGAGACTCAAAAGAGAACAAGAAATAAAAGCCTCCACGAAACCCAAAACCAAAGTTGAGGGAAAAGGCAAGAAGAGAGACAAAAATGATGTCGAAGTAAAACAAGAGAGTTTGCTCATAGTGAAGGGAGAGAATGAGAACGAATTAGTAGAACAAACCGAAATTCATGATAATAATTATTTGTCTAATACTTCCTCATTAACTATTTGTGTAGCACCGCTTGTGCAAATTCCAATTGTGGAACCAAGGCCAAAGCTTCATGGTTTCATACAAAAGAGGAGAGTAAAGCCTAAGGTCAACATTATTCGAAATCATTCAAACCCTCATGGCAAAAGCAAAACAAGCAACCCCAAAATCTTTAACACATTTCACCAACTTTTGAGGGGTTTAATCCAACACATTCAAGGGGCTTGCAAGCTTCCCCTAGCCCATTTTGCTTGGCCAATTTGAGCCATATACATGAGAGTGGTCTTTGACCCCAGAGGTTAAGTGAGACAAAGGGAGTATCGTTAGCAATAATAAATGTTTGTTTTACATTTCCCTTCACAATAAAATCTCATTACGTGTGTGTTGTTTATAGGACTCAAGGTCTTAAAATTCATGGACGAATTTTTTTCAAAAAGGAGGGGATGATACGATCAAGGAAAGCATTCAAAGAGGATTCTCCTACTTCCACAATGGAATGAAGCCACATGGTTAGGACCTTATAATAAAAATAGATTAGTTTGTAATGGAAGTAGTTTAAAACTTTGTAATAAAAATTATTTTACAAATAAGCACTTTAGGATAGCTTAAACCCTTGGGCTTAGGATGATTAGGCCATTTTAAGCCATCAAGCCCAACAAGCACAACCTTAGTGGGCCAATTAGCAAATCCCAGTCAAACCTATCTCACTGTTTCGACTATATATGTAGTTTTAGACTTCCGATTGCAATGATCTTGGATGCGTTGGAAATATAAGAGGATTCTCTACAACTCTTATTTCAGGACTCAAGGCCAGATTCGGAGGGTATCATGCCTAAAACATGACTACAAGTTTAGAACGCTGTTGTGGCCGAATTTGACTTAGTTAAGCTTGTAAATTGGGCTTAAGTGTTCCAAACCCATTAGAACCCAGAGAAGTGCGGCCATGACTAAGCTAGATGAGTCTTCCCTCCATTTGTTTCATATAAATAGGTTCATTGTACTCAAATTTTGGAACTAATGAATCATTTGAGGAATTTTCCAAATTGTGAGTTGAGAGTTTCTCCTCCTAGTAAGTTCCAACTTGAACTTTTAGTTCTTATCTTGAAGAATCCTCTTCAAGTGGCGAACACAATCAAGGCTTATTAATCAATCTCATCTCTATGGATTGAATGTGGCGCCTATCATCTTCTCCCATTTCCCTCCCCCTTCATCTTTTCCCTTTCTTTTACATTCTTGCAACTTAATTTCAAGCATAGGTTCGGCCATGCCCTTTGGTCTAGGATCCGTTTTCGGTATTTACATTTATGTAATTTACTTAATGCAAATTCCACTCCCTTTTTGATCTTTGATCTCACTTGAGATTAATCTTTATATTCCCTTGAGTCTTTTTATTTTCCTAATTGAATTCGGCAATTACATATATGAATTCACAAATTTATTGAAATGAAGATCCTACTATGATCTACATCACTTCTCCACCTCTCCTTCCTCCATCATTGAGCGCATATTTCCCTCATCTCTTTCATTTTCTCTATTTTTCTTCTTTGAAAGATGAACTCTGTAGATGGCACGCAACCGAAGATAACACAACACCTTTACATAAGCAATAATTGAAACTCACCCACCCGATCAATTAACAAAAAAAATAAGAAAATAGCAAAAATGAAAATCAACAATAAAAAATAATAAAACTCTTCACAATGATCCACAAGGCGACACCTCACCATTCACTGTTGTGCTACATTGGGGGAAGGGGTTGCATGGTGCACCTTACAACAGATTATTCTGGACTAATGAATTTGCCATGTGGAAAGAGTTGAATTTTCAAGTCTTTTAGCTTGGTAAATGTTTATGTATTTGCACAAAAGGGGTTTGTATTCTTATATTTGCAAGTACAATATATTTATTTTAAGAAAAAGAAAAAACATCAATAGGTCTGAAAATCCCTAACTCCCTCCCCTCTATCTCCATCTCATGAGAAATCTGTAACTCCCTCCATATTCATCTGTTCAAAACATAACCGAAATTAAGGCCAAAAAGAAGTAATATATGCTTGATTGAGAGCTGATGCTATGATTTGTAGGGCTCTGTTCGATTTGCTTTTTGGCTGAAACGACGAGCTGGAATTGAATTGAGAAAAGGGCTCGAGAAGGTTCTGGAAACGGAAGGGTTTCTTCTTGTTTTTGCTTGTTGTCTTTTACTTTAGCCGTCGAGTTTTGACCGACGGCACTGACCTTGAGCGAAGTGAGAGTGGCTGAGATCACCGGTCAAAGAGGGTGGTGCTGCTAGCTGGGGGTGGTTGAGGTTGCGGTGGTTGAGGTCGTCGCCGACTTGAAGCCAGTTGTCAAAGATAGGGACGGGAAGAGGGTCGGGGGAAGCTTAAAGCGCTTTCTCCTGAGCTTGGAGATGACAATGGCGATGACCACTACATTATGATTATTGTATTCAATCGGATCAATATTCGCCGTCAGAATGGAACCACCGCAAGCCTCCCACCATCGTCGGTCGTCGCGTGTTGGCATCCCCATCGTGAACTTGAACCGCGACATCAACCACCAGTACCAGATCCCACCTCCTCCTCCACCGCACCAGATCAGGCCATCGCAAGCCCTCACTCAGTCACCACGACTCATGCCTTCTCTCCCTTTCCTCGCCTCATTCTTCTCCTCCTCCGCCCCATCACCGCTGAACCGCTGCCACCATGAATGTATGAAGAGGAAGGCCAAGCACAAAATGAAGAAGACAAATAGCTACCGATACCGTAACAATTTACAAAGACAAAAAAAAAAAATACAGATATATATATATATATATATATATATATATATATATATATATATATATATATATATATATGCAAATACAACATCTTATTTACCTATACTACAAATATAAAATACAAGAAATACCTTTGACCAACAAATAGCTTTTTCACTGGGTCAAATCAACTCAAAAGTAACTAAGCTGATGTGTCAAAATATAAACTTCACATTAATCCAAAAAAAGGGGGAGGAGGGATCTACTAACACCCCAAAAAGTTTACAACTTTTACACTCACAAAACTTCTCCTTTCTAGATACATTTCCTTCTCATCCAACACGCTCAGTGCTTTTCCCTATCTTACATCCGCCGCACAAGAAAGCAAATAGCAAAAAAGTCTTTGATTGAGTCAGATTAGACAACAACTACATAGTAGCGGGGGTTAGTATTTAAGCAAAGGTACTTAAGATTGAATGATGTCCCAATAAAGGGATTGGGTCATGGCTGATTAATCCAATACCAAATAATAAAATATCAATGGCAATTAATTTGATTTTTTATTCATTTTTTTTATCCTCGGTTGCTATGGTTCGAGCGACATGTCCAGAGAGAGAACTGGGTACGGTGATGGCGTGCTCCTAATGGATGTCCTAAGATCCGGTCTGGTGCGTTCGTGGTTGAACCAATGGCGGAACTCGCGGTGTCTTTGAGGTGCTGCGTCTGGTAGAGCGGTTCTTCGGCGAACGACTCGGTGGTCACAAGACGGAGCCGCGTTGCATGGGCGGAGCTAGGCTGTGACAATGGTCACAAAGTGATGGTTCCGGGAAGTGTCATGAGGGAACCCAGAACTGCATGAATGGCTGCTTTGGAAGGTTGTGTTTGCATGTGATGGGGGTCTCTCTTTTGAGGAAGATGACAACTTGGTATTTGAGTATAAATTAAGGAGACAAGAAAAAGAAATAAAGAAGTGAGGGAGGAGAGTCAGGAATAGAGAGAGTAATGGGAGAGGAAGATCATGTAATTGAAGAGAAAAGATTAAAAAAGTGTTTCAAAGCTCACATGATTTTGAAGGGCGATTTGTTTGGCCATCTCTTCTAAGGATTAAACTGACACATAACATTTGTTGGATTAGAATAAATGGATGGATAAAATTAAGAGTAACTCTCTTAAAGTTACTCTTGAAGTAAGTGGATCTCCTCTCATATATATATATATATATGGGAGCGACTCAAACAAGATGAGTGTGTTATTGTGAGAGATGAGAGGAATAAATCTGGACCTTTGGATCAAACATGAATGGTCAAGATTAGAACATAAAGTCATGTAATTTTTTTAAGTGATCACATGACCACCAACTAACTTCTAATCCTAATCATCCATGTATGGTTTGATGGATCCAGGTTTGTTCCTCTCACTCTCACAATAACATACCCCTCTCACTTGAGTCGTCCCTGTTAGAACCAAAACAGTAATAACTAATGACCCATAAAAGTTTTAATGATTAACAAAGTTATTATATGTTTATTGAAAATACTCGAAGTCAAGTTTAGGCTAATCCATAAGGTCAAAAGACCTTTGTATGTTTCTAACTTCAGATAGTTCTCCAAAAACCAAAGTTACACCTAGCTCTTAAAGGACAACTCACTGCAATATCTTCGTCTAAAGAAACTAAGTGGTAAAGGTTTACGTCCAAATGTTTACACTGCTTTATCGTCCAATTGTTTATAATTATTGTGCGTCCAATTGTCTTCAATGCGTATGCGTCCATTTGTCTTCAATGCTTATGCGTCCAATTGTTTTTAACTATTGTGCGTCCCTTCAAATGCGTATGTGTCCAATTGTCTACAACACTTGTGCGTCCAAATATATATTTGCCTGTGCGTCCACTAACTTCTTTTTGTAGATGACATGGCACTCTCTTATTCAAAAGTCTTAAATGGTTTTAAGGAAATATCTTTTTCACATAAAGACAAAAGAAGGTACGAATGTCATACAAAGCAAATCACGTAAAGCAAAACGCTTGTCGGCCATCAAAGCAAAATCAGTTTGCTACCATTCAAGCTGCTACTACCTCCTCATTCTGAAAGGACAATTACACAACGGAAAACAACTGGAAAATGAACTGTGCCTAACGGATATTTGATTGAGTCTAAACGGAAAAGTTCTCCCTATATTTTGAAATCAGAAGGCCAAGACAAAAGATATAAGAAGACCACCCTCTGAAGAACAAAATAGAGACAACACACGAGCAAGAAAATATTCAAGAGATTTCATTATGCAAACAAAAAGCCAAAAAGCTTTCACTCTCAGTTTTTGATCTGTAAACCTTCTCATTCTTTCATTATAAAGTTGTAAACAGATTGTCAAAAGCTATATCGTGTAATACTCTCACTGTTGTGAGTTTGTAAAAAGCTCAGAAAAACCCCTCTCAAATCTTAGGATTTGTTGAGCCTGAAGAGGCTTGTCTGTAAAAGAATACTTATTGCCTGGAGAGGTGCAAAATACTTGGAGTTGTAGTCTTGGAGAGACTTGGAAACAGCTTGTATTAAGTGCGGAGAGTTTTAGTGGAAAAACCTTCTGGAGGAAGGGACTGGACGTAGCTCTTTGTTTTGAAAGAGTGAACCAGGATATATCTTTGTGTGAATCTCTCTTTCTCTATCTCGTTAAGTTTTTTATTTATTACTAACTTGGGGATTGAAAACAAAGTATCTTAATCACCTATAATCGTTTTAGTGTGTTCTTTCATCTTCCTGCTTCAAACGTTTGTTTTAAAAAAAAAAAGGTTTTCGAAAATCGGTTAAGAAACACAATTCAACCCCCTTTCTTGTGTTTCCCTGTTTCACTTTCAGTTGGTATCAGAGCTCAGCCTCTAGGTTGAGCATTTAGCCGTGCTTGAGGAAAAGATCCAAAGCTCGATGGCAGGACAAGGGATGCCCAGTGGGAGTCAACCTATTCTTGAAGGTAGCTCCTTGACCAGACCGGCTTTTTTCAATGGCACTCACTACCTCTACTGGAAGGAAAGATTCAAAGGATTCATCTTGAGTACCAGCTCTGCGCTCTGGCCTTTGATCATGAACGGTCTTCACATCGTCAACAATCCTGATGGCACTGAGAAAGATGAGTCTCAGTGGACTGATGATGGGAGAAGAAGGATGAAGCAGAACTACAAAGCTCGATACACAATGATGTGTGCTCTTAGTCCAGACGAGTTCCAAAAAATTCATGCATGTGAATCAGCAAAACAAATCTAGGATACTCTATCCAATGTTCATGAAGGAACATCCAAAGTAAAGGACTCAAAGATCATTATTCTTATAAGTCAATATGAAATGTTCACTATGGAAAATGGAGAAACCATCGTTGATATGATTGGTCGTTTCCAAACTATTATCAACAATCTCAAGTCTTTTGGAAAGGTCTACACTACAAAAGAGAATGTTACGAAGATCCTCAGGAGCTTGCATAAGGAATGGAGACCACTCATCACTGCAATCACGCAAGCTAAGGATTTGTTAACCTTGACCTTAGATGATCTTGTGGGAACCCTTCAAGTTCATGAGCAGGAGCTTAACCAGGACAATCCTACAAAGAAAGGCAAGACTATTGCCTTGAAAAGTCAAAAATCTAGCAAAGCTGATGATTCCAGCGATGACAATGATCAAAATGAAGAAGAAGAATCCGATGATGAACTGTCTCTCATATCAAAGAAACTTGAACGTATTCTGAAAAAGAAAAATATGAGAAGAAGACCATTTACAAAGAAAATTGTCAAAGACCATGGTGAAACCAAGGATAAAAATCCAATGGTTTGCTATGAGTGCAAGAAACCAGGCCACTTCAAAGCTGAGTGCCCTCAGCTGAAAGATAAGAAAAGGTTTGTCAAAAAGAAAAGCAAGAATCTCATGGCAACATGGGAAGATCTTGACTCCTCTGAAGAAGAGGAAAACGAAGAAGAAGCCAACCTATGTCTTTGGTCTGAAAATCATCTCCCTGAAGATTCTTCGGAAGAAGAGGAACAGTCTACCTCTTCAAATCCTGAGTCATTGAGAGAATTCAGTAACCTCTCTATAAATGGACCACCTATGTTCTATATAACCGGTGACTATGCCATGTAGAGAGAACTATTCATGAGATTCAGCTTGGAACAAAATGTTGATGACCTATGGAGAGCTTACACCGATTATAACTTTTGTCCTACCACTGTTATCAATGGTGAACGTATAGTCAAACCAAGAGCTGAATGTTCTGAAGAAGAACAAAGAAGAGTGAGAATCAATGCTAGAGCTGTCTACATTCTTACATGTGCCTTGGACGCAAGAACTGTTAACATGGTGATGTATTGTGATATCGCTAAAAGAGTGCTTGACATGCTAGATGCCCTTTTTATGAGAAGGAGACCTGCTCATTCTGAAGGACCACCTATTTATCAATCTTCAGAATCAGAATATGAAGCTTGGAAAGAGAACTTCAGATCCTTTGTTGTAACCCAAGGATCATAAGAACACTGGAAAACTCTCACTGACGAAACCTTTTGTCCCATCATCATCATCAATGGAGAATACATGATGAAACCTCTAGATCGCTGCACCTTTGAGGAAAGAAGAAGAGTTGATCTTGACTGTGAGGCAAGGGCCTTTCTGTTTCGGAGTATACATGGAGCAAGGAGAGATGCCTGGCTGAAGAGACAACTGCTTGGGGAATGATGAATCTAATGGATATTCTTGAAAGATCTCCACCTGCATCCCCAACAGCAGATATGTGTATCATGGCAAGTATTTCCTCTGAGACAGAAATAGAAGAAGCTGAGGTAAATATATCTGACTACTCAAAAGATGCATATGAAGAGCTATTAAATGAATCATGCACTATTTATTCTGAATAAAAGCCCTTAAAAGAAAATTTGCCAAACTCAATAAAGACTTTAACAAAGTCAAAGTTGAGAACGGAGAACTAAGAGATGAGATAATCAGCCTAACTGAAATCTCAAGCTCTAAGTCCAGTACATCCTGTGAAGTTGAGAAACTTGAGCATCAAATTACTTACTTAACTGATAGCCTGTCAAAATTCACTGATGGATCTAAAAATCTTAATTTAATTCTTAGATATAGATCTTCTTATGATAAATCTGGCATTGGGTATGAAAAAGAAAACCCAAAATTTTATAAGACAAAAAAAGTAATGTATTGCTCTATCTGTGGTAAAAATGGACACTCTGCGCCCAGATGTTTACACAAAAGAAAAACTTATAAGTTACCTGCAACTAATCAAAAAAGGAACCAAGTCTATCTGGGTACCTAAAAGTAAAATAATCTCTGTTGCAGACTTGCTTGACAACAGAAAGGAAACACCAATCTTGATACCTGGACAGTGGATGATCATGACATATGACGTGAGAAAAGTCTATGTTCCTAGACCTAAAGCCAAAGTCTGAAGGATCAGTTGTTTTCGGTGGCAATCAAAAGGGAAAGATTGTAGGTATTGGTAAGATTGGCAAGAATAATTCTCCCTCTATAAATAATGTGTTGCTAGTTGAAGGGCTAAAACACAATCTGCTTAGCATAAGCCAATTATGTGATAGTGGGTTTGTAGTGTCTTTCAACAAAGAGAAGTGTATAGTCAAATATGTTGATAAGTCAACTCTATTTACTAGTAAGAGGCAAAACAATGTTTATAAAATTGACTTGGAAGACCTCTCTAATCAAAATGTATCATGTCTAATGTCTGTGAATGATGAGCAATGGATTTGGCACAAGAAACTTGGTCATGCAAGCCTGAGATTAATCTCAAAGCTACAAAAGCATAACCTCGTAAGAGGATTGCCAAAGCTGGCCTATAAATCAGATGCTCTCCGTGATGCCTGTCAAAAGGGGAAACAAGTCAAAAATTCTTTTAATTCAAAGAACATTGTTTCAACATCCAGACCTTTAGAATTGCTACATTTAGATTTGTTTGGTCCAACAAGGACTACCTCCCTAAGTGGAAAGAAATATGGACTTGTCATTTTTGATGATAACACTAGATGGACATGGGTAATGCTCTTAGCTCACAAAGACGAGTCTTTTGAGGTATTCTCAATATTCTATAAAAGGATTCAAAATGAGAAAGGTATTGTATCAATTCAATCCGAAGTGATCATGGAAGAGAGTTTGAGAATGTAAACTTCCAACTATTCTGTGAAGAAAATGACATTCTTCATAATTTCTGTGCCCCTAGAACACCTCAACAAAATGGGGTTGTTGATGTAAAACCCCCCTTGGGTATTACATGAAGAACACATGCGGAATTAAATTTAAAAGATAATTGCTGGTTGCTTTCGAAAAAAGAATAATTTACTTTAAGTCAGAAAACTCGGGTGTAAAAAGTTTTCGGCATAATAATTCAGAAAGTGATATACACATCACAATAATAAAATCACACCATTCTTGACAATACACATAACTGGGTCTATTCACAAACCTTAAACCATCACATAAAAGTTTTCTTGAAATTGTCTTTCATACAGAAGTTCCAAACTATACAGAGGTTTTCAAAACCACATACACCAACTTTCTCAACATTATACATTAAAAATCCTAAGAGCTGGTTTGATAAAAGAACTCTACGGACAATAGAGTCTACTACCTAGTATGCATCATACCACTGAGACTGGGTCTCGTCGTCGACAGTCCACACATCTTCGTCTTCGGCATCGAGAAACACAAGCTATAGGGTCCTGAAGTGACCCAAAAGACCATAGAGAAGTATTTGTACACGTATCCAAAAACACAACAGGGTGTCCAACATGTACAGGCAAAGGTGAGTAACCAATATATGGATTTAAACGCGATAACTACATGCACGACACACAAAACAGCATATGAACATATGTAGTATCAACACAGCATAACAACAGAAGTAACACAGGGTAACACACTAGGTAACAACATATCCAACATGCATACCATAAATCGCAATATATCATATTTATCAATTAACAGCGTAACACCTCTTGAAAGTAAAATGGTGATGTACACTAAGCAAATGTAATCATCAACAGCCATATGCCACAAGGGTAAAACTCTGACCCCTACTCCATGGAGCTAACAAACAGTCGGAGAGAGTGAATGGGAGGACATGTTCCGGTTATTGCCAGCCATGAGCAAGATGCTACAACATTCGTAACGTGCACATATCTGGCTTTACGGAAACACTCTCGACCAAACATGAAAAGTACGGCATCTAGTAGAGGATATCAGTGTATTGCTCGGATTCGCCACGACACAGAAGAGCTACAAACTGGTCACATGTCAGCCCTTCCAACCCTGATACCTCCAAAAAGACCATTGAAGATCGTCACCGTAAGATTCGCACCCGCATCAAGGTGTAAGCTCAACTCCTAGGCTCAAGGCCTTACAACTATGCAAATGAAATGCCAAGGCTTACACAAAGCAGATGCGATAAAGCAATGTCTATCCATTGGATAAACCTCAAGGTTCTCTAAGGTTCTCTTTCTTAGGAACTATACACGTCTTTGTATTTATAAAACATTTATCTAAAACATTTATCCATCGGATAATTATCTTGTGATTCCTTTGGAATGATCCGGGCTGCTTTCGGAATTGCCGACTGTCCCCATAAACCAACACAAGTCTTTTCAGCATGTTTTGTCCTCACTCACACGCTTTCTAGGAAACTTCCCAGAAGGTCACCCATCTCACAATTACTCCAAGTCAAGAACGCTTAACTTTGGAGTTCTTATGTTCTAGGCTTCCGAAAAGAAGACGAATCTTGTTAGTATAGGTAGTACCAATCAATTCTCATAAGTTTTCCTTCAACTATACAGTCCCATACCTACATAGCCGCAGGATTCCTTTAAACGTACAGTCCCATACCTGCACAGCCTCAGGGTCCCTATCGTCCCAATTATTACAAGACTGAAACAATCGAACGACTGTTTCAAAACCCAAAACGTTTCTTGTTTGTGTTTGTGTCTTATGAATCACATCTCAAACCCTAAGTATTATGAAGAAGGATTGAGAATCCTCTTAGATAAGTCTTTGATCCTTTCTAAGATATTACTCCTTGATTTTCAATCAATGAAATAAATGTCGATTCATTTAAGTCTTATGAAGTCATTAATGCATTAAGTCATCAATGGTATAGTACATGGTCTTGTTCCACCACATACCATACTTAATTATCCCTTGTCTTCAACTCTAAGTTAATTACTTAACTTAGGTTTTCACGCGTAAAACTTTACGATTAAGAGTTAAAAACTCTTTTGGTAACAAAACTGTTCTCATTTGAAAACTCATTGGATTTGAAATACGTTGCACTTGCCTCAAGCAAAGTACCTTAACTATTTTTGAAAAGAGTTCTTCGGTACTTAACTTAGTGTAAAACCATGGTCTAAGTTAACGGAAAGGAAATGTAATCTCATCTAACTTCCTTAACTATGATTCATTTAATCAACTTAAGGATAAAAGGTCTCCATTATGTTTGAAAAAGAACTTTGTCTTCGTTTTAAGATGAACTTCGTCTTCGTTTTAAGATAAAGGAAATGCCTTATGAAACTATATTTAACTTCTCATGAAAACACTTCTTTATTTTACTCTTAAATCACTTGATCACTTAGATAAACTAAGGTTAAAGTAAAAGACATGTTTCACTTTGGTGAAGACGCTTAAAAGTTGAAACTTTACTTAATCTTTGGATCAAATCACTTATTGTTTTCCTTTGAAACATAAGTTATATTAAAACAATTTCTTACTTTAAGAATTTTAAATGTTTAAGAACAACAAGTGTTCTTCCTTTTTCTTTGGTCATGGCCGAATGCTCCCTCAATGGGATGTCAAGATTTTGCTTCACCTATTTGACAAGTTATAGCTCAAAAGCTCACAATATAATGATGAACAATAATCATGCATCATTCAATCATAATCAAGCATAAAAATCCTTACTTGATCTAGAGATCAAAGTATGGTTTTTAACATACATGAAAACATTTTCCATCCAAGCATACATCATCATCAACATATGCTAAAACATAGTAAAGCATACTAAAGCATAGATCATTATTACAATCACAATGAAGCTCCAACAGAGCTACACAAATCAATCACGGATAACATATAGTTATCGTAAAATCCCTCAGGCAAACTCCCCTTACCCGTTGTAGTTATCCTCCGAGCTATCCTCCGATCAAAAGTCGTCCGATCGGCTCGCGAATCCTCCCGATTCCTCGTCCGATCAACCAATCACAACTACATACACATAATCAATCCAAACATCAATATTACATAACACAAATCTTCCTATTCCTACCTATATAGGATTCGGCCATGGAGCTATAAAAAAAATAGCTAGGGATGTCCAAAAATTCCTATCTCTTGGATTCCATCCTTACTAGGTGTGCTAAGGCTAGATCAAAGCCTATTACTCCAAAACTTGAACCAAAATCCCATCCACCAACACATGGAGGTTTCGGCCAAGAAAACCCATATGTGCTAGCAAGCTCATTTGGTTTCCAACTCTTGGATCCATGATCCTCAAGTACACACAACACTAAATTAAGTCTTATTACTCAAAACTTGAGTCAAAAACTCATCCTTTCTTACCATGAAGATTTCGGCCACTTTAAGAAGTTATGGCTAAAAAAATTATTTGATTTCATGCCCTTGGATAATGAAAGAGAATGATGAAACTAGATCATAGAAATTGATTTGGTATCAAAAGGATTTTTCTACACTTTTTTATGAATTTTCAAAGTTTAAGGATCAAAATTGGATCTTCATGAATCAAGAGATTCAAGAGATGAAATAGAGAGATTAAGAAAGGTAGGATGGAGTTAATAGCTCCTAGATTCAAAGTCTTGAAGAGAAACAACTTGATTTCACCAAAAACTTTCAAGTTTCAAGATCAAAATGAAGAAAAATGTGAAGAACACATGAAGAACTCTATGAACTTGGAAGAACAAGTGAGAGAAGATGAAGAACAAGAGAGAGAAGAGAGAGAAAGAGTGATGGCCGAAATGGCCAAGAGAGAGAAAGAGAGAAATATATATTTTGATGTCATGGCAAACTTGTAAATAACCAAAAGGGTAACTTGGTAATTCTTTAAAAGACTAGGGGCGTAAATATCATTTCCCCTATAAATATCTAGATATTTCTAGAAAGGTAATGATGACATGGTGAGTCACAGGGTCAGAATGGTTATTCCATAAGTTCTCAGGGGCAAAACGGCCTTTTCATTCAAGGGCAAATGGTAATTATGAAAAGGGTCAAGGGCATTTTAGTCATTTCACGTCCAGATATTTTCTAAACGTAATCATTACACCGATGAGTCACTGATGAGTCATAGCACACCATGTGACTTCAATCTTATCCATAGCGGCTCATTGAAATCTCGTATTCAGCTCTGTTCTTCACCCAATTTAGGTTTTCGCCCAAGAAAGTCGTATGACGACTTATTTATTTTGAATATTTTCAAAATAACCAATATTGTTGGAAATAAAATATAAAACCTAACTGTTTCGTTCACAATTCGAAATTAGGTCTTGATAGTAGAAAAAGACTATTATCCGTGAAAAACGCAGACCGGGCTCCGTTTGAGCTTTCGCCCAAAACTTAACCATGGCTTCCTATGGTTGTGTAAGGCATGCCTATGTTCTCAGAATATTTTATTTCGTTTTCTAAACCCTCCTATAAAATACAAACGTTTAAATACTAAAGAATTGTGAAATGTGAAAATTGGGGCGTTACAGTTGAGAGAAAGAATAGGTCTCTTCAAGAGATGGCAAGAACATTACTCAATGATAACTCTGTCTCTAAGAACTTTTGGGCTGAGGCTGTTAACACAGCATGCTATATTCAAAATAGAGTATACATAAGACCAATACTGAAAAAGACTCCATATGAATTGTGGAAAGGACGAAAACCCAACATATCATATTTTCATACTTTTGGATGTGCCTGTTTTATATTAAACACTAAAGACAATCTAGGAAAATTTGATGCCAAAGTTGATAATGGTATTTTCTTAGGATATTCTGAAATATCTAAAGCCTTTAGAATTTATAATTGTAGATCATTAATTGTCGAAGAATCTATTCATGTTAAATTTGATGATAAGAAGCCTGATAAAACATTATCAGAGCTGGACGAATCTCTTGCAGATCTGGATCTGAATGATCATCGTCCAACCAACAATGAAAATGAAATCTTCCATGATGTCAAAATTGCTGATCCACACTTGTCTATTGATAACCAGAAATCTTGGCAATTTAAAGTTTACCATCCTGAAAATCAGATCCTTGGTCAACCTAGTGACAAAGTAAGAACAAGGTTAACCTTCAGAAATCAAGCTGATTCAGCTTTCATCTCTGAGTTAGAACCAAAAACTGTGGATGAAGCTCTCTCTCGGACGATGGATGGATCTTGGCCATGCAAGAAGAACTCAATTAGTTCGAGAGAAACAAAGTTTGGACCTTAGTTCAAGAACCCAAAGATAAATCCATTATTGGAACTAAGTGGGTATTTAGAAACAAGATGAATGAAAATGGAAAGGTTGTGAGAAACAAAGCAAGGTTAGTAGCACAAGGTTATTCTCGAGAAGAAGGTATTGATTACACTGAAACCTTCGCTCCTGTTGCTAGAATAGAAGCTATACGTATCTTACTATCCTTTGCTGCTCATCATAACATAACCTTATATCAAATGGATGTTAAAAGTGCTTTTCTGAATGGACTAATTAATGAAGAAGTCTATGTAATGCAACCCCTTGGGTTTGAGGATCATTCCCATCCTGAGTATGTATCCAAGCTTCAGAAACTCAGCTCCTTCCTCATGGAAAATGGTTTTTGTATGGGAAAGGTAGACACAACTTTGTTTAAGAAAACTAATAAAGATAATTTTATAATAATTCTAATCTATGTTGATGACATTATTTTTGGATCTACTAATGATTCTCTTTGTAAGGAATTTTCTGATCTTATGACAAAAGTATTCGAAATGAGCATAATGGGAGAGCTCAAATTATTTCTGGGTCTGCAAGTAAGACAAACCTCAAAGGGTGTGTACATTCACCAGACCAAGTACACTAAAGATCTCTTGAAGAAATTTCAAATGGACGATAGCAAGCCAATGAGTACACCTATGCATCCAACGTCCATTCTGACCAAAGGCAACAAAGATAAAAAGGTAGATCAAAAGGTTTACAGAGGTATGATCGGATCCCTTTTATATCTCACCGCGTCCATACCAAATATTATGTTTAGTGTATGTCTTTGTGTACGTTTTCAAGCTGATCCATGTGAAAATCATTTAACTGCTGTCAAGAGAATTTTTAGATATCTAAAAGGTACTTCTAATCTGGGTTTATTTTAGGAGAAAACCATTGAGTAGAGATTAATGGGATATTGTGAGGCTGACTATGCTGGAGATAGAATTGAACGAAAAAGTACAAGTGGTAGCTGCCATTTTCTTGGAACAAATCTTATCTCATGGTCCAGTAAAAGACAAAGCACCATAGCCTTATCAACTGCTGAAGCTGAATATATCTCTGCGGCTAGTTGTTGCTCACAACTTTTGTGGATTAAACATCAACTGGAAGATTACAATATTCATGAAAGTAAGATTCCAATTTATTGTGATAATACTGCAATTAATTTATCGAAAAATCCTATATTGCACTCGAGGGTTAAGCATATAGAAATCAAACATCACTTTACTAAAGATTACATGCAAAAAGGTGTGTTTGATGTAAAATTTGTGGATACTGACCACTAGTGGGCAGATATCTTCCCAAAACCTCTTGCAGAGGATAGACTTTTCTTTAATAAGAAAACAACTCAACATGCTTTGTGTTGAATGACCTTGCGTCCAATAAACGCTTGTGTCAGAAAAGCATTTGCATAAAATGGTTGCATCCATTTTCTGCTAACGTCGTTATTCCTTGATATTTATTATTTGTCTTTTTTTTTTTTTTTGTTAAAATCTCTGCATCCGTCCTCCACATAAATACTATGCTGAGTCAGCACTCTTGGGTCACGTCAAGCGGCGTGCGTCTGCTACTTCACTCTTAAGTAGCCTCCCTCGGTAACCGCTAGTCATCATTTTTTTTAACCACGGTTACTTTCTCTAACGCTTCGGTTACTTTTCGCTTCTCTATAGAAAACCTCAACCCGTGAGCTCAAACCTCACCAAACGTCCTCTCTTGGAAATCTTCTCTCTCTCTCTCAACTGTTCATCTTCTGTATCTTCTCTCTCTTCACTCTTCTGAAAAATGGGAAGCAATCTGCGATCAACTGGAGAAGGAAGCAGCATTCCACAGGAGACCACTTCACCGCTTGGTCATCCCACTCGTGAGATTCTTGATAACTGTCAGATCAATATTGAGCACCAGATTGACTTGAATATGCGAGCGAGATTGGGAGCAGACGTCAAGGTCTACATCATCGGTGCTGGATGGGATCATTTCTTTATCAACTATCCAGAAGTCTATCCAAGACTTCTCACTGAGTTCTGGAAGACAGCTCACCTTGAAAAAGAAGGTCTTATTTCTGGATTTGTTCTGGGGACACACAAAGTTGAAGTCTCCAAAGTCTCTATAGCCTCTGCTATTGGGTGTCTATCTCTCGGTGCTACCTATTTCAAATCTTGGCACAACAAGTTTGGAGGAAAAGACAATGTCTTTAACTTCCTCAGAAATCCCGACGCTCAGCCAAATGCACTGTTCCGTGCTGCTATCATGAAGGATGAAGCTAGAGTTCTTAATCAAATCTTGAACAAAGCCGTTCTGCACAAAGTTGGATCCAAAGACTCCATCTCTGAGATGCATTCCTTCCTGCTCACCCATCTGCTGTATGGTATAAAGGTCAATCTTCCCTCTCTTCTCTTTGACCGTTTAAAAGAAAACTGCATTGACGTCGTCTCTGTGAAGACCACTACATATGCAATCCTTCTCTCCCGCATCTTTAAAAATCAAGGGGTTTATCAGATGCTACAAAAAGTTCATCCTAGCATCAAAACCTCCTATCAAACAGTGAGCTACCCTGTGTTTGGAAAGGCAAACCTCTCCAAAATGCAACTCAAAACTGTGCTGGCTTTTGATCAAGCTCAGACCTCTTCTGCTCAAGCTCCACGCATGGACGATCTTCAAAGTCTTAAGAGAAGGAAGCATCAAACTGAAAACGTCGCAAACCCTCCTCTTTTCTCCTCTGATCCATCCACTCAGGCTTCATCTCAAAATGTGTTCGAAGAATTTGAGGAAAATCCGAGCCTAGAGTTTGCCTTAATGATGGAAGTAATTGCTTACACCATCTATGGAGAAAAGTTCATCAAGCTCAATGGTGTGGTACTTCAATTGTTGAAGAGATTCATGGACCTTTGCTTAAGGCTGATTTAGGCTCAAAGCAGCAGGCTCATGTTTCCTCTCAAGCGGATCTAGAAGCTGGTTCCTCTAAACCTTGATACAGAAAGAGAAAACTTCTGGTGGATGAAGACGACGAATAGATGATGAGGACAATGTTCCTATTGCTCTTCTTCTTACAAAGAAAAGTAAGGTCTCTCCTTCACCCTCACCCTTACCCAACCCTGCTGTACAATCCACTCCTTCTGAAGAACCATCTTCTATCCCTCACCCCAATCCTAAACTCTCCATGTCCATCCCTCTTCCACAAAAACCAATGCGCATCCAAAACCGTAGCCCAACGGCCACCTCGACCCAAAATCCTCATATTAGACTCCTCAACCTTCACTCCCTCCCCACAAAAATCCATTTCCCCATCCCCATCTCCACCTTTCTCACCTCAAGATGCCCCACCCTCCGTACCTCCATCACAGGTCCCGGAATCATCTTCTCCTCCTCCTCCTATTCTTCTGCTTCCATGGTACTCTCATGAAGAAGCCACATCTTCAGAGGTTCCAGTGGATAATTCTCCTGCTTCGGTTGCTGTTCCTTTTTCCCAAACGGAAGCCAGCTCGGTTCAGCACACTAAACGTCTTGATGCTACTTCTACCCTGTCTGGAAACACGGCGGAACTACATCTTGATGAGGAAGATGTCAACTCTTCTACAGCTGAAGAAGCTCGCCCTGCTCCAACTTCGGCTCCTTCTCTACTTCCTAGTCTGACTCCTGAAGTTGCTGACTACTTAGTAGATCGGATCTCAGCTAGGGTCACTGAAGAGTTGGATCGAAAGATGGCTCAGTTGTTCTCTTATCTTCATTGCGTCTTCCCTGACTTTCCGCCTCCATCTCCTTAGAATCTTTTCATTTCTGTTTGCTAACAATGATGTTGTATCCTCCCTTTATTCCTTTTGTCTGATGACAAACAGGGGGAGAAAATATATGAAATGAAATGTGTAAAGTTGTTATATATATGAAATGAATTGAACGTTTGGTTATATATCCTGTCTTTATACTTTCATAATCTAAGTTATGTCTTCAATATGTAAATGCATAATCTCAGGAGGAGTGTTTTTTTACGATACACTGTCTATATTGTTTCAAAAACATGCTTCATAATAATGTTTGTCATCATAAAAAAGTGGAAGATTGTTAGAACCAAAACAGTAATGACTAATGACCCCTAAAAGTTTTAATGATTAACAAAGTTATTATATGTTTATTGAAAATACTCGAAGTCAAGTTTATGCTAATCCATAAGGTCAAAAGACCTTTGTATGTTTCTGACTGCAGATAGTTCTCCAAAAACCAAAATTTCACCTAGCTCTTAAAGGACAACTCATTGCAATATCTTCGTCCAAAAAAACTAAGTGGTAAAGGTTTACGTCCAAATGTTTACACTGCTTTATCGTCCAATTGTTTATAATTATTGTGCGTCCAATTGTCTTCAATGCGTATGCGTCCAATTGTCTTCAATTCTTATGCGTCCAATTGTCTTCAAATGCGCATGTCTCCAATTGCCTACAACACTTGTGCGTCCAATTATATATTTGCCTGTGCGTCCACTAACTTCTTTTTGTAGATGACGTGGCACACTCTTATTCAAAAGTCTTAAATGGTTTTAAGGAAATATCTTTTTCACATAAAGACAAAAGAAGGTACGAACGTCGTACAAAGCAAATCACGTAGAGCAAAGAATCACGTAGAGTGTAACGCCCTTCGTTACATTAGTAACCCAAATTAATAATTTAAATAAATATTATATACTCAAATAATGACCATAAACATTCAGCTGTACATCATAAACAAATACATCATAACTTAATATACATATCAAATATTCTCAACATCATCATAAATCAAATATGACAAGATCTTATATATCAAATAATCTCAAATATCCTCATACGTCATATGACTTTCAAACTGCACATAACAATGGCGTCCCATTACCTACCTTACTCATGAAGGTATTTCGATGTCACCTTCTCTTCAGTGACATTACTCATTTCGATACCATCCATTGTACACTGGTGGTATTACTCATTCCGACATCCCAACGTGTGGCGATGTTACTTTCGATACCCCATCATGGCGGTATTTCATATTTTGACACCCCAAATCATTGGCAGTGTTACTTTCGTTACCCCTATCATAGGCGGTATTGCAGCAAACAACATTCAACATATTAACAGTTATTGAATCATGCTAATATCACAAATATCATCAAATAGTGCATATATAGCATGTCAATTCAACCAAATCACGTATGTACCATATGTATCATAGCACCAACCTCAATAATAAACATTTAATTGACAGCAAAAATACTTTAGAAGTAAAATCCCCAAATTTGTAAGATCAGGATTTGACCAAATCAAGATTATTTTCCAAAAAACGTATTTTGAAAGCATAACCCAAGCCCCAAGACAATTTGCACCATGGAAAGGGTGAGAAAGAGTATTTCTACTCACCTCTTGAAGACCTCCGAGAATCTCCAAGCATACCCTACGGCGAATCCTAGATGTCGCCTTCCTCAGTCTTGAATCTCCTTCTCCTTCTCCTTCTCCTTCTTCTTCTTCATCTTCTTCTTCTTCCTCTTGTTGTTGTTGTTATTGTTCTCCTTCCAAACTCATTGCTTGTTGCAACCCCATCTCCCAAGCATGAAGATGCTCCACAGCCGTTACTAAGGTGTTTTAGGGTACAAAAAGGGTTCCTAACCGCACTAAGGTGTTATAAGAAGGTATATATATAGTGTTGCACTGGTTCTCTATTTTTAAACCTATTTTTAATGCATCCTGACATAGAGACTAATTTTTGAATTAAGTTTTAGATAGAGTCTTTGAATAAGTTTTAGATAGAGTGTAGTTAGAGTTTGTTATTAAATAAGTTTTAGATAAAGTCTAGACAGAGTTCTGTTATTGTTGCAGATTTTAATTATCGTTTATCCTTTCTAATTAATTCAAAGGCCCAAAACATGCAGTCTAAGCCTCCCAAAAATTATCTGATTTCTCTAACGTTATTATCTCCAATTATTTTTATTTTTAGGATGTTACATTTTTTTCCCTCCTTTAAGAATTTCGTCCCCGAAATTAACTCCACTCTCACGTACGAAGCAAATTATGAGTCTGGGCATTGGCGAACCAAGTCTTCTTCTAATTCTCAAGTAGCCTCTTCTAGAGTTAAATCCTTCCCAACCACCTTCACCAAAGGGATTGTCTTGTTCTTCAGAGTCTTAGTGCTCTTATCGATGATATGACTAGGCCTGGCTTAAATATTAAGTTATCCCTCAATTGTATTGACTCAGGAGCTATTACATGAGACATATCTGACACAATTTTTGAAGTTGAGAAATAAGAAATACATCATGATGGTATGACAACCATGTTGGAAGAGCCAATTAGTAAGCAACAGGCCCGACTCTCTTGAGGATGTGGAAATGACCCATAAAAACAAGGAATTAGTTTTCTGACTGACATTGACCCTCACATCCCAATCTTAGGAATGACTATCAAGAATACATGTTCCCCTTCCTAAAATTCTAAAGGCTACTTTTCCTTGTCGGCATAACAATCTTTAACTATTCTGCGCAGTGCGCATCTTTCCCCTCTGAATTCTAAATGTGGTCTCCTGGATTAAATCCGATCCTAACAAGATCTCCTCACCTACTGTATACTAACATAAGGAGAACCTACATATCCTAATCATACCATCAATATACGTATAGTCATTAACTATTTCACCACATATTAAGTGTACAACTCAAGGCACATTAACTATAAACATAATTTTCAAGAAAATCAATGATAATATTTACAGACTAAAATCATGCACTTAAACGTTTGTTTCTGTTCATCATACTAAAATCATAATATCTTCATCTGCATTCCATCATTATAAGCATTCTCATAAAAGATTCATGACAAATAATTCACAAAAGAAATTAAATTAAAGTTTTATACCATTAATACGTAGATCTTATAGTCCCTTATATTCTACACCAAAACTATTATATTGTTTACGGCACAGAGGAATTTTTATAAATAGATAAACAACTGAAATGAAACAAAGAAAGAAAGAAGAAACGGTAGAGACTTCCACATACTAAGTTTTATATAGTCCAATTTGATAATTTCATAAGGAAAGAAATAGTTTCATTTTCTATTAAGAGATGGTATTACTAGAACAAAATTTGGTACAAGAACAAAATAAGATTTAGTTAACTTGAAATTAAACTGTACAGTCATTGACCATTTACGACTTTCAAGACAATTTTCATCAATAAATACCATAGTAGAACTAAGAAATCAATTTCATGTTGATTTTTGAGTAAGCTAATACAAATAAGAAATAACATTCTTTTTCTTTTCGGTCTTTAATAAGAAATATAAGTTTGTTAAGATTAAACATGTCATTAATCTATACGAATAATAAGTCCAAGGGGTATATTAATTGAAAATAATGTTTGATCCCTTAAGAAACAATTTGAAATATTCAAGTAAGGTGATTTTCTAAAAAAAATTATATAACAAAATTACAACATAAATTAAAATTTGAGCATATATATACACCTTCGTTAATATAACATCTATTATTTTTATTTCCATCTACTATTACATCTTGTTTATTCCTAGATGTATGGTTAACTTCCCTTCATGTATCTATTTTAGCATTTTTTTTTCTAGGGCTCCCCTCCTTAGGAACAACGATCCCATTCTTAAACAACACTAGACTATTATCAAACAACACATTATTCTCTTGATCTAAAAGAGATTGCAATTCTTGGTCTAAAAACTGCACTCGCATAATCTATTTTCTAAGGTCACTTCAAATTTCAACTTATACAATTTCAAGCTTAAAGCATTTAAGGTTACATTGAAATTCAGGTCCATAAACTCTTCTAAGATATTCATCTCTAGCACTAATATGCAAGGATTTTCTATTTAGAGCCTCTACCACTATATTGACATTTCCTAAACTGTACTTCAACTCAAATTCATGGTCCTTAAGAAATTTCATTCACCTTCCTTGCCTTATTTTTAATTCTATATATTTTTATAACAATAATTTAAGGCTCTTATGATTATTAAAAACTTCAATTTTATTCCATAGAAGATATTTTCCTTTCCGAGTTAACTCGGTCAGAAGTAAGGCTAGCCTAGGGAACCCATTTATAACTTCATATAATACTCTTCCAATTCTAGGAAACTTCTCACTCCGGTCACTGTCTTATGTTGCGCTTATCCTATCACTGTATCTACTTTAATAGAATCAACCATCCCTCTATGCAACTGATCTAAGGTTATCTATCCTAGGCAAAAGATATTTATCCTTAATGGCTACTTTGTTCAATTGTCTATTGTCGAGACATAACCTCATATTCTCATCATTCCTTTCCACTCAAAACACTCAAAACTTATCACAAAATCAAACATATTTCTTAACAATAATTAAAGTAGGATTTGATGCAACTATAATCAAATAATAATGAATTAGATTTCAAATAATAACAACAGCAACTCTAAATAGATAATGAAACAATGAATCAAGGTAAGAAAGTTTTAATTCACAATCAATTTGGTTTGACTAAAAAAAAAAAACATTGATGCACAAATATATTTCCACATATGAATTGAAAACTCATTAAAACAAAAGAAAGTTAAAAACGTGAATTCAAAATAAGCGAGACTCTCTGGCAATTTTACTATCAAGGGAAAATATCACAAACGATAAATGAAAAGTAAAACTATTTATTTTATTTCATTAAAATACAAAGAATATACATCTATCAAACAAATTAATCAAACGACATAAAAATATATTTTAAGAATATAATGTTCAGAATTAACAATCTTGAATTTCCAACTCTTTTTCTTTTAATTAATAATAAACAAATCCACGTATAAAAACTTATTTTCTAGCAATTCCTCTAATTGTTTCTTAGGCTCATTTAACTCTAAGGGTGTCAGTCTATAAGGTGCTACTGACTCTGATCCACTTCTAGGCACTAGTCCTATGTTAAACTCAACCTCTATATTTGATGTAAGGTAGAGACCTCTTTATGGAACACATCTAGAAACTAACAGACAACAGGTAGCGCCGCTACATCACTTTCAGTCTCTTTCTTAACAGAAACAACAATATGGATCATTAAACTATCTCAACTAAGAACTTATGACCTGGAAACGAATACAACAAGGTTTAACATAAAAGATGCATAAAAGATTCATCAAACATAGGTTGTGAAGTATATACATATTTCTATTTGGACAACATTATTAGACGATAGCGAAACCATACTAAGAGTGACATCCAACACAACATTTGAAAACATATCAAATCATAAGATAAATTTTGGTGTATCGAAGAACTTTTCAAATAGGTAAAAGATGTAACCAATTTATCTTTGACAAGGGTAGAAACACACAAGTGGAAAGATAATTTAGAAATAGGCAACTCTGAATTTTTGACACAACTAAGAGTTATGGAAGAATGGATTGCTCCTGAATCAAACAATGTGATAACCTCTTGTTATAAGCACAGTTTCTCTTCGGCTCCTCTAACTGCTGCAGCATCTAAGCTGTCCCGGAAAGGTGGCAGATCGTTCTCTGAAAAATGGTAACCCCACATACTGAGGTTCTTGGGGTGCTATCACCCCATATCCCCTCATATGACGGAGAGTCTCCGTCTGCTCTTGCACATCTATGGTCACACAGTCCATAGCTGTCACAAGCGCATCATCGTCCCTTGCCTATTAGTCGTCATAAATCTGCTCACTACCAATGAAACATTGAGTTGGCCAGGCTCAACATCCAAACATAGTATGCAGCATCTATAACTCGAACAAGCATTCCTATACGCCCAAGTTTTGATTTTTGAAAAACCCAATAACCATAGTCCAATTTAGGATTGAACTGCTCTGATACCAAAAATGTAACGCCCTTCATTACATTAGTAACCCAAATTAATAATTTAAATAAATATTATATACTCAAATAATGACCATAAACATTCAGCTGCACATCATAAACAAATACATCATAACTTAATATACATATCAAATATTCTCAACATCATCATAAATCAAATATGACAAGATCTCATATATCAAATAATCTCAAATATCCTCATACATCATATGACTTTCAAACTGCACATAACAATAGCGTCCCATTACCTACTTTACTCATGAAGGTATTTCGATATCACCTTCTCTTTAGTGACATTACTCATTTCGATACCAACCATTGTACACTGGTAGTATTACTCATTCCGACATCCCAACGTGTGGCGATGTTACTTTCGATACCCCATCATGGTGGTATTTCATATTTCGACACCTCAAATCATTGGCAGTGTTACTTTCGATACCCCTATCATAGGCGGTATTGCAGCAAACAACATTCAACATATTAACAGTTATTGAATCATGCTAATATCACAAATATCATCAAATAGTGCATATATAGCATGTCAATTCAACCAAATCACGTATGTACCATATGTATCATAGCACCAATCTCAATCTCAATAATAAATATTTAATTGACAGCAGAAATACTTTAGAAGTAAAATCCCCAAATTTGTAAAATCAGGATTTGACCAAATCAGGATTATTTTCCAAAAAACGTATTTTGAAAGCATAACCCAAACCCCAAGACAATTTGCACCATGGAAAGGGTGAGAAAGATTATTTCTACTCACCTCTTGAAGACCTCCGAGAATCACCAAGCATACCCTACGACGAATCCTAGATGTCGCCTTCCTCAGTCTTGAATCTCCTTCTCCTTCTCCTTCTTCTTCATCTTCTTCTTCTTCCTCTTGTTGTTGTTGTTATTATTCTCCTTCCAAACTCATTGCTTGTTGCAACCCCATCTCCCAAGCATGAAGATGCTCCACAGTCGTTACTAAGGTGTTTTAGGGTACAAAAAGGGTTCCTAACCGCACTAAGGTGTTATAAGAAGGTATATATATAGTGTTGCACTGGTTCTCTATTTTTAAACCTATTTTTAATGCATCCTGATATAGAGACTGATTTTTGAATTAAGTTTTAGACAGAGTCTTTGAATAAGTTTTAGATAGAGTGTAGTTAGAGTTTGTTATTAAATAAGTTTTAGATAAAGTCTAAACAGAGTTCTGTTATTGTTGCAGATTTTAATTATCTTTTATCCTTTCTAATTAATTCAAAGGCCCAAAACATGCAATCTAAGTCTCCCAAAAATTATCTAATTTCTCTAACGTTATTATCTCCAATTATTTTTATTTTTAGGATGTTACATAGAGCAAAACGCTTGTCGGCCATCAAAGCAAAATCAGTCTGCTACCATTCAAGCTGCTACTATCTCCTCATTCTGAAAGGATAATTACACAACGAAAAACAACTAGCAAATGATCTGTGCCTAACGGATATTTGATTGAGTCTAAACAGAAAAGTTCTCCCTATATTTTGAAATCAGAAGGTCAAGACAAAAGATATAAGAAGACCACCCTCTGAATAACAAAATAGAGACAACACACGAGCAAGAAAATATTCAAGAGATTTCATTGTGCAAACAAAAAGCCAAAAAGCTTTCACTCTCAGTTTTTGATCTGTAAACCTTCTCATTCTTTCATTGTAAAGTTGTAAACAGATTGTCAAGAGTTATATCGTGTAATACTCTCACTGTTGTGAGTTTGTAAAAAGCTCAGAAAAACCCCTCTCAAATCTTAGGATTTGTTGAGCCTGAAGAGGCTTGTCTATAAAAGAATACTTGTTGCCTGGAGAGGTGCAGAATACTTGGAGTTGTAGTCTTGGAGAGACTTGGAAACAGCTTGTATTAAGTGCTAAGAGTTTTAGTTGAAAAACCTTCTAGAGGAAGGGACTGGACGTAGCTCATTGTTTTGAAAGAGTGAACCAGGATATATCTTTGTATGAATCTCTCTTTCTTTATCTCGTTAAGTTTTTTATATGGGATAGGATCAAATGACACAACGTGTCAAACTTTACTTTTTCACCAAATTCTAACAGTTGATTTTAGTTTGATCCAACGACTTAGTCTTATCATTTTTATTAAAGAGAGAATAATTAAGAGTGACTTTAATATGGAGGGAAAAAATAGAATGTTTTTTTTTTATGATCTATAGAATATGTTTAATGAAGAGAGATATTAAGTATCTTGAATTTTCATTAAAATTATAACATTAATTTATTAGATATTTTATAATTTTTTTAAAATATTTATTATTAATTAAATTTATCAATAAATTATAAAAAATTTAAAAATCATAATACAATTATAAGACATTAAATTCATAAAAAAGTTTAGCAATTTTAAATTTCTATATATTAATAAATATAATTTTAATGCATTAAATTAAAAAACTAATATAAACATTAAAGAATTGTAATTTTAAAGATAAAAATTCTTGGACATTATCATATTATTAGTAAAATAATTTATTTAATTTTATTTGGATCATATCTGTAGATAAAATTATAATAAATTTTATTATTGACTAAATAACGAAATAAATTGTAAGATTCTAAAAATTCAAACAATAATTATAAATTTTAAATTTATAAAATATTATAAATTTTTAAAATATAAATATTAATAGATAAATATTTTTATTATGTTAAATTCAGTACAAAATAATAAATATTTAAAAATTCACTGATGTACATATTAGCGAATTAAATAAAAATTATTTAATAAATAATAAATAAATTATTATATATTGGCTAATAAAAATTATTTATATTTTAATTTTGGATATAATTATTATTTATTATTTATTAAATATATTTTACTTAAAATTCGTAAAATGTATATTACTTAATGTTAATGTTTTATTATTATTTTTGAATAGTTAATATACTAAAAATGTAGATGTATTACTATTTCTAAATTAAAATTTTACAATATTTTATGAAAATAATAAAACATACAATATTAAATAAATTGTAAATGTTATAATTTTAAAATAAATATTTAGAAACCTTAAATCCTATACTTCATTGATAAATTTAATTAATAATAAATATTTAAAAATAAAAAAAAAATATCTAATAAATTAATGTTATAATTTTAATGAAAATTCAAGGTGTTTAATATCTCTCTTTATTAAACTTAATTATTATCTCTTTAATTAAGATGATAAGTTTAAATCGTTGGATCAAACTAAAATCAACTGTTAGAATTCGGTTTAAAACTAAAGTTTGAAATCTCGTGTCATTTAATCTAGTATATATATATATATATTTATATATATGATTACCGATTGAGACTGATTCCCTATTGAAAGCCCTGGTTCCCCGCTCTTGTTGGAGTAACACCCCGACATTCTTCAGTTGGCGCGGTACATACATCCGCGACAGCAATGGAAGGCGCAAAGATCGCGAGGCTAGCGGACCTGCTACACTCTCCTCGACCTCTGACCGCCACTGGATCTCTTCACTTCCCTTCCACCACCTCTTCTCCACCTCCCTTGCTGCCGCAGTGTCCAAACGACAGTCGCGTCCTCACCGCCCTGAACCACCCAACTGTTATCATCGGAACCCTAACCCTCCCCACCCACACCAGTCCCTCCTCTCCTCCTTGCTCTTGCTTCCGATTCTCCGATGCCTCCGCCACGGTCTGCTGCGACGTTCTCCAGTTCGAAGCTTTTGCTATAGGCAAGGAAGTTCGCGTCACCGCTTGGAATTTCATTCCATTTAAACATCACCGCCGCCACGGCTTCTTGGAGATTATCAGATGGTGTTTTACTGATTCGAGTGAGGGATTCAAGGGATTAAATCATGTGGATTCGCTTCCACTGGTACCAAATCATCACGATGATGATAGCTCTAAAGCACGGCATCACATTTACGGAGTGGTGGAATCGGTTGGCCCTGTTTCTGTGGTCCCTTGTACCATGGCTGTGAGTACCTCTGATTTGAATCCGGGTTCCAAGGTGAACTTGCCTGGGTTTTTGGCACAATTAATGATTTGCGAGTGTAGGTTATGTGGTTCCAAAGAGTTAATATACGATTTGATGAGTGGTAGTTCTTCAGTGTTAAATGGAAATTGTCATTCTTTTACCAAAATGCAGATTGTGTATTTTTGTGGCAACGCATCATCCTGGCACCCTGCCATGACTAAGCTAATCGGTACCCGAATTATGGTATCTGCTTTGAAGAAGAAGTTGGTTTACATTACAAAGGATGAGTCTCGTGTGATGTATGTGACTGCGGATAAGTCGGTTGTTCATGTTTGTAGGTTTTCCGAGAAATGGCTACCATGTATGAAGAGTGTAATCAAAGGGAAGGGCGAATGTGGTGCATATACTGGCGTAATTAAAGGTGTCTACATGCAAGGGATGGCTTTAGAGTTGGACCATGATGTGTGGCTTCTTTTAACTGATGAACTTCATACTCTTGTACATGGTCTGAGAGTTGGCGCCATTGTAAGTTGGCGCCATTGTAAGTGAAGGAAATTTGGTGTTCTTTTGACATGAGACTTTTCATGATGTAAACGAATATAAAAAGCACAATGTCGAAGGACGACTTTCTTTTATGATTATACATGCTATGCTACCATTTTGAACTCTTAAGTTTTGCGCCTAACTCTTGGCCATTGTGTAGATATCTGTGAGAAATGTCCATTTCATGGATCCAAAGTTTTCATGGACAAAAATTATTATTCTTGGGGCTTGCATAAAGACTAGCATTATCGTGGAATCCTTCTCTCCGCTGGAAACTGCGTACGTACTGCTACCATAATTATGCTTGCTTCTGTTCAGATTTGCATCACAGGAATGCTCAACGTGTGACAGTTCTGAGTCCTCATCTGTGGCCAATGAGAAGTCTTTTATTTTGTTTTTTGCATATTATCATCCTTACCTTTTTTATTTGGGAGATTGAACCAATGTAAACAACTGCATCTAACTGAAGCCATGCATGGCATGATCTGATTTGTTGTATGTTTTGCATGTTTTAATATTAATACTATTTGTTCTTTTAATATTTCGGGTTTATTTAATATTTGAAGTTGCTTATCCATGTCCCTTGCAGATAAATGATAATTCAGTTTAGTGTTGCAGGTGTAATGTAGTTTTGCAATCTCGAAGTATGCTAGGAAAATTCATTCAGTCATTACCATTTTCTGCAAGACTTTGGTATTTAATAGTTTGATTTCCTTTTGTAGCAATCAATTTGCAACTTAAAGATGTAAAGATTGATGGAATATATATTATTCATTTTATTATCTCTGTTGGCAGGGTATTACTTCTTGTCTCAAGCTTACGTAAAAAGTTTGCCGGTATCTTATCTGGCAAGGAGATTTTGGGATCACAACATGTAATCTACTTCCTTTGGGTTCAAGGAGTTCTTAACTTGGTTGAAGCTTTATGTTCTGTTCCAATTCTGACGAGCTATTGTTGCAAGGTTTTACCAGAAAGAAGGCCTAACTCAGATGTACGCCAGTTCACTGTTACCACCGTCAGCATTTCAAACTGAGGTATGGTAATAAATTGATGGTTAGAAGACTTTATTGAAACCATTTTTTATTCATTAATCTGGTTATTATGCTTTCCTTTGGCAGCATGGTGCTTTCATGGAGCTGTGTAGGCACAACTTCAATGGCTGCGGTAGAGAACTGCGTTGTGATTTCCTGAAACTGGTATTTACCTTGTATTTATGTTAAAATTGCTGCTGGTTCTTTATGAAGTTTGGATCTGATATGGTCAGCAGAATAAAGTCATTTTTTCACCCAAAGATGAAAAAATATACAGTCATTATGTTTTTATTGCTGAAGTATTTGTTACTGACAATTGAAAGATACAAATTACGTATCTATGTTGTTATTACAGGTAATACCAATGTCTATCTTCATCTATCACTGTATAGATACCTTACTGAGAATGATAAAGTCGGAAAATCACTGTAAATTATTGCCTGTTGGCAACCATTTAAGACTTTTATCACATGAAGCAAGATATAATGGTAGATCAGTTAGGAGAATCATTCCAAGTGAAGATGTAGGTGTTGTTTTGCTTGGATATCTAAAGGTTATTAGTTAAATTTATCTTTTATTTCAATATTTGCAAGTACGCTGCATTTTGCAAGGGTTGTATTAGTCCTGCGTTATTCCTATGTATATGACCTATAGTGAATTTCTTTGATCTTTTATGCTTTGTTTGGTTTGAGAAAGAAAATGGAAAGAGAGAAGATAGAAAGAAAGAATATGGGTAAAAAGAAAGTGGTGAGAAAAAAAGAATAGATTTTAAGGATTGTTTGGTATGAGAGGAAGTGGAAAGAAAGATGAATTTTTTTGAATAGGCAATTATGCCCCTGTTAGATGAGGGGGCTGCTGGTGTATGAGGATAACTTGACATTTTACTCTCTGTTTCCCACTTTCTTCTCATAAGAGGAGAGAAAGAAAATGACGTGGGTCCCACCATGTTTTTTGTCTTCTCTATCTTTCTCTCCCTAAGCAAACGAGAAAAAAGTGGAAAATCCCTATACTTTCTCTCTTTCCATTTTCTTTCCTCCCTTATTTACGCCAACCAAACAAAGGCTTAGAGATGGTGACAATACATTTTTTGACGTAAACTTTTGATATTATTTGCATATCTATTATCTATTGATATTAGAGTTCTTGTGATTTTATGCTCGGAATATTCAGATTAATCCATCAACTGGGAGACTGCAGCTGATTGATGCGACTGGTGGCATTGATGTTCTTATACCAGACCTTCCCTTAACTTGGAATCCCAACAAAATATTTGAGGTCACCAATGCTCTTCGAAATTCACTTTTTCTCCTTCCCTATTTTCATCTTATTAACTCTTAAAAATTAGTTGGAGCATCTCTAGTTTTTCACCCATTCTTCAAGCCTTGAGACTTTACTATTATTTTGGATTTATAGGTGACAAACTATCATATTGTTGTCGATGGCATAGGTGAACTTCTGGATCACTTGGAATTGCTTGAGATTGAGTCATTATCATGTAGAATGATCTTTAATTGCACCCTAGCCGCAAGAGAGTTGAGCACATCAATCTTTGTTTACTTTGTTTGGAAGAATGCTAAGTGCAGAAATTTTCCCCTTTCCCCCCATATTAATACAACGAATGATACTGAGATACTTGAGCGTGGATCCTACCATTTGCTTAGGGTATCTCACAAATTTCCTGTACGAGGCAAGGTATGTTTTAACTGTATATTTAATGAGAAGTTGCAGTCATTAATTGCATTGCGATCTGCAACTAAATATTCACTGAGCAGTTGCATACTAAAACAGATTGTTGTAAACTTGTAACAGTTCCTCCCGCATTAAAATAGACTATTTTGTAATTATTAATTAAAGAAGAAGGCAAGGTATGGGGAATTATTTCTCATTACTTGTGATTCTCTGTACATACAGCTTTATAGGCTAGACTAAGTTACAAAAAAGGAAAGAATAAATCTCCCTAATAAAACAGTAATAAAGAAGAAATAAAGTCTGATTCCTACCTAATTAGTATGATCCAAGAATCACTCATTATCCTAAAATAGTATAGCATTAAATACATAATTACACAGATATTTAGGAGATCCTACATAACTACAGAATCTGTATGATTCTCGAATATCTTTCAACACTCCCCCTCAAGCTGGTATGAATATGTCATTCATGGCAAGCTTGCTGACCAGTTCTTCAAATTGTCTCTTAGGGAGGCCTTTGGTGAGAACATCTGTTACTTGACTGGAGGTGGGAACGTAAGACATGCAAATTACACCACTATCAATCTTTTCCTTGATAAAATGTTTGTCCACCTCTACATGCTTTGTCCTGTCGTGTAGAACAGGATTGTGGGATATGGAAATAGCTGCCTTATTATCACAGTAGACTTTTATAGGTGTTGGAGTAGAGACCGTCAACTCTTCTATGAGTTTTTTGATCCATAATACCTCGCAGAAACCATGTGCAACGGAACGAAACTCTGCCTCTGCACTACTCCTAGCTACCACACTTTGTTTTTTGCTTCTCCAAGTAACCAAATTTCCTCCTACAAAAGTGCAGTAACCTGAGGTAGACCTCCTATCATTTATGTCTCCTGCCCAGTCTGCATCCGTGTATGCTTCAACTTGGATGTGGCCTCTGTTTTTGAACAATGAGTCCTTTCCCCGGAGTCCCTTTCAAGTATCTCAAAATTCTAAAGACAGCTTCAAAGTGAAGAGGTCCTGGTGCATGCATAAATTGACTTACTGCACTCACAGCAAAAGCTATGTCAGGTCTTGTGTGTGACAAGTAGATCAGCCTTCCAAATAACCTTTGATAGCGTTCTCTGTCCACCACTTCCTTTTCTTCTACTGCTTTAAGTTTCACATTTGGATCCATTGGGGTTTCTGCAACTCTACACCCAGTCATCCCTGTTTCCTTGAGTAAATCAAGGATATACTTGCGCTGGTTGATAAAAATTCCTTCCTTAGACCTTGCAAATTCCATCCCTAGGAAATACTTCAGCTTTCCTAGGTCTTTAATGTCAAATTCAGCCTCAAGCTTTCCTTTAAAGTTGTTGATCTCGGCTGAGTCATTTCCTATCATGATAATATCATCAACATATACTATCAAAATGGCAATTTTACCTTCGCTAGAGTGTTTGAAGAATAGGGTGTGATCTGCTTGACTTTGTGAGAAACCATGCCTCTTCACAACACTCCCAAATCGTTCAAACCAGGCTCTTGGTGATTGTTTTAGCCCATATAGGGATTTTCTCAGCTTGCAGACTTCGCCTCTTCCAAGATTGTCTTCAAATCCAGGTGGTAGCTCCATGTATACTTCTTCATGTAGATCTCCATTCAAAAACGCATTTTTGACATCAAATTGATGGAGAGGCCAATTAAAATTGACAGCAAGTGAAAGAAGTATTCTGATGGAATTAATCTTGGCAACAGGAGCAAAAGTCTCTTGGTAGTCTATACCATGAGTTTGGGTGAATCCCTTGGCTACTAGCCTTACTTTGTACATCTCCACACTCCCATGAGCCTTGCATTTTACTGTAAATACCCATTTACAACCAACTTTCTTCTTATCTTGCGGTAGGTCAGTAATACTCCAAGTATTACTTTTCCTAAGAGCATCCATCTCTTCTATCACTGCCAACTTCCAATTCGGGTCCCCTAAAGCTTCCTGAACAGTTCTGGGCACATACAGATTAGAAATCCTAGACACAGGCTTTTTAAGTGACATAGGACAAGTATTTAGCAATGGGATGTTTAGTGCAGGTTCGGGTACCTTTTCTTAAAGCTATGGGCAGGTCAAGATTAGAACTAGATGGGTCCATGTCAAGTAAATCATTAGATGAAGGAATAGAGGGAGGATTACCCGTATTTGTAGGACCTTCACTAGGCAAATCAGATTGAATTTCTGCTGGAGGAATAACTGGAGCAGTAGCACTTTTGTGAAACCTTTTCCTGGTAAAAACTTTAAGCTTTGGATTAGGATTATGCTCCCTTGTTGGCAGTGTTTCTCTCCCTGTTTCAGATATTGTAGTATCTGGCAAATTGGAATTAAGATTTCTAGTTTGCATTATCTCAACAATTGGGTCTGAATCCGAGGATATATAATCCTCTAAAACCGGTAAAGTGTCCCAAAAATTGTCTTCCTGACTACTACTTAAGTTCTCCCCCTGAAGAGAATTTTTGTTACAGAAAGGTTGATCCTCAACAAAGTGTACATCCAAACTTTAAAAAAACTTTTTAGTTACAGGATTAAAACATTTGTACCCTTTTTTATTGGAAGCATAGCCAAGAAAAACACATTTTTCAGCTTTAGGATCCAATTTTGATCAAAAAATATTCGGAATGTACACGTAACAAACACATCCAAACACTTTTAGGGGAAGATCAGTAAAGATCCGAGAAGTGGGAAAACAATTCTTTAAAGACTGCAAGGGTGTTTCATATTTTAAAACCCGAGATGGCATTCTATTGATAACATAACAAGCATTAAGAGCGCATTTTCCCACAGAAATTTAGGCACATTCATAGAGAGCATAAGGGCTCTAGCAACCTCAAGAAGGTGTCTATTCTTTCTTTCAGCAATTTCATTTTGTTGTGGTGTATCACGACAAGTTGATTGATGAATGATTCCTTTTTCTGTTAAGAATGCGCCTAAATATTTGTTGAAATATTCAGTTCCATTATCTGACCTTAGAATGCCAATTTTAGTTTGAAACTAATTTTCAATCATTAGAGAAAAATCTTTGAATCTTTCTCCAACTTTTGATTTTTTTTTCCAACAAATAAACCCAACATACCCGAGTATGGTCATCAATGAAGGTTACAAACCATTTTTTTCCTGACATAGTGTTGATTTTAGAAGGACCCCAAACATCACTATGAAACAAATAAAAAGGATTGGAAGGGGAATAAGATTTTGCAGGAAAAGAGATGCGATGGTCTTTAGCCAAATGACAAGCTTCACAATGAAGTTTTGAACAATTTATTTCTTTAAAAAATTCAGGAAACAAATGCTTGAGAAAAGGAAAACTAGGGCGTCCTAATCTTCTATGGCATAACATAGCTTGATCAGAAACAGGGATTGAACTTATACTACTTAATCCATGAGCCCTTTTATTACCGAGAGAGGTTTCATCAAAGTAGTACAGTCCATTCATCTCTCTAGCAGTTCCAATCGTCTTCCCCGAGTTCTGGTCCTGAAAAATACAAGTGGAAGAGAGAAAAAGGACAGAACAGTTAGTATCCATAGGAACATGTAAAACAGATTTTAAAGTAATTTGTTCTGATATTTTAATGTTTCCTTTCCCTGCAATAGGTGAAAAACTACCATCAGCTATCGTAACTTTTTCAGAACCAGAACAAGGATAATAAGAATTGAATAGATGAGAACAGCTAGTCATATGGTCAGATGCCCCTGAATCTATTATCCAAGGGTTAGGTTGGTCTTGGAAAGAGAGTGCCCACACATTTCAACCTGTTTGTGCCACAGTCCCGACAGGGATATTAGGGGATGAACAGGATTTTAGAAGTTTGAGAAGATGATCCAGTTGCTCCTTGCTGAAAGGGGATGATTCAACTTCATTTGCTGTAGGTATTTTAGGTTCACCAAATTTACTTGCCTTGCCATTGTGTGTTCTGCCATGTAGTTTGTGGCAATTTTCCCGAGTATGACGAGTTTTTCCACAGTGGTCACAATACAGGTTGTTCTTGTCAATACCCCTTGGGTTTTGAAAGGATTTTCGGCTGATTTGAGCCTCAGGAATAGCAAGGGCTGATCCTTCTACAGGTTTGGTGATACCAGCCACCCTTTTTCCAAGCATCACTTGTCTTTGGCTTTCTTCTCTACGAACTTCTGCAAAAACTTCACCAATTGGAGGTATCGGGTTTCTTCCAAGAATTCGACCACGAACCTCATCAAATTCAACATTCAAGCCTGCAAGAAACTTGAAGACACGGCTAATGTCCACCATCTTGTTATAATGCTTGCAGTCCTCGGGTGATTTCCACTCATAGTCATTGAATAAGTCCAGATCCTGCCAAAACCGCTTAAGACAGTTAAAATACTTTGTCACAGAATCCTCACCTTGGCGAATTTCTCCAAGTTGGAGAGTTAACTCGTACACTTGGGATTGGTTTTGTAAATCGGAGTACATTTGTGAGACATTGTCCCATAACTCCTTGGCAGTAGCATAACAGAGATAGTTTGCACCTATCTCTTCGTTCATGGAATTGACCAGCCAGGTCATGACCATGGAATTTTCCGCATCTCAGGTATCATACGCCGCTATATCCTTCTCGTCCGGCTTCATCTTATCTCCTGTGATGTAGCCAATCTTCCCTCTCCCCCTGAGATACATGCGAACGGACTGTGACCATCGAAGAAAATTTTCCCCATTCAGCCGAATTGTAGTGATCTGAATTGGGTGATTTTCAGAAAGGTTCCAGGCAATTTGAGGAGGCTGGGTTGGCTGAGGATCAGATTCAGATGAGATTTCGGACTTGATTTTGGGATGGAATGCAGAAACAATACCCTAGGTTTGTCCTGCTCTGATACCATAAAGAAGAAGGCAAGGTATGGGGAATTATTTCTCATTACTTGTGATTCTCTGTACGTACAGCTTTAGAGGCTAGACTAAGTTACAAAAAAGGAAAGAATAAATCTCCCTAATGAAACAGTAATAAAGAAGAAATAAAGTCTGATTCCTACCTAATTAGTATGATCCAAGAATCACTCATTATCAATGTTGTGAAAATCGAGATCCTAGTGAGGATAGGGAGGGGGATGAAAGATCGTAACACGGAGGATCGTAACAAGGATCGTAAGATCCTAGCTAAATTAGAAAATTATACTTATACATGTTCATATGCATGAAAAACCAATGTAGATAAAGAAAAGAACCCTTTAGATGACAAAATTAAACTAACTTCAATTTTAAATCCATAATCATAATTCATATTTCATAAGAAACCAAATCCAATACATAACACAACTCAAAATAAGTTCATAATAAAATTCAAGTCAATCTAATCTAACTCTAGCCATCTAATCTAAGAGAGCATTCAAATTCAATTGAGGATGGTCATCCTCATCCTCCATATTATCTTCATTCTCATCAATAGCATCATCTCCACCTTCATCATCATCATCAATATCATCAATTGGAATCTGCAAATCATCTACAACTACAAGTGCACCACCAACACTAACACTGCCTCCAGCATTTTCTATGATTGTGAGATCTACAATGTCTTCATCCAGAATGTTCAAATCTGAATTTTGATCTTGTTCATTCTCCTCGACAATCCAATCATCATCAGAAGAAACATCATCAATATTGTAGTGATTTCCTTTCCTAACTTGCTTCTTCTTGGTCAATCTTGAATTAGCCATAACAAATACCACATCATTCATGGTCTTTTGCTTCAAACGGTTCCTTTTCTTGGTGTGGACCTGAATAATTATAAGAACAATTAACTTAGAATAGGTACTAGGTAGTTCTAAGAACGAAATTCATTGTGATTCATAAATTCAAATTCTTACCATCTCAAAGGCACTCCAATTACGTTCACAGCCTGATGAGCTACATGTCAAACTCAATACCCGAATAGCAAACCTCTGCAATTCTGGATACTCATCGCCATAAGACTCCCACCATTGTGCTGGAGTTTTGGTTTGAAGTGCATGTTGAGCTATTGCATTACCCAAAAACCCCTTTTTAAGCTTGAAGTCCTCAAGTTGGCTATCAATCTTACCTATTTCTTGGATGTCTCCCACCATCCTATTGAAACAATCATATAATCCTCTCTTAACTTCATAATCAGCTTTAAAATTTGGACCATAATGCAACATGGGGTTAAGGTAGTAGCCTGCAGCATGCAAAGGCCTATGCAATTGGTTGTCCCATCTTTGATCAATGATTTCCCATATGGGAGTGTAGCTAAGAATGAGTAAAAAAATGAATTAGTTTCCAAAATAAGTCTACAAATTATAATATTAATATTGAAGATAATTACCTTTTACTAACGCCTTTGAAGGCACTCTGTATCATCTCTTTTGCTCGGTCCATTTCTTCATAAATGAAGCCCATGGCTGGCTTCTCATCTGCATCCACCAATCATAGCACTCTGATTAGGGGATAAGCACCCTTCAAGCAGTTCACAATATTTTTCCAAAACCCCTTGTCTGTAACCAGATTTTCCACTTGAACCCCATCCCTAGTCTTTGCAAATTGACTATCAATCCATTCATTTGATGTGAACATTCTTATTAGGGATCCCTTATTATCATGCAAGCATCCCAATGTCAAGTAAGAAGTGGCAAAACGAGTAGCAGCTGGTCTAATCAATTCTCCTCCTTTAGTAAAGTGATGCAATAAAGACATAAGACCAGATCTAGAATAGACGTAAGTTGTGAGTTTTTTACCACTTGCAATTGTCTCTTTATGGAGTGGTATCTTCTTCTCAAAGTCCTCCAACATTAGGTCGATGCAATGAGCCGCACAAGGTGTCCAATACAACTGGTTTACATGGCTCCCCCGGGCTAGGTAGTAATTTTAGATTCGGATCCATGGGACTATCAACTGGTTTACAGTCCAACATACTGGTTTCCTTAAGTATGTCTAATGCATACTTCCTTTGTGAGATGATAATCCCATTCTTTGACTGAGCAACTTCAATATCAATAAAATATTTTAGCTCTCCCAAGTCCTTGGTCTGAAAATGGCTAAATAAATGTTCCTTCAGCTAAGAAATTTTCTCCTGGTTATTTCCCGTGATGACTGTCATCTACATAAACCACCAAGTAAACACATTTATTTGGAGAGGTGTGACAATAGTAGATTGAATGATTAACTACGTTTCATTCCAAAAGCTTGAACAACTAAACTGAATTTTTCAAACCAAGCTCGTGGGGATTGTTTAAGCCGATAGAGAGATCATTGTAGCCTGCAAACCAAACCAGACTCCCCCTGAGCAATAAATCTAAGCGGTTGCTTCATATACATCTCTTATTCTAATTCTCCTTGAAGAAAGACACTTTTAATATCCGACTGATATAATAGCCAATGACGGATGACAACCATGGCAAGAAATAATCGAACAAAAGTGATTTTGGCAACAAGGGAGAAAGTATCTTCCATAATCAAGGTCATAAATCTGGGAATAACCTTTGGCTACAAGTCGGGCTTTGAGACAATCAATCTGTCCATTGGCCCAACTTTAATAGCATATACCCATCGACAACCAACAGGTTTATTTCCCAGAGGAAGGGGAACTAAATCCCAAGTACGATTATGCTCCAGAGCCTGCATTTCATCAATAATGGCTTGTTGCCATCCTGGATGATCAAGTGCCTAACAAATATTTTTAGGAATTGAAACAAAAGATATAGATGCCACAAAAGAATAATAAGGTGAGAGACGATGATAACTTAAGAAGTTATAAATAGGATGAAGATTTCGTGTTGACCGATTACCTTTCCTAAGAGCAATGGGCAAGTCAAGGTTTTCTTCAGGTAGGTCCGTAGTAGGGTTGTCCGCTGGAGTAGGACATGAATCAGCTGGTCTTTTAGTGCCTTCCAATTCTGTATTAGGAATTTGAGGATGACGCCAGTATATGATGAGTAGTCTTTGAGATTGCTCAAGTGGAGGATTGTCAGGAATATCTATAGTAGAATCTGATTTCGACAAAGGAGAAGGTGATGGACCAAAATAGGGAGGAAAAACTTCTTGAATAGTATGAGACTCAACTGTGGATGGTGAGAAATATGGCGTTTCTTCGAAGAACGTTACATTTGCAGAGATATAAAAGCGGTTGTGCATAGGGGAGTAACACCTGTAACCTTTTTGTAACCTGGATATCCAAGGAAGACACATTTGATGGCTCGGGCAGAAAGCTTATTAAGACTTGGAGACAAGTCATGAACAAAACAATTGCATCCAAAAATATGTGGAGCCACATGAAGTAATGGTTCTTTAGGAAATAAAATAGAGTGTGGTATTTTATGATCAAGAAAGGTAGAAGGTATCCGATTTATCAAAACACAGGTTGTTAAAACTGCATAGCCTCAATGTCAGACAAGTACGTTTGCATGAAGTAACAATGTCCGAGTAGTTTCAACAAGATGTCTATTCTTCCTTTCGACGATGCCATTTTGTTGAGGAGTACGAGGACTTGTGGATTGATGGAGAATGCCCTGTGGTGACAAAAAAGAAGAAAGAGCAGAAGAAAAGTATTCTTTTGAATTATCACTTCTAAGGATTTTAATTGTCTTACTGATTGGGTTTTAATTTCATTGACAAAAGAAGTGAGGATGGACAAAAGTACGGATCGTTCTTTCATTAAGAAAACCCAAGTACATCGAGAGAATTCATCAATGAAGGTGACAAATTATCTAAAACCCATAGAAGACACACGACTTTGACCCTATATATCTGAATGAATAACCGAAAAAGGAAAATCAACGCGACTTTCCACATGTATAACAAAAGAAGAATGAACATGTTTTCCTAGGTGCTATGACTCACATGTGAGGGTCCTTATTTTTGTAAGACTCGGAACCATTATCTTTAATATAGATAATGTGGATGTCCCAAATGTTCATGAAGGAGATTTGGTGATGCGGCAGCACTGCAAACCCAAGAAGGATCGGACTTGAGGTAGTAAAGACCACGAGATTCATGTCCTATACCAATCGTCGGGCCCGTACCACGTTCGTGTATAATGAAGGAGTTAGCATCAAATGTTACTGAACAATTATGAGATCGAGTATGCTGGCTAAGAGAGATTAAATTGAAAGGACAACCAATCAAAATAGATTTTAAAGTGATACATGATCGATTCCTTTGGCTGCAACTCTAGAACCATCAGCTAGAGTAAACTATGTCGTCAATCGCGGATAGCGGCTGACCCCAAAACCTGTAAAGCGGGATGGCCTCTATTGCGAAGATTAGAAAATAGTATACATAATTTATAATTTATACTATATACATAAATGCTCAAATAAAAAAATAGAAAAAATTAAAGAAATTCATAATTGATAATCAAAATTCATTGTCATTAACAACAAATCCAATATATTATTTGGTACTTTTTATTATATATTTTTCAGTTTAAAAGATTTTAAATATTAATTATTAATGAATAATAATAATAATTTGTTATTAGTTAATGATTGTTTAAAATTCTAAAATAATTTATTATGTTTTTTCAGATATCCACTTTATTATTTTTTATTATCTAAACTATTTCTATTAGCATCAGGTTATAAAAATAGGTTTTCTTTTTCTTTCTTGGGCCCTAGCTCCTTTGAAACAGAGTTATTTTTCTTTTTATTTTGGGCTTTTAGGGTTAGCCCGTTTTAGTTCTTTTAGGGTTATCACAAAAGAAAGTGACACCATCATCTGATGGAGAAAGAAGAACAGCGCCTAATCCAGAACAGATCTAGGACTAATGTCGGATGTCGCCGTCATCGGAAAACGAAGTCACTGTCGTCGGAAAACAAAGTCGTAGTCGCCGGAAAATGAAGAAGGCAGGGGTGCAACGAGCGGGTCTTCATCGGAGAAACTGCAGAGGCACCCTTTAATGTCGGCCGCTACAGGCCGCAATCGGCGTGATTCCAGTGCGATTTGCGGTCGTGACAACCGCCCCTGAAAAACGCAATGCACCAGGGGTAAGTGTGGCGGCAGAGCTCCAATCCCTTCACGACTCCGCGATTGACTACCTAGAGATTAGTGAAATGAGGAATTTTAGTAGAAGAGATGGATGAGAATAAAGAACCATCACCAACAATGTGATCAGAGGCACCTGAATCAATTATCCATGGACTTAGATCATTACCAGAGTGAGAAATGCAAGCAGTAGAGTTATGAGCACCTATAACAGACGAGGTTTGGGATTCCTTGGCAGCTTTTAGCTGAATGTACTCTTGATAATCAACTTCTAAAAATTTTATCTCTCATGTTTCAGATTTAGAAATATTCACTGATTTTTCGGGGAATCCGTGAAGAGAATAGCAAGGGTCTTGAGTGTGGCCCATCCTTTTGCAATAAGAAAATTGAGGACGACTTCGTATTCCTCCTTGTCCTCCTCGGTTTCCATGACCCCCTCGTCGTCCTCGATTAGAAACCATGACAGAAGTTTCAATAGTATCAATTGAATTTCCTGTTTTTGATGAGGGGATCTGAAGAAGTCGAGTAATCAAATTCTCTAATGAAGGAATTTCTTGACCAATTAAGACTTGATCGTGAACATGATCAAAATCTGGATGCATTACTAGAAGAACCAACACCATATACAGATTATCAAGCTTCTTCTTTATACCTTCAAAATCATTAGCTTCTAAAGACAATTTTACCTCCTCCATTGCAGATTGGGCTTCGAGACATAGGCAATCATATCATGATTAGTGTTTGAGAGTGGCCAATTTTTGTGCAGCGTCTTACAGTTGTTGAATGTCATTAGCTAAGACACTTTGAGCCTTTTTCCACAAAGAATTACAAGTTTTGAAGGCTCTGAAATTTTTCAGAATGTTGGTTCGACAGATTGCCACAACAAAGCACAAAGTTGATAATTAAGTTTCTTCCATTGGTCTAATTTTTCTTCAGGAATTTTATCCGAGGATTTTTCCAGATGTTCATTAATATCCTTGACGCATAAACCAAAGTTCCACATAGGCAGACCATGCTAAATAATTTTTACCATTTAACTTATCCGAAGTGATTGTTGGAGTTCCAAAAATAGAGAAAGCAGGACCATCATTTGCTGTTTTTTGAGGATCAGTGGCCATGTTAACAACTAAAAAGGCAAAGAGACAGACGGCGAGCAAAGGAGCAGTGATAATAACAAGAAAACAAAGGAGACTACAAAAGAGATCCACTATCCCAACAATTGAAAAAGTTGATTTTTATCACCTAGATGAACAGGCGAGAGGATTCCGAACGGTTCTGGGAGGTCGCGGTGGTCTTCCGGCAACGGGAAGGTGGCGCGTGAAGTACACGCCCCAGCAAGAGGAGGCACGTCGGACGTTTTCTGGCGGCGATTTTTTGGGATTTGGCCAGTCGGTGACTTTCGATATGCTTTCCGGCGATGGTGGACAATAGGTGGCCGGTGACGGTGACTTTTGGACTTGGGCAGTGATGCGGACTATGAGGCTGATAGGCCCAGAATTGCTACGGTTTCCATAAGGAAGGTATTTAGAAAGAAGAGGACACTTGATGACATCAAGCGGTGCGATGCACCTGATCCAAACCTGTCTAGCTAACTTTGCCGAGTGGCAAGAGAGAGTGTGGAGAGGGTGTGTTTTAGCTGATGGGAGTATATTGTAAGGGGGGGGGGTTAGTTACGGGGTTCTGAGACTGGTATTGGACTGGAACCTTGGGAGAGACTAGGCCTCTCCAATTGCCTAGGCTATCTTTCTATTTCTCTGTATTTTCTGCTTTACCATAGGACCATGGGGATCTGATATCCCATCGATACAGACCTGTTCTTTCCATTTCAATACAATAACACAAGTAGTATTCATCACAATTCTTGGGTACCTATCAGCAAGGCTTAAGGGTTCTATTGGACCAGAAGCAAAGACCTTCAAAAGCCATCGAACTTGCTCTTGATACCATATTGAAAGACTTGGACATAATTTAGACTAAAGGATTTGTGTAATGCTTGAGTGATTTGCACTCGGTTGATCTTCTATTTATATACACTCCTAGGAAATACAATTTACATTTACAAGGAGAATAATAATAATGCTACTTCCTAGGTGCATGTATGATATTCTCTAGAAACATGACTAACTATGTACATGAATATGAATATAATTGCTACTAATTCCAACAGTTCATAACAACTATCTGTTAATTCCAACAGATATTATGGCAAGGATCAATTCTCCTAAGAGGTTAAGCTATTAGGTATGCCTAGGAGTAGTTTTTATATCTAACAATACTTAAATTCCAGTAATGTATTCTAAAAAGACAATGTCAGAAATAGACAACTGATCAGAGAGACAAAAAAGCATAACCACTGTGACAAGCTGTTGAATTGCACATGGATCCACGTAAAAAAGTGTTTAGGCGCTGTGTGCTTTTGTTTCTCTTAAGTTTCCCGTGTGTACCATTACCCATTCTAAAACGTTACATGACTGTATGGTATCAACATTGTTTTTGTTCTCTTTTATAGTACATGCATTGAACAATTTTGCCCTACTAATGTCCCTATATCAATTCTTGCAGTCTTCTATTAATTTGAGATCAAACAAGTCAAGTACTTTTGTTGAAGCCATACTTTTGCCTTGCATTTTATTGCTTGTTGGGAAGAGTGGAATTTCACATTCATGTAATGTTTCAAGGGAAAAGACAAGGGAACTTTCAGAATATTGTATCAGTGGTAACAACGACGAACAAGTATTCAATAAGCGGCAGAAACTTGTTAAGGAATCAATAAGTTCATCGAAGGATGAGTTTCACACTTCCATCTATGAGCTGAGTGCTTGCTCTAATTCTTTCAGGAAATCAAAAGAGAACAAAACATGTGTCGATTTGAGTTCTCATGATATATCTTGTTTGGTCACTTTTAGAAGCCTTGAAAATGAGAAAGTGGTTTGTCAGGCTATCTTGCACTCTACAGAACCTATGAAAGACATGGGTTTTAATTCAAAACCAACAGCAAGGAAAGTTTTGTTGGAGTTCTCATTTGATAGATTTTTGAAGTATCAGGTATTTTACTCACTCTCTTTGACTTATGTTGAATTCCGTTCTCAATCCCTAAAGTTTAGGGATCTGGTTTATTAGAAATTATTTGCAGTTTCCTTATTCTTAGAATTTGGATTTGGGCCTAACTCAACCCCATAAAACCGGCTTGTAAGGTGAGGATTGCCCAAGCCATATAAGCACTACTAAGGCCATATCTCTAGGCGATGTGAGACTAAACACGCCCTCTCACACCCAACCCAATTAAGGTGCTGGTGGCTACAATGAAGGCAGCTCAAAGTTGTTGCAATTAAGGCGGCTAGGGGCGGACCACAATTAAGGCGGCTTTCCAACACTTATTTATATTAATATATATAAATCATAAAATTTGTTAAATTATACTCATTTAATTTGTATATCATAATTTGATCAAATATAAATCTTATACTCAAATATGTTTGTTTAAACATTTTTGTCATATTTATCAACAATAATTATTATAATAGTCCGTATCTTCTATAGATAAAATAATTGAAAACATGATATTTATTTAGAAGTTGTTGTTCTAAATGACTAAAAAAACAAGAATATATTGAAAAAATTGTTTTTCACATAATTGATACGTTTTATATCCATTATTTGTTAGCGTATCCTAAAAAATATTTGTTTGAGTAAAATAAATATATAATATTTGTTTGAACATAATTGATTAGATACATTATGTTTGACTGCTTGAGCACTAATAGGATGGAAGACATGTGTAATCAATTAGTTTTCCTTTGGAAAACAAATTATCGGATTTGTCTGTTTAATCGATTATATTCTTCATGATAATCGATTAGATACCTTCTGTTTAAAATATACTCATGATAAACATTTTGTTAGAATATCTTGTATTTAATTGTATTCATTATAGGATATTCTCTTATAATTAGTTTATTGTACAAATTAATAGAGCAATTATTAGGATTATTTTATTCCTTATTTTTAGGATGGCATCAAGTGTCATTAGCCTATATATTGTAAATTTTCATTGTACAATTCAACTAAGTAAATAATATTCAGAATTATTCAGCTATTATTTTCTTTCAAGTTGGTATCAGAGCTCCTTTCTTTTTTTTTCAAAGCAGCCTTCATTGCTGCGTTAGGGTTTCATCCCCTCTTTCTCTTTCTCAGGCAGCCTTCATTGCTGCATTAGGGTTTCATTCCCTCTTCCTTTTTTTTTTTTTTTTGCGTTGCTGCATGTTCAACCGCAATAGCTGCCACCTTTGATTACGATACCCACCCCACTAGACAGACCGCAACCTTGTTTCCGGCCAGCCGCCCAAATATCAGCCCCAGAGCAGACTGCATACGCGCTCACACGCCTCCTCTGTCTCTGTTACAGGGCCTTATTTTCCTCCTTTTAGCATACCATCAACTAATTTCTCAATTTCATTTTTCTGAGAATGAGGGTACCTGTAAGGCCTTATGTTTGGAATGGCAGCTCCCTCCTTTAGCACTATAGCATGATCATGCTCCTTTTGGGTGGTAGGCCTTGTGGGTTTTGAAACACATCATGAAAGTCTTCCAAAATTTCCTTCATTGCATTCGGAATGCTCGTTCCCCCCTCGGTTTCTGCTTGATGCATCAAGCACTCTATGATAAACCCTTGCCCTTCACCTTGCAGCTCTCTAATGATGGATCTTGCCGAGACTTCTCCCTTGTAGAGAGTGGGATCCCCCCTGAGTGTGTATTTACTCCCCCTCTCTTGATTTTTAAGGTCAACTCCTTGAAGTTAGTCTTCATGTCCCCTAAGCCTTCCTACCATTACATCCCTGACACTACATCTTCTCCATCCAAAGCGAACACATAAAAGTCCTCCTGGAAGGTTAATTGTTGAAGTTGCAGCTTCATGCTTCTACACACCCCCACTAGTTTTAATCCGTTGTCCACTTCCCACCTTTACCCAATATGGTACAGTGGGCTCTACATCCAGTTTTAGCTATTGTACCAACTGTGTTGATATGAATTAGTGAGATGCCCCACTATCCATCAATACCAACAACACCTTCCTTGTTGTGATTTCTCCCCAAATCATGAAAGATCTTTTTGAGGTCAACCCTGCCATGCTACAGAGATTCAAGCTCTTGAAGTTACCTTCCCACACAATTTCCTCCTCTTCGTCTCTCTCTGTTTCCCTTGCCTTCTCAGATTCATCTTCCTCACAAAAGGATCTTCAAGTGTTTGTTTTTGCAAACATGAGTGGGGAAAACTTCTCATCACATGTGAAACATATCCCATTCCTCCTTCTTTCAAGGTACTCATCGTTGGGTAACTGTTTGTAAGTGGTAGTTCTTCCCCCTTCCTCTTTATTCATCCTGGCAGTTTGTGATCTCCCTCACTAACCAAATTTGTTATTGGTCCCCCAGTTCTACCCTAACCTCCCTAATAATGCCCCTTGCTCCCAGTATCACTCCTCCATCCCTTATATCCCCTTGTTTCCCTGCTGTCGAGTGGGCCCCGTTTCTCGAGTTGCCCTTGTCTCCCACACACCTCGTTCTTCCCATCTACCAACAGTGCCAATTCCATCATCTCCTTCAGGGACCTTGGCCGGTGCAACCTCACCTCTCTGCTCGGACCTCCTCCTTGAGCCCGTTAGCGAAGATTCCACTCAAGTACTCTGGTTGTGTGATCTTCATAGGACCCGCGAGCACCTCAAATTGGCCCATGTATTCACTCACTGACCCATCTTGTTTCAGGCCTAACAAGATTTCAAAAGGATTTTCAACCAAAGTTGGTTGAAATCGCTTCACACTGCAGCCTTGAAATCGCTCCAAGTAGGGTTTTTGGTGCAAGATTCCCACCATTGCATCCAAGAAAGGGCTTTTCCCTCCACCGCCATGAGAACTGCCTCCATCTTGTCTCTTTCGTTCAATCCCCTAAATCGGAAGTTCCTTTCGATTTTTTCGATCCACCTTGGTGCGTCGTCTTTGTCGAAGATAAGCAACTCTGTTTTTCGGAACCGGTCTTCACCCTCCGTCGCGTTGGTTCTGTGCGACTCTCCTTCGCTTCCTCCGCCATTACTTCCTCCACCTTTTCCGCCATTACTTCCTCTGCCATTTCTGCCATTACTTCCTCCACCATTCGTGTTTGTGCCGCGGTAGTCCAGTAACTCCCTCATCACGCGCATCATCCTATCCTCCATTTGCTGCAACATGGATTGCGACCTCTTTTCCATTTGCTGCATTCTCGATTTTGAATCTTGCAATCCACGCTCCAGCGCTTTCATTCTTGCGTCCATTTTTCCCCGAACCATCAGTTCCGCCGGGATCGAAACATCGTTGATATCAGTTGATAGATTCAACTGGTACTAAGGCAAAGTAGATGAAGAAATTAGGGCAATATAGGCCCCAAAGGTATTATTCACCAATATCGAAGAATAGAGAAGAATACAGAGAATATGGTAGGTGTTGTTCGAGAGTACCTCAACTCTCCTAACTGACTTCCACTCAGTTTCTAACCGTCCAACTACTTCTGATTTTCCGTTATTTATAGGATTCAGTTACATTGCTAACTAACTAATCCCCTTCCCTCGTCCTATTCCCCCTTACAAACACCCTTCTGACTATCGGGTGTCTATCAATCAGTTAATAAAGGGATTAGGAAGGCTGTTTCCTAATATGTCCTAGTCTTGATTCATTTCCCTAATTAGGAGATTTATTATTAGAATTAAGGAGATTCAGTGGCAGACCTGTTGCCATGTTTTCTTCGATATATTTCTCAGTTTTTCAGTCAACGAATATCAGAAAATTCTGGTTTTCCTGAAAAACAACAGCTTACAAGGGCAGTAGGCATTAACTAATTTTGTTTAGTGCTTCTCTTTGCGATGAAAACCTGGGTATTAATTCACTTTCAAATGCATTTCAGTTGTTGCAGATCGGTGGTTATTACATCATAGAACATAATAGAAAAGACTGCTTCTGCATTACAAAAGATGCTGACTTTGGTACCAGAACGAAATATCTTGTTGATTCTGGAAAACATATCTGGAGCCTTTCATTTGTTTCTGATGAGGTTCTTTTCAATTATAAATCATTATATACATCTGCAAAAGAAACTTTGTCTCCTAGAATTGATGGGGTTTTGCCTAAAGAAAAAATTGAGCAACTTCTGCTGAAGTCCAATGTTGATTATTCTGGCGTCTATTCAGATGTTTGTCTTTATCTCCCTGTGAATCTTACAGATCTCCTAGAAGATAATATTATGGAATCGGAAGATAGTCAAAGCCAGCAATTTGCAATATCAGAAGAGAGTGCTAACATTCCTTTGAGCAATGGGACTGTAGTGGATAGGCTTGCTCTTTGTTCTGGGTCTCAGAGTTCAAACTGTTTGTTTCCTGAGGGCAATTTGATTTCTCTGGAAGGCAATGTGGTTGACATTCATGACATCGGCTCTAGTTTCAGCAATTTATGTTTAAGTGGTGCAAGCCTTGGTGCTCTTCGGTTGAAAGGCCTTGTTGGAACTAGTAGCGGTTTCTGCATTCATGTTTTAGTGCATCATCATATTGTAACTGCAATCCCATCTCACCAAATTATATATTTATATTCTGTGCTTATTTTAACAACTTAGTCATGCCGATTTATTTCTTATTAGGTGAAGATTTTTGGTTCGATAAGTAAACATGCTTTTCCTACTGGTTTTGGATCTGGTGTAACTGCAATGTTTCATCGAATTCTTGATGCAAGGTATGCACCAGAGACCTTGACGAGAGATATTGGGCTCCAATAATTGTTTCACTGTACTGTCAAAGAAAAAGTAATAAGTTAGGATTGGGAGAATCATGCCACAAAAGCTAGGCGTTGTGGTTGGAGAGTCCAAGGCCATATAAACTCCACATCGGACTCCCATACTTCTGATGTGGGACTCAAGTCCCATACCTTACAATTGGATCCTAACATCCCACCATGCTCCGCAGGCTCGCCCATGCAGGCTGGTTGTCCACTAGCCCTTTGACTAGTCCTCTGATACCAATTGATACGAACCTTGGAAGAATCAAATCACAAAAGCTAGCCGTTGTGGTTGGAGAGCCCAAGGCTATATAAACTCCACACTGGAGCCCCATATTTCTAATGTGGGACTCAAGTTCCATACCTTGTAATTGGATCCTAACAATGTTTTTCAGTTGAGCTATTTGTAAAAAAAAAAAAAAAAAAAAAATCTTAATGAATTTGTAATTGGGTTTACTTTCATGCCAATCTGTTCTGTCTATTGAATTTTACTCTTTCATTTTCCCATATGCTCCTATATGAAGGAATCATAATTATTATAAATTTGTTTAATTTTTGCAACAAATTTGATTGCTTATTTTTGGTTCTGCAGGTCCCAAAATAAATTTATGTTGCTTCCTGTGTCATTTATTGTAATAAAATCAGTAAAAGTACATGATAAGCAATGCAGTGACAGGTCCTTCAATTTAAGGCCTACTAAAGATCCATACAATGCATCTCCAGATTCCTTCTCTTGTTTGATTTCCCAATTGCATCCACGCTCTAGAAACAAGCAAATAGTGCTTCGATGCAGGGTAAATTGTTTTGCCTTTATCCATGAATATTTGTGCTCTCAAAGTAGATTATATTTACTGCTCTTGTGAACAGGTTGTTGCAGTCGTTGTTTTAGTTCTAGAGAGGAGTACAAATTTTGATGCAGAAACAAAAATTAAAACAAGGGGGACTCTTTTGGACATTCCACTAGCTGGTTTTTTGTTGGGTAAGTCATTAGCGTTGAAGATCAGGTTCAGTTGATGTGTGCTAACCATATTTATTCATTTGACAGCAACTTGCGTGATGATTTCGTTGATATACATATTTGTCACTGTTTTTGCATTTCATCAAATTCTTCTTGGAGCCAATAAGGCGTGCTTATATTTTGAGTGGTGGCAAATTTAGAGTTCATAGAAACTTTTTAGATTATAAAATTTCACAATATTTTAGCCTTGGTATCATGCAAAGATTCAAATAAGTAGTCTTCAGATAGGGTTGGCATATACAATTTATTCAATACTTGACTAGATCAATCTGTTTGACATCTAAAAGCAAGCTTCCCTTGTATGATCGTTGAATGCAGCACTTACCAAGAAAGGTCAACATCAGTATATCCACTTTTTCATATCTCATGTTTTCTGGATCTCCGCCATATGGTGGCTTTTGTGAGAAGATTTTTGTTTAGTGATATGTTCCCCGGCATTCCATGTTTCATGCAGATGATGGGTCATCATCATGTTGTTGCTGGGCTAATGCTGAAAGTGCAGCAACCTTGTTGAGACTTCATGAAGAATTCACTACATCTTATCATCTAGGAAATTTTTTGAAAAATTACAAGAGAATTACTGTGAAAAACCATGGATCATTTATCGATTCTCCTGTTGTGGTTTCTGTTGCTTCTGGTAATGCTCTTAGCAGTTCTGATGAAAACCTCCTCAAGTTCATAATCTTCAATGCATGTTTCGGTAGAATATGGGTGAGTTCACATGTATTATATGGAAATTTCAATGCATGCAGTAACATTAGTTTATCATAAAGTTTATGTAGACTAGAGAAATTAAATAGAAAGCTGAGACAAGTATACTGTGTCAATTTTATTAAACCAACTTCATTCTTCGCGAGCAAAATAAAAGAAAAACCTTTTTGTTAATAAGGAAACTGTTAGAAAATCAGAGATATATATGATAATATATTTTTTATATCTTAGAATATTTTAGAGCATCCTAAATGATCTCTTAGGATTTATTTCTTATTTATATGTTATGATTTGTTTCCCTATTTGATTAGGATTAGGATTAGGATTCTACATTTACTATAAATAGGACTATTAGGTTGTCTTTTATAATCAGAACATCATCATTGTATCAAATCAATATCACTCTTAATATTTGTCACTTTATTTATCTCTTTTTATCCTTCTCTACCTAAAACCTTCCTATTCAACATTATATCAGAGGTATCATCCCCTGTGACCTGTTCCATTACTATTCCGATGTTGAGTTCCGCTAAGTATGAAGGAACTGTAATCATCTTCTCAGCCTTACAAAAAAAAAAAAAAAGAAAAATTTCCTGCCATTTTTCTCTTTTCTGCTGTATTCTTTGCCGTTATGTCCTTCAACTTTTTCGGTCACCGTCCGCCGTCGCCGGAAAAGTTTCTGGCGAGTTTTTCGGCGAGTTTTCCGGCGAAACCACCACCATTAGAAGAACCTTCTCCCGATATGTTCAACCCCAAAATATCAGCCTCAGACTCTTTCTCAAGCGCCTACACTAGCCGATCGAAGATCCTGCGATTTCAAGAATCGCCTCACCTTTCAGCCGCGCGTGACGGTGCATCCGGCCTCATCTTCGGTCGTTTTTCCGGCGTCAAGGTCGCCCAACCCCGCCGGTCTTGTTTCCGGCCTTGCTTTGTTGATTCGAGACACAGGCACCCACTTTTTGGCTTCAACAACCCCTTTCCGGTGTCGTTTTGTCTCTTCTTGGTTAACCCATGGCTGATCTGCTCGTTGTTGACACTATTCATAGTTGTTCTCCACAACTATTATGTTTTGTTCGGTTGGTTTCTGGTTGGTTCGTGACTCTCCAATAATGGTTCTGGTTTGCTGTCTCATTCTCTGATGTGGACATGCAATTCTTTTCCACTAATGGATCATACCGGTGGCTTCTCTTCCCACCGACTATCATTCCGGTGGTGACTCCTTTCCCACGGATGAATTATATTAGTGGTGAGTTCTATTTCCGTCGACGATTGACTTATGTTGGTTATGACTCACACTAGCCCGTCTTTATCCCAGATGCACTGGTCTTGGCCCTTTGTCCCAGATGCACTGGCCCTGCCTTTGTCCCAGATGCACTGGCCTTGGCGTGGCCCTTTGTCACCCTGCCTTTGTCCCAGATGCACTGGCCTTGGCCCTTTGTCCCAGATGCACCGACGTCATCTTAGTCGCGGAAGTAGTTGTCTGCCTTAATTCAAATTTTTAAATAATTTGGGTCTCCGATAAAGTTCTTTGAAGCTTCCAAATGCGGTTTTAAGAAGTTCGGACCTTGCTTTGTTAGATTGCTTGTCAAGAAATTTCTGTCAGGCTGATGATTATTCTAGCTATCTTGCTAAGTTATCTTTCTAGCAACTCTCTCCGGCCTCTTCAGCATCCCTAAGTTGCTTTTCAACCATTATCTCCGTGGAGCTCAGTTTTATTATTTTTATTTGAAGGGAAATACATTGTTTTTGTATAACAAGCTTAAAGCTTAGTAAGCTTTAGCTTGAGGGGGAGTGTTCGAAAATCAGAGATATATCTGATAATATCTTTTTTATATCTTAGAATATTTTAGAGCATCCTAGATGATCTCTTACGATTTATTTCTTATTTATATATTATGATTTGTTTTCCTATTTGATTAGGATTAGGATTCTACATTTACTATAAATAGGACTATTAGGTTGTCTTTTATAATCAAAACATCATCACCGTATCAAATCAATATCACTCTTAATATTTGTCACTTTATTTGTCTCTTTTTCTCCTCTATTTAAAATCTTTCAATTCAACAGAAACAATTTATTTATTTTTATAAAAGAAATTTTGTTAGAGAAAGAAAGAGATAGAAGTTAGAAGACTGGAGGATGAAGAATCCTCTACTGTCCCCTAAAGGCAGCTCAAGTGGTTAAAGCTATGGGACATTACATAGGATACCGGGGTTTGATTCTTGAAATTGCTCTCGTCCCCTTTCCTATTCTCAAATCTCCTTCCCCTTTCCCTTGGGTTTTCTAGGGCCTAACATAGTGGTAGCCCTTCCTAACTACCAAAAAAGAAATCCTCTACAAAGATAAAACGAAAAGAGAAAAAAAAAAAAAAAAGACTGAAAGGAAACTCCTAAAACCTAGTAAGTGTAGGAAAGCTGTCCAGTCCCTTTGCAAATCTGAAATACTGATACCCTTAAAGTGACCATGAGCTGAACACCTAAGAGAAACACCATTAAATGATTCTATCCCATAACAAATTCAGAGAGGAAACACCGTTGAAGATGCCAGCATTTCTTTACGACTACAAAAACCACGAAAGACCATAAACAGCACGTTGCCACAAGATTTTACTTTCTTTCTTACTAACCTTGAAAATGAAATTCTAGAAACTTATCCCATTAACTAGGACAAATCCAATGCTCACCAAGGATTCCAAAAAGATTATTCCAAAGGAATTGCACAGCTGGGCAATGGAGAAATAAATGAGGCATAGTTTCAGACGCAGATATACACATGACACATTTGGAGAGAGCTATGCGAGGCCATCATCATATGATTTAGAATGAGTCCCTATAAGCAATATTCACCGATGTGATTTAGAATGCCTTCCTATGATTTGTTGCCCGCTGCCTGTTCCCCTCTTTTATGGGCCATTAATTTTAAAGAATCATAGTATTTTCCACCTTGCTTCCTCTCATTTTCATTTTCTTTGGCTCCTCTTAAATATTTGTCTAAATAAGGTTTTCAACCTGATTTGAGCAGAATGTAGTTGCTAGTGTGATGGATGCAGAGGAAGTTAGACAGTTGGAGAAAGAATACCTTATTACAGATATGAATATGCAAACCATGCAGAATATATGGGCCAAAGAAATCTCTTGCCCTCGCACTCTGGCCGAGGCAAGGAATATTATTCAGGAACTTACGAAAAGTTAGTGCTTATGATAAAACGGTGAGGAACTGTGTAGAATTTTTTATGCATTTTATGTGAATGAACTAATTTCTATTTATGTAAATGAGCAGAAGTAGCATCCTGTAACTGGTACCAAGTGTTGTTTGTAAGGTTGTTCTGATTATATTATACCTAGCATTTGTGATGCAAATATAGCTGTAACATAGTTATAAATAGAGTGAACAATTTTTGTAAATAGGACATGAAGATGTTCGATGACTAACACTACAAGCAAGGCACGGTTGACATAAGTTGAGAATCATACTTTTATTATTACTAGTTATTACTAGTTTGTATGGTGCAAGTCTTAAATTAGCCCAACTTGTATACAACGATGATAGCGTGAAGGAGTTCTCAAATCTTGGGTTCATTTTTCTGAAGAATTTGACATTTGTAAGATTACAGTTTTTGAGATTCTTACTATGTGCAATTATGGTATTGTATCACATCCCAAAAATTCTACCCTATAGGATAAATTGCTTGGAAATTATCTCAGATGAATTTAAGATTTGGGTGCTTAATTAGTTAATTCAATATTTATCTAACATGCACATTTAATCCTTGTCACAAATTTAGTCCAAATCAAGGCAAGTTTGTCTATTTGTATGCGAGACCTTAGAAGGTTAGTGGGAACCAAACTAACTAATAAAATGTAGATGCATTAGATAAAAATTGGAAATTTAAGGACCTGTTTGATTTGTTTCTAGTTTCCTGTTTTCATTTCCTATTTTTATAAATAATTACAAAATTGTTATATTGTTTTCATTTTGTTTATTGTTTTAAAAATTTTGTATAGGAAACACTGAACAATTTTTTGTTTGTTTTCATTATTTCTTATACAAATCTTTGAAAACGAGAAACAAAATAAAAACAATATGACAGTTTTGTAGTTATTAGTGTTGTAATTACTTTTAAAATCAGGAAATGAAAACAGAAAACGAGAAAGAAACCAAACAGATCCTAAGTAGTTTGAGTTAAATTAGTTAGCTTAAGTAAGATTAATTAGACAAAAGGGAATTTATTTGGTCAATTAGGAATTATTGAATTAAGGGTGTTAACGAAAGGACTAGAAATCAATTTAAATAAGTTGGAAACTTATTTTAAAGTCCCATGCCCCTATATGGTTCAAGGCGGATTCTACTGTGCACAAGCCACTCGGGTACCCCCATCATACACAAGTGCTCATGATCGATATTCCCTATAATACTGGCTGGAGTTCGGTCACTTAATTACATAGCAGGGTCTTCCTATCATGCACATTTGCACAAAATGCCCTTTGACATGCCACTGGCAACAGTTTAACTAATCTTGCAAAATCTCGGTTGCCATCATCTACAATGCAACCTTAATCGTGGTCGTCTCCTCTAGTGTGGACTGTTTCAGAGCATGCATGCAGCTTTCTCAGAGATCGTCACAAGGGCTGTGGTCGTGTTTGAAAACCGTCGGTGCTGAACGTTTTGCAGAAGAAAGTAGCAGACATTGTCTTCGAAAGATGATAGCACCAACGGCCCATCACAAAGCACCATTGTAGACCCAGAACAGTTGAGTCAATCGAAGCTCCGTTACCGATGAGTGTCGTTGGGTATCAGAAAATTGATAGGTATGTAATATTTTGCTATGACTATATATGGACTTTTTTGTGTGGCATAACTGGCATTCTGAGCCGTTGGAATGATGGTATGTATGTTTAGGTTGTATGTTTGGGTTTTTTGTGTTGTCCATAACTTGTGTGTGGCATATTATTCTAGATGGAGGGAGCGTGTGGTTGAGTGATAACATAGTTTATTAACATTGAATGTTATTTGGGAACCAAAAATGTGTTGGTTTTGATTGATAATGTTGCCGAACATACTGAATGTGTAGTGTAATGTGTAGTGCAATTTTCAACATAATTTGTATATTTACTGACTTCAATGCTTTTAGAAGATGAAATTTGCTTGCTGCAAACAGTTCCTGTATGGGTACCAAATCAGGCAGGAGATTAAATTCTTCATTGTTCAAATTACCTAGAGCTTTCGAAAATGCATTCAAAATTAATTAAATGGACAATCAATTGGGCTGTGTACACAGGTAAGCATAGTAGAAAGAAGATGGTGGAGGCATGTCTGGCAACGTTGAGAGGGAAGTATACAGTGTAAGTAAAAACACATGGTTAACACAACATTTTAGTGGCATGAAAGTCAAATGGAGGATAGAGTGAGCTGAATCTGGATTTTAATTTTATTATAGGGACTTGATTTTGATTATGGTGAGGGAGATGGACACGAAGAAGAAGATGACATTGATGATGGAGATGGAGATGGATATGAAGAAGTAGATGACAGATGGAGATGGAAATGAAAGTGAAGGAGGTGTCGATTATTTTATGGAAGATGGCATAACCGTTAATGGAATGGTGGACATTTTGAACATCAACATGAAAAATATTTGCATAGATGATGTTAGTAGGTTTGATTTTGCTGATCCGCACGTGGCACACTTATTCCACAGTTCGTTTGGTAGAATGAATGGGTTTTTTGTTCCCAAGAGCAGGCTTTTGAGAGATTGTAAAGGGGAAATATTACAGCAAACATTTGTTTGTTCTCGAGAAGAATTCAGGGAAGATAGGGGTGTGACAGTAGAAATGCGAAGACGCGAACAAAGAAACTTTACGTGGTGTGGATGTGATGCGAAATTTCGGGTTCATGTTAATAGTCACTCAGGGTGATGGTATGTTTCATTATTCATTGATGACCATAACCACAAGTTGCTCAAGGAAATATATTGTGCAATGTTACCAGCTCATAGGAAGATTACTGCTACTGATGTTTTGCAAATTGAAAATTCTACAAAAGTTGGGATAGGACCGCCACATATTTACAATGTGAATAATGCATGGGGCTATCACACGATAGGGTTTCGGAAAAAGGACATTTACAATCAGATAGCCAGACAACGACGAAAGCAAATGGGTGAAACTTAGTTTATGAGACATTTTCATGTCGAGTTTTTAGAGACGGGATTGTGAGATTTAAAAGGGGGATCGTTATGTCTAGTAGAGGGGGACTCAAGAAGTTAATTCTTGAGGAAGCTCATAGGAGCCATGTAACATCCCGATTTTTCACTGCTGTTAATATCTGTAATTTATATAAAGAAGTTTATATTTTATCTGAGATTTTAGAAAATGAAATTAAATAAACCAAGATCATATTTATACTCTACGCTATCGTAGAGAGTTACGGTTAAATTTTGGGTTGAAAATTCAGACGGAGTCCGGTCTGCGTTTTCACTGACAGTAAGCTTTTACTAATTAGAAGACCTAATTTTGACTCGTGAACGAAACAGTTAGGTTTAGAATCAAATTTCCAACAACTTTGGTAAAATTGGCTTTTCGCACTAAAAAGTGAATAAATATACGTTATACGGGCGAAATCTTAAATCAGGTGAAGAACGAAGCTGAATACGGATTTATCGGGACCCGCAAACAGATAAACTTGAAGTCACATCAGGTCATAGCACCTAGGAAGGCGTGCCAGTGACTCACCACTGTCATGATGACAAATGAAAATATCTGAACGCGTCCACACTGAGAAAAGACCAAAATGCTATTGACCTTTTGGGTTAATTCCACTTATGTCCCTAAAGGAAATGTCCATTTTGTCCCTTAAGTGAAAATTTTTGGACCTCCTTGCCCTCCCTTCTCTCCCACGCACAAGGCTATCTTTATGAAGCCTTCACCCATTTCTTTCTATAACTCCATTCTTTCTCTTAACTTTCTCTCATTTTCTCAAATAGAACTTAAGAAATTTTGTGAAGAAAAGTGTTTGATATTTGCTCATTTTCATCCTCCAAGAGGTATGGTTACTTCCTTTGATCCATAAACTTCATGATTCTTCTCTTATTTCTTGTTTTCAAACCATGATTCAATGAGTTTCAATTTCTATGTTCAAACTTCATAAATCTCTAGAAAATCATAGAAAAATCCTTTTAATGTGAAATCAATTTCTATGATCTAGTATCATCATCCTTTATCACTATCCAAGAGCATGTGATCAAATGACATTTCTAGCCTATTTTTCTAAGCAATGGTCGAACCCTAGATCATGAGGAGTCATGGGTTTTTTATTCAAGTTTTTATGTAAAGAGACTTGATTTAGTGTTAGGTATACCAAAGGATCATTCATCCAAGATTTAGAAATTTTTAGATATCTCTAGCTATTTTTAAGCCTTGATGGCCGAAATATTTTTGTGATTGTTAAAGTTTGGATTGATTGATTGAAGGTGGTTGTTGTGGATTTGTTTCGAGCAAGTAATCAGAAGATTTGCGGACTAGTCGGACGACGTTCATTCAGAGGATTGCCTTTAAGAGGTAAAGGGAGATTACTTACGATGAGTTTGGTAGTCTCATAAGTTTGTTTGTTAGATGCAATTGTTGTTGTTTTACTTGGAATCATAAGATGAATTCTATTTTGTGAATATACTATGTGTTGTGTATATACTTGATTTAATTGGTGGATATGTGATTGGATGTTTGAAAATGAATTGTGGCATTGTTGCCTTGGATGAGATATAGGTATGATGTTGGTTTAAGATTTGATGCTTCCATATGTATATCTTGGATTGTGAATTGACTGGTTTGGTTGAGAATATAGCATCGACTATAGCTTAATAATGAAGATTAAAACGCTTAAAAGCCTTAATCAAAATTTTAAAAAGTATTCTAAAATCAAAGAAAAGTCTTGAGAATAGTTTTGTCTTATCAAGGGAAGTTTCTTTTTTTAAAGTGTTAGATCCTTTAAAAGAAAGAGTCCTTTTTAATGAAAGTCCATTCAAATGCTTTCTTTTTAGAAAAATGTTTTCAGATGACGAAACCTTTAGAAAATAGATTTACAAAGAAAAGAGATTTCTTGAAAATGGTTTCTTTTGCGAAAATGTCTTAGTTCATGCCAATGAGATTTTGAGTTTTGTTTTCCAAGTTTTCTATACGAAAATAAGACCCGGAAGAAAAATGGTGAGTACCCTTTCACTTTGTGAAGTCTGCAAACCTAGTGATGGAGACGTCGGGCTAGTGTTTTGTGAGTTGAGCACTCGGACTATGTGTCCTATGTTTGAAATGAACGGGCAAAATGTCCTTTAAAACGAGTTGTGAGCTGTGTCCCTCGACAGGAAAGAATGAACGAAGAAGAAAACAGAAAACCTTCTATGTACATACATGAATCGGCAAACGTGCCACGAAATCGAGTAACAATCCATTGTGGTTGAGAATATGAGCCAGTTAAGACCACTTGATCTATAGGGGCATCCTATGTTCGAGACTCCACAAGAGGCTGGAGGCATCGCGACCCCGTGCCGTGATAATTGGCTACTAAACACGGATGAACTCAATCAGAGACTGGACTATTCATAATATGGTTGAGACATGATACCCTTGAACAATTGGAGTTCGGACCTAAATTGAGAGGCCGACTCATGAGAACAATTGTGTTATGGGAGTATTGGCGGCCCATCACTTGACGAAGGAAAGTGAGGAATCTCCGGAGAACATGAACTAGAAAGATGATATTGGAGTCTCATGCATTATTATAACTCATGATGATGTATGAGATATTATGTTATATGAATATCTGTTAATGCAACTGTATTTTATATGTGGATGTATGTTTTGTTTGTCGTTTATGCGGCTTTCGTGATAAACTTGTGAAATGAGTATCTCACCTTTGCCTGTACATGTTGGACACCCTGTTGTGTTTTTGGATACTTGTACAGATGCTGCCCAGAGGTCCCTGAGGACACTTGAGGACTCTGATGACGGAGTCCCATGAAGATGAAGAGAAGGAGGATCCCTCCAGGAATCGGAGCTGACTTTGGGGTCTTCCCCAATGGCTACTTTTAGCCCGACCAGCAATAAAGTCTTACCTTATTGAAATAGTTGTATCTTATCTGCTGTACTTATGTTGATCTACTATCTTAAAAGTCTGTACCTGGTGATAGTAGACCAAGATTTGTACTACTAGTTTAAACTCTATTTCTAGAAAACATGTATGCTCCGACATTAATACCTCTATGCTTATTTTCGTTATGGATATTTAGTATTGGTGTATGTTATGAGGTTTACTCCATCTTTCCTGTACCTTAATTATTATATCGTGAAGAAAATTTTTAAACCCACGTTTTCGAACATAATTATTTACTTAAAAGTTTTTTACGAAAGGAACCAACTTTTTTATTTGATTATGTTTTCTGCATTGAGTTTGAGACGTAGCACCAAGGGGGTGTTACAAGCCAACTAAGTATGCGTTCGGGAGTAACGAAGAAGTATCAGGACTTGAAGCAACTATGATGGTGGCGAGAAATGAAAAGAAATGCAGCAGAGTGCATCATATTTTGTTTGAAATGCCCGAAGACAAAAGTTGAACATCAGGAGTTGGCATGAATGCTACAAACCACGAATACCTCAAAATAGAAATGGGACGGCATCACAATGGATTTTGTGATATGTTTACCAAAGGTGCCTAAGGGCATGGTTCAATGTGGGTAATTGTAGATCGGCTGACGAAGTCTATTCACGTCTTACCTACCAACGTTAAGTATACAATGGGAAAACTAATTAGGTTATATATCGGAGAGCTGCATGACTACACAGCGTCCTTTTGAGGAGTCCTGACAGAACTTATAAGAAATTTTGGGAACTAAGTTCAGATTGAGTTCGACATATCATCCACAATCAAGTGGGAAGTCAGAATGGACAAATCAGTCACTAAAAGAAATTGTTAAGAGCTTGTGATTTAAAACATGCTGGGAGTTGAAATGGACATTGATGACAACCAAATGGTGAGGTTGCCTTTTGAAGATCGTTTGGTTGAATTCAAAGCATTACAATTCGTGCTCTTCTTATGGAAACAAATGAAACAACATAAAAGTGAAGAAAACAAGAAAATGGTGAAGAAAGAGATGATGAGGCGCCACAAACCAAGAAGGTTTGATAAGCCAAGTGATGTTCGCCATAAGAACCTTGGATTCTTGATAAGAACTAAGCTTGGTTCAACCAAGAACCTAAGAGAAACAATTCTCACAAATGGAATTAATCCAAATTCAACATCCCAGTTATCATTCATGTTGTTTGGGGCGTAATACATATAGCACATGGCTGCCTAATTCTGATTTACATTGTATTCCCCCACATTCCATAACCCCCAACTAATGACTCACATAATTCAACAACTAATGACTCACTTATTTCTCAATTTAACTCAGCCACTAAATGGTGAGTTTATTATTCTCTCTCCCTTTCATTATGTAGCAACCACACTTATTTCTCATATTAAAAGTGTAACTCCCACACAATTAACAAAACACATAAAAGTCTAATAATTCAAATTGGAGTTACTTTTGGTATGCAAACCAAAAAGATTCCTCCACTAAGCCTAAGAATTCGTGTACATCATGGAATGAAGTGGTCTTGACCCAAAAACAACACTTAGTAGTTGGACTCACTCACTTAACCCATTTAGACTTATTGAATTTAAAGAAAAACAACTAATTGGGCCTTCTCTTCATGGTGCATGCCCCACTCTTCATGGATCCTCTAATTGGATGAGGTAAGTCACCAACTTGGGCTCCAAGTCTTCATGACTTGCACTTGGGCTTGCTTCCATTAAAAACACCACAATTTGATTTAGAGCTTGTTGGGCCTACTAATTGGGCCTTTTTGGTTCTAGCTCTTGTCATGAGCCCACCAAGTCCTTGAATAGCTTCTTGATCCATGATGGTCTCCATTGGGCTCATATCAGACATGGAGATGACACCCTATGAAGATCTGTTTGGTCGACGGTGTGGGACACCCTTGTGTTGGTAACAAGATGATGGAGCTGTATCCGCATCGTTACCCAAATAAATTTCGAGAACGAAATTCTTTTTAGAGGGGTAGTGTTGTAACACCTCGAAAACCCTGTATCTGATAATAATTAAATTTTTGTGAATAAATTGATTTAAACTACAAGTAGTCAATTATAAATAATATTAAATGGTTATAATTGAGAATTCATTTGAATTCGAGTTGAGAACTCAAATAAAAATTGGACTGCGTTTCAGCAGATAGTAAGAATTCACACTGTGATCTGTGAACCCTAATGACCCAGGGAAACAAGTATGAGTGCAATAAATCATAATATAAGAGTTTGGAATTGTGCCCGAAACCGGGAGACAATTTGGGGAGTCAACATGAGTTTATGAAGCAACTCTAATCCCTAGGAAAAGCGCGATTAAGTCTTTTCTGCAGTTTGGTCACGAACCGGCGAAAGTGTTATTTTCCTTGGTTTGCATGTTTTTGGAAATTGGGCCCGAGGCCGGGAGGTATTCTAGCCCAGAACCCTAAATCATAGAATTACTAGCCAAATCAAGATTCTGACGACGCAATAAACCTTCATTTGTGATTTCATTGCATCATGAATCGGTGAAAATACTATTTTCTCGATTTGCGTGATTTCGAGAGTTCGACCCGTGCCGGGACATATTCTAGTCCGGGACATGGAGTCTTTATCAAATTCAAATTTCCCACCATCTAAATGTCACTTTCATAGTCAAACAAAGTATCTAAACTAATCACCATTTGGGTAATAATGCTTTTTGCATTATTTGAAGTTTATGACAATTACCACTTTAAGCATAACACTTAGATGACTTAATATTTTGTCATCTTCTCTCATTTCTTTGACCCAAAACCCACAAAATCCCTTTCTCATATCTCTCATCTTTTATTTTCCAACTCACTTCATCTTCTTACTTGAGTTTTTTTCCTCTTTCTCTCGCTAAAACTCCATTGAAGCTTGAATTCGTTTTTCACCATAACTCCTCTCTCCATTACTATTTTTTTTCTTGTTTCAAATAAACACTTTTTTATGTATCTACTCTTCATGATGAGCAACTTTCATGAAGGAAGGTTTTTGATTTGACCACTCCATCTTGAAGGAAATCTCTACACAACTTCTACTCTTTTTCCACATTCAAGAGTAAGTATGGATCCCTTTATTTCTTTCAACTTTTCTTCTTGAGGATAATGAAAAATCATCATTTTTCGTGATAGTATTTTTACCACCTCTTCATCCTCTACAACTTTGGTGAAGAAAGTTTTGTCAAAGGAACAACATTTTTGGACCAACTTCAAGACTTCATTTTTTCAACTTCATCCTTCAAGAGTAAGTATAGGTCTACTCATTTCCTTCATCTTTAACTCTTGGACTTCATGAAAAATCATCACTTTGTTGATGTGTGATTTTCGAAAATGCTTGTTCCTAAGAGCTTGTTGTTTCTTTGTTAGGGTTTCAACTCTTGAAAACCACCATCATCTTTTTAAGGAGTTTTTTGTGGATCTACAAGAGGTATGGGTAAGTGAACCAAAAACACACCTTAGGGTGGATGAGAATGTGTTATATGTGGTCGAGAATGTCTTATATGTTGAAAAGGGTCTGATGGAGTATTTGCCATCAGGCAGAGATCTGGAGTAGGAGAACTTCTTAGTTTGAACAATTGTTCTAAAGTGTCCAGCTTCTCCTTAGCGGTTTGAAATTGTAAGACCATATCCAATATTGGTCGATCAAGAGCATTCACGAGGCACCAGTTGGCACGATCATTTAGCGAGTACCATCTGATCTCTTCATTCGTCCAATCAGCTTCAGGCTTGGATGTTGTTGAGCCGTCATCAAGGATGATTGTTGGACGATGATTTCCATCAGTAAATACATTCCATAACTCAAAGTTCTAAGCTTGGATGTACATTTGAAAAATAGATCTCTAGTAAGGATAGTCCATTCCATTGAAAATGGGTGGAACATTCCATTCTCTTTCAGAGGTAGCTTCATGAGTTCTTGGAACAACAAGTTGTTCATCATCCGAAGAGTCTTCATTTTGAGTATTGGACCAAAGACAGAGGTTAGCTTCCTCTTTTGATTCTTCTTCTTCTTCTTCAGAAGAATCAAGATCTTCCTAGGTGGCCATGAAGTTCTTTTTCTTCTTTTTGAAAAACTTCTTCTTGTCTTTTAACATGGGATAGTCAGCCTTGAAGTGGCCTGGCTTCTTGCACTCGAAACAGACCAGCTGACTTTTGTCTTTGGACTCAGCATGGTCCTTGAAGTTTTTCTTTTGAAATGGTCTTCTTTTCATCCCATTTTTCTTTCTCCACATGTTTTGAATCTTTTTGGAGATGAAGGATAACTCGTCATCGTCTGATACTTCATTATCAGATTGATCAGCATCATCACTAGACTCATCAGCTTTTAGAGCTTTTGAGTTGTTGGACTTTTGAGCTTTCAAAGCAATCCCTTTATTTTTCTTTTCAGGATTATCAAGATCAAGCTCCTGTTCATGAACTTGAAGAGTTCCTACCAGATCATCCAGCGTCAAAGTAAAGAGATCTTTGGCCTGGGTGATTGCAGTAACAAGTGGTCTCCATTTCTTAGGCAAGCTTCTAAGAATTTTAGTGACATTCTCCTTGGCAGTATAAACTTTCCCAAGGGATTTTAGGTTGTTGATGATCGTCTGAAAACGACCCATCACGTCCAAGATGGACTCTCCTTCGGCCATGGTGAACAACTCATACTGGCTAACCAGCATGATAATTTTTGAATCTTTTACCTTGGTTGTCCTTGTTGGGAATTTGCGTATTATAAACGAAAAACGCAGCGGAAAAATTCCCAATAAAAAGGATCGATGCAAATGGTCATGACTTATGATGTAGTGTTTACCTCTTGTAGCGTAGCTTTACCGCGATCACTGTAAGGGAAGAACAGTCCTTCTTAATCGATCACGAGCACTACGAACAACGCTATCACCAGTACCGCAATGGAGTAGCACCTCTACGTAGTCCACGCGAACAACACACCGCTAGAGAAAACGCCGTGCTAGCTGACGGCAAGGGTGCGGGGGCGCGCCTACCAAGGTGGTGTTACGGCCACTAGGTTATGCACAGTAAGCTCTCCTTAGCGCTTAAGTGACGTGCACAGCATTATAAGCTGTCACCCACTTAACCTAACCTCATTGGGCTTGTACGCTACAGGCCCAATCTTATAATTAATATTATTAAATCATATTTAATAAATTAATCCATTCTCCGACTATTTGCTCTATGCGTGTGACCCTATAGGTTCTCAATAAATTGGTAATAATATTAAATCACATTTAATATTATAAACAATGAGCGGTATCTAGAAATACATCATTGTTACCCAATTAGTGAGAATATCGATGATACGATATATATCTTACGGTAACCAAAATAACCATGTAGTAAATGTCCCTTCGTCCATATATCTTAATTGAACACAAGGCATAAATGTGTCATCCTTGTTATGTTCAATTATTTGTTTCTCAATTCCCGAGTAGACATGCAATCACAAATGGGCCCAATATCTCATATTGGCCCATTACAGCATGGCCATGCAGTTTCACGTCTCACTCTATTGAGAGGCCCATGACATTACTTCTGTTATGTAGGAGGGACGAATTCTGTCTACATCACTCACATCCCTCAACATGATTCATTGTAGGCCCAATAACTATCTTTATGATCATCCTGTTACGGATAACGTTTGGTAGCATTAAAGCCTACAACTCCTCATGTAGGAATCATAGTGATTTCAAGTCGAAAGACTACTTCATTTTGGTTACCATGAGAAGCGCTCATGACACTTACATAACTATTATGCAGCGTTCTCATAGTGGGTCAATCATGTATAAATATTACTCTAATATTTATACCTATGTAAAGACTTGATATCTCATATCCATGACCCGTGAGATGTGATCATCACTCTACCCACATAATAGTCTCGATGTATTATTATCGTCCTAATTTACAATAATACTTGACTACGGATACTTTAAGAATAGTATTTAAAATGTTCAATAGGGTCTCATGATCAAGTCTTGTACTTGATGTTCTATTGAACTGAAATAATTATTCTAAGGACTTTACTTCGTTTTAACAATTAATGGTATAAACCGAAATGCCTCATATATAAATATATGTGAATCAAAGTCATGATACAAATGTAAATCTCAAAGAAAACTAATGGTCTCTAGGGCTTATACCAACAATCTCCCACTAGCTCTAGAGCTAATTAGGCATAAATCTAATACCCATCGACCTAGTGTGACCATCATGCTTCTGCTGAGCAAAAGGTTTCGTAAGTGGGTCAGCAATATTGTCAAGTGTTGGTACTCTACATATCTTCACATCTCCTCTATCGATAATCTCTCGAATAAAATGGAAGCGCCGAAGTATATGTTTGGATCGTTGGTGAGATCTAGGTTCCTTGGCTTGTGCAATGGCTCCATTGTTATCACAATAGAGATCAATGGGATCCACAATGCTAGGAACAATACCAAGTTCAGTAATGAATTTCCTGATCCAAACGGCCTCTTTTGCTACATTGGAGGCAGCAATATACTCAGCCTCTGTGGTAGAATCAACAACTGTCTCCTGCTTTGAACTCTTCCAGCTCACAGCGCCACCATTCAAGCAAAACGCAAAACCAGAATGCGATCTGGAATCATCCTTATCGGTTTGGAAGCTAGCATCAGTGTAACCCTTTACAACGAGATCTTCTTCACCTCCATAGATCAAGAATGTATCCTTAGTTCTTCTCAAGTACTTGAGGATAATCTTGACATCAGTCCAGTGACTTTCACCGGGATCAGACTGGTACCTGCTCATTATGCTTAAAGCATACGAGACGTCTGGTCGAGTACATAACATGGCATACATGATAGATCCGATTACAGATGCATACGGAATCTTATTCTTGCGATCCCTCTCTTCATGATTGGAAGGGGATTGTGCCGTTGAAAGGCATATACCATGTGACATAGGCAAGAGTCCTTTCTTGATTCATGCATGTTAAACCGTTTTAACACCTTGTCTATGTATGTACTTTGACTTAGGCCGAGCATTCTCAATGATCTATCTCTATAGATTTTGATACCTAACACATAGGTAGCCTCGCCTAGGTCTTTCATAGAGAAGCAATTCCCTAACCAGGTTTTTACATTTTGTAAGGTAAGGATGTCATTTCCAATAAGCAGTATGTCATCCACATACAGTAATAGAAAGACAACAATGCTCCCACTAACCTTTTTGTAGACACAAGGTTCATCTTCATTTTTGACGAATCCAAACTGTCTTACAACATCATCAAAACGAAGATTCCAGCTTCTGGGAGCTTGCTTCAATCCATAAATGGATCGTTGTAATTTGCATACCTTTCTAGCATTCTCTAGAGTGTCAAAACCCTCAGGTTGTGTCATGTACACATCCTCGAGTAAATTTCCATTAAGGAAAGCAGTCTTGACATCCATTTGCCAGATTTCATAATCCTGGTATGCTGCAATAGCAAGCAAGATTCGGACGGATTTAAGCATTGCAACCGATAAAAAGGTTTCATCATAGTCTATGCCATGAATTTGTTTCAAACCCTTAGCAACCAATCGTGCTTTGTAGGTATGTACATTACCGTCCATGTCAGTTTTCTTTTTGAAAACCCACTTGCACCCTATGGGTTTTACCCCTTCTAGTGGTTCAACCAAGTTCCAAACTTGATTAGTGTACATGGAATCCATTTCAGATCTCATGGCCTCTAGCCATTTCTCAGATTCTGAACCAGTGATGGCTTCTTGGTAAGTCACAGGCTCATCTTGATCCATGAGTAAAACATCACCTTGTTGAGTCATGAGAAATCCATATCTCTCAGGTTGGTGACGTACCCTGTTAGACCTACGCGAGTCTTGTGCTACTGGAGCAGATTGTTGTTCCACAACATCTTGCGGAGGTTGCTCCTGTTCCATCATAGGTTCATTGCTATTTTGTGATTCTTGAACTTCTTCAAGTTCTATTTTCCTTCCACTGGTTCCTTTGCAGATAAACTCCTTTTCTAGGAATACACCAGTCCTGGTAACAGACACTTTGCCTTCAGAAGGATTGTAGAAATAGTATCCCTTGATTTCCTTGGGATACCCCACAAATAAGCACTTATCAGATTTGGGTTCAAGTTTATTAGAAATTTGCCGTTTCACATAAACCTCACAACCCCAAATCTTCATAAAAGACATACTGGGCCGTCTGCCAGTCTATATCTCATATGGTGTCTTTTCAACCGTCTTAGATGGAACACGGTTAAGTGTAAAAGCTGCTGTTAATAAAGCATGTCCCCAGAAGGAGTTTGGAAGGTCCGCAAGACTCATCATTGATCGAACCATATCTAATAAGGTTCGATTCCTCCTTTCAGATACACCATTCCATTGTGGCGTTCCAGGAGGAGTGAGTTGAGATAATATCTCACACTCTTTCAGATGATCATCAAACTCTAGGCTTAAATATTCACCACCTCGATCTGATCGAAGTGCTTTAATATTCTTGCCCAGTTGGTTTTGTACTTCATTCTTTAACTCCTTGAACTTTTCAAAGGATTCGGATTTATGTTTCATTAGATACACAAATCCATATCTACTGAAGTCATCAGTAAAAGTGATGAAGTATTAAAAACCACCTCTAGTCGATGTGTTTAGGGGTCCGCATACATCACTATGTATAAGGCCCAAAAGATCACTTGCCTTTTCACTATTGCCAGTGAATGGAGTTTTAGTCATCTTTCCCAATAAACAAGATTCACATATCTCATATGATTCATAATCAAAAGAGTCCAATAATCCATCTTTATGGAGTTTGGAAATGCATCTCATTTATGTGGCCCAAGCGACAATGCCAAAGGTAAGAAGGGTTCAACTCGTTCGGTTTAACCCTTTTGGTATTAATGTTATGGATAGGCATATCAAGATCAAGGACATACAGTCCATTATACATTTGTACACTAGCATAGAAAATTTCATTTAAATAAATAGAACAATATTTTTCCTTTATTATAAAATGAAAACCACTCTTGTCCAAACAAGAAACAGAAATAATATTCCTGCTAATAGCAGGCACAAAATAACAGTTCTCCAACTGAATAATAAGCCCAGTAGGCAAAGTCAATACATAGGTTCCTATGGCTATAGCAGCAACTTTTGCTCCATTGCCAACTCGGAGGTCAACTTCGCCTTTTGCCAATGGTCTACTCCCTTTTAGATCCTGCATATTTGTACAAATATGAGATCCACATCCAGTATCTAATAACCATGATGCAGAAGTAGATAAATTGACTTCTATAACATATATACCTGATGTGGAAGTCTCACTTCCCTTTTTCTTGCTCTCTTCCAAGTATTTGGGGCAGTTCCTCTTCCAATGTCCGGTCTGACTGCAGTGGAAGCAAGTACCCTCTTTAGCAACTCCACCCGTAGGCTTTAAGCCAGAAGTGCTAGGTTTGGACTTATGGAAGCCCTTGCCTTTGCCCTTATGCTTATCCATGGGTTTCTTATGCTGCTTCTTGCTTTTTCCAGCTTGGACCATCATGATGGCCTTCCCCTTTCCTTTATTAATATTTTGTTCAGCAGTTCTCAACATGCTCAATAATTCTGGCAATGGTTTGTCAAGATCATGCATATTGTAGTTCATGACAAACTGACTATAGCTCTCAGGCAACGATTGCAGAACTACGTCAGTGGCCAACTCCTGGCCCAAAGGAAAACCCAACCTTTCAAGATTCTTAATGTACCCAATTAATTGAAGTACATGAGGACTTACAGGGCTTCCCTCTTCCAGTTTAGAATTGAAAAGGGTTCTGGAAACCTTGAACCGCTCATGCCTTGACTGCCCTTGATAGAGCATTTTAAGGTGCACGATCATATCGTATGCCTCCATGGTCTCATGTTGCTTCTAAAGCTCAGAGGTCATGGTAGCAAGCATGAGGCAGCCAACGTCTAAGGCATCATCCTGATGCTTCTTATAAGCATCTTTATCAGCCTTAGAAGCATTAGCAGTCGGTGGCTCCTCAGGGATTTGCTCTTCAAGAACATACAACTTCTTCTCATGCCTGAGGACAATCCTCAAGTTTCTGTACCAGCCCAGGAAATTCGTTCCGGACAGCTTGTCCTTCTCAAGGACAGATCACAGTGATAGGTTATTTGATGTTTGGTTTGTAGACATGGTTATCTACAACAGAAATATACAGAATATAAGTATCATGCATAAACATATTTAATAAGGTCTTTTATTAAATACGCCTCCCTCAATTTTACTTAAATCAATGACCCTCACCATTGACTCGGAAAATCCCGTTGAAAGATTTTCTAGTGGGACCAAGATCCATATTTCACTTCATCCTGAGTCAGTTTTGGCTGATCGCCCAGAACTAGGCTATTTAAGTAGGAAACTTTTTCCAATTACATCTCATGTAATTCTTGGATCAGTTGGGTGAATAACTCTTATTCTAATCCATATTATGGATTAATGCCCAACTACATGCCTCTAAGCCCTTTTCAATCCTATTGAAGTTGGCTTAGTTAAGTCAGACCCAATGATTGACAATTGGATATTACATTTATCCCATCGCGTCTTACTAGTATAGACAAAGGTACTCTGCTTTGGCAGACCTACGCTCAATCGATATTAGTCTTAACGAGTGTCATGCATCGGAAGGCACATTGAAAGGCGACTTAATATTTCCTTTTGAGGGATTTATTTATAAATTTGATCTCACCATACGTTAAACTATTTAACCTACTATATACTAACATGCATCTCATACATATATAGCATATAACAAATGTGACATGGTTATGGCCCCTAACGCATTGATTCTCCCTAGCCAATGAGAGAATCTAATCTAAAACCCTAGTAGCGTACAAGCTTCACCAAGCATGATCACCTACCGAGTCATCCTCTTCTGAAGTCGTCTTCTTGTCTCCACCATAACCTTACAATTGAAAGAAACCTCTTTTACATTCGAGGGGAATAAAGTGAGAAAAGAATATACATATGGAATTTAAGAGAAAGGCACGACACGCAGGCCGTATTTCAAAATAACCAAAGAAATAAGAAAAAGGACTAAGGCCATAACCATTCACCATGCACAACCAAATACATAATAAAAATTAATAATAAAATATTTATTATTATTTATTGTTATTAATTATTATTTTTAAGTGATTTCAAAAACCATTCAAAACAACGCTACTGATATCCTCATAATCGATTACCATAATCGATTACTGCTATTCTGACTCCTTAGAAAATACCATAATCGATTACTGCTATTCTGACTTCTCAGAAAAATGACTATTGTACTATCATAATCGATTTCTGTACCACCATAATCGATTATTGTACTACCATAATCCGTCGCATAATCGATTACCTAATGGATTACATAATCCATTATGTAATCTGTTTTACGAAAGTTCATGCAAACTCTTTGCCTAATCGATTACATAAGCGATTATTATGGTTCTGACCAGAATTGCCATGCTTCCACGACGATTAGGGATCAACACTTGAGCCCTCATAATCGATTACATAATTGATTATGACGCGTCTGGATGTCAGGTGCGCATGACAACAACACTTGCTGTCGCTGCAAATCAAAACAAGGATTTCAGAAAAACGTTTTTCGCAAAACACTTTTACGATTTTCAAACATAACATGTTAAAGATCATATCTTTAAAAAACAAAACATGTTATAATAAATAAACACACAAGAGAATCATGGTTTCGCAAGCAGCTTTAATACCACTATTGGGAATTTGCGTATTAAAAGCGAAAAACGCAGCGGAAAAATTCTCAATAAAAAGGATCCATGCGAATGGTCATGACTCATGATGTAGTGTTTACCTCTTGTAACGTAGCTTTACCACGATCACTGCAAGGGAAGAACAGTCCTTCTCAATCGATCACGAGTACTACGAACAATGCTATCACCAGTACCGCAATGGAGCAGCACCTCTACGTAGTCCACACGAACAAAACACCGCCGGAGAAAACGCCATGCTAGTTGACGGCAAGGGTGAGGGGGCACACCTACCAAGGTGGTGTGACGGCCACTAGGTTATGAGCAGTAAGCTCTCCTTAACGCTTAAGTGACTTGCACAACATTATAAGTTGTCACTCACTTAAACTAACCTCATTGGGCTTGTACGCTACAGGTTCAATCTTATAATTAATATTATTAAATCATATTTGATAAATTAATTGATTCTCCGACTATTTGCTCTATGCGTGTGACCCTATAGGTTCTCAATAAATTGGCAATAATATTAATCATATTTAATATTATAAACAATGAGTGGCATCTAGTAATACATCATTGTTACCCAATTAGTGAGAATATCGGTGATACGATATATACCTTACGGTAACCAAAATAACCGTGTAGTAAATGTCCCTTCGTCCATATATCTTAATTGAACACAAGGCATAAATGTGTCATCCTTGTTATGTTCAATTATTTGTTTCCCAATTCCCGAGTAGACGTACAATCACAAATGGGCCCAATATCTCATATTGGCCCATTACAGCATGGCCATGCACTTTCACGTCTCACTCTATTGAGAGGCCCATGACATTACTCCTGTTATGTAGGAGGGACGAATCCTGTTTACATCACTCACATCCCTCAACATGATTCATTGTAGGCCCAATAACTATCTTTATGATCATCCTGTTACGGATAACGGTTGGTAGCATTAAAGCCCACAACTCCTCATGTAGGAATCATAGTGACTTCAAGTCGAAGGACTACTTCACTTTGATTACCATGAGAAGCGCTCATGACAATTGCATAACTATTATGCAGTGTTCTTATAGTGGATCAATCCAGTATAAATATTACTCTAATATTTATACCTATGTGAAGACTTGATATCTCATATCCATGACCCGTGAGATGTGGTCATCAGTCTACCCACATAATAGTCTCGATGTATTATTGTCGTCCTAATTAACAATAATACTTGACTACGGATACTTTAAAAATAGTATTTAAAATGTTCAATAGGGTCTCACGATCAAGTCATGTACTTAATGTTCTATTGAACTGAAATAACTAATCTAAGGACTTTATTTCGTTTTAACAATTAATAGTATAAATTGAAATGCCTCATATATAAATATATGTGAATCAAAGTCATGATACAAATGTAAGTCTCAAAGAATACTAATGGCCTCTAGGGCTTACACCAACAGTCCCCTCATGGAGATTTGACAAGGTATCCCAGATTTGTTTTGTTGATTTACATGCATGAATCTTCTGATATTCATCAAGACTAAGAGCACACATTAAAGCAGATCTGGCTTTATGATTTTGGTCCATCCTGGTTCTTTCAACATCAGTCTAGTCATCTTCAGCTTTTTCTGTCCCATCAGAGTTGAGACACACATTTGGACCATTCGTGATTTTGGCACAGAGAACTAAGTTTGCACTTGAGATAAAGCCGTTGAATCTTTCCTTCCAGTACAAGTAATGGGTTCTGTTAAGGAACAGAGGTTTGGTCATGGAAGTACCTTACATAACAGGTTGACTCCCGCTTGGCATACCTTGTCCTGCCATATCTGCTGTAGGATCTTTTTCTCTACACGGCTAAGTGCTCAACCCAGAGGCTGAGCTCTGATACCAATTGAAGGAACCTGTTTGGAACACAAGAAGGGGGGTTGAATTTTGTTTCATGTGTTTTTATAACTTTTCGAAAGCAGATATATATTTTCGCAAAGGTTGGACGTTAAAACAACAACGAACAGGAAAGGCGTTTCCAAACACCAGTTGGACGCTTACTTAGAAGGATTAAGATAAAAGAACAAGTGCATTAAGAAAGCAATTCAATCCCAAATAGTTAGTTAGAAAATAAACTAAAGCAATATCAAAGGAAAGAAGAGAACACGGATATTATCCTGGTTCACTCTTCTACAAAGAGTTACGTCCAGTCCTACTTGAGAGCTTTCTCCACTATAACAAAGACCCTTTTGTTACAAGAATCCAACACCTCTTCAGGCAAGTATTCTATACCTCTTCAGGCACACTAAGTATTCTTTTTATACAAGCCTCTTCAGGCTCAACCAACTAAGGTTTTGAAAAGATTTGTTGTTCAACAAACTTACTAAGAGTGAGAGTTTGAAACTTAAGCTTTGAACTTTAAAGCAAAACTCTTCGCAGAGAGTGATATGAAAATTAAGGATCAGAGTAAGCTTGTAAGCTTAGATTTTTTCTTTTGGTATCTTGTTTTCTTGTATGCTTGTATATTTTTCAAGTTCAGTTGTGCATTGCTAGTTTGCGTCTTCAAGAGAAGAGATATTTATAGCCTTCTGGTCTTGATCAACTTCATTCTTCAATGGTTGGAAAAGAATCCGTTCTGATTGAGCATTAAATGCGTTAGTCCGTTGAGTTCGGTAGCTTATTGAGGCTTCTGATCAACTAAGTAGACTATCGAGTTTGATATCTTGAAATAGGACTGACATCTTTTCCTTGTACTCGAAGTTGCCTTTTGTCTTTCCTTTTGGAGAAGGTCAAATCCTTTTGTGGCAGGGCCAGATTGGCTTCAGTTTTCGATAGTACGAAGATTACAAAGAATGTTTATCCATAGGATACAAGCATTTACATATTGAAAGATAAATTCAAATCTTTTACATATATGTTCGCGCTAAAACACATTAAAGCATACGTCACTGGACTTTTACTCAAGAGAGCGTCTAATAGAAAGAGTCTTTGGACTCAAATATAAAGTTGAGAGATTATAGACCATTCACGGCGAGAATTACTTATTAGATGGGCTGTAAGTCTTTGGACTTAGATTTGTCTTTGGACTTAGATTTTCCTGCACACTTAAGATAAAGCTTTAGTCCACAATATAATCTTTGTTCTCTTAAATTAGACTTTTGTTAACATCAAAACTCAAGGGATTAATGGATCATAACCACTTTGGTTCCAACAGACATAGGACCTCCTAAGCTTTGTTTTATTTTTGTTCATCTTTAACCGGCACAGAGCCCATAAGCTGATGTCTTTGTTAGCTTTGGTAGGCACAAGGTCTTCTAAGCTTTGTTTTGTTTTTTGTTCAGCTTTAACGGGCACATGACCCATAAGCTAGTGTTTTTGTTAGCTTAGTAGGCATAAGGCCTCTTAAGCTTTATTTTATTTTTGTTCAACTTTAATAGGCATAGGGCCCATAAGTTAACGTCTTTATTTACTTTGGTAGGCACAAGGCCTCCTAAGCTTTGTTTTTTTTTTTTTTCAACTTTAACGATCACAGGGCCCATAAGGTGTTGTCTTTGTTAGCTTTGGTAGGCACAGGGCCTCTGAAGCTTTGTTTTGTTTTTGTTCAGCTTTAACGGGCACAGGGCTATTGTCTTTGTTGGTTTTAGTAGGCACAAGGCCTCATAAGCTTTGTTTTGTTTTTTCAAGCTTCTGCGATACAATTCTCCATAAGCTTTTCATCTTTCTTTTCAAGCTTCTGCGGATGTAATTCTCTGTAAGGTTTTATCTTTTTTTCAAGCTTCTGCGGATATAATTCTCCCTTTTTATCTTTTTGTTTTTTGTCAAGCTTCGACAAGTACCATACCTCGTAAGCACTTCCCCTTTTTTGTAAGCTTCGGCGGGTATCATATCACGTAAGCTCTTTTTGTTTTTTTTGTTTTGTCAAGCTTCGACGGGTACTATACCTCGTAAGCTCTTTCTCTTTTTTACAAGCTTCGGAGGGTACCATACCCCATAAGCTCTTTTTCTTTTTTGCTAGCTTAGGCGGGCACCATACCCCGTAAGGTCTTTTATCTTTTTGTCAAGCTTTGGCGGGTACCATACCCCGTAAGCTCTTTTTATTTTTTTGTCAAGCTTCGATGGGTATCATACCTCGTATGCTCTTTCTCTTTTTTGCAAGCTTCGACGAGTACCATACCTCGTAAGCTCTTTCTCTTTTTTGCAAGCTTCGGCGGGTAGCATACCCCGTAAGCTCTTTTTATTTTTTGTCAAGCTTCGGCAGGTATCTGGCCTTCGCGGACGATCCACCCCACAAGCTTTTTGTCTTTGAGTTTCAACGAGAAATCCAACCGTAGAAATCTCACATTCCCGAACAAAATGGAAGTTCATGTCTTTAATTGTGACGTCTCCAAGTCCCACTTAAGGAAATCACATTATTTTAGAACCCAACATACCATTATCTATAACTTGGCGATTACATAACATATGATCAAATAAAAGCGCATGACATCAGAGTAAGCACAACAGGGTAAATGAAAACTCACATGCAGTACAATATATACATGGTGGCCACTGGCCCCATCAGTTGGGCTAAGTAATTATACAAACGAAAGTTCATAATAAAACGAAAGTACAACATAACATCAAAAGGGACTCTACTCAACTCACAGGCTCTCTCCATCCCCTCTCAAAATACATCAAAAAGACCTCACCTCACATCCTATGACTGATGCACTGGCGACGTCACATCCTCCACGACGTGAAAGTCAAGAGCTATCCTGTCTTTCCCCATATGTGCGCCCATAAACCCGCAGGGAATGAATGATCTTCTGGGAAGTTTTCCAAAAAGCATGTGAGTAGGGACAAAACACGCTGAAAAAATCCATGTTGGTTTGTGGGGACAGTCGATAATCCTAAAAGCAGTCCGGATTGTTACAATTGGATCTTGACCCAAATCTTATAAGAAGGGCTCATTACCCTTTTTTCAAAAGAAGATATAAAATATAAAAAAATAAAAAATAAAAAGAAGGGAAACAAAATTCTTATAATAAAAGATAATGACATAATAAAGATAAAATTAAATGAAAATCAAATGGTGATTAGTTTTGTTATCATTCTATATTGAGAGATCATTATCACTTGTTGTTTAAACGGTATTGGATGATATCTCAATGGAATTCAGTTACCCGTTTTTTCTATAAATTGGAACCCGCAAAGGGGACCGAAAATTCTGAATCATCACTCTCCTTTACTTCTGATAATTTTTCCCGGGCAATCAGTTCCTTCCGTCACCTGCCATCTCTTCCAAGTTTCAACTTCCCTAATTCCATCTTCCTCTCAGTATCAACAGCAGCCGCACCACGACAGAGTTGGAGAGTAATTGCTCCACCGTGAGACGCTGCTCCAAGCACACCACTGCGTTCTTTGCAGATCCACAGACCCGAGCACAACGCCACCACCTGCGTTCCAGCTCCGCCGCGCACAGCCACCGCAGATTTCACCACTGCGCGCGCCCCGTACCAGCCATCGCGTGCGTCCAGTTCCTCATCTCGTCTCAGCCATGTGCCTTGCACTGCCGCTGTTGTTGTCTTCTTCGTGACTGGTGCGTCACTTTTCAAACACCAAAGACTCAAGGTTCTCTCTAAGTTTCACGTATCTTTATCCTTTCTATGTTTCGAAGTTTTTAATTATTATTTTATTTCTTTCCCTTGTTTTAATTTGAAAAAGTTGTGGTAAAGTTTTATGAGCCAGTACGTTGTTTCTTGTTTTTGTTATGAAATCCTATTTGAAATGAAATGACAATTGGACTTAGTATGTAGGCAAAATTTACTATATATCACTGTTTTAATTTTTATTTTTCAAACTACCACCATTTCCAAATTATATACCAAATTACTACCATTTTCAATAACATTGAGAAGTCCCCTTTGGTGGCCACGACTTCTCAACATGATTTGGGGAAATTTTTTTGTCACAGCCAGTTGGGAAGTCTGGTTCTTCAACCACGACTTCTCAACATGGGTTTTAATTTGGTTTTTTTGTCACACCCAGTTGGGAAGTCTGGTTCTTCACCCGTCTAAGCTTTCATGCTTTCACCCGTCTAAGTCTTCGTTTGTCTGATGACTTTCACCCGTCTAATGAAGCTTTTAGCTGCCTAAACTTTCATGCTTTCACCTGTCTAAGCTTAGAAGGGTGAAAGTCATCAGACGAACCTAGGTTTAGACGGGTGAAAGCTTCATTAGACGGTTGAAAGCTGAGACGGGTGAAAGTCATCAGACGAACGAAGGCTTAGACGGGTGAAAGCATGAAAGATTAGACGGGTGAAGAATCAGACTTCCCAACTGGGTGTGACAAAAAAATTTTCCCAAATTAAAACCCACGTTAAGAAGTCGTGGTTGAAGAACCAGACTTCCTAACTGGCTGTGACAAATTTTTTTTTCCAAATCATGTTGAGAAGTCGTGCCCTCCAAAGGAGACTTCTCAATGTAATTTGGAAATGGTGGTAGTTTGATATATAATTTGGAAAGGGTGGTAGTTTGAAAAATAAAAATTGAAACAGTGATATTCTGATAAATTTGCCTATTATGTGCTAGGGCTTTCCAATTCTTTCTTTTAAAGATCAGCACAAAAATTTAAAAGTATAAAAAATACAAACTAATAAAGAGAGACTTGATTTTTACTCTGGGTATGATCTCTAACTTAAACTAAAATGATTAAGTATCTTAAAATGAAAAATAGTGTAAAATAAAAATGTATTTTTAATAAAAAATATAAAAATATTCTTTCAGTGACGTCTCTGGCAAGACGTTGAGCTTCACTCGTAATCAATTTAGTCGAGATGGCTTGTTGATCATATTTTCTTTTTAAATCATTTTAGCCGAGACGTATTGATAAATTGAAATGCTCCAAATAAAAAAAATCCATTTTAAAAAAAAATATTAAAAGGATTCAATTTAGCTGAGACGACTTGTTGACCCTATTTTCTTTTCAAATCATTTTAACCACGACGGTTTGATAATTTGAATGCTTCAAATGAAATTAAAATTCATTTTATAAAATCCTTCTAAAATATCTTTTCATAAAAATCAAAATCAACCAACCAATTAAACATTTTTTATAAGAACTATGTCGCTTTGAGTTTTTCATTGCATCGGGGAATATGTATGAGCGAAATTAATCATTTCGTCAAGGTAAAATTAAATTTTCACAATTTATGTGTTTTCTTTCTTTTTATTATTTCTTAATTTACAGCTTTGCGCGTTAATTCAAATATGCAAGGTAGCGTTACTTCAAATATGCAAGGTAAATTTTTGAGTGATGTCTTTGGCAAGACGTTGAGTTTCACTCATAATTGGTTTAGCCGTAATGATTTTTCTTTTTTTTGTGAAATCAATTTTGGGCATTCTGAGTCAAGTGATATAAAATAGAAAATATATAAAAATATTTTTAGTGACGTTTCTGGAAGGATGTTGAACTTCACGCGCATTATTTTTAAAATGGGTAAAATAAATATTTTCAAAGTTATTAAAAGTTTGCACAATTAACTTGAGGTACCATTCGTAGAACGGACGATGTAGGTTGCTAACACTTTCACTACTCGTAACCGACTCTCGAGGCCAAATCTCATTTTATTTTAAAAAGACCATTTTCCTTAAGTTTATGGGTTTTTCAATGTTTTTCCCAAATAAAAATTGGTGGCGACTCCTTTTTCTTTTCTTCGTGGCACTCGGACGGGATGGTCACGACAGTAAAGTTCCATCTTCACCACTTTTAAGACAAAACCTCAAAAAGTACTTGAAACTAGTGAACCAATAAGTTTAACAAGAACTTTTCACAATGAGATAGTATAAGCTAACTCTTTCAAGTGAATTCTCCATTGTCTTAACCATGATACACAATTGAAGACCTCTTGAGTTTGAAAGTCATTTAAAGCTCATACTTTAAAAGAAATAAAGAGTTCTAAAGGTCTAAATTCCTTCTTCATAACTCTTAAACCTCCAAATGAAAGAACTCTTGTGGGCCCCAACAACTATCAACCAGTTAGATGTCATGTGGAAACTAATAATAAGTCCCTCTTTTAAGTAGAATCGTCTAACGCCTAAACCATGGTGTCACCTTTCGTTCATTTGGTTTTGAAATTCATTTTCAACTTGTAAAGCCATTTCATAACATTTAGAGACCATAATTCACTCTAAGTTTTACAGGTATCAAAATCATTTTGAATCTAATTAATTGGTGACTCAATTGAAGTCTATTAATTAGTGAACTAAGTATAGAAAATATTTTCTTATCCAAATTAGACTTAGAACCCGAATTGGTATACACATCCTTTGGGATGGTTTCGCTTCATGGAGATTTACACTAATTGATTTCCAAAGACCATTTTAACTTAAAAGTTACCTTGATTGAAAATCAAAACATTTTCTAAGTGAGGCATCCAAGTAACACCATACCTACTTGCTCACTTAGGGTAAGTTTTTAGTTCAAAGTTTTTCTTGGATTAATCAATTAGTTACATAATGTCAAATACCTAAACTACATTAGAATTTAAAAAGGAAAATTCTTCCCCTCTGAACCCTAGTTGGCCGAACCTACTATTAGTAAAAGGTGGGATTTTTCTTCACCAAATCCTTCCATTCCAAACATGATAATATGAATAAATATGAGCAACAATATAACATCAAATATTCATCATCATCAACAAAAACCCATACTTTGACCCAACATCAAAGTAATGGTTTTTCCTCGAAGAAAACATTTTTCATCATGCAAATATCATAATAAACTCAATAACATATAGCCTAAATTATTACAAGTCATATAACACCATAAACAACCAAACAAAGAATAGAATGCCATTAACAATTAGGGACTTTTCACACCAAGGCACATCAACAACCATCATAAGAGTCTAACATGGAAGAACTTCCTCATTACCTTAGGTAGATTTTTTTCCTACTTGCTCCTTGAAGAGAAAAGACTTGAAATGAGTTTTCTAGCAAGAAAACACAACACTTTAGTATGATATCATACTCGAAAATCATTTGGTACAAAGGTGATTATTTTTTAACTTTGAAAAGAGAAATGGAAAGGAGATGTTCATGACAACTTACCCTTGAGGACTTAGTGAAAAATATGAAGTTGTGAAGCTTGGATCTTCAAGAAAACAAGCTCCAATGGGGAAACTTCCTTCATCAAAGTTGCTTAGAATGATGAGAGGAATACAAGTATGTAATTTATTTGGTGAGAAAAATGGTTTCCAAACTCCTAATAGCCATGGTTGAACCTTGCTTTTAGAGAGAAGGAGGACAGTTTGTGTTTTTTGAAACTTAATGAGAGAAAGTGATTGTGTTACGAAGTAGTAGTGTTGTGTAAATGAAAGGTTTGTTGGGTAATAGTACAAGGGGCTGTAACGCTTTTCATTACATTAGTAACCCAAAATAATAATTTAAATAAAACAAGGAAAATAAAAAAATTTCTTAAATAAATACTGCATAAATACTTAATATAATATTAATCCAAAATAACATAATAAGTTTCAAAGCCTCAAAACCGGACGTCTATAACATCTCGCATAAGAAAATAACTAATATGATGAAAAGGTCCTCCTAGCATATGCCATACAATACTAACCAAGCTAACTATTATAATAAAGTCTTCAAACGTCTGGCTGCTCAACAGGGTCGTCCTCAGGATCTGAAAATAATACTACTAACGATATATAAAATCCCAGTGAACAGAAATACATTTTTAAAAGGTTTTCACAAAAGCATTGTTCTCAGCCGGTGCGGTAACCGGAAAAACTGTCCATGGTACCCGCTATTTTCAAAATAATAAATAATATTTATATATACTAATATTAACAATAATTATTCAACAACACATCACAAGCAAGTATGACAAAATCTCATGTATCAAATAATCTCAACATCTTTATATGGCATATGACTTTCAAACTGCATATAACAATGACGTCCCATTGCCTACCTTACTCATGAAGGTATTTCGATGTCACCTTATCTTTAGTGACATTACTCATTTTGATACCAACCATTGTACACTGGTGGTATTACTAATTTCGACATCCCAACATGTGGCGATGTTGCTTTCGATACCCCATTATAGCGGTATTTCATATTTCAACACCCCAATTCATTGGCAGTGTTACTTTCGATACCCCTATTATAGGCAGTATTGCAGCAAACAACATTTATCACATTTAACAGTTATTGAATCATGCCAATATCACCAATATCATCATAAAGTCAAATACAACATGCAATCAACCAAATCATGTACACATCATTCATATCATACATTAATCTCAATAATTAACATTTAATTGACAGCAGAACACTTTAGAAGGAAAACCCCCAAATTTGTAAAATCAAGATTTGACTAAACACAGGATTATTTTCCAAAAACATATTTTTGAAAGCATAACCCAAACCTCAAATCAATTTGCATTATGGAAAGGGTGAGAAAGAGTATTTCTACTCACCTCTTGAAGACCTCCAAGAATCTCCAAGCGTACCCCGTGGCGAATCCTAGATGTCGCCTTTCTCAACCATGAATCTCCTTCTCCTTCTCCTTCTCCTTCTCCTTCTTCTTCTTCTTCTTCTTCTTCTTCTTCTTCTTCTTCGTCTTCGTCTTCTTCATCTTCTTCTACCTCTTGTTGTTGTTGTTGTTGTTGTTGACTCTCTAAATGTCTGACGTGCATTTACCATAGTTTTGATGAGAGTAAAACAGTTATTCAATGATTTAATTGAACCCGTCTGTGGTATTTAACTCGTCTATTTAGTGTGCAGATTAAAATATTAAGTGTCTATATGAACTGTTCAATCGTCTGAACTTGGATAAGTTCATCCGTCTGAACTAACTTAAGTTCACACGTCTGAACTAACTAAGGTTCACTCGTCTGAACTAAGATAAAAGTTCACTCGTCTGAACTAGCTAAGGTTCACTCGTCTGAACTAAGGAAAGTTCAATCCGTCTAATGAAGTCTTCAACCGTCTGATCAAAGGAAGACTCATCCGTCTAAAAGATTATGCAACTGACGTCAACTCTTTGTTAAAGAGTCAACCCGTCTAATGAAGTTACTCACCCGTCTGGTGACTAACGTTAAAGAATACATTGGATGAAAGCTGTCTCGTCTCTGATAAGAAACTTCGACAAAGTGCTTTACCTGAACACAACTGCATCTTACACCAAAAGGGAAAGTCTTCCCTCTGCAAACAAAAAAGCACGTATATAGACCTGCTGAGACCAAAGGTGTATAAGAAGTCTTTATCACTCTGATGAAAGAGAACAAGCGAAGTTTCCTATGCTTTAATGGCTGAACAGAACAACTCTATTGCATTTATTTAAGATCTTCAAAAAGCCAAGTCTTCAAACATTGTGTCTAATAGCTTTAAAATCTTGAAGCCTATTTAATGAAGAAGGCTTTGAAGGTTCAAGTAAGAGAAGCAAAGTGAAAAGAGAAGAGAACGAACACTGCAATCAAAGAGCATTTACTCTGAGCATTTATATCTTCATTCTTTCATTATTTATTCTTCAATCATTTGAAGTTATTACGCAGTCTTTTAGAACTTCACATTTAATACACTCATCTGAGTGCTTGTGAAAGACTTGCAAATTGTAATTTATTTTACAACTTCTCTCAAACAGACCCGTCTGAGTCTGGAGAGACTAGGTGTGCAAACAATACTCGTCTGGAGTCTGAAGAGGCTAGGTGTGAAAATAATACTTGTCTGTCCTGTAACCTGATTCAGTTATAGTGAGAAAACTTGGTGCTTCCAAAGACTGGACGTAGCCTCATTGTTAAGGGGTGAACCATGATAAAACCTGTTGAGTGATCTTTCTCTTTCCCTTAACTCTTTAGTTTGATTATTTATCTTAACTATCATCTAACTAATGGGATTTTTAATTGTGTTTATCAAACCTATTTTCGTCTTGCATGATTGTGTGTTTTCTATGAAAACTTTCAGACGAGTTATTAGTCTGATTGACCTGTCTAAGTTTACTCATCTATTATCACCCGTCTGTGCTTGCGAAAAAGTTTCTTAATTCCGCATAAATTTGTCAAACACCATTCAACCCCCCTTCTAGTGTTTGCATCTGTCTATTTCAGTTGCTATCAGAGCTCAGCCTCTGGGTTGAGCACCTAACAGTGTAGAGAAAAGATCCTGAAGAATAGACAATGAATTCTGGAGCAAGCTCAAGTGGGAACCCCCAACCTGAAGGAGGCTCCATGACCAGACCTCCCTTCTTCAATGGTGCAAATTATAACTACTGGAAAGAAAGGTTTCACTGGTTTATCTTGTCAACAAACCCTGATGTATGGGATGTCATCACTGTTGGTCCTTACACTCCTCGCAATGATGATGGCTCAGACAAGCCAAAGGTTCAGTGGATACCTGCAGAAAAGATAAGATGGGATCTAAATCATAAAGCCAGATATGCTATAATCTGTGCTCTCAGTCCAGAATAGGGATGGCAATGGGTATCGTACCCAATGGGTACCCGCAAAAATTACCCATGACGGGTAGGGTAATTACCCGCTTAATGGGTATGGGTGCGGGTAATTACCCGCAAAAATTAATGGGATGGGTGCGGGTACGGGTACTCTAGTACCCACCCCGCCCCATAGCCGCATTATATATATTTATTTTCTATATTCATAATTATAATATATATATTACATTAAAAAAATTAAAAAAAAAAACTAGAGCTTCATTGTCAATTCCAAAGCTTCATCGTCAGTTCTACTTAGCTAGTTTCATCGTCGTCTATATTTTGTATGTTACTTCATTATGCCTTAATTATAATATATTACATTAAAAAAATTAAAAATAAACTATTGCTTCATCGTCAGTTTCAATTGGCTAACTTCATTGTCGCCTATACTTTGTATATTACTTCTTGATTAATATGATCAAATCATCTTCTATGGAAATGCCTGGGTTGCTATGTTTTCCTTCTCTATTTAGTATCTTAATATTTACAATAATCTCGACGTGTTTTCCTCTGTCTTGTGAACAAATCTAACAATAATGATAATCATCAAGCATTGGCAAATGAAATAAAAAGAAGGCATTAATATTGTTTTTTCTGCAATTCAATAGCATTCTTTTGTTTTTTTACTAACACTTTTTTTTAGTGTAATGTATCATTTTTTATTGTAATATTTACTTAATGTTTTGGAAGTTGATTATTTGACGTTTTGTATTTGAACCTTTGCATTTCATATATTTCATGTTCACAAATTTATTATTAAATCTACGGGTTGCATATTTAGTTTGGTATGCAAGACATTTACTATGTGGAACGTAACTTTAATTTATGTAAGTACAAAAACAAGTTATTTTATTGTTTAAAGTGAATAATATGAAAATTATATCAATCGAAAACTTTTGGGTATACCATATTTACTTATCTTATTTTCAAAATCCACAAATTTCTTATATAAAGTGCGGGTACGGGTACTTAGGTACCCAACGGGTGAGGGTAAGGATATCAAGGTTGCTACCCACGCGGGTATGGGGACAGGGACGAGTACTTTTTTAAAACGGGGGTATGGGAACGGGTGATAACTCTTGTTATGAAGAGTTATTTGTACCTTTTTCACTTATGTTTTTGTGGTCTTTGAGTATTTTGAGTTTATGTTTTTAGTATTTTAGTGTGATTTTGTGTAAAGTGTGTTTTATAAGAGTCTTTTGTGAGTTTTAATGTTTTGGTGTCGTTTAGAACTGTTTTTGGTAATTAATTGAGAGTTTCTGTGCAGGGCAGTTTTTGGAGAATTAGGTGCTGAACTGGAGACGTTGCTCTGGGATTTGCTGTAGCAATCGTAGCTGAAGCTGATTTGGGAAAATGACAAAAGTTCAAAACATTCTCTTACATAATGCGGTGTCCTTCACTGATAAGGGCAGTGACTTACACGTGGGGCTGGTATTTAATGCATTGGACTTAAGGAATTGGGCCAATGACACTTTTACTAGCCATCTTTTAGCCCAAAAAGGATGAGAGAGGAAAGGGCCTTGAGATAATTCTAAAAAAAAACCCTAAATAAGGGACAGCCAAGGGGAGATAGGATGAGACATCATCTTCCTTACTGAAGAGGACAGCAGCTGCGCCCCTTTCTCTATCTCCTCCATTGTAATGGTTTCTTCTTCCATTTCTTATTTTCCTCTTTGTTTCTGTAAGCTCAATATGAGCTAAACCTGTTGTAGCTATGGGATGTTGAACTTGTAATGGATTTCTAGTGAATGTTATGTTATGCTTTTCTATTGCATTTTCTATAAATCTGATTTGGTTATGTTTTAATTGAGCTTGATCACCTTAGTTAAAACTTGAGCTTACGGCTGCTTGAAAAAGCTAAGTGTAGCAGAACTGTTTTATAGATAAGAGTAAAATCATTAATTGGAAAATTATGATGAAGAGTGATTTAGGAATGAACATTCTAACTCTTAGGCTAGCTGGAACGAGCTTAAGTGAGGCGTGAATGTAACTAATATGGACCTAGGAATAGGAGACGTTTAGTGAAGTTCATCTCAGAACTGTTGGCAAACAAACTTTCATTTCCTGGAGCCAAATTGCCGTAGCATTGCAAACGCATAACTGAGCTAGACTGAAGTTGCAAGGGATACTTTCCCGTAGCTGTTTTATCCATTCTGTTAACAAATCCGTTTTTATTGCTCTAGCATTTATTTTTACCAAAACTGTCCTGGATACACACACACAAATTACTTGTTACTCTTTGTTAATCTTGATTAATAGAACCATTAATTCAAACTTGTTACTTGAATCACCATATAATCCTCGTGGGAACGATCTCTCTTACACTTTATTACTTGTTAAACGATTGTGTATACTTGCACAAGCTCATCAACCATTTTTATAGCAACAAGTTTTTGGCGCCGTTGCCGGGGATTGTAATGGTGTTTAATTAACAAGTTTTAAATTGATGGTTTTATTAGTTGTGATAACATATCATCTTTGAGGTGTTTTGCTGTAGCATCAGGTACTTAAAACTGTATGCACTGGCAGAGCACAACTGTTACTGAAGTAACTAGTAATATCTTTGAGATGGCTAATGATGATCAGATTGATAGCATGGCTCTGGCCAACGACAGCACTGCTGCCATCAGGAGCTATGCCATGTTTGATCCTGGAACCATGAACTCATGCATTATGAGGCCTAACATTATTGCAAATCATTTTGAGTTGAAGCCTGTGATGTTCCAAATGCTGCAACTTGTGGGGCAATTCAGTGGGTCACCTCAAGAAGATCCATATCAGCACCTGAAACAGTTTCTAGAAGTGGCTAACAATTTTAAAAATCCTGGTGTCACTGATGATGCATTTAGGCTGATGTTGTTCCCTTATTCTTTGAAAGACCGAGCCAAGGCTTGGTTTAATTCATTGGAGCCAAACTCAGCGAAATCATGGAATAGAATGGGTGAAAAATTCTTGACCAAATACTCCCCACCTATCAAGAATGCTAGAATGAGGAATGACATCACTTCTTTCAAACAACTAGATGATGAATCCTTGTTTGAGGCTTGGGAAAGATTCAAAGAACTGTTACGGAAATGTCCACACCATGGGCTAGCAGTTTGTATTCAGATGGAAACCTTCTATAGTGGGTTGTTACCACCCTCAAGACAAATGTTGGATGCATCTTCAGGTGGTGCTTTATTGAGAAAATCCTATAATGAAGCCTATGATTTGATTGAGACTGTTGCAGCTAATAGCTACCAATGGTCCACTACAAGGATCAGTTCAACCAAAAATATTGCTGGAGCTCATGATTTAAATGAAGTTTCTATCCTATCATCTCAGATAGCCTATCTTACTCACATGCTGAAAAATGTCACCACTGCATATCCAGGTGCTACAGCATCTCCAGTAGCAATGATAGAACCAGTAACTGATGTGCAGAATGTTTCTCAAATGAGTTCCCTCTTTTGTACCTATTGTGGAGGAGGTCATTTATATGAGGAGTGTCCGAGCAACCCAGTTTCAGAGAATTATGTTGGGAATAACAACATGGGTGACAACCGTTACTCAAATGCCTACAATCCATGGTGGGAACAGCAACCAAATTTCTCATGGAGTAACAATGCAGTGGCAAGCAGTTTTAATGGTCCTACCAGGCCCACTTATCCACCAGAGTACCATCTTCAAATAGATCAGCCCCAACAAATGTTGCAACAAGCTCATCTCCAACAGATGCTGCAGCAAGCTCAACCAGTAAATCAGGAAATGTCACTTGAGGTTGTGCTTAAAGCCTTTATGACAGAAACAAAGGCTCAAATTCAAAGTCAGGGGGCGGGCATAAGAAACTTAGAGAATCAACTAGGGCAATTGGCTAGTGCACTGAGTTCTAGGCCAAGTGGATCATTGCCTAGTACAACAGAAACAGCAAATCCACCAACTCCTAATGGGAAGGAGCATTGTAACGCCATACATCTCAAAAATGGGAAGGAAATCTCTGCACCAGCAAGAAAAAATGAAGATAACAAGGATAAAGGCACTGATCTTGAAGCTGAAACTGATTTGGAGAAAATTGCTACAAACGATGTTGGATCTTCCACACATTCTGCAGCAGCAACAGCGCAGCAGCAAAATGTTGCAGCATCCCCTACAAGTTCTGTCGAACAGTGATGGCCTAAACTGGTACCCGAGAGGCCCCCACCACCTTTTCCCCAAAGATTGAAGAAATCTATCCAAAACAAGCAATGTGGCAAGCTTATTAATGCTTTGAAGTACTTTGATGAGGGGATGCAAGAGTGTTTCTCTGTGCATTCATTTGACACCCTGGTGGAGAAACAATTTGTGAAAAAGCAAACTGGTATGACTGATGGTGTAATCCAAATTGAAAATGATGATTCATATGATGAAGAAATTGCTGAGTTAGTTGAGAGCAAGCAAATAAAACCTAGATGGGCCGGGAAATTTGAATCATTGGAGGTAACTGAGCAAACTTTCAAAAATAATTTGTCATTAGTGGATCAACCACCTGTTCTTGAACTGAAACAGCCCCCAGCCCATCTGAATTGTGTGTATTTGGGGGAGCTTGAAACCATACCAGTGATCAACTCTATTTTTCTAAATTCTAATGTACCAATGACAATGATCTTCAATGATAAAAATGAGCTGAAACTCACCAGAACTGTTACTGGGTGGAGGATTCGCATGGATTACAAGGGAAAGAGAAAGAGGTGGCCAAAACTGGAGAAAAGGAGTCTTCTACTCCTATCAAGATGAATGATATAGCCTCAGGGGAAACATCAGGAGAAGCTTCAGCAAATGTGCTCAGAATTGCAGATTGCTGTAGCATGCTGCAACAATACAATCAGGACTTTCCTTTTGCTTTACCTTATTCCTCTCATGCTCAGTTTTACTCATTTCCCAGTTTAATCATTTTCCCTGTTATTGCACTGTGGTCTTTAGAATCTATCAGTTTATTAGTTTGTTTATTTTTAGTTGTGTGTGGGTCAATTGACTTTGACCCCAACTGTTTTCTGTTTGTACTTAGTGTCCTTTGTGTTTGACCCCACCATGTGCACAACCATCACCCATCATGGGGTTTTGTTTAACGCAACTTGTCCGTTTTAAAATTTTACAAGTGCATCTCTCTGACAATTTTAACTTGATTGTTTTCTTTCGGGCTTGTGTGATTGGATTTAATTGTTTGAAGCTCGAGGCACATGCTTTAGCAATTCTGATCTACCTTGTGAGCTTTTGGGCCAAAACAGTTTTATCCTGCTTTCTCTGTGAATACCATTCTTATGCATAATTCTCTGATTTTGCCATGCTGCTTTCATACGTGTCCACATCTCTGCTGCACACACTTTTGCTAGAGGCACATTTTGTTTTCTTGAGCCTAGTATTGCCTAAATAGCCTACCCTTGGATACTACCTTTGTGTGAACCCCTTTGAGCCTGCAAGCCCTTTGTTTCTAATGAACCCACATTACAAGCCATATCCTGAAAAACCAATGCCCTAACTAGTTGGAGTGGCTGGTGTGCTTCCTGTGTTTACATGCTGTAACATAAGTTTGGGGGTGCTCGAGGGCTAGCACAGTTTTAAGTTTGGGGGTGCCATGCAGTTGTTATGTGACAGAATATCAGAAATTGAACTGTTGCTGGTAAAAAGCAATGGTTTGCTGTAAAAAAAAAAAAAAGAAAGAAAGAAAAGGAAAACAGCAGAGCAGTTGCAAGGAAAAATGCTAAAATGTTGCAACAACTGCTCTGAGGGTACAAAGGAGGAAACCGAATTCAAAGAGGTGTAAAAAAGGGAAAGGATTCAAACAAAATGAAAAAGATCAAAAAGTCCTCCCTAACTTGTATGAGCTGGGCCATGAAAGAAATAGTTGTGAAGCAAAAAGAGGAAGCATACCTAAGCTCCATCTAGTGTAGCCACCTTCCCAGAACTGTTCCTACCTGAACCCAAGCCCCATTAACCAAATAAAGTCCTCTAGCAGCGTGCAATTTTGATTGTGAGTGGTGTGTTTAGAAGCTTGTCAAGGTCGTGTTTGAGTATGCATTTGAATGATGATTGAGAGTACCTATCTTAGCATGAGAAGAGAGGAAGAATACACTGTTATGAGAGTTTAGTGCTGTAGCATGTTGCTGAGAGTTGAAAATGAGGACAGCCATGAATGCTTGCTTGATTGAACTTCATGATTGTTGATGCATTGTCATGTATGCCTTGTGAAGAAATTGGTTTTCAAAGAAGAAAGTTTTGTGTTTGAGCTAATTTGAGCACATGTGTCGAGGTTTAGAAAAATTTGTGTCTTTTCTTTTTAGTTTCTTTTGTTTCCATTACTTGAGGACAAGCAATGATTCAAGTTTGGGGGTGTGATAACTCTTGTTATGAAGAGTTATTTGTACCTTTTTCACTTGTGTTTTTGTGGTCTTTGAGTATTTTGAGTTTATGTTTTTAGTATTTTAGTATGATTTTGTGTAAAGTGTGTTTTATAAGAGTCTTTTGTGAGTTTTAATGTTTTGATGTCGTTTAGAACTGTTTTTGGTAATTAATTGGGAGTTTCTGTGCAGGGCAGTTTTTGGAGAATCAGGTGCTGAACTGGATACGTTGCTCTGGGATTTTCTGTAGCAATCGTAGCTGAAGCTGATTTGGGAAAATGACAAAAGTTCAAAATATTCTCTTACATAATGCGGTGTCCTTCACTGATAAGGGCAGTGACTTACACGTGGGGCTGGTATTTAATTCATTAGACTTAAGGAATTGGGCCAATGACACTTTTACTAGCCATCTTTTAGCCCAAAAAGGATGAGAGAGGAAAGGGCCTTGAGATAATTCTAAAAAAAAAACCCTAAATAAGGGACAGCCAAGGGGAGATAGGATGAGACATCATCTTCCTTATTGAAGAGGACAGCAGCTGCGCCCCTTTCTCTATCTCGTCCATTGTAATGACTTCTTCTTCCATTTCTTATTTTCCTCTTTGTTTCTGTAAGCTCAATATGAGCTAAACCTGTTGTAGCTATGGGATGTTGAACTTGTAATGGATTTCTAGTGAATGTTATGTTATGCTTTGCTATTGCATTTTCTATAAATCTGATTTGGTTGTGTTTTAATTGAGCTTGATCACCTTAGTTAAAACTTGAGCTCACGACTGCTTGGAAAAACTAAGTGTAGCAGAACTGTTTTATAGATAAGAGTAAAATCATTAATTGGAAAATTATGATGAAGAGTGATTTAGGAATGAACATTCTAACTCTTAGGCTAGCTGGAACGAGCTTAAGTGAGGCGTGAATGTAACTAATATGGACCTAGGAATAGGAGACGTTTAGTGAAGTTCATCTCAGAACTGTTGGCAAACAAACTTTTATTTCCTAGAGCCAAATTGCCGTAGCATTGCAAACGCATAACTGAGCTAGACTGAAGTTGCAAGGGATACTTCCCCGTAGCTGTTTTACCCATTCTGTTAACAAATCCGTTTTTTTTGCTCTAGCATTTATTTTCACCAAAACTGTCCTGGATACACACACACAAATTATTTGTTACTCTTTGTTAATCTTGATTAATAGAACCATTAATTCAAACTTGTTACTTGAATCACCATATAATCCTCGTGGGAACGATCTCTCTTACACTTTATTACTTGTTAAACGATTGTGTATACTTGCACAAGCTCATCAACCATTTTTATAGCAACAACGGGTACTATAGTATCCTACCCATTCCCTACCCATTGCCATCCCTAGTCCAGAAGAGTTTGAAAAGGTATGTGCTTATGATTCTGCTAAAGAAATGTGGGACTCCTTATCTGTCACACATGAAGGAACTGCAAAGGTAAAAAAAATTTAAAATTTCTATTCTTGTTAGAAAATATGAATTGTTCACCATGGATGAAGGTGAATCTGTTGCTCAAATGATTGGTAGATTCCAAACTATTACTAATGGTTTAAAATCTCTTGATAAAATATATACTAATGCTGAGAAAGTTGCTAAGATTCTCAGAAGTCTTCCAAGGCAGTGGAGATCTCTTGTCACTGCTATATCTCAAGCCAAGGATCTCACCTCCTTTACTATGGATGAACTTCTTGGCACACACACTGTTCATGAGCAAGAGCTCAATGAAGATGTGTCAATCAAAAAGAGCAAAGTCATTGCTCTAAAAGTTGATCTAAAGGCAGCTAAAGCCTTAAAAGCTTCAAAGGCAGACGAGTCTGACTGTGACATAGATGAGTCTGATGATAAGGATTCTGATGATGATGAAGAGACTTCTCTCATGACCAGAAATATGAAAAAGATCTGGATAAAGAAGTTCAGAAAGGAGAAGCCTTTCAGAAAATCCCACAAAGAATCCACATCACCAGACAAGAGTCTTGTTGTCTGCTATGAGTGCAAGAAGCCTAGTCACATCAAACCTGAATGCCCTCTTTTGAAGAAAGCTTCCAAAAAGAAGTTCTTCAGAAAGAAGAAGAAAGGAATGATAGCCACATGGGAAGATCTTGAATGCTCATCTTCTGAAGGAGAAGAGATAGAAGAGGAAGCCAATCTCTATCTGATGGCCAACATAGATTCAGAACCTGAAACTGAGGTACATTCTGAATTTGAGGAATTGCATGATGCTTATGATGAGCTGGTAGAGGAATCCAAAGGCTTATCTAACGCCTTCAAATCCCTCAAGAGAGATTATGTTAAACTCCTCAGTAAGCATAAACAAAAATCTCAAGAGTGTGAGATGCTGGCCAAAGAGAATAGCCACCTGAGGACTAAAAAGTCTGATGAAGCTTCGATCTCAAGTGAAACATCACATTCTGAAGAAGTTGTCACACTTCAACAGAAAGTAAAGGAGCTCACTTCTGATGTTGCTAGATTTGTTAATGGCAGAGATAATCTGACAAAATTGCTAGGATGTCAGAGACACTCTCTTAACAAAGAAGGCATTGGATATGATCATCAAGCTGCTCATAAAGTATCAACAAATCTTCAACTGTCTATGTTAAACCCACTCCAGTTAGAATTAGACCCGTCTGTAACTTCTGTGGAAAAGCTGGATATGTTATGTCTAAGTGTCTTCACAAGAAGTAGAGGAAGTCTTCACAGACTCCTAGAACTAATAGAAAAGGACCTAGAAAAATATGGGTACCTAAAGATAAAATAATTTCTGTTGCAGATATCCTTAATAAGACAAAGCAGACGCCTTTGCTGGTACCTGGACAGTGGCTGCTCGCGACATATGACAGGAGAAAGGTCTATGTTCCAAGACCTCCAGTCTAAAAATGGTGGATTTGTTGCCTTTAGAGGCAATAAAAAAGGAAGAGTAATTGGTGTTGGTACAATTGTTGGTAAACCCCCTCTTCCCTCAATCTATAATGTGCTTATGGTTGAAGGACTAAGACACAACTTACTTAGCATAAGTCAATTATGTGAGAGTGGATTTGATGTCTCCTTCACTAAGAATGCATGCATAGTCAAAGACAAGAGTGGCAAGACCCTCTTTTCAGCTAATAGACAGCAAAATCTTTGTAAGATTGAGCTAATTGAACTCTCAGATCAAAGTGTAACCTGTCTGATGTCTGAAGAGGATGAAAGATGGTTATGGCATAAGAAACTAGGACATGCTAGTATGAAACTTATTTCGAAATTGAAAAAGGATAACCTTGTGAGAGGATTGCCTGATATTAGTTTCAAGAAAGATGTTTTATGTGATGCATGTTAGAGAGGTAAACAAGAAAAATCAAGTTTCAAATCATAAAACCTTGTATCAACCTGTAGACCTCTTCAGCTGTTACACATGGATCTGTTTGGACCAGTTAGTGTTGCTAGTTTAGCTGGAAGGAAATATGGATTTGTCATTGTTGATGACTATTCTAGATTTACATGGGTACTTTTCTTAACTCACAAGGATGAGTCCTTTAAGGCCTTCTCTGTATTCTGTAAGAAAGTACAAAATGAGCAAGGTTTCTGTATTTCTACCCTTAGAAGTGATCATGGGGGAGAATTTGAAAATGAGCAATTCAAACTGTTCTGTGAAGAGAATGGAATCTCTCACAACTTCTCTGCACCTAGAACTCCACAACAAAATGGAGTGGTTGAGAGAAAGAACAGATCTCTACAAGAGATGGCTAGATCAATGCTCAATAAAAATAATATCCCTAAGTACTTCTGGACTGAAGCAGTAAACACTGCATGTTATGTGCAAAATAGAATACTTATAAGGTCTATCCTAAAAAAGACTCCTTATCAATTGTGGAAAGGTAGAAAACCCAACATATCTTATTTCCATGCATTTGGATGTGAATGCTTCATCCTAAATACCAAGGATCAACTTGGAAAGTTTGATTCCAAGGTAGACAAAGGTATCTTCATTGGATATTCTGAAGTGTCTAAGGCATATAGAGTTTTTAACTCTAGAATCTCTGTTGTTGAGGAATCCATTCATGTAAAATTCAATGATAATCTAAAGACTGATAGGGAACTATCAGATCTAGAAGATGATCTTGCAGGACTTGACCTTACCCAGCAGACGAGTCAACAGCCAGACATATCAAAAATTGAATCTGCTAAGGAATCTGTCAGACAAGTGGAGCAGACGAGTCATCAGAGAAGTCAACATCAGAATGATGATCTCAGAAGAGACTGAAAATTCAAAGCTCATCATCTTGAAGATCTTATCATTGGAAGTTCCTCTGAAGGTGTTAGAACCCGATTTGTCTTAAGAGAGTCAAGCAATATGGCTTTTTTATCTAAAATTGAACCAAAGCATATTAAGGAAGCTCTTGAAGATGAAAGCTAGATTCTTGCTATGCAAGAGGAACTTAATCAATTTAAGAGGAATGATGTCTGGAAACTTGTCTCCAAACCAACAGACAAGTCTGTTATTGGAACAAGATGGGTTTTCAGAAACAAGCTAGATGAAGATGGCAAAGTCGTCAGAAACAAAGCAAGGTTAGTAGCTCAAGGCTACAACCAACAAGAAGGTATTGACTATATTGCGACTTTTGCACCTGTAGCTAGAATAGAAGCAATTCGTATACTTATGTCACATGCTGCACAACATCAAATCACTTTATTTCAAATAGATGTAAAAAATGCTTTTTTAAATGGAATAATTGAAGAGGAAGTTTATGTTAAACAACCTCCTGATTTTGAAGATAATGAAAAACCAGATCATGTTTTCAAACTTAAAAAAACTTTATATGGTTTAAAACAAGCGCCTAGAGCATGGTATGATAGACTTAGTTCTTTTCTTATGAATAATGGCTTTATAAGAGGAAAAGTTGATACAACTTTATTTAAGAAATGCTCAAAAGATAACTTCATAGTAGTTCAAATATATGTTGATGATATTATTTTTGGAGCTACTAATGAAAAATTGTGCAAATAATTCTCTAAGTTGATGCAAGCAGAATTTGAAATGAGCATGATGGGAGAATTGAAGTTCTTCCTTGGACTGCAAATCAAGCAGACGAGTGATGGTATCTACATTCATCAACAAAAGTACATCAAGGAAATTCTAAAGAAATACAAAATGGATAGCTCAAAGATCATGAAAACTCCTATGCAAATTAATGCTAATCTAATCAAAGATGAGGAAGGTAAAAAGTTAGACCCAACTGTCTACAGAGGTATGATTGAATCTCTTCTTTATTTAACATCTAGCAGACCTGATATTCAGTTTAGTGTCTGTATGTGTGCTAGATTCCAATCTGATCCCAAAGAATTTCATCTTAAGGCTGTTAAAAGAATCTTTAGATATTTGCTTGGAACCACTAATCTTGGTTTAATGTATTTGAGAACACAAGATTATAGATTAGTTGGTTTTTGTGATGCTGACTTTGCTAGAGATAGAATTGAAAGGAAAAGCACCAGTGGAGGATGTCACTTCATTGGAGCAAACTTAGTCTCCTGGTCAAGCACAAGACAGACGATTATCGTACTCTCAACTGCAGAAGCAGAATATGTCCCTACTGCACGTTGCTGCTCACAGCTATTATGGGTGAACATCAACTTGAAGATTACTCTATATTTGAGCATAATATATCTGTCTGGTGTGATAATTCAAGTGTTATTTGCTTAACTAAGAATCTCATACAACATTCTAAGGCTAAGCACATAGAAATCAAACATCACTTCATAAGAGATTATGTTCAAAAAGGTGTATTTGATGTTAAGTTTGTTAAAACTGAAAATCAATGGGCTAATATCTTTACAAAACCATTAGCTGAGGATAGCTTTAAGTTTATAAGAGACAATTTGAATATACACTGCATTGTTGAATAACCTGTCTAATGTGTACTACATTACCTGTCTGTGTTTAACCGTCTGACTTTATAAGTCATACTCCTACTTGAAATAATTTTCTTTTAAATGGTTATCATCTTTAATGCCTTTTCTTTCTCTGAGGCAAAATGTGTTTTTATTTTAAATCTAAACCTTTTTTTTTTAAAACCTCCATCTTTTTGTTGTTTTCATTTAAAATTAAAACCATCTTTAGTCTTTAAAAAGGGAAAACCTCTTTTTTTTTTTTTTCTTTCTTTTAAAAGGTATTTCGTTCTTACGTTTTTCAAATCTCTTTCTCTTTGTTTTTAAAACCCTCAAGAGAATGCATCTGCTCAGGGGGAGCAATTGAAGAAGCCTTTAGGCAAAACCAAAGGACAAACTTGCTTTTAACTCTTTTTGTTCTTTTTAATACTTATTTGTTATTTTCTTTAAATTACTTGTACACAGCCAATGATGGTTAAATACAATTACCTCCTCTATTTATCTTTTTTGATTATGACAAAAGGGGGAGAAAGTTAAATGAAAAATGTTTTACACTGATATGAATAATTGTTTATCCGTCTGATATGGAAATATGATATCCGTCTGATATAGAAATATGATAAATAATATGTATCTTGTCTTTTCTCTCTGTCTATGTTTTATTGCTTTTGATAATGTCAAAAGGGGGAGAAAATACTAAGATAACACTAAGATAAAAAGATCAATGCTTTCAATGCTTATCTGTCTGAGTAAGTTGTAATAATGGAACAATGTTTAAATCAGTCTGATCATGTTACAATTGTCTGATACATATACATGACTGCTTTATGTGAATTTTCTTAAGTTCATTAAATCATTTAACATGTTTTGTCATCATCAAAAAGGGGGAGATTGTTGAGTCTCCAAATGTCAGACGTGCATTTACCATAGTTTTGATGAGAGTAAAACAGTTACTCAATGATGTAACTGAACCCGTCTGTGGTATTTAACTCGTCTACTTAGTGTGCAGATTAAAACAATAAGTGTCTATATATGAACTATTCACTCGTCTGAACTTGGATAAGTTCACCCGTCTGAACTAACTTAAGTTTTCACGTCTGAACTAACTAAGGTTCACTCGTCTGAACTAAGATAAAGTTTACTCGTCTGAACTAGCTAAGGTTCACTCGTCTGAACTAAGGAAAGTTTAATCCGTCTAATAAAGTCTTCAACCGTCTGATCAAAGGAAGACTCACCCGTCTAAAAAACTATGCAATTGACATCATCTCTTTGTTAAAGCGTCAACCCGTCTAATGAAGTTACTCATCCGTCTGGTGACTAACCTTAAAGAATACATTGGATGAAAGCTGTCTCGTCTCTGATAAGGAACTTCGACAAAGTGCTTTACCTGAACACAACTGCATCTTACACCAAAAGGGAAAGTCTTCCCTCTGCAAACAAAAAGCACGTATACGACCTGCTGAGACCAAAGTTGTATCAGAAGTCTTTATCACTCTGATGAAAGAGAACAAGCGAAGTTCCCTATGCTTTAATGGCTGACCAGAACGACTCTATTGCATTTATTGAAGATCTGCAAAAAGCCAAGCCTTCAAACATTGTGTCTAACGGCTTTAAAATATTGAAGCCTATTTAATGAAGAAGACTTTGAAGGTTCAAGTAAGAGAAGCAAAGTGAAAAGAGAAGAGAACGAACACTGCAATCAAAGAGCATTTACTCTAAGCATTTATATCTTTATTCTTTCATTACTTATTCTTCAATCATTTGAAGTTATTACGCAGTCTTTTAGAACTTCACATTTAATACACTCGTCTGAGTGCTTGTGAAAGACTTACAAATTGTAATTTATTTTACAACTTCTCTCAAACAAACCCGTATGAGCCTGGAGAGGTTAGGTGTGCAAACAATACTCGTCTGAGCCTGAAGAGGTTAGGTGTGCAAACAATACTTGTCTGGAGCCTGGAGAGGCTAGGCTAGGTGTGCAAACAATATTCGTCTGGAGCCTGAAGAGGCTAGGTGTGAAAATAATACTTGTCTGTCCTGTAACCTGATTCAGTTATCCTGGACGTAGCCTCATTGTTAAGGGGTGAACCAGGATAAAACCTGTCGAGTGATCTCTCTCTTTCCCTTAACTTTTTAGTTTGATTATTTATCTTAACTATCATCTAACTAAAGGGGTTTTTAATTGTGTTTATCAAACCTATTTTCATCTTGCAAGATTGTGTGTTTTCTGTGAAAACCTTCAGACGAGTTATTAGTCTGATTGACCTATCTAAGTTTACTCGTCTATTATCACCCTCTGTGCTTGTGAAAAAGTTTCTTAATTCCGCATAAATTTGTCAAACACCATTCAACCCCCTTCTAAGGTTTGCATCTATCTATTTAAGTTGTTGTTCTCCTTCTAAACTCATTGTTTGTTGCTACCTCATCTGCCAAGTATGAGGATGCTCCATAGACGTTACTAAGGTGTTTTAGTATGCAAAAAGGGTTTTTAGCTGCCCTAGGGTGTTTTAACGCATCCTGACATAGAGCACGAGCTTGCTCACGATTGGGACGGCCGTGCCAATCAGTGTCAAAGTTTGCATAATTTCCGACACGGACGTGCTATTAGTTAGCACGACGCGGTATAGACCGTGCTCTATTGGCACGGGCGTGCCGAACATGAGCACGGGCGTGCCAAACAGCGTCAAATAATGTCCATTTTCCGACACGCGCTTGCTAGCAATTAGCATGGCCGTGATCGTCCGAGTAAGAGCGTACTCAAACGAGTTAGGGCACGGACGTGCTCATGTGCCAGGAAGTGAATTTCTCTTAGAAAATCACTCTTAACCACTTTTAATTATTTTTAATCACTTTTATTTACTTCAAAGGCTTAAAAGATATATTCTAAACCTCTCAAAAACTCTATAATAATCCTCATATTAAAATCTCTATTTATTTTATTTTTTAGGATGTTACACGGATGGCGGCTATGGCTTGGGAATATGGGAGGAAATGAGTGATTTGAGTTGAAGTGGTGTAAAGGTGACATAAAGTGACATATTACCATAGATGGTAAAGATTCAAAAAGGAGACAATACCATAAAAGGTAAGGATGAAGATATTTTGTAATTAAAAGATTATAGTAATATTTTGATAGAGCAATATAGTCATGACTCATATCTGGTACTGGTCCCGAATAAAAATCTGTTCTCTCGCTAAAACCCGATTCTCAAATTACCCGGTAAAACTTAACCGGCTATCTTCCGGAACGGCGAATAAAACTCAAACAGTACATTATGAATTAAAGTTGGATGAATTCCAAATCAACAACTTCCAATTACAAAATTAAATTAGCCTAATTATATTATCAGTCAATTTATTCACACAAACAGTTAAAAAAACAGATATAGGATTATTGAGATGTTACACATATTCATGAACTTAGGAATTACCTATACACTTAGGGAATAGTTATCTTATTTACTTTCCTTTTAATAATAAGTTGTAATTAATATTCCAAATGTATAAATATAAATCTCATTGCGATGTGCGGATTCAACACAAGGAATTGAGAAAATCAGTATCCCTTTTTACAATCGAGAGTTTTAAAGAATTAAATTGATTCAAGTCTTACTTAATCGAGTGATCATGCTTCTGCATTAAGTACCCCCTTTTTTTGCTTTTATAAATCGATTTAATTAGAAAGTAATCGATTTACACGAGAACAAAATCGATTTGTTCAAGAACTTATTCCATTTCACTGTGTGAAAACACTATTTCTTGTTTAATAAATATATTTAAAAATTTACTAAATTGATTTACTGATATCTGAAAGTTGAAATTGTTTCAATTCAAATTCACTTGTTTCTTATGTCTAACAGATATATATTCAATACACTATATAAGGACATAACAAGGACATATTTTAGTAACAATATTACATTAAATTTTACACATTTTTTTGAGAGCTATCATATTGTGAAAAAGTGAGTTTTTACTCATAGGTTTCAAGTTGTGAATCTGACTAAGTTTTTACTGCAAATTGTATATTCATATTCAATCTTTTGAGAAGATAGTGAGGAATCTCTCTGTTGTTGAGTACCGGGGGGGGGGGGGGCATCCCTTAGAGTTTGTGAAGTTGTATAGAAGCTTGTTCACAAGGATGAGGCATCCCATAGGTGAAAAGTGTGCAAATCTTGTAAATGTTACAAGTGTTGGAACTAAAGTGGTTATGACCCATGGCAGAATATTTGATAATATCTTAAGAGTATCATATATTATTTCCTAATTATAGGTAATTAGGATTATTAGGTTATCAGATATCGTTTGTTTCTTTTGTTTTAATTAGTCATTATTATCATGATTGTATTTTGATTTACTTATAGTCTATATAATAGAGTCTCCGTTGTGTAGTTGAAACACACGAGTTAAATCATATGTCTCTTGTTTTTCTCTCATTTCAACATGGTATCTAGAGTCTAACAAGAGGCAACCCTATCCATGTCCGTTTGGTGTCTCATCTCTGTCCAGTCTGCCGTCGTCAGCCGCTATCTGCGGTTGACAGCCGGCATGCATCGTTGCCGTTGCCGGCCGCCACCCTTTTCCGGCCGACGGCCACATCATCAGAGTCGTCGTCCGCCGATCTGTCCAGTCGTCCAAACCACGTTGCCGTTGGCTTTCGAACGCGCTCTCACTCATCGACAACCCACTCCAAGCGCAGTCACACGCGCGCCACTTCCAGCAGCGCATGGCGGCGCGTCCTGTCTCCTCTCCGGTCGCCGTTTCTTGCGCAGGACTCGCCTTTCTCTGTTCTCTCTGGATCTGTCATCACCTTCCTCAAAGGCCCTCTATTTTGAAAAGCCCCCTTGCGCATGACTGTTCATCTCTCTATCCATGATACATGGCCTCAGCTTTGATTTCTCATATGCACTGGCCCCGTCTTCGTCCCTGATGCACTGGCCTTGTTGTTGGTCCCAGATGCTTTGGCCTCAGCTTTGTTTTCCCAGATGCATTGGCCCCATCTTCGTCCCTGATGCACTGGCCTTGCTGTTTGTCCCAGATGCTCTGGCCTTGTCTTTGTCAGGATGTAGTTTCAATTTAAATATTTTGGTTTTCCAATATTGTTGTTTGAAGCTTCCAAATGCGTTTTTGAGAAGCTCAGACTTTGTTTTGCTTGATTGCTTGCCAGCAACTATCTCCATCTTCTTCAGCATCTTTGAGTTGCCTTCCCAATCATTATTTTCTTAGAGATCAATATTTTTTTATTTGAGGGGGAATTCATCTTTTCTGTGTAACAAGCTTAAAGCTTAGTAAGCTTTAGCTTGAGGGGAAGTGTTAGAATATTTGATAATATCTTAAGAGTATCGTATATTATCTCCTAATAATAGGTAATTAGGGTTATTAGGATTATCAGATATCGTTTGTTTCTTTTGTTTTAATTAGGCATTAATATCATGATTGTATTTTGATTTACTCATAGTCTATATAATAGAGTCTCCGTTGTGTAGTTGAAACACACGAATTAAACCATGTGTCTCTTGTTTCTCTCATTTCTACAATTCATAACTCCTTAAAATTTTGATGTTAACAAAATGATTAAATTAGATGAACAAAGTTCCTTTTGATCTAACATGTGTTTTTAGGTGTGCAGATATTCTAAGTCCAAGGGCTTTAAGTAGAGTGAGATTAAAAAGTCTATCGTTTTTGGTTAACATATGATTAATAGACTTAGTCCTTTTGGACTATGATCTTCTTGTAACATGGAAGCGTGAGTCCAAAGACTCAGACCGCGTGTTTGTTTTGTAACGATACAAGTCATATAAATTTGTTTATATCTTTATTGGACTATCATTTTAAAAAAGCACGAAATAGTTTAAATGTAATATTTAAATATTGTTTATACAAAAGTTATGAACATAGTACCATCGAAAGAATAAGCGCATATCTGTTCGTGACACAAAGTCCGAATCAACGAAAATGACTACTCAAGAAGAAAGACGAGACAACTTCCGTGTACACGGAAAAGCTAACAGTACTACTTTAAGCTCTATCTGATAATCTACTCCGCTTTTCCGAAGCCTCCTTACAAGTTATGAGACTCAACAAAATAATGCATTTAATGCCTACTCAGAATGGCTCTTTACCAATCGTTGAAGTGAAAGATTGCTCAAGAATTGAAGCCTATAAATACTGAAGACTTTGAACAATCAAAGCTAGCAACTACGACAAACAAAAAATTGTGTTATGTATCCTCACTAAAACAAACAATAAGGTAGAGAAAACAACAATTGTGTTATTGTCATCAGGCACCACGTTATATATAGGAGTAATTATGGTATATGACAAGACAACGGTATATGACAAGAATTTGACAAAAAAAATCAGGGTTTCAAATGTTCATTGCATGGAGAGCATGTGATGGAAAAACTCAGATCCAGTATATTTCGCTCCTTTTTTCATCCAAGTGCAGATATTAATATGTTTACTCTTGTTCATTGAGATACACTTTCAAATCATATGACACGAAAAAGCCAGATAATTTCCTTCCTGTCTTTAGGTAAAAAAAAGTGCCTTTAACTTGATCTAGTGGTGCCATTTTTGCAGCAATCTTTGTCATTAAGAACAGGATGCTGAAATTAACTCTAATGTTCACCTTTAGCACGTGGACCTGCGAACTCCTCTTAGCCAACTGCATCTAAATCAACATCTGGGTCCGTCTCTCCATCTATGATTCCAGCCTCAACTTCAGCTTCTGCTTCCAATTGGCCTGCTTCCTGGCCATCAGTGTCTGGGCTCTGCTTCTGAAGTTCATCTGGTGTTGGACCACCTTGGGTGCCAGTAACAGTGGCAGCATCAAATTCCATAGGTGTTGCTGTGGTATCATTTCTAATGCCTTCACCATCGATCTCAGTTACAGGTGTAGCAATCTATCCACATGAGAAAAAGATGACAAGGAACTAGAGTGAGTTCAGGGAATCCATTTAATATTGGAGTCATTATTACAGATCCTAAATAAAACCAAAAACCACTGCTTTATACCCTACTAAAAAGAGAGAGAACAAAGAAATTGGAGAAGAGTAAAATAAAATAAATTCAGATAACACCTAATCTTATGAGCATCATTGCAGAGGGTGGGATGGATAGCAATCTATTATTTGATTATTGGTTTAATTAATTTGTAGTTTCCTAAACTATTTGGGACCAAATAGGTATCTGAACTTTAAAAGTTTGTAATTGGATCCTGAAACTTTTAAAAAAAACTTAATTGAATCTCTCGTGCATATCTCTGTTAGTAGGGGGCGTTTGGTAGAAGGATTTGTTAAAAAAATTCAATTCTTCGAAACGTTTGATAGACCTCAAACATTCATGAGAATGTTACTTGAGAATTTTGATTCTCATGTTTGGTTTAAGGGCATCTTTCCTAAGAATGTTAGCATTATTTTCAAAAACACATTTGAATATACAATAATTGAAAAAATAAATTAAAATAAAAAATAAAAAATATTATAAAAATTTAAAGAGTTAAAATAATTTAAAAAATTTTGCAAAACAATATCCGTTGATACCTTGATTTTATACAAAGGTTTTTTTTTTTTTTTACTAAACTAAAATATATTTTAACATGATATTATCATTGTCTGTTGGAATCAACAAGACCACCGTCCAAGGTTCATGAACAATCATTAATAGCTTAGGAAATAGCTATTGTAATTAATTAGATTCGGGTAGTCTCTAGTTCATGAACTTGGTCCTGCTAGGGTTTGCATGTTTTTTTTTTCACTTACTAACTATGGCCGTGACTGCTCCTAAGGTTCCATGGCCGTTTCTTGCTCAACTAGCCCCCTCTTCATCGTGTGACAATCCCTCCTCCCCATCTTTTCCTCAAAAACGATCCTTTGCTCAAGCTCTCACAAACTCTTGTGATATTCCTGTCAGTCAATTGCCTAGGCCATGCTACAAAGGTGAGACATTGGCCATCAAAATTTCTGAAGATGGCTACAAAAAAGGTGTTGAGGCATGTAAAAATAGTCTTCATGGTCGCTTGGTCATGTCAAAAGGTGATGCACCTATTAAATACAATGATCTTAAAGCCAAACTATCTAAGTTCTGGACTGCCATTGGTACATGGAAGATGATACCATTGGGAAAAGGGTTCTATGAATTCAAATTCTCTTCTCATGAAGATCTATGCTGCGTGTGGTCTATAGGTTCTTGGTCTCTTAATCCTGGTTTCCTTCGACTCTATCAATGGTCTCCAGACTTTAAGCCATCTTCCAAGAAGCAAACTCATGTCCAATGTTGGATCAAGATTCATGATCTTCCCCAAGAATATTGGAGTTCCAAAACTCTATTTGAAATTGCTGGCAGTATTGGTGTTCCTATCTCTTTAGATGAGCCTACAAAGAACCGTGTTTTTGGTCATTATGCCCGAATTTTGGTTGATCTGGATCTTCAAGGGTCTTTCCCCGTTGATTTATTGGTGGAGAGGGAAGAATTTGCTTTTTATGTTGGCATTGAATATGAAAAACTTCCTCTCTTTTGTGATTTTTGTCAAAACATTGGTCATGATGTATCCCAATGCAGAAAGAAGATTGGCAATGGCCCTTCAAAGAATCAGGGAGTCCAGGATTCTAAGCAAGTTTATGTGCCTAAACCAAATCTTTTAAAAGATAATCCTGTTCAGAATCTGGCCACTGAAAATGTTGTTCCAACAGATAACTTGCAGGACAAGTCTTGTTCACAGGGTTACCCTCTTGATCTGCAGGCTAATGTCATCTTCGGAAAGGATGTTGCTAATCATGTATCCTCTACTTCCTTGCTTGGAAAGGAAACAGATAATTCCGTGCCTTTAGTTGAGGAGGTTCCAATCTCTCCCAGATGTGATCACGTTCACCTTAGCCCAAATGTTCCTCATGTGCTCGAGGAGATTCAGAATTCTGTTGGTTCTCAGAACTCTGTCTCTATTGGGTCTCATAGGTCTATGTCTCATGTGTCCAACTCTGTTCAATCCCAAATCCTGGGACATATTTCGCTTAATGAGTTGGAAATATCTAAAGAAGTTCAAAATCCTACTGTTTCAAAAGATCTTTAGTTTCTAAAAGGAAGATAATGGTGAGATTCCTCCAGATGACAATGCTCAGATTGGTGCTGATGACACTAATAAATATCTTGAATCCAATGTGAGTAAAAATTCCACTCCTGTTTTGTCTAAGTCTCAACTGAAGAAACTCAAAAAGAAAAATAAGCAGCTTGAGGATAATCAAGCTGTTGCTAGAGTTACCAGGTCCCGAGCAGGCCTTTTTCAGGTGGCTCAATGAAAGCCCTTTTCTGGAATGTTAGGGGATTGGGCAATCTTGATACACGGTTAGTCCTCCATAAGTTGGTTCTTTTACATAAACCAGAGTTTTTGTTCATTGCTGAGCCTTGGATCTCTTCCAATGCCTTGCTTGTTTCTTTCCTTAAAGGTTTGAAGTTAAAAAATTTTGCTGAAAATGACAGACAGCCTCAGGCCCCTAATTTGTGGTGCTTATGTGTGGATCATTTGAATCCTGTTGTGTTAGCCAAATCTAGACAGCAAGTTTCCTTCTCGGTTAATGCTAATAATGTTAACATATTCTTCTCAGCTGTTTATGCTTCTACTGACTACATTATTAGAAGAGGTTTGTGGTCAGAGCTTCATGTTTTGCAGGCTAATTATAAAGGTCCTTGGTGTTTTATTGGGGATTTTAACTCTATTCTTGGTGCTCATGAGCATCGAGGGAGGTGTTTACCTAATAAACTTTCTTCTGAAGAATTTCAAGCTTGGTCAGATCAAGATAATTTGTTTCATATAGACACTGTTGGCTCTCAGTTCACTTGGTCTAATGGTAGAAGGGGAGTTTTCCACACTGAAAAAAGATTAGACCGGGCTATCTGCAACATGGCTTGGCTTAATTACTGGAACTCAGTGACTTGCTGCACTTTACCTAGGAGCAAATCTGATCATTATCCTATTCTTCTTGTTCTGAAAAAGGAGGAGAGGAAATATGGTTCTTCCTTCAAGTTTAACAAAATGTGGTCTAGGCATCCTGACTGTTTTTCGATTATTTCTGATGTTTGGCAATCCCGGGTGGTAGGGTGTCCCATGTATGTTTTGTCCCAGAAACTGAAGCTTGTGAAGGAAAAATTAAAAGATTGGAATTGGTCAGTCTTTGGTGATGTTCATTTAAGGGTGAAAAATGCTTTGGATTCTGTTGACTCAATTCAAAGAACAATTAACTTAAATGGAGTCAATGAGGTTTTATCTCAACAGGAAAAACAGGCACAAGTTGTTTTGCAAGAAGCTCTAGCTTATGAAGAAGACTTTTGGAAAAAGAAGGCTAGAATTAACTGGCATCTCCATGGTGACAGAAATACTGAATTTTTTCATAGAATGGCTAGAATTAAGTCATCTACTCAACACATCTCTATTCTTACAACAGATGACTATAGAGAATCACATTTTGCTATATTATAGAGGTCTTTTTGCTTCTGAAACTAGTTGTACTGATTTTAGTTTGGTGGATGAAGTGTTTCCTTCAATGGTTACTGATATGGAGAACCATATTTTGATCACTCCTCCTTCTTTGGAGGAAGTCAAGGCAGCTGTTTTCTCTTTGAATGCCACTAGTGCTCCTGGGCCCGATGGTTTTGGGGGTCATTTTTATCACACTTATTGGAACATCATTGCTAATGATGTCTTCAAGGCCACTCTGCAGTTCTTTGAGGGAAATTGGTTACCCCCAAATCTCAATTCAAATTCTGTTGTTCTTATTCCTAAGGTCACTGGTGCAGACAGAATTGATCAGTTCAGACCCATAGCTTTGGCTAACTTCCAATTTAAGATCATTACTAAAATTCTAGCTGATAGGCTGGCTGTTATTACTTCTAGAATTGTTTCTGTGAATCAAAGAGGTTTTGTTAAAGGTAGGCAAATTTCGGACTGCATCTGCCTTGCTTCTGAAGCTATCAATCTTTTACAAAGGAAATCTTATGGAGGGCAAGTTGCTATGAAAATTGATATCAAGAAAGCCTTCGATACGGTGGATTGGGACTTCTTGGGTTATGTTCTTCAAAGATTTGGTTTTTCCAACCAATTTTGTTCTTGGATTAATTTAATTCTTCATTCAGCTAAGCTTTCTATTATAGTCAATGGTCATGCTGTTGGTTTTTTTCACTGCAAAAGGGGTGTGAGACAAGGGGATCCATTGTCTCCTCTCTTGTTCTGTCTTGCTGAAGAAGTTCTTAGTCGTGGTATCACCAAATTGGTATCAGATGGTCTCTTAGATTTGATGGCTGGTCCAAAGGGTTTCCTTATGCCTAGTCATGTGCTATATGCAGATGACATTATGATCTTTTGCATGGCTTCTAGGAAAAGCTTGGTGAACATTATGCAGCCTTTTACCCGATATGAAGCTGCTTCTGGTCAAGTTCTCAGCAAGGACAAATCTAAATTTTTCACAGGTTCTGTTCCTATATCTAGGCAACAGCAGATTGCTACTCATCTTGGTTTCACTATCGGTTCTTTGCCTTTTAACTATCTAGGGGTTCCTCTTTTCAAAGGCAAGCCTAAGAAAATTCATTTGATGCACATTGCTGATCGAATTAAGTGCAAACTTGCATCATGGAAAGGTTCTTTGCTTTCCATCATGGGTAGAGTTCAATTGGTCCAATCCATTGTCCATGGCATGCTGATCTATAGTTGTAGAGTATATGCTTGGCCAGCACGTCTCTTAAAATTGCTAAACACTTGGATTAAAAATTTCATTTGGTCTAGTGATTTTAACACAAAGAAGGTGGTGACAGTGGCTTGGTCTAAAATTTGCAAACCAGTGACTGAAGGAGGTTTAGTCATTAGATCAATTTCTATGATTAACAAAGCTGGCTTGATGAAACTGTGTTGGGATTTTCTGCAAAATAAGCATCAATGGTCTGCCCTTCTTAGAGCTAGTGTGTTCAAACATCAGCAGCCTATAAATTATTATATTAGTTCATCAATTTGGCCTGGTATTAAAAGTTTTATTACTGTTCTGCTTGATAACTCAGCTTGGCAGTTGGGTGATGGTTCTACAATCAATTTTTGGTCAGATAAATGGCTCTCCTCTACTGTTGTGGATTTATTTTCGATTCCTGCAGATCTGCATTTTGATTTGAAGGCCACGATTAGTGATTTTTTGGTGAATGGCAGATGGTTGATTCCTGATTTGCTCCATCAACATTGTCCTGCTCTTACAAGGGAAATCCAGCACTTAGTAATCTCTGAGTCTCCTGGTCCAGATATTATGCGATGGTGCAATAATAATTCTGGTGAGCTTTCTTTCAAAGAAGCTTATGATTTCCAAATATCTCATAATCCTGTTTTGGCCTGGACCAAACTGATTTGGAGGCAGTGTATTTCTCCCTCAAAGAGTTTTGTTCTTTGGAGGATCATCTATAATCGGTTGCCAACAGATGAAAATCTCTGGAAGAGAGGCTGTTTTGTGGTTTCCATTTGTAGCCTTTGTGGTTGTTCTGCTGAGTCTTCTCATCACCTTTTCCTTGAATGCTCACATGCCATACATATGTGGAATTGGTTAAGTTCATGCTTAGGCTGTCAGCCGGATATCTCTTCAGTTCAAACTATCTTAAACATATGCACTAGAGATTGGAGTCCTCAAGTGCAAGATGTTATTATGGCTGCCATTGTCAGTATTTTCTGCTCCATATGGTTTTGCCGCAATAGCTTGAGATTTGATAATAAAAGAATTCCTTTGCATGCTGCTATTGCTAAAGTTGCTTCTGAGGTTACCTTGGCTGGGAATAGCTCCAAAAATTGTATGCGAAAATCTGTTTCTGATTTGGTGCTGCTGAAACATTTCAGCATTTATGGTCATCATGTTGCTGCGCCTATTATTAAGGAGGTTATGTGGCATCCTCCTCTTTGTTCATGATCAAATGTAACTCTGCTGGTGCTGCCAAAGGTTGTCCAGGCCTTGCTACTTGTGGTGGAATTTTTAGGAACAAGTCTGGTGATTTTTTAGGCGGTTTCACTGAAAACTTGGAAGTTCAACATGCTTTCTATGCTGAATTGGTTGGTGCCATGCGAGCCATTGCGGCTGCATATGCTAAGGGGTGGAATTTGTGGCTTGAATGTGACTCACAATTAGTAGTTTCAGCTTATTATAATCCTGTTTCTGTGCCTTGGACTCTAAGAAATCGTTGGAACAATTATTTGGCTAAGTCTAGGAGAATGTGTTTCCAACTCTCTCATATCTATAGAGAAGGCAATGTTTGTGCTGACAAGATTGCTAATCATGGTTATAATGTTGATGGTTTTACTTGGTTGGATCATCTACCTTCCTTCATTAGAGAAGATTTCTTTAGGAATAAGTTAGGTTTGCCTACTTATAGGTTTCATTAATTTTTGTATTCTTTGCTTCGGTTTGATGTTTTTCTTCTTGGCCTGGGTTTTGGTTTGGTCCCCCCTTGGCTTTTGTATTTCTTATTCTTTTTTATTTAATAAATTTTGGAGGAAGGGTACTCTTTTTCCCTTACTAGTGGTTTTATCCCTAAGGAGGGTTTTCCACTAGAAGGTTTTAATGAGGCCCTTTCCTTGACTTTATTTAAAAAAAGTTCATGAACTTGGGGAATAGTCACCTCATTTAGTCGTCTTGTAATTATCATTATTGTAATTAATTCCTCTAGTGTATAAATAGATTACCACTGTCTCAGCCTTCATTGCTAAGCTTCCTTAGGTGCCTTGCCTTCATTGCAGGACTTATTCATTTCTTGTGCCTTCATGGCACGTTCCTTCTTCTTTTGAGCCTTAACCTATCAAGTAAACAGAGCCTTCATTGCTCTGTTATGAACTAGTCCAGCCCCAACACACCAACGCACCAAGTAAACAGAACCTTCACCTTCCACCCTTCAAAGCTCCAACCCAATTTTTATCTCAGTTTTTCACCAAAACTCAAACACCAACCTTCTCAGAAAGCTCCGACCGGCCAAACCCAAAAAGCCCATCACCAGAAATCACCCCACGCGCCGTCACGCGCCACCTCACACGCCTGCACCTGTCGGCGCGTGAGCTCCATGCGCCACAATCCAAGCCTCCTTTCGCCACCGCACTTGCCCGGATCTGTTTGCCGGCCCTCCCTCATCCTTTTCCACCTACCAGAAATCCAAAACAACCACCTTTGTAATTCATCTCCTCCTCCTTCAGGGCCTACCTTCCTGCCATAATCATGTCTGAAAACCCCATCCTGAACCCTAGTGACCTTCCAGTCCTTCAGCCAAGTTTCCGCCTCAACGGAAAAAATTATCTTCAATGGGCCCATCTCATTCCAACTACTCTAAAAGAAAGGCGAAAGTTGAACCACATTGAAGGGAAGGCTCATGAGAAAAATGATCCACAAGTTGAGACATGGGACAATGAGGATTCTCTCATTATGACTTCGCTTTGGAACTCCATGTCTCCTGAAATTAGCTGAAATTGTATGTTCCTGCCATCATCCCGGGAAATTTGGGAGAATCTCAATAAAACCTTTTCCATGAAAAAGGACATCTCTGCTTGTTATGAGTTGAAGACAAAAATTTTCAACACTAAACAAGGATCTCTCTCGGTAACAGATTACTATGGCACTCTGAATGGATTATGGATTGAGTTAGATCAATATCAAAACTTGAAGACGGAGTGCAGTAAGGACACATCCACCTTGGCTGAATTTGTTGAAAGGGATAGAATCGGAGTTCCTTTCAGGACAGAATCCAGAATTTGACCCAATTCGGGTTCAGATTTTGAGAAAAGAGAAGCTACCCTCTTTATCATAAGTGTTCTATACAATCCGTGGGAGGAAGAAAGTCGAAGAGCAGTCATGCTTGATGAAAAACCAACTGATGGGTCAGCATTGAAATCTGTGAAAATAGGATCCAGTTTTTCATCCTCCTCCAAATCTAATCGTTGGTGCGCCTATTGTAAGAAGTCTGGTCATACCAAGGAGAATTGCTTTAGACTCCATGGGAAAAATCAGGTTCTTAGCCGTATAGGGGGGGTTTAAAAATGTTGCCCGAGGACAGGACCACTTGGCTTCCATAGATTTTGAATCAAAGGTGGAGACCAAACAAGTGAAAGACGATATCCCTACTCTTAGCAAGGAAGAACTGGAACACTTAAGGTCTCTCATGGCTTCTCTTAGTAAGCCTTCTAGATCTTGCTCTCTTGTCATGAATGGTAAGAATTTTAGTTCTTTATTTTCCCAGGCTTCTGGTACTGTTCCTAAGGATTCTTGGATGATTGATTCTGGTGTTACTGATCACATAACCTTTTGTCCTTCCCATTTTTCCTCATATAAAACTACCACTGGTAATCATCACATAAATGTAGTTGATGGCTCTCATACATCAGTTGCAGATCTTGGTAATTTGCACTTAGATCATTGCTAAATTTGAAAAATGTGCTTTATTAGAAGTACAGAATGTAGAGGGAGAGAAGAGAGAGAAAAGCAGTTGTAACTGAATAGTATTGAATTCATTATTATGAATGTGAATGGGAAAGCTATTTATAGCTTTCCTCTTAGTTACAATCGTGCAGTACAAGCTAACTATGAGCTGATATTATAGCTGTACATTCATTAGAAACTCTACTCTAATATTCCCCCTGGAAACTCATGGGGGTTGGGTCTGGGAGAACTGATCCATGACCCTGAGTTTATCCCTTAGTTCAGTGAACCTTAGAGCAGATAAGGCCTTAGTCAAGATGTCTGCGTTTTGGTCTTGTGCAGGAACATGTGCAACCACCAGGCTCTTACTGATAACTTTCTCTCGAACAAAATATAAATCCAACTCCATGTGCTTACACCTTGAGTGTAGAACTGGGTTGTGGGACAGAGCCACAGTGCTCAAGTTGTCACAAAAAATGGTAGGGACTGTTGCCGCAACATTTAATTCCTTGAGTAGAGATTGAATCCACAAAACTTCTGAAGCAGTGTTTGCCAAGCTCCTATATTCGGCTTTAGTGCTAGATCTGGCCACCAAGGGTTGTTTCTTTGACCACCAAGAGATCAAATTGGGACCTAGATAAATGCAAGAGCCCGAAGTTGGCCTCCTGTCATCAGGGTCGGAGGCCCAGTCGGCATCACAAAAGGCACTAAGTTGCAGTGGATGGTGAGGAGAGGCAGGTTGAAATAGAAGTCCATGAGATATAGTGCCCTTGACGTACCGAAGGATTCTTTTCACCACTTTCCAATGCTCTTCTAGCGGCTGGGAAAGAAACTGACACACCTTATTCACAGAGTAGCTGATAGGGTCAGAGGCCCAGTCGGCATCACAAAAGGCACTAAGTTGCAGTGGATGGTGAGGAGAGGCAGGTTGAAATAGAAGTCCATGAGATATAGTGCCCTTGACGTACCGAAGGATTCTTTTCACCACTTTCCAATGCTCTTCTAGCGGCTGGGAAAGAAACTGACACACCTTATTCACAGAGTAGCTGATTTCGGGTCTTGTAATAGTAGCATATTGTAGAGCACCCACTACAGACCTATAGAGATGAGGATCAGCCAGGTAGTCCCCTCCATGCTTGGACAATTTGCAGCCACCCACCATAGGAGTGTTAATGCTCTTGGCATCACTGAGGTTGGCTTTCTGAAGGAGATCTCGAACATACTTGGCTTGAGACAGTAAAAGAGATCCATTGGGAAGATGTTTGACTTCAATACCAAGAAAGTAATCTAAGTTGCCTAGCTGTTTGAGAGCAAAAACAGAGGCTAACTTGGTGATAAGCAGCTGTACTAACTGGGGGCTGCTGCCGGTTACTATAATATCATCTACATAGATGAGAATATAGAGTCTGTGAGAGGTGCCAGAGTGTACAAACAGAGAGGGGTCACACTTGCTGGCCGTGAACCCAAAGGTGACTAAGGTGCTCCCAAGTCTTTCAAACCAGGCTCTTGGTGCTTGTTTTAGCCCATAGATGGCCTTATTAAGTCTGCAGACCAGGCTTTTATCAGACCCCGCAAAGCCTTCAGGCTGTTGCATATAAACCTCTTCCTCAAGGAGCCCATTTAAGAAAGCATTGTTGACATCCAACTGTTGAAGGGTCCAATTATGAGTGAGGGCAAGGGTTAGCACAATCCTTACTGTCACAGGCTTAACAACCGGTGAAAAAGTTTCAGTGTAGTCAAACCCGGGCTGTTGATGAAAGCCCTTGGCCACGAGGCGGGCCTTATATTTGTTGAGAGTCCCATCAGGATTTTCCTTAACACGAAAAACCCACTTGCAGCCTATGGCGGTTCTGCCCGCTGGAAGGGAGACAAGGGTCCAAGTATTGTTGGCCAACAGAGCATCAAATTCAGCTTTCATAGCAGAGTACCAATGGGGAGCAGCAAGAGCAGCCTTAGTACTGCTAGGCTCACAATGTTAATAGCAGGGTGGGGAAAAGTCTTGGTTTTACAATACCAGATTTGGCTCGGATCTGCATAGGATGGGTGTTAAGGGGATGAGGGGAAGGAGGTAAGGGGGAGGGGTGAGGACTGGTCTCTGTAGCATTGGCAGAGGCAGGTTGGGGTGAAGAAAGGGAAGATGACTGGGCAGGGGCAGGAGAGTGGGAAGAGTCAGAAGCAGACTCAGGTGCAAGAGCAGAGGTAGGACTGAGAGGTGTTTGACTTGAACTGGAACGGGAGAGGCTAGTGGTGGGAGAGGAAGGGTCAGTAGCAGAGCTCAGGCGAGGGGCAGCAAGAGGATCAGGTAAGTGTGGAGTAGGCAAAACTACAAGGGAGGGACTAGGCAAGGACTCAACAGATGGTGTTGGACTTGAGTTGATGGAGGACTCAAAAGGGAACCTAAACTAATTGAAGAGAACATCTTTGGAGATGTATATTCTACCATTGGGTGAGAGACACTTGTACCCTTTATGAGAGGGTGAGTACCCAAAGAAGGTGCATTCTTCAGATCGAAACTGAAGTTTGTTTTTGTTATATGGTCTTAGACAAGGATAACAAGCACAACCAAATACCTTAAGGAAAGAGTAATCAGGTGCAGCCTTGTGCAAAATGGTGAAGGGGACAACATTATTTAGAGAAGCAGTGGGCAGTCTATTGATGAGATAGACAGCACTGATTAAGGCCTGATCCCAAAATTTTAAGGGAAGGGAGGCCTGAGCCAATAAAGTGAGGCCCATGTCAACTATGTGCCTGTGTTTTCTTTCCACAGTTCCATTTTGGTGATGTGTGTGAGGGAAAATCACCCTGTGATGAATGCCTAAGGTGGTGAGGAAGGTGGAGAAGGGCCGGAACTCCCCTCCCCAATCTGTTTGAACAGCTTTCAGGTTGGAAGAAAATTGGACTTTTATCATATTGTGAAATTGTTGAAAAATAGTCAAGGCCTCGGACTTGGCTTTAAGAAGATACAGCCAAGTGAACCTAGTGCATGCATCAACAATGGACATATAGTAGGTATATCCATTAGATGATGTAACAGGGGTAGGACCCCAAAGGTCCATGAAGACCAATTCAAAAGGTGCAGTGTATGTGGTAGTGGAAGTAGATGAGGGTAACCTGTGAGACTTACCCAAAGAACAAGCATGACAAAAATCAGTAAACATTTTATTGCTGTAAGAGATATTACAATTCCGTAAGACTGTCCTGACTACACTTTCATTAGGGTGTCCTAGGCGGCAGTGCCACAAGGAATAAGAGGTTGGTACAGAAGAGTTGCTCGTGTTACAAGTAGAATTACAACTGAGCAAACAGGTATCATTATTTAAGTGCCTAGACCTAGTTACAAAGGTATGGTGATTAGCACCTTTATTTACATCTGGAGTACAACCAGAACCTACTAGAGAGCTACTCAGAGGCAAGTGATGAAAGGCATAGAGACCATCGGTCCCAACAGTGCCTTCCAGTAACACTGACCTGTCAACCTGAGATTTGACAAAGCAGTGAGAAGGATGAAATTCAAAGAACACATTATTATCCTTAGTGAACTGGCTAACATTAATGAGATTTTTAGTAACATTGGGAACAAGAAGTAAATTATTGAGAGTTAAAACAGACTTAGAATTGGAGGGGGAAACAAATTGAGAGGAACCTATAGAAGAAATGGAAATACCTTGTCCATTGCCCATGTAAATTGGTTCAGTGCCACACAAATCAGACCGCTGCTGCAGCAGATGTGGATCAGGTGTGACATGGTGTGTGGCACCCGAATCAGGGTACCACATGGGAGAGTTATAAGGGGAATTGGCCATCATAGCCATAGGGGCAGGGTGTGGTTGTAGGGTTGGAGTGGAATATGGGGGTTCGGGAAGAGGTAGGAGAGGTGGTAAACTGGCAGCGGGAGGGAAAAGAGGTTGTTGCACATTATGAGGTGGAGTAGTATGAAACTGAAATTGCTGAGCACCATTGGTCCCAAACTGTGGAGCAGAATTGAAGCTAGGGTGAGAGCCATTACCATAATAAGGTTGAGGAGTCTGATGCATGTACTGAGCAGGTGCTTGAGAGCCACTAGAACCATAGGGATATTGCGGTGATGGATTAGAGCCAGTAGTCCCATATTGAGTTGAAGGATCTGGACCAAATGTAGGGTCAAACTGATGCCAACAGGATTGAACCTCATGACCATACTTGCCACAAAGTTGGCACTGAAGGTGTCCTTTGGATCCATGTCTTCCACCTCTGCCCCGTCCTTTACCATGACACCCCCCCTCTACCTCTGGAGCCAGAACCTGAATCATATTGTTGAGGGTAAGCTGGTTGAGGGAAAGGGGCATTGACGGGAAAGGAATTATTGGCGGGAAAGTTATTGGTGACAGTTGGAGGAGGATTATGGGATCCAGTGGAGGTGAAGGAATTCTGAGGTGATTGTTGGGGAAACTGCGGAGGAGGCACTTGCGCAACATTTACAGAGAAGGCATCGGCGCTCACCGGTGGACGGAGACGATCAAGATACGCCTCGTGTGTAAGGAGGAGGGATTCCATCGCCATCACCGGAACCGAATCGGAACGATGACAAGTCACAAAGGACTCATACTCCGGTGGAAGCCCATCCAGAATCACGGAGATATGTTCTCTGCTCGATATAGTCTCACCAATCGAAATCAAAGAATTCACCAAAGCTTTGATGCGAAGAAGATACTCAATAATCGATTGACTAGGTTGTTTCTTCATGTTTCGCAGCTCAGATTGCAGCTGAAGTTTACGCGATTCAGTTTGCGAATGGAAGAAAGTGTGTAATTCATCCCAGATCTGAAAGGAATGGCGACATGCAACTACATGAGGATGCATGGATTCACTGAGCGAAAGGAGAAGCCACGAGAAAAGGTGTTGATCCTGTTGTTCCCATGCGAGAAACGCAGGATTCACTCGAGCAAGATCGCGATCAGAAACGCTGAGGAACTGATGAGGAATGGTTGGAGAGCGAACATAATGTTCAAGACGATTAGCCTTGAGCACCGATTCAACATGTTGCTTCCAAAACATGAAATTCTTCTCTGTCAATTTCGCAGAGATTGAAGAAGAAAGAATTATCGGAGCGGAAGAAGGTGGAGGCACCACCGCCATGCCACGTGGTGATCCTGGAGGTGAAGGCTGAGCCATGGCCGTGGATCAAGAAGCTGATGATACCATATTAGAAGTACAGAATGTAGAGGGAGAGAAGAGAGAGAAAAGCAGTTGTAACTGAATAGTATTGAATTCATTATTATGAATGTGAATGGGAAAGCTATTTATAGCTTTCCTCTTAGTTACAATCGTGCAGTACAAGCTAACTATGAGCTGATATTACAGCTGTACATTCATTAGAAACTCTACTCTAATATGCTTCATGTTCCTAAACTTTCATCCAGCCTTCTTTCACAGGTTGCTAAGGAACAAGGAGGGTTGTACTACCATGAGATGAACGCAGCAGGTGACTCTAGTCAAAAGTTGCAACATTCCTGTCATCAAACTTGTTTTTGGCTCCACCACAAACGTCTTGGGCACCCCCCATTTACTTTACTTAAATCTATGTTTCCTGCATTGTTTTTAAATGAGTCTGTTGAGTCCTTTAATTGTGATATTTGTGAGTTTTCTAAACACCATCGAGTGAGTTTTCCTCCTGGTGGTAATAGAAGCAATGAACCTTTTTCTCTTATTCATACTGATGTTTGGGGTCCAGCATCCAGTCCTAATATTTCTAGTGCAAAATGGTTTTCATTTATTGATGATTGTACTCGTGTTACTTGGATATTCTTGATGAAAGATGAATCAGACATATACCATTTATTCATCCAGTTTTATCATATGATTAAAACTCAATTTGATAAAACAATTAAACGTCTGAGATCTGATAATGGTAGAGAATATGTGAATGAAAATTTCTCCACCTTTATTAAACATGGCATTGGTCACGAACTTACATGTGTTAATACACCCCAACAAAACGGGGCTGCTAAAAGAAAAAATCGACACTTGTTTGAAATTAGTAGAGCTTTATTGTTTCAGATGTCTGTTCCAAACTCAAACTGGGGGGAAGCTGTTTTGACTACTGCATATTTAATAAATCGGTTACCCTCTAGAATCCTTGGTGGTATGAGTCCTATTCATGTCATGAAATCATTCTTTCCCTCTGCACCTATTATGTGAAGTCTTGACTCGTGTTTTTGGCTGTGTTGCTTTTGTTCATGTCCATCGTCAACAACGGGGCAAACTAGACCCTCGTTCTTTTAAATGTATTTTCATTGGTTATGATCCTGACAAGAAGGGATACAAAGGTTATCACCCTTCCTCTCGTCGAGTGTATGTCTCCATGGATGTCACCTTTCAAGAAAATCAATCTTTTTTCACTCCCTCTTAGCTTCAGGGGGAGAACACTACTGACTTGGAAGCTGAAATTGTTTCAGACGGTAACATTCCCTTGGTCCAATCTTCTTATATGCCCTCTGATACATAGGAATTAGCTCCTTTTGACAGTCACACACCTGAACCTGAAAGAATTGCTCGAACTAGAGCAAGCTCGCCAAAAGTGGTTTCTCAAAGGAGAAAACAACCAAAACTAGTCCAGCCGCAACCCCAAGCATCCGAACCCATGGTGAGTGCTGAAAACACTAGTTCCATTTATTCTAAACCTATTCCTTTGGATAATTGTGATTCTAACATTGATGATGACCTACCTATTGCATTAAGAAAAGGGAAAAGGTCTTGTGCTAAGTACTCTATTTCCAAATTTGTTTCCTCCACGAACCTTTCTTTGCAACACGAGAGTTTTATTGCAGCCGTAGACTTTATAAGAATCTCTAGAACAGTACAAGAAGCATTGAAGGATAAGAATTGGGTTCAAGCCATGAATGAGGAGATGCAAGCTCTAAAAAGGAATGGAACATGGGAAATTGTTGAGAAACCAAAGGAAAAGATACCAGTGGGGTGTAGATGGATTTACACTGTAAAATACCGGTCAGATGGCGCACTAGACAGGTATAAAGCAAAACTAATGGCAAAGTGATACACTCAGACCTATGGCATCGATTATGAGGAGACGTTTGCTCCAGTGGCTAAGATGAACATTATTCGTATTTTACTCTCTCTTGCTTCCCACTCTGGGTGGGAACTACACCAGTTTGATGTCAAGAATGCTTTCTTGCATGCAAACTTAGAGGAGGAAGTGTACATGGAGATTCCTCCTGGATTTGGTCCCACATGTTGAACAAACAAAGTGTGCAGATTGAGGAAGGCACTATATGGACTAAAACAGTCTCCCCGAGCATGGTTTGGAAGATTTACAAAAGCAATGGTGTGCCTTGGCTACAAGCAAAGCCAGGGAGATCATACACTTTTCTTCAAACATTCACAAGGAGGAAAATTGACTATACTTCTTGTTTATGTGGATGATATTATTATTACTGGAGATGATTTGGTTGAAAGACAGCTGCTCAAGGAAAAATTATCTGCAGAATTTGAGATGAAGGACCTTGAGAAATTGAAGTATTTTTTGGGGATTAAAGTGGCCTACTCAAAACAAGGCATTTTTATTTCGCAAAGGAAGTATGTGCTTGATCTTTTGAAGGAAACAGGCAAACATGGATGTAAACCTGCAAGTGTTCCCATCGAGCAAAATCACAAAATGAGCACTGAAGAGAAAAGTGCCAAGGTTGACAAGGTCTAATATCAGAGACCAGTGGGGAAGTTGATTTACTTGGCACACACTAGACCGGATTTAGCATATGCGGTCAGTGTTGTGAGTCAGTTCACGCATGATCCAATGGATAGACACTTATAGGCTGTAGAATGTATTCTGCAGTATCTCAAAGCCACTGCAGAAAGAGGACTTTTGTTCAAAAGAGGTGGAAGCTTGACTATGGAGGCTTATACTGATGCAGACTATGAAAGTTCAGTGAGTGATAGAAGGTCCACATCAGGCTATTGCACATTCTTGTGTGGGAACCTTGTTACTTGGAGAAGTAAGAAGCAAAGTGTAGTGGCTCGATTAAGCGCAGAAGCAAAATTTAGAGCTATGGCACAAGGAATCTGTGAGCTATTATGGATGAAAATTGTGCTTGATGACTTGAAAATAAAGTGTGAAGGCCCTATGAAGTTGTTTTCTGACAATAAATCGCTTGTCAGTATTGCTCATAATCTTGTTCAGCATGACAGGACAAAACACATTGAGATAGACCGACACTTCATCATGGAAAAGTTGGATAGTGGATTGATAACAACAACCTACATTCCCTCTGGAAAGCAGCTAGCAGATGTGTTAACAAAGGGCTTTGCCAACGGAACGATTCAACCAACTTACTTGCAAGCTGGGAATGATAGAAATCCATTCTCGAGCTTGAGGGGGAGTGTTGGAATCCATCGTCCAAAGGTTCATGGACTGTCATTAATACTTAGGAAATAGCTATTGTAATTAATTAGATTCATGTATTCTCTAGTTCATGAACTTAGGAAATGTCTATACACTTAGCTAATAGGTGTCTCATTTATTTATCTTGTAATTATCAGTTGTATTTAATTCTTCTATTGTATAAATAGAAGACCTTTATGTTTTGTGTGATTCAACACAAGCCATTCAGAAAATCTTTGTTCTCCCTTTCAATTTGGTATCAAAGCTCCCGACCCTGGGAGTCTCTGTTTGTTCTTTCCACTGCCTCAGCCTTCATTGCTGAGAGTATCCTTAGGTTCCCTGCCTTTATGCTGTGTGTGATTCAACACAAGCCATTTAGAAAATCATTCCAAAAAGAAGAATTAAATCTTTCTAGTGAAAGGATGGGCTAAGTGTGAGTGTTGACACATTATGGGGATCAAACCTTTCCAGGTTCTTCCCAAAAAGGCTAGATAATGGCAGGCTACATGACCATAGGCATACTCTCATGTTTCGAATTCTTTAATGAAACTAACTTCATTTTATGTGACACAAGAAAACCAATAGCGTAGAACATATTAATGAAGTAATCGCTGATATTACCACTGAATTGTTAGGGGTAAGAAGAAAGTAGTGAATGCAACCAGAAACAACTTGAACCACTAAATTCTACATTCCTCTAAAATAAGTTATATCTCTTGAGCTGATGTGATTTAAAAAAAATTGGAAGTGGGATTTTCTGAATCAAGAAACCTGATTTACCTCAACTTGATGAACAGCGCCTTTAGTTTCTTCCTTTTTACCACGTTTCCCTCTGTCATTTGGTTTAGCTTGGTATTTAGATCGGACATCAGGTGGCAAAAGTTCTAGCGGTACAACCCCTTCAATGCCATGATCAGTAAACTGCAATCAAAAGCAACATATATTCATTGAACCCAGAAAATTGAAGAAAAAAAATTAAATTGCTGATTAAAAAATTCATCTTACCTTAGAAAATCCCTCCAAGTCCTGCCGTGCTGAAAGTCGAAGGCCTTTCCAACAATAAACCTGAAATGAAACCATAGAAATATATAAAATGAAAAACGTATACCCTAAAGTTGAAGGCAAAACTATCACCCAGCAAACTTGCACCACAAAATTTGGAGGATTTTCTTTTTGTAAGTGATTTATGTTAGAACATTATGGTGTCGTTTGATCAATGTAGCCGACCCCACCTAGTGGGAAAAGGCTTGGTTGTTGTTAGTGTTGTTTCTTTTCGTAAGTGAGGAAGGAATAGTTTAAGGCAATGTGCAGCGTATGCAGAGCTTTTTTATTTCAGTTGGAGCGCAATGCCCATTTTTGAATGAAAATGTTTCTCTCTATTGGATAAAATAGCTGTTCAAGCCTTGTTGAAATTATAAGGGTTAGGTAGTGTAGCATCTGTGGAGAAATCTGCCAAGATTTGTGGGAAGATGTTAGGAAGGCAGAGGCAGCAATAGAAGAGAAGGAACCGCGGGTTTTTAGAGTTTATTACAGGAAGAGATTAGGAAGGAAGTCTAATTAGCTTAGTTAAGTAGTTAGCTAAGCAGTAACCCATAGTTAGCTGTTCTAACTATAGTTAGGTAGTTACAAGCAGTTAGGTCGTTAGGAGCAATTATGCTACCTATAAATAGCATACAGCCTCAGTAGTTAGAGTTAGCTATTCATTTGTTGGATTCTTTCGAATGAGTGCTCAGTGTAAAGAGGAGTGCCTCTTGTGTAACCTTTCCATTTCAATCAATAAAATCAGGGGCGAATAATCCCCTTTCCCCTTATTCCTAGCTCTAGAACCCTAACAGAAGATATTTTAGGGAAAAAACAAATCTGAATCAAACTGATTCAGATATGTTCACAATATATTTTGATTCTGTTTTTTATTTCCTTATTTCTCTCCTAATTTGTAGGAGATTTGATTTTTGGTTTTTTCCTTTCCAAATCTGTAGCAGATTTGGTCAACCAATCATGTATATAAATTCCCTATGTGCTATTCATCAAATAATAAGGATAAAAGATCAATTCTTCTTTAAACCTAGATGGTATCAGAGCTTTGAGCCTCTTTCAAAAATGGTGAAGACGACGGTCATGACCGGAGCTTCCTTAACCACTTCTGCAGATACCTCGAGAACCACCACTGCAGCATCCTCAATTTGGAAAAAGAAGCCAAGCAGAAGTGGGTGTACATTTCAAACCACTGTTGAGGATATTCAAGAGCCTCAGTCGACTTCTGAGACATCCTCTTTCACGAAAGAACTAGAGCATCTGCACAAAATATTCTCTCCAAAAATGACAATAAGGGAGCAACTGATAATCTGTACACTCCTTAAAACTACCCAAAATTCTAAAATTCCTTGGATTATTAATTTTGGAGCAACTGATCACATGACAGATTGTCCAAAACTGTTCTCTTCCTATAGTCCTTGTGCAAGCAAAAGAAAACCAGAATTGCTTATAGAACACTCTACCATAGCTTGAACTGGATCAGTTCCTCTCTCCCTGTTAATAACTCTCCATAATGTTCTTCATGTTCCTAACTTCTCATGCAAACTGTTCTCTATTAGTAAACTAACCCTTTACCTGAATTGTGATGCTATTTTTGATCGCTCTCCCTATAACTTTCAGGATTTGAAATCGGGGAGGATGATTGGCAGTGCTAAAGAAGTTGATGGTCTCTACATCTTTGAAGATGGATTTGCCTTGAGTGGACAGACTAAAAGTACATGTTTTAGTTCTATTTCTGATTCAAAGGTCAATGAAATAATGTTATGGCATAATAGGTTAGGCCATCCTAGTTTCAATTATTTACAACACTTGTTCCCTGAATTTCCAGAAATTCAAATCCATCTTTATTTACTTGGGAAACTTGTCAATTAGCTAAACATCATCACGCTTTTTATCAGGTCCAATCGTATAAATCATCTCTTCCAATTGATATTTATGTAAATAATATATTCCAATTATAGGAATATTAGGCAATTAGGATAACCAGATATTATGCTATTTTGTAATAATTGTAATTATTACCTTGACTGTGTCATGATTTGTTCAGAGCACTATATAATACATTCTCCCTGGTGTAGTTGAAACACATGGGTTATACCAATAGTCTCTTGTTTTTCTCTCACCTAAACATGGTATCAGTGCCTAACAAGAGGCAACCCTAATCCGTTTCTACCTGGTGGACCTAATGCCCATCAGTGAAAATTTTTCTGCAAAACCGTGTCCTCTTTCCGGTTTTGCACCCTCTTTGGTGCCATGTTCTCCTTCCGGCATCCCCTCCAGACCAATCTACCGCTATCAGTGACTGTCCGCCGCCGCCAATCGCCGTAGTCCGACCGCGTTTCCAGTCGCTGACCCCACCATTAGCATCGTCGGCCGCCGATCTGTCCGACCTTCCAGAAACTGCTGCCGCTATCATCCTGACGCGCCCGCATGTGCGTCTCTCTCTGAGCGCAGCCGCAAGCGCGCGACTTCTGGCAAAGCGTGACGGTGCGTCCGGCCATCATTCCGACCGCCGTTTCCTATGCCACCATCGCCGGCCACTCCTCTTTTTGGATCTGCCATCAACTCCCTTAATAGACCTCTGTTTTGCAATGTCCCTATGTGTTGCACTGTTCGGGTACCGGTAATTTCGGTTATTTTCCTTTTTGTTCTGACCCATGGCTACTTCTGGCTCCTCAGGTCCTCCTACGGACTCCTCAAAGATGGATGCTCCTGTTTTCACCAGCTATGTTAGTGCCCCTCTTTGCACTGACAATTTGGACGGAAGCAACTATGACACATGGGCATCTGATATTAAGCTATGGTTGAATGGACAAGACTATGTTGACCATTTGACCAAGAAAGCTGATGATGTAGCTGCTGCTCAATTGTGTAGCATTATCAAATCCACTGTTCACTCTTCTCTGAAGCAGATCTTTCGTGCCCATCTCACCTGTAAATCCGTTTGGGAGCAAGCCAAGGTTTTTTACACCAATGACACATATCTCTATGGAGTCTGCCAAAATCCCATGAATGTCATTGCGCCCAGCTTGATGGTCCTATTTCTGCTTTTTTGGGAAAGGTTCATGGTGCCTTACATGATTTCAATGAACTTTTGACACCAGCTGACACTCCAGCCAAGGAACTTGAGCAGCGTAGTAGCTTCTTCATGTTGTTGGCCCTGTACGGTTTGCCTATAGAGTACTCAACCATCCGTGATCAGATTCTGGGTTCTCCTAATGTCCCATCTCTGAACACAGCTTGGTCCACTTTGCTTCGGGTACTGGCCAAATCATTAGCTAGTTCTGGGCTCCCCTCTGCTCCTAGCTTTGAGCTACCTCCTGCTCCCGTTGATGCTTTTGCTCTTGTCTCTCAGGGCAGTGGTCGTGGTCGCACTCAGGGTGGTCATTGTGGTAGATCTCACCCAAAGTGCGATCACTGTCACCGCTTGGGCCACACTATTGATAAATGTTGGACTTTACATGACCGCCCTCCTCGCACTGCTAATGTTGCCTAGGTTGATCCACCAGCCCCATTTGAGCCACCCACTCATCCTACTGCATCGCCTATTGCCTACTCAGAGTTTCTTAAGTGGTTTGAAGAACATCAGGGTAGTCCACTGCCTCTATTGCTCACACTGGTAATTCCTTTGCTTGTCTCTCTCAGTCGTCCCTAGGTCCTTGGGTTCTGGATTCTGGTGCCACCGATCATATCTCTGGCAATAAATCTCTTTTTTCCACCCTTTCTACGTCTGGTTTTTTACCCACAGTTACCTTGGCTAATGGTTCTAAAACACATTCCCAGGGGGTTGGCATTGTCCATCCCTTACTTTCCCTCTCGGTTGACAATATGCTTTATGTCCCAGGTTCCTCATTTAATTTGCTTTCCATTAGTCGCTTGACCCGTTCCCTTGATTGCACCGTTTCATTCACTAAATATTCTGTTTTCCTACAGGACCGAAGTTCGGGACGAATGATTGGTGCCGGATGTGAGCTCAATGGCTTGTAGTAGTTCTCACCTCCTTCTTGGGTTTGTGCTGTCAAGGATTCCCCTCGTCTCACTCATGCTCCGTGGGGGCATACCAACCTTTCAAAGCTCCAGAAGTTGGTGCCAAATCTAGCTAAACTACTTCTTTGTCTTGTGAGGCGTGTCAACAAGGGAAGCATACCTATAGTTCTTTTCCCAGTCATGTCTTTAACCAAGCTAAGTCCTCGTTTTCTTTAGTGCATTATGATTTTTGGGGTCCTAGTCGAACTGTGTCCACTTTAGGGTCAAAATATTTTGTTACTTTTATTGATGATTTCTTGCGTTGTACTTGGATATTTTTAATGGAAAACTGATCTGAGTTATTTTCTATATTTCAACAATTTTACTCTGAAATTAAAAATCAATTTGGTATTCCTATTCGTACTTTACGTAGTGATAATGCCCTAGAGTACCTCTCTCAACCATTTCAATCATTTATGGCTTCTCAGGGTATTCTTCATCAGACCTCGTGTGCTCACACCCCTCAACAAAATGGGGTTGTTGAATGCAAAAATAGACATCTTATTGAAACTACTCGCACCCTATTAATTCATGGCAATGTTCCATTCCATTTTTGGGGTGATGCTATTCTCAATGCATGCTATCTCATTAATAGGATGCCTTCCTCTGTTCTTGATACCCAAGTACCTCACTCTATTTTGTTCCCTCATCAGTCCCTCCATTCATTAACTCCTCGCGTCTTTGGGTCCACATCTTTTGTTCATAATCTCCAACCAGGCATCGACATGCTCTCTGCCCAGTCCCAAAAATGTGACTTCCTTGGTTATACTTGGTCACAAAAGGGTTACTGGTGTTATTCTCCTACTCTACGCCGCTATCTTGTATCGGCTGATGTCACATTCTCTGAGTTTGTTCCTTACTTTGGGCCCCCATCATCTCCCGAGTCGATTACAGATGTCTTTCCTCTACCTTCTCATTCGGACCCCATCTCCTATACTCCACTAGTGATATCCCCTACTCGTCCTATAGGTCTATCAGCGCCGCCAACCGCTGCCTCAACAGGTTCAACATGTTCTTCCTGATGATACCGGTGCTGCCATTGATGAATCTCCGCCGATGCCAGCTCTTCTGCCAACTACGGCCTTGCCTCCAGACCTGATCTTCCCATTGCCCTCCAAAAAGGTATACAGTCCACTCGTAATCCTTCTCCACACTATGTTAATTTAAGTTTTCACCGCCTTTCTCCACCGCATTTTGCTTGCCTTTCTTCTTTCTTTTGTGTCTATACCTAAGACGGCAGGTGACGCCCTTTCTCATCTTGGGTGGAGACAAGCTATGGTTGATGAAATGAGTGCCCTTCAGAGCAGTGGTACTTGGGAACTTATTCCTCTTCCATCTAGAAAATCTGTTGTAGGTTGTTGATGGATATTTATTGTTAAAGTGGGTCCAGATGGCCAGATAGATCGCCTTAAAGCCCGCTTGGTGACGAAAGGTTATACTCAAGTTTTTGGCTTAGATTACGGAGACACATTCTCACCAATTGCTAAAATGGCATCTTTCGTCTGTTCCTATCCATGATTGATATTCGTCATTGGCCATTGTATCAACTAGATAACAAGAATGCTTTTCTCCATGGTGTTCTCACTGAACAGGTATATATGCAGCAACCTCCTGGATTTGTTGCTCAGGGGGTCTTCGGGTCTTGTTTGTTGCCTCCGCAAGTCTCTGTATGGCCTCAAGCAATCCCCTCGAGCTTGGTTTGGCAGGTTTAGCACTGTTGTCCAGCTCATTCTGCTCGAGGGGGTGTCTACTTCATTGTATAAGTCGACGACATTGTCATCACAGGGAGTGACCACCATGGCATATCACAAGTAAAACAATATCTTTGTCACCACTTCCAAACAAAAGATCTTGGAAATCTCCGATGCTTCTTGGATATAGAGGTGGCACAATCAAAATATGGCATAGTCATTTCTCAGAGAAAGTATGTGATGGACATTCTTGAGGAAACAAGTCTGCTGAATGCAAAATCAGTTGATACTCCTATGGATCCAAATACTAAACTTCTACCAAATCAGGGGGCGCCACTTTCGGATACAGGGAAGTATAGAAGATTAGTTGGGAAACTGAACTATCTCATAGTCACTCCTCCAGACATTTCTTTTGCACTCAGTGTGGTAAGTCAGGTCCTAAATTCACCTTGTGAAGGTCATTGGGATGCATTGATCCATATCCTCAAGTACATCAAAGGGGCCCCACGAAAAGGGCTCATCTATGAGGATAATGGTCACACTCATATCGTTGGATATTCAGATGCTGATTGAGTTAGCTGTCCAACTGACAGGAGATCCACTTCTGGATTCTGTGTACTTATTGGGAATAATCTAATATCTTGGAAGAGTAAGAAACAGAATGTTGTTGCAAGACATGGCATCAGCTACTTGTGAACTCATCTGGCTCAAACAGTTACTTTAGGAACTGCGATTTGGGGATGTTACGCAAATGACACTAATTTGTGCCTAACAAGCTGCACTACACATTGCCTCGAATCCAGTTTTTCACAAGAGGACCAAGCACATCGAGATAGACTGCCACTTCATCAGAGAAAAGATCTTATCTGGAGACATCACCACTAACTTTGTGAATTCAAATGACCAACTGGCAGATATTTTCACTAAGTCTTTGAGAGGTCCTCAAATAAATTATATATGTAACAAGCTTGGTGCATATGATTTGTATGCTCTAACTTGAGGGTGAGTGTTGATATTTATGTAAATAATATATTCTGATTATAGGAATATTAGGTAATTAGGATAGCCAGATATTATGCTATTTTGTAATAATTGTAATGATTACCTTGATTATGTAGTGATTTGTTCAGAGCACTATATAATACATTCTCCATGGTGTAGTTGAAACACACGGGTTATACCAATAGTCTCTTGTTTTTCTCTCACCTCAACACTTCCTTTCACTATTATTCATAGCAATGTTTAAGGACCTAGTTGTGTAACTACTCCTTCGGGTAAACTGGTTTGCCGCATCAGGTCTCAGCCCTCTTATCCAAACACTTTAAAATCCAACACCTATCTCTTCTCCTAGCTCACATCCAACTAGTGACCTACCTCTCCAATAACTATAAGGCTTAGTTAGCGGCCAAGGGATTCCACCAGCAGCCCAGGTTTCATTACACAGAAACCTTCTCACCTGTGGTCAAACCTAACGCTGTGAGAATCATTTTAACTTTTGCTATCACTCACAAGTGGACAATCCAGCAACTGGATGTCAACAATGCATTCCTAAATGGCCTCCTGGAAGAATAAAGTCTACATGCAGCCGCCTGAAGGCTTTGAGGCACCTGACAGGACTCTTGTATGCAAACTTCAGAAGGCTACCACGAGCCTAGTTTGAAAGGCTCCACGATACACTTCTTTCCTTTGGGTTCAAGGCCAGCAAGGGTGATCCTTCCCTATTTGTTCACTCAGGACCATGTCATAGACTCTACATACTTGTCTATGTGGATGACATACTCGTAACTGGAAACAATCCACAGTTGATTCAGCAGCTCATCTCCAAACTCAACTCTGTTTTTGCTCTCAAGCACCTTGGCAACATAGACTATTTCTTGGGAATTAAGGTTAAACATCTCCCTAATGGCTCTCTTCTATTGTCCCAGTCTAAATACATTAGGGACCTTCTTAATAGAGCGCAGCTCAATGATGCAAAGGGTATTAGAACGCCCATGGTGGGTGGATGCAAGTTGTCTATACATGGAGGGGACTATGTCTCTGATCCTCATCTCTACTGGTCAGTACTTGGGGCCCTGTAGTATGCCACAATAACTCGATCATAGATCAGCTACAGTGTGAATAAGGTCTGCCAGTTTCTGTCACAACCCTTAGAAGAACATTGCAAGGTAGTCAAACGAATCCTAAGGTACCTTAAAGGCACTGCCTCATATGGACTTCTGTTCATCCAGCTCATGCTCAACAAGCTAATTGGGCCTCTAACCCAGATGATAGAAGGTCAACCTCAGGGTCTTGTATTTACCTTGGGCCTAACTTGATTTCTTGGTGGTCAAAGAAGCAACCACTAGTGGTCGAGTCAAGCAACGAGGCTGAGTATAGAAGCTTGGCTACCTCTGAAATCTTGTGGATTCAGTCAGTGTTACATGAGTTAAATGTAGCTGCGACCATTCGTACTATCTTTTGTGATAATTTGAGCACTGTAGCACTATCCCACAACCCCATCTTACACTCAAGGTGTAAGCACATGGAGTTGGACTTGTTCTTCCTGCACGAAGGCTCTGTTTGGTTCAAAAGAGGGGAGGGGAGGGATTTTAATTAGCTATTGTGTTTGGTTGAGAGGAGGGGATGGGAGGAATTTTAATGGAGGGAAGGGCAAGTAACACTTTTCATGTTTGGTTCGCGAGGGGAGAGAGGGATTTTAACATTAATTTACTTTTACACCCTTATAATTATTTAATTCAAAACACACAAGTGAGGATATTTTATTCAATGCATGTAAAATGTTTTAAAATCTCTCCTCTCCCCTCCAAATCCCCCCAATATTGGAGGGGAGCCAAAATTGAGTTAGGAGGGATTTTGCTCCCCTCCCCTCCCCTCCATTTCCCTCCAACAAAACACTCTATGGAAAAGGTCATCAACATGAGCTTGATTGTTGCCCATGTGCCTACACAAGATCAGAATGCAGACATCCTGACCAAGGCTTTATCTCCTCTCAGATTCATAGAACTTAGAGATAAACTCAGAGTTGTTGATCACTTTTCACTGACACAACCCCAATCAGTTTAAGGGAGAATGTTAGAGTAGATATTATGTTATGTATCAAAGCTTTCCTAGTCAGCATTCTGTTAGTATTCAGTTAGTTTGTTAGAGTGTAATAGCTTGCTATGTACGATTAGTTTTCAGTTAGTTTGTAGCTTTCCTCTATGACAGTTAGACTCAATGAATTACATCACTATTCAGTTAGATCTCTCTCTCTTTTTATTGACTTCTGATATAGAGTTAGGTGATTAGCTAAATATAGTTAGTTGAGTTAGATGATTAAATAGATGAAGTTGTCGATGAGAGGTCATTCTTTTCCATTTCTGCTTTTGAGTTCCAAACAAACCCCCCAAACAAGAAACAAATAGCAAAAATTGAGGGGGGTAGAGCAAACACTGGGTAAATATGAACAAAGTTTTGGAGATGAGAAAAAAAGTGAAGAGTCAGATATAAATTATCAAGAAGGTGATTTTGCCCAACTTTGGCTATTTCCAACGAAGTTGAAGCTCGGTGTAGCAGGAATTCCTAAGATAGCACAAACTCAATTCATTTGTTGAATTGGAAGGTTTTTAGGTAGAGAAGGAGAAAAAGAGAGAAATGAAGTATCAAATAATAAGATTGATATTGATTTGATATGGGGATGATGAAATCTTCTTTGTTGAAAAAGAGAAAACAGAGGTATATGATGTTGAAACCGTGTGTCTCAACTATACAGTGGAGACTATTATATAAATTATTAGTAAATCAAAATACAATCATGATAATAATGACTAATTAAAACAAAAGAAACAAATGATATTTGATAATCCTAATTATCCATAATTAGGAGATAATATACGATACTCTTAAGATATTATCAAATATTCTAACACTCTGCCTAAAGCTAAAGCTTACTAGGCTTTAAGCTTGTTACACATAAAAGATGAATTCCCCCTCAAATAAAAAAATATTGATCTCTAAGAAAATAATGGTTGGGAAGGCAACTCGGGGATGCTAGAGAAGACGAAGATAGTTGTTGGCAAGCAATCAAGCAAAACAAAGTCCGAACTTCTCAAAAACGCATTTGGAAGCTTCAAACAACAATATTGGAGAACCAAAATATTTAAATTGAAACTAAGCTGGCAACTGCTTCCAGACAAAGACAAGGTCAGAGCATCTGGGACAAACAGCAAGGCCAGTGCATGAGGGACGAAGACGAGGCCAATGCATCTGGGAAAACAAAGCTGAGGCCAAAGCATATGAGACCAACAGCAAGGCCAGTGCATCAGGGACGAAGACGGGGCCAGTGCATCTGGGAAATCAAAGGTGAGGCCAGAGCATCTGGGACAAAAAATCAAGGCCAGTGTATCATGGATAGAGAGCTGAACAGTCCTACACAAGGGGGCTTTTCGAAACAGAGGGCTTTTGAGGAAGGTGATGACAGATCTAGAGAGAACAGAGAACAGCGAATCCTGCACAGGAAACGGTGGCCGAAGAGGAGCCAGGACATGCTACTGGAAGTGACGCGCATAGTGGGTTGCCCAGTCATGAAGGTGCGTTGGAAGGCGAACGGCGACGTGGTTTGGACGGCTGGATAGATCGGCGGACAACGACTCTAATTATGTGGCCGTCGGCCGGCTGCAGCGGCGGATGCCGACCGTCAACCGCAGACAGCAATAGACGGCGGCAGACTGGACAAAGATGAGACACCAGGCAGACACGCATTAGGGTTGCCTCTTGTTAGGCTCTGATACCATGTTAAATTGGAAGGTTTTTAGGTAGAGAAGGAGAAAAAGAGAGAAATAAAGTATCAAATAATAAGATTGATATTGATTTGAAATGGGGATGATGTAATCTTCTTTGTTGAAAAAGAGAAAACAGAGGCATATGATGCTGAAACCGTGTGTACTACACAGCGGATACTCTATTACATAGACTATGAATAAATCAAACTACAATCATGATAATAATGACTAATTAAAACAACAGAAACAAATGATATCTGATAATCCTAATAATCCTAATTACCCATAATTAGGAGATAATATACGATACTCTTAAGATATTATCAAATATTCTAACATCATTAAAGAAGATGTTTTGTCATAGAGCTTGTTTTGGGTCAAATTAATATATTCTTTATTGACAGACAAGGTAGAAAGGCACAATACCCCCAAAAAAGGGTAAGATGGTTAGATGAGAAACTTTCCTCCTATGTCTACCTTTTCATCCTTGCATCTGCCATACCCGCCACCTGCCATGCCATTTAGCCAAGGGCACTATTGACAACAACAACCTTGGAGCATTTGGTTGGAGGCAAAATGCATGCATTTTTTAAGGGTCACTGTCTCTTCCCAAGTTTGTTTTGGGATAGGCTATCTTTAGCTTCACTATCCTATTCTGCCCATGGCTGTTTCAAGAGAGTTTGCATCTCCGAAACAGAGAGAGAATGGACATCCTTGCTACATTATTAATTCTCCTCTTGTTCTTTAGCATTTTAAATTTTTAAAATTATTTAGTAAACCTTATCCTCTAGCTCAATGTCCACTCCTTTTTTTCTTAAATAAAAATTCTTTTCATCTAAAATAAATTCATAAGCAGTGAACCATCTAAAATAAATTCATAAGCAGTGAATTACCCGGTTATTCTTGTTGTGATATTCAGCTTCTATTCCAGCAGAAGGATCCATCTGTAAGTTCAAAAATGCAGAGACTCAATATTGATATTCAAATAAAATGGGGGGAAAAAACTACAACCCAGATAGTGGGGATTAATCATAATAACAAATCCGGCAATATTAAACAATAGGTGAAGGTTGGAAGGGGTGGGGGATCAATATGCCCATTGCAGTTCAACAAGGAAAGCTTACATCTTCAGCCAACGGTTTCCAGTACTCCATGATCGAAGGTGTTTGAACACGCAGAGGGTCAGTTAAAGAATTCTGGTAATTCAAGAAATTGTGTAAATAGATAATTTTAATATGTCAACTCAATTATGACCAACGAAAGGGAAATGAGGAAACGTTTTTAAACAGAGAAAATAAAATTCGACAAAGTATAACATCAATGGAAAGGCATTATAAACTTGAACTCCAGATTGTCCTTGCACTTAGATTGAAAGAGGAATACCAAACTCAATGCTTTATCTGTTCATCATAACCCCTCTTTCTATCTTAGCTAGGAAAACTCCAATAAAATTATACTAAATTGGAAAAAAATCTATTGACACGAATGGCCCAATATTGCAAATAAAAGCAAATCAAAACTCTATTATTTGAGGCCTAAAGCAGCAGCACATTCCATGTAATGGGGTATTACAATAACTAGCCTTAACTCTACCCCAAAAGCTAGTTCATGGGGAGGCTTGCACTTGTCATTATAAATAGTTATTTGCTCATTTACTCAATCAATGTGGGACATAACTCTTAAAACACCCCTCACACCTAGTGCTCTAATATATTGGAAGAATATCTTCCGATATTCTCTTTTATTTGTACAGATACGTTTTTTATTCTTGACTTTATTAGGCTATATTTTCCTCCCATATTTTTTGGTTAGCATTCAATGACTTTAGCCTATATATTATAACCTTCGTTGTACACAACTAATCAAGGAATTACATTCACATATTTCATATTCCTTCTTTCTATATGGTATCAGCAGCATAGGGCGTTCCTAGGTTTTTTTTTTTTCGAGCAGCCGTATTGTTGTCTCCTCGCAGCCTTATTGCAGCACAACGCCGATTAGGCAGGTTCACCTATTGACAGACGATCCACTTCCGGGTATTGTGTACTCATTGGAGGAAATCTGATATCCTGGAAAAAGTAGGAAACAAAATGTAGTTGCAAGATCTAGTACAGAAGCAGAATACAGGGCTATGGCATTAGCAACTTGCGAACTCATTTGGTTGAAACAATTATTTAAAGAGCTTCTATTTGAACAGACTATGCAAATGACGCCAATCTGTGATAATCGAGCTGCATTGCATATTGCCTCTAATCCAGTTTTTCATGAGAGGACCAAACATATTGAGATAGATTGTTATGTTATTAGGGAGAAGATCCAATCATGAGACATCACCACTAACTTTGTCAACTCCAATGATCAACTGGCAGATGCCTTCACCAAATCCTTAAGAGGTCCTCGAATTAGTTATCTATGTAACAAGCTCGGTGCATATGATTTATATGCTCCAGCTCGAAGGGGAGTGTTGAAAATATAATTAGAATATTTGTAATTCTTGTTTTGGCATATCATATCGTATCATATCATGTAAATAGGAATAGAATCTCCTATATTTATGTTGTAACTATTTCATTAAGCCTATATAAAAGAGATTCCGCTGTGTAATTGAAACACATGGTTTCAGCATCCTATGCCTCCGTTTTCTCTCTTTCAACAGTTTCAAAAAGGTGTTCCAAAAAGTTCTTAGGGAGAAGCCATTCTTACAACAACATATCTTATTAATAGGTTACCTTCTCAAGTCTTGGGGTTTGAGAGTCCTATGGATGTTTTTTCTTCCTTTTATCCTGATGTGTCCACTACTATTAATCTTACACTAAGGGTCTTTGGGTGTCTCATTTGTCCATTTTCATAGTCAAAAATGGAGAAAACATGATCCTAGAGCCCTAAAATGTATTTTTGTTGGGTATTCCTCCACTCAAAAGGGATATACGCATTACCATCCACCTTCCAAAAAACTCTGTGTCTAGGGATGTAACCTTTCAGGAAGAACAAGCTTATTTCACTCAACCCTATCTTGGGGGGAGGATTTAAGGGAAGATAAGGAAATTCATCAAACTCTTGCCTACCTACCATTGAGTCAAATATCCCATCCTCATGAGTTGAAACTAAACCTCAAGTCCCATCCACACCAGCTGAAACTGAACCTGAAGTTGATGTACGATTTGGAAAAAAATTGGGTGTAAGCAAAAGGTCATTCCTGAATCTACACACGTTCAAGAGCTCGACCTAACTCCTCAGATAACTAATTCTGATTTTTCAACTTTACAGGATAATTTTGAAAATGAACTTGAATTCTTACTGGTCATCAAAAAAGGAACCAGAAAATGTATCGAGATACCATTATATCCTGATGCGAACCCAAGGCCCATTAATTTCCCTAATGTGTATGTCAGGAAACGTATAAGGTGCAAGGCACCTGATCAAAGCAAAGGGGAGGGAATTGTAACTAATTCTGCCTAGCTGGCAGAGAGAGAAAGAGTGAGAGAATGTGCATGTGCATGTGCATGTGCATGTGCTGATGTATGGTGAGTGAGGTATAAGTTGAGAGGGGGAGGATAGAAACAATCATGCTGGAATTGGGCTGGGCATTTAGGAGAGAGAGACACTCTTTAATTTGTCTCACTACCATTTCTTTTCTTTGTAATTCCTTCTGTTATCACCCTGATAACAATTTGGATCTTCATAAATAATACAAATACACTTAGTTTCCTTTCCTAATATTTCTGGTACCTATCAATTGGTATCAAAGCTCACGATTCCTGGAGCTTTTGCTGGTCCTCACACGCACTACAATGGAGTCTAGAGTGGAGAATTTGGAAAGATGCTGGCTAGAATGGAGGAAGGAAAGACAAATCCGGGTTGAAGAGATAAAGCAACTCTGGGAAAGGAGGAAGGGAGAATACTTCAGACGGCGATCTCGACATGATCATGCTCCAAGTCGCTGCCGACATCCTCTGACAAGGTACGTAGAAAAGGAGAAGGATACAAAGGAGGAAGATGGTGATAGAGGAAATGATGGACCCATTAGCAGTATTTCCTATACTGTAACAGAAATCGAAACGCATACAAAGGGGGAGTTGAAGGCAACCCGAGATATTCCAAGGGAGGAGGGGAAATTTCAGGTTGCGCACATGGTGGAGACCGAGGTGGAAGGTAACAGTGGTGATGTCTCCAATCTTTCCGAGATGAAGCGGAAAAGGAGGAAGACTGCCACCAAGGTGGTGGCAGCAGCAGAAGCGGCGACGGACGCTGTGCAGGTGGTAGCGACTTGAGCAAGGGAGACGACGAAAGATATGAGGGTGGTGGCCAAGGCAGCTTGGTGTTGACAAGGATCGGAAGTGAGCGTATACGGCCGCCGGAATGGGGCGCGTCGATGAAGGAAGGTTGGTCATCAACAATGGCCGAATTTGGGGCTCCATACATGTAGGCCAAACTGCGACTGTCGGAGCCGTCGGAACCGCCGGACCTGGATGCGCCAACGGAGGGGAGTGGGTCATGGGCGGCGGCGGAGGGTGGGTTGCCACTGTACGAGCTTCCATGGTCACTAGCGGCTGACATCAAAAGGGGGAAGGAGAAACAGAGTAAGAAAAGGGCAAGACTGGAATTACAAAGAATGAGTAAGTATTTTAACCTAATGGGCCTAGCCCAACTTGATAAAGGAAGAACCAGAATTTTGGAGTTTATATCTCATCTAAGAATTAGAGAGAATGAGGCAGAAAAAACAAAGTTGGGATTTGGGCCTAACATTACATGTATATGGCCCATTAAGAGAGGTTTTACTGTTGAAGCTATTACTACCCATGCAGCTTTGTTAATGCAGCAACTATAAGATGAGCATCCCGATTGGGCTAGGTTTGTGATGTGGGTCGCATTGGGGGTACCCTTAATTGGTACAAATACTCAAGCGGTGGTGGGTATTTTGCTTCCAAAACTTAGCTCAAAAACAAATAGTCAAGTTGTGGGCATTGTGGGTTGTGTCATAATTCTTCACGAAGTATTCCTGCACTTTGCCTCTGCGTTAGTGCAGTCAAGGAAGATTAATCCCCATAAGAAAGGTCAGTATGATAGAACTGGAAAACAGGAAAAATCAACGTTAGTTGATAAAGCTTCATCAAATGATCCCAAGGACCAACAAATTGAAGATAATGCTGTAGAAGTTCAGAGACAGTGGGCTGCTCTAGATGATGGTGTCTCAGAAAAACCAATTGCTTTAAAGAAGCAACCCAAGGTTAATCATGAAGAGGTTGGTCTTGTTAATCGTAACGATCCCAGCAATTCAAAGCTACCCAAGGATCAAGCACCAACCACCACTTTACAAGTTGTATTGGATTATGCCTGTGACTATGGTGGTGCAGATTGTTCCGCAACTCAACCAAGTGGAAACTGTTACAACCCAAACTCTATCTGTGACCTTACTTCTTATGCCTTCAATAAGTATCATCAAAAGAATCATGCTCCAAATAGCTGCAATTTTGGGAAAGGCCCGATATCACGTGGAGGCCAATTAGTGAACCTTGTTGGATCAAGTTTAGTAGTTTTTGGTGGACAAGATGCAATGAGGACTCTCTGGAATGATGTGCATATTCTTGACTTGAAAACCTTGACATGGGATGAAATTGATGCTATTGGGGTGCCACCTTCTCCAAGATCTGACCATACTGCTGCTGCACATGTGGAGCCATACTTACTTATCTTTGGTGGAAGTTCTTATACTCTATCCATGGCTCGGTCACTGTGCTTCAAGGAATGGGACCCTGGTGGAGTTCTTGATGGTATAAGCCAGTCAAGCACAAAGGGAAACAACACCACAATGCCATATGAAGCTTTATCTCAAAATCATGGAGCTGCTGCTATTTTCCAGATTTTCCAGAAACTGAATATTAAAATATTTGCAAGAAATGATGTGAAGAAAGGAACAAATGCTTTGTTAAGGCATGATTGGGTGAGGGTCAACTCCAAAATCAAGGTCGGGGTCAAAGAATGGGGTTTCAAGCCAACACACTCCAGGCAATAGGATCCTAGTGGGAATTACTATGCTGTCTGCATAAGTTGGTCATTGTGCTTCCAGCTGTGGGATCCTAGAGGAAGACTTTTTGATGGCTGCTTCTTGTACCTTCACCTTGAGGACAAGGTGAATTTTGAAGGAGGGAGATTTGATGCGAACCCAAGGCCCATTAATTTCCCTAATGTGTATGTCAGGAAACGTATAAGGTGCAAGGCACCTGATCAAAGCAAAGGGGAGGGAATTGTAACTAATTCTGCCTAGCTGGCAGAGAGAGAAAGAGTGAGAGAATGTGCATGTGCATGTGCATGTGCTGATGTATGGTGAGTAAGGTATAAGTTGAGAGGGGGTGGATAGAAACAATCAGGCTGGAATTGGGCTGGGCATTTAGAAGAGAGAGACACTCTTCAATTTGTCTCACTATCATTTCTTTTCTCTGTAATTCCTTCTATTATCACCCTGACAACAGTTTGGATCTTCATAAATAATACAAATACACTTAGTTTCCTTTCCTAATATTTCTGGTACCTATCATATCCTCTCTCCAACTACCTTTCATTTCAAAAATTCTCACCAACCCACAAAACTCTCCTTGTAAACCAAAACAATACCTTCACTCCCACCAATGTTTCTGATAAAAAGTGAAACAAGTAAAATAAAACATGGGAATTGGTTACTTTACTTGAAGGAAAGAAACCAATTGGTTGCAAGTGGGTGTATACTGTGAAATATAAGGCTGATGGAATTGATAGCCAAAGGTTTCACACGAACCTATTCATTTGAGAGGTATAAAGCAAGGTTGGTAGCCAAAGGTTTCACACGAACCTATGGAATTGATTATTCAGAGACAATAATAGATTGGGAATATTATCTCTTGCTGCTAATTATGGATGGAATATTCACAGTTCGAGTAATACTATCTCTTGCTGCCAATTATGGTTGGGAATTGCAACAATTTGATGTGAAAAATGTTACATGGGGAGTTTGAGGAGGAGATTTATATGGAGGTACCACTTGGAAAAATATTAGTGCCAATATAGTTTGCGGGCTGCAAAAGGCATTATATGGATTGAAACAATTGCCCCGAGCATGGTTTGGTAGATTCACTAAGGTTATGACAGCCTTAGGATACAAACAAAGTCAAGGAGATCACACGCTGTTTATCAAACACTCGACTTCAGGGGGAGTAACTGTGTTGTTGGTATATGTGGATGATATCATTCTCACTGGAGATGATGAGGCAGAACAAGTCTTGGGTCAATATCTAGCAAAGGAGTTTGAGATAAAAACTCTTCGGAGACTAAGGTAGTTTATGGGAATTGAGGTGGCTCAATCCAAGAAAAGTATTTTCATATCTCAACAAAAATATATCACATATTTGCTCAAAGAGACAGGAAAGGCAGCTTGTAAGCCTGTAAGCACCCCAATAGAACCGAGCCTTAAATCGGATAATGAAGAGGAGAGTGCAGTGGTGGATAACGATATTTACCAGTGTTTGGTTGGTAAATTAATTTATTGTCTCACACAAGGCTAGATATTGCATTCGCTGTAAGTTTGGTTAGTCAATTTATGCATTGCCCAAGAGAAATTCATATGCAGGCAGCTCATAGAACTCTATAGTACCTTAAAGAAATTCCGGGAAGAGGAATTTATATAAAAGGAATGGGAATGCAATTCTTGAGACCTATACTGATGCCGACTATGCAGGACCAGTGACTGACTGTATGTCCACTACTGGATATTGTAATTTTCATGGAGGAAATTTAGTGACTTGGAGGAGTAAAAAACAGAATGTTGTTGTCCGTTCTAGTTCTGAAGCTGAGTTCCGAGCTATACAACCTTGTGTCTTCGGGTTTACTTGTTTTGTCCACAACCTCACTTCTAATCTTGATATACTTTTGGCTTGATCCTTTTAGTGTCTCTACTCTATATCTTTGTTAAACTCAGTCTCAAAAGGATTATTTCTATTTCTCCTATGATGTCTGACATAACCTAATCACAATTGTTACCTTTTTTAGTGCTCGTTCCATTCTTTAGGTATCCCCACATAGCTCCCAAGTCCCCCTCTGCAATATGACCTCTTCCGCTTCTTATAATCTTTGTCAATTCATCTCCAACTATAGCATCCCATGTTGAGGAACCCAACACTATTATTCCTCCCTTCCAAGTTTAGTATCACCAATCGCCTCCATCTCTACCTCAAGAGCCCCTTCCTCCTCTTATCATTGATGAGGCTGCAACAGACTCTTCAACAAAACCAACTCGTTCACCAACTATGGCACAACCTCCTGAGCCAGACCTTCCCATTGCTCTCACAAGAGGTGTAGAATCTAATCGTAACCCTTCTCCAAACTATGTTGCTTTGAGTTTTCAACGCCTATCTTCTTTACATTATCCTTGTTTTTATAACTTGTCTATGTTTATTAATAAATCTTCAGGTGACGTTTTTTCCCATCTTAGGTAGAAACAAGCTATAATTAATTAGATTTGTGTCTTTTAGAGCAGTGGTAATTGGACCATGTTTATCTTCCTCTGGGCAAGTTTATAGCAGATTGTCGATGGAATGCTTGATGGCACGATGGAACGCATAAAAAAACGCTAGAAAATAAAAAATAAAAAATTGTGTTAAAAATATAGAATCAAATTTCGCAAACCTATACAAAACCAAATAAATTAAAAATTGTATTTCGCAAAACCAAGCAACATTGTCATCGTATCACTTTCCCTCCTTCACCAAATGCAATTGCCCTTTCATTGCTTTGAGTGCTTTCTTTCTTCCTTACAGTCACAGACTTTTAATCTGCTCCAAAAGAAAAGTGAGCCTGTCACTAAAAGTTCACATAGACACACAAAGCGAATCTCTCTCTCCTCCGAAAGCAAAAGTCCAGGGGGAAGGAAGGCGGCCCAGATCAGGGGGTTGAGACTTGAGTCACGAAATGCACTTTGATTTGGGTTTTTTCAGAAATGAATTTTTTCTTTGTGAGTTGGGGCATATTCTTTTTGACTTGGGTCATGTTGTAGGTCTGCAAAGTATTTTTTTGAAAGATGATGGAACCCGAGCCAACTCGGCTCACACCGGGTCTAACCCGTGGGTTAAGTGAGCCAGTTCAAAATGACCCGGGGTAAATGTGAGTCAGATTTTGCCCAACCCAACCCAACCCACCAGTGACCCGGATTGGGTCGGGTTGGCTTGCGGGTTCCAATCCATATTGACAGCTCTAGGTAAAAATGACCGGAAAGAGATCACGGTAGTGAAGAAGGGGCAAACCGGAGTAGGAACACGGTTTGCCGTGAAAATTTCTCACCGGAGGACAGTGGGTCCACCGGGTAGGCACAGTTTTAGGGTTACCTCTGTTTGGCTCTAGATACCATGTTGAAAGAGAGAAAACAGAAACATAGGATGCTGAAACCGTGTCTCAACTACACAGTGGAGTCTCTTTTATATAAGGCTTAATGAAATAATTACAACATAAATATAGGAGATTCTATTCCTATTTACATGATATGATATGATATGCTTCTAAAATAATTACAAAGATCCTAAACATATTTTCAACAGGTTTTTACCAAAACATACAAGTTCATAACAACAAAAGTGAAGGAACCAAAAACGTTTAAGCCTTAGATGCTTAAAGTAACTCAACAAAAGTGCAGAATCTTATTAGAAATGATGCAGAACTGAGAAATGAGAAGGAAGGAGTAGAATAACAGAAAGAATTGGTGTTGGAAAGTACAGAACTATGGCCGAAATATGAAGAAGCGATGAAGCACACTTGGAACAGGCCGGAAAACACCCACTTTGGCCGGAAAAGGCAAGAGATGGCAGTTTGAACTGAGTGTTGAGAGGGAGAAAGTGAGAGCACCGAGAACTTAGTTGCAAGGGAGACATGAGAGTTGAGAGGGAGCTACGTACGAAAGTGAGACAGAAATGGGTTTTCAAAAGCCTATTAAAATTTGTAAGCCGAAAACCCGAAAATACCCTCAAAAAGTGGCATCCAATGAAAAGATTCGAGAGAAAAAAAGGAATTTCGGCAAATGAAGCAATAGCAGCTCGATAGCAGCCGCTACACTACGATTCGGCACGATAACGACCACGACCGCCGCTACTCAAAAACGCTCTATGATGTCTTCCCCATAGTGGTCACCTAGCACTATTGATAACACTTCCTTGACCAATCTCCTTGGGCTTCGTTTGGCCAATATAGCATTGTTGTTCAGCAGCTCAACATGACACAGAGGGGGGTTAACCACTTTGTCTTCTATCGCCATTGCACTCAACAGTGTATTTATTTGATTGTTTATGTCAACGACATTGTTATCACTGGCAATGATCACTGTGGTATAATTTAGGAAAAACATTTGTCATCACTTTCAGACCACGGAGGGTAGAGTAATTTCACAGACAAAGTATGCTATGGACATTCTATGAACATAAAGGTCACATTAAGATTGTTAGATACTCAAATGTTGATTGGGTAGGTCCTCACACTAATACAAGAGCCACTTATATTGCATATTGTTCGAGGATAACCTAATAGCCTATTACCCTGGAAGAGTAAGAAACATCGAGCCATGGCCTCAACCACTCGCAAACTCATTTGGTTAAAGTAGCTACTAACTAAAAGAAAATTGACTTGGAGAGATTATGCAAATCATGCTCATTTGTGACAATCAGCTACAATGCATATCGCCTCTATCCAATAATTCATGAGAGGATCAAGCACTTTTAGATAGATTGTCACTTTATAAAAAGAATATCCTTATCTGGTGTCGTTACCACTAGCTTGGTCAATAGAAATGATCAATTGACGAATGTTAGGAGTATGTCTTTGAGAGGTCTTCGGATAAACTATATCGGTAACAAATTTGGTGTATATGACCTATATGCTCCAACTTGAAGGGGGTGTTAAAAACTATGCAAATAGTTTGTCGATATATTGTATAGGCTAACTAAAACATGTAATTATGATAATTAGGCTAATTGTAAACATTGTACTTATTACATTAACTCTATGTTTCAAGCTCCGCTGTGTAATTCAGACACAGATTTCATCATGTCTCTTTTTTCTCTCTGCTCTTAACATTACTCCTAGCCCTAGCGTTTAGCATCATCAATAGCAAACTTCTAAGGATTCAGGCCTTGTAAATTGAGCAACAACTTCTGCAAAGAATAACATACTGGATTTTGATCTGCCCACTTCCACAACTGAGACAGTTCTTTGTTACCCAACCTCCATCTTGGCCTACTGAAAATAAGAGACCGAGCAATGTAAGAAAAGGACCAGTGTAAATTAGTAGCATAACAATAGGAATGATAGAAATCCACAACGGCTTATGTCCGGGTGTTAATTTTTGTTCTCTAAACAATACGTACGCCGCATAATAAAATTTTAGCCTAATTGTATGCAGTCCGCTTGTAACTTCAATCAGAAGTAGTTTTCTTTGTTGACCTATATAATTTTTTTACATTGAAGTTTATTAAGTTGAAAAAATATTTCCTCTGCCTTTCTACTCTTTAAATATGTTCATTATCCTAATCACTACATGTTATACATGCAAATAATGAGTTAATGAGGACTCTTCGAAACTGACTTCTTATTGTACCCCTTCTGCCCACCCCCTTCTCCTCAAAGTAAGGTACTCAATAAAGAAGAGATCCACCTTTAGAGACCTAAAGAAAAGTTTTGTTCCATGGCAGACACTTATTTTGAAGAGCTTTGAAGTTAACATTGATCGATTCATTTGTTACCCAAAGACAAAAAAAGGGTTAGAGACTTCTTTCGGTCAACTGACAACATCAAACAAAGCCACTGGTTGTGGTAGTGTAAACTGCACAAGTGCAGACGTCAGTTTTAATCAACCCATAAATAAATTGCAACATCCACGTAAAATGACAGTTACAAAATTTGAATTCAGAAACAAAGACCTTAAAAATAGGAAGAAATCGTTTTTCTTAATCCTAAAGCCATTATTATTACACAAAAAACAATGTAAGGTAACAACCATACCGCTTCTTGGCCCCATCTTGTACTGCTTTCTTCTCCATAAGTTGTTTTTCATATGGTAGGCATCCATCCCGTTTCCACCACACCTAAAAATTACAGAGTAGGATTCATATTTAGCTAAATAGTAAAAATATTCTTCATGTTACTTATAAGTTGCAATTACTGGTTTATGTGCAACAGAACATATGGAGGAAGGATGCTCACCCAATTCTTTTCGCGCTCCAATATATGCTGAATTTTGTAAAGAAATTCTCGCCCTTTGGGTGGAGTCAGTTGAAGAAGATTTTTAACACGCTCCTCACAAGATGTAAGCTCTTCTTTCTGAAATAAATAATGAAATATACATACCATGGTTATATCTAAAACAATGCAACTTCGATTAAACAGCAGGTGCTACCAATACATATAATAGGAGCTAACTGCTAAGTGCTCTAAAAACAGTTAAAATAAGGTTCCCCCTTCAGTGAACACCATTTAACATTTACTCAAATGGCTGGAAAGCGAAGACAAAAATAACAAAGAACAGATGTTCCCTGTACAACTTGCTTGATCTATCAATTATAGAGACTTCCAGAGAAGGAAGGTGTTCTATGCAAAACTTAAGTCTTCCACAAATTCAATGATAATTTGGACAAGTAAGCCCATTTGACATAATAAGGCAAGGTTTATCTAACATGGAAATCTCGAGAAGACCTTTGCGGCATAAGTGTCAAGTGAAAATACAACATTAAAAAAAAAAATTGAATAGATACTCACATTTGACAAAAAGAAGCAAAGTATCTGTAAATTATCTGCATTGATATAGTAGTAGTATTTTGTATCTAATTCAAAATCAATTAGGATCAATTACAATTTATCCTTTTATTAGATTACCATTGCATATCATTGTAATATTTCAGCTGTTTTTTGGCTAAAAAGTTGTTTCATACATAATCTATCATGTTTAGCAATAAGTAATGTTATTTGTACACCTGGATTCTAGACACCTGGATGACACCTGCTTGTCATGGTTAACGCAGTTCAAATACCTGGTTTATTACGTTCAATGGATGGTTAATGGATATAACAAGGGGTCACAACTCATTAACCATCCACTGAACGTAATTAATCACGTATTTGAACTACATTAACCATGATATTCAGGTGTTGAACTGCGTTCAGTGAACGTAATTAACCACGTATTTGAACCTGAAAATCATAATTAATGCAGTTCAAATACGTGGTTAATTACATTCAGTGGATGGTTAATGAATTGCGACCCCTTGTTACATCCATTAACCATCCACTAAACGTAATTAACCACGTATTTGAAATGCGTTAACCATGTAATTAACCAACCATGCATTACATGGGTGCATGTTATTTTTTTGTACACCTTCAAACTTGGTTCATAGTGTCTTGAATTTGGTTAATAGTACAAGAGATCACAATTCGTCGTTAACCATCTACTGAACGTAATTAACCACGTATTTGAACTGCATTAACCAAGTGTAGCAGGTGTCACCCAGGTGTTTAGAATCCAGGTGTACAAATAACATTACTCTTTGGCAATTAGCTTAAATTTATAAAAAAGCTTTTTTGGGGAAAAAAAGTTATTTTATGTCATCTAATTTGTTTTAGCTTAAAATTGTTGTGATTTGATTATTTTTCATTCCCAAAACTCTTTTTCCTATTTACCCCTACAAAACTAACTTTCAAACAAATATTATTAAATTATACAAATAACTTCATATCTTTTTTCGTAATTTACTTTATAAAAGTGATTTTTTTTGCACAACCCAAACGAAATAGATTATCTTAAAATTGTTTTTAAGCAAACATACCCAAACAAAAACAGATTCTGATTACAATCGATTATCAACATAATCTATTTTTTCCAACTTTCCCAAACACACTCCTAAGGTCAAGTCTATTATATAACAGTAATGTTATTTGTACACCTAGAATCCGACACATGGGCGACTCCTGGTTAATGGCGTACAAAATCTTGGTTTAGGCAGTTCAATGGATGGTTAACAACGAATTGTGAACACTTGTTCCCATTAACCAAGTCCAACACACTATTAACGACGATTGTGAACAACCCATGTATCTACTACATTGGTTCATGTTATTTTTTTGCGCACCTTCAAACTGAGTTAATAGCGTTCACAATCGTGGTTAATGGTGTGTTGAACTTTGTTAATGGTTACAAGGGTTCACAATTCGTCATTAACCATCCACGAAATTGCATTAATCAAGATTTTGTATGCCATTAACCAAGTGTCATCCAGATGTCGGATTCCAGGTGTACATATAACATTATTGATTATAAAACGAACCTTTGCGTGATCAGTTGAAGACACACAATTCAGCCTACTTGCCTTGTTTTCAAGTTGGTATCAGACCGGGTTTTGACCCGTCTATGCAAAACACCCAAATCCGCAATGGCAGCCTCTTCCTCGCTATGTTTCAATTCCAGCGAGCCCCCACTGTCGCGTCTTTTTTCGGCAACGTTTCTACCATTGACCATTTTTCGGCAAACTCCAAAATCTCAAATCTAAATCGGAGCCTGAGAACAGCTAGAACCCATAACCGCGGTGCCTAAAGCCAAGCTATGCACCGCAATACACAACTACCATCTACCTCGCGTGTTGGCACATGAGGGCTCGTGAGACACCATCTCACCGTCGTTCTTCCACAGACCCACTCGAAATCACCTTTCGAAGCCTTCTCAGGCCTTTTCAACTACAATAGTGGTCATTTCTAGGAGGTTCCAGTTGTAGGTATCTCGGTTTTCGTGATTTTACAAGGTGTTTTGTCGTGAGAGATTGTTGTCCTTGTTGTTTCCAAGTTTCTTTTACATTTTCTGGTTATTTCCTTTGATTTCTCACAATGTACCTAAAAATCTTCAGTTTGACGCTGTCCTAACTAAAGCTATTGGGACATTTGGAGGATCATTGTTGGGTGAAAAATGGTAAACTAGCATCTTGCTTAGACCAAGTCAGCACCATCTATGCCTAGTATGGTCATTCCCACCGCAGATTATGACTCCTTCCTTTGCTAAGTCTTCAATTGAAGGAACTGGTAATTCCATAGCTTGTTTATCTAAGTCATCTCTTGGGTCATCGATATTTGACTCCGTACTTCTTATCATCTATGTGATAATAAGGATGTTCTCAGTTCTCGTACTTACGGTAATAAATTGCCCCCTGTTACTCTTGTTGATAGAACCAAAACCAATGTTCATGGTATTTGCCAAGCACAACCATGTCCCTCCTTATCTTTAAAGTATATCCTTTATGTCCCTAGTTGTCCTTTTAATTTAATATTTGTGAGTCAGTTAGTGCGCTCTCTTCATTGTTCCATTACCTTCACTGAAAACTCTATTTTTGTGCGAGATCAGGGTACATGGAAGACGATTGGAGTAGGTCATGAGTCAAGGGGACTTTACCATCTTATTGTGCCAAGTCCTGCAATAGTATGTACCATGACGGATCCTCCCGACATCATTCACAATCGTCTTGTGTACCCAAGTCTCTCCAAACTCCATTAAATGGTTCCTCAATTCTCTGGTTTGCATTCCTTAGATTGTGAGTCTTGTCAAAAGGGAAAGCACGAACTTTCCCAGTCGTGTCAATAAAAGAGCCAATGCACCATTTTCTCGTCCATTCAGATGCATGGGGACCCGGTCGTGCTAGCTCTAGTTTCGGGTTTCAATATTTTGCCACTTTTATTGATGATTATTCTTGTTGCACTTGGGTATCTTTAATGAAAATCGTTCTAAGTTTTTTTTCAACTTTCCAAACTTTTTGCTCCGAAATTCAAACTCAGTTTGGAAAAAGTAATTGCACTTTGCAAAGTGCAAATGCTCGTGCATATCTTTCTTTTCGATTTCATGAGTTTATGACAAAATGGAGTGTTGAATGGAAAAATCGTCATCTAGTTAGGGGGTGGGGTGTTGTTCTTACATCTTGCTATTTGATCAATTGCAGTTCTACTTTAAATGATCAAATTCCTCACTATATTGTTTCCAGATACACTTGTTTATCATGTATCATCTCATGTCTTTGTGTTGGTTGCCGAATATGGTATGTGAATCAGCCCATTAGTGACTAATTCCAATATCTTTATATCTTTCCTTTTAGGGCAGCTGTAAATATGTGATTGTTGTATTCAAGGGATTCCTGTACATATAATCCCTCCTAATTATAGCGTCCAGATTTATTTCCTTGTTAGGCTAGGATTTGATTTGTTTCGTTTCTATTATTAGGATCCGGATTGATGTACATGTTTTCTATTTAAACCTTTGTACCTAATCTGATTCAATGAATGAAATCAATATTTCACATGGTATCAGAGCAATTCTGATCCAAGTGAGAAATACCATTCCCCACGGCCGAAGACAACAGCTCAGTCTCAAGCCCAGACCCTAAACGGACGACTGGAATGACTAACATTACCAGTTTGACCGAAACCACCATGCAACCCATCACTGGCTACAAATTGAATGGCCAGAATTATACCCAATGGGCAAGATCTGTCAAGATTTTCCTTCAAGGAAAGGGAAAGGAAGAATACATCACTGGTGAAGCCAAAGAACCAAAGAAGAAGGATCCCAGCCACCCAAAGTGGAAACTCGAGAACAACCAAGTCATGTCATGGCTGTTGAATTCGATGACAAATGAAGTCGGGGAAAATTTCATGTACTACAGCACTGCAGCAGAGATCTGGAAAGCAGCAAAGGAGACCTACTCAAATATCGAAAATACCTCAGCCATATTTGAGATCAAGAGTCTTCTCCATGACCTGCGCCAAGGAGATTCATCCATTACTGAATATTACCACACCCACACACGATACTGGCAGCAGTCCAATCTATGAGGATATAGAGTGGAAATGTCCAAAAGACAACAAACAATACAAGAAATAGGTGGAGAAGGACCGAATTTATCAATTCCTTCTTGGCCTAAACAAAAACCTGGATGAGGTAAGAGGAAGGATTCTTGGAACCAAACCCCTAACCCAACATCAGGGAAGCTTTTTCAGAAGTGTGAAGGGAGGAGAGCAGAACGAAAATTATGCTTGGAAACCCTAATCCAACCTCCAACAATGAGAGCTCTGCCCTGGCAGTAGAAGGAAGCCAGAAAAAGTCTCGTGGATGGTGTGACCATTGCAAGAAACCAGGCCATGCTAAGGATACATGCTGGGTAATTCATGGGAAACCAGCAGATTGCAAACCCCCTAGGAGTAGGAACAGTCACGCTAATTCTGCCACACTTAAGGGAAACACGGTGATGACAGCACCTGCACCTGAACCAGGTCCATTCAGCAAGGAACAAATGGAGATACTGCAACAAATGCTTCAGCAAGCACTCCAAAACACAAGTACACACTCTGCGGCCACCTTAGTACAAAAAGGTAATTCTTCAAGTGCACTCTCTGTTAAACAAGGAAACTCTGATTCATGGATTGTAGATTCGAGAGCCTCAGACCACATTACTAGGGATATTACGCTTTTTGATGGGTATGTCCCATGCAATGATAACTCTAGTTCGGATAGCTGATGGTACAACTTCAAAGGTGGCTGGTAAAGGTTCAGTGGTTATCTCTAAGGACATTACCCTTAACTTTGTCCTCTATGTTCCTAATTTGGATTGCAATCTTTTATCCATAAGTAAATTGACTCAGGACCAAAAATGTGTTACTAAATTTTTGCCTCACCTATGTGAATTTTAGGATCTGGATTCGGGGAGGAAGATTGGCAATGCTGAGGAATGTGCAGGCCTCTACTTCCTTCGAGTTAAAGACTTCAAGAAGAAGAGAAATGATACAGCTAATGTAGTCGTGTCAAGTGGAGAGAACCTAGGAAGTAATGTGATGTTATGGCACTATCGTTTAGGACATCCAAATTTTATGCAAGTTGATAAATTGTTTCCTTCACTGTTCAATAAAAATTCCAAAGTTTTACAATGAGAAGTTTGTCAATTATCCCAACACTCACGCAACTATAACCCTGCCCAACCATACAAACCATCTCAGCCATTTTCATTAATTCATAGTGATGTTTGGGGGCCTGCTCGGGTTACAAACATAACAGGTTCTAAATGGTTTGTAACTTTCATAGATGATCATACAACAATTAGATGGGTGTTCCTTATGAAAGAAAAGTCAGAAGTGGCAAAAATCTTTGAGAACTTCCACAATATGATTCAAACTCAATTTCATACCACCATTAGGGATGGCAATTTTATCCATGCCCGCGGGTATCCGTGGGTAAAATCCGTGGCGGGTACGGGGCGGGGGGCTAAATGGGTACCCGCGGGCAAAATAAATGGGGAATTCTAATATCTGCTGGTCTAACGGGCGGGGGCGGGTAATGAGGTATCTGTGCCCGCGGATACCCATACCCGCCTATGAAATTACTAAATTACCCTTTTATAAACCTAAGTTACTAACCCTAACCCACTCTTCCTCAATCCTCACTTCTTCACTCGATAACCCACAGGCCACAGCCGTCAGACCCCCTCTCCCTCTCCCTCTCCCTCTCTGTCAACCGAACTCCACCGCGGCTCCGTCGTCAGGCCGTCCCTGAGCTCCTCCACCTCTTCTGTCTCTTGGCTCTCGGCTCTCCTCAGTCTTCACACGGCTCTCTCTGCGCGACAGCACCACCAACGCCACCTCCACCACCACAGCACCACCGCCACGCGACTCCTTGCGAGTAAGCACCACCCCTAAATAATTTCTTCCTCCTAAATCCATCAATGATACAATATGTCTTTCTTCAATTTTGCAATTTGTCTCTCATGACAGTACAATATGATTACTGCATCACCCCAAAAAAATTATTTGTTGGTTTTCTTGCTTCTACCTCACAGGCTTGTTGAAATTTATGTTTAATTGAGTTTATTTTGCACAATTAGATTAACTAGCACACCTGATGACCTTGCTTCTCAGTAACCTACATTGAGTAGCTTCTTTTTTAATGTGTGGATCACGATCACGGCTTGGATTGACAATATCTGGGTATATTGGTTTGTGAATTATGTTTTTAAAGAACAAATTCTATCAATTCTAGGTTAAGAGTGCGAGTTTGCTAAGTTGAGTGTAGCTGTTTTCCTTAACTTCAAAATGTGTGCTTTGAAATTTATTAAAACTCTTTGTTATCACCTTAAAAAAAAAAAAAAAAAAAAAACAGCTTGACAGATATCCATGGATACCCGCTATATCCGCGGATATCCGTGATACCCGTTAAATACCCACCTGGCGGGTACCCGCGCGGGTGACAAGCGGGGACGGGGACGGATTTCCCTCCCGGGGACGGGGGAGTGCTACTCGTGCCCACCCCACCCCACCCCACCCCGTTGCCATTCCTACCCAGAATCCAAATCCTCAGAACTGACATGGCGTGAATACTACCATTACACACTTGTCTCCTATCTGCTCCAGCATGGAATAATCCACCAAACCTCCTATGTGGACACACCACAACAGAATGGTACCACTGAGAGGAAAAACCGGCATCTTATGAAAGTCACGAGATCACTCATGCTCTCTATGAATGTGCCAAATCACTTTTTGGGGTGAAGCAGTCCTCTCAACAGCATAATTGATAAACAGAATGCCTTCCAAAGCCCTCAATTTCAAAACCCCTTGCCAAATCCTATCATCCATCTACCCAAATACCAAAGTCCTAACATCTATTCCTCCCAAAATATTTGGATGCACTGCATTTGTGCATGATCATCAACCCCACAGAAGCAAGTTGGACCCAAAAGCTGTGAAGTGCATATTTCTAGGTTACTCACCACACAAGAAGGGGTATAAATGCTACTCTCCCACAACAAGTTAATTAATTCTACTACTCCATGGATGTAACCTTTTTCGAAAACCAACCTTTCTATACCAAAATTGGCATTCAGGGGGAGAAGCAAGGAACTGTTGAATCCCAAATTTTGGCTGACTTGGAACCTGAGCAGAATTTAACACCCCAAGTAGCTGCACCAGAAATTGATACTGTGGCTAGACAAATAGCTGAATCAGTAGCAGAACCAGCAGAAGAAGCTGCAACCAGACCCACTAATCAAGGGAGCAAGGAACTGCGGGTCTTCATAAGGAAGAAGAAAACTCGAAGGGAGGAAGAAATCTGCACATCTCCAAGGCTCAACCAAAATTCTGACCAAAATTCAGAACCACCTGAAATTCACCAAGGTAACACACTTCCTGAGCCTAACTCTAATTTAATGGATGATGATTGTAATGAAAATGAGGATGATCTTGACAAACGAATTGCCTTGAGAAAACGGGTGAGATAGTGTACTCAACAGTCAACACCCAATTGATAAGTACATTTCCTATGGAAAGCTGTCACAGGAATACAGGGCATTTATCACTACTTTTGACAACATAAAACTTCCTCGTGATATACAAGAAGCTGTCCAACAAGCAGAGTAGAAGGCTGCAGTAGAAGAAGAAATCGAAGCACTAAAAAAGAATGGCACATCGAAGTTTGAGGAACTGCCAGAAGGGAAGGAAACGGTTGGGTGCAAATGGATTTTCTCAGTTAAGCATAATGCAGATGGAAGTGTGAATAGATAAAAAGCCCGCTTGGTGGCAAAGGGATTCACCCAATCCTATGGAGTAGACTATGAGGAAACATTTGCACCAGTTGCAAAACTAAACTCAGTTCGAGTCATCTTATCCATAGCAACCAATCTAGATTGGCCCCTTCACCAACTAGACATCAAGAATGCATTCCTAAATGGTGAACTCGAAGAGGAAGTTTACATGAAGATTCACTAGGTCTTGAAACTCCTGCAACAGTTGGCAAGGTATGCAAACTACAAAAATCCCTCTATGGTCTCAAACAATCCCCGCGGGCATGGTTTGAGAGACTAACTCGTGTTGTTAAGAGACATGGATTCACTCAGTGCCAAACTGATCATACAATGTTTGTTAAGCACTCTAGAGATGGGAAAATGGCAATATTTATTGTCTATGTGGACGACGACATCATCTCAGGAGATGATCAAGAAGAAATAGAAGAACTTAAGAGGTTCCTAGCCAAAGAATTCGAAGTCAATGACCTTGGACACATGAAATATTTCCTTGGAATGGAAGTTGCCGAATCCATGCATGGAATCTGTATATCCCAAAGAAAGTATGTGCTGGATTTACTAGAAGAAAGAGGAATGTTGGGACGCAGGCCAGCAGATACCCCCATGAACCTAACTTAAAACTTGCAGCTGAAGGAAGTGCTCCTACTAATAAAGAGAGATACCAAAGATTGGTAGGAAAACTGATTTACCTAACCCACACTAGACCAGATATTGGCCATCCTGTGAGTATGGTAATTCGGTTCATGAATGATCCAACTGAAGATCACATGAAAGCTGTAAACCGGATCCTCCACCAGGAAGAGGACTCCACTTTAAGAAGAACCCGAACAGAAGCGTGGAAATATTCACAGATGCTGACTGGGCTGGTTCGGTGACTGACTGAAAATCAACAAGCGGGTACTGCTCATATGTGTGGGGAAACTTGGTCACTTGGAGAAGCACGAAGTAATCAGTTGTTGCATGAAGTAGCGTAGAAGCTGAATTCAGGTCTATGGCTCATGGTATTTGTGAAAGAATTTGGCTTGCAACGAATGCTTAAGAAACTTGGAGTGTTAACAGATCGCACCATGAGACTGTTTTGTGACAATAAGGCAGCAATCAACATTGCCAAAAACCCAGTCCAGCATGATCGAACCAAGCATGTGGAAATAGACATGCATTCCATAAAGGAGAAATTAGATGATGAGATTGTCAAACTAGAATATACTCCTTCCAATCACCAAACTGCAGACATATTACTAAGGCTCTTCACAAGTCAAGTTATGAGAACCTAAGATCCAAGTAGGGAATTGTTGATATTTATGGAAATCAATCAGAATCGTGATTCTGATATGATTCTGATTGTACAGCTTGTATTAGGAATTAATGTAATTAGAATCTGTCGCATTTATGTTGTTTCCCTTTTCTAGCTATAGCATTTATAGTGAGGATTATTCTCCTGATCTTTAGGCCTAGTTTAATGTACAGATTTATTATCATTGTCCTATTTATACCTACTCATTGTATCAGTTTGATTATCAGTGAAAAGAGATATTCACTTTTCCGCAGGAATGATTGATATCTACTACCCAACTTAAGGGGGAGTGTTGGTTGCCAAATATGGTATGTGAATCAGCCCATTAGTGACTGTTTCCAATATCTTTATATCTTTCCTTTTAGGGCAGCTGTAAATATGTGATTGCTGTATTCAAGGATTCCTGTACATATAATCCCTCCTAATTATAGCATCCAGACTTATTTCCTTGTTAGGCTAGGATTTGATTTGTTTCCTTTCTATTATTAGGATCCTGATTGATGTACGTGTTTTCTATTTAAGCCTTTGTACCTAATCTGATTCAATGAATGAAATCAATATTTCACAGTTTGGTTGTAGTTGTTTTGTTCATAGTCTCACTCCAGGGAAAGACAATCTCACTGCCAAAGCCTTCAAGTGTCTCTTCTTTGGATATTACCATCTTCAAAAAAGGTATCGCTACTACTCTCCTATGTTGGGTCGATATCACGTGTCAGTCGATGTCTTCATCTTTGATCAACAACCCTTCTCATCGTCACTGGTCAATGTCTCTCAGGATAACACTTATTCAAGCATTTTCAAACCAAGGACCTAGGCAAGCTTTGCTATTTCCTAGCGATTGAAGTGGCACAATCTAGACATGGTATTTCATGCCTTGGACATCTTGGAAGAAGCTGGGATGTTAGAATGTAAACCCATTGATACACTGATGGATCCCAATGTCAAGCTTCTACAAGTAGAGGAAGAGCCAATTACAGATCCTACACGTTATCGAAGGTTGGTAGGAAAATTGAATTACCTCACAGTGACAAGACCTGATATCTCTTTTGTTGTGAGCGTGGTCAATCGGTTCTTTGATTCTCCATGTGACACTCATTGGGATGTTGTTGTTCGAATACTCTGGTACATTAAAGGAGCACCTAGAAGAGGCTTACAGTATGAATGGAGATTTGTGGTTATATTATACAGATGTTGACGGGGCAAGTTTTCCCTCATATAGGCATTCTACTTCGGGTTATTGTGTCATTCTAGGAGGAAATCAGATATCATGGACACGCAAGAAGCAAACCGTAGTTATCAAGTCAAGTGCAAAAGCTAAGTATCAGGATTTGTCCTTTTATTAGATTAGTTAAGTATCAAGTGTCAGGTCAAGTGCAAAAGCTAAGTACTAGCTTGAGGGGACTGTAAAATATTTGTATTGATATAGTTGCCTTGTTTTGTACATAAGTCAAAATCAACTAAGATCAGGATTTGTCCTTTTATTAGATTAGGATTAGATTAGGATGGCATATCATTGTAATTAAAGTCAAGTCTATTTGCCTTGTGTGATCCGTTGAAGACACACAATTCAGCTTATTTGCCTTATTTTCAAGTCAACTATTTGACGAGTTCTGTTAAAAGTCGAACAAGTACACAAAATAGGACTAGAAGTTCATTCAACAAAAGTTGATACTTGGAAGACTTCTTGAAGTAGTGAATGTCACGAGAGAATACATGGGAAAGAAAGTTGAACAAACATCCATATTCGACAAAACGAATTGGAGAAATTGAAAATTCTTTACGTTTTTTTGGATCAAATGTTTGTTAATCGACTTGACACCAAAACTAGTGAAGTATCAAGTGCTGCTAGCTTCATATGCATTTGACGAAGCGAAAAAGTCAAAATAAGATTGAATGCAAGTTAATCGACTACATGCTGACAATTAGGAAGATTTTAGAAGATGTTAGTTGAAGAGCAATTGACAAGGTAAACGCTTCAAAAGACTCCAGAAGTTGGAAGTTGGAATGAATTGACAAAATGATGGGCAGTTGACAATTCAAATTCAAAGAGCTGGCAGTTCCAAAAAAGTTCAAATTGAAATTCAAGTCTCAAGGTAGTTTTCAGTAGTTAGGCCTTTCTAAATAAATAAACAAGTGTATATCTGCATGTACGGAACATGTCTAATAGGTATCAGATGTTAGGAATTAAGAAGTTACATGTTGTTTCTATTGGAAACCACACATAGCTTAGGAAATACATCTACCGTTCACGATACCTTGGGAAGTAGCAATCATAATTTATTAGATTCATGTATTTTCCAGTTCAAGCACTTAGGGAATAGCCATCTTATTTATTGCTCCAGTGAATTCAAGTTGTAATTAATATTCCAAGTGTATATAAGAAAACACAATTTGTTGTGTGGATTAACACAAGCAATTTAGAAAATTCTTGTTTTCCTTTCAATTTGGTATTGGAGCTCCCAACCCTGGGAGTCTCTTTTTCGTTCCTCAGCGTTAATTAGTGAGTGACCTTTGGTGCCTTGAATTCATCACAGGTTTGTTCCTCATTTTTGTTCTGTAATCATCTTCCTAACAGTACCATCCACTTTTTGACCTAGTCTTTAGATTGACCTTCTCACCAAAAACCAACCACCACTTAAACTTCCGACCAGCCTAACCCGGAAGCCCCACCTCCGGAAACCGCCGCATGCGTCTATCCCTATCGGCGTGTGGGCACCACGTGCCACCTTCCCGGCCATCGTTCAACACCAACCTAGTCCCATTATGCTCATTGGACCTGTTTCACCTATCAGAAGCTTTAGCACCTATCTTGGTCGTGGACCTTCCTACAAACCCTAACCTAGCATTTCCTATCTCGATCATTGTACTTCTGTGATTACGTTAGATAAGGTGTCAACAGTCTCACAACCAACACCCTTGCGACTCTTAATAAAGATGAATTGATGTGCCTACGGACACTACTTTATTCTCTTAGTAAGCCCTCTGAAAATTTGTTCTCCAGCAATGCCTGGTAAGAATTCATGTACCCTATTCCTTAATGCTACTAGTATTTTGACCGAGGATTCTTGTATTATTGATTCTAATGCCACTGATCGCATGACCTCTTGCACTTTCCAATTTTCATCGTAGCTCCATAGCCACTTCAACTCTCAGACCAAAGCGCGAAGTACTCAATTGCGTGCCGAAATTCACCATATGGTGATGGGAGATAGAACGATTTTTGAGTATCTTCTTCGCATCAAGGCGATTGTGGATGCATTGATCTCGATTGGTAATCTTGTCATGCACCAAGAACATGTTGAGTCAATTCTTGAAGGATTGCCAGAAGAATATCGCATTGTTTTTACCACAACTGAAAGCCATGTTGAGCCCTATTCCATTACAGAGATTGAATCTTTGCTTCTTTCACATGAATCTCGATTAGAAGGTCAAAACCCAAGGTGTCCACGGATGCATTCTCAGTTAATGTTGCTCAAACCGCTTCTTCCACACAATCCTCAACTCAGGTACAATACTCCTCTACACCTCCCCCTCCTTCCAATTTTCCTTCTACTGAGATCTATCAGCAATCTAATGCTGATTTTCACTCTGGAAATGGTTACCGAGGGGGAAGAGGTGGACGTGGCCGTAGTGGTCGAGGTTGGTTTGGTGGTTATGGATCCTGTCAAATCTGCAATAGGAACAACCACACCACTGTTGATTGCTACTATCGCTATGATGATGCTACACAATACAACCCGGGCAGAGGTCAGCATAATGGTAATGGTTCTCAGTTTGTTCAATAACAGCAGGGTGGATTTGGTTCACAATATCACCAAGGCAGAGGGCAGAACTACTATGGCAACTCGAATGGTTATGGCAAAGGTCAGAACTCTGGTCAGGGAAACTTTAATGGCTTTGCACAGTCATCACAAACACCATCTGTACAATTTCATCAAGCTGCACCACTTGCTCAACTCCCTACTCCTCCGCCCCTGCTCTCACTACCTTGGTACACAACCCATTCCACTCAACCCCCTGCTACTCAGCAAGCACCCACTCCTATGGCCATGGTTGCCTCCAACTCTGGTTCAGATCCTAATGTTTGGTATGCGGATAGTGGAGCAACACATCACATCACTGTTGACCCAACAAACTTGAGCAATCAGACAGATCAATGTGGCTCCAACCACATCTATATGGGTAACGGTTTTGGTCTCAAAATTCATGTTGTTGGTACTACAACTGTTACATCTTCTTTTGATAGCACTGTTCATCTTAAAATTAATGATTTACTCTATGTCCCAACTATCACCAAAAACCTGTTAAGTGTCAGTAAGTTCTCCCATGATAACAATGTTTTCTTTGAGTTTCATCCTCATGTTTGCTATGTTAAATCCCAGGACAATAGAAGGCTTCTCCTAGAAGGGTCTATCACCTCTGATGGTCTATATGTTTTCTCCAACTTCCCATAGCTGCCAAGCAAGCTTCAGTAGCTGCCTCTAGTCTCTGTAGTCTTCCTATCTGCTTAAGTGCCTCTTGTAACTCTTCAATTCCAAAGAATGTTTTGTCCAGTTCTGTTTGTAATAACACTAGTTCTAGCTGCAATGTTCCTAAGGATAGTGCTCAGTGTAATAAAGTGCCATTATCCCATTTTGTGTGACACTGTATGCTAGGGCATGCCAATGACAATGCTGCAAAACAGATTTTACAACAATGTAATGTTCCTCATATTAATAAACAAGTGTTTGACTTTCGCACTGCTTGTTGCCTAGGAAAATCAAAAAGACTACCTTCCCAACCCTCACACACCACTTACTCTACACCCTTTGAACTTTTGTTTCTTGATTTGTGGGGTCCAGCCCCTATTATATCATCCACAGGTACTCTTACTACCTATCTATTGTAGATGCTTGTTCCAAGTTCACTTGGCTTTTTCTCCTAAAACAAAAATAACTTGTTAAGGTGCAATTTCAAGCCTCCATTAAAGCTGTTCAAACTGATTGGGGAGGGAGTTTCGCCCCTTCACCAAGTTTCTCACTGCATTAGGCATTCATCACAGAGTTATTTGCCCCCACACTCACCATCAGAGTGGGAGTGTAAAGAGAAAGCATAGGCACATTGTGGAGACAGGCCTTGCTCTCCTTGCTCAAGCCTCACTCCCAATGAAATTTTGGGATCATGCCTTTCAAACTGCAACTTACCTCATAAACCAATTGCCCACTCACTCCTACACTTCACAATCAAACTCCTTTCTCCATCCTCTATAACATTGTTCCTAACTACTCCTTCCTTAGGGTCTTTGGGTGTGCTTGCTACCCATGCCTTAGACCCTACAATAAAAATAAACTAGAATTTAGGTCATGTGAGTGCACATTTTTAGGGTACTCCTCCACTCATAAAGGGTAAAAGTGCCTCTCCATAGAAGGAAGACTGTATATCTCCAAAGATGTACAGTTCAATGAACATCTCTTTCCCTTTGCTATTGCTACCCCACACACACCAGCTGTGCAACCTGCCTCCCAACCTGATATCACATGCCTTATGCCTCTCACAGTTGTCCAGCAACCCTGGTACAACACTGACACTGTCTCTAGTAACAACTCAGCTTCTTCTGTCAGCTCTATCCTCACAGTGCTCAAACTTTCCCAGTTTTTGGCACTGCTGCCAGCTCCTCTCCCAGTCCTTTGAGTTCTGCCTCTACTAGTCCAGTATCTGTCCCTCAGGGTCCTGTCCCTTGCTATAACCCTGTCCCACCAGCTCAGCCCCTCACTATAGTTCCTCCATCTCCATCTCTCACTCATTCTTCTTCAGACACCTCTTCCTAACTTAACCTACATTCTAGTCTCACACCCACCAACACTCATCCTATGATCACTATGTCTAAGGTTTCGGTGCTAAATAAGGGAGCTCCTACAGTGTTGCTAACACATGTGGAACCCACCTCTCCAAAAGAGGCCTTAACTGTTCCCAAATGGAAAGAAGCCATGCAACTAGAATATGATGCTCTAATGGCAAACCACACCTGGACATTGGTTCCTCTGCCTCCCAACAGGCAGGCCATTAGCTGCAAGTGGGTATTCCGGATCAAAGAAAATTTTGATGGAACTATCAACAAATACAAAGCTAGGCTTGTTGCAAAGGGGTTTCATCAAAAACATGACTGTGACTATACTGAAACTTTCAGTCCAGTGGTTAAACCAGTCACCGTTCGAGTGTTTCTCACCTTGGCAGTCACTCACAATTGGTCCATACATCAGCTTGATGTTAATAATGCTTTCCTCAATGGTGTTTTGGAGGAAGAAGTATACATGGATCAGCCAGTTGGCTTTCAAAGCCAACAACCGGGCCTAGTATGCAAGCTCAACAAGGCCATATATGGCCTCAAGTAGGCCCCAAGGGCTTGGTTTGAAAGGCTAACCAAGGCCCTGGTTCAGTTTGGCTTTCAGTCAAGCAACTGTGACCCTTCTCTGTTCATTCACAGCAAGTCAAGCCATTATACCTATGTGTTAGTCTATGTAGATGATATAATTGTAACTGGCTCATCCTCTCAGAGAATTACAGAGCATATCTCCAAATTGAATGCTGAGTTTTGCTCTAAAACAACTAGGGGAACTTGATTACTTTCTTGGTATAGAAGTGAAGAAATTGCACAATGGTGATCTTATTCTCTCTCAAACCAAATACATTAAAGATCTCTTGACCAAAGCTCACATGGCAGAAGCAAAGAGTATGCCCACACCCATGATTAGTAACTGCAAACTCACCAAAACTGGAGCCAACTACATGGAGGACCCTACTTTCTACAGGTCTATAGTGGGGGCACTCCAATATGCTACAATTACTAGGCCTGAAATCTGCTTCAGTGTAAGCAAGGTGTGTCAGTTTTTGTCTCAACCGTTGGAGGAGCATTGGAAAGCAATAAAACGAATTCTAAGATACCTCCAAGGGACTTCTACACATGGCCTTATACTCAGACCAGCACCTAAAACAAAACCCTCACCCTACAGGCCTTCAGTGATGCGGATTGGGCAGCAGACCTAGATGATAGAAAGTCAACTTCTGGTTCATGTGTCTACCTAGGGCCAAATCTTGTGTCATGGTGGTCGAGAGAACAACCCTAGTGGCCAGGTCTAGCACAGAGGCCGAGTACAGAAGCCTTGCTGCCACTACCACGGAGGTCCTTTGGCTCCAGTCTCTGCTCAAAGAGCTCAAGGTTGACACCCTGCAAGCAGTAATATGGTGATGCGAACCCAAAGCCCATTAATTTCCCTAATGTGTATGTCATGAAACATATAAGGTGCAGGGCACCTGATCAGAGCAAGGGGGAGGGAATTGTAACTAATTCTGCCTAGCTGGCAGAGAGAGAAAGAGTGAGAGAATGTGCATGTGCAGGTATAAGTTGAGAGGGGGAGCATAAAAACAATCAGGCTGGAATTGGGCTGGGTATTTAGGAGAGAGAGACACTCTTTAATTTGTCTCACTATCATTTCTTTTCTCTGTAATTCCTTCTATTATCACCCTGATAACAGTTTGGATCTTCATAAATAATACAAATACACTTAGTTTCCTTTCCTAATATTTCTGGTACCTATCAATTGGTATCAAAGCTCACGATTCCTAGAGCTTTTGCTGGTCCTCACACACACTACAATGGAGTCTAGAGTGGAGAATTTGGAAAGATGCTTGCTGGAATGGAGGAAGGAAAGACAAACTCGGGTTGAAGAGATCAAGCAACTCTAGGAAAGGAGGAAGGGAGAATACTTCAGATGTGGATGTCGACGTGATCATGCTCCAAGTCGCCGCTATGTGAAAGAAGGAAGAGTGGATCCAACCGCAGTGAAGAGAAATCAATTACACCCACTCGACAATAGTGAAATCAACACTAGTAGAAGGGGTGCAGAATTTAAACAGCAAACCAAAGAAGAAATTGACGAGGGAACATGGGAACTGTGTCGTCCTTGTGATGAGAGGTACTCTTCAAATCATGTATGTCCTTACAAACAACTCCATGTGGTCACAGAGGAAAGGGAATATGAAGAACTGGGTCGTGAGCAACAAAATGAAGAAGGGGAGAATATAGAGCTGGACAACCTGCATCACACTGCTATGGATCGCGCAATAGTGGAGAAAAATGAAGAAAAAATGGGTAAGGAAGGTCTGATTGCTGCGGGTAAAACCAGTGTTTCAATGGAGAAAGGCGTTGATCCATTACATCACAATCGTGGATGGAAGGAGAAAGAACATGAGTTGTTCCACTGCCATCAACTCCTCAGGCCAACAAAGGTGGGAGACAAAAGGGTGGGTGGTGACTGGCTTTCGAGAACGTTAGGTGAATGCAGCAGAGGTGTCCAAGGGTGCTGCGTTGGTGGTGGGGTGGGAGGAAGGATAGGCGGAGACTTAGGCGGTGGTAGTGATGGACGCTGTGAGGGAGGTGGTCGAGGTAGTTTGGTGGCGACGATGGTCGGTGGTGAGCTAGTAGCGACGCCGGATCTGCCGGAGCATAACACCTCCATGCCGGAGGTTGGGTCATCAACAAGAGCCGGAGTTGGGGATCCATACGTGCAAACCAAACTGCGACCGCCGGAGCCGCCGGATCGGGACACGTCGACGGAGAAGAATGGGTCATGGGCAGCGGCGGAGATGAGGCCGTCACTGTTCGAACCTCCATGGCCACTAACGGCTGACAGCAAAAGGAGGAAGGAGAAACAGAGTCAGAAAAGGGCAAGACTGGAATTACAAAGAATGAGTAAGTATTTTAACCTAATGGGCTTGGCCGAACTTGATAAAGGCAGAACCAGAATTTTGGAGTTTATAACTCATCTAAGAATTAGAGAGAATGAGGCAGAAAAAACAAAGTTGGGATTTGGGCCTAACATTACATGTATATGGCCCATTAAGAGTGGTTTTACTGCTGATGCTATTACTACCCATGCAGCTTTGTTAATGCAGCAACTATTAGACGAGCATTCCAATTGGGCTAGGTTTGTGACGTGGGTCGCATTGGGGGTAGCCTTAATTGGTACAAATACTCAAGCGGTGGTGGGTATTTTGCTTCCAAGACTTAGCTCAAAAATTCTTCACAAAGTATTCTTGCACTTTGCCTCTGTGTTAGTGCAGTCATGGAAGATTAATCCCCATAAGAAAGGCCAGAATGATAGAAATGGAAAACAGGATAAATCAGTGTTAGTTGATAAGGCTTCATCAAATGATATCAATGACCAACAAATTGAAGATAATGCTTTACAAGTTGAGAGACAGTGGGCTGCTCTAGATGATGGAGTCTTAGAAAAATCAATTGCATTAAAGAAGCAACCCAAGGTTAATCATGAAGAGGTTGGTCTTGATAATCGTAACGATCCCAACAATTCAAAGCTACCCAATGATCAAGCACCAACCACCACTTTACAAGTTGTATTGGATTATGCCTGTGACTATGGTGGTGCAGACTGTGCTCCAACTCAACCAAGTGGAAACGGTTACAACCCAAACTCTATCTGTGACCTTGCTTCTTATGCCTTCAGTAAGTATCATCAAAAGAATCATGTTCCAAATAGCTGCAATTTTGGGAAAGGCCCGGTATCACGTGGAGGCCAATTAGTGAACCTTGTTGGGTCAAGTTTAGTAGTTTTTGGTGGATAAGATGCAATGAGGACTCTCTGGAATGATGTGCATATTTTTGACTTGGAAACCTTGACATGGGATGAAATTGATGCTATTGGGGTGCCTCTTTCTCCAAGATCTGACCATACTGCTGCTGTACATGTGGAGCCATACTTTCTTATCTTTGGTGGAAGTTCTTATACTCTATCCATGGCTCGGTCACTATGCTTCAAGGAGTGGGACCCGGGTGGAGTTCTTGACGGTACAAGCCAGTCAAGCATAAAGAGAAACACCACCAAAATGCCATATGCAGCTTTATCTCAAAATCATGGAGCTGCTGCTATTTTCCAGATTTTCCAGAAACTGAATATTACAATATTTGTAAGAAAGGATGTGAAGAGAGGAAAAAATGCTTTGTGAAGGCAAGATTGGGTGAGGGTCAACTCCAGAATCAAGGTCGAAGTCAAAGAATGGGGTTTCAAGCCAACACACTCTAGGCAATGGGATCCTAGTGGGAATTACTATGCGGCCTGCATAAGTTGGTCATTGTGCTTCCAGCTGTGGGACCCTGGAGGAAGACTTTTTGATGGCTGCTTCTTGTACCTTCACCTTGAGGGCAAGGTGAATTTTGAAGGAGGGAGATTTGATGCGAACCCAATGCCCATTAATTTCCCTAATGTGTATGTCACGAAACATATAAGGTGCAGGGCACCTGATCAGAGCAAAGGGGAGGGAATTGTAACTAATTCTGCCTAGCTGGCAGAGAGAGAAAGAGTGAGAATGTGCATGTGCTGATGTAGGGTGAGTGAGGTATAAGTTGAGAGGGGGGCATAGAAACAATCAGGCTGGAATTGGGCTGGGTATTTAGGAGAGAGAGACACTCTTTAATTTGTCTCACTATCATTTCTTTTCTCTGTAATTCCTTCTGTTATCACCCTGATAACAGTTTGGATCTTCATAAATAATACAAATACACTTAGTTTCCTTTCCTAATATTTCTGGTACCTATCATATGGTGTGATAATCTGAGCACTGTTTCTCTCTCCCATAACCCAGTGCTCCACTCCAGAACAAAGCACATGGAACTAGATCTCTTCTTTGTTAATGAGTCATCAACAAGTCTCTCTCGGTCTGCCACATCCCTGGTTTGGATCAGGTTGCAAACCTTCTCACAAAACCATTATCTCAGTCCCGATTTGAACAACTGAGAAACAACCTTGATGTTCTTGACAAACTTCATGTTGTAAACCCACCTTGAGTTCATAAAGGGGTATATCAGTGTTGTAGTATTGCAATAATGTTGTAAACCCGCCTTTGGTTTATAAGGGGGAATATTAGAGTATGTGCGTGTTATCCTAGTGTTGGGCACACTGGATTACTGACTCTGCTGAGTCAGCTAGACTGTTAGCAGTTAGTTACAGGTCAGTTTCAGGTAGTTAGGCCTTGGCTTCTCAAGGACTCTACCGATCATACTATATATATATGATCTCTCTGTACTAGCATAATCAAGTTTCTAATACACAAGAATATTCAGTTTCCTCAACCACTCTTCTCTCTGTGAAATAATAAAAGACACAAGTATTCCTGAATAGCTTGAGTGATTAGCACTCAGCATACTTGGTATTTATATACACTCCATAATCAATTTACATGTTATGATTACAAGGGGATTAAATACTAGTGCAGCCCCCTAAACAACCTAAATACATGAATGAATTAAACTAGTGTACATGAATCTAAAGATACATGAATCTAAGCCTTAAATGCTACTATTTCCAACACTCCCCCTCAAGCTGGTGAATAGGTATTTTCCATTCCCAGCTTGGATACAATTCGTTCAAAAATCGAGCTGCTCAACCCTTTGGTGAGAATATCCGCAAGTTGTCCTTGTGAGGGAACATATGGGGTGCAAATCAAACCACTATCGAGTTTCTCCTTAATGAAATGCCTATCAACCTCAATATGCTTGGTTCGATCATGCTGAACTGGATTATGTGCTATACTGATTGCTGACTTATTATCACAGTAGAGCTTCATAGGTCCTTCCCATTTAATCTTCAAATCTTCCAAAATAATTTTTAGCCAAAGTAATTCACAAATGCCTTGTGCCATAGCTCGAAATTCAGCTTCGGCACTAGAACGCGCAACCACACTTTGTTTTTTACTTCTCCAAGACACAAGATTTCCTCCAAGAAAGGTACAATATCCTGTAGTAGATCTTCTATCAACAATTGACCCCGCATAGTCAGCATCAGTGTAGGCCTCAAGTGTTGTATTCCTATTTCTTTTGAATAAAATCCCTCTTCCTGGGGTTCCCTTGAGATATTGCAAGATCCTATGAGCTGCCTGTAAATGAACTTCCCTCGGACTATGCATGAATTGGCTAACCAAACTTACAGCATACGCAATATCTGGCCTGGTGTGAGACAAGTAAATTAACCTCCCTACCAAGCGCTGATACATTTCTTTGTCCACTATAGCATCTTCTTCAGCATTTCCTAATTTTATATTCGGATCCATAGCAGTACTCGTGGGTTTACATGCTGTTTTCCCTGTCTCCTTGAGTAAATCTACAATATATTTTTGCTGAGATATAAAAATGCCTTTCTTTGAGTGTGCCACCTCAATTCCCAGAAAGTACTTCAGCTTTCCAAGAGTTTTTATTTCAAACTCTTTAGCCAACCACTGACTTAAGACTTGTTGCTCCTTCCAATCATCTCCGGTCACGATGATGTCATCCACATATACTAACAACACCGTTACTCCCCCTGATGCTGAGTGCTTGATGAACAAGGTATGATCTCCTTGACTTTGCTTGTACCCCAAAGCTGTCATAACCTTACTGACTCTTCCAAACCATGCCCGAGGTGATTGTTTCAGGCCATATAATGCCTTTTTCAACTTGCAAACTGTATTGGTAGCTATATTTTTATCATACCCTGGCGATACCTGCATATAGATTTCCTCCTCAAGTTCCCCATGTAAAAAAGCATTCTTCACATCGAATTGTTGTAATTCCCAACCATAATTGGCAGCAAGAGACAAAATTACCCTGACTGTATTCATCTTTGCAACAGGAGCAAATGTCTCTGAATAGTCAATTCCATAGGTTTGTGTGAACCCTTTGGCAACCAACCTGGCTTTGTATCTTTCAATCGATCCGTCAGCCTTATATTTTACTGTATACACCCATTTGCATCCAACCGCTCTCTTCTCTTCTGGTAAAGTCACTAACTCCCAAGTTCCATTCTTCTTCAAAGCCTCCATCTCTGCATTCATGGCTTGCTTCCATTTGTCATCGGACAATGCCTCAGAAACACTAGTGGGTATGGAAGTAGTGTTTAGGTTTGTAAGGAAGGCTCTATGGGTAGGTGAGAATTTTTTAAATGAGAGGTAGTTTGAAAGGGGATATACTGGTTGTTTGGTGCATTTTCTGGTTCCTTTTCTGATGGCAATTGGGAGGTCTAGATCATCATCTGTTGCTTGGGCTATCATTTTATCCTCATTCAAAGGAGTCGAATTGGGCTCTTGAACGTGTGTTGATTTAGGAATGTCCTTTGACTTTCTTGTGAAAACTTGATTCTTTCCCCATCTGACATCCACTTCTGGCCCAGGTTCAATTGATGGGTCTGACTCAGCTTCAGGTTGAGTTTCAGGCCTAGACACAAGTGTATTTGACTCAAGACTAGGAAGATCAAGTGTTTCAAGTTCAATTGATGGGTCTGATTCAGCTTCAGGTGGAGTTTCAGGTCTAGACACAAGTTTATTTGACTCAAGACTAGGAAGATCAAGTGTTTCAAACTTATCTTCCCTGAGATTCCCCCCCTGAAGATAAGGTTGAAAAAAATAAGCTTCCTCTTCATGAAAAGTTACATCCCGCGACACAAAATTTTTTAGATGGAGGATGGTAACACTTATATCCCTTCTGAGTGGAGGAATAACCAACAAAAACGCATCTTAAGGCTCTAGGATCCAGTTTTCCCCTATCTTGACTATGAATATGAACAAAAGACACACACCCAAAGATACGAGGTTTAAGATGATTCGTGGCTGACAAATTTGGATAGAATGATGAAAGGACATCTATTGGACTCTTGAACCCTAAGACTCTAGAGGGTAATCGATTAATGAGATAGGTGGCTGTGAGAACTGCTTCCCCCCAGAATTTTTTGGGAACATTTTTCTGAAACAACAGTGCTCGGGTTTGATCTAAAAGATGCCCATTTTTTCTTTCTGCAATCCCATTTTGCTGTGGTGTTTTAACACAAGAGGACTCATGGATAATTCCCTCCTTTTGACAGAAAGAAGTAAGGACATAATTGAAGTATTCTTTGCCATTGTCAGACCTTAGTGTTTTGATGTTCACACCAAATTGATTTTTAATCATGTAGAAAAAATTTGGGAAAACAATACTAACATCAGACTTGTTTTTAAGTAAGAAAATCCAAGTAACCCGGGTACAATCATCTATAAAAGTCACAAACCATCTAGCACCAGACACAGTTGGAACAGCAGAGGGACCCCAAACATCCGTATGAATAAGATAGAAAGGAAAAGTGCTTCTTTTATTGCTTGAGGGAAAAGGTAGACGCTTGTGTTTTGCAAGCTCACACACCTCACAATGAAGACTCTCAACATCTACCTTAGTAAACAGATATGGAAATAAAATTTTAATGACTCCAAAAGAAGGGTGACCTAATCGACAATGGAAAAGAAGTATTTTTTCTTTATTAGAAAGAACTGACTCTGACATGAATGAGTGTGACAAGTGGTTTTTTGTCGACAGACCTGATTCTTCAAGATAGTAAAGGCCATTCCCTTCTCTGGCACGTCCAATCGTCCTCCCCGACCCCTTGTCTTGAAATACACAACAATCGTTGTGGAAAATCACATTACAGGATAAATCTTTGGTAAGTTTTTGTATAGAGACAAGGTTTGTGGATAGTTTTGGGACGTGGAGGACATTTTTTAAGGTTATGGAGGAATTTAGTTGAATGTTTCCTAGGCCGGCTACAGTTACAAGGGTACCATCTGCAGTGATAATTTTCTTAATACTGGGACAGGGTGAATACGTGGAGAATTGGGTAGAAAAAGGTGTCATATGGTCGATGGCTCCAGAGTCTAATATCCAGAATGAAGTAGATGGTGTTTTTGAGGCATTAAATCCAAATGAAAAAGGAAGCTTACCTGAATACACCACGGAACAATTACCTGATGGTTTCTCAAGACAGCGGAGTAAAGCCCTCATCCTTTCTATCTCCTTCTGGTTGACTAGGTTTACCATCCCTTCACTGCTTGACATGGCAGAACCGAAAAAAACACCAAATAGAAGGACAAACACCAAGCACTGTTCTGTGCAAATAGAGATCCAAAAAAGAGGAGTCCAATCCAGAAAAGAACCCCCAAAACAGGTCCAGGAGGCGCCGGCGATCTGTTCTGTGCAAGTGGCGTCGCAAAAGGAGGTCCAGAAGGTGGCGCGTGGACAACATGCGCCGGAGATGCAGTACGCTTGAGGAGGCGCGTGAGGGAGCGTGAGGGAGTTTCCGGCAACTTCCTTCTGGGTTTTGGCCGATCTCTGAACTGCGATCTTTCTGGTGTAGTTTCGGGCTGAAAAGCGGCGGTCAGCGGCGGTCAACAGTATTCTGATGGCACAATGAAGGTGCCAGAACAGAGTTCTAAGAAGGGTTGCAATGAAGGCAACCAAGTGCGGAAGCAGAGCCCCCTAGATCGGGAGCTCGGATACCATGTGAAATAATAAAAGACACAAGTATTCCTGAATAGCTTGAGTGATTAGCACTCAGCATACTTGGTATTTATATACACTCCATAATCAATTTACATGTTATGATTACAAGGGGATTAAATGCTAGTGCAGCCCCCTAAACAACCTAAATACATGAATGAATTAAACTAGTGTACATGAATCTAAAGATACATGAATCTAAGCCTTAAATGCTACTATTTCCAACACTCTCTTTTCTTCTCTCATCACCATAGCTGGCATTCTAACACTAGTAATTAACACTGAGTATATTATATATAATGAATCCTTGTGTGGTCATTTGAAGACACACAATTCAGTTATATTTCTCTTATTTTCAAGTAAGCCAATGTTAGAAACTTTAGGGTTTGGAGTGAAACGGGAGAATGACGGCAGAAAACTAAATATGATATAATATGATAAGAGGATGTATTACACACTAATACAATAACCTAAGACACCAATTTAAACTACTAATTAGGTCAAGTATTAGTACTACTAAGTTCAAGACAAGACCAAGCCCGAACCTACAACTAGTAAGACTATAAACCAAACAATGTTGTGAAAATCGAGATCCTGACGAGGATCGGGAGGGGGATGAAAGAACATAACTCGAAGGATCGTAACAAGGATCGTAAGATCCTAACTAAAGTACAAAATTATACTTATATTAAACAATGTAGATAAGGAAAAGAACCCTTTGGATGACAACATTAAACTAACTTCAATTGACAATCTATAATCATATTTCATAAGAAACCAAATCCAATACATAACACACAACTCAAAAGTTCATAAACATAACTCAACTGAAACTCCATGCTGCCATGCTACATCTGTCCTCATCCCGGCAACTTTCAGATTTTTCTTGCCACTCCCATTAGCTTCAATCCGATTACTACTACTAGCAGGAGCATTTGAAGACATTGTAGTCTTTTCAAGTCAGAACAGAACAGAACAAAGAGATGAAGAACAAAACGTGTCTGAGAGATGAAGAACAAAACAGAGACAGTCGTCAGAAGGGGCGGCGCGTCTGAGAGAGGAAGAAGAAGAATAAGGCGGTGAGTGTTTGGCTGAGAGAGGGAAGAAAGTTTCGAACTTCGATTTGCAGTAGTAAAACAGGGTATGATATGTGAACGACGTTTAAATTAGGTTTTTTTTACTGTTACGGGTTTAAAAACTAATTGGGTTTTAAAAAACCCGTTTTTTTGAAACGGGTCAAGACGAAAAAAACGAGTCAAAACATAGCCCAGCCTACGTGCGAACGAAATTCAGGATCGGGAGACATGACAAAATCGTCGACCATGCGATTTTTCAGAGAAGATCGAAGATCCTTCAACGACCCCAGTTGGCTCTGATCTTTCATGCAAGTTAGCTCGCTCAAGCCTCCAAAAATCGTACAATCGCACGATCTTGCGATTTAGCACGCGATCTTACCAACACTGAAACCAAATATCTTCTAACACACCCCCTCAAGCATTTACAAGTAGCAAACCTGTAAATTAAAAACAAAAGCTCCACCAACAATCAAAACTCCACCGATCTCATCAAATTACTAAGAAAACTAGGGCAGATTCTACCTCGCACCCCATTAACTGATGGTGCATCATGAACCTCAAAAATCAACCATTGATATATAATTAAAATATTTTAATGGTCAAATTTATTTACTGTCTACCTCCTTTTAATTAAAAGGAGGCACAGTCGGTTTGTCTGTAGACGCGGTCGTGTCTTCTGATTTTTTGGTTAAGAATGGTCGTGTCACGTATTGATGACATGACTATGACTTACGATTTTTTTTATGGACACAACCATGATGTATTTAGTCGTGCCTTGAACACACAAATTGTGCTTTGAACATCAAAACATGAACAGTAATAGGTAGCACAGTTCACGACAATTGGTGACGCGGCTTCTCAGATGGAAGCGTGGTGCTGCGGGTTAGCAGTGATAGTGGAGATCGGGGCTACAGAGGGGTGCTGAAGCCAAAACTGGCTTTGATAGCCAGAAGTACAAAAAGAAGCCTGAAGCCAATTTAATGTATACTGCATAACCTAAAGAGTTCAAGGTAGACAGCACTAACCACGGTTTCAGATGGCAAATCCTTGTCACCTTTTCCAGGGGCCTAAAAGCAAATGAAGGAAAAACCATCAGCTAATACAGATTACATAATAAATATGTAACATATAAATTAAGCTTCAAAAAATTATTACCTTCAAATAATCAAACAATATGAGACACTGCACAAGAACATGACGTCGAAAACTTGGATCCTTTAACTGAATCCCACCAACAAATACAAAACAAAAACAAAAACAAAAAACAAGAGGGGATCTTCATTCAAGACATGGATGTCTAAACTGAAAATTGAACATGCATCTTTAGCAGTAGGCACTGAGCATCAAGATTCAAGACCATCAAACTACTTACCTCTAAACCCATTAGTTTACTGCTTGTGAGATATTTTATGCTAAAATTAACTGCCTCTTCCTCCAAATTATTAGCATCTCCCTCTTCATCACTTAAAGGTTGCGCTTCAAATGTATTCAGTACAACCTTTTATCCAACAAAAATTCTCATGTAAAAAGCCAGGAAGAACAGAAGCAATTTGATAATAGAGGAAAAATGCCTACACACAAGCAGACAAGAAACAATGAAATAAAGGATTACCGACAAACTGGACTTGAATTTCTGCCACTTAGCTGGAGCATGATTTATAGAAGTAGGGTTCGAAAAATATTCCTGCATAAAATGGAATAAGAATGATCAAATATACTCGTTTTAAGATTAATTTATTAAAAAGAAGAAGACAAAACTCTATATCCTGCGTCACATAGTCTAAGTGGTATAACTCTGGGTTTGATAGGTAGAACCAATCATGAGAAATTTTGCCATGTAAAGACACATCAAGAAACAATGTACGTCATCACTTGTTTAATTTTGAAAAAAAAAAAAATTCAAGCAATCAATTTTATTGTTGTCTCTATTAGAGAGTACTTACCCTAAGAAGAACCGTTTTGTAAATTTCTTACAGACACATGGAGCACCCTTGAATTTAAGATTTTTGTCTAGATAAAAGGATAATTTATTGAAGAAGCTGAGAAAAACATAAAATAGAATCAGGAATTCTACTAACAGCAACAACAAAAGAATAAAACGAAATGAAATGAGAAAATATGCAAGCATAAGGTTAAAGGAGCTCTCCAGAGTCCAGACCCTTTGAATGCACAACATACAAACCCTTTAAACAAGAATGGCGCATAAACCCACAACGAAGCACACACAAAGAATCCAATGCCAATATGATTTACAGGTAAAGACAGTTAACTGAAAATTCTGGCATTCTGCTCAACCCAAATTCACCACAAGCTTGAAAAGAGAGCACAGCTCCACAACACCTTTGCCTCTTTCTATCACCCAAAGCCTCAAAAGCAGAGGAAAAATCTCGAGTTGAAGATTTTATAAGAAAAAAATCACCAGCTGTAGCACAATTCCGATTCTCTCCAAACAATAGTAACCACCCTTTTTGCCTTCACCTTCCTCTTCAGTTTTCTCCTTTTCTTCTGCCATCTCGTTTGGAATCTGACTTCCTTGGTCCATTCCTCTTCAAGTCTTCGTTGAAGATTGAATGAACTTTGAGCCGCCAATGGTTCCGATTCCTCATCCCTGTCTCAGCATGGCAGATTCGGATCAAACTCAAGCGGTAATCGCTTGAGCATGGCCTTCGCAAACGTTCCCCAAGTTACCTGAGGTTTGCTCAACCTCCACCAAAGCCACCAGCTGAGAGCACAACCTCTAAGAGCCTTCACAGCCTTCGGTAGCTTCTTTGCGTCAGGTGTTCCTGCTGCACCAAAGTACTCCTCCACCTTAATCAACCACCAATATGCTTCTTCTCCTTCAAACTCCGGAACCTTCAAAGATCTGCCCCAAAGAATCTCTATTCTTTTCTCCATCTTGTCAGTGCTCATCCTCTTCTGTCTGTGCCAACTACCTTCATCCAAGGCTTAAGATCTCCTTCAACTCCTCCATCGTTTTGCGGAGTGAGTTTCCCGCCATTGTCTTCCCATCTCTTCCACCCAAGCACCCAATCTCTCTAATACCAATTTGTTAGGAACTGAGTATTAATAAGAGAAATAATAGAAATTGATAAGGAGCAAGCTCCAATTACAGAGGAAAGAAGCTAGTACATGCACTGTATAGAAAGACAGAAAAATATCAGAGAAACAATGCTATCTCTGCTCTGTGGCATAGCCATCCCCAAAACCACCCAAATGATCTCATACCCCTCCACCATCCGTCATTCCCCTCATATACACATCCCCTTCCCTCATTCCAGCACCCTCTCTCCAATCTCCTACTGCCACATGTCCATACAGTTATATTCTGCAAAGCAGACTCCTTACTCAGCTTCACAGCTCATTTACCAATCTGCCCTTACTCCCCTTCACATTTCTACGGTTTACCTCAATTGTGGCCCCATCAGAACCATCACAAGAGGACCCAAAGATCGAGAAGCTCGGGGCCGCAAATATGGTTGAGAAGATCAAGGTGGTTGTCATAGGTGGAGATGCAGCAGGGCTTCTCCATTTTCAGAACTCAGACCCAATGGAGGTAACAACAAAAACACTCCAGAAAGATATGGAGCGGAAACCACCGCTGTCAGGGTTGTGTCTGACGACGTGAAGGTGAAGATGGCGCACCACCCATACCTAGTGGCTGGGCATGGGCAGCAATTTCCCTTGGGGACCAGAAAACAATAAGGTTGGAGAAGCTTGGTCAACCCAAGGCCACCGCCTGCCTGCACAGCCAGATCGGGAGGACGATCTGCAGCCACTGGAAGAGAAAATGTTACAGTATCCTTCAATGCCCAGAGAGATGGGGGTTTAGAGCAGCCTGACCAGCCCACCACCGCTGCCTGAATCACCAGATTTGCCGCCACCAGAAGCACCTAACTCACCACCGCTAGAACCACCAAATTTGTTGCCGACGGAACCACCAGATGTGTCGCCATACGATCACCAGACTCACCACCACCAGAACTTCTAGATGCATGGCTGACATAGCAGCCAGCCTCGCTGCCACCAGAACCACCATTTGAGCCACCATAAATTTGGAACAGAGACCTGCATGTGGACAAAGAGAGAGCACCATGGGTGTGGAATAGAGGGCTGAGTAAGAAAAAAGAGAGAAGAGAAGAATTAGACCAAATGGGTCAGGCCCAAAATGGTTTCATGACGAAGGAGGGGTAAATTGGAAATTCCACAACCTAAACTCATTTTTGAACATAAGGGGCCAAGACTCAGTCTATGGAAAAAACCACTAAAATACAAAATGGGCCATATACAATGCTCAATCAGATGGGTGAAGTTGTCTTCCAGCAGCCAAAGAATGCATTCATGGCCCATCCAGTGGGACCTATGTTCTTAGTTGATTTGGATGTAATCTTCCATTGTCTCAGCCAGAATTTGTGATGGGATATCACTCAGTTGCTCACCAGACCACATTGATCAGGCTTTCAACATATGGTTATTTCACCAAAAGGTTCCAAATAATTCAAGCAACCTACAATATAAGGACAAACGGCAGCCAGTGTAAGCTACTACAACACTAGTTTATAAAATGCTGTCTTACAGATTTATGGAAATTTTTATTAATTTGACCTCATTAAGTTTATCTTCCCACATATAGGGCCTGAATTTCTTCTCAGCTTAAATATCAACTTCGGACAGCACTTTACTGCAGGAACACATTGCACCGATCTAATATTTCAGAAAAATGCTCACTTAAGCAGTCCCGTTAGTAACAATAACTAGGTGGACATAGTTGTAAATCAAATAAATTAAATTTGTAGTCACAAAAGGACAAGCATCAAATTATGACACAAAGCAACTGGCATAAGAATTGAAGGACCTTCCTTTACAGACTATCATGAGGCAAGTCATAATTGCAGTTTCTTATTTGATTTAGTTTCAAGAGTATTTATGGCAAAAATTAGATAGCAAAGCAAGCCAAATAAGTAGAGTCAAATAGCAAGACAAGTTTCCACATTAGAAAACGAAACCTACCTGTAAACCCCAGAAAGTCTCGTAAAAATTGAAATCAATACAAATGCCTAAAAGTAAGGAAAAAGAAATTATTAGCTGGAATCAAATAATTAATCTTATTTAAGTACTTATGCAAATAAGAATGTAATAAGAAAAGATAATATGCAAGTATGTACCTTCCGGGGGTTCTTTCTCATATTTTGTTTCATTTGATGTGTTAAAAACTCCTTTGATATTTAAGGCTGCAAAAGTTTACCAAAAGCATCAAAGTGACAAGGTACTTGAGAAAAAGAAAACAAAACCAAATGTGAAGATAGGCTCGAAAAGTTGAACCTGATCGCTCTGACAATGGGAAAAAATGAGCTAGAAACATGAGAATTCTTCCGCAAAATACCACATCATTTGCCTACAACATCAAAACCAACACATCAAATTATGGTTACTGTCAAAAGAGAAGTCGAGTAGACAAAGGGACACAATATTTCTGAATGTACTTGCTTGTGTTATGCACTCGGCAGAAAATATATTGATATGTGATTTACAGAGGAACTAACATTCTAAATACAATTTACAGTGTAAAACTGTTAATATGGACGGTGCACCTATTCCACTTCTGACTCCTAGGGAAGAGAAGTCATTAACTCTTAACTAATGCTACTATTTCCAACACTCCCCCTCAAGCTGGAGAATAGGAGTTTTCTACTCCCAGCTTAAAAACAATTCTCTCAAAATCTGCATTGCACAATCCTTTGGTAAGAATGTCTGCAAGTTAGCCTTGTAAAGGTACAAATGGAGTACAAATTAGACCACAATCAAGCTTCTCCTTGATAAAATGCCTATCCACCTCAATGTGTTTCGTTCGATCGTGCTGAACAGGATTACGAGCGATGTTGATTGCTGACTTGTTATCACAGTAGAGTTTCATAGGACCACCCCATTTGATTTTTAAGTCTTCTAAAATTATTTTCAGCCAAAGTAGCTCGCAAATACCTTGAGCCATAGCCCGGAACTCAGCTTCAGCACTAAAACGGGCCACAACATTCTGTTTTTTGCTCCTCCAAGTCACTAAATTTCCTCTAAGAAAAGTACAATATCCAGTAGTGGACCTCCTGTCGATTACTGATCCTGCATAGTCAGCATCACTGTAGGCTTCAAGAATTGCATTCCCATTCCTTCTATATAAAATTCCTCTCCCGGGAGTTCCTTTAAGGTTCTATGAGCTACCTGCAAATGAACTTCTCTTAGGCAATGCATAAATTGACTAAAAAAACTTATAGCAAATGCAATATCTGGCCTTGTGTGAGACAAATAAATTAATTTACCAACCAAACATTGGTACATCTCTTAATCCACCACTGCACTCTCCTCTTCATTACCCAATTTAAGGTTCGGTTCGATGGGAGTACTTACAGGTTTACAAGCTGCCTTTCCTGTCTCTTTGAGAAAATCTGTGATATATTTTTGTTGAGATATGAAAATACCTTTCTTTGAATGAGCCACCTCAATTCCCAGAAAGTATTTTAGTCTCCCAAGAGTTTTTATTTCAAATTCCTTTGCTAGATGTCAACTCAAGACTTGTTCTTTCCAATCATCTCCAGTGACAATGATATTATCCACATAGACTAACAACACAGTTACTCCCCCTGAAGTCGAGTGTTTGATGAACAATGTATGATCTCCTTGACTTTGTTTGTATCCTAAGGCGATCATAACCTTAGTGAATCTTCCAAACCATGCTCGGGGTGATTGTTTCAACCCATATAATGCCTTTTTTAGGCTGCAAACAGTATTCGCACTAATATTTTCTCCGTATCCTGATGGTATCTCCATATAAATCTCCTCCTCGAGCTCCCCATTCAAGAAAGTATTTTTCACATCAAACTGCTGCAATTCCCAGCCATAATTGGCAGCAAAAGATAATATTACTCGAACTGTATTCATCTTTGCAGTAGGGGCAAAAGTCTCTGAATAATCAATTCCATAGGTTTGTGTGAAACCTTTGGCTACCAACCTTGTTTTGTACCTCTAAATTGAACCATCGGCATTATACTTCACAGTATACACCCACTTGCAACCAACTGGTTTTTTTCCTTCTGGTAAAGTAACCAATTCCCATGTTTTATTTTTCTCCAATGCCTCCAATTCTATATCCATGGCCTGTTTCTACCTTTTATCAGATAATGCCTCAAAAACACTGGTGGGAATGAAGATATTGTTTAGGTTTACAAGAAAAGTCTTGTGGGTTGTGAGAATTTTTTAAACGAAAGGTAGTCTGCAAAAGGGTATAATGGTTTTCGGTACATTTTCTGGTTCCTTTTCTGTGAGCAATTGGAAGGTTAAGTTCATTTTTAACTATTTCATTATCTTGTAAAGTGATGGAATCAGAATTTGTTACCTGAGGTGTTGGGTCGAACTCTTGAACATGTGTCGATTCAGGAATGACCTTTTGCTTCCTTAGGAACACCCGATTTTTTCCCCATCGTACATCTACTTCAGTTTCAAGTTCAAATGCAGATTCAATTTCAGCTGTAGGTTCAGTTTCAGCTGTAGGTTAAATTTCAGTTGATAAGGATGGGATATTTAACTCAAGGCTAGGCTGAACAAGAGTTTCAAGATGAATTTCCTTATCTTCTCTTAGATCCTCCCCCTAAAGATAAGGTTGAGTGAAATAAGCTTGTTTTTCCTGAAAGGTTACATCTCAAGACACACAGTTTTTTGGAAGGTGGATGGTAACACTTATATCCTTTTTGAGTGGGGGAATACCCAACAAAAACACATTTTAGAGCTCTAGGATCAAGTTTTCCCTTGTCTTCACTATGAACATGGACAAATGAGACACACCCAAAGACTCTTGGTGTAAGATTACTAGAATTGGACACACTGGGAAAAAAGGAGGAAAGAACATACATCCATAGGATTTTTAAACCCCAAGCCTTTAGAGGGTAACCTATTGATGAGATATGTTGTTGTAAGAATTGCTTCCCCCCAAAAAAAATTTGGAACATTTTTGTGAAACAACAGTGCCCGGGTTTGATCTAAAAGATGCCTATTTTTCCTTTCTGCAATCCCATTTTGTTGTGGTGTTTTGACACAAGAAGACTCATGAATTATTCCCTCTTTTTGGCAGAATAGAATAATGTCATGATTAAAATACTCGTTGCCATTATCAGACCTAAGTCTTTTTAAGGTCACACCAAACTGATTTTTAATCATTGAGAAGAAATTCTGAAAAACAATGCTCACTTCAGACTTGTGTTTAAGAAGGAAAATCCAAGTAACCCGAGTACAATCATCAATAAAAGTCACAAACCATCTAGTTCCAGAAACATTTGGAACAGAAGATGGACCCCAAACATCAGAATGAACAAGATGAAAAGGAAATGAGCTTCTTTTAATACTTAATGGAAAAGGTATACGCTTGTGTTTTGCAATTTCACACACATCACAGTGAAAACTCTCAATACTTAAACCAGAAAACAAAGATGGAAACATAACTTTGATAGTTTCAAAAGAAGGGTGTCCTAACCGATAGCGAAAAAGCAAAATCTTTTCCCTTTTTGAGAGTACAGACTCTGACATGAATGATTAAGACAAGTGTTCTTCAAGGTAATAAAGGTCATTCCCTTTTCTAGCACGTCCAATCGTCCTCCCCGATTCCTTGTCCTGAAAAAGACAACAATCACTGTGAAAAACCACTTTACAGGATAAGTCGTTAGTAAGTTTATGTATAAAAGCAAGGTTGGTGGACAGCTTTGGAACATGGAAGGACATTTTTTAAGGTGATGGATGAATTCATTTCAATGTTCCCTATGCCAGCAAAAGTTATAAGAGTACCATCTGTAGTGGCAATTTTCTTATTGCTGGAACATGGAGAATATGTGGAAAAATGTTTAGGTGAGGGTGTCACATGGTCGATGGCTCCAGAGTCTAGAATCCAGAAGAGGCTAGATGTTTTTGAGACATTAAATCCAAATAAAAGTGGAAGCTTACCTGAATACGCCACAGTACAAACCTAATGATTTCTCTATACTGTTGAGACAATTACTTGATGGATTCACAATTTCCTTACTATTGAACAATGAGGAACCAACGAGGTAGATCGGAGAAACAAAACAGAGACAATCACCAAATAAATTTGTATAGAGACCCAAAACAGGGAGGTCCAATCAAGAAACCAACCCCCAAAATAGGGTCAAACGCAACAAACGAAAAGCACGTGCGGTGACTAGAGGGCAGCACGTGTACTTCACGCACCAGAATTTGAACACATGTTTGACGGCACGTGTGATGGTTGTTGGCAGCGGTCTTCTGGGTTCTAGCCGATCTCATGGTGGCGGTTCTGCTGGGAGGGTTGGTGGTCTGAACAGCGATGGTCAACTGAGGACTGCGGCAGTCAACGGCGGTTGTTGGTCAATCTGTCCAAAAAAATGACGGTGGCTTGTTTGGTGGGGTTGGGTATTGGTGTTATGGTCACTGGATACACAATGAAGGTTTTTACCAGAAAAAATGTCCTGCAATGAAGGCAAGGACCGCCAGCTATGAAGGCTGGAACAGTGGAAAAATAGAGACTCCCAAGGTCGGGAGCTCTGATACCATGTGCAAAGATAAGTCAAGTAGAAAAAGGGACACGAATATTTCTGAATGACTTGCTTGTGTTATGCACTCAGCAAAAGATATATTGATAAGTGATTTACATAGGAAATAACATTCTAAATACAATTTACAGTGTAAAACTATTAATATAGACGGTGCACCTATTCCACTTCTATACAAAGAATCTGACTCCTAGGGAAGATAAGTCATTAACTAATGCTACTATTTCCAACAGTTACATTATTTTGATAGAAAAAAGAAATTCATTAAGAGGAGATTTAAAAGATAGGAGGATAAGATACCCTCCACCAAAAAGAGACATAAATACAAGAAACAGCAACAAGCTACAAAAAACAAAGCACAATAGAGCTCAAACTCTATCCATTACTCCTATCAAAGCACAGAAAAACCTAGGGGCTAAGATATTGCGTCATGTAACAAGGCATTACAATCTATCTGCATATCTACCAACGAACACCTCTTTAGAAACAATGGGCTGAACACCACAAACAAGCCAACAAAATGACCCAATCTCAAATCTTATCTATAGATGAAGAAGCTCCCTTGAAGATTCTAGCATTCCTTTGCAACCATAGGCACCAAAGTACAGCTGTTAGAGTAGTTATTATGCTGTGCATTAAGATGTCCTAGTCAGTATTCTGTTAGCATTCAGTTAGTCTGTTAGACTCTAGTAGCTTGCTATGTACGATTGTGTAACCTTGAGAGTTTAGCTTTCCTCTATAGCAGTTAGACTTAATGAATTACATCACTATTCAGTTAAATACATACATACATATATATATATATATATATATATATATATATATATATATATCCCCTTCTATCTACTTCTAATATGGTATCATTAGCTTTTTTATCAGCGGCCATGGTAACTCCGCCACCGCCTCCGCCTGATGGATCACCGTTCGGTGCAACAGTGACTCCCCCTTCCTCTTCCGCTCCGATTACACCTCCAGTTACCTTTTCGATTTCGACAAAATTGACCAATAAGAACTTCATGTTTTGGAAAAAACACGTTGAATCAGATATCAAAGCCAATTGTCTTGAACACTTCGTCATCGATCCTCAGATTCCTAGTCACTTTCTTTCAGATTCTGACGAGAATTAGGTCGAGTAAACCCTGCCTTTCTCGAGTGGGAACAACAAGATCAACATCTCTTTTCATGGCTTCTCTCCTTGAGCAAGCCGATGCATCCTCATGTAGTAGCTTGTCGCCATTCTTTTCAGATTTGGGACGAACTACACACGTTCTTTCATTCGCAAACCGAAGCAAGAAGACTTCAACTACTATCGAAATTTCGCAACACGAAGAAACATAACAAGACCATTTCTGAGTATCTTTTGCGTATTAAGGCTCTTGTGAATTCTTTGTTTTCGATTGGTGAGAATATCTCGAGTAGAGAGCATATCAATGTGATTCTTGAAGGACTTCCAACAGAATATGAATCGTTTGTAACTTGTCATCGATCGGATCTTGTTCCTATGACCGCAATGGAGTCTCTTCTCCTAGTTCATGAGGCATATCTTGAATGCCTTCATCTGTCAGTGAGCAATGATACTTTTTCGGTGAACATTGTACAGGCCTCTCCTCAGCAGTGTCAACAACAATCCTCTCAGAACTCGATCATGTCTCCTAGTTCGACAAATCTTCCTCCAACTACCAGCAAATCCTTTCCTCAACAAGCCTATAATCGGCAGCAAGCTCAACAAGCCTATAATCGGCAGTATGATATAGGGTATGGCTCCCGAGGAAGAGGTGGCAGAAATGAAAGAGGACGAAGTAGAGGTGGAAGAAGTGGTTCTAGAGGTCACCTTCAATGCCAACTTTGTGGGAAGAATGGACATGAAATTCAGACCTGTCGGTATCGTTTTGATCTTTCCTATGGTTAAACTTCTCAGGCACCTCCTCAACAGTATCACTAAGGCTCTATTGGACCTCAAGCACCACCACCTAATGGACCTCAGGCACCACCACAGTATGCCAACACTGTATACCAACTATCGTATGGTAATGGTCCTCAACCCATCTTTAATTCGCCTTCTCATTTTGGGAACAATGGTACTCAGCAATTGCAGTTTGGTAATGCTCCAACTCAGTTGGCAGCAGCACAACTATCCTACAACCAATAACCAACCACCTCTCCTTTCCCTTCCTCCACCTTACCAACAACAACCCACACCTTCACCCAACAACAACCCACCAAGCCCAACCTGCACCTATGGCTATGATGGCAATCTCCACTTACAATCCTCACATGTGCTACTGTTAGGAACCCGGAAATGAAGAAAGAAAACTAGGTGTATTTGTATTAATAAAGAGGAAACAAGTCTGTTACCAAAGTGATAACAGAGCTTGAGTTACAGAAATGGAGATAGAAAACAAATAAAGAAAGATAAGGGGCAATTGGAGAGTGCCCTGCTCTCCCAAGAGTCCAGTCCCAGATTCCAGCCTAACCCAATCCCTCTCCCTGTGTACTCTATATCTCACTTTGCATCATCACATGCCTCATGCACATTCTCATTCTCTCACTCTTTCTCTTTCTGCCAGCTAGGCATAGTTAGTTACACTCCTTACATACACACTTGAGTAATATTAGGCCTTGGGTCTAGGTCCCTAACATATCTCGCCCCTTCAAAATTCACCTTGTCCTCAAGGTGGAGGTGCAAGAAGCAGCCGACAAAAAGTTTTCCCCCAGGATCCCACTGCTGGAAACACAAGGACCAAATTATGCAGGAAGCATAGTAATTTCCACCTGGATCCCATTGAGTGGAGTGTGTTGGTTGGAAACTCCATTCCTTGATCCTAACCTTGATTTTGTAGTTGACCCTCCACCAATCTGACCTCATCAAAGCATTTGTTCCTCCTATCCTCACTTCCTTTCTTGCACCTTGGTGTTCTAGAGGGCTTTTCCAACGCCTTCCATTTCTGCTGTTTGGGACTGCACCATCAACATCCATGGCATCGTTCAAGTTATCATCATCTAGGACTTCATTTTCATTTATAAATGATAAACTTGAACAGTCAAGCAGTTTGCAGAGACCAAAATTAGAGAGCTTTATATGACCATTTTTGTCCAACAGAAGGTTGTCATGTTTTATGTCTCGATGAATGTAGTGGTGTGTCTGAATAGACTCTATGGCCAAAATGCTATGGGCAATGTAAAATCTAGCCATAGTTTCAGTCAACGTTTCTTCCTTCATCAACAAAGTCATTATATCACCACTAGGCAAATATTTCATTATTACCTTATTCTGTCCTTCCTTGTTGCCCATGCATTCTCTCCCAAAATTAAACATCTTCCTCCTCCTTCTCACGAGTGGGTCCCTCTTGAAATTTTCTATGTAAATGGGGCATCTCGAAATAGGGGCAGCCTCCTTACCATGGCTCTCATATGGCGGTTCCGGCGGTGGAGGAGGGCTGTTTGGGTTGCTAAAATTCGTTGCCCCAGTTTTGGCCACACTAAACAGAGGATGGTTGACAAGTGCAGGAGCCTCTGTGTTGGGCGCATAGGACAAGGGAGGGTTGAAGTTGGGTTTTGCCTTACCCAAAACAATGAAGTGGGTTTTACCAACATCGGCCTTGACCAATTTTCCAGCTTGCTCGCCTCTAGCAATGAGTTGGGCTTGGCCCATTAGGTTAAAACATTGACCCATTTTTTGTAATGCCCATTTTGCCCCTTCCTTCATCCGTTTCTCCTTCCCCCCTTTTATCTCTTTGCTCTCAGCAGCTAGAGGCCATGGAAGCTCGACCTTACCAAGTGACGTCGCAACCTCCGCCATGGATGGATTCTGAACCGGTGGCTTCGACGGTGGAGGCGACGTGACCGGAAGAGCGTGATACACTCTCGTTCCCTTTTCCTCGAGGACGGCATTACTGGTTGGGATTGGCCAAGTGGCCCCCTTCTCTTCCCCTCGCGCAGCCGCTCTGACGTCGTCTTCCACAATAGGAGAACCTCGATCTGGTGGTTCCGGCGGTGGTCGGAGCTTGACAACTTCCAAACGACTCCTATGTCCGGTCCTTGGGAGGTGCTTCTGCCCCTATTTCGTCATTGGGGCTCGATCGCTCTTTTCCTTCTTTTTCCTTCCGCCACCCCTACCTGACCAAGCTTGAGGTGAGTTCCTTCAAAAGTTAACCCGAATTTTCTGGTGTTCTCCCTCTTCTCTCCTCCTGTCCACCAGATCAGAATTCTGAAATTTCTGGTTATTGGATGTATCACCATCATCCTTCTTCTCCTCGGCGACCACATGGAGTTGCTTGTTGCGACCTACATGTGCGCGACCCTCTAACGCAACCACCACCGCATCGAGCTTCTCTTCTTCCCTTACCATATTCAGACGGAAGTACCTCTCCACCCTCACAATCCACCCATATGCCTCCTCACCATTGAACACGGGTAGCTCCGGCTTCCTACCACCAAAGTCATACGGCGGAGGACGACCGCTCTCCCTTGGTCTCGATCTAGATCGTGATCCATCCCCCTGGCTCACGGAGCCCTCGTGGCCGCGACGTGGAGTTCGGCCCCGGTGCCTCCGACGCCTTCCCGCCAGGAGTTGTCTCAGCTCGTCCATCTGATTCTGGTTTTCAAACCTCCATTCCAGAAGACTACGCTCCAGATTTTCCACTCGAGTTTCCATTGCAGTTCGGGTAATGACCATTCAAGCTCCAGAATCGTGAGCTTTGATACCAATTGTTAGGAACCCGGAAATGAAGAAAGAAAACTAGGTGTATTTGTATTAATAAAGAGGAAACAAGTCTGTTACCAAAGTGATAACAGAGCTTGAGTTACAGAAATGGAGATAGAAAACAAATAAAGAAAGATAAGGGGCAATTGGAGAGTGCCCTGCTCTCCCAAGAGTCCAGTCCCAGATTCCAGCCTAACCCAATCCCTCTCCCTGTTTACTCTATATCTCACTTTGCATCATCACATGCCTCATGCACATTCTCATTCTCTCACTCTTTCTCTTTCTGCCAGCTAGGCATAGTTAGTTACACTCCTTACATACACACTTGAGTAATATTAGGCCTTGGGTCTAGGTCCCTAACAGCTACCCTAACTAAGGGGCCACACATCATGTCACAACTGACCCTAGTCTGTTGCAGCAGAGGTCTGATCTTTGTGGCACTGAACAAATTTAAATGGGAAATGGACAAGGTATCACCATCTCTTGCATTGGCTCATCTAATTTTGTCTCTCCTTTCAATTCTAACTCTGTTTCAACTTTAAATAATTTGCTTCTTGTTCCCTCGATCACTAAGAACTTAATCAGTGTAAGTCAATTCACCAAAGACAACAATGTTTTCTTTGAATTTCACTCCTCTTTTTGCTATGTGAAATCTCAGGTTGACAGGTCTGTGGTTCTGGAAGACACTGTTGGAGCTGATGGACTCTATGCCTTCCATCACCTGCCTCTAAGTAGTACTCCTATAGGTAATGTTTCCTCACAGTTTGTAAATAAAGGTGGTTATCACCATACTTTTGTACTAGGTCTAGACTTTTAGACAATGTTTGCTTACTCCGTTGTAATTCAACTTCTAAGAAAAGTCCAATGTCTGCAAATGTGACTCATCAGTCCACTGATTCTAGTTCTCAATCTATAAAGAATGTTAGAATTAGAATAGAATTAATTGTTCCAGTTTCCAAGTAGCTTAGATTCATTGTACAATAATAGTATAGATGCAATGCACCTTAGGGAATGATGTTAGCTTAATTATCTTCCTTGTAAATTATATTTAGCATTTATTTTCTATGTAAATTTGATGAGTATAAATAGAGTATTCAGCTGAGTGATAGTTACACTCAAGCACATTCAGATATTCTTGTGTTAGTCCTCTCCTTTACCATACCTTTTTCAAGATGGTATCAGAGCTCCCTAGCTCTGCTTCCGCCGTTTTTGGTTGCCTTCATTGCAACCTTTCTCTTTAAACTCTGTTTCTGGCACCTGTTGTGTGGATTTGTAGTTTTGTGACGTTTGACTACTGCTGACCACCATTGACCGCCGCAGTTCAGCCTGAAACTCCTCCAGAAGGTTCGCCTCCGTGAGATCGGCCAGAATCCAGAAAATCGCCGTCGGAAACCTCCACACGCGCTGTCACGCGCCTCCACACGCGCTCTCTTTCCGGCGCGTGTTGCTCACGCGCCGCCATAAAGACGCCGTCAGTCGCCGCGACTTACCTTTTCTGGTTCGCCGGAATCTCCTGAAGGTGTTTTGAGGGTCCGTTTCTCATTCTAACCTATCGTTTTTCTGGTCCCTGTTAAGCCCCTCTCTTTGCATCTCTTTTGTTTTATTTGTTCTGGTTCTGTTAACCTCTTTTTGTCATGTCAAACCAAGAGGAGATTGTTAATCCAGGTGACAAGGGAGGGAACTCTCAAGTCCAGAACAGCCAGCCAGGAGAATTGCAAAGTATTCAACCTGCCTATAGGTTGAATGGAAAAAATTACTTGAAGTGGTCTCAGCTCATTCACACAATATTAAAGGGAAAAGGCAAACTCAGTCATTTGACGGGCCCTGGGCCAAAGGAGGAAGATCCAAAATTTACAGCATGGGACGAGGAAGACTCCATGATTATGGCATGGCTATGGAACTCTATGATTCCAGAAATCAGTGATACATGTATGTTTTTAAGCACTGCAAAGGAAGTTTGGGATGCAATAGACCAGACATATTCGAAAGCTAAAGATGCAGCCCAGGTATATGATGTGAAGGTGAAAACAGTTGCAGCAAAGCAAGGAAACAAAACAGTCACCGAATATGCCAATCAATTAAAGTCTCTTTGGATGGAATTGGACCACTACAGGGTGATAAAGACTAAATGCTCTGAGGATACAGCAGTACTCAAAGAATATATTGAGCAAGATAGGGTTTATGATTTTCTTGTGGGATTAAATCCTGAATTTGACCAAGTAAGGGTTCAAATCCTTGGAAAGTCAAAGGTTCCGTGCTTTAATGAAGTGGTAGCTATTGTGCGAAGTGAAGAAAGTAGGAGAACTTTGATGTTGGATGCTCCTCTTGAAAGTTCAGCTATGGTGGCTGAAAGTGCTAAAGATGGGCAAGCAAAGATGGAGAAGAAAGGAGATTTGTGGTGTACTTACTGCAATAAGCCACGACATACCCGAGAGAAGTGCTGGAAACTACATGGTAAACCTCCTAGTCGTGATTGGGGTCAGAAAGGAGGACATTCAAGAGGATCATTCAGGAAAAATGGTAAGGCTCACATTGCTACCGGACAAAATGAAGAAGACAAATCAGAGCCCACTAGTGAGGCTGAATTCACTAGTCTGAACCAAGAGGAGATAGAAAGGATGAGAGCCTTCCTCAATAGCTTGGAGAAACCGTCAGGTACTAGTAATTTGGCGTATTCAGGTAAGCTTCCACTTTCATTCGGATTTAATGTCTCAAAAACTCCTTCTACCCTTTTTTGGATATTAGATTCAGGAGCCACAGACCATATGACACCCTCCTCTAAACACTTCTCCACATATTCCCCTTGTTCTAGTAATAAGAAAATTATCACTGCAGATGGCAACCTTGTAACTGTTGCTGGAATAGGAAACATTTAGATAAATCCATCTATAAATTTAAAGAATGTTCTTCATGTTCCAAAACTATCCACAAATCTTGTCTCCATACAAAAACTTACCAAAGACCTATCCTGTAATGTGATTTTTTACAGTAATTGCTGTGAATTTCAGGACAAGGATTCGGGGAGAACAATTGGACGTGCTAGAGAAGGGAATGGCCTTTACTATCCTGAAGAACTAAATTTGCTCGACACAGTCAGAAACAACCTGTCTCACTCGTTCAAGTTAGAATCCGTCCTTTCCAATAAAGAGAAGATTCTTCTATTTCATTGTCGGTTAGGTCACCCCTCTTTTAGTATAATCAAAATTTTGTTCCCATCTTTGTTTAATGGATTGAGTGTTGAAAATCTTCGTTGTGAGGTTTGTGAAATGGCAAAACATAAGCGTGTACCTTTTCCATTAAGCAATAAAAGAAGCACATCCCCTTTCCATCTTATCCATACCGATGTTTGGGGTCCATCTTCTATTCCAAATGTGTCTGGGGCTCGATGGTTTGTGACTTTCATTGATGACTGTACTCGGGTTACCTGGATTTTCCTACTTAAACATAAGTCTGAAGTAAGCATAATTTTTCCAAATTTCTTTTCAATGATTCAAAATCAGTTTGGTGTGAACATAAAAAGACTGCGGTCGGACAATGGTAGGGAATACTTCAATAATGTTCTTACTCCATTTTGTCAAAAAGAAGGAATAATTCATGAATCTTCTTGTGTCAAAACACCACAACAGAATGGGGTTGCAGAGAGAAAAAATGAGTATCTTCTAGAACAAACGCGAGCGTTGCTGTATCAGAAGAATCTTCCAAAAATTTTTTGGGGGGAAGGTGTTCTCACAGCAACATACCTTATTAATCGATTACCCTCTAGAGTGTTGGGGTTTAAAAGTCCTATGGAGGTTCTTTCTTCTTTTTATCCTAACTTGTCCCCCACTAATAATCTCACACCAAGGATCTTTGGGTGTGTCTCATTTGTTCATGTTCATAGTCAAGAAAGGGGAAAACTTGATCCTAGAGCTCTGAAGTGTGTCTTTGTTGGGTATTCCTCCACTCAAAAAGGCTATAAGTGTTACCATCCTCCGTTAAAAAAATTCTTTGTATCACGAGATGTCACTTTTCATGAGGATCAAGCTTATTTCCCCCAACCTTATCTTCAGGGGGAGAGCCTTAGGGAAGATAAGGAGGATATAGAAATTCCCGAGTTTCCTAGCCTTAAGTCAAGTACAAATGTGCCTCAACCCATTCCTGTAGCTGAAATTCCCGAGTTTCCTAGCCTTGAGTCAAGTACAAATGTGCCTCAACCCATTCCTGTAGCTGAAATTGAACAGGAGCAACAACCTTCTTCATCAACTACTAAATCTCTTTTGCCTCCTATTGATAAATCTGGTCCTGCAACTGATGTGAGATTTGGAAAAAATTTGGTGTTCAGAAGAAAGCTAAAGGCCATTCCTGAATCAACGCATGTCCAAGAGCCCAACTCAATTCCTTCACCTCAGGGAATAAATTCTGATCTTCCAACTTTACAAAATATTTTTCCAAGTTTACAGGATGAAACAGAAACTCAAACAGTTGAAGACCTAGACCTCCCAATTGCAATCAGAAAAGGAACCCGAAAGTGTACCAAGCAACCATTATACCCTCTCTCAAATTATCTCTCATTTAAAAAATTCTCACCAACCCACAAAACCTTCCTTGCAAACCTAAACACTACTTCCATACCAACTAATGTTTTTGAGGCATTATCTGATAAAAAATGGAAGCAAGCCATGGATATAGAGATGCAGGCATTAGAGAAGAATAAAACCTGGGAGTTTGTTGCTTTGCCGGAAGGGAAGAAACCAGTTGGATGCAAGTGGGTATATACAGTGAAATATAAGGCTGATGGATCAATTGAGAGATACAAAGCAAGACTGGTCGCCAAGGGTTTTACACAAACTTACGGGATCGATTACTTAGAGACCTTTGCACCGGTTGCAAAGATGAATACAGTTCGGGTAATATTATCTCTTGCTGCCAACAACGGTTGGGAATTACAACAGTTTGATGTAAAAAATGCTTTCTTACATGGGGAACTTGAGGAGGAAATTTATATGGAAGTGCCACCGGGATATGGTAAAAATGTCCTGATCAATACTGTTTGCAAGTTGAGAAAAGCGTTATACGGGTTGAAACAATCACCTCGGGCATGGTTTAGGAGGTTCACTAAAGTCATGACAACCTTGGGATATAAACAAAGTCAAGGTGATCATACATTGTTCATTAAGCATTCAACTTCAGGGGGAGTGACAATGCTGTTAGTGTATGTAGATGATATCATTGTGACGGGAAATGATTGGAGAGAGCAACAAGTATTGAGCAAATGTTTGGCAAAGGAGTTTGAGATAAAAACTCTTGGGAAGCTAAAATATTTCTTGGGAATTGAAGTAGCTCACTCCAGAAAAGGTATCTTCATATCCCAACAGAAGTATGTCACAGATCTGCTCAAAGAAACAGGAAAGTCAGCATGTAAACCTGTGAGTACACCCACAGACCCAAGTCTAAAATTGGGTAACGCAGAAGATGATGCAACAGTAGATAAGGAGATGTATCAGCGTCTGGTTGGGAAATTAATTTACTTGTCCCATACAAGACCAGACATTGCGTACGCAGTAAGTTTGGTTAGTCAATTTATGCACAACCCAAAAGAAGTCCATTTACATGCTACTCATAGAATTCTGCAATATCTCAAGGGAACTCCAGGAAGAGGAATTTTATTCAAAAAGAATGGGAGTATGACTCTTGAGGCATATACTGATGCTGACTATGCAGGGTCAATTACTGACAAGAGATCCACTACTGGATATTGTACGTTTGTCGGAGGAAACCTAGTAACTTGGAGGAGTAAAAAATAGAATGTGGTGGCACGATCTAGTGCTGAAGCTGAGTTTCGGGCAACGGCACAAGGTATTTGTGAGCTACTTTGGCTCAAAATTATTCTAGAAGACTTGAAGATTAAATGGGAAGGACCTATGAAGCTCTATTGCGATAATAAATCTGCAATCAGCATTGCACACAATCCTGTTCAGCATGATCGAACTAAACACATCGAGGTGGATAGACATTTTATCAAGGAAAAGCTCGATTGTGGTTTGATTTGTACTCCGTATGTACCTTCACAGGAACAACTCGCGGATATTCTAACTAAAGGACTGAGCAGCCCAGCCTTTGAAAGACTTGTCTCCAAGCTGGGAATAGAAAACACCTATTCGCCAGCTTGAGGGGGAGTGTTGGAATTAGAATAGAATTAATTGTTCCAGTTTCCAAGTAGCTTAGATTCATTGTACAATAATAGGATAGATGCAATGCACCTTAGGGAATGATGTTAGCTTAATTATCTTCCTTGTAAATTGTATTTAGCATTTATTTTCTATGTAAATTTGATGAGTATAAATAGAGTATTCAGCTGAGTGATAGTTACACTCAAGCACATTCAGATATTCTTGTGTTAGTCCTCTCCTTTACCATACCTTTTTCAAGAAAGAATGTACCTACATCTTACTCTTTGTAGCATTGCCGCCTAGGACATCCAAGTGAAAGTGTAATAGCATCTATTTTACAGCAATGTAATATTCCTCAATAATAAAATGTCAACTGATTTTTGCAATGCTTGTGCTTCGGGCAAGTCTCACATATTACCATCCACTCTTTCAACTACAGTATATAGTGAACCATTTGCACTCATTTACATTGATTTGTGGGCCAAGCCCATGTAATGTCATCTAATGGCTTTACCTATTATATGTACATAGTGACTCATGCACCAGGTTCAGTTGGCTATATTTGCTTAAAGCCAAGTCAGAAGCCTTAACCATCTTCAAACAGTTTCAAAATATGCTCCCAATGCAATTCTCTTGCACCATTAAAAAAGATGGTAAGTTGTTGAAAGACTAGGAAACAAAAGGCCAGTGGGGTGCCTATAGATCTACACCTTAAAAATGTCGTTTTGATGGTACACCGGATCGATATCTCTTCCTTAAACATTCATAAGGAGGTAAACCCATTGTCCCACTTGTGTATGTTGATGATATCATTATATCTTGGAAGGCAAAAGTACTTTCTTGGGATTGAAGTTGCGTACTCCAAATAGAACAATTTTACTTCTCAAAGGAAATATGTTTTGGACCTCTTTGACCAGAAAGCTAGGTTATAAAGCTACTAGTGTACCCATTGAGAAGAATCACAGAAGGAAAAATGATGGAGAGAGTCCCAAGGTTGATAGAGCTCAATAACAAAGGTCAATATTGAAATTAGCATACCGAGCACATATTAGATCAGACTTATAAGATGTTGCCGGCAGTATTGTTAGCCAGTTTCTGCATGAGGCAAGGGTGAACACTTGCAGGCCGTGAACAAAATTCCACAGTATCTTAAAATTACACCTGGAAAAGGATTACTATTCAGATGAGATGGAAATTTATCCATGGAAGTGTATACGGATGCTAATTATGCAAGGTTTGTTAATCATTAACAAAAGGTCAACCTTTGGTTACTCCATTCAAAGTCACGTTTGACAAACGCTCATCCAAACACACTATTGTAATATATCGGAAGAATATCTTCTGATATTCTCTTTTATTTGTACAGATACGTTTTTTATTCTAGACATTATTAGGACGGATTTTCCTCTTCCTTATTTTTAGGTTAGCATTTAATGTCATTAGCTTATATATATTGTAACCTATGTTGTACACAATAATTAAAGAATAATACGCAGAATTATTCAGCAATTGTTTTCTTTCAAGTTGGTATCAGAGCCCTAGGTTCCATCCTAGCATTTCTGCCTCTTCTTCAGTCAGCCTTCAGTGTTGTATCAGCAGCCTAGGGGTTCCCAAGGTTTCTTTTTCTTTCGGGCAGCCTTATTGTTGTCTCCTTGCAGCCTTATTGTTGTCTGCTGCCTTATTCCAGCCTTTTCTTCCTATATTTCTACCTGAAAACACAGCAACCACCACATGCCACCCGCCACCGCCGCCGTTCAGCACACTGCCACCCAAGGTCTGCTCGCCACCTGCTCGTCGGCCAACCACCAAAGAATCGGCCCCATAACCACCGCCACGCGCCCTCACGTGACGGCGCGTATGCCAAGCGATTTGGCCGCCACTTCCACCGTTCTGCTCACCTCTCCTTCTAGTTCTGTTTAGGTAAGTGGGTCCTTCCAAAATGGCCTATTCCGAGACTACTCAGTTCTCCACCACCTACAAAGCTTCTCTGGTTGCCATTTCGACTCTCAATTCCAATGACCATTCAGTCATGGACTCTATTAGTAAGCCTTCTGGCACTTGTTCTCTAATAATGACTGGTAAAAATTTAAGTTCATTGACCTTTAATGTTTGTAGTATTATATCTAAGGATCTCTGAATTATTGACTCTGTTGCTACTGATCATTGACCCCTCTCATCCCTCATATTTTTCCACGTACTCTAAGTTGTCTGGTAAGCATCACATCACGGTTGCTAGTAGATCCCATGTCCCTGTTTCAGGATGTGGTACTATTTCACTTCAACCTTCCCTTCTTTTACATAATGTGTTTCATGTCCCTCAATTGTCAAATAACCTTATTTCTATTCATTAGCTTACCTAAGATTTAAATTGCACGGTAACCTTTCACTCATTGTGTGTTTCAGGATCTTACCACGAGGAAGACGATTGGGGTTGCTAAGGAACTAGGAGGATTATACGTTTTACATCGGACTCGTGGTAGTACCAGACAGAAGTTGTCCACTTCCTACCATCAGACAAGTTCAGATTCAGCTGTATCTCAGATATGGCGTCACCACAAACGCCTTGGTCATCCTCCTTTCGGTATTCTTAAGTCTTTGCTTCCCCATCTGTTTAAAAAGGAATTGGTTGAGTCTTTTCATTGTGATGTTTGTTAGTTTGTGAAACACCATCGTACAACTGTTCGTCCTCATAATAATAAAAGTATTGAACCATTTGATCTTGTTCATTCGGATGTTTAGGGACCTTCTTCTACTTCTAATTTATCTAGTGCAAAATGATTTGTTTCCTTTATTGATGATTCCACTCGGTTCACATGGATATTTCTCATGAAAGATAAATCTAAAGTTTTTCAATTATTCTTGAATTTTTATCGCATGATTCAACCTCAGTTTGGGAGAACTATTAAAAGGTTACGTTGGGATAATGGCAAGGAATATGTGAATCAAAAAATTTCCAAATTTTTCAAAGAAAATGGTGTTTCGCATGAAATAACTTGTGTTGATACCCCACAACAAAATGGGGTTGCAGAAAGGAAGAACCGTCATCACCTTGAGATTGCCAGAGCCCTGCTCTTCCAAATATCTGTTCCTAAGTCTTAATGGGGGGAAGCTGTTTTGACTGCCACATATTTGATGAACAGGTTGCCCTCTCGTATCTTGGATGGTCATAGTCCTGTTCAACTCATGACATCTTTCTTTCCTTCCGTTCCTACTATGAAAAGTCTCTCATGTCATGTCTTTGGCTGCGTTGCCTTTGTTCATGTTCATAGTCAACATCGTTGTAAGTTGGATCCTAGAGCTGTTAAATGTATCTTCATAGGGTATGCACCCGACAAAAAAGGGTACAAATGTTATCATCCTCAAAGTCGTCGTGTTTATGTCTCCATGGATGCCACCTTTCGTGAAACCGAGCCCTTTTACCCTAGTCCTCAGCTTCAGGGGGAGAGTGGTCATGAAGCTGAGTCTCTTGAGTCATCATTGGTTACTCTTCTAACTATGAACCTATTGAGTCATCTGTCTTTCCTCTGATGAAGGATGTTGCATCCTCTTCTGGTAGTTCTAAGACGCCTAAAGAACCAGTATCTATTCCAATATCGAATGAGATAAATGATTTAGATCGATACCAGAAGACGTATCAACGAAAAAAACCCAACCTAATCCAACAGCAACTTCAGGCATCAGAACCGGATGTAAACATTCCTAACTCTGAGTCTTTAAATAGTCCTTTAAATATTACTTGTGAACCTAACCTTGATGACTTGCCAATAGCCTTGAGAAAAGCAAAAAGAACTTGTGCCAGGTGCCCAATATCTCAGTTTGTGTGCACTAAAAACCTATCAGTATAGCATCAGAGCTTTATTTCAGCAAATGATTCTATCAAAGTCCCCACTTCAGTACAAGAAGCTTTAATGGATAGGAACTAGGTTCAAGCCATGCATGAAGAGATGAGTGCTTTGAACAAGAATGAGACCTAGGATATTGTTGAGAAACCGAAGGACAGAAGGGTAGCTGGATGCAGATGAATTTACACGGTGAAATATCGATTTTGATGGTACTCTGGACCAGTATAAAGCAAGGTCGGTTGCGAAAGGGTATACTCAGACATATGGGATGGATTATGAGGAAACCTTTGCCCCAGTAGCAAAGATGAACACAGTCAGGATTATTCTCTCCTTGGCAGCACACTTTGGTTTGGACTTGCACCAATTTGATGTTAAAAATGTCTCTCCATGAAAATTTGGAAAAGGAAGTATATATGGACATTCCACCAGAATATGACCCTATCGGTGGAGGGAATAAAGTGTGCAAATTGAGGAAGGCTTTATATGGACTCAACAGTCTCCCCGTGCTTGGTTCGGGAAATGCACTAATGCTATGATTTCCCCGAGTTATAAACAGATCCAAGGAGATCATACCCTCTTTATCAAACATTCTCAGGAAGGCAAACTCACACTCCTTCTGGTCTATGTAGATAACATGATCATTGCTGGGAGTGATGAGGTTGAAAAATAGGTTCTAAGAAAAAAGTTAGATGCACGGTTTGAAATGAAGGATCTCGGAAAACTGAAGTATTTCCTTAGGATAGAGGTTGCCTACTCCAAACAAGGTATCTTTATTATTCAAAGGAAATATGTCCTGCATCTGCTTAAAGCGACAGGCAAACTGGGTTGCAAAACCACAGGGCACCTATTGAACAAAATCATAGGATTAGAAGCAATGAAGAGAGCTCAAGGGTTGAAAAGGCCCGGTATCAGAGACTTGTGGGGAAACTCACATATTTATCCCACACCAGACCAGTCTTTAGCCTATGCTGTCAGTGTAGTTAGCCAATTTATGCATGACCCACGTGAGAGACATGCAAGCAGTGAATAGAATCCTCCAGTATTTGAAGCCAAGCCTAGGAAGGAGATTATTATTCAAAAAGGGGGGAAGATTTGTCCATAGAAACCTATACAGATGTAGATTATGCAAGGTCCATTGTAGACAGGCGATTCACCTCAGGGTACTGCATATTTTTGGGAGGAAATTTGGTGACTTGGAGAAGTAAGAAGCAAAATGTAGTTTTAAGATCTAGTGCCTAAGTAGAATTTCGAGCCATGGCCCAAGGGATATGTGAATCATTATAGATGAGAATTATACTAGATGATCTCAGAATGAAGTATAAAGCTCCTATGAGATTACTTTGTGACAACAAGTCTGCCATTAGTATTGCTCACAACCCAGTCCAGCATGATAAGATGAAGCACATAGAGATAGACAGACATTTTATCAAAGAAAAGTTAGATAATGGTCTTATAGCTGCAGAGTACGTTCCCTCAACGTTCCAATTAGCATATGTCTTCACCAAGGGACTTCCCACAGAGCGGTTTCAAGGTCTTACTTGGAAGCTGGGAATGATAGATATCCATTCACCAGCTTGAGGGACAGTGTTGTAATATATTAGAAGAAAATCTTCCGATATTCTCTTTTATTTGTACAGATACGTTTTTTATTCTAGACATTATTAGGATAGATTTTCTTTTTCCTTATTTTTAGGTTAGCATTTAATGTCATTAGCCTATATATTGTAACCTATGTTGTACACAATAATTAAGGAATAATACTCAAAATTATTCAGCAATTGTTTTCTTTCAAGTCACACACATAGTCATCACAAAAGATGATCATGAAAGAAGGAACATCTCTTCAGCCATTTTCAAACCAAGGATTTGGGAAAGTTAAAATATTTCCTTAGTATTGAAGTTGCTCAAGCAAGTAATGGAATCACCATCTCGCTAAGGAAGTATGCATTAGACATACTTAAAGAAACTAGTATGTTGTATTGTAGACCCATTGATAGTCATATGGATCCAAATCAGAAATTTTTACCTAGACAGGGGGAACCTTATTTAGATCAGGAGAGATATCGGAGATTGGTTGGAAAACTTATTTACCTCACTATTACTAGACCAGACATTTCCTTTGCAGTAGAGGTAGTAAGCCAGTTCATGCAATCTCCTCATACTAACCATTGGGATAATATGGTCCAAATTCTAAAGTACAATAAAGAGGCACCTGAACAAGGGCTTCCCTATGAACAAAAAGGAAACACTCAAATAGTTGGATATTGTGATGCAAATTGGGCAGGTTCACCTATTGACAGACGTTCCACTTCGGGGTATTGTGTTTCTATTAGGGGAATGTTGTCTTTTGGAAGAGTAAAAAGCAAAATGTTATTGCGCGGTCTACTGCAGAAGCAAACTATATTGCTATGGCTATGGCTATGGCTGCAGCCACTTCTAAACTCATTTGAATCAAACAACTCCTTCAAAAATTGAAGTTTGGAGACACAGATGAAATTGTGTTGTGAATGTGATAATCAAGTTGCTCTTCATATAGCTTCCAATCTAAAGTTTCATGAAAGAACTAAACATATTGAAATTGATTGTCATTTTGTTCGTGAGAAGGTTTTTTCTAAAAAAATCATTACTGAATATGTTAGTTCTAATGATCAACTAGCAGACATCTTCACAAAGTCTCAAAGGGGGCCTAGAACTCAATATACTTGCTCCAAGCTTGGAACATTTAACTTATATGCTCCAGCTTGAGGGGGAGTGTTGGAAATAAAAAGTAATTAATCATTTTGGTTCATGTATTTGTAGGTTCATGTACATAGATTATATCATTCATGTACTTAGGAAATGGCACTTAGGGAATAGCACTTTTATTAATTGCCCTGTAAACATAAGATATATTTATTCCCAAGTGTATATAAATATCAAAGTATGCTTTGTGCTATTCACTCAAGCAATTCTGAAAATCTCTTCTCCAAAATTCCCTAAACCTTTCTCAAGTACATCAAATTTCCAAGACCAAACCCCTCATTTTTCGGTCTGCAGCATAAATCCTACCTACCAAAGTGGTCTGCAGCATAAATCCTACCTACCAAAGTGAACATTGAGGGAGCTCCTTGGCCACACAGCAACATGCACGACGAGAAGTACATTGGCATGTGAACGATCAAAAAATACGTAAAAGTATATATGAACCATGGGGAACAAATAATGTACCTTTGACAGCCGGCGAAGAAGCTGATTACAGGTTCTCAGCATCACAAGTTTTCCTCGAGCAAAAAGTTCTTGCTGTTCGTCATGCGAAAATTAAAGTTTCAGAGGAATACAGATCATGATAAGGTGCCTATGCAGTAAATAATTGGAGAAGCACAATTAGTTCCAAATAACTGAAAAATACACCTTCCCCAATATATCTTGTTTACTTTCTATATAACCAAAAATGTCTTTGCAGTTTTTCATCGTAGACATTTCTGTCAAGTCTTCCAACAGCTGAAATATCATACCACCTTCAATATGTTCCTTCTCACAAAGATATAAAGTGATGTCTGAAAAGTGAAAAACGAATACAAACATGAGTAGCAGAGAAACAGAGAGCACTTTACAACTAAGACGTAACTATAACTCATTAAACATTCCTAAATGGAGAGAAAAATATACAAATATAAAATTACCTAATTGGCCGCAATAAAAGCCATAATTAAAACATGTAATTTAGAAATCTAAGCAAATAAGAATCTCCAAGCACATTCCTTCAGAAAGACCACCCTACCAGATCCGAATGACCAAAGAAGTAAAATATACTTCTAGTTCCAAACCATTTCTGATAGGATATTGGGCCCAGCCCTAATAATAATTAGGAAGGAAAAACAAGCACATAATGAAGAGAACGGGGAAAAGTTAGTTAGGGCAGACATCATGCAAAGTTCAAGATTGCACGTCATTGCTCTGCACAAAATAACTACTTGAGTAAACTACCAATAAATTGCATTCCTTATGTATTTGCGTCAAAAATTAAAATATGGAAAATCATTTAATATTGTTGAATATACATATAGCATATGTGATAGGAACTATCCCTATTTTAAATGCAGAAAACGAAATAGAAAAACAGAGAGACGAAGGAAAGCTGATTTACTGATTAAAACTAAAAGGAAATACAGCAAATGAAAGATGAAAACAGAAATGTAAGAGCAAGAAGCTCCCAGCCAAGGAAAAGACCCTAGCCCCAAGCTTTTCAGCCGAAATCCCAAAATACAATTTGCATGCCCTTCCCCCACATCATTTCCTCTATTTATCCAAATATCAGATCTATTTTTCTCTCCTCTAACTACTTTCCCTATTAATGTTTGGGCCCAGACTTCATAACATTTGGGCCTGCGGGGATTGGGTTCCTATCAATACCAACCCCCTGTAAATTCGGCCTTGTCCTCAAGGCAGAAGGAAGGAAATTGTTTTTTGATCACATGAGCCTCTTCCCAAGTAGCTTCTCCCACCAGTTGAGCCTTCCAAGGACGAGCCATTCAACGTTACTTTCGTCTGTCCAGGCTATGAGTTCAACAGGAGCTGTATCACAACGAAAAGTAACAGCAGATTTGTATTTCATGGTCTGCTGTCCCCTATGTAAATGGAATTGCAACTGTAGTTGCTTGAGTGCCCTTCCTCTATCACTGAAAATTACTGAAAAGCCCCAGTTGACTCCAGCATTGTGAAATATGTTTCCTCCGACGCTCCCACTACCAGGTCCAATGTATGCACTCGAATTTGGAGAACTTGTTCCATAACTTGTATGGTACGGAATTACTCTATCATCCTCCTTGGGTAAATTGGGCTTGAAATCAACTATTAGCTGCACTGGGCAGATTATGTTAACCGAGACGGTTGCGGCTTTGCCTAAATCATTAACATCTCCACGCCAACCAAACACAACACATGGTGCAGAATACCGTGGAAGAGAGTAATGCTCATACTCATCAAAATACACAATTCAGTCCCTGTGATGAGTGTCTTAGAGCCCATAGAATCAAGATTAAGTAAGTAAATGGCTAAGCAGGTGGCTTTCTCTGAAGCAAAGAAGCTTTCTACTAATGCAGTTTTAGGATTGAAGAACCAATGATAACTAGTATAGCACATCCTTGGCTTAAAATTTGAAAATACATCATGAAGCTGTTGTGTTTGAATGAAAGACCTAAAATGGGGATTTTCAGCTTTCACCCTTTGCTCCCTAATCCCTCGATCATGTGACTTGCTCTCCTCTTCCAGCTCCATTTTAGGCTTCCCCCGCTCAAATTCGTACTTAAGCCAATCCTTCCAAAGTTTAACAATTTCGTGCTCGAACACCTCAATTTCTTACGTAGCTCCTCTAAGTGTTGCTGCTTTAACAATGCTGTCAATAGAGTAACAATAACTTCAGCAATAAACCCAATCTTAATGGGTCATGTACATGTGAAGTTAAGCCCAAATCCCAACCTTGCATTTTCTGAGTCATTCTCTCTAATTCTTGAATGAGATAGAAACTCCAAAATTCTAGTTCTCCCTTTTTCGTGTTGGGCCTGACCCATTATCTCCAAAAATAAGATTTGCTGACTGAATATTCCCTTGAACTCTCGGGTCCCATGATTGAGATCATATTGGGTCGGACTCATCATGTTTAGAGTTACACCCATTTGGCTGAATGTCCATTCTGCCCCTCCTTCCTCTTTCTCTAGAATCCGTCCAACGACAACCTTGCGTATCTTTATGGTGCACACATACGACGGCCCCATTGATACAAACTTACTAACCACCGCCCGATGGCTGGCATCCGGCGGCTCTAGTGGTGGCGGGAGCATGATTGGATCTCGTGTCACTTGAATTTCCATAGCCGCCGTCTGAAAATTCTGATCTGGTGGTTCCTGTGGTGGCGGTGGGGCGGGGTTGCTTAGACTGCCACAAGGAAGATGCCTTCTCATTGAGCCCGCCCACAGCGACTCTTCCCATGGCGACTCCGCTGCCCACAGCAACCCTAAAAACGACCAATTGGCTGCCACAGGTGGATTGGTGTCTGGTGGCTATGGCAGTAGAAGTGTTGTCAGCCTATGAGAAAACGAGAATTTCATCTCCGTCGATGACCCAGCCCTCTCCATGAAGGTACTTGATGTAATGCCCTTCGTTATATTAGTAACCATACCAAAAATGTAATGAAAATTCTTTAAAACATTTATTAAAATAAGAATTTCCAAATGAAAATCTCATAGTATAATATAAGTCTGAAAATACCTCGATAAATGGATAATAAATAAGGTTAATGAAAGTCATATATTAAATAATATAATGTCTCAAAACCGGACGTCTACTAGAAAATATCCCAACGGCGAAAGATAACATGGTTAGCCTCAACTGGCTCCTTGTTCTGAATAATATTAACCAATAACAAGTAATTAAATAAACTATAAGAGTCTTCAAGTCTCTTCAGTCTCGACAGTATCGTCCTTGTGCTCTGACAACAATACTATTAATGAGATGAGAATCACAATGAATAAAAACAAGTTATAAAAGATTTCATAAAAGCATTATTCTCAGTCGGCATGGTAACCGGAAAAACATCCATGGTATCCGCTTATTTTCAAAAATAACTCAAAATATTTCTATAAATTAAGGATAAGTAATCAAATCTCATGAAATTCATGCTCAAGTCATAACATCATCAAATAGAAATAATTCATCATTGTCAGTCACATAACATAAATAAATCAATCCATACAAAAGACATATCGTGTCCAAACAATCTCAATCTGTCATCCAAGTCTCTTTTATTAATTACCCAATTTTAAGTCTATGAGCTCATGACAAATACAATGGCATCCCACTGCCTTCCCCTTCCCAGAAGAAGGTATCTATAATGGGTCTTCCCCTTCCTAGAAGGAGGTATGTGCTTACCCTCTAATGAGTAGGTAACTATCATCCAGTTCCCAGAACGAGTTATCTCACCATGCATCAATAATAAATCTAAATCATATTTGGGCATATGTCATGACCCCAGAACAAGGCATATGGCTCCTTGCATCATTAACAACGGTAAAATGTCATATCACAGCAATAACATCATATAACATGAAAGAGCATGTCACAGCAACACTATAACATCATATAACATGACAGAGCATGTCACACCAACACTATAACATCATATAACATAACAAAGCAGAGCATGTCACGCCAACGCTATAGCATGATATAACATAACAAAGCATGTCACAGCAACACTATAACATAACATCATATAACATAACAGACCATGTCATGGCAACACTATAACAACATATAACATAACAGAGCATGTCACAACAACACTACAACATCATATAACATAGCAGAGCATGTCATTGGAACACTATAACATCATAGCCGCTTCTGAGTTTCTAGGTGTAATTAGGGTTTAAAACCGCACCCAAAGAGTGTTAAGGTTCCATTTATAGAGCCCCAAAAGCCCAAAACGCGTTAAGGCCCACTTACCCAGCGTCCAACTCGGTATTTCGAACATATCTTGAGTTATAGACATCCAAAAATTATGATCTTCATATCGTTGGAAAGATTAAAAAAAAAAAGATCTACAACTTTCGTGAAAAACACAAAATCTAAAATGGACGTTTAGAGGGTCAATACCGGGCTAGAAATTGGAAAAACGGTGCTAGCGCTGGAACCTGAACAGCGAGTACGAATTTGGCCATAACTCGAGCTACAATAATCCAATATGGACAAATTTGGTGTCTATGGAAAGCTAAGAGACCTAGCTACATTTCATATGCAGACATCCAGTCCAAACAAGTTCCTTTTGACTATGAAATATCCATTTGAAGTTGGGTGTTGGGTCATAAGAGATCTATTATGCGAAATTGGGCCTAAAACACTTAAAACCATCTATTTAACTTCTTTTAAGTCGCTTAGGAACTTTTAACCACTTCTAAACTTGAAATACAATCATTCTAATGATCTAATTCCTATTAAATTACCTAGTAGCCAATTTTTGGGATGTTACACTTGACTCTAATGGCCTCGGAAGTGATGGCGGTGGAGCTGGGTTTCTTGAATTTCTCTCTTCGTCATTGGTTCCGAGGCTCCTCAAACCTTCTTGAGAAGTCATGTCCTCCATACAATTTTGTTCCAGCTGCACCTTCGTCTTGGGTGGTGTTCCATGAACCACGAAGAACATCTCAGACTTCGCAGAGAGTCAAAGTTCATCTGAAACTATAAGGGCGGACGTCGGCACAACATGAGAAGTTGATGTCATTAATGACGATTGTAGATCCTTTTGCTATTGCCGGAATCCATTTCGCACCTCTGGATGCAGTGCTACGAAGGACTAAGATATATCGCCGAAGCTGATTACCAGGGAGTTTAGTTTGGCCGAATGATCATTCAGCTGACCGAATGCTCCTTCAACATCAACTCGTGACCTCGCAGCAGCACCTCCCAATTTATGAGAGCGAACTCAACAGTGGCCATACGAGCATCCAGAGCATCGATTTTATGAGAATCCATGCGAGTGTGCACACACAAAAAACTCCCTCCACTCAATCTCTCAATGAAAGAACCATTGATAGGAACTATTCCTATCTTAAATGCAGAAAACAAAATAGAAAAACAGAGAGATGAAGGAAGCTGATTTACTGATTAAAACTAAAAGGAATTACAACAAATGAAAGATGAAAACAGAAATGTAAGAGCAAGAAGCTCCCAGCCAAGGAAAAGACCCTAGACCCAAGCTTTTTAGCCGAAAACCCAAAATACGATTTGCATGCCCTTCCCCCACATCATTTCCTCAATTTATCCAAATATCAGATCTCTGGTTTTTCTCTCCTCTAACTACTTTCCCTCGTAGTTAGTGTTTGGGCCCAGCCTTCATAACATTTGGGCCTGTGGGGATTGGGTTCCTATCAATATGTATATTCAACATGTTTTAGTTTCTGGTGATACCTTCCACTTCCACTTTTCTAATTTATTTTCCCTTTCCCAGCATTTATATTGCATATATGCTTATTTACAATTTCCTTTTAATTCTCCATTTGAAATAATTCCTTGCAGGAAAATATATACTACATCAAAATTATAAGAGCAAATGACCATAAAACACCAAAAAGAATATTTACTGATAAGTGAAATGGTGCACAGACCAAGAAGGCGAGGAATGTGGCTCTGAGTAGTTTCACTACCATCAACTGATTGCCCAAATTGCATTATTTTCTCCCCAGACAGTACTGCTGCTGACTGTACCAAAGTGCAAACAAAATAATTCAGGTCATAAACAGACTGATTGTACCAAAGTGCAAAAAGAATAATTCAGGTCATAAACAGACACAACCAAGGCGATAAAAAAACAAAGGGAAAAGAAACACCAACAGCCCTGGATAGGCACATGTCTGAAATTGTTTTTCTTAAAGCTCTTTTAGTTTACAGTTCATAGTCAATAAATTGTCTTGATAACACAGTATGTTGTACCATTTAAGAACCTAACGTAGTCTTTGGCCCAGCTTTTTTTTTTTTGCTTCTCCTTGCCCAGCTTTTTTTTTGCTTCTCCTTGACTAAACACTTTTTGTGAGAAGCTCTTAAAAAAAGGAACTTATTTACAAAGAACAAAAATTAAAAATAAGTAGCTTTTTTAAAAGCTACTTTGTGGAGCTTTTTTTTAACTTATGTGGAACTTATTGCCTTATTACCCCCATCGATCGCCAGCCCTCCCTTTTCTTTGGTCAGAACCATTTTCTGTTCCTAAAAGCCTTTTCCCATCTTTCATCGAGCGTAAATAAACCGCATTCGGTGCCATCTCGCTGACCTAGCAAATTAATCTCCTCATTCAACAACTTTGATAGTATTGATGATAACACGCCATTGAAGCTCTAATTCGAATTTGATCACATACCCTTTTCGTTTCTATTCTCAGTTTCGTTCTTTTGCCCTAAAACTTAAACTCTCAGCAATGTTGTCTTCAAATTTTTACTTTTAGCTGATATTGTATGTGGATATCATATGCATAAATACGCCCTACTTTGGCGTTTGTTTTAGGGGTAACCAAAGGAGGGCAATGATTTGGGTTGTAAGAATCTGGTGGAAGTTGTGGAAACTTTATTTGCAAGGGTTTCTAATTTTTCCCTTGGCGACCAGATATCCAATTCCAATTCTCCTTGGTAAAATTTCTCCACTTTCCCATACTAGATCATGTGTGTTTCTGTTTGATGAATTGGAAATTTCTTCACTTTTTGGATTTTGTGTTCTTTATTATATGTGTTTGATTTTGTGTTTGTGGAATTTTACTTTGATAGGTACCAACAAATAATAGAGAAGAAACAGAGAAATATATGTATTATTATGGAAATCCTAGCCTGTACCAAGGTGATATCAGGACTAGATAGAAGGATTACAAAGGAAAAATGCAAGAAAAAAGGCAATGATAACAAGGCAAATTCGAGAGTGCCCAATTCTCTCCCAAGTCCCGAGTCCAATTCCAGCCTAAACTCCCCCATGACCTCTCTGCCAATACAATATACACTCCCCCCTGCTTTTTAAACTTCTTCCATGCATAATATTTAGTAAAACCGGCTCTATTGGGCCCATTGGGTTGCAAGTCCGCAACAACTCTTCCCCCTTCGAAATCCACCTTGTCCTCAAGGTGAATGTACAAGAAGTAACCAGCAAAAGGTCTTCCCCTAGGATCCCACTGCTGGAAACACAAGGACCAACTTATGCAAGAAGCATAGTAATTTCCACCAGGATCCCATTGATTGGAGTGTGTTGGCTGGAAACCCCATTCCTTGACCCCAACCTTTATTTTGGAGTTGACCCTCACCCAATCTTGCCTCCACAAAGCGTTTGTTCCTCTCCTCACTTCCTTTCTTAAAATTTTGCAATATTCAGCTTCTGGAAAATAACAGTAGCTTCATGATTCTGAGATAAAGTTGCACATGGTCTTTTGGTGTTGTTTCCCTTCATGCTTGACTGACTTGTACCATCCAACACACCACCCAGGTCCCCTTTCTCAATGCACATTGAGTGACTTCGTAATTCCCTGAAAAAGTCATTTGCTCATATAACTCCCAATTTAACATCTTCATTTCCCTGGTCTAATAGGAAAATGTTGAGGAATATGTTACCGCTAATTAATAATTGTCCTGCTCTTGACAGTTGTACCGCCCCTACTTCCATAGCACCATTCCCTGGAAAATAGCTATCATAGAACAAGCATGGTTCAACAATTGTGAGCCGCTTTAGGATAAGATCAGCAACCCTATAATCACTCACACCTTGAACCGAAGATGCCTCTTTATAGTATAAAACTAAGACAGCACTTGTGTTCAAACTTTTCCTTACCATTGATGTTGTACAACCATATCTTCTGGCAAACTTTTGATGAGACATTCTTGTTGGAAAGCCTGATCTGTGTATTCCAATCACTTCCAGGACCTCACCGCATCTCAGTTGTTGCAGTACAAGCCATTGCTCATATGATTCATGGAATTGGAGACTATTGGGTTTAATGCAGCGAATGAAATGTGGAGTTGTGCTCTCTAATCGTTGCATCAGTTGGAACAGTTGGCCCTTGAACATGATATCCTCTATTGCTAAATTCCACTCAACCATTAAGACTCCAAACAATCGTTGCAATGTTTCTCTCATCATTACCATATGTTGTTGGGTTCCTTCTCACAATGAGAATGGGTCCAACTATGCATTTTGAAATGTATTACATCTCTACAGGTGTAGTAAGTTCACCCAATATAGGAATTAAGCTAGTCACATTGTGTTGGGTTTCGAACCATTTATTATTAATTTGGGCCAGACCAATTAAGGAAGCAAATTGGCCCAGTGACTGAATTTGTGCCACTAACCCACTTCCTTTCTCCCTCTCGAGATTAGAACAGCTGGTGTGAGGCAATTGGACCGCCATTTCTGCCCGTGTCTTGGCCGTCGTGGTTGCTTCAGCCACCGCTCGACGAACTGTAGCCGGCAACTCCAACAGGGAAAGCTCGATTAGAACTTCCCAGACCCATTGCTTCATCAATGTTGAATGTGCCTCTCTCTCAATGAGTGCGTCGTCACCGAGTTCGTTGCGAGCTACGATTTCATGGAATGTCCTTTCTCGTCCCCTTGTCTTACCGCCCTGAGTTTTGACATCCATCCCCATCCCCTAAACCGTGTCGTTCAACACCACTGATGCCCACATTTTGCTCGCCATTGTTGTACCCTCCATGTACGAGCTTGGGTCCAGCGATTTTGGATGTGGAAGTTGGGCCGTCATGCATGAGATCCTAAAACCAGGAACCATTGATGATACATACACCCTTAAGAATGAATACGATTCTGTCGGTGGGAGCCTCACAAGTATTCTAGAAACCCAGAATTCCAGGGAAAACACAAACTCCTCTCTTTTCTGCACTCTCACCACAGGCTTCTCTTCGTTCTTGGCCTCAACCTCCTTTTCGTCAAGAGTCTCTGTTTTATCTCGTAGCTCTAGAAGATCACCAATGGTCTCTATTTCCCATGCGACCTCTTCTCCTCCTTGAGTTGTGATCTTTTGTTGAATCCTTTCTTCCTTCTCATTCTCAATGTTCTTCATCTCTTCTGCAATTTTAGAGGGAATTTGACTACTCGGTTCAATTCCCCATTGTTGAAGGTTGGATGAACCTTGAGCCATCAAAGGCTCCGAGTCCAATTCCGGTTCCGATTCTTCACCTTCTACAGCCAGTCCACCTCTACGTAGGGCATAATTCTTCTCTACTAACAAAAAGGTCGGGTCCATCAGCTCGGATTCAGATTCCGATCCATTTGGAGTTCGTCGACGTTGCCATTCCCATTTCCCCTCGTCAATTTCTATTTCAGTTTGCAGATTAAACTGATTTCTTTTTCTTTTTAATGCATCAGGATCCAGTCTCCCTTCTTTCACATAGCGGAAACTTGGAGCATGATCACGTCGAGATCAACGTCTGAAGTATTCTCCCTTCCTCCTTTTGCAGAGATGCTTCATCTCATCCAGCCGAGTTTGTCTTTCCTTCCTCCCTTCCAACAAGCATCTCTCCAAATTCTCCACTCTAGAATCCATGGCAGTTAGTGTAGTGACCAGCAAAAGCTCCAGGTATCGTGAGCTTTGATACCAATTGATGGGCACCAACAAATAATAGAGAAGAAACAGAGAAATATATGTATTATTATGAAAATCCACATTATGAAGATATTGGCGTTTGGATACCAGTTTCATTTCCGCCTATGCTGGAAGGTGATCACAGAGAGTGGGCCAAAGGTTTTCACTCGAATGGTTGCTATTTTCTTGATGATGACTTGGGATGGAATCAATACCTCGGAGAAGAAAGGTAAATAGGGAATTGACTATGTGGGATGTGCTAGTATTAATGTTACTTAAATCCAGGGGAAACGTGACTTCTTTAGCATCAGGAGACATCCATACTTGTAACTTTTCATGGATATCCAGCCATTTACTTGAACAAACTTGGAAAAAGATGACACAAACTCTTACAGAGGCCAACTTTGGGAATGTGAAGGAATTACTAGAGGCAGAGCCTCCAAAATGGTTGGCGGGTAGTGCTGCTTCTTGGATGCTTTGGTGAATTGGATTCTGTACAAGTATGACTTACAAGAGAATCTCTTGTATTTAGGTTAATATTTGGCTTTATGTTTGTTATTCACATGTTAAACATTGAGAACTTTGTATTGACATGCATGTAATTTTTTCACATTTGATTAACGGAATAAAATACCTGTTGGCATAATTGACATATGGCATGACATACTCTCAATGAGTTTTTCCAAGAAAATAAACAAATTTGTAGAATCCCAATTAGATTGTCACTATATATTCAACAAGCACATCAAAAACATATGACTAATCTATGAACAGGACAGCAGTTAGACATACCACAAATTCCTGAAGTAGCATCCGTAGAATATTTTCTAGGAATTGGTTCTCATCTTGGGCCAATTTTGATTGTTTCTGTTAAACACAAGTCCATTAAATTAACCGCAGCTTTTAGACAATATCACATGAAAAGTACAAGAAAAGGGAATCTGATAGGAACAATTCCTATCTTAAATGCAGAAAATGAAATAGAAATACAAAGATGAGAGGAAGTTGTTGTACTGGTTGAAATTGAAAGGAAACGACAGAAAGTGAAAAGGAAATTGGCTTAGGGACCTTGGGCCTTCAGGTGTAAACCTGAATGGGCTTAGGAGTTGAATTCCTATAAGAATCTCAGGCTCATATTGTCAATCAGCCACCATTCAAACATCATGGAAATAAAATTATGGATCAACTTCTGAAGTCAATACCATATCGTCTTTTCATAACTAAAGTTATAGATATCATAATCCAAAACCTTTCTAAGATCTAATAGTCCCTGAACGTTTGTTCCAACTAAAAGAGAAGTTTATCAGTATCATTTCACCCCTCCTCCCTCTTCTTATGGTGGCTTATATACAAATTTCTGACTTTTTGTACCATCCAGACATGGCCCCACCCCCACCCCAGCCAAAAAAAAAAATCCCAAAGAAGTGATCCGAATGACATGCATTATCAATTCTAATAACCACCAGGACCAATGTACTCTATCTCAAAATAAAGAGCTAAAATGACTATTACATGTTGACTTCTAAAACTAGTTCAAAAATGCTCTTTACCATATACAGGAGAGGAGTTAGAATTTCAAGAGAATGGATGTACCTGAGGCTTTATTACTTCTTGAACCATCTGCAAAGCAAAACTTTCAGGTACCCCAGGCTGCATTATGGCCCTTTTAAATACCTCCTGAAAATAACAACAAACCAGAAAACACACAACCAATGCAATTAACAAATGAAAAACATTAGAAAAAAATTGAAGAGAACCCAACTCTAGAGGGGGAAAAATACTAGAAGCTCTATATATAAAGAGTAATGTTATTTGTACGCCTGGATTCTGGATACTTGGGTGACACCTGCTACACTTGGTTAATGCAGTTCAAATACGTGATTAATTACGTTCAGTAAATGGTTAACGACGAATTGTGATCTCTTGTACTATTAACCAAGTTGAAGACACCGTTAACCATGATTGTGAACACTATGAACCAAGTTTGAAGGTGTACAAAAAAATAACATGCACCCATGTAGGATGCATGGTTGGTTAATTACATGGTTAACGCAGTTCAAATACGTGGTTAATTACGTTCAGTGGATGGTTAATGGATGTAACAAGGGATCACAACTCATTAACCATCCACTGAACGTAATTAACCACGTATTTAAACTGGCATTAACCACGATTTTCAAGTTCAAATACGTGGTTAATTACATTCACTGAACGCAATTCAACAACTGAAAATTGTAATTAATGCAGTTCAAATACGTGATTAATTACGCTCAGTGAATGGTTAATGAGTTGTGACCCCTTGTTATATCCATTAACCATCCACTGAACGTAATTAACCACGTATTTGAACTGTGTTAATCATGTAAAGCAGATATCACCCAAGTGTCCAGAATCCAGGTGTACAAATAACATTACTCATATATAAATTATCTACTTGCACTACACAGTGCAGCACCTATAACAAAGTTTAAAAAAAAAAATGGAATACACACAACATATTAAAGCTAAACGAAATTACATTGTGGGACCCACTAAATAGGCCTCACGTGAAATAACAATGTTTTGAAGTGGGTTGTTAGGATTAGGGTTGCTCTAAAGCTAAAGAAACAATTGGGTATGATGGACTCTCCATTCCCTTAAAGAACCAAACCCATCCACACGCACACAAAAACGGGGAATGGGTTTTATTTTTACCTACCAAAAATTCAACCTTGTGTCAATGTTTCACAGAACAAGTGAAGCGTGTAAAAAGAATAAGGAAGATTAGATTACCATGTCGAATCTCTTTTCTTATGGAACCGCCAAACCTTCAATAATCAAAAATGATTTGATTTTTCCAGGAGTACAACAGTGATTCTGAAAAAAAAGAAAAAATATAAAAATTTCATTTTTCAGTGCTAAAATTTTGAAAGAAGGCAAAAAAATCGAACAGGAAGCTCGACGCACTCGCATGCAGAGTTGAATATGCTATGGCTACTCCTCGTAGTTATGTGGCTTCAATTCGAGCACATCGAGGAATGAGAGGGAGTGAAATGGTGCTTTGTGAGAGCAGAGGAGGGGAGTGTTGAACAGCCCTGACGAGGAGAAAGCCCTTTGAAAGACTTCAGCGACATATAATAATAATAATAATAATAATAATAAGATTTAATTGATATATACCGTTAGTGTAAAGATTTTTTATCCGAACAATTAATCAGAAATTGTCATATAAGCTAAAATGTTTGACCCTTATCCTAACTACCTTAAAAGTCACACACACCATGATTTCTGATTGGTTGTCAGTGTAAAAAACTTTACACTGACAGCATATAGTAATTAACCTCATAATAATAATAATAATAATAATAATAATAATAATAATATATAATAATACTCCATTTAAGTCCCCCACAATTTTTGAGGTACCAATTTTCATCCCCAAGAAAAAAACTTACAATTAAACTGTGCAGTCATTGAGCAGATACGACTTTTAAAACAAACTTTATCAATAAATACCATAGTAGAACTAAGAAATCAATTTCATTTTGATTTTTGAGTAAGCAAATACAAATAAGAAATAACATTCTTTTTCTTTTCGGTTTTTGATAAGAAATGTAAGTTTGTTAAGATTTGACATGCCAGTAATCTATATGGGAAACAAATCCAAAGAATATATTAATTGTGATTAATATTGGTCACTTGAGAAACAATCTAAAATTTCAAACAAAAATGCAACATAATAATAAAATTGAGCATATAAGTACAACTTCTTTAATATAACATTCATTTTTATTATCGTCCATTAATAATTTTCTTAAGGTTTTGTTACATCTTGGTTATTCATGGATATGGTGAACTTTCCCTTATGTGTTTCTTCTAACACTTTCCCTCTAAGACTCGCCTCCTTAGGAACAACGATCATATTCTTAAACATCATTAGCCCATCAACAGACAACACATAATTTTTCTTGGCCCAACTAGGATTGCAATTCCTGATCTAAGAGTTGTTCATGCCTAATGTCTTCTCTAAGGTCATTACAGGTTCCCAACCTATTCAACTTCAGACTTAAGGCATTTAAGTTCACATTCAAATTCATATCTCTAAACCATTCTTAGAGGCGTCGCAATAAATCACGAAACTCACTAAAGGGTCTGGTAAGGTTAAGATAGGCGCTATCACCAATCTTTTCTTAAGCATTTGGGAATTGTCCTCACACTCCTGGTCCTAAACAAAAGATTATTCCTTCCTAGTCAACTGGGTCAAAGGTAAAACTAGCTTAGAAAAATCCTCTATAAACTCCCTATAGTAAACTGTCAATCCTAGGAAACTTCTCATGTCTATCACTGTCTTAGGCTTCTCTCATCTTATCTCTGCATCCACTTTGCTAAAGTCAACCACCACTCCACCCAACTAATCTAAGGTCATCTACCTAGACAAAAATACCTATCCTTAATGGTTACTCTGTTCGATTATCTAAGATCCTCACATAGGTTCATACTCCCAGCGTTTTTTTTTTTTTCACTATAAGCACTCAAAACTTATCACAATATCAAACATATTTTTTAACAATAATTAAAGTAGGATTTGATGTACACTATAATCGAATAATAATGAATTAGATGCCAAATAATAATAATAATAATTAAAACAATAGCAATTCCGAATAGATTGTGCAATGATGCATCAAGTTAAGAAAGTTTTAATTCCAAATCATTATGGTTTGACTTTACAAAAAACACTAACGCACAAGGATATTTCCATTTATGAATTGAAAACTCATTGAAGCAAAAAGAAGTTAAAAACGTGAATTCAAATAAAGTTAGACTTTCTTTGAGCAATTTGCTATCAAGAAAAGCATACACACAAAACGATAAATAAAAGTAAAACTTTTTTTTTTTTATAAATACAAGGAACATACATCTACCAAACCAATTCATTAAACGGCTTAAAAGAAAAATATTAAGAATCTAATGTTAGGAATTAACAACCTTAAAATTCCAATTTTTTTTTATCATAGTCAAATTCACGTGTGAAAACTCATTTTCTATCAACTCCTCTAATTGTTTCTTAGACTTACTTAACTCTATGGGCGTTATCTATAAGGCGCTATTGACACTGGTCCACTTCTAGGCACTAGATTTATATTAAACTCAATCCCCATGTTGGATGTAAGGTAGAGATCTCTTCAAGGAACATATCTAGAAACTAACCGACAACAGATAGTGTCTCTACATCACTTTCAGTCTCTATCTTAACGAAAAACAATAATATGTATCATTGAGCTTCCTCAACTAGGAACTTATGACAAAGAAACGAATACGATATGGTTTGACATAAAAGAATTATCAAACATTGGTTGTAAAGTACATAAATATTTCTATTTGGACAACATTATTAGATGATAGCAAAACCATACTAAGAATGACATCCAAACCCAATATAGGTAAACATATCAAATCATAAGATAAATTTTGGTATATCAAGGAACATTTTAGGCAGTAATAGATGTAACCAATTTATCTTTGGCAAGAGTAGAAACACACTAGTCAAAAGGTAATTTAGAAATAGGCAACTCCAAATTTTTGACACAACTAAGAGATATGGAAGAATAGGTTGCACCTGAATCAAAAGATATGATAACCTCTTGTTATAAGCACAATTCCTCTTCGGCTTCTCTAGCTTCTACATGATCTGAGCAGTCCCATAAAGATGGCGGATCGTCCTTCGAAAAAGCGGTAACCCCACGTATTGAGATTCTTGGGGTGCTATCACCCCATATCCCCTCATATGATTGAGAGTCTGCGTCTGCTCCTGCACATCTATGATCACACGATCCATAGCTACTACAAGCGCATCATTCGTCCCTCGCCTATTAGTCGTCATAAATCTGCTCACTACCAATGAAACACTGAGTTGGCCTGGCTCAATATCCCAAAGCATAGTGTGCAACATCTACAATTCTAACAAGCATCCTATGCGCCCAAGTTTTGATTTTTGAAAAATCCATAACCACAGTCCAATTTAGGATTGAACTGCTCTGATACCAAAAATGTAACGCCCTTCGTTACATTAGTAACCCGAAATAATTAATTTAAATAAAAGAAGGTAAATAAAATTTTCTTAAATAAATGTTGAATAAACACTTAATATAGTAATAATCCAAAATAATTGTTTACATTAGTTCAAATCGAAATAACATAATCAGTTTCAAAACCTCAAAACGCGTCTATAACATCTCGCATAAGAAAAATAACTAAAAGATAATAAAGGATCCTCCTAGCATATGCCATACAATACTAACCAAGCTCTAAAACTAAAGAGATAGTCTTCAAAACGTCTGACTGATCTACAAGGACGTCCTCAGGCTCTGAAAACAATACTACTAATGAGATATAAAATCTCAGTGAACAGAAATATAGTTTAAAAGGTTTTCGGAAAAGCATTGTTCTCAGCCGGTGCGGTAGACGAAAAAACTGTCCATGGTACCCGCTATTTTCAAAATAATGTATAATAAGATGATGATAATAATAATAATAATAATAATAATAATAATAATAATAATAATAGTAATAATAATAATAAAAATTATTATTGGTAATAATCATTCATCATCAACACATCATAATTCAAGTATATCAAAGTCTCATATATCAAATAATCTCAACATCCTCATATGTCATAGGACTTTCAAACTGCACATAACAATGGCGTCTCATTGCCTACCTTACTCATAAAGGTATTTCGATGTCACCTGTAACATCCCAATTTTCATATCGATAAAGTATATAAATCTTATCTAAGGCATAGTGGCAAAGTTGTAAATATCAAAATATTTGTAATCATGACTACTTTAGAAAAGTAATCATGACATGGATGACTCATGATGTTGAGTCATGGTGGAGTAATCATGATGGTGATAAGTCATGGTAAGGACTCATCCTTTGACTAATCACATTCAAGAACCATATCTCTCGTCTGGTATTTGATTTTATCCATACGTATCCACTTTTTGGATACCACACAGATAATGTTTTATTCTACATTACGAGTAGAGAATTATGGTTAAGGTTTGGGTTGAAGACTCTGACGAAACCCGGTCTGCGTACGAGATCACCGGAACCGGTAACGGATAAGCCTCTCGTCGCTTTCACGCTACCTCACCTAGACACCTCACCACCTTATCCATATGTAATCATTACATGGTGACTCATCACCATAGTAATGATGACAAGGGGTGAGTCACATAGGTGACTCACCATAGTCATGATGACCTAGTGTAAAATGACAATTTTGCCCCTAATAGGAAATAACAGTTTTGCCCTTAAGAAATTTTATATGAACCTTACCCTTTCTTCACATATGTTCCACGCCATTCATAGATATATTTACACTCTCATGTTTCTTTCTCCTTCACTTGATTCTTTAAGTTCAAGTGTTGAAGTTTCTAGTACAACTTTTGATGAAATTCCAATTTGGTTCTTAAAGGAAATGACCATTCTATCCTATCCTTATCCTTCCCTTCCTATATATATACATGTCACGCCACTCTCTTCCATTTGTCCTCTCTCAATTTCGTGCACCATCCCCTTCTCTTCTCCATCTTCTTCACTTCAAGACACCTCCAAGCTTTCAACTTCAATTTCTCTCCATTCTTCAAGAACTTTGAAAAGTAAACTTGACAAGCTTGATCATCTTCATCATCTAGGAGGAAGTAATATAATGGAATGAGAGTGAGAAGGAAGCAATATAATGGAATGAGCTTCCATATTTTCGTGAGCTAGAAGAAAGAGAAGGCAAGGTGGAAGCAAAAGGGAAACCATTGTTGGAAGCCTTGAAGCTTGGTTGAAGCAGTTTCAGTAAGATCGTTGGAATAAGTTCATCAACCGATGGATCAAGCTCAAACTTGATAAGGAGGTTCAGAACATGTGGTTCTTCAGTTTGACCATTCGGATTTTCGGTTCCAGGCCTATAGTGGGAGATATGCAGCTTACACCGTTGTCCTAGAATGTGAGAAACTCATCCTGTATATCACCTAACCTGCCATAGTAAAACCATTTCCAGAGATTCGTTAACCGTTGGATCGGGCTGAAATTTCGGAAGTCGGTTTAGGACATGTTGTTCTTCATCTTCACCGTTCGGATTTCCAATAAGAAGGCTGTAGCTCGAGATATGGAGCTAGGACCGTATCCTTATTTTTGGTACCTTTTTCACAAGATTCTTGAGCTAAATTTTGAAGCTGCCTTCTCCTAAGTCCAGTCGCTGTTATATATCCTTGGAAGTGTCGGGGAGCTGCGTGGTGAGCTCGTAGTGGTTTTGGTTGTGCTCGTCGCGTTCGTGAGATCGAGGGTCAAGGCTGTCCGTGGATACCGGAGTGCATGGGAACGGATTGCCAGGTGAGGGGGAAGAACCTACATATACCTGGGAATCATAGGCGTAGTATATAATTGTTAACATGTTTAGGGCTCCTCAAACCCTACTAGTGGTCATGTGTGTTTACTTGTGGTATTTGTGGTAATTGATAACATGCTTAAATGATGTCCTACATGATAACGTGCTAGATGAGATGTTTGTGATAATAACTTGTTTGTGGTGATAAAATGCTTAATTGCGTTTGGTATGCTTATAAGAATGCTATACTGCATGCTATGACATGTGATGTGTTTGTGACTGATATGATCTTGGTTGACTTTGGAGATGATTGGTATATTGTTAGGATTGTAGGAGAATGATTGACTTTGGAGATGATTATTGAGGTTAGACTAGTAAATTAAGGATGTGGATCTAAGTTATAAGTGGCTCTTATAGTTGGAGAGTGGCATCCTCACAGTTGAGGGATGTAGGTTGTGAGACATTAGTTAAGTTGTTGTTGAAATGATGGATGCATAATCATAACATTTGCATTATTGTGGTGGAAAGCCGCGGGATTTACTACAATAGCTGTCTGAACAGCTATCGCACGAGGTGGATTACTTGTGACAATTGCAACAGCAGTTTGAGTGGTTGTCACAAGGGGGCTATATGACTAACTGCAATCATATATGCTGGTACACAACTGCAACAGTAGTTTGAGTGGTTGTGTATAGGGTTACGTGTGTGTACTTTCCACAGAAGCTCGCCAGCAGTGATCACGCGAGGTCGGGACCTGTGACAATTGCAACAACAGTTTGAGTGATTGTCACAAGGAGCTGTATGAATAGCTGTAACAGCAGTTTGAGTGGCTATCATATGAGCTGGTACCTGCATACAGCTGCAACAGCAGTTTGAGTGGTTGTGTATAGGGAGCTGTGTGTACAGTTGCAACAGCAGTTTGAGTGACTGTCACACGAGGTCGAGGTGGACGTTTTGGGAGACGTCCTGGGAACCAGTAACCTGGACTACCGACTCTATGCCCTTATAGTTGGAGGGTGACTTCCTACCTTGGAAAATGACTACTTCACAGTTGAGTTGAAGGACAGTATTTCCAAGGGCCAGGAATTTAGTTGTGCATATAGAATAGGCGATGATCCCTAGATGTGATACTTTGAGGTTGATTGTTGTAGAATTGATGGTGATCTCTAGTTGTGATTGTAACGCCCCGATTTTCACGTTTTCTAATTCTCCAGTATTTTAACGTTTATATTTTATTGGAGGGTTTAGAGAGTGAAATAAAATATTCCGAGACCATAGTCATGCTCGACGATATCGTAGGAAGCTACGATTAAGTTTTGAGTCAAAAACTCAAACGGAGTCCGGTCTGCGTTTTTACACTGACAGTATGATTTTACTGCTCAGAAGACCTCAGATAGACCCGTGAACGAGACAGTAAGTCTTAGAATTTGATTATCTACGTTTTGGTTAAATTTCGTAAAAATTTCAGAAAAATAACTTCCTGACCTTCGTTCGGGCGGATTTCTCAATCGGGTGACGAACGGAGCCACATATGGACTTACCGAGACTCGCCAACAGATAATCTTGATATCACAACATCCCAGGACACTTGGGAGAGTATGCCAGAGTCATCATGACGATCGGGAAAATCTAGACGCAAAATGACCAAAATGCCCCTAACCTTATCCTTTTGCACTTTTACCATTTTACCCTTTTGGCAAATGACCATTTTGCCCTTAAGTGACTTGTTTTAAGGCTGAACTCAGCCCTCACACCCTCTCATTCACGCAGCCCAGCCCCTCTTGAAGAGTCAAGAACACCATCTTCAACTTTAGAGAGAGAACACCATTGTTGTTCTTGAGAAAAGCTTGAGTTCTTGTTGGATTCACTTGATTCCTTGAGCAATCTTCCATCATTTTATGGTAAGATCACTTCTATGATCTCTTAGCTTCTTGAATATCTCTTTATTTCAAGATCAATCTTCATTTTCATGAAAATTATTTCTTAGATCCAAAACTTTGAAAATCCATAGGAAATTGTAGAAAAATCCTTTTGAGGTAAGACCAAGTTCTTTGAACTCACCTCATCATTCTCTACCTAAACCCAAGAGCTTATGATTCAACTCTCATCATAGCTCAAAAAGCACATTAGGGCCGAACCCTTCTTGATGATGATGAATAGTGTTTTCATCAAGTTTTGATTTTTAACACTTGATTTCATCCTTAGCTTTCCTAATGCTTTTGAATCCATGAAATGGAAAACTAAGATCAATTCCTAGCTTTATTCTCTTTAGGGTGGCCGAAACCCTATTTGTGAGAATTGTTGAGTTTGGTTTGATTGTTATTTAATGTTTGATTGTTTGGTTGTTTGTAGTTGGTGACAATTATCAGGAGGTTCACAAACCGATCAACCGACTTTGATCTGGGAATCTGCTCTTCAACAGGTATGGGGAGAAGAACCTCATCACACCAAGATGGTGGTGGTGAAGATGGTTGTTTACTTTATGTGTGGGTGAAACCCTTTAGTTTGGGTTCACTTTTAGTTGTTATGTTTTGTTAAGTTCTCATGGAGAACAAGAATGTCATGATGAGTTTATCCTTTAGTATGTTGTGTTGTGTTTTAGCATATGTTGATGATGAGATGATTGAATGAAAAAACCATTTTCATGTATGTTGGGAAAACCTACTTTGATCACTAGATCAAGTATGGACTTTTATTGTTGATTATGAGACCATAATGTGTGATGGACTTGGATGTTTGATTATGATGTAGTAATGTGTATTATGGTTATCATGATATTTTGAGGTCGACTATTGTGATGTGTAGAATAGGCGATGATCCATAGTGGTGATACTTTGAGGTTGATTGTTGTGCTGAACTTGAGAGATGGATATGTTTGCTGATTGTGTGCTATTGTACATGTTGATGTGTTATATGCTACGTGATTTCCCTTTCGTATGATAGTGTAGCGTTTCTTACCTCCTATGCATATTTCTCGATGTTTACATATATGTGGTTGTCTGGATCGTGATCCGAAGACGGAGGTGCCGATTGGTCATCGGAATTGCTACAGCAGGTGAAGTTGACCCAAGGTGTACTCTATCGTCAGTAACAAGTGTAGCGTCAGCGCTTCTCAAATAGATAGAGATCTCAGAGGTATCTTTGAGTCTCTTGTGAGTTGTACCACGGCCAGTGGGGTGTTTATGTTTGTTGTTGTTATTTTTACGCCATGGCTTCTAGGCGAAACTTTGATGTGAAATTCTTGAACTGTGATAAGTTCTTATCTGCTTAACTGTTGAAGTGAAAATTTTTGGCTGTGTTTTAAGGTATAAGAGAGAGTGAGGTTAAGTTTTGAAAGCGTCTAATGGGATTATCCTACGTAAGTGGGGTCGTCTCATCACCTTCTCTTCAGTGACATTACTCATTTCGATACCAACCATTGTACACTAGTGGTATTACTCATTTCGACATCCCAACGTGTGGCGATATTGCTTTCGATACCCCATTATGGCGGTATTTCATATTTCGACACCCCAATTCATTGGCAGTATTACTTTTGATACCCCTATCATATACGATATTGCAGCAAACAACATTCATCACATTTAACATTTTTTGAATCAGGCCAATATCACCAATATCATCATATAATCCAAATATAGCATGTAAATCAACCAAATCATGTATACAACATACATTATATAACATCAATCTCAAGAATAAACATTTAATTCATAGCAGAAACACCTTAGAAGGAAAACCCCCAAATTTAGAAAATCAGGATTTGACCAAACGCAAGATTATTTTCCAAAATAACATATTTTTGAAAGCATAACCCAACCCCAAGACAATTTGCACCATGGAAGGGTGAGAAAGAGTATTTCTACTCACCTCTTGAAGACCTTTAAGAATCTCCAAACGTACCGCATGGCGAATCCTAGATGTCGCATTCCTCAACCTCGAATCTCCTTCTCCTTCTTCTTCATCTTCTTCTTCTACCTCATCTTGTTGTTGTTGTTGTTCTCCTTCCAAACTCATTGTTTGTTGCAACCCCATTTCCCAAGCATGAGGATGCTCCACAGCCTTTACTAAGGTGTTTTAGGGTGCAAAGAGGGTTTCTAACCGCACTAGGGTGTATAAGATGGTATATATATAGTGTTACACTGGTTTCTTGTTTTTAAACCTATTTTTAACGCATCCTGACATAGAGCACAGGCATGCTCGCGATTGGCACGGCCGCGTCAAAGTTTGCATAATTTCTGGCACGGTCGTGTTATTAGTTAGCACAGCACGGCTCAGATTGTGCTCTATTGGCACGGACGTGCCGAACATGAGCACGGGAGTGCAAAACACCGTCAATAATGTCCATTTTCCGACACGGGCGTGCTAATAATTAGCACGGTCGTGCTCGTCCGAGTAAGGGTGTACTCAAACGAGTCAGGGCGCGCACATGAGCACGGGCGTGCTCACGGGCCATGAAGTGAATTTCCTTTAGAAAATCACTCTTAACCACTTTTAATTATTTTTAATCACTTTTATTTACTTCAAGGGCTTAAAACATATATTCTAAACCTCCCAAAAACTCTATAATAAACCTCATATTATAATCTCTATTTATTTTATTTTTTAGGATGTTACAATTTCAAAAGCTCAAAGTCAAATATCTGGTGAAGGTTGCTTTTCAGAAATGAAGTTAGCTCATTTTTGAAGTCTGCAAAGAGACCTTTTCTGAGGCACCTATGACTTACACTCTAATAGCGAAAAGCCTCAACTATCTGAAATAAAAGGTCTCTGTCATGATCTGAATATCTCTCTCTCCTTAGCGTAAAGTGGGACCAACGTTTCTCCACATTTAATGGTTTTTCAGAACGGATCTATTTCATCTCAACAGCTAGAATACTTCAACGGATCTATTGTTGAGAAGAATATAAATAGAGAAGTATAAAATAGAGAAATGATGAACAAATATGAGTGTATATGCTATGTCGAGCTAAAAGGGAGAAAATGAAAAATGGAGAGGCATGGTAGATGAGTAACCTGTAGAACTGAAAATGCACAAGTTAGTGTGTATCACTCCCATTGCAGAAAAGTGAGAAATGAAGACATTGTAATCTTCATCACAATAGGAATTTCTTCTCAACATAGTTATTCTATATCCACTCAAGTGAGTGTTATGAGAGACTTTTCTTTAGTTCTTATGAACTTCATTATATATCCACTATGTGAGTGTTATGAGAACATTTCTATGTAACCTTCATCAAAATTCAATGAGCCTGAAGAAGCTAGGCAAAAATAATACTGGCAACGGTCTGGACAGGTCGGTTAAGAACAATGCTTGTTGAGCCTAGAGAGGCTAAGTGAAAAGAATACTCAACGGCCTCGAGAGATCGGTTAAGAACAATACTTGTTGAGCCTGGAGATGCTAGGTGTGCAAAGAATACTCAACGGCCTGAAGAGGTTGGTTATAAATAATACTTAAGCCTGAAGAGACTAGGTGTGCAAATAATACTTGAGCCTAGAGAGGCTAGGTGTGAAAATAATACTTGAGCTTGGAGACGCTAGGTGTGCAAAGAATACTCACTCTAGTTATCTATTTTGATAATGAAAGAAAACTCGGTGAATACTAGGGACTGGATGTAGCTCATGGTTTTTGTGAGTGAACCAAGATAAATCTCTTGTGTTCAATTTTCTCTTCCCTATCTCTTTTACACTTGATTGAATTTATTGTCTCTTATAATTACAATATTTATATTGTCTTGAAAAAGTCTTATCTCTGTTCTTGTTGTTTTAACTAACATGGGATTGAATAAGTTTGTTTTAAACAAAGAGTCTTTGTGTTTCAAACTTATAACGTGGTCTATCAAAAATATATTCAGACGAGTCATGCGTCTGATTATATGTTAAAGAAACTTGTTTGCGAAAAGTTTTTAAGTAACCACTATTCAACCCACCTTCTAGTGTTTGCTTTGTTGACCTTCAGTTGGTATCAGAGCCAGGCCTCTGTGTTATGCACTTAACAGTGTGGAGGAAAGACCCTGTCAAAGCAAACAGATAATAGCTGGCAAATCAACAAGAAAATGTGGACTCAGGATGTTAGAGGCGATTAAGGAATCTTTCTAAAGGCACTTGGCAATAAATGTTCGTGTTTCTTAAAGAAGGAAAATCTAGGTTTCTGAACCTTCAACGTTAAGATGATTACACACAACATCTTCAAAGAAACCAGTTTAAGAAAGCAACTGAAGATATTATTCGTCTTGATCTAGCCAAGCAAAATCCAGTCAAAGCCCGTCTCTGCAATAGGTTGTTATTTACAACCTATTTTGGTAAAGTATTCTCTTTACTTCATAAAATGCAAAAATATAATTGTCTTTAAATTATGAAAAATATGTGTTTACTTGCTATGTCTAATTTCTTTACATATATTACTTAAATAGCTTTGTTTAAAGACTGAGACTTGAGTACATTATTGCCTTTGGGTATGTCTAATAGAATTAATTGTAGATGTGAAAGCGTCTATCATTTCCCAATGTCACGCGCCTCTCAAAAAAGCAACATTTTCAATCATGTCTTTTCATATGTCAACCGCTCATCCTCTTCGAAGCCCTTATAATCTTTGTATCTCCTCATTTTGAAACATAAAAAGCTCTGTCATCTGTCCTCTGCAAATCACTTCTCTCGAGCCCTAATCCTTCTCCTGAAAAATCTTCTCTCTCTGTCATGACATCTGAAAACTCATCTTCTATCTCTTCTTTGGATATTTTGGAGGGAAAAATGATTAATATTTTTTTCCTTAGAAGAAGAGGTGTGGACGTTATTGAAGAAATCGAAGGTGCCGGGTGGACAAATTTTTTTAACTTAAGGGAAGATGTTTTTCCCTCTAAAGTTCAAAGTTTATGGAAAATTGTTTTTGCTTCAAGGGAAGAGAATACAACTCCTTTTATTATTGAAGAAGTTAGTGAAGATCTCTTGGCTATCTCGGAGATGCCCTAGCAATCGTAACGGAATGCTCTAATGATAGAGTAAGATATTGTAACACCCCCTCGAGGTTTCACATATCGTAACCCAAAATTCTTGTGATTCAGTTAATTAAAACCTTTTAAAAAATACTTATTAGATTTATTGCGAAAATTCTGATACCAACTTAAACGTTAACAATAACAAAGGAATAAATTCAAACTCGCCATTTATGAAACTCATTCACTTCGCCTTAAGGCATACATCAAGTCACTTTCTTAATACACATCATACTGAGTCACGGTCGATGGACCTGACTTTAAATATCAAAATCCTAAGAGCTGGTCTAACAAAACTCTAAGAACAATAAAACATACTACCTAGCATGCATCGCCCAAAAGATATTGGGCCTCATCATCAACAGTCCAACGTCTTCGTCGTTGACACCAAGTAACTCAAAAGCAGGGTCCCGCAGTGACCCAGAGGACCGCTGGAAAATATCTGTACATGTGTTCAAAAAACACAACAGGGTGTCCAACATGTACAGGCAAGGGTGAGATACTCTTTCACAAGTTTATCATAATAGCCACACAACTGAAACAGCATATAAATAATGCATCAACACAGTCACGATAACAGAAGTAACACAGGATATCACACCAGGCAACAACATGTCCACAAGTATACCATAAATTGCAGTATATCATATTAATCATTTAGCAGCATAAGACATCTTTGAACGCAGAATAATGGTGTACACTAAGTGGATGTAATCATCAACAGCCATGCAATGCAATGCGATGTACATGACTCAATGCCATATGCCACAAGGGTAAAACTCTGACCCCTACTCCATGGAGCTAACAAATCGTCGGAGAGAGTGAATGGGAGGACATGTTCCGTTTATTGCCAGCCATGAGTAAGATGCTACAACATTCGTAACGTGCACGTATCTGGCTTTACGGAAACACTCTCGACTAAACATGAAAAGTACGACATCTAGTAGAGGATATCAGTGTATTGCACGGATTCGCCATGACACAGAAGAATCACCAACTGGTCTCATGTCAGCCCTTCCAACCCTGATACCTCCAAAAGACCATTGAAGATCGTCACCGTAAGATTCGCACCCGCATCAAGGTGTAAGCTCAATTCCTAGGCTCAAGGCCTTACAACTATGCACATGAAATGCCAATGCTTACACAAAGCAGATGCGATAAAGCAATGTCTATCCATTGGATAAATCTCAAGGTTCACTAAGGTTCTATTCCTTAGGAACTATACGCGTCTTTGTTTTATAAAACATTTATCCATCGGATAAATACCTCGTGATTCCTTTAGAACGGCCGACTGTCCCCACAAACCAACACGAGTCTTTTCAGCGTGTTATGTCCTCACTCACACGTTTTCTAGGAAACTTCCCAGAAGGTCACCCACCCCGTAATTACTCCAAGTCAAGTACACTTAACTATGAAGTTCTTATGTTCTAGGCTCCCGAAAAGAAGATAAATCTTACCGGTATAGGTATTACCAATCAATTCTGATAAGCCTTCCTTCAGCTATATAGTCCCATACCTGCACAGCCTCAGGATTCCTTCCTCTGTACAGTCTCATACCTACACAGTCTCAGGATCTCTCTCGTTCCGGTCATCACAAAACTGAAACAATCGAATGATTGACCTAGATCCGAATTCACCGGTCCGTCATCGAACTACTGTTTTAAAATCCAAAACGTTTCGTGTTTGTGTTTATGTTTTATGAACCACCTCTCAAATCCTAAGTTTTATGAAGAAGGATTGAGAATCCTCTTAGATAAGTCTTTGATACTTTGCTAAGACATTAATTCCTTGATTTTCAAATAATGGAATAAGTGTTGATTCAGTTAAGTCTTATGAAGTCATTGATGTACTAAGTCATCAATAGTATAGTATATGGTCTTGTTCCACCACATACCACACTTTATTATCTCTTGTCTTCGACTTTAAGTTAATTACTTAACTTAGGTTTTCACACGTAAACTTTACGATTTGAGTTAAAAACTCCTTTTGTAAACTAAAACAGCGTTTTCAATTGAGGAAAACAAGGAAAAGGCAAAACAAGGTACTCGCCTGAATTTCGCTCAGCGAGATTACATTCGCTTAGCGAATTGAGAAAGTGATGTATCATTTGAAATTCCTCTATATCACTTAGCGAAACCCAATTCGCTTAGCGAAATTGAGGTAGTGATCCCTAGCTTGTAATTTCTCGGTATCGCTTAGCAAGATTCACTTCGCTTAGCCACACTTGCCTCAAGCAAAGCACTTTAACTAAATTTTGAAAGGAGATTTTCCTTACTAGCTTAGTTTAAAACCATGTTCTGAGTTAGTGTAAAAGAAATATAATCTCATCAAAAGCTATGTTAACTTTCGTGAAAGATATTTTCATCTTCGGAACATCAAATACTTTTTGAAGGCATTTCCTTGACAAACTAAATACTTTTTAGTAAAATCGGCCGTTATAACGTTTAGCTTAGAAGCTTTTCATTCCTCAAAACAAGCTATAGCCAATGCTATGCTCTTAACCAGTCTAGGATATAAATATATTACACATCAAATCTCAATTCAAGGCATCCATGCCACAATTCATATTCACATATCCAAGCATGTACTTAATGAAAATAAATCAAGTACATGCACAACATATAGTCCTTCAAAACTCAAATCAACATTATGCATATGTTCTATCCAAGGCAAAATGCCACAATTCACATCACAACCAACCTCATGTGACTATCAAACTCATTGGAGCTAATCTCCCCTTACCATTTAGGAGTCATCCTCCGAAGGTAAGTCTCCCGATCGGTCTACGAATTCTACAGATTCCTCATCCGATTATCCGACAACAACTAAGAATGGATGAAGATTGATCAAAGAATCAAGCTTTTCATCCATAGATTCAAGCTTTCCTTTCGTGAAAATGGTGGAGTTTTGGCCAAAGGAGGAAGATGAAGCTTTGAGCTTCTTTGGGGCTGTTCATGGTGCGTGAATGGGGCTGAGAAAGGGCGGTTCCAGCCTTAAAACAAGTCACTTAAGGGCAAAATGGTCATTTGCTTCAAGGGTAAAATGGTAAAAATGTAAAAGACTAAGGTTAGGGGCATTTTGGTAATTTTGCATCCAGATTTTTCCGACCGTCATGACGACTCTGGCATACTCTCCCAAGTGCTCTGGCATGATGTGGTATCAAGCTTATAGGTTGGCGGGTCTCGTTGAATCCCTTTACGTCTCTAAATGCCTCCCAGTTCGATTATACGGTCGAATATAATATATTATTTTTATTTTTTGGACATCAGGACGGATTTTATCAAAGATGTAGAGAATAAAATCCTGAGACTTACTGTCTTGTTCACGAGTCCAAATTAGGTCTCGATAGTAGAAAAAGGCTACTCCGTGAAAAATGCAGACCGGGCTCCGTTTGAGCTTTCGCCCGAAACTTAACCATGGCTTCCTATGGTTTTGTAGGGCATTCCTATCTTCTCAGAATATTTTATTTCACTCTCTAGACCCTCCAAAAAATACAAACATTAAAATACTGAAGAATTATAAAACGTGAAAATCGGGGCGTTAGAGATATAGATGGAACTAGGAAGCTATAGTTGGAGTAGATGTTGTTAACTCTACTCTGTATGGATGTCCGAACCTTGGTAACTTTGATGCATCCCATATGATCTCAAAATGACGCTATTTGCATGTCATTATAATTTATTGTGTTATGCCTAGAAAAGGGGCAAGGGGCTTTGTGAGTCTAATGGATAGAGTTGCCATCTACCATCTGATTCACAAAATGAAGACAAGTCTACCAACCTTGATCTTCAAATATTTGGAGAGATTTCTCTCTATAAAGAAAAATGTATTTCCCTATGGGTTATTAATCACAAGACTTCTAAGATATAATGACTAGTAATAGATGATTCGGATGTCATCCCAAGTTCCCATCTTGACATGGAATCCTTTGGGTTAACAAATCCTGAAGCCCGTATGGAAGCTGGATTGGTTGAAAACCCTAATGAAGAACCATCTATTGAGGATTTATTGGAATTCCTCTGTGTGTCTAGCGAAGAATGTGAGTCTGAACAAGCATCCACTCAAATAGAGACATCTTCAATGAATAGAACAAGTGAAGAAAATGAGTCTGGAAAGTTTGAAGAAAGAACTCTGAACCGTACATCAATTCTGGGGGAGTCTACTTTCTTTGGGTTTATCCCAAAAAGGCTCAAAACATGATGCACCTCCAAAAGGAAGAACTCAGAAGATCATGAGGAAGCAGTCCACACAGAAAGATCAAAAGATGTTGCTAAGAACATAAATTCTGAGGAAAATGAGAAGAAAAGAAATAAGAATCTCTGAACATGCATCTCATCTTGAACCAAGGGAATGTGTAAGGACAGGAAGACCACTGCTTTTGAGAAAATGGATAGGTTATCAAGAAAGAGTAACTAAATTTGAAGAAAGGATGATGAGTTTCTGTCATGACTCATATCTTAGGGTTTCATCTGAAGGACAGACATTCTCTCCAGTTGAACACCTCCCTAATCTTCTTTTCATTCTGTCATCCAACACATGTGTTTTCACAAATCTCTATCCCTTTTATAATAGTTATGCCAGGATCAGATGTGTTTGTAAACTCTATCTTTGACTCCCTTAATTTATTTACTGGCTTCAGACACACACATTCCTCCAGCTATAGAAAAATCTCCTCTACTCTCTTGAGAAGAAACCACTTGCTATATGCATTTGGTCATCTGCTTGAGGATTTTCCCTATATCATTTCTGCACCTAAACCTGTTTCCAAGTCTTCTCCTTGTCAAGAAGTTGGTCCTTCTTCTACCACTCCTGCTGCTTCTACAATCGCTCCTTTCATTGAGCATGATGAGTTGATTGCTATTTATGCCTTTGCCAGAGCAGAAATCTCATCTTTGAATGGCAAAATGGATAGCATAGAAGATGTGCTTAAGGAGCAATTACGAAGAACATAGGACTCAAAAACTTCTTTCATGTTGTGTTTGACAAAGATGTACAGTGACCAGTCAATGATGGTCTATTTAATTATATGACTGAATGAAAGAAACTTTTTGTGTCTATTCTATTTATTCTGTCTATCTGTTTTCTCTGCATTATTTCAACAAAAGGGGGAGAAAGACTATGTATGCTTAAATGAATAAACTCTGAATGTGAACAAACTGCCTACTTGATAATAAGTTCAAAATACGTTTATATGTGCTTAAATGTCAAATATTATCAAACTGCTTTACACGTCTATATCTCTATTATACAAAGTTCATTTAATCATAAGGATTGTTTGTCATCATAAAAAAGGAGGAGAATGTTAAGTCTCCACTTTTCCTTAAAGTTCTGTTAAGGTTTTGTTGAAACCAAACAAGATAAATATGATTAAAATGAACCTTATGAACTTTACCAATGATCTACTTTATGTGTGCAGTTATTGGCTTCCTCGATTAACCGGTTAACCTCTTTAAGGTACACATCCTCAGTTTGCCTTCTCCAAAGCAGATTCTGGAAATCGTTAGTAACCTCAATCATCCCAAAATTCATCTTATACTCGACGATTTCCACCTCCAGATTCAGATCTCTAAACTGCTGTAACAACTCAAGCTCTCGTTCCATCGTGGCAGATACGTGTAGGGACTTCCTACTGAGCGCATCCGCTACTACATTCGCCTTACCTGGATGGTATTGCAGGTTGAATTCATAGTCCTTTATGAATTCCATCCACCGCCTCTGCCTCATGTTCAACTCCTTCTGGTCGAACAGATACCTTAGGCTCTTACGGTCACTAAATATACTGAATTTAGCACCTTACAGATAGTGTCTCCATATCTTCAATGCAAACACTATCGCAGCTAGTTCCATATTGTGAGTCGGGTAGTTTCGTTCATGCACTCTCAACTGCTTGGAGGCATAAGCCACCACTCTTCTTTCTTGCATGAGGACACAACCCAATCCTTGGTATGAAGCATCATCGTACACGTCAAAACATCTTAACGGATTTGGCAAAACCAACACCGGCGATGTGGTCAACCTTCGCTTCAACTCTTAGAAATCTGCTCACACGCTTCCGACCACTCGAACGCCTTCCTTTTTCTCGTCAACTGTGTCATTGGCAATGCAATCTTAGAGAATCCCTAGATAAACCGCCTGTAGTAGCCCGCCAACCGAAGAAAGCTTTGAACCTCACTCACAGACTTTGGGCTTTCCCACCTAACCACCTCTTCAACCTTAGCAGGATCCACCGTGATTCCATCCTTGTTGATCACGTGTCCTAAGAACTGTACCTATTCCAGCCAGAACTCACACTTTGACAGCTTTGCGTATAACTGCTCGTCCTTTAACACCTATAGCACCACTCGAAGATGCTCTTGATGTTCCTATTTACTTGAAGAGTAAATAAGGATGTCTTCGATAAACATGAAAACAAACTTATCTAGGAACGGTCGGAATATCCTATTCAAATAGTCCATGAACACGGTCGGAGCATTACTCACACCGAAAGGCATAACCAAATACTCATAGTGCCCATACCGACTTAGAAAAGCAGTCTTCGATATATCCTCCCTCTTCACCCTGATTTGATGGTAACCAGATCGTAGGTCGATGTTAGAAAACATAGTTGCTCCTCTCAACTGGTCCATCAAATCGTCGATCCTTGGCGGGGTACTTGTTTTTTATCGTCACTTTGTTCAGCTGATGATAGTCCACACATAACCTCAAGCTCCCGTCCTTTTTCTTCGCATACAGCACCGGAGCTCCCCATGGCGATGCGCTAGGTCTGATGAACTCTTTGCCTAGCATCTCATCCAACTGTTTCTTTAGCTACGTCAGCTCAACTAGAGAGATCCGATACGACGCTATTGATATAGGCCCAGTCCCTGGTACAAGATCTATAGTGAACTCGATCTCCTTCTCCGGTGGCAACCTTGGAACATCATTTGGAAACACCTCCGGAAATTCTCACACAACAGGCAGCGCTCCCACACTCGGAGTTTCCTTCGCTTCCAAGGAGAACAGCACCACGTACTCTTTAGATCGTGCACCCTTCGAAATACCTTCGTTGGCAGGCTTCAATCCAGATAGCTCAGAAAAGCAAAAGGTTTTATTTGCACAGTCAAGCACCACATGGTTGGCCGAAAACCAATCCATGCCTAGGATAACGTCGATCTCTGGCATAGGCAAACAGACCAGGTCCACAAAGAAATGTCTGTTTTCTATTGTAATAGGGCATTTTAAGCATACAAACAGGGTAGTTAAAGAATCACCTGTAGGCATGGATACAATAAGGTCATATGGTAAAGACGAAACCGGTAACCCTAAATGATCCATTCATTCCATAGAAATAAATGAGTGGGTAGCCCCCGAATCAAACAAAACAGATAAAAGCTTGCTTGAAACTAAACACTTACCTTGAATCAGATCCGGGCATCGAGAGGATTCAGCTCCCCTCACGGCAAACACTCTTCTTGTAGCTTGTGGCCCTGCAGCTTGCCCACTCATTCCGGTTGGTCTGGCATTCCTATGCCTGCAATCCTTTGGCATGTGTCCCGGCTTTCCACACGCATAACAGTTCATCGTTTCCCCTGGTGCTTGGCTCTTGCAGTCTTGAGCCATGTGTGGTCCCACACACTTAAAGCATCCTTGCAATCCCTGAGTTGCACTCGAACTTTGTCCTCCGGCCTCTCCCGCCCTCTGGTTGGGCCTCTGGTAAGGTCCTCGACTTGACTGAAACTTTTCACCCCTACCTCTCTGGTTACTGCGGATGGGTCCTCCGCTCCTTGTCGTCATCTCCCTTCTTTTCTCGACGTTCTCTATGGCTGAACACCGATCAAGCATGTCAGGGAACCTGGTAATTCCCAACGGCACTATGGCTTTCTGGACTTTGTACTTCAGACCGTCTTCGAATCTGCGGCACATCACTCTTCATCCAAATACCGCTGATAGAATTCTGAAAACTTAAGCAGTGCCTCAAACCTTGCTGCATTTTCCCCGATTGACATATTACCCTGCTTCAGGCTCTGGAATTCCTTGTCTTTCTCCTTCCTGGTCATCTGAGGGAATTATTTCTCAAGAAAGCATCCCCTAAACAACACCCAGGTTATTGCTCTTCCTTCTATCTCAAACAGTCTCTGATTTCCCTTCCACCACATCTCCACCCCTCCAACTAGCATAAACGAGGCGTAAGAGACTTTCTGAGCGTTGTCACAATGTATTGCTGCGAAGATCTTTTCTAACTCTTGCAACCATAGCTCTGCTCCTTCGGGATTGTTGTCCCCGTTCAACTGAGGAGGTTTCCGCCTCATGAAAGAATCTAACCCGGCATCCTCATTCCTGACATCTCTCTATTGTTGTTGCTGTTGGTTCTCACGAGTCAGCTGGATAAGCTAAGCATTCTGCTGAGTTTGTTGTAACGTTGCAGCAGCCATATCCCTCATAGTCCTGAGGATCTCCAACGATTCAGCTCCGTTTCCCGTATGTGAAGCAGCAGCTTTTGGACCTCCATTTGGACCCGTTCTACCTCCGCCTCTACCTCTGCCTCTACCTCGAGCCATTGGTTCCTGATTCAAGTAACCGTTGGCTCAGAGTTCAAACATGATAAGCAACATAAATACATACATCTACTTATCATTCATACAAGCATCATTATATTCGATCGCACTCCTTCTACCTTTCTAGACTCAGTCGTACTCCCTTGCAGAGACGACCAACTTAGCCAATTCAACTTCCTAACACCCGCAGTTTTAATCCCTGACTTCCACAGTCCTGATAGGACCAAACTGCTCTGATACCACCATAATGAGTTAAACCCATAAGAATATGAAATCATCCCATTTGCTCAGAACCCACTTACAGTAATAACTAGCGATATCATTACGCGCTTATTAAAACAGACGGGCAAAACGACAAAACATACAACATAAGCATGTATATAAAGCAATTATCAGAGTAACGCAACAGGTAAAGTCAAACACATACACATGCGGTACTATAATATATACATGGCCGCCCCATCAGTAGGGCTACTGTACTACATACATGAACTGTACAACAGTAGACTTAAAAGAAACATATACATCAAGAACTCAAAAAAAGAAACTCTTAAGCACCATCACCAGCACTCCCCAGCCCGCTCTCAAAATACATCAAGCCTCACCACACAGTCCTAGAGACGCACTGGCTAACCCTCACTATCAGTGGTGAGGATGTCCTGAGCTACCCTGACCCTCTCCATGGGTATGCCTATAAACCCACATAGGCTCGTGTTCGGATGAGGAACTCGACACTACGATCCAACGCTTCAGAGCTGCCCTCAGGTACCGATCTGAACGCCTCTGCTGTCCTCTGTAGATGAAGCCCCTCCTGCTAGATACTGCCGAAGATCAAGGTGCCACCCATAAGTAGTCTTGCTCTCTCTGCCTTGGAGAATGCCACATCCGAGGGAAAGGAAGAAATTGATAAATCCGGTAGGGTCCGATGATGTCCACGTACGGTGGGGTATCGCTTTTGAAGATCAGGCTGACAGGTCCTGTGTATACTACCAAAAAGGTCGAGGGGTCCAACTACCATCCCCTCTCATCGTGATACACGATCTCAATATCCCTTAGCATCAGCATCCGCGATGCCCCCGTGATAAACGGGTGACATCTCGAGTCCATCCTGTGGCTTTGCTGGCTCGTCGTCTGCTCGCAAAACGAACGTACACATATAAAGAAAAGTTAAGGAGATAAGATATACAACACATCAAATATAGGGATGATGCAATACTGAGTATATAGCAAACACAACCATCTCTCAATGTCTCGACACCACGGTCGTTCCCTAGCTAGATGTGACACATACTCTTTCTATGCATGCCGGCCGATATTAAACACCCTACTAAGTGTAACATCTCGTTCGCTCGACGGACCACAAGTTGGTTTGTTCCGGTAATTCGTTCTGCTCGTCGTGACCCATAAGAGTTCATCACCGCTCAACTGTCCCAGACAAAGAGGGCTATCTGGGCCTCCTTTGAAGATCCACCGGCAACTGGAAAGACTCAGGGTCCAGTCGGGATAGTAAGACATGCCCAAGACCGCCACGACACGATAGGCGCTACCATATCGGTCTCTTGTGGGTATACCTATGTCCAATATATCCCCGAGGTCACACAGACCTTCCCTTCCCTTTTTCGCACCCGCTTTCGATGCACCAACCTCGTATGCCTCATAGCATACGGCTCGCCACTTGGCATCATATGCATATGCTATGCATGTCATCCATCTTTCTTGAGCTGGTATAGCAACACATGCAAACTTGCTCTTAGCAACACGAGCTCCAAGCTCCAACTATACCACATGAGCTCCAAGCTCCACTATAACCATCTGAGCTCCAAGCTCCCATCACAAACTTGCGAGCTCCAAGCTCCAACTATAACCTCGAATCTCGACTATCAGCTCAAACGTCCACCACTGGGTCAAAGCCCTAATCAGACTAAACCTCCTATTCTCATGCATACATGCATTTCGAGATACATACAACAGTTCATCATTATCAGCATGTTCAATAAAGCAGTAAATACCTCACACGTCATCATGCCATCATATCATGCAGATATATTACATACCACAGTTAGCAGATACTCAAATACTCACAGAGCAACCATACGTTCATCACGTCAATCCACACAAGTCTGCTAACCTAGGGTATCAATACAGCGGTGCTAGCCCGAAGTAGGCTGAATCGAAGGTTTAGATACTTCGTCAGGACTCAACTTCTTGTAGGGTTTAGGGTTCCCATACACAAAATAAAGCATACCACAGAGCTATAAAAACTACTCTTGTCTCCCCGACGTGTGTAACTCTTTCTCTCCACCTGAATAGATTTGGCACGAAGATCAACACGGTCACCGGCTCACCAGGCTCGCAGCCTTCAAGCTCAAGAACGGCCACAAACCTCCCTCACAGCCGTGACCTCAAGCCCCAAGTCACGAGCAATCACGAACGCAAACTTTACCCTAATCATGAGCACAACAAGTATACAACAGTGTTAGCCCTAGCGCAAGCTCAAAGAATCGAAGAAAAAGGTAAAGACTCGAAGAACGCCAAGAACACGAAGAACGCATGCTAGGGATTCGAGTTTACCTTGAGCGAATCGAGAAACTAATCCGCCAAAGTCGTAGAAAACTTCTTCGCGGTGACAACGGTGCAGTCGAAATCGCGTTCCGGCGGCTCGATCACCTCCAACCTCAAGCTTTCTCTCACTAGAAGTTTAGAGCTTCTATCTCTAGTTGCAGGAAACACTTGGTAATTTCGTGCAAAAGTGAGAAGAGAAAGAAACTCCCCCAACATGATCAGTTGTCCACGCTTAAGCATGGAACACTTTGCATGCTTGAGCGTTCCCACGCTCTAGCGTGGTCCTCTCCACGCTTGAGCGTGGAACCTCGTCCACTCCACCTTCTCCCTGACTTGACATGTGTCTCACACGCGTCCAAACTCAGAATAGCTGGCACAGCGCACTCAGCACGCTAAAACGTGCAACCTTCCCCACGCCTAAGCATTGCAACGCTTGAGCGTGGAGTCCTCCCACACTTGAGCGTCCAACTTAGCAGGGAAAGGGCTTCCAGCTTTCTGACTTCTGACTTCCCCAGTTTCTCGAATTACACCTTAGGCACTTCCAACCTTGTTCAAGCCTATTCCTAAACTTCCAACTAGGTGTCAAACTAACACACAACCAATCACACAATCATACGAACACCCGATCAAGGTCATCCACCTTAATCTCAGAAAACATGGATGTTACAACTAACACTCCATTCCCTCTCGTTGGCTACAAACATAAAGTCTTGGTTGTTTTAATGGGTTTTAAGATCAAAGTTAGAGTTTTTAGTTTCTCTCCTTTGTTCTTAGTGTTCTTGAGTTGTTCTTCACTTTATCTCCATTTTCACATCAACCTAGAGGTAAACTCTCTTGTCTCAAGTTAGTAAACTTGTTCCTTGCTTCATTGTCTTGACATCTATGTATTTCATTTTCTCAAGTGATCCATAAGCAATTTGGTGAAGCACAACTTGCTTGATCTTTGCAATTTTCCATCATCCAAGAGGTAATCTCTTCTCTCCATGATCAATCATATGCTCTTCTTCATTCATTTTCTAAGATTATGTAATGAATCATCATCATCCACTTTCAAGAAACTTTCTTCAAAAATCTCTAGAAAATCATAGAAAAATCCTATGATCATGAAACCGATTTCTATGAACTCATCAAGCCCTCTATGTTCATCATTCAAGAGCATGAATCAAACTAAAATTTCTTCCCTGTTTTTTCAAGAATGGCCGAAACCCTAACCTAGTTGGTTGGGTGAGTTTTGATTCAAATCTTTGACAAATGATTAGTGCAACTTGCTTGATCTTTGCAATTTTCCATCATCCAAGAGGTAATCTCTTCTCTTCATGATCAATCATATGCTCTTCTTCATTCATTTTCTAAGATTATGTAATGAATCATCATCATCCACTTTCAAGAAACTTTCTTCAAAAATCTCTAGAAAATCATAGAAAAATCCTATGATCATGAAACCGATTTCTATGAACTCATCAAGCCCTCTATGTTCATCATTCAAGAGCATGAATCAAACTAAAATTTCTTCCCTGTTTTTCCAAGAATGGCCGAAACCCTAACCTAGTTGGTTGGGTGAGTTTTGATTCAAATCTTTGACAAATGATTAGTGATTATGTCTTCATCATACTTAAGGATCATTAATTCAAGAGTTAGTAAAATTTCAACATCCTTAGCCTAATTAATTAGTGAAGGCCAAACCTACTTCATAGTGGATTAACAAGTCCTTTCAAAGATTAACTTGTACTATGTTTTTTGGTGAAGGATTTGTTGAGTAGTTGTAGTTTGGTGATTCGTGGAATACGCTGAGCTTCGAAGGATCATTCAGACCAAAGACCGTGAACACCATTTTTAGCTTCACTTTATTTTATGGAGTTGGAGATTTGTGATGTAGAGGGAAGTGTTGAAAGATCGAAGGGAAAGAACCTTACTTGACTTCAAGAGATAATGGGAGTTTGCCTGGGGGATTTTCCGATAACTATATGCTATTCGTGATTGGTCTGTGTAGTTCCGTTTGAGCTTCGTGTGATTGTAATAATGTTTCCATGCTTAGTATATGTTTGTGATGATGTATGCTTAGATGGAAAAATGTTTTCAGGTGTGTTGAAAACCATACTTTGATCTCTAGATCAAGTAAGGATTTTTACGCTTGTTTATGGTTGAATGATGTATGATATTTGTTCATCATAATATTGTGATCATTTTGAGCTATTACTTGACAAGTTAGTGAAGCAAAATCTTCCCATCCTCTTGGTATAGTATTCGGCCATAGATACTACAAAAGGAAGAACATGAGTTTGTTCTTGAACTTCAATGTTTTTGAAAGTTAGAAAGTGTTTTAGTAACTTGTGTTTCAAAAACAAACAAGAAGTGATTTTGATCCAAGAATCAACTAAGGATTTGGCCCTCAAGTATTTTTAACTAAGGTGAAAATATGTTTTACTTTATGCATAGTTAATCAATTAAGCAAATGTTTTATAATATGAAAATGAAATTCCATTTGTTTTACGCTAACTTAGATCACGGTTTTACCCTAAGTTAGTAAGGAAAAGCCCTTTTCAAATTAGTTAAGGTACTTTATTTCAAGCAAGTAACAAAATTCTCTTAAATCAAATGAGTTTTCAATTAGAAAGGTTTTGGCTTACAAAGTCTTAAAACCGAGAGTTTTCAACTCAAGTCGTAAAGTTTTACGCATGGAAAACCTAAGTTAGGTAATCAACTTAGTGCAAAATAAAAGAGATAATTAAGTATAGTATATGGTGGAACAAGACCATGCACTATACCATTGATGACTTAGTTCATCAATGACTTCATAACCCTTAAGTGAATCAATACACTTTTCATTATTTGAAACTCAAGGAATTAATATCTTAGAATGGATCAAAGACTTATCTAAGAGGATTCTCAATCCTTCTTCATAACACTTAGGACTTGAGATATAATTCATATGACACAAACACAAACATGAAACGTTTTGGGTTTTGAAACAGTAGTTCGATAACGGACCGGTGGTCCGGATCCAAGAAAAGTCGCTCAATTATTTCAGTCTTGTGATGACTCGATCCCGGAAGGATCACGAGATTTATCCGGTGGATAAAAGTTTTATAATACAAAGATGCGTGTAGTTCCTAAGGAATAGAACCTTAGCGAACCTTGAGGTTTATCCGGTGGATAGACATTACTTTATCGCATCTGCTTTGTGTAAGCATTGGCATTTCATTGCATGAGTTTTTAAGGCCTTGAGCCTAGGAGTTGAGTTTACACCTAGATGCTGGTGCGAATCATATGGTGACGTCTTAAATGGTCTTGGAGGTATCAGGGTTGTAAAGGCTGACATTGACCAGTTGGTAGCTCTTCTAGTCGTGGCGAATCCGAGCGATTCACTGATATCCTCGACTAGATTCCGTACTTTTCACTTTTGGTTGTAGAGTGTTTCCCTAAAGCCAGATATGTGCACGTTACATTTGTTGTAGCATCTTACATGGCTGGCATACACGAAACATGTCCTCCTATTTACTCTCTCCGACGTTTTGTTAGCTCCATGGAGTAGGGGTCAGAGTTTTACCCATGTGGCATATGACATTGAGTCATGTACATCGCATTTCATTGCATGGCTGATGATGATACATTTACTTATTATACATCACTATTCTACTTTCGAAGATGTCTTATGCTGCTAATTAATTAACATGATATGTTGCAATTTATGTTATGCATGTTGGGCATGTTGTGACCTAGTGTGACATCTTGTAATACTTCTGTTACTATGTTGTGTCGATACTACATATGTTCATATGCTGTTTTGTGCCTCATGCATGTAGTTATCGTGTTTAAATCCATATATTGGTTACTCACCCTTGCATGTACATGTTGGACACCCTGTTGTGTTTTTGGATACGTGTATAGATGCTTCTCAATGGTCATTTGGGTCACTTCGGGACCCTATAGTTTGAGTCCATGACGTCGATGATGAAGATGTGTTGACTGTTGATGACGAGGTCCAGTCTCATCGGTACGATATATGCTAAGTAGTATGCTCTATTGTCCTTAGAGTTCTTTTATTAGACCAGCTCTTTGGATTTTTAATATTTAAGTTGAGAAAGTCGATATATGTGGTTTTGAAAACCTTTATATGGTTTGGACTTCAGTATGAAAAACAATTTCAGGAAAGCTTATATGTGATGGTGAAATGATTTATGAATTAACCCAGTTTATGTGAGTCGTTAAGTATAATGTGATTTTATTATTGTGATATGTGTATCACTTTTCCGAAGTATTATGCAGAAAATTTTTACACCCGAGTTTTCTGACTTAAAGTAAATTATTTTTTTCTGAAAGCAACCAGCAATTCCTTTTTAAAATTAATTCCGCATGTGTTCAAGATGTAATGCCCAAGGGGGGGTGTTACATTAGTTGGTATCAAAGCTGGTCTAGTCTTTCGGGAACCTTGGGGAATAGGTCTGTTATATTTTGTTGTGTGATATCTGGTTAGACATTGTTGAATTGTTTCCTTGTCGAAAACAATGTGTGTTGACACACAAGTAGGTGTGTTTTAATGGGTTCTAATCAGGTCGAGGCTTTGTAAGAACTCATGTTTTGTAAATAGTACTTGTATTCATGTTGGCACGTCGTTTATCCTTTTGGGATTGTGTCAGACATGTGAACGAGTGTGCCTTAGACAGGTAGAAGAATACCAAAGGTTTTTAGAGTAGATGCATAGGTAGCTAGTAAGCGACTAAAGGAATGACAAGATAACGACATACTCGCTAATAGAGTTGAGAGACTAGAATAGAATCCAGTTAGAGCATTGGAAGTGTAGTAAGACCTTAGTAGACCTCGAGAAAAGTTATGACTGTGATTATGAACTCAAGCATACTCAAACGCAAAAATCTGTTGGAAAAACCACTAAGAAATTACTAAGTTCCTTGAATTGTTAGACGACCGCTTAAGTCATGGGGATAGAATAGAAGAATGAAAACTTGATGATTTGCAAAATGAGAATTTGTATAACTGTGTTGTGATGATTCGATGATGGTTTAACCATATGATTTAAGTTAGCCTATACAATAGTGATAGTTGTCCGAATACTCGATGTTAAGTTGTCGTACCGACCACCCTTAGCTTGTTGATAGTGGAAGGAGCTGTAATGACTGGAATAGGCCGATATTATTGGACTTTCTAGAGTTAGTTACACTTGATGAGGATCTTTCTTTGAAAGGATAGATAATCCTATAATGTTGAGAAAAAGCTTAGGAGCCTGATAATAATTCAGCGATGATTCCCCTCGAAGTGTGGTAATCACGTGAAGTTTCTTCAGATGGTATTTTTAAGAAATGATTAGAACCTCGGCTGCTTGTGAATTTGATTGATAGGGCATTTATCTCGACTAGAACGGATTGATGGTTACACATTTTAGGTGAACTTGTAATCCAAGCTGATGATGGTGAAAAGTATGTATAATATCGAAGTACAACTTTTTCGAAGGTTACGAATGATCAGAGACTAAGTAAACAAGAATGGAAGTATGAATTTTGGATATAGAATGGATGTCATTAGGACTGGTATCCGTAGGGGGAAGAATTACAATGGATCCTACAGAGATAGGAATAGTGTCTCGTTAAGAGAACTTAAGACAGTGACCAGTGTAGATAAGTAAGACAGATAAGTTTGGACTCGCTTGCAACGACAACTATCTGAAGATATTGTTGACTCTTTGTTTGGATACTTTCAATTTTCGAGGACTTGGACTAAGTGTTTGACAAAATAATGGAAGTTAACTTAAGTGCTTGATCACTAAAGTAATTCCTAGAAGTAATAATAGAAGTAAATCTTTAGTGAATGATTAGTAGTAAAGAATGATGGACCAGCATGTAAGTAAAATAGGGAATGACTTTTCCCGACAGTTGATGGATAAGCAAAAAGCTGATGTTAAGCTTCTTAAGTTAATTTTATTTCTCCAAAATAGTAGGACCTCTTACCTAATTAACTCGTACGGGCCAAGCGTTTACTTGGACTAAAGCATTCGACGAAAGTTTTTAAGGATTAAAGAGAAGGCTGACTACTTCACGTGTGTTAGTGCTGCCTGATCTCAAATGAGCATTTGTGCTCACACTTCTACATAATCCTCAGTGTATTAGACATTTGAGTGGATTGGTTTAACAGCATCCATTGGTCTGAACAATTTCAGCATTTCAAACATCAACTTGTGACCCACATTCGACTGACCAAATGAACTCGGATTTGAGCATACGAGGGCTCATATGAAAGTTTACGATGTCTAATTTTTGGTTATAAACTTCATTTTCACAAAAAGTAACCTAGTTAGTACAGTTTCCCGAAATAAGTCACTGTAGTCAGAATCCAAGACTGAAATTTATGCTTAGATTGAAATTGGTTTTCAAGGCTCAAATCTTCATGAAACCACATGAAATTTGTGCTCAAAATGAAGCTCAAGATGTCTAGTTTTAGGATAGAAAACAATTTTTGAAAACCGAGGTCTAGGTTGAGGGAAAAACCAAAATGACTCACATAAGGTCAAATTCGAAAATCACATTTTCACAAACTCTTTTTAACAAAAAGATGGAGGAACCCTAGGTTAGGGTTTTCCCACACTTTCAACCATTCATACCCATCAATGAATACAGATCAAGCCACAAATAAATATTACAACATTGTTCTCATAGAGAACCAAATAGACAAAGTAGAAAACCATTGGTTTAGGATTTTCCCAAACCAAACCCATAAACCATTTCCACCACCACCAATGTGGTGTGATGTGGTTGACTCCCCAATTACCTCTTGTAGATCCACTAAAAGCTCTTGAAGATAAAGTTGTGAAAGTGTTCCAAAATGGAACATCCTAGCAAGACAACACATAGGCTTTCAAAAAGAGATATATTTCGAAAATCACTTTGAACAAGAGTGATTATTTTCAAATACCCAAAGAGAGAAAAAGGCAGATGAAGGTGAGTAGAAGAACATACCCTTGAAGAACAAGTTGAAAAGGTGAAGTGTAGGCTTGAAACCCCAAAAGAAAAGTTGCTACAAATAGAAAATTTTCTTCACAAGAGTTGATGTATGGAGGATGGAGATCTCAAATATGTGATTTATTTGAGAAGTATAGAGGTTGGCATGCATGGGTAGCCATGGCCGAACTTTAAAGTTTAGAGAGAAGGGAGAGCTTTTGCTTGTTTTTGAAACTTAGAGAGATGAGTGATTTTGTGAAATGAATGGGTTTTGTGTGTAAAAATTAAAAGATGGAGTGTTTAGGGAGAGAGAGGGGCTATGGCCAAGAAGAGAAAAGAGAGAAAGAAAGAAGGGAAAAGAAAAGAAAGAAAGATGGAAGAAAGAAAAGAAAAGGTGGAGTGCGAAAATGGGTGAAAGGTGAGGTGATTAGTGAAAGTTTATGTAAGTTTGACATGTTACCACTAATGGTAATGTGTCATATTTTGTTTTAAACCATAAATGGTTAGATGAAGATATTTTGAATATAAGAGAGGATAATTAGTAGTCTATTCAAGTGTAATACTGCACTTCAAAACCGTGTAGCATTAATAAGTGCACATACGATAAGAATTTTGCTTCATCAAATTAATCAAATTTGCATGACACTTTGATTTGATTAATGGTAAGAAAGGATGGCTAAGATTGAATCAAGTACTAATACTTGTTGATCATAGAATTAAAGATGGTAAGATTAACCAAAAATGGAAAAATTGTTTATCCCTTTTAGTAGAAAGTAGAAGATTCTTTATCCAATGGATTAAGGCATAGTTGATGTGATTAGTGTAAGGAATCTAATGATTTGGATTTAAAGGGAGAGATACTTGTTGAGCTCACCTTGAAAGTTGGCAAGATTAACCAAAAATGGTTAAATTGCTTTTCCATAAAAGGTAATGTTGATAGGTTATTAACCAATGGTTTATAGAGTTTAGGGAAACATGAAAGCAGTCACGAACTACTCCCGACTCTGGGCCATAACAGTTTCCCAGTCCCGGGCCAGATCACTTCCCCGACCCTGGCACACATCCCAAGGTAAAGCGGTCCCGATTAAAATAATAATATTTTTACCGGTTCCGACTTAATATAGCATAACAAACTCAAAACAACATTTTATGATTATTAAGCTTATAATTGAAATTCAAATATGAATTTCCAATTATTAACTATTTTTATGATTATAATTAATCGGATTGTGTTCTCAGTTAAGTTATTCATGCAAATTGCTAAAAGATAGATATATGATTTTTGGCCTGTTACAACACTACCCTCCAAAAAGAAATTTCATCCTCGAAATTTACCTTAGAAGAGATGTATAAACTGTTCCCTCATCTTATCCTCCAACTCTTAGGTGGCATCACCTGAAGTCTCGCTCCAGATCACCTTAACCAATGATATCTCTTTCTCTCGTCGCTGCTTTACTCTTTTGTCTTCTATCTCGTCACGAAGTACCTCATAGGTTAAGTTCTCCCTTTAAACATATTGTATCAACTTGACGACACGAAAAAGATCATCAAGACAAATCCTTGTGAATTTCAAAACTCGAAATCCATTACGAAGATTCGAAAATGAAGGAGAATAAAGACCGTGTGTATTGGACAAATTCTGATACCGGATAAATAGAAAACTGCAAGTCCTGTTCCGATGGCGGTCCTGACACACCTTTAAAAAAAAAACAATTCGGGACAAGGAAACATTCCTGAAAGTGTAAAATTCAAACCAAATCCACTTTGGGTCTTTTAAAAAGGTAACAATGAAATTTGTGAGCTTTTTTACTCAAAGTAGCCTTTATTTGACTGAAAAGGAAACAGGCAATCAAAAATTTCTAGTTTCCAAGAAATTCCTAAATTCTTCCCTGCGAAGGTCAATACGATATGATTAGAAGGTAATAAATCCACTTTCAGAATCATATTCATTTGCGGAAGGAACAAACGAATCAAGTTATTGAAAATCTTAGTTCTCAACAATAACCGAGAATCCAAACGACCTTGATCAAAATGATCAGTTCATCAAAAGAATGGAGACAGTCAAAATGGAAGATAATGAAGAAACTGGAAATTTCAATTTCCTCATGCAAAGTCATAGGCAATAGAAGTAGAAATGATGAAATCAAATCAACTTAAATAAATTCTGATCAATTCAGATCAATTCAAATCAAAAGGACATTGAAGACATAAGAGTTTTGAGATGCGTGAGCACGACCGTGCCATGCGAGAGTACGGCCGTGCCAACCCTCCAAAGCCATCCATCCAAACAAAGCCTTACGAAAATGCTTAAAGCTGACCTCTGGAGAATCAGCATTATCGTGCCATGTGAGAGCACGCCCGTGCCAAAGGAAGCAAGGCCTGGCTCAGAGAAGCAAGGCCTGATAAAGGCTAGCACGGTCCCAATCGTGAAGAGCACGTCCAACCCAGATGAAGAGCACACCCATGCTGTAGCCCATGCACTAGAACGTTGTTCTACAAAGTTGGTATGCCCTGATAGATTTGAGCGCAACTTGATATCATGAAGAGCACGCCCGTGTTGAGTGAAGAGCACGCCTATGCCACTTGATTGGCACGCCCGTGCTGACAGCGCAGAAGACCTAATTCAAGGCCCTGTTTGTTGGGGCTTCAAGAGGGATAATTTTTAAAAACAATTTATAAAAACCTCTTGAGCGGAAAAAACCCCTTGACTAAAGGACCACGTATCGCACATGAATCATAAGGATATTGTGTTTACCTCTTGAAGCTTAGCTTTACCACGAACACTGTGAGCATGTCAGCATCACTGGTAAATCACGAACACTGCTACGGAGCAGCAGATCCGAGGAACACTGTTGCTGTCACCACAAAGGGAGAGGTTATTCTCTATCACCAGTATTGCAAAGTAGCAATAACTCTACTCAGTCCACGCGAGCAAACCAACGTCATATATAGTGTAGTGCTAGCTATCAGGATTGGAAGAGGCGTGGCACACAGAGAAAGAAAGGAGGCGCGGCTGTCAATAGAGTACAACGGCCGTTATAAGTGCTCTGTGTTGTGTGTACCTTATGTGACATGCCTTGCCTACTAATAGCTATCACTCACTTAACCTAACTCAGTTGGGCTACTGTACGCTACAGGCCCAATGTTTAATTATTGATTAAATCATATTTAATTAATCGATTAAACTGATCCCATTTTAATTATTAATTAAATAATATTTAATTAATCAATTAAATTAATTCTCTGAACATTTGCTCTATACGTGTGACCCTATAGGTTCTCAATTAATTGGCAATAATATTAATTTTTATTAATCATATTAATAATCAATTAATATTATAAACAATGAGCGGCATCTAGCAATACATCATTGCTACCCAATTAATTAGAATATTGGTGATACAATTAAAACCATATTGTAACCATATATAATGTGAAATCAACGTCCTTTCGTCACAATGTCTTAATTGAAGACAAGGAATAAATGCGTCATCCTTGTTAAGTCCAATAATTTATTTCTTGATCTAGTAATTGACGTACGATCATGTAGGCCCAATATCTCATATTGTCCCACCTTAGCATAGCCATGCATTTCTACGTCGCATACCATCAAGAGGCCTATAGACATTACCCCTGTTATGTAGGAGGGACAAATCTTATCTACATCACTCGCATTCCTCAACATGTTTCATTGCAGACCCAATAACTATCTTTATAGTTGTCCTGTTATAGACAACGTTTGATAGTATTAAAGCTTACAACTACATATGTTCGGAATCGTAGTGACTTCAAGTCGAAGGACTACTTCACTATGGTCACCATGAGAATCGCTTATGACACATAACTATTATATAGCGTTCTCATAGCGAGCCACTCCAGTATAAATATTCCACTTATATTTATACCTATGTGAAGACTTGATATCTTATATCTATGACCTGTGAGATGTGGTCTTTGGTACACTCACATAATAGTCTCAATGTATTATTATTGTCCTTATTAAAAATAATACCTTGACTATGGATATTTTAGAATAGTGTTCTATAACTTAATGGCATCTCATGTTCAAGTCATACTTGACGTTCCATTAAATGAATTACCTATTCTAAGGACTTTATTTTGCTACAAATATGATCATCAAGTATAACATAATAAATAAATGCCTTATACATATATCAAATATATGATCAAAGTCGTAATATAAAAGATTATCTATTCAAAATAGATTGGCCACTGGGGCTTACCCCATCACTGTTTACATATTTTGTTATAAATAGAAGCCCTCTGTGCCACTTTAGAGATATCTTTGGTATCTTTACATCTTTTTATTTTCGAACTCTTTTATTCTTAGTTCTAGCCTTCTAGTTTATAGCTTCTGTAGTTTTGATTTCTTGAGTAGGATTTGGCGCCTGGAGGTTAAGTTGGAGACCACTTCTCCCTCTTGAATTATCCAGGATGCGTTTTCCAATGTTGAACTTGGTTTTCTCTATTACTATGAGTAGGTAAATTCACCACTAGAGTTGTGGCGGATCTTGTGTTAGTAGAAATCCTTTTTGCTATGTTTTAGCTTTAATTTAATTCTATTTGGTTTCAAGGTTGCAATTTGAATAGTGTTATTCTGTTGTTCTTCATTCCATTTTAGGATTGTGCACCCTTTGTATGCTCTTAATCAATTGATTGATATTTTGGGTATTAAACCCAATTAAATTGGTAGATCTATAGGATAACCAGGGTTTAACATCTAGGTTTAGGAAAATGTGATTTTCTCCTTTCAATCATTCAACCTGTTTGTGCTTTATGCTTTCTAATCATTTAAGCTCTTTGCCTTACAACCATTGGGTTCATCTAGGGAAAAGAATATTAGCTTCCTGACAAACAATTAATAGTTTTCGTAGAGGGATTGATATTCGAAAAGCAACTGCGAAATTGAATAGAATTAAGATTTGGGGGGTATCGAAAGCACAAGTGAAACCACGACTCTAGGCTCTTTTACTCTTGATTTCTAAACTCTCTTTTCATCTTCTTTTAGCATCTTTTACTATTACTTCATTATTACTTCTTCCTTTTGAGTTCTTTATTAGTCTGAATAGCATAAAGATTTATCTATTTCAGTATTTGCATTATCACTTAGTTATTAAAATTAATCTCTTGGGTACGATATCTGGACTTCCGTCCTATATTACTTCTGCGACAGGGTACACTGCCCTTAAGTGTATTTTCAACGCAACATATGCCCTCGAAAAGGGTGTTACATTAGTGGTATCAGAGCTGGCCAAGTCTTTTCGGGCTTGGGGTTTGTCTGTCGTCGTTTGTGTTGTGTTTTCTCTATTTGGTTCTGTGTTATAGTTTCCGGGAGGAGACAATGTTGGAAAAGTTGATGACTTCGGTCTATCCTTTTTGTTGCTTGTTCTCCGTGTTGTTGTTTCCAGAAGGAAGAGAACCATTGTTTGTTATTCTCTACATTATTATTTTTGAAAAGAAATGATATTGGACAGAATAGTGATTCTCTTGCTTTCTTGTAGGTTGTCGCTCGCAGAGTCTTTCGGAACGAGTTTCTGAATGAGTGTTTTCCGCCGAGTGCAAGGCACGTTGAAAGAAATGGAGTTTGTACAGCTACGGCAAGGAGGAATGTCTGTCGAAGAATATGCTGATCGCTTTGAGTCCTTGTTGAAATCTTCAAGGTATTTCCATCTTCATCCCGATGAGGAGTGGAAGTGCACAAAGTTCGCAGAAGGTTCGAGGAACGAAATTCAAGGAGCGGTGCTACCTCTCAAGATCAGAGAGTTCTCAGTTTTGATGGACGAGTGCTTCCTAATCGAAGATCTGATGAAGAGTCGCGAAGAGAAACAACGTCACTTTGGACCATCTAGGTTCACAAGAGGCATCAACACCAGGTCCCAGCAGAATCAGTATGCAAAGTTACCAAGGGACCAGCCTCAACGACAACCATCTTACGGAAGGAGTAGCAAGGGAACTCGCCAGTCCGTAGTACCTCCGCAATGGTGCAAGAAGTGTGGCAAAGGCCATGCAACCAGATATTGCAACTCAAAGCAAATCATTCGTTTCCGATGTGGAAAACCAGGTCACATCATGCGTGCTTGTGAGCAACAAACTTCCTAAAGGAGCAGTAAGTATATTCAACCAGTCACTTCTACATCGCGATGGAAGAAACACGGAAACGGCCACGAAACAAAGTGCTGCACCATCAAAGGCGCTATTGCTTCAAGTGTGGAAAACCGAGGCATGTTTCGAGAACCTGTGATCAACATAAGATGGAATCTGTAGCCAACAAGGCACAAACTGCCATGCAATCAGCAAGGAGTAGAGTCAACATGTCGAGTGAAGCTGAAGCCTCGCTATCTGATGATCTTGTCTAGGGGGATAGTACCATAGCAAGTAAACCTTTAACTATACTGTTTGATTCAGACACAATTCATTTCCATTGTCTATGACAAGGTTAAGATCTTTGGAATGCCTATGTCTTTATTACCCTCTTAATTTAAATTGATCTGAATTAATTTAAGTTGATTTGACTTCATTATTCCTACTTCTATTGCCTATGACCTTGCACAAACCAATTGAAATTTATAGTTTCTTCATTCTCTTCTGATTTGACTATTTTCATCCTTTTGCTGAACTGATCATTTTGATCAACATTATTTGGATTCTCGATTATTGTTGAAAACTGAGATTTTTAACAACTCAATTCGTTTGCTTCTTCCGCAAATGAATATAATTCTGAAAATGGATTGATTACTTTCTAATCATATCCTATTGGCCTTCGCTGGCAAGAATTTAAAAAAAAAAAAATTCTTGAAATTAAGAATTTTTTACTGTCTATTTCCTTGTCAGTCAAGTAAGAGCTACTTTGAGTAAAGGCGCTCATAAATCCTATTGTTACCTTTTTAAAATGACCCAGAGTGGATTTGATTTGAATTCTACACTCTTGAAAAAGTTTCTTGTCCCGGATTATTTCTCCTAAAGGTGTGTCAAGACCGCCATCGGAACAAGTTTTGAAATTTACAAGGATTTGGCTTGATGATCTTTTTCGTGTCGTCAAGTTGATACAATATGTTTAAAAGGAGAACTTAACCTATGACGTACTCTGTGACATGATAGAAGACAGAAGAGTATAGCAGCTATGACGGAAAGAGATATCCTTGGTCAAGGTTATCTGGAACGAGACTTCAGGTGATGCCACCTGGGAGTTGGAGGATAGGGTGAGGGAACAGTTTCCACACCTCTTCTAAGGTAAATTTCGAGGACGAAATTTCTTTTTGGAGGGTAGTGTTGTAATATCTCAAAAATCCTACGTCTTTTTTTTTAACTTTTTGTGTGAATAATTTGATTGAGAACACAATCTGATTAAATATAATCTTAATAATAGTTAATAGTTGGAAATTCATCTTTGAATTTCAAGTATGAGCTTAACAATCATAAAATATTGTTTTGAGCCTGTTATGTTGTTTTGTGTCGGAACTGGTAAAAATATTATTATTTTAATAGGGACCGCTTTACCTTGGGATGCATACCAGAAACGGGAAGTAATCTGGCTCGAGGCCGGCAAATGTTCTGGCCTAAAGACGGGAGTAGTTTATGACTACTTTTCACGTTTGCGTAAACTCTATGAACCTTTGGCTAATAACCTATCTACATTACCTTTTATGGAAAAGCAATTTAACCAATTTTGGTTAATCTTACTACTTTTGATGAGGACTCAACAAGTATCATCTCCTTTAATCCTTGGCCCTTGGATTACTTACACCTTATCACATCTATGTCATAACACTTTAACCAAAATTTGGTCATAAACCTACTAAGGCCATACGGCCATATGCCTCTAAAGAACACCCAAAACACTTCTCATTTTCACTTACCAAGATCAAAAACATTTATTCCTTCAAGTTTTCAAAATCCTCTCTTCTCCTTCTTCATGGTTTTGGCCTCTTAGTCTATGAACCAAAACTTGTTTCTTCATTCTAAAACCATAGATCATCTTGTCTTAACCTCCTTTACATCTTTGAGGAAGAAAGTTTTTCATTTGGAGCAACTTTGTTCTTGAACCTCAAGAACACCAACCTTGTTCATCATCTGTTCTTCACTTAGTAAGTCTCTAATCTTACTTTTCTCTTCATATCTTTTCTTAGAATCATGAAACAACTTCTTCACTAAACAAGTTTCAAAACCTTGTTGTTTTTCTCTATGTAGGTTCCGCCTCATCCTTCTTTCTTGGTGCTTGTAGTTTTGCGTAACACCCTGCTTTTCGTTAAGTATGTTTATATAAGCTTGTTTGGATGTTTGAGTTTGTTTGGTTAAGCTATAAATTGTTGGTTAAGGGCTAAGTGAGATTTTTGGCTTAAAAGTCCATTTCTGGAACATCGGCACGCCCGTGCTGATTTCCAGCAAGCCCGTGCTTGGTCGCGTGTCTTGTGACCAGCTGAGTCACAAGCACGGCCGTGCCGTTGTACGGACCACGTCTCGCTGACGCTAATTTCAGCATGCCCGTGCCGAAGGAGTGCACGGTCGTTCCATGTACGCAGTTTATATATTCGCACAGAAACCGAGGGTTTGCGATTTTAACCCTCATTTGGTGGTTGCTACTACCCTAGTGCGGCCAGAGCTACCCCGTTTCCTATCTCCATCAAGCTCAATGCGTTTTTGGAGATTTGGAGACCTTTTGTAAGCTTTTGGTTCATCTGTGCCAGTGTGTAGGTAACGTTCTTCCCTTTCTTAGTTTCCTTTCTTATTATTTGATTGAGAACCTGATTTGGTTAATGTTTTAGTTGACCAAGGCTTGGATTCGGATTGAACCGCTTGGGAGGACGTGACCGGGTTGTTGTTTGGGGCTACCGTTGTTGCAACCTTCGAACCAGGTATAGGGAGAATGATAGTATAACCACTAGGCAGTGGGGGTAGTGTAAGATAAGGGCTTCCCATGACCCCGAGGTTATTTGTGTATGTTATATGCTTGAATGTTTGTTGCTATAAATGGTTGTTGCTGTTAATAACATGTTTTGGTCAAATGCAATATGCCAATATTATATGCGTTGTTGTTGTGTTGGTATGTTTATATCATAAATTGTTGGTTGAGCCGTTGAATATGATGATTGATAGCTGAATGGTTGTGTGGTGATAAACCTGCTGATATATCCCTAAATTGGTTAATTAGGACTTTAATTGGTTAAATAATAAAGGGACTGCTGCTCCCCAAAAATATTCAGAAGACATGAATCAATAAACGGTGAGGTTTTTATGCTGATGGTTTAGACATGAACCTAGGGATGAATTTTGAGAGTGTTAGGGTCTTTTTGGTTAAATTAATTAACATGTTAATCGCTGCCCAGAACAGTACTGTCACGCGATCAGCACAGCTATGCTGAACAGGGAGCATGCCCGTGCTCCCAGTTGAATTCTGGGAATGGTCGTGCTTTGAGCACGACCGTGCAGCAGAGGAGCACGCCCGTGCAGATGTGCACGGCCGTGCGTAATAGGGAGCACGCCCATGCCGTTGAGCATTCCCGTGCCAGATATGAAACACGCCCGTGCTACACGTAAGTGGCAGCACGCTCGTGCCATGGTTAAGCACGCACGTGCCACCCCTCTGGTCAGAATCTGAGACTTATGGTTTAATAGGGGCTTTAACCTCAATGTTCCCAATAATGATAGAATAATATACCAAACCAATGATGATGCTAGATAACTTAATTATATAATAATTAAGACGTTGAGGAACGATGAGTTGGTTAAATCGGTGTCCGAGGGGTTACAGCAAGATGATATAATTAGATGCCTTTAGTGGTCCAATGTTGATAATGATATAATTGGATGCCTTTAGTGGTCCAATGTTGAGTATGATATGATTGGGTGCCTTTAGTGGCCCAATGTTGAGAATGATATGATTGGTTGCCTTTAGTGGCCCAATGTTGAGGATGATATTCTTGGGTGCCTTTAGTGGCCCAAGCGGAGGTGACGGTTGCCCGTTGTTTGTTGTTGTGTTCATGCATCACTTTGTAGATGTTAGTTAGGGGAAGTTCAACATAGGGGAGGTCGTCCTAGAGTACGGCGATCTGACCATCCACGGTTGGTTGACCCAAGGTTTGGTGAACCGTGCCCCCCCGCGATGAGGCATCCATGGTTTGATGCGTTGGCTATCCAAGGGGTTCACCATGCTTTGGTGGACTGTCGGCGTTGGTACCTTTAGTGGCCAATGCAGATATGTAACTCCAAAGTTGTTCTTCCTGAGATAGTTGGATCCACATGCATTGATGGAGTAGCAGAGTAGTGTTGCATTGCATCATATAGCATACTGTTTGCTTTATGATGTTGAGATGATGTTTATATTACGTAATTGTATGCTTTTGACATTTGCTATGTTATGATGTATGATCATCTTATTTCTATCTCCATGTCGTTGTGTTTACATGTTTCCTTACTCCCCGTTCTTTGTTTTCTTGTTTGCCATGTATGATTTTTGCAGAGGATGACGAGCAGCCTGGAGAGGAGTGACTCTGAGGAGCAACCACTTATAGTTAGGGTTTTTAGTTTAGTTGTTTTATTTGCTTTAGTTTTCAGTTGTATTCCGAGGATATTTCCGGAACGGTTGTACCAGCTCTGAATTGTGACACCGGGGTTGGGTTTATTTTATATTGATGTTTTCTTTATTATTTTAAGTATTGATTTAATCTTTTCCGCATTTTGAGAACTAGTTCATATGGTACCTTTTCTACCCGTGAACCTTTTTATAAAGGGTTGCATGTTTTATTTTTATTTGTATATTGTTATCATTATTATATATCTTTAATGCTTTATAACATATGGGGTAGAAGGGTGTCACATTTATTAGTATCAGAGCCAGGTTTGTCCTATCAGGCCTTGGTATGAGTCTGTTGTGAGTCTGTGGTGCGCTTTTATTTGTGTTATCTTGTTTGTATTATCTATACTTGTATAGACAATGATGCTTTAAGTCAAGAGCTTTTGTTGTTGATCTTGTATGCCTACCTTTGAAAGACCTTGATATTATTCTTAGCATGGACTGGTTATCTTTCTACCACGTTCTTTTGAACTGCTTTGATAAGACCTTAATTTTTGGCACTCCAACAGAGTTTAAGGATCCAACCTTTCTTTCTGCCAACCAAGTGAAGGCTTTGATGAAGGACAAAGCCCAAGTATACATGATGTTAGCTTCCCTGGAATTAGAGAGCCCTCCTAATGTTGGAAGTGTGCCTGTTGTGCGGGATTTTCCTGAAGTGTTTCCGGGGGATGTTTATAACTTACCCCCAAAGAGAGATGTTGAGTTCTCCATAGATTTAGTGCCTGGCACCGGGCCAATCTCCATAGCCCCTTATAGAATGTCTCCTCTAGAGATAGCCAAGTTGAAAGAACAGATAAAGGACCTGATGAAGAAGTATTTTATTAGGCCTAGTGTTTCTCCTTGGGGAGCACCTGTGTTGTTGGTGAAGAAGAAGGATGCTAGTATGAGGTTGTGTGTCGACTATCGGCAACTCAACAAGGTGACCATTAAGAATCGGTATCCTCTCCCTAGGATTGATGATCTTATGGACCAGTTGATAGGCGCTTGTGTCTTTTCTAAGATAGATTTGAGGTCAGGTTACCATCAGATTCGGGTTAAGTCTAAGGACATCCCGAAGACAGCGTTCAGGATGCGATATGGTCACTATGCGTACTTGGTTATGCCCTTTGGTGTGACCAATGCTCCTACTGTGTTCATAGACTACATGAACAAGACCTTTCACCATTACTTGGATAAGTTTGTGGTGGTGTTCATAGATGACATCTCAGTGTACTCCAAGACCAAAGAGAAACATGAGGAGCACTTGAGGGTTGTTTTGCAGACCCTTAAGGAGAAGCAGTTGTACGCTAAGTTGTCTAAGTGTGAGTTTTGGTTAGAGGAGGTGAGCTTTTTAGGACATGTCATCTCTAAGGGTGGCATAGCAGTTGACCCAGCTAAAGTTGAGTACGTGCTCCAGTGGGAGGCGCCGAAGTCAGTGACCGAGATTAGGAGTTTCTTGGGGTTAGTCGAGTACTATAGGCGATTTATAGAAGGTTTCTCTAAGATAGCTTTACCCTTAACCCGTCTCACAAAGAAGGGACAGTTGTTTGTGTGGGACTCTAAGTGTGAGGAGAGTTTCCAAACCCTTAAGGATAGGTTGACATTAGCTCCAGTGTTTGTTTTGCCAGACCCTAGTGAACCTTTCATAGTTTACTGCGATGCTTCTAAGCAAGGTTTAGGTGGTGTGTTGATGCAGGATGGTAAGGTAGTGGCCTATGCCTCTATGCAGTTGAAAACTCATGAAAAGAACTACCTTTCCCAAGACCTAGTATTAGGAGCTGTGGTTTTTGCCTTAAAGATTTGAAGGCATTATCTTTATGGAGTGAGATTTAAGGTCTTTAGTGATCATAAGAGTCTGAAATATCTCTTTAACCAGCAGGAATTTAATATGAGGCAGCGTAGGTGGATGGAATTCCTTAAGGATTATGATTTTGAGTTAACCTACCACCCAGGAAATGCCAATGTAGTGGCAGATGCCCTTAGTAGGAAAGTCTTGCATGTCTCCGCTTTGATGGTTAGGGAGATGGATCTGATCAAGGAGTTTAGAGACCTTAGTTTGTCTTGTGAGGTTACTCCTAAAAGTATTAGGCTTGGAACCTTGAAAGTTAACAACAGTTTGATGGATAGGATTAGAGAGGGTCAGATGTCAGATAAGTTTCTGTTAGACCAGCGGGAATTGCTTGCTCAGGGTAGAGACCTTAGCTTTAGAGATGGGAGCGACGGGATCTTGAGGTTTGAAGATAGAGTTTATGTACCAGATATTCTTGAGCTTAGGAAGTTGATCCTTGAGGAAGGGCATAGAAGTGGGTTGAGTGTGCACCCAGGTGCCACCAAGATGTATCAGGATCTTAAGCGCATGTTTTGGTGGCCTAGGATGAAAAAGGATGTGGCTGAGTTTATGTATGCGTGCTTAGTGTGTCAGAAAGCCAAGATAGAACAACAAAAGCCTTCAGGTAAGTTGCACCCTTTGAGCATCCCAGAGTGGAAGTGGGATAACATCTCTATGGATTTTGTGTTTGGACTCCCTAGGACTCCAGCTGGTTTTGAAGCTATATGTGTTGTTGTGGATAGATTGACTAAGTCTGCCCATTTCATTCTGATGAATATGAAGTATCCTTTAGAGAAGTTGGCCAGGTTATACATCAGAGAGATAGTTAGGCTTCATGGTGTGCCCTCTAGCATAGTATCAGAGACCCTAGGTTTGAGTAAACACTCAATTTGGTCCCTGAAATTGTAGGGTCGTATCAACTTAGTCCCCCACATTATCAATATTCCAAAATGATCCTTAGAATTCCAAAATGTAGCAAATGCATCCTTGACATTATTCACATAGTTTCAAATGTATCCCTGACATTACCAACTTAATGTCATTATAGTCCATGCAAATATCAACGAAAGGACGAATCTGATTAATTTTCTCCAATTTCAAGGATCATTTTGGAATATTGATACTGTGGGGGACTAAGTTGATACGACCCTACAATTTCAGGGACTAAATTGGGTGTTTACTCCCCTAGGTTTACCTTTAGGTTCTGGGATAGTTTGCAGAATGCTCTAGGGACAAAGCTTATGCTAAGTTCAGCGTATCACCCACAGACTGATGGGCAGTCTACGAGGACCATACAGTCCTTAGAGGACTTATTAAGGGCTTGTGTGTTAGAGCAGTCAAGCAGTTGGGACAAGTTTTTGCCCGTGATAGAGTTCACCTACAATAACAGCTTCCATTCCAGTATTGGGATGGCACCGTATGAGGATCTGTATGGGAGGAGATGTAGGACACCCTTGTGTTGGAGTGATAATGTGGTGTTAGGACCAGAGATAGTACAAGAAACAACAGAGACGATAAGGATGATTCAAGAAAAGATGAGAGTGGCACAAAGTAGGCAAAAGAGCTACCATGACAAAAAGAGGAAGGCGCTCAAATTCCAGGAAGGTGATCATGTATTTGTGAGAGTTACCCTGACAACTGGGGTTGGTAGAGTGATGAAAGCAAAGAAACTTACTCCTAGATTCATTGGTCCTTACCAAATCTTAAAGAGAGTTGGCGAAGTCGCCTACCAGATAGCCTTACCACCGTTCTTGTCTAACCTTCACAGTGTCTTTCATGTGTCTCGACTCAGAAAGTATGTCCATGACCCTAGTCATGTGATAGTACCCGATGAGATACAGTTGAAGGAGAACTTAACTTTTGATATATTACCCCTTCGAGTCGAGGATAGGAGGGTGAAGCAGCTAAGAGGCAAGGAGATTCCTTTGGTCAAAGTCATTTGGAGCAGGGCTATTGAGGAAAGTGCTACATGGGAGTTAGAGAGTAAAATGATGGAAGCATACCCACTGTTGGTATAAGCCCTGGAGGCCATTAGTCTTCTTTGAGATTTACATTTGTATCATGACTTTGATTTACATATATTTATATATGAGGCATTTCAGTTTATACTATTAATTGTTTAAACGAAGTAAAGTCCTTAGAATAGTTATTTCAGTTCCATAGAACATCAAGTGCATGACTTGATCGTGAGACCCTATTGAACAATTTAAATACTATTTTTGAAACATCCGTAGTCAAGTATTATTGTTAATTAGGACGACAATAATACATCGAGACTATTATGTGGGTAGACTGATGACCACATCTCACGGGTCATGGATATGAGATATTAAGTCTTCATATAGGTATAAATATTAGAGTAATATTTATATTGGATTGACTTACTAAGAGCGTTGCATAATAGTTATGTAAGTGTCATGAGCGCTTCTCATGGTAACCAAAGTGAAGTAGTCCTTCGACTTGAAGTCACTACGATTCCTACATGAGGAGTTGTAGGCTTTAATGCTACCAAACGTTATTCGTAACAGGATGATCATAAAGATAGTTATTGGGCCTACAGTGAATCATGTCGAGGGATGTGAGTGATGTAGACAGGATTCGTCCCTCCTACATAACAGGAGTAATGTCATGGGCCTCTCAATAGAGTGAGACGTGAAAGTGCATGGCCATGCTGTAATGGGCCAATATGAGCTATTGGGCCCATTTGTGATTGCACGTCTACTTGGGAATTGAGAAACAAATAATTGAACTTAACAAGGATGACACACTTATGCCTTGTGGTCAATTAAGACATATGGGCGAAGGGACATTTACTACACGGTTATTTTGGTTACCGTAAGGTATATATCGTATGACTGATATTCTCACTAATTGGGTAACAATGATGTATTGCTAGATGCCGCTCATTGTTTATAATATTAAATGTGATTTAATATTATTGCCAATTATAGGGTCACATGCATAGAGCAAATAGTCGGAGAATGAATTAATTTATTAAATATGATTTAATAATATTAATTATAGATTGGGTCTGTAGCCTACAAGCCCAATGAGGTTAGGTTAAGTGGGTGACAGATTATAATGCTGTGCACGTCACTTAAGCGCTTAGGAGCTTGCTGCGCATAACCTAGTGGCCGTCACACCTCCTTAGTAGGTGCGCCCCCTCACTCCTGCCGTCAGCTAGCACGACATTTTTCTCCGGCGGTGATTTTTTCGTGTGGACTACGTAGAGGTGTTGCTCCATTGCGGCACTGGTGATAGCGTTGTTCGTAGTGCTCGTGATCAATTGAGAAGGACTGTTCTTCCCTTGCAGTGATCGCGGTAAAGCTACGCTACAAGAGGTAAACACTACATCATGAGTCATGACCATTCGCATGGATCTTCTGGTGGGAATTTTTCCGCTGCATTATCGTTTTTAAATACGCAAATTCCCAACAGTGGTATCAGAGCCGCTTGCGAAACCATGATTCTCTTGTATGTTTATTTGTTATAACATGTTTTGTTATTGAAAGATATGATCTTTAACATGTTATGTTTGAAAATCGTAAAAGTGTTTTGCGAAAAACGTTTTTCTGAAATCCTTGTATTGAAATGCGACGACAGCAAGTGTTGCTATCATGCGCACCTTACATCCAGACACGTCATAATCGATTATATAATCGATTATGAGGGCTCAAGTGTTGATGCCTATTCGTCATGGAAGCAAGGCAATTCTGGTCAGAACCACAATAATCGATTATATAATGGATTACGTAATCGATTATATAATCGATTATGCAAAGAGTTTGCATAAACGTTCGTATAACAGATTACATAATGGATTCTCTAATCGATTATGTAATCGATTATGCTACGGATTATGGTGGTACAATAATCGATTATGATAGTACAATATTCTTTTTCTGAGAAGTCAAAATAGTAGTAATCAGAGCCGCTTGCGAAACCATGATTCTCTTGTATGTTTATTTGTTATAACATGTTTTGTTTTTGAAAGATATGATCTTTAACATGTTATGTTTGAAAATCGTAAAAGTGTTTTGCGAAAAACGTTTTTCGAAAATCCTTGTATTGAAATGCGACGACAGCAAGTGTTGCTATCATGCGCACCTTACATCCAGACACGTCATAATCGATTATATAATCGATTATGAGGGCTCAAGTGTTGATGCCTATTCGTCGTGGAAGCAAGGCAATTCTGGTCAGAACCACAATAATCAATTATATAATGGATTAGGTAATCGATTATGCAAAGAGTTTGCATAAACGTTCGTATAACAGATTACATAATGGATTATCTAATCGATTATGTAATCGATTACGCTACGGATTATGATGGTACAGTAATCGATTATGATAGTACAATATTCTTTTTCTGAGAAGTCAAAATAGTAGTAATCGATTACGGTAATCGATTATGATATTTTTTGAGGAGTCAGAATAACAGTAATCGATTATGGTAATTGATTATGAGGATATCAGAAGCGTTGTTTTGAGTGGTTTTTGTAATCACTTAAAAAAAATTAATAATAATAAATATTTTATTATTAATTTTTATTATGTATTTGGTTATGCATGGTGAATGGTTATGGCCTTTGTCCTTTTCTTCTTTCTTTGGTATTTTGAAATACGGTCTGCGTGTCGTGCCTTTCTCTTAAATTTCGTATGTATATTCTTTTCTCACATTATTCCCCTCAAATGTAAAAGAGGTTTCTTTCAATTGTAATATTATGGTGGAGACAAGAAGATGACTTCAGAAGAGGACAACTCGGTAGGTGATCATGCTTGGTGAAGCTTGTACGCTACTAGGGTTTTAGATTAGATTCTCTCATTGACTTGGGAGAATCAATGCGTTAGGGGCCATAACCATGTCACATTCATTATATATTATATATGTATGAGATGCATGTTGGTATATAGTAGGTTAAACACTTTAACTTATGGTGAGATCAAATTTATAAATAAATCCCTCAAAAGGAAATATTAAGTCACGTTTGAATGTGCCTTCCAATGCATGACACTCGTCAAGACTAATATCGATTGAGCATAGGTCTGCCAAAGCAGAGTACCTTTGTCTATACTAGTAAGATGCGATGGGATAAATGTAACATCCAATTGTCAACCATTGGGTCTGACTTAACTAAGCCAACTTCAATAGGATTGAAAAGGGCTTAGAGGCATGGAGTTGGGTATTAATCCATAAGATGGATTAGAATAAGATTTATTCACCCAACTGATCCAAGAATTACATGAGATGTAATTGGAAAGAGTTTCCTACCTAAATAGCCTAGTTCTGGGCAATCAGCCAAAACTGACTCAGAATGAAGTCAAATACGGATCTTGGTCCCACTTGAAAATCTTTCAGCGGGATTTTCCGAGTCAATGGTGAGGGTCATTGATTTGAGTAAAATAGTGGGAGACGTTTTTAATAAAAGACCTTATTAAATATGTTTATGCATGATACTTATATTCTGTATATTTCTGTTGTAGATAACCATGTCTGCCAACCACACGTGAAATAACCTATCACTGCGATCTGTCCTTGAGAAGGACAAGTTGTCCGGAACGAATTTCCTGGACTGGTACAGAAACCTGAGGATTTTCCTCAGGCATGAAAATAAGTTGTATGTTCTTGAAGAACAAATCTCTAAGGAGCCACCGGCTGCTAATGCTTCTAAGGCTGATAAAGATGCTTATAAGAAGAATTAGGATGATACCTTAGACGTCGGTTGCCTCATGCTTGCTACCATGACCTCTGAGCTTCAGAAGCAGCATGAGACCATGGAGGCGTATGATATGATCGTGCACCTCTAAATGCTCTATCAAGGGCAGGCAAGGCATGAGCGGTTCGAGGTTTCCAGAACCCTTTTCAATTCTAAACTGGCAGAGGGAAGCCCTGTGAGTCCTCATGTACTTCAATTAATTGGGTACATTGAGAATCTTGAAAGGTTGGGTTTTCCTTTGGGCCAAGAGTTGGCCATTGACGTAGTTCTGCAATCGTTGCCTGAGAGCTATAGTCAGTTTGTCATGAACTACAATATGCATGATCTTGACAAACCGTTGCCAGAATTGTTGAGCATGTTGAGAACTGCTGAACAAAATATTAATAAAGGAAAGGAGAAGGCCATCACGATGGTCCAAACTGGAAAGGGCAAGAAGCAGCACAAGAAACCCATGGATAAGCATAAGGGCAAAGGTAAGGGCTTCCATAAGTCCAAACCTAGCACTTCTGGCTTAAAGCCTACGGGTGGAGTTGCTAGAGAGGGCACTTGCTTCCACTACTGTCAGACTGGACATTGGAAGAGGAACTGCCCCAAATACTTGGAAGAGAGCAAGAAAAAGGGAAGTGAGACTTCCACCTTAGGTATATACGTTATAGAAGTCAATTTATCTACTTCTGCATCATGGGTATTAGATACTGGATGTGGATCTCATATTTGTACAAATATGCAGGATCTAAAAGGGAGTAGATCATTGGCAAAAGGCGAAGTTGACCTACGAGTTGACAATGGAGCAAAAGTTGCTACTATAGCTATAGGAACCTAAGTATTGACTTTGCCTACAGGGCTTATTATTAAGTTGGAGAACTGTTATTTAGTGCCTGCTATTAGCAGGAATATTATTTCTGTTTCTTGTTTGGATAAGAATGGTTTTCATTTTATAATAAAGGACAAATGTTGTTCTATTTATTTAAATGAAATTTTCTATGCTAGTGCACAAATGTATAATGGACTCTATGTCCTTGATCTTGATATGCCTATCTATAACATTAATACCAAAAAGGTCAAACCGAATGAGTTGAACCCGACTTACCTTTGGCATTGTCGCTTGGGCAACATAAATGAGAAACGCATTTCCAAACTCCATAAAGATGGATTATTGGACTCTTTTATTATGAATCATATGAGATATGCGAGTCTTGTTTATTGGGAAAGATGACTAAAACCCTAAACACAGTGATGTATGTGGACCCCTAAACACATCGGCTAGAGGTGGTTTTCAATACTTCATCACTTTTACTGATGACTTCAGTAGATATGAATTTGTGTATCTAATGAAACCTAAATCTGAATCCTTTGAAAAGTTCAAGGAATTCAAGAATGAAGTACAAAACCAACTGGGCAAGAATATTAAAGGACTTCGATCAGATCGAGGTGGTGAATATTTAAGCCTGGAGTTTGATGATCATCTGAAAGAGTTTTGGATATTATCTCAACTCACTCCTCCTGGAACACCACAATGGAATGGTGTATCAGAAAGGAGGAATCAGACCTTATTCGATATGGTTCGATCCATGATGAGTCTTGCAGACCTTCCAAACTCCTTCTGGGGACATGCTTTATTAACAGCAGCTTTTACACTTAACCGTGTTCCATCTAAGACGGTTGAAAAGACACCATATGAGATATGGACTGGCAGACGACCCAGTATATCTTTTATGAAGATTTGGGGTTGTGAGGTTTATGTGAAATGTCAAATTTCTAATAAACTTGAACCCAAATCTAATAAGTGCTTTTTTGTGGGGTATCCTAAGGAAACCAAGGGACACTATTTCTACAATCCTTCTGAAGGCAAAGTGTTTATTGCTAGGACTGGTGTATTGCTAGAAAAGGAGTTTATCTCTAAAGGAACCAGTGGGAGGAAAATAGAATTTGAAGAAGTTCAAGAATCACAAAATAGCAATGAACCTATGATGGAACAGGAGTGTAACACCCCGAATTTCACCTTATATTAATACATATTATTATGTATTATTCTTGACCAATATATGTGGTTATGCTTGCCAATGAGGTTTAGATTCATGTTTGGGATAGTTTAGCCTTTAAAAATAGTTTAATCACTTTATCACCTTACGACCTATTTCACGGTTTTGGCCATATCTTGAGTTCTAGACGTCCGATCGAGGTGATTCTTGTGGCGCTGGAAAGATAAGAGGATTATTTACAAGTTTCATTTAGGCGTCAGGTTAAATTCGGAGTTTATAATTCGCTAGGAGAATCATGTTTCTCCTCGCGAACCCGAGACCACTGTTCCTAATCGCCCCGCACCTGAATTGTAATTTTGGGCTTAAAACAGCCCATGTCGACCCTAAACCAGGTTAATACCTTAAGCTCCGAATTTCTAACCTAATTCTCTCATTCCCAACTCTGAAAAGCTGCCTCCACCCCACTCCTTTGCTCTCCTCCAAGCCTTGCTTCCTCTCCCAAAGCTTTTGAAAGAAATTCATCCCTTGGCCAAGCAGAACACGTTAGGGAGCACGTGAGTGCGACGAACGCGCAATAGAGTTATGTTCTGCGTTGTAGCAAAGAGTCACATCCCCAAAGCGAGCCGAAGACCATCTTGATCGCCTCAATCTCGTTGGTTTTCGATTCATCACTCCAGGTATGGGGGAAGAATCAATTATAAACATCTAGGTACTCAGGGTAGCATAAGATGGGGGTTAACCCATGACCCCGTCGAATGATTGTTGTGAATGTGTTTATGTGCGATTATGCTGTGTATAGTGTTGATTTGATGTGTATATATATATATATATATATATATATTGGTCATATGTATATGCCTATAATTGTTAAAATTATGTTGATATGACATGTTGTATAGACTGCCTTATTTTACTGAGAATGACATTGTTGAATGGCTAAATTAGTTGAATTGGGAAATATGATAATGAGGATGGGAGCTAGGCTTAAATCCGTGAGATATAGTTTAGGGCTATAGGAAAAATCCTAAATTATGGAGATAGTGTTAGGAATAAAATGAGATGGTTAAGGATTTGACGACACACAATAGGGTTGATATTAGTGTTGGAATGACACACAATAGGGTTATGTATATGTATGCAAATTCATGAAATTCTGTTAATATGGTATACTCATATGGACTGGTTTGGTAGTCGAAGTTAGAAATGTCGAATGGTCACCTATGTTGAGTTTGTTGAACATTATGATGAGGATAAAGGTTAGCCTTAAGCCATTGTAATATAATTCAGGGCGATGGAAATCTTCTAAGTTATGGGTATAGCATTAGAGTGAGATTAAAGTGATTAAGGAATTGATAAAATGCAAGCAAGGTTGATATTGAGGGCTGGAATGAACACTAGAATAGGTGAGAGAACAGATTAGAGAAACAGAGTTGGTGATATTCGCCCGCCTGGCGAGACTTAGCAGTTAACCAGAGCTGCTCTCTGGCTCGCTCGACGAGATAGGCTTCGCCCGGTGAAGTTGAGTTCCCCTTTTTGGATTTGATGTACTTCTAGGACTTAGAAGTAGGGTTGATTGATATATATATATATATATATATATATATATATATATATATATATATATATATGGTGAAACTACTTAAGAGAACAATTGGTGAACGCATTGGAGTGATATAATTCGAGGTTGATTAATAGATACTAAGCAAGTATACTAGCCTAAGTAATGATAAGACCACGTTTAATTAAGGCGTAGCAGGACGTTATGCTAAGACTATGGTTATGATGATGGAATTATGATGATAATGGTAACACGGTATTACCATAGAGTTGTTGTTGATAGTCACAGTTAATGACTATTGTTAAATAATCAATGTGATTGATTATGCCCATGTGCTGTTGTTAATGATAGTAACGGTGGGTTATCGTCAGATGCTGTTGATGATCATCGTTAATGGTCAAAGTTGCCTTGATGCTTATTGGTCAAGGCGTTGTTGATGAACTTTGATGCTTAATGGTCAAAGTGGCCTTGATGCTAATAAGGTGTTGTTGATGAACTTTGATGCTTAATGGTCAAAGTTGCCTTGATGCTTATTGGTCAAGGTGTTGTTGGTGAACTTTGATGCTTATTGGTCAAAGTTGACATTGGTGCTGATTGGCCAAAGTCGTTACACCATTGTTAATGGTGATAATGGAGGATGGTTGGACAGGTGTTTGCATGTTTGTTGAGTTTGTTTGTTGATTTTGACAAGCATCATACGTTGACGTTGATATGTTGGGTGGAAAGCAAACGATGAATCGCGATAGTGGAGGCCACGATGGGTGTTATCTCGGCCTTGCGGGTACATTGGGTATGGAAGTTCCAGGTGACATGAGCTAGCTACCTATTGTCGGAATGACCTAATGAATAAGCTTGAGTACCCTGACTAGCCACTATACGTTATCAGGATTAGTGATAGTGTTCGGGGATGGCCCATGGTCTGGCATATCATCCACGTTGATAACCGGACATGTACTCCTAATCGTCTTTCCAGAGTTAGAGTTGTTGGCCACATGCATACGGAGTAGTGAAGGTTGCATCGCATTGCATGCATTTCACATACGTTGACTTATGCCATGTTGTCTGTTTTGTGTGAACAGCTTGTAACCTATCTTGATGCCGTATATGTTTATATGTATGATTTCTAACCCCACTTTCTTTGTTGTTTGCATTGTAAAATTGTATATGCAGATGACGACGAGTTGCTACTGTTGAAGAGTGGTCATGTGGGATCGCTCAGAGTAGCTAGGACTTCTAATTGTTTTTATTCTTTTTGTTATTTTCGAGTACGGTCGGAACACGGATGTACCAACTCTATATTGTGACATCGGGGATACATTTTCAAGATTCTATTCATGTGTTTTCTTTCCGCAGTTTTTTACCTTAGAAAACAAGTTTTAATTTACTTCGTTTTCTTTAAGGTTGTTTTGACAATGTGAACTCATTACCACGTGATCGATTTTTACATTAATAATAATGTGATGTTTTAATATACGTATGAATTTATTTATTTAAGTTTATTTAAATACTTTTTATACGCTATGGGGTAGCAAAGTGCGTGCTCGTGATTTCGCGCAAATTGAGGACTAAGGCCGCAACTACCAATAGGATTGGGGCTGTTCTTGGAGCTGCCATTGAAGGAGGGCTACGAGCTCAAGCTTGAGGAAGGAGGAGCGAGCCGGTGATTGCCTAGATTTGCATATCGACTGTTCAGGTGGGGAGAAAGAGTAATGCTGCCGTCGGGAAGGCAAGAGTAATGTAGTGGTGATTTCTGCTATGTGTTGGGAAGCCCTAACCCTACTAGTGGTTGAGCCCTGATAAAGTATCTAGACCCTAGGTTTAGCTTACTTTGGGCTATCGCCGTTAAGGTTGGAAACCCTAGGTTAGCAAACTGTTGATTGAGGATGCTTGCTGTAGTATGACTGAATGTGCCTATTGTTGCTGTTGCTATCACTCTAAATGCCTACGTGCTACTTGGAATATGTGATATGCTGCTTATATGATGTTGTTGATATTATTCCTATCATGTTGATGTTATTGCTGCTGTTATTGTGCTGTATGCGGTAATATTGAGAGTTGTGGCGGAATGCCGTAGAATAAGTTTGGCTGTGTGCCGTGTTGTTGTCGGGTTGATACCGTGGATGGTGCCGTTGCTGTTATGCTGACTTCTTGAGGCCGTGGCCGTGTTTGTTTGAGCTGTGGCTCGTGGACGCGTGGCGTCGAGGCTGTGGCCGTGTGGATGCAATGGCATCGTGTTGTTTCTGATTGAGAGCTTAGGCGTGAGATCCGGTATCAAGCCCGCTGAGGATGTCTGCTGCATATCATTTTTCAGTTGCCAAGTGGCGAGGCCGTGTGACAGGTAGTATGGGCTGCCAACGTCATACGAGGTTAGCGGTACCTGAGTACGGGTACGAAAAGTAGATGGTGCGGTCAAGTGAGTGGCCTTGGGGATGTTGCCGGTCTCGGGAATAGTTTATAGTGACGGATGAGGTAGCTCCTATCCTTTCGTGATTCCCGATCCAGTCCGGTTTGCCCGAATAATCCCAGAGCTTTCCAGTTGTTCCAGGCTAACGTTCCGAGGCGACCGAGATACCCCAGTTCTGGGGTGGAAGGGGGATGCACTCTTATTGGTCACGACGAGCGGTTCGATTTCTTGGACAAGCTACCTCCGTTTCGACACAGAACCTGTTTCGGTGTGGACTTATTCGAGTGTGGAACCGTTCTAGTTGGGAACCTGCGTAAGTTCGTTTTTCGGTCGACATGCTGCATGGGATTAGTATCCCTGTCTAGAGGATTGATCTGAGTATGAGACTCATGGGATGGATGTCTGTTGTATTTTTTATCTCGAGATATGTGTGCTGGAATGCAGTAAATGTTATAAATGTGATATCCGTTATATGCTACCTGTTGTGTGTGTTTAATGCGTTACTGTTGTTTTCCTACTTTATGACGCGCTGTATTTCTTATCTCCCTTCTGTTTTTCCTTGTTGTCTGTTCGGTGATCGCTTGAAGACGACGAGCCAGCGGAGATTCAGCATGGACCCGAGGCTTCATCCTCTCATCACGGGGCACCGCGGATGCCGGTGTTGGGCGATATTGAGATCATCTACCATGATGAGAGGGGATGGCGGGTAGACCCCTCTACCTTTTTGGTGGTCTACAGAGGACCAGTTAGCCTGATTTTCCGGAGCGGTACACCTCCGTATATAGATATCATTGGTCCCTATCGCATTTACCAGTTCCTCCCCTTTCGAGGATGTGGCGACCTCCGAGGTAGAGGGAGCAGGACTATACATGGGTGGCACCCCAGTCATCGGTCGTGACCTGCAGGAGAGGTTACATTTATCGAGGCCAGCGCAGGAGGATTGAGCACTACTTGAGGACCTACCGCAGGCGTAGGATCGTGGTGTCCTCTTTTTCGTCAGAGTATGAGCCGATTGTGCGTTACAGGCGTACTCATGGCGAGGGTTAGGGTAGCTCAAGGCATCCTCACCACTGATGGTGAGAGCCTGCCAGTGCGTCTTAGGGAGTGAGCTGAGAGCTTTTGATCTATCTTTTGAGAAGGGACGGGGGTTGCTGGTGAGCTCCGAGTGTTTTCTTTTGGCTCCTGATGTATTTTTGGTTTCTACCCGACAGTATGTATATGTATGTACAGTGCCCTACTGATGGGGCTAACTTATGCATGTTATTATACAGTTATGCTTACTTTGCGCTTTTACTCTGATTATCGTTGCTATGCTTGCCGTTCTTGTTTACGTTGTTTTGTTTTCCACAACGCTGCTTGTATACCACGCTATCGCTTTATGTACGGCTAGGCATAGTTAATAATCATAATAAGAGGTTGGGACTAATGGGAAGGCTTCATACGTATGGGGTCGTCTCATAGTGGTGGTATCAGAGCAGTTCGATTCTATATTGGACTGTGAAGGTTAAGTGTACTTGCTTTTACGGTTGATAACCGAGTTGTATCAACTGTGTCGGGTTTTGGGTAGAGAGTGTCCGAGGTGCAAGTTATCGAAGTGTGATAACTGTTTTCATTCATAAGGCATATGATATGTTTAACTGTTAAGTGCTATTATATGTCTTATGACTCGGCATTGAATGGCTCCTTTTTACAGGAAGCTAAATGGCACGTGGAAGAGGAAGGCCGACAACTAGACATAATGATGATAACAATAATGGTGACCACTCAGGGACAGGGAGTAGTGGTGACACCTCTGAAGCCATGCGGGTCATGTAGGACTTGGCTACCGCCATGATGCAGCAGACTCAACAGACTGCCCAATATATGCCAAGGCAGGAAGAGAGGGAAGTCAGGCAAGATCAGCTGCATGCTGTAAGGGAGAATGAGATGGTGAATACCGGTCTCAATGCTTTTATGAAGGGAAATCCTTCCCAGTTTCACGGAGAGTATATCCCTGAAGCTGCTGAGATGTGGTTGCAAGAGGTAGAGAAGGTGTTCATGGCCACACACTGTAAAGAAGACCGAAAGGTCACATATGCTGCCTTCATGTTAGTAGGAGCAGCAGAGGCTTGGTGGAGAACCAAGGCCAGACTGTTAGAGGCCGGAAGAAGGGTTTTGACATGGCAACTGTTCAGGGAGTGTTTTCTGGAGAAATACTTCCCGAGAAGCATCCGATAGGAAAAACAAAAGGAGTTCCTGAGTCTGAAACAGGAACAGCTATCCGTGGGTGAGTACGCGATGAGTTTGATGCGCTACTCAAATTCTCTCAGTTCTATTAGATCCATCCGGATGAAGAATGGGTCTGCAGGAGGTTCGAGGATGGGTTGAGGCCCGAGTTGAAGCGAGCAATGCTGCCTTTGAGTATTGGATCTTTTCCCGAGTTGGTGGAGAAATGCACAGTGGTTGAGGGACATGACCGAGAAGGGACTGTCATCCAACAAAAGACAAGTGGTGGACCTGTTCGGAGTGGTCGGAAAGGCAGAGGTGGTAAGTTTCAGCGAAGGACGGGGCCGTATGATCGCCCAGCTCGATTCAATGTCAACCATGGAGTGAGCGACTCCAGTCAGGCACAGCAAGAGGTCAAGACTTGTTTTCGGTGCGGAGGACCTCATTTGGTCAAGAACTGTCCGAGGACCCAACACATCAGATGTTTTAATTGCAATCAGATGGGTCACTATGTGTCAGACTGCAAGCTCGAAGTGAGCAGAAGGGCTCAGTTTCAGCAGCAGAGTGGTAGGACTCAAAGTGGTGGAGCGAGATCAGTCGTGGCAAGTCAGCAGAGCAGGCCACAGAATATCGGCAGGGTGTTTGCCGTGCGAGGTTCTGAAGTCTCCCAAAGACCTGATCTGATCTAAGGTAAGTGCTTAGTTTCTAGTACGCTTTTGTCGGTTCTGTTTGATTCGGGGGCTACGCATTCTTTCATATCAGTAGAGTGTATGGATCATTTACGGTTGCCTGTTTCTGCATTGTCATATGACTTAACTGTTTCAACACCTACCGGTGATTCTTTAACAACCTTATCCGTATGCTGTAAATGTCCTCTTACGGTAGAAAACCGTCATTTTCTTGTTGACCTTACCTGTTTGCCTATGCAACAGATAGATATAATCCTAGGCATGGACTAGCTTTCGGCCAACCATGTGATGTTAGAATGCTCAAACAAAACTCTCAGTTTTTCCTAGCAATCTGGATTGATGCCTGCCAACGAGAGTACTCCGACGGTTGAACGATCGGACGAGTATATGGTGCTATTCTCTTTGGAAGTGAAGGAGACTCCTAGTGTTGAAGCTTTGCCTATCGTGCGAGAGTTTCCGGATGTGTTTCCCGATGACGTTCCTGGATTACCACCAGAGAGAGAGGTGGAGTTTGCCATAGACCTGGTACCGGGAACTGGACCTATATCGATAGCACCATATCGGATGTCTCCAGTTGAGTTGATGGAGCTGAAGAAGCAGTTGGACGAGATGCTAGGCAAGGAATTTATCAGACCTAGTGCATCTCTGTGGGGAGCTCTGGTATTGTTTGTAAAGAAGAAGGATGGGAGTTCGAGGCTATGCATAGATTATCGTCAGTTGAACAAAGTGATGATAAAGAACAAGTATCCGTTACCGTGGATAGATGATTTGATGGATCATCTGAAAGGAGCAGCTGTGTTTTCTAAGATCGATCTGCGATTTGGATACCATCAAATCCGGGTTAGGAAGGAGGATGTGCCAAAGACTGCTTTTCGGAGTCGGTATGGTCACTACGAGAATTTGGTTATGCCGTTTGGTGTGACTAATGCTCCAGCTGTGTTCATGGATTATATGAACAGGATCTTCCGACCGTTCCTTGACAAGTTTGTTGATTGTTTATCGACGACATCCTTGTATACTCTTTGAGTAGAGGAACACCAAGAGCATCTGTGGGCGGTGTTGCAAGTGCTAAAGGACCTGCAATTGTATGCTAAACTGTCGAAGTGTGAGTTTTGGTTAGAGGAAGTTCAGTTTCTAGGCCATGTGATCAGTAAGGATGGAATCGCAGTGGTTCCTGCGAAAGTTGAGGCCGTAGTGAGTTGGGAAAGCCCTAAGTCTGTAAACGAGGTGAGAAGTTTTCCTGGTTTAGCGGGCTACTATCGGAGGTTTATAGAAGGGTTCTCTAAGATTGCGTTACCTATGACGCAATTGACGAGAAAAGGGAAGACGTTTGAGTGGTCAGAGGCTTGCGAGCAGAGTTTCCAGGAGCTGAAAAGAAGACTGACCACGTCACATGTGCTGGTGTTACCAGATATTTTAGGACGATTCGATGTATACTGTGATGCATCTTATCAAGGCTTGGGATGTGTGCTCATGTAAGACAGGAAAGTGGTGGCGTATGCCGCCAGGCAGTTAAGAGTACATGAGCGGAACTACCCAACGCATGATCTGGAATTGGCTGCAATAGTGTTTGCATTGAAGATATGGAGACGCTATCTTTATGGTGCTAAATTCAGTGTGTTTAGCGACCATAAGAGCCTGAAGTATCTGTTCGACCAGAAAGAGTTGAACATGCGGCAGCGGAGATGGATGGAATTCATAAAAGACTATGAATTCGACCTGCAATACCATCCAGGTAAGGCGAATGTTACGGCGGATGCGCTCATTAGGAAGTCTCTACACGTATCTGCGATGATGGTAAAGGAGCTAGAGCTTTTAGAGGCGTTTAGAGATCTGAATCTAGAAGCAGAAATCGTCGAAGATAAGCTGAATTTGGGGATGGTTAGAGTAACTAGCGGTTTCTTGAACCTGTTATGGAAGAAGCAAGCTGAGGATAAGTACCTCGAGAGTGTGAATCGGTTGATAGAAGAAGGTAAGACTTCGGAATTCAAAAGAGGTACAGATGGTCTGCTTTGGTATGGTGACCGGGTTTGTGTGCCAGCGGATAGAGAAGTTAAGAATATGATCTTGGAGGAAGCACACAAGAGCAAGATGAGTTTCCATCCGGGTGCTACCAAGATGTATCAGGATCTGAAGAAGCTGTTCTGGTGGCCGGGGATGAAGAAAGATGTAGCAGCTTATGTCTTAACCTGCTTGGTGTGTCAGAAAGCGAAGATTGAACACTAGAACCCAGCAGGGTTGTTGCAATCGCTGGATGTCCCAGAATGGAAATGGGATAGTATTGCCATGGACTTTGTTTCTGGGTTGCCGAGAACTCAGAAAAGGTGTGATGCAGTCTAGGTAATCATCAATCGATTGACGAAGTGTGCTCACTTCTTACAAATCAACCAGAGTTACTCTCTGGAGCGATTAACTCAGATTTACATCAAGGAAGTTGTAAGGCTGCATGGGGTACCTTCGAGTATCGTTTCGGACTGCGATCCAAGGTTTACCTCAAGGTTTTGGGGGAGCTTACACAGTGCAATGGGAACTAAGTTAAGTATGAGTTCTGCTTATCATCCTCAAACGGATGGTCAGTCGGAACGAACAATTCAGTCATTGGAAGATCTCTTATGAGCGTACGTGTTAGAAAACGCGGGAAGTTGGGACGAGTTTCTTCCATTGATCGAGTTTACTTACAACAACAGTTTCCATTCTAGTATTGGAATGGCGCCGTACGAAGCACTGTATGGACGAAAGTGCAGGACTCCGTTGTGTTGGTTTGAGACGGGAGAAAGTCAGCTGTTAGGTCCAGAGTTGGTACAACAAACAATGGAACAAGTCCGTAGGATACGGGAAAAGAAGAAGGTTGCAAGGGACAGGCAAAAGAGCTACGCCGACAAGAGGAGGAGACCTTTGGAATTCCAAGAGGGAGACCATGCTTTCATGAGGGGTAAACAGCTGGAGTGGGCAGGGCAATTAGATCCAGAAAGCTAACACCTAAATTCATCGGACTGTTTCAGATTCTTTGACGAATCGACCCTGTAGCCTATCAAACAGTTTTGCCACCAAACCTTTCAAATCTTCATGACGTCTGTCACGTCTCTCAGCTCAGAAAATATCATCCCGATCCATCACATGTGTTAGAGCCCAAATCAATTCAACTGAAAGAAAATATGGAGTACGAAGCTTCACCTGTTCGGATCGTGGACAGAAGGAACAAGGAGCTACGCGGTAAACACATTCCGTTAGTCAGAGTGGAATAGAACCCAGTGACTGGTGACTCAACGTGGGAACGTGAGGCTGAGATGCGCCAGAGTCATCCCTATCTGTTCACCGGTATACGACGGAAATTTTGTGGAAGAAATTTTCTTTAAAAGGGGTGGTAATGTAACATCTCGATTTTTTTGTGAACTCTGATCGAGCTGGTTAATCTCGATTGGAGCTTTGGATGATTGTGTGAATTGTAGTGTGTTAGTTTTAGACCTAGTTTGAATCTTAGGAATAGGCTTGAACAAGGTTGGAGGTGCCTAAGGCGTAAAACGAGTAATTGAGGAAGTTAGAAGGCTGGAAGTTCTTCTCTCGCTGAGCTTGACGCTCAAGCGTTGAGACGCTTAAGCGTGGGAGGAGTTGGACGCCTCAGCTTGCTGAGTGCGCTGAGCAGCTCCTCTGAGTATGGACGTGTGTGAGACACGTATCAGGCCAGGGAGCAGGCGGAGTGGACGAGGTTCCACGCTCAAGCTTGGAGAGATCCAACGCTAGAGCGTGGCAACGCTCAAGCGTGCAGTGTGACGAACGCTTTAGCGTGGACAACAGAAACCATAAGTGGAGCTTCCATTTTCATCTCCTCATTTGCACGAAATCTCCTAAGTTTTCTGCGAGTTAGAGTGAGAGGCTCTGAGTTTTTAGAGTGAGAAAGCTTGAGGTTGGAAGTGATCGAGCCGCTGGAACGCGATTCCGACTACATCGTTGCAATCGCGGTGAAGTTTTACACAACTCCAACGGATTAGTTTCTCGATTCGCCCAGGTAAAGTCGAATCCCTAACATGCGTTCTTCGTGTTCTGGCGTTCTTCAAGTCTTTACCTTTTCTTTGATCTTTTGGGCTTGCCCTAGGGCTAATACTGTAGTATATGTGTTGTGCTCGTTATTAGGGCAATGTGCGTGCTCGTGATTTCCTGCAAATTGAGGACTAAGGCCGCGGCTACCAACAGGATTGGGGCTGTTCTTGGAGCTGCCATTGAAGGAGGGTTGCGAGCTCAAGCTTGAGGAAGGCGGAGCGAGCCGGTGATTGCCTAGATTTGCGTGTTAACTGTTCGGGTGGGGAGAAAGAGTATTGCTGCCGTCGGGAAGGCAAGAGTAATGTAGTTGTGATTTCTGCTATGTGTAGGGAAGCCCTAACCCTACTAGTGGTAGAGCCCTGATAAAGTATCTAGACCCTTGGTTTAGCTTACTTTGGGCTATCGCCGTTAAGGTTGGAAACCCTAGGCTAGCAAACTGTTGATTGAGGATGCTTGCTGTCGTATGACTGAATGTGCCTATTGTTGCTGTTGCTATCTATCTAAATGCCTACGTGGTACTTGGTATATGTGATATGCTGCTTATATGATGTTGTTGATATTACTGCTATCATGTTGATGTTATTGCTGCTGTTGTTGTGCTGTATGCGGTAATATTGAGAGTTGTGGCGGAATGCCGTAGAATAAATTTGGCTGTGCGCCGTGTTGTTGTCGGGTTGATACCGTGGATGGTGCCGTTGCTGTTATGCTGACTTCTTGAGGCTATGGACGCGTGGCGTCGAGGCTGTGGCTGTGTGGATGCAGTGGCATCATGTTGTTTCTGATTGAGAGCTTAGGCGTAAGATCCGGTATCAAGCCCGTTGAGGATGTTTGCTGCATATCATTTTCAGCTGCCAAGTGGCGAGGCCATGTGACAGGTAGTATAGGCTGCCAGCGTCATACGAGGTTAGTTGTACCTAAGTGCGGGTACGGAAAGTAGATGGGGCGGTCAAGTGAGTGGCCTTGGGGATGTTGCCGGTCTCGGGAATAGTTTACAGTGACGGATGAGGTAGCTCCTCTCCTGTCGTGACGCCCGATCCAGTCTGGTTTGCTCGACTAATCCCAGAGCTTTCCAGTTGTTCTAGGCTAACGTTCCGAGGCGACCGAGATACCCCGGTTCCGGTGTGGAAGGGGGATGCACTCTTATTGGTCACGGCGAGCGGTTCGGTTTCTTGGACAAGCTAACTCCGTTCCGACAAAGAACTTGTTCCGGTGTGGACTTGTTCGGGTGTGGAACCGTTCCAATTGGGAACCTGCATAAGTGCGTTTTTCGGCTGACATGCTGCATGGGATTAGTATCCCGGTCTAGAGGATTGATCTGAGTATGAGACTCATGGGATGGATGTCTGTTGTATTTGTTGTCTCGAGAGATGTGTGCTGGAATGCAGTAAATGTTATAAATGTGATATCCGTTATATGCTACCTGTTGTGTGTGTTTACTGCGTTACTATTGTTTTCCTACTTTATGACGCACTGTATTTCTTATCTCCCTTCTGTTTTTCCTTGTTGTCTGTTTGGTGATCGCTCGAAGACGACGAGCCAATGGAGATTCAGCATGGACCCGAGACTTCACCCGTTCATCATCGGGGCACCGTAGATGCCGGTGCTGGGCGATATTGAGATCATCTACCATGATGAGAGGGGATGGCGGGTAGACCTTTCTACCTTTTTGGTGGTCTACACAGGACCAGTCAGCCTGATTTTCCGGAGTGGTACACCTCCGTATATAGATATCATTGGTCCCTATCGCATTTACCAGTTCCCCCCCTTTTCGAGGATGTGGCGACCTCCGAGGTAGAGGGAGTAGGACTACACATGGGTGGCACCCCAGTCATCGGTCGTGACCAGCAGGAGAGGTTACGTTTACCGAGGCCAGCGCTGGAGGATTGAGCAGTACTTGAGGACCTACCGTAGGCGTAGGATCGTGGTGTCCATTTCTTCGTCAGAGTATGAGCCGATTGTGCGTTATAGGCGTACTCATGGCGAGGGTCAGGGTAGCTCAGGGCATCCTCACCTCTGATGGTGAGAGCCTGCCAATGCGTCTTAGGGAATGAGCTGAGAGCTTTTGATCTATCTTTTGAGAAGGGACGTGGGTTGCTGGTGAGCTCCGAGTGTTTTCATTTGGCTCTTGATGTATTTTTCGTTTCTACCCGACAGTATGTATATGTATGTACAGTGTCCTACTGATGGGGCTAACTTATGCATGTTATTATACAGTTATGCTTACTTTGCGCTTTTACTCTAATTATCGTTGCTATGCTTGCCGTTCTTGTTTACGTTGTTTTGTTTTCCGCAACATTGCTTGTATACCACGCCACCGCTTTATATATGGCTAGGCATAGTTAATAATAATAATAAGAGGTTGGGACTAATGGGAAGGCTTCATACGTATGGGGTCGTCTCAGTTGTTGTTTTGATTGTGATCATAAAGTGATTGGTGTTTTGTGAATTTGCTATGTATGGTTTATGTACTTGATAAGTTTGTGATTGGATGTTGAAATTGAATTATGGCATTGATGCCTTGGATGAGATATACCTATGATATTTATGATATACTTATGATGTTGTATATATATATATGTATATCATGGATTGGTTGAGAGCATAGCATCGGCTATGTCTTGAAAAAGAATGGTAAAATGCTTAAAAGTCTTGATCAAAGTTTTAAAACGCATTTTGGAACCAAAGAAACGTCTTAAGAATAGTTTTGCCTTTTCAAGAGAATGAAACTTCTTTTAAAAAAGGTTAGATCCTTTCAAAAGAAAAAGTCTTTTAAGGAAAGTTCTTTCAAATGAAACTTGAAACTTCTTTTAGAAAAATGTTTTAGTTCATGACGATGAAATTGAGTTTTGTCTTCCAAAAACTGTTTTTATGAAAATAAGACCCGAAATAAAAGCGGTGATTACCTTTTTCACTTTGTGAAGACTGTAAACCTAGTGACCGAGACGTCGGGCTAGTGTTTTGTGCGTTGAGTACCCGGACTGAGTGTCCTGTGTGTAACACCCCGATTTTTCAAGCTTTCCTATACTAATAAATAGTATTTATAAGTTTGTATTTTATTGGAGGGTCTAGAGAGTGAAATAAAATAAACTAAGACCATATTCATACTCTACGCTATCGTAGACAGCTATGGTTGAATTTTGGGTCGAAAACTCAGATGGAGCCCGATCTGCGTTTTTCATTGATAGTAGTATTTTACTACTATAAAGACCTAATTTTGACTCGCGAATAAGACAGTTAGTCTTAGAATCACATTTTCTACATTTTTCCTAAAATTGATTTTTGACCTTCAAAAGTGAAAATAATATAAACTATTCGGGCAAAAACACGAACCGAGAGATAAACGGAGCTACGTGTGGATTTACCGGAACCCGCTAACGGATAAATACGAAGTCACATCAGGTCACATTACCTAGGAAAGTGTGCTAGAGTCATGATTGCTTTTTGAAAAAATCTGGACGCGAAAAGACAAAAATGCCCATTACTTTCTCCAAAATTACCATTTTACTCTTGTGTGAAAAGACCAAAATGCCCTTAAGTGAAATTTTGGCCCATTCTCACCCTTCCCCACCTATTTCACTCGGCCAACTCTTCTTCTGCTTCCTCCCTCACTTCTTTCTTCTTCTTCTCCATTTCTTCACTTTTCCTCCATACTTCTTCATTTTCTTAAGCTTTCCTCAAGAACTTTTGAGAAGCAAAATTGATCGCCTCATCCATCTTCATCATCTAGGAGGTATAGACTTCATTCTTGAGCTCTCAATCTTCATCTTTCTCAATTAAATTCTATGGTTCATGCTAAGTTTTCAAGTTTATGATCCAAACTTCAAAAATCTCTAGAAAATTGTAGAAAAATCCTTTTACTACCAAACCAATTTCTATAATCTAGTTTCATCCTCTTCTATCACTATCTAAGAGCATGAAATCAAATAATCTTCCTAGCCTATTTAATCTAGAGGAACCGAACCTATGACAATTTCGAAGGAAAATGGGTTTTTGTTCAATTTGTGTGAAATGATTCTTGATTTCACTTCCTTCCTTCCATGATCATGTAATCCAAGTGATTAGAAACCCAAATCAAACTCTAATATATTTCTAATTTGGATGGCCGAAACCCTAGCTTGTTGGTTGAAGGGGATTTGGTTCAAGTCTTTGACAATTGATCATAGATTATGTCTTAGGTATGCTTAAGGATCATTGATCCAAGAGTTGGTAGAATTTCAACATCTCTAGCCTATTTAATTAAATAGGGGCAGAACCTTGGTCGTGTGGACTAGAGGGTTTTTGATTGAACTGTATGGATTTCTGGTTGTGGTTTGTTGTAGAGGATCCGACGGTGTTCGAACATTCGAAAGCATGCACGAGTGAGAGTTGCATAGCCACAGTTGGAGTCGCACGGGAACACTACTAAGGTGGGGTAAAGAACCACAATATCGTATGGGAGGCAAGATTTAAAATAATATATATATATATATATATATATATATATTGATATGCGTAGGGCGACCTAAAGCCTACTAGAGGTTGTTTGGCCGATAGGTTGATTTTATCGTATATTGAGGATGTATGTTCTGTGATGGGATGTTTAATATAATACATGTGATATGTATGTTGTGCCTATTATATGTTTATGGTTACTTAATTATTTATCTGTGAGTTGATTTTATTATTGAACCTACTTCTGGCTGTTTTATGATGTGATGTTGTGACTGCTGATATCTGAGTAGAGATAGGCAGCAAATTCTGATAAGTTGGGAGATGAATATGTGGTGAGAAAGTCGAGGATATATATATATATATGTTATAGTGATCAACCTAGAGATCCAGTTGATGTTTGAGATTTACATTTGTATCATGACTTTGATTTACATATATTTATATATATGAGGCATTTCAGTTTATAGTATTAATTGTTTAAACGAAGTAAAGTCCTTAGAATAGTTATTTCAGTTCAATAGAACATCAAATGCATGACTTGATCGTGAGACCCTGTTGAACAATTTAAATACTATTCTTAAAGTATCCGTAGTCAAGTATTATTGTTAATTAGGACGACAATAATACATCGAGACTATTATGTGGGTAGACTGATGTGTGAGATATCAAACCTTCACATAGGTATAAATATTAGAGTAATATTTATACTGGATTGACCCACTATGAGAACGCTGCATAATAGTTATGTAAGTGTCATGAGGGCTTCTCATGGTAACCAAAGTGAAGTAGTCCTTCGACTTGAAGTCACTATGATTCCTACATGAGGAGTTGTAGGCTTTAATGATACCAAACGTTATCCGTAACAGGATGATCATAAAAATAGTTATTCGGCCTGCAATGAATCATGTTGAGGGATTTGAGTGATGTAGACAGGATTCGTCCCTCCTACATAACAGGAGTAATGTCATGGGCCTCTCAATAGAGTGAGACGTGAAAGTGCATGGCCATGCTACAATGGGCCAGTATGAGATATTGGGCCCATTTGTGATTACACGTCTACTCGGGAATTGAGAAATAAATAATTGAACTTAACAAGGATGACACATTTATACCTTGTGTTCAATTAAGACATAAGGACGAAGGGACATTTACTACACAGTTATTTTGGTTACTGTAAGGTACATATCGTATCACCGATATTCTCACTAATTGGGTAACAATGATGTATTGCTAGATGCCGCTCATTGTTGATAATATTAGATGTGATTTAATATTATTGCCAATTTATTGAGAACCTATAGGGTCACACGCATAGAACAAATAGTCGGAGAATGAATTAATTCATTAAATATGATTTAATAATATTAATTATAGATAAGGCCTGTAGAGTACAAGTCCAATAAGGTTAGGGTAAGTGGGTGGCAGGTTATAATGCTATGCATGTCACTTAAGCGCAAAGGAGCTTGCTGCGCATAACCTAGCGGCCATCACACCTCCTTGCTAGACGCGCCCCCACCCCTGCCATCAGCTAGCACGACGTTTTCTCCAGCAGTAATTTGTTCACGTGGACTACGTAGAGGTGTTACTCCATTGTGGTAATAGTGATAGCGTTCATCCTCCATCAATTGAGAAGAATTGTTCTTCCCTTGCAGTGATTGTGGTAAAGCTTCGCTACAAGTGGTAAACACTACAATCATGAGTCATGACCATTCGCATGGATCTTTTGGTGGGAATTTTTTACGGTACGTTTTTGTTTTTAAATACACAAATTCCCAACAGTGGTATCAGAGACAGTTACGAAACCATGATTCTCTTGTATGTTTATTTGTTATAACATGTTTTATTTTAAAAATATATGATCTTTAACATGTTATGTTTGAAAATCGTAAAAGTGTTTTGCGAAAAACATTTTCTGAAATCCTTGTTTTGATTTGCAAAGATAGCAAGTGTTGCTGTTATGCGCACCTTACGTCCAGACGCGTCATAATCGATTATATAATCGATTATGAAGGCTCAAGTGTTGATGCCTAATCTTCGTGGAAGCAAGGCAATTTCTGGTCAAAACCACAATAATCGATTATGTAATCGATTATGGTAGTACAATAATCGATTATGGTGGTACAGTAATCGATTATGATAGTACAGTAGTCAATCTCTGAGAAGTCAGAATTGAGATAATCGATTTTTTTTTCTGGGGAGTCAGAATAGCAATAATCGATTATGGTAATCGATTATGAGGATATCAGAAGCGTTATTTTGAGTGATTTTTGAAATCACTTAAAAATCATAATTGATAATAATAAATAATGATAACTATTTTATTATTAATTTTTATTATGTATTTGGTTATGCATGGTGAATGGTTATGGCCTTAGTCCTTTTCTTCTTTCTTTGGTTATTTTGAAATACAACAGGCGTGTCGTGCCTTTGTCTTAAATTCCATATGTATATTTTTTTCTCACCTTATTCCCCTCGAATGTAAAAGAGGTTTCTTTCAATTGTAATGCTATAGTGGAGACTAGAAGACGACTTCCGAAGAGGACAACTCGGTAGGTGATCATGCTTGGTGAAGTTTGTACGCTACTAGGGTTTTAGATTAGATTCTCTCAATGGCTTGGGAGAATTAATGCGTTAGGGGCCATAACCATGTCACATTCATTATATATTGTATATGTATGAGATGCATGTTAGTATATAGTAGGTTAAACACTTTAACTTATGGTGAGATCAAATTTATAAATAAATCCCTTAAAAGGAAATATTAATTCACGTTTGAATGTGCCTTCCAATGCATGACACTCGTCAAGACTAATATCGATTGAGCGTATGTATGCCAAAGCAGAGTACCTTTGTCTATACTAGTAAGACGCGATGGGATAAATTTAATATCCAATTGTCAACCATTGGGTCTGACTTAACTAAGCCAACTTCAATAGGATTGAAAAGGGCTTAGAGGCATGAAGTTGGGCATTAATCCATAAGATAGATTAGAATAAGAGTTATTCACCCAACTGATCCAAGAATTACATGAGATGTAATTGGAAAGAGTTTCCTACCTAAATAGCCTAGTTCTGGGTGATCAGCCAAAGCTGACTTAGAATGAAGTGAAATATGGATCTTGGTCCCACTAGAAAATCTTCCAACGGGATTTTCTGGGTCAATGATGAGGGTCATTGATTTGAGTAAAATAGTGGGAGGCATATTTAATAAAAGACCTTATTAAATATGTTTATGCATGATACTTATATTTTGTATATTTCTGTTGTAGATAACCATGTCTGCAAATAACCTATCTCTACGATCTGTCCTTGAGAAGGACAAGTTGTCCGGAACGAATTTCTTTGACTGGTATAGAAACTTGAGGATTGTCCTTAGGCATGAAAAGAAGCTATATGTTCTTGAAGAACAAATCCCTAGGAGCCACCGGCTGCTAATGCTTCTAAGGCTGATAAAGATGCTTATAAGAAGCATCAGGATGATGCCTTAGACGTCGGCTGCCTCATGCTAGCTACCATGACCTCTGCGCTTCAGAAGCAACATGAGACCATGGAGGCGTACGATATGATCGTGCACCTCAAAATGCTCTATCAAGTGCAGGCAAGGCATGAGCGGTTCGAGGTTTCTAGAACCCATTTCAATTCTAAACTGGCAGAGGGAAGCCCTATGAGTCCTCATGTATTTCAATTAATTGGCTACATTGAGAATCTTGAGAGGTTGGGTTTTCCTTTGGGCCAAGAGTTGGCCACTGACGTAGTTTTGCAATCGTTGTCTGAGAGCTATAGTCAATTTGTCATGAACTACAATATACATGATCTTGACAAACCATTGCCAGAATTGTTGAGCATGTTGAAAACTGCTGAACAAAATATTAATAAAGGAAAGGGGAAGGCCATCATGATGGTCCAAACTGAAAAGGGCAAGAAGCAGCACAAGAAACCCATGGATAAGCATAAGGGCAAAGGCAAGGGCTTCCATAAGTCCAAACCTAGCACTTCTGGCTTAAAGCCTACGGGTGAAGTTGCTAAAGAGGGCACTTGCTTCCACTACGGTCAGACTGGACATTGGAAGAGGAACTGCCCCAAATACTTGGAAGAGAGCAAGAAAAAGGGAAGTGGGACTTCCACCTCAAGTATATATGTTATAGAAGTCAATTTATCTACTTCTGCATCATGGGTATTAGATACTGGATGTGGATCTCATATTTGTACAAATATGCAGGATCTAAAAGGGAGTAGATCATTGGCAAAAGGCGAAGTTGACCTACAAGTTGGAAATGGAGCAAAAGTTACTGTTATAGCCATAGGAACCTATGTATTGACTTTGCCTACTGGGCTTATTATTCAGTTGGAGAACTGTTATTTTGTGCCTGCTATTAGCAGGAATATTATTTCTGTTTCTTGTTTGGACAAGAATGGTTTTCATTTTATAATAAATGACAAATGTTGTTCTATTTATTTAAATGAAATTTTATATGCTAGTGCACAAATGTATAATGGACTCTATGTCCTTGATCTTGATTTGCCTATCTATAACATTAATACCAAAAAGGTCAAACCGAATAAGTTGAACCCGACTTACTGTAACACCCCGATTTTCACGTTTTCTAATTCTTCAGGATTTTAACGTCTTTATTTTATTAGAGGTCTTAGGAATGGAAATAAAATATTCCGATACCATAGTCATGCTCGACGATATCATAGGAAGCTACGATTAAGTTTTGAGTCGAAAACTCAAATGGAGTCTGGTCTGCGTTTTTACACTGACAGTATGATTTTACTGCTCAGGAGACCTCAGATGGACCCGTGAACGAGACAATAGGTCTTAGAATTCGATTCTCTACGTTTTGGTTAAATTTCACAAAAATTTCAGAAAAATCACTTCCTGACCTTCGTTCGAGCGGAATCCTCAATCAGGTGACGAACGAAGCCACATATGGATTTACCGGGACTCGCCAACGGATAAGCTGGTTACCACATCGTCCCAGGACACTTGGGAGAGTATGCCAGAGTCGTCATGACGTTCGGAAATATCTAGACGCAAAATGACCAAAATGCCCCTAACCTTAGTCTTTTACACTTTTACCATTTTACCCTTTTGGCGAATGACCTTTTTGCCCTTAAGTGAGATTTTAAGAGGCTGAACTCAGCCCACACAGCCTCATTCTCATGCACATCAGCCCTCCCAAATAGCTCAAGAACACCATCTTCAACCTTAGAGAGAAAACACCATTGTTGTTCTTGAAGATCCTTGATTACTTGTTAGAATCACTTGATTCCTTGATCAATCTTCCTTCATTCTTAGGTAAGATCACTTCTATGATCTCTTAGCTTCTTGAATCTCTCTATATTTCAAGATCAAACTTCATTTTCATGAAAATCATTTCTTAGATCCAAAACTTTAAAAATCCATAGGAATTTGTAGAAAAATCCTTTTGATGTGAAACCAATTTCTTTGAACTCATCTCATCATTCTCTACCTAAACTCAAGAGCTTATGATTCAATTCTTATCATAGCTCAACAATCCCCAAATGGCCGAACCCTATGTGAAGATGATGAATAGTGTTTTTCTTCAATTTTTGATTTCTAACACTTGATTTCATCCTTAGCTTTCCTATTGCCTTTGAATCCATGAAATGGAAAACCAAGATCAATTCCTAGCTTTATTTTCTTTAGGGTGGCTGAAAACCTTAGGTAGAATTGTTGAGTTTTGCTTTGATTTTTGTTTAATGTTTGATTGTTGTGTTGTTGTAGTTGGTGACGATTGTCAGGAGGTTCACAAACTGATCAACCGACTTTGATCCGGATATCTGCTCTTCAACAGGTATGGGGGGTGAACCTCATCACACCAAGATGGTGGTGGTGAAGATGGTTGTTTAAGTTTATGTGTGGGAAAAACTCTTTAGTTTGGGTTCACTTTTAATTGTTAAGTTTTGTTAAGTTCTCTTGAAGAACAAAATTGTCTTGATGAGTTTATGCTTTAGTGTATTGTAGTGTGCTCTAGCATATGTTGATGATGATGTGATTGAATGAAAATCATTTCCATGTATGTTGAAAAACCTACTTTGATCACTAGATCAAGTATAGACTTTTATGTTTGATTATGAGGTAATAATGTGTAATTGTTGTTTATCATATATGTGTAAGCATTTTGACCTATATTTGCTTAGTTGGTGAAGCAAAATCTTCACATTGGTTCCTAATAGGCTTTGGCCATGACCTTGAGAAAAGGAAGAACTTGTGTAGTTCTAGAACAAGTTAAAGTTTTGATGTAAGAAAAGTGTTTTGATAACCTATGTTTCAAAGGAAAACCCTAAGTGATTTTGATCCAAAGATCAAATGAAGTTTTAACCTTTAAAGTGTGTCACCAAAGTGGGAAAATGTCTTTTCTTTAGCCATAGGTCTTTTAATCAAACTAAGTGTTTCAAAAAGAGAATTAATGAAAGAGTTAGGGAAAAATGAAAACAGGGCATTCGCCCAACGAACCTTGTCTCGCCACGCGAGACAGAGGGAAGACAAGGCATTCGCCCGGCTAACATTGTCTCTCCGAGCTAGACAGTGGGCTAGCCCGAGCAGCAAAGATATAACTTCTCGGTCTCGCGTCGCGAAGTCGTTCTCGCCTCGCGAACCAGAAGGACTGTTTAAACAGTAAAAGATATAGCCTCTCTGCCTTGGGTCGCGATACCATTTTCGCCTCGCGAAGCAGAAAGATTGTCTAAGAAGTAAAATTAACTTCTCAGCCTCGCGTCGCAAAACCTATCTTTGCCCCGCGAGAAATGGTTTTGTTTATAAAAAGTGTTTTCCAACTCAACTGTAAAGTTTTACGCATTAAAACCTAAGTTAAGTAATTAACTTAGAGTTGAAGACAAGGGTTAATTGAGTATAGTATGTGGTGAAACAAGACCATATACTATACCATTGATGACTTAGTACATCAATGACTTCATAAGACATAAACACAAACACGAAACGTTTTGGGTTTTGGAACAGTAGTTCGATGACGGACCGGTGATTCGGACCCCGACCAGTTGTTCAATTGTTTCAGTCTTGTGATGACTCGATCCCGGAGGGATCACGAGATTTATCCGGTGGATAAATGTTTTGTTTTTCAAAAGACGCATATAGTTCCTAAGGAAGAGAACCTTAGTGTACCTCGAGGTTTACCCGGGGGGTAGACATTGCTTTTTTCGCATCTGCTTTGTGTAAGCATTAGCATTTCATTTGCATAGTTGTAAGGCCTTGAGCCTAGGAGTTGAGCTTACTCCTTGATGCGGGTGCGAATCTTACGGTGACGATCTTCAATGGTCTTTTTGGAGGTATCAGGGTTGGAAGGGCTGACATGTGGCCAGTTGGTAGCTCTTCTGTGTCGTGGCTAATCCGAGCAATACACTGATACCCTCTACTAGATGCCTTACTTTTCATGTTTGGTCGAGAGTGTTACCGTAAAGCCAGATACGTGCACGTTATGAATGTTGTAGCATCTTGTTCATGGCTGGCAGAAACCGGAACATGTCCTCCCATTCACTCTCTCCGACGTTTTGTTAGCTCCATGGAGTAGGGGTTAGAGTAGTACCCAGTGGCATTGGCATTGAGTCATGTACATTGCACTGCATTGTATGGCTGTTGATGTTTACATTTACTGTTATACATCGTTGCGTTGTTTAATAATGTTTTATATTATACTATTAACTGTTTAACATGATATTATGCTGTCAAGTGCTTATCATGATTTATATTGAGAATTCTAGTAAGCATGTTGGGTATGCTGTTACCCGGTTAGTCGTCCCGTTTTTACTACTGTTGTTTTGTTGTGTTGATGAATGGGAATCTCACCCATATCTGTATATTTTCTGCTGCTACTTGTTGTTGCTGCTTGAACAGATGGATGTGACGATGGTTCAGTTCAGCAGTTTCCTTGAGCCCGGAGGCAGACTCTTTTTGTGGTTTAGTTTTGTATTCGGCCAGACTGTGTCGGTATCTGTAGTACTTTTGTAGTACCTTTTAGGAGCTACGACTCCTAGTACTTATTATTTCTTATGTCAATTATAATTAGGCCTATGTCTGTATATAGTATTCTTTCTATTTTTGTTTCTGTGTTTATCATACAATATGTTCTAGAAATGCGTGGTGAACCTAAGTTCATTTATTAGTATTATTTACCTTTACTAATTCCATTACATCTTTATGAAAAAAAAAAGGAAAAATGTATTTTCTGCATTAATAAATATTTTCGGCCTTATAAACGTCCGGGAATGTGACACTCGGGAAAAAGTGTTGCACTTACCTTTGGCATTATCGCTTGGGCCACATAAATGAGAAGCGCATTTCCAAACTCCATAAAGATGGATTATTGGACTCTTTTGATTATGAATCATATGAGATATGCGAGTCTTGTTTATTGGGAAAGATGACTAAAACCCCATTCACTCGTAATAGTGAAAGGGCAAGTGATCTTTTAGGCCTTATACATAATGATGTATGTGGACTCCTAAACACATCGGCTAGAGGTGGTTTTCAATACTTCATCACTTTTACTGATGACTTCAGTAGATATGGATTTGTGTATCTAATGAAACATAAATCTGAATCCTCTGAAAATTTCAAGGAATTCAAGAATGAAGTACAAAACCAACTGGGCAAGAATATTAAAGCACTTCGATCAGATCGAGGTGGTGAATATTTAAGCCTGGAGTTTGATGATCATCTGAAAGAGTGTGGGATATTATCTCAACTCACTCCTCCTGGAACACCACAATGGAATGGTGTATCAGAAAGGAGGAATCAGACCTTATTAGATATGGTTCGATCCATGATGAGTCTTGCAGACCTTCCAAACTCCTTCTGGGGACATGCTTTATTAACAGCAGGTTTTACACTTAACTGTGTTCCATCTAAGACGGTTGAAAAGACATTATGAGATATGGACTGGCAAACAATCCATTATATCTTTTATGAAGATTTGGGGTTGTGAGGTTTATGTGAAACATCAAATTTCTAATAAACTTGAACCCAAATCTGATAAGTGCTTATTTGAGGGGTATCCCAAGGAAACCAAGGGATACTATTTCTACAAATCCTTCTGAAGGCAAAGTGTTTGTTGCTAGGACTGGTGTATTCCCAGAAAAGGAGTTTATCTCCAAAGGAACCAGTGGGAGGAAAATAGAACTTGAAGAAGTTCAAGAATCACAAAATAGCAATGAATCTATGATGGAACAGGAGCAACCTCCGCAAGAAGTTGTGGAACAACAATCTGCTCCAGTAGCACAAGACTCGCGTAGGTCTAATAGGATACGTCACCAACCTAAGAGATATGGATTTCTCATGACTCAACAAGATGATGTTTTATTCATGGGTCAAGATGAGCCTATGACTTACCAGGAAGCCATCACTGGCTCAGAATCTGAGAAATGGCTAGAGGGCATGAGATCTGAAATGGGTTCCATGTACACTAATCAAGTTTGGAGCTTGGTCGAACCACCAGAAGGGATAAAACCCATAGGTGCAAGTGGGTTTTCAAAAAGAAAACTGACATGGATGGTAATGTACATACCTACAAAGCACGATTGGTTGCTAAGGGTTTCAAACAAATTCATGGCATAAACTATGATGAAACCTTTTCAGCAGTTGCAATGCTTAAATCCGTTTAGATCTTGCTTGCTATTGCAGCACACCAGGATTATGAAATTTGGCAAATAGATGTCAAGACTGCTTTCCTTAATGGAAATCTACTCAAGGATGTGTACATGACATAACCTGAGGGTTTTGGCACTCTAGAGAATGCTGGAAAGGTGTGCAAATTATAACGATCCATTTATGGATTGAAGCAAGCTTCCAGAAGCTGGATTCTTCATTTTGATGATGCTGTAAGACAGTTTGGATTCATCAAAAATGAAGATGAACCTTGTGTCTACAAGAAGGTTATTGGGAGCTTTGTTGTCTTTCTAGTACTGTATATGGATGACATACTACCTATTGGAAATGACATCCCTACCCTACAAAATGTAAAGACGTGGTTAAGGAATTGCTTCTCTATGAAAGACTTAGGCGAGGCTACCTATGTGTTAGGTATCAAAATCTATAGAGATAGATCATTGAGAATGCTCGGCCTAAGTCAGAGTACATACATAGACAAGGTGTTAAAACGATTTAACATGCATGAATCCAAGAAAGGACTCTTGCCTATGTCACATTGTATATGCCTTACAAAGGCACAATCCCCTTCCAATCATGAAGAAGGGATCGCATGAGTAAGATTTTGTATGCATCTGCAATCGGATTTATCTTGTATGCCATGTTATGTACTCGACCAAACGTCTCGTATGCTTTAAGCATAACGAGCAGGTACCAGTCTGATTCCGATGAGAGTCACTGGACTGCTGTCAAGAATATCCTAAAGTACTTGAGAAGAACTAAGGATACATTCTTGATCTATGGAGGTGAGGAAGATCTCGTTGTAAAGGGTTACACCGATGCTAGCTTCCAAACCGATAAGGATGATTCCAGATCGCAGTCTGGTTTTGTGTTTTGCCTGAATGGTAGCGCTGTGAGCTGGAAGAGTTCAAAGCAGGAGATAGTTGCTAATTCTACCACAGAGGCTGAGTATATTGTTGCCTCCAGTGCAGCAAAGGAGGCTGTTTGGATCAGGAAGTTCATTACTGAACTTGGTATTGTTCCTAGCATTGTGGATCCCATTGATCTCTATTGTGATAAAAATGGAGCCATTGCATAAGCCAAGGAACCTAGATCTCACCAGCGATCCAAACATATACTTAGGCGCTTCCATCTCATTCGAGAGATTATCGATAAAGGAGATGTGGAGATATGCAGAGTACCAACACTTGACAATGTTGCTGACCCACTTATGAAACCTCTTGCTCAGCAGAAGCATGATGGTCACACTAGGTCGATGGGTATTAGATTTATGCCTGATTGGCTCCAATGCTAGTGGGAGATTATTGGTGTAAGCCCTAGCGGCCATTAGTCTTCTTTGAGATTTACATTTGTACCATGACTTTGATTTACATATATTTATATATATGAGGCATTTCAGTTTATACTATTAATTGTTTAAACAAAGTAAAGTCCTTAGAATAGTTATTTCAGTTCAATAGAATATCAAGTGCATGACTTGATCGTGAGACCCTATTGAACAATTTAAATACTATTCTTAAAGTATCCGTAGTCAAGTATTATTGTTAATTAGGACGACAATAATACATTGAGACTATTATATGGGTAGACAGATGACCATATCTCACGGGTCATGGATATAAGATATTAAGTCTTCACATAGGTATAAATATTAGAGTAATATTTATACTGGATTGACCCACTATGAGAACGCTGCATAATAGTTATGTAAGTGTCATGAGCGCTTCTCATGATAACCAAAGTGAAGTAGTCCTTCGGCTTGAAGTCACTATGATTCCTACATAAGGAGTTGTAGGCTTTAATGCTACCAAACATTATCCGTAACAGGATGATCATAAAGATAGTTATTAGGCCTGCAATGAATCATGTTGAGGGATGTGAGTGATATAGACAAGATTCATCCCTCCTACATAACAGGAGTAATGTCATGGGCCTCTCAATAGAGTGAGATGTGAAAGTGCATGGCCATGCTGCAATGGGCCAGTATGAGATATTGGGCCCATTTGTGATTACACGTCTACTCGGGAATTGAGAAATAAATAATTGAACTTAACAAGGATGACACATTTATACCTTGTGTTCAATTAAGACATAAGGACGAAGGGACATTTACTACACGGTTATTTTGGTTACCGTAAGGTATATATCGTATCACCGATATTCTCACTAATTGGGTAACAATGATGTATTGCTAGATGCCGCTCGTTATTTATAATATTAAATGAGATTTAATATTATTTCCAATTTATTGAGAACCTGTAGGGTCACACGCATAGAGCAAATAGTCGGAGAATGAATTAACATATTAAATATGATTTAATAATATTAATTATAGATTGGGCTTGTAGTGTACAAGCCCAATAAGGTTAGGGTAAGTGGGTGACAGCTTATAATGTTGTTCACGTCACTTAAGCGCTAAGGAGCTTGCTGCGCATAACCTAGCGGCCATCACACCTCCTTGCTAGGCGCGCCGCCACCCCTGCCATCAGCTAGCACGACGTTTTCTCCAGCGGTAATTTGTTTGTGTGGACTACTTAGTGGTGTTGCTCCATTGCGGTACTGGTGATAGCGTTCATCCTCCATCAATTGAAAAGAACTGCTCTTCCCTTGCAGTGATCGCGGTAAAGCTTCGCTACAAGAGGTAAACACTACAATCATAAGTCATGACCATTCGCATGGATCTTTTGGTGGGAATTTTTTCATGACGTTTTGTTTTTATATACGTAAATTCCCAACACAAGCCCGTTGAGGATGTTTATTGCATATCATCAGCTGCCAAGTGGCAAGGCCGTATGACAAGTAGTATGGGCTGCCAATGTTATACGAGGTTAGTTGTACCTGAGTGTGGGTGCAGAGACTAGAAGGGGCGGTCATGTAAGTGACCTTGGGGATGTTGCCAGTCACGGGAATAGTTTACAGTGACGGATGAGGTAGCTCCAATCCTGTCGTGATGCCCGATCCATTCCGGTTTGCCCAACTAATCCCTGAGCTTTCCACATTCCAGGCTAACGTTCCGAGGCGACCAAGACACCCCGGTTCCGTTGTGGAAGGGGATGCTCTCTTATTGGTCACGGAGAGCAGTTCAATTTCTTGGACAAACTAACTCCGTTCCGACACAGAACGTGTTCCGGTGTGGACTTGTTCGGGTGTAGAACCCTTCCGGTGTGGAAGCAGCTTTTTGAGTTTTCGTCCGACATGCTGCATGGGATTAGTATCCTGGTCTAGAGGATTGATCTGAGAGTGATGCTCATGGAGATGGATGTTTGTTGCATGTGTTGCCTCGAGAGACGTTTGGTTGTGTGTAGTAACTGTTATATATGTTATACCTGCTATCTTCTACATGTTGGTGTTTACTGCCCTGCTATTGTCATTTTCCGACTTGCTATGCACTTTATTCTTATCTCCCTACTGCTTCTTGTTTGTCTATTTTGGTTTTTGGTTCGCGTGAAGACGAGGAGCCATCTACGTTTGCTGATGGACCCGAGGCTGCCAGCGTTGGGTTTGATCGAGATCATCTGTCACGATGATCGGGGGTGGCGCGTGGACCCCTCTACCTTTTTGGCGGTCTATACAAGGCCGGCGAGCATACTTTTCCGAGGAGGGGCGTCGCACAGGGAGGACATCGTGGGACCCTTTAGAGTTAGGCAGTCCTACCTTTCCCATGCCTGTGGCAACCGCCGAGGCGCCATGTGCAAGACTACGCCTGGGTTGAGCCAACTTCTTCGCATGCGTCTATTAGGAGGGGCTTCGTCTACCGAGGACAGCGACAGAGGACGAAGCAGTACTTGAGAACCTACCGCAGGCGTAGGGTTGTTGTGTCGAGCTCGTCGTCGAAATATGAGCCTTTGGTGACTTATAGGCGTACTCACGGCGAAGGCCAAGGTAGTTCAGGGCATCTTCACCACTGATGGTGCGAGCCTGCCAGTGCGTCCAGGTTGTGAGCTGAGAGTTTATTTGTATTTTGAATGTGGGACGGGTAATGCTGGCGAGCTGCGAGGGTTCTTCTTTTTGGTTTTGATGTATCTTTGTTTTGCTTTCGGTTTTTGTACAGTCAGTGTGTATATGTATGTATAGCGCCCTACTGATGGGACTACGTTATACATGGTTATATATGTATAGTTGTTTTTATGTTGCACTTTACTCTGATATGTTTGTCTATGCTTTTTTGTATGATTGTATTCTTTTATGCGCTTGTTTCCGCTATGCTGTTTTAATACCATGCTATCATTTTAATACGATTAGGCATAGTTAATAACAGGAGCTTGGGACTAATGGGATTATCCTACGTAAGTGGGGTCGTCTCACTTTATCACTTAGTTATCAAAATTAATCTCTTAGGTACGATATCTGGACTTCCATCCTATATTACTTCTGCGACAGGGTATACTGCCCTTCAGTGTGTCTTGAACGCAACACGCATGCATTGGACGTATGATCAATTAATGAAATGCATGTTCAAATGTTTTCTTATGAATGTGAATCTATCTTCAGCTAGAGATTTGGTGAAGATATCTGCCCACTGGTGGTCAGTATCAACAAATTGAATATCAATTGTACCTTTTTGCACATAATCTCTAATAAAATGATGCTTAATTTCTATATGCTTTGCTCTTGACTGTAATATAGGATTCTTTGAAAGATTAATGCCAGCTTTGTTATCACACATAATTGGAATGTTACTCACAAATACATTGTAGTCTTCCAACTGATGTTTGATCCATAGAAGTTGTGAGTAGCAGCTTGCAGCAGCAATATACTCAGCTTCAACAGTTGATAAGGCAATTGTGCTTTGCCTTTTGCTTGACCATGAGACTAAGTTAGCTCCAATGAAGTGACAACCTCCACTAGTGCTTTTTCTTTCTATTATGTCTCCAGCATAGTCAGTATCACAGAATCCAACTAACATATACTCTTCATATTTCTTATACAGCAGACCCAGATTAGTAGAACCTTTAAGGTATCTAAAGATTCTTTTAACTGCTAAGAGATGAGATTCTCTTGGATCAAATTGAAATCGAGCACCTAAGCAAACACTAAACATGATATCAGGTTTGGATGCAGTTAGATATAAGAGGGAACCAATCATACCTCTATATACCTTTTGGTCTACCTTTTTGTCTTTGTCGTCTTTGTTCAGTATGGACGTTGGATGCATTGGTGTATTCATTGGTTTGCAATCATCCATTTTGAAGCATTTCAGAAGCTCCTTTGTGTACTTCATCTAATGAATGTACACTCTGTCCGATGTTTGTTTGACTTGCAGCCCGAGGAAGAATTTTAGTTCTCCCATCGTGCTAATTTCAAATTCTCTTTGCATAAGCTTAGAAAACTCTTGGCAAAGAGACTCATCAGTTGCACCAAATATTATATCATCAACATATATCTGAGCAACAATAAAATCCTTTTTAATAGATTTTCTAAAAAGAGTTGTATCCACTTTTCCTCTTGAGAAGCCATTCTCCATTAGGAGAGTGTTCAGTCTCTCATACCAAGCTCTAGGAGATTGTTTGAGTCCGTATAAAGGTTTCTTAAGCTTGTATACATGCTCAGGATGGTTTTGATCTTCAAAACTCGGTGGTTGTACAACATAAACTTCTTCATCAATAAAGCCATTCAGAAAAGCACTTTTTACATCCATTTGATAAAGCATGATGTTATGATGTGTAACATATGAGAGTAAAATGCATATGGCTTCTAATCTAGCTACAGGAGTGTCAGGACCCAACTTAGGCGTCCCTGACCGGCTAGAATGGAACTTCATTGTCCAATTCCCAAGGCCTTTCAAGCACGTATAAGTCACATCATAATAAGATATGTTGCATATCATATGTAATTATCAGAGTATAAGATTATACCAAAAGAAAGCTAAAGGTGGCCCAGAGTTAGCATCAAGAGTTTTAAAACAAAGCCCAAATGGGTTTACAACTAGAAAGAAGTTCAAAACTCCAAACAGCGGAGAAATCTCATATGACAATAAACCGAACTAAAATGAAAATGAAATAGTAGCAGCTGCTCGCACTACACAAGTGCATGAGCTCCCTGAGATGGCTCCACTTGCTGAATAACTGAAGCTAAAATAAAAAAGGGTGGGGGTGAGTCCCAGAACACAGTGAGGGATAAACAAAACATAACAGCAAATAGCGCAATTTGTAAACATCTCAATAAATATATATCATTAAGTACTTTACATTGTACATAACCTTGCATAGCAGTTCTTCACTTGCTATGTAGTCAATTTTTCATTGGGTAAGATGCTTGTGTATCCCCTTGGAGTTTTCCACTAGAGTCTCCCACTCCAACGGTCACATTTATATCCCGGTCGAGTCCGCTGACCGGCAAGTGACCTCGGTCACTGCACAACCACCCTCCAAACTCCGGGGTTTTTCACTAGAGGCCCCACACTCCGACGATCACATTTATATACCGGTCGAATCCGCTGACCGGTCAGATACACCAAGTCTTGTCCAATGTCTAAGCATCATACCAAAATACCAAATACAATATATCAAGTCTTACCATAGCATACGTCCACTACGTTTCGTAACATAGCTTGCATAATCACCTCAGCGGTAATCAATAACGACCATAAGGTTATCAATCACAAATATATATGGGCTACATTTTAGCCATTCCGTTCAAATATAGTATCACCTTGCCATTCCGTTAAACCACTTACTTCATATGCAATTACATAGAGGAAGCCAACAAACCTTACCTTGACATATTTCAATAATCTCATAGCAAACATTATTCATTACAACAAGCATTTATATCACCTTCGAGACTCAACGAACTCAAGATACAAGCATGCAACAAACTCATAATTCATTAAACGCTTGGATAAAAATAAATCATTGCCCATAGACCCTCAATAAATATAGAGTAGGAACATAACTCACATATTCTTTATGTCATTTCACTTAACTACTTTCTCAACATTTCTTGGGTACCTTTACCAGCTTGACTAATGTTCCTTATCGTATCTAACATAATTGCAATGTAACACTTATAACAATACCCCCTCTTTCCATAAGAACCAACTCAACTATAAGCTAGAGCCATTCTTAGCTCCAACAAGAACATATGCAACTATATCACCGTCACAGAACCACACTCAAGGCTTCCTATATCTTTTCTTACCCTTTTTCATTTCTTAATTTCCTAGCCTATAATCATAGTCCATAATCATGTTCCTCACATTTCCTATCACCATACACCTTCATAAAAAAATACTCACCTCGTCATTTATATCACAATTATACACCGTCATGTCCATATATTTCTCGTAATCTATACCATCATATAAAAGAACGTACCAATAAGGTCAACAACACAAATCATTAAATAAAACTTTCGATATGCAAACTTAGGTACAATTCAATACTTTATTCTCATAACAAACACTTCATATAGCAACTGATCATCAGATATATATATATATATATATATATATATATATATATATATATATATATATATATATATATATATATATATCAAATCACCTATAAATACCCCATAATGCAAGACATACATCAAAGTATGCAAAAAGATTTTTGAATACTTCAAAATACCTAATAGCCATCATAAACTACGATAAACCATCATTTTTTTGAAATATAATATCCTAACCTTTGATCACCATTTATTCCATAACTTTTCAAATACATAAAATTTTAATCTAAAAGTTATTGCATATGAAAGTAGATTCAAAGAGCTTTCCAACAAGATGTCATTTACCCAAAACGGATAAGAAATAAAAGAAGATATGCATATTTAAAGTTTGTTGTCTCTATCTTTAGCGCCCAGCTCTATGTTACCAGCGCCCAGCGCTGGAATCATCTTTCCAGGCCTCTTCTCGGGTGCTCCAGCGCTCAGCGCTTCACACTAGGCGCCCATCGCTGTCTGGAAATCACAGAAATGCAGCAAGACGCTGCTCTTTCGCCATTTTCACCCCAAAACCCCATTTTCATGATTTTCAACCAACAAATAACTGTAACAACTCACCAACAACATTTAAATCAAAGAATAATCAAACTAAACATGTTCCAAATGATTTTCGTGGAAAGATTTCACTCAAAACAATTCACAAACTTCATTATTTCAACCATCACTAACCCATTTCATATACCACACTAATACCCACGAAAATTAACCAAAACAAATCACAAATCCCTCACCCCTTGATACTCCATTGCTGCCTCCATCTTCTTCCTCTCTTCTCCTTCTTCTTCTTCTGCTGCTGCTGCTTCTTCTTCTTCTTTCTTTCCCCCTTTCTCTTCTTCTTCCTCTTTTCTTCTTTTTCTACTAGGGTTGCTGATGGCTGCCCACCCTCCTATCTCTACTATTTATACCTCATCATTTTTACCAAAACGCCTTTGATGTTAGGCTAACTTATAACTTAACACTTGTGTAAACAAAATATGTCTCTAAATTTATTATAATAATTCATTTATTTAATAAGAAAAAATACCTTATGCCATTTTTTTGCGAGTATTACATTCTACCCCCTTAAAAGAATTCGTCCTCGAATTCCAAGGACCTTTGCTACAAATTTTACTTAATTCGTCATTGTCATTTATCCTGATACCAACACATGATTGTCGACCTTCATGCCATCAAAACACAATGCAACAAGCCAGTTTTGTACATCTTACCCATTTGATAATCAACACCTTGTATATACAAACTTAGCGTACGATTTATCACTTCCATCCCACAAACAATATTATACATAAATACCCTCTCATCATTTACTTATTTCTTTCAAAAATCAACTTCATCAAGAGGTGAATGTCACAATAACCCACAATGTACATATTCTAGCTATCATTAACATGATTTAAAGTCTACCACTTTTCGCTATCCTCAAATGATCATTTCCACCCATAGCTCTTACCGCAATTTGATACATATCACTTACTTGTAACCTTTCACATTCATTTTCTACATCAGTGTAATGTTGGTGTAACGTCTGTTATTCCCATTAAATCGTATTGTTTACTTGCACCTCTGTAATGATATCATACTAAAACTCCTTAATTAAATAAGCTACCATCTTGTATGTATTACCCTTGCATCATCATCATTTCACTTGCACCTCATTTCTAGTCTTATTTACTCATAGTAATCCATCACTATAACATAAGTTGTAACCTTATAAGCTTAACTCATACATCCATTTTCGTTAATCACTCATTCTAATTCTTTCCATAACAATATTTTTTGTACAATTCATAATTCCTCTTCAACACAGTCCCACATAGTTAATTTCATTGATCCTTTAAGCTCATCGGATTGCCCTAATCCAACATAAACCTACTTCATCTTGAATTTCTAAAATCCTTAATCATTCCCTGAATCACACTGTGACTTAATTCTATAGGCTTTAATAATCATACCCTTGCACCTAGCCATAAACTTGATCAACGAAGGTGAACATACATATTCACTCTCACTCGTGAGCTTAAGCTAAACTAACATAGACATATTCTTGTCATACCACCAACCACATTTCCCATACCTTTCATCCATCAAACTAAGCCATTTCAAGACTTGTTCTATCTTGTTGCTATACTCGTGGCATTTTAGCATGCCAATTTATCATCTCATGCCTAAATAAATCTCTATTATTCATCATCCTCAAAATAATATCAACATAACAATCACAAGTCTATAATACTACTAAGAGCATTTTATAGGTTCAAACTGAAGCATTATATCACTAAACAAGTCCATCTCAGGTCGCTGCTTTTAGTTGTCACATGAGAATTTCCCTTTTTTTTTTCTATGACTTACCTTAAAAACCAGATTAGCTACTAATGACTTCTGGCACAACTCCTGCCCGGGTTCAGGAATTATCACAGAACTCATCAGTCTCTAATCATGCTCAGGACCTATAACCATTAGCTCTGATACCACTTTGTCAGGACCCAACTTAGGCGTCCCTGACCGGCCAGAATGAAACTTCATTGTCCAATTCCCAAGGCCTTTCAATCACGTATAAGTCACATCATAACAAGATATGTTGCATATCATATGTAATTATCAGAGTAAAATATTATACCAAAAGAAAGCTAAAGGTGGCCCTGATTCAGCATCAAGAGTTTTAAAACAAAGCCCAAACGAGTTTACAACTAGAAAGAAGTTCAAAACTCCAAATAGCGGAGAAATCTCATATGACAATAAACCGAACTAAAATGAAAATGAAATAGTAGCAGCTGCTCACACTACACAAGTGCATGAGCTCCCTGAGATGGCTCCACTTGCTGAATACCTGAAGCTAAAATAAAAAAGGGCGGGGGTGAGTCCCAAAACTCAGTGAGGGATAAACAAAACATAACAGCAAATAGCGCAAATTTATAAACATCTCAATAAATATATATCATGAAGTACTTTACATTGTACATAACCTTGCACAGCAGTTCTTCACTTTCTATGTAGTCAATTTTTCATTGGGTAAGATGCTTGTGTATCCCCTTGGAGTTATCCACTAAAGTCTCCCACTCCGACGATCACATTTATATCCCGGTTGAGTCCGCTGACCGGCAAGTGACCTCGGTCACTACACAACCACCCTCCAAACTCCGGGGTTTTTCACTAGAGGCCCCACATTCCGACGATCACATTTATATACCGGTCGAATCCGCTGACCGGTCGGATACACCAAGTCTTGTCCAATGTCTAAGCATCATACCAAAATACCAAATACAATATATCAAGTCTTACCATAGCATACGTCCACTACGTTTCGTAACATAGCTAGCATAATCACCTCAGCGGTAATCAATAACGTCCATAAGGTTATCAATCACAAATATTAAAAAAAAGAGGCGGTGGCAATTTTGAAAATAAGTTCAAAATTATTTACATCGGTTCAGAAAGAAACCGATGTATAAAACATTTAACATCGGTTACATAGTTCAACCAATGAAAACAATTTAAATAAAAAACTATTTATTTACTCCCGCCAAGTATTTACATCGGTTATTACACAACCGATCTCATTAGTAAACTTTCAAACTCGGTTATTTGATAACCGATCTCATTATTAAACTTTCAAAATCGGTTCTATTAACTAACCGATTTCAAATCTTCATTAAACCCATTTCACGTTCCAACGTTCTTTCATATCTTTCCCTCCTCACTGTTTGCCCTCTCTCTCGTTTGCTCCTTCTCCTTCATCCTTCACCACCGTAACCTAGCACCATCCTTCATCCTTCTCCTTCTCCTCACAAATCGTTGCTGCTCCTTCATCGCTGATACACTGCCCAGTCGCGCACGGCTTCACCCTCTCCTCTGAACCTCTGTACCAAACTTTGCCCACGGCTTCACCCTCTCCTCGGTGGAGAAACTTTGTCCAGGTTCTCTTTCTTTCTATCTACATTTTTGTTGTTGTCTGCTACCTGTTACTTTGGTTTTGCTATGTAACTTGATTAGTTTTACAGTATGGCATGTAACTTGATTAGTTTTACAGTATGGCATGTAACTTGGCAGGAAATACATCCGTAACATTCTAATGAAGAAAATCACTTCTCCTTCTGATTAGATTTTCTTATGAAATTAAAGGGAGAAAGGAAGAGAAAAAGTATTAATGTATTAGAATTTACTATTTAGTTTGAAAATGTGGTTGATTCAACTTGAGTAAATATGCAAGGAAACATAAAACTATAAACTACAAAAATGTTTGACTAATTTAAAGAAAGGTGATGCGCTAATTTAGAGTTGGCAGTGATACTTAGGCAAGCATAGAGGAGACCATGGTCCAATCAAGCCCATTATAAGCTATTAAGTCAATTCTGGATGATAAAAGCATTTGTGCATATCCACTGACGCAATTTTTCACAGCAGGGACCTTTTATGCTTCTTGCATTTAAGCAAAAAAACCTGCGCATCCTCTAAGTTGTCCTCTAGACATAGCACCTTGTTTTCACCATTTCCTTTTGTCTCTTGAGCACCAGGACAACAAACATTCTCAATTCTAACTACGAATGCAATAACCAACAATCCTTGTTAAGTAGCAATATCCTTTAATAGAAAGCCCAAAAATTGAAAGAGATGACAACAATGAATAATTTGAAATAGATTAGAAAGTTCCTCACCTTAATGTTCAATTTCCCAAACAATTTTGCAGATGACTATGCTTGATTACCCACACCACATTGCTAATAGTGTTCAGACGACTCTGCTTGATTGCCCACGTAAAATTGCTAATAGTGTTACCTGAAAATTCAGTCATGTCAAGTCAAGAATTATTTTGTAGATTAGGTCGAAATACTCCATGACATGTAGATTTATAGATAGTAGACCTGCAGTACATGATAACACAACATAAAAAGATTAGGTTGAAGAGTGAAACTATCATTCTGCCTCCAATGTAAAAGATTAGTTTGAGGAGTGAAAATATTTTTCAGCACCTAGTATTGGCTTTGCAAAAGGAAAAACAAAGTAGTTAATGTAATTTCGATATGCAGATTGTAAAATACTTAATAATCATACCAAGTTAAGAACATCTAACATTGAAGCTTATCACGAAAAGATCAAGCATTGTAATGTAACAACAATACTAATGACACAAATTAAATAGTACGGGACAAATTCATGTACATAAAACGGTCTTCTTTGGCACCCTTCATTGCTGATTGAAAAACATGTTAAGCTACAAACTCAAATCAAATTATTTAAGTGTATATTAAACCAAACCAGAGAAGCAGGACAGGTTATTAGTTTAACATGAATGGTTTTTAGTTTAACATGAATGGTTTTTAAATGTTAGGTTAAAAAACCTCTCATAGTTCTCTCAAACCCTCTCTTTGCTTTGTGTTTCTGATTTAGGGTGAAGGCAAGCCTCAACCCATCTCGGGCGCCCTCTCACTCATCACTCTCTATCTCCTCACTCTGAGCACAAGTAAGATATTATATTCCAATGTTTTGTTTGCTGCTTTAACTTAGGGATTGGACTGTTGGATTATCTTTTAGTGTTAATAAATTAGCAAAACCTTAGTTTCCCGTTTGAGATTCAATATTAATGAGCATATGTGTACTTTATTAAGGTACTACTCATTGTATTGAATCTTGAATTGTCCAAGTTGGACAGTTTGGGGAAAAACTTATTCTTCATTTGGTTAATACTTATTCCTTAATTCTCATATCTTATACTTGAAGAAATTTCGGTCTGCTGCATTTCCTTTTGTTCTCCGGGTGCACACTTTGTCGCGGTGGATGTCACCGCGTTCAAGTCGTGTACGTCGGAGACCGATGGGAAATGCTGCCGAAATTTCGTTAAGTATGGGCATGAAAGTTAAAGACTAATTGTTAACTGAGTGTTGAAGAAGTTTCTTCTCAAATGGGATAGGGCCATACCCTGTGATAAAAAGGAGTTGAAGATCTTGGACTAAGTGAAGTTGGTGTTGTTGTAGTTATGGATCGTAATTGGATCGATGCTAGACGCACAAGTCATGAGTATGAGAACGGAGTGGAAGAGTTTTTAGAATTTGCTAAAAGAAATGTTCCCGATAGTAATGGAAGGTTTTATTGTCCTTGTGTTAATTGGTTGAATGAGAGACGACTGGAAGCTGAGAAAATACGAGAGCATCTTATTTGTGAAGGGATATGTAAGAGTTATACAAGATGGATATGGCATGGTGAATTGTTAGACAAACCAAGTGTGTCCCAAAGAGAGGAGGTTGATGACGTAGATATGGACGATCGACTAGAGGACATGATCCGCGATATTGGACTAGAGTCATTTCAACGAGCAAATGTGTATGATACTTTGTGCAGTGATGCAGATAAGCCTTTGTATCCTGGGTGCTCTAATTTCACACGGTTGTCAGCGGTGTTAAGATTGGTAGTTGTGAAGGCGAGAAATGGGTGGAGTGATAAAAGCTTCACCGAATTGCTTGAGTTGTTGAAAGAGATGCTTCCAGAAGGTAACACATTGTCGAACCGTAACTATGAGGCGAAGAAGATATTGTGTCCGATGGGTATGGAGTATAAGAAAATACATGCATGTCCTAATGATTGCATATTGTACAGGAATGACTTTGAAAAGATGCACGAGTGTCCAAGGTGTGGGGTATCACGCTACAAAGTGAACGATGGTGATTCAAATTGTGATGTGATCACAAAGGGTCCTCCTGCGAAGGTGTTATGGTATCTTCCAATAATTCCAAGGTTCAAGCGATTGTTCGCTAATGTAAATGACGCAAAAAACATTAGGTGGCATGCAGATGAGAGAAATGTGATGGACAGCTTCGCCATCCGGCTGATTCTTTGCAATGGAAGAGAATTGATAGTTTATTTCCGGATTTCGCCAATGAGAATAGAAACCTTAGGCTTGGACTTGCTACCGATGGCATGAATCCGTATGGCACCTTAAGTAGTATTCATAGTTTATGGCCTGTTCTCCTGGTAATTTATAACCTACCTCCTTGGTTGTGCATGAAGCGTAAATACATTATATTATCTATGATGATTTCGGGCCCAAAACAACCAGGAAATGACTTAGATGTTTATCTAAGTCCGTTAATTGAAGACTTGAGAAAGCTGTGGGTGGAAGGCGTTGATCTGCTTGACGGGTATTGCAATGAGACTTTCAAGATGCGTGCCATGTTATTTTGCACCATCAATGACTTTCCAGCATACGGGAACTTGTCCGGATATAGTGTTAAGGGGCATAAAGCATGCCCTGTATGTGAAGAAGGCACATGCTACCATCAACTACAACATGGAAGGAAGACAGTTTACCTTGGGCATCGAAGATTTCTCACACCTGATCACCCGTATCGTAGATTAAGAAAAGCTTTTAATGGATGCCAGGAGAATGAAATTGCTCCGACGGCCTTAACCGGAGATCAAGTTTATCAACGGGGTAAGGACATGGATATTATCTTTGGAAAGACCCATAAGAAGGCTACTAAGAAAAACATATGGAAGAAGAGGTCGATCTTCTTTGATCTTCCATACTGGTGCAAACTTGATGTAAGACATTGTATTGATGTGATGCATGTGGAGAAAAATGTGTGTGATAGTGTAGTCGGGACGCTTCTTAACATTCAAGGCAAGACAAAGGATGGTGTCAATGCTCGTTTAGATCAAGTTGCGATGGGCATACGAGAGCAGTTAGCTCCACAATCAGTAGGGGTTAAGCGGACTTATTTGCCCCCAGCATGTCATACTTTATCGAAAAAAGAGAAAAAAAGTTTTTGTGAGTGTCTGCAGGGCATCAAAGTGCCACAGGGTTACTCTTCAAATGTTAAGAGGCTTGTCTCAATGAAAGATCTCAAATTAGTTGGTTTAAAGTCTCATGATTGCCATGTCTTGATGCAACAACTACTACCAGTGGCTATTCGTGACATCTTGCCTAAAAAAGTGAGACATGCCATAACAAGGTTGTGCTTATTCTTCAATGCTATATGTAGCAAAGTCATTGACCTTCAAAAACTGGATGAGTTGGAAACTGAGGCTGCTATTATCTTGTGTCAATTGGAGATGTATTTTCCTCCTTCATTTTTTGACATCATGGTTCATTTAATTGTTCATCTAGTGAGGGAGATTAGATTGTGTGGCCCCGTTCATTTAAGGTGGATGTACCCAGTTGAGCGATACATGAAGATACTAAAAGGGTATGTGAAGAATCCACACTGTCCTGAAGCATCTATTGTTGAAAGGTATGTTGCAGAAGAAGCTATTGAGTTTTGTACAGACTACATGTCAGAAGCGGAACCTGTAGGGCTTCCTAAGTCTCGTCATGAGGGAAGATGTGATGGTAAGGGTACACGAGGTATTACTGTTAAGAGCATGGGTCGAGAGGAAGTGCTTCAAGCACATTTGTATATATTGAATAACACCGATGAGGTTAATCCTTACTTATGTGATCACAAAACCATTGTCAAGCAAAATTACCCTCGAATGAACGAAAAATGGTTGTTGAACAAGCATAATAAGACTTTCTTAAACTGGTTTAAAGATCAAATTGCAGAGGATAATACTGCTTCTGATACATTAAAATGGTTAGCACACGGGCCTAACTTTGATGTCATATGTTGGAGTGGATACGATATCAATAAGTTTTCCTTCTATACAAAGTCCCAGGATGACAGGAGTACCGTGCAAAACAGTGGGGTTATGGTTGTAGCCGAGTCTATGCACTTCTCTAGTTCAAAAGATACAAACCCCGTTATGGCATCCATATCTTACTTTGGAGTCATTGAAGAGATTTGGGAGGTCGATTACACTAAATTTAGAGTACCTGTTTTTAAATGTAAGTGGGTTGACAGTAACAGTGGTGTACAAACCGATGAGTTAGGATTTACATTGGTAGACCTTGGCAAGGTAGGTCATACAGAAGAGCCTTTTATCATGGCTTTCCAAGCAAGACAAGTGTTTTATATCCATGATCCTTCTAACAAAAGGTGGTCGGTGGTTCTCCAAGGAAAAAACATGCATAATGGTAGTGAGGAAAATCAACATTCAACTCTCGATATTTACGATACTCCTTCTTTCTCAACACGGATGCCTACTTTCAATGAGGAAAATGAAGCGGACGATGTACATGCCATTCGTGATGATCATCATGAAGCGATATGGGAGAACATCACTACTTGACCATGGTGTAAGTTATGTTTAAAGTTATATTTATTAGTTAAGTTATGTTTATCTTGATAAATATAAGTTAAGTTTTTTTTGTTATTTAATTTGATATTTATATGTTAAGTTATAGTGTAAGTTATGTTTAAAGTGATATTTGTTATTTATCCATCTTTACTGACATAGTTTATTATTTTTTGTATAAACAGGCATACATGGCAGATCCCTCGGGCATCCCTCCTACACGCAGCGGGTCGGATACCCCATTGACAAGTAAAAAAGGTAGACGCGCCACACGATTAAAAAAATTGGCCATCAACCGTAGTGGTAATCAAAGGATGAGGGTTGAGTTTGATGGAGATTGCTTACCTATAGGGCCAATGGAAGATCAGTTTAAGAGTTTTGTGGCCGTCCTTGCCAAAAGCAAGGCTAGTATACTTATTGAGGATTGGGACCATGTACCGACGAACGTGAAGGATCAGATATGGGATAGTATCATGGTATTTTACTTTTACCCTCTTTGGTTGTATATATTTTATTTCACCATATTATTTTCATATACACTAATTTCTCCAGTTTGTTTTGTAAATATAGCTCACCTTTGAAGTGCCGGATACCGAGCGTATGAAGAAAAAATGGATTTCGTATGCTGGTGAGCGTTGGAGAGCATTTAAAACACAACTAAGCGGGAAATACATACATGGGCGTGCAGACAAATCTCCACTTGAGATGTACCCGTTCCTTGATCAAGAGACATGGGATAGATTTGTTTAGATCCGATTGGATCCCGCCTTTCAGGTTAACTTGAGTTATATTGTTTAACTTTACCAACCAAATTGATTTTATTAATATACTGAATTCAGTTGATGTTATTTATAATAGGAGAAAAGGAAAAAGGCGCAGGAGATCCAGAGTAAGAATCTCTACCCCCATCGTTTGTCTCGTGGGGGATATAAAAAACTGAGGAGGATGATGATTGAAGAGAAGAAGAAATAACTTTTGGAACAAGCATCCCAAGCTGATCCTACGGCTGATCCACCTCCAGAAGTTGTTGATCCATCTCCACCCCCACGCCACCATACATGGAAGAGAGCCCGACAAGGACCATCGGGACAATATACATCCGAGGAGGCACGTCTTGTTGCCGAAAAGATTGTAAGTATATATTCAATTCTAATTGTAATTGTAACATGCTTATCCATCATCTTACACAAATTAATGTGACAATTGTATGTTGTAGGATTCCTTGGACGAACAAAGCACACAAGGAACCTTTGTGCCTACTGGACGCAAAGATGTCTTGGCTGTTGCGATTGGGAAAGAGGACCACCCAGGCCGTGTCCTTGGTGTTGGATGGGGTGTTGGCATTACCCAATACCATGGACCATCTTCACATCATCGGAAGAGGGATGATATTGAGTCCATCAAGGCGCAGCTTCGAGAAGAAATAAAACGAGATCTTCTCTCAGAGTTGGCATCTATGGGTTTTTCCCAGCAAAACACAAGTGCCCAACCGTCTGTACCTGTGAGCACTATGGGTTCATGTGATCATTCACATCAGCCTGATAAGGAGGACGATCAATGTGAGTTGTATGTTGATGATCATCATGATCGCCGGGTAGTGGCATTTGGGAGGGTACACAACTTGGGAAATACCTTACACCGCCAGACATTAGAGGATGATCATGTGAGGGTGGTGGTTGAAGATGTTCTAGATGTTGATGCTCTAGTCCTTGTGCCCACTGAGGAGGTTATTATAGTTGGCCAGGCCCCCGGTAATTTCATCCCTTGGCCGAGAAGACTTGTGAGGTTTTTTGTTTCAGCCAAGGTATTCATGTAATTGTTCACTTACTTATGTTTTTCTATATTTACAATTGAAATAACTTAATTGTGTTTACTTGTGTTTACTAATACTTTACCTCTATTGTTTAGGATGATGGAAAAGATCATCGACCCAAAAGGCCTAGGTCGGATCCGAGAAAACTTGTGGCGTCTGGTTCATCGAAGGTATTCATATAATCATTCAATAAGTTAAGTTTTTTTTTTTATTTACAATTGAAATAACCTAACCGTGTTTACTAATGTTCTATATTTGATGTTTAGGGTATTGACAAGGATGTTGAACTTGATGCTCTGGAACGTCTCGCATTAGCTGCCGTGAAACTTGGGAAGGAGTCCGCTTTTATAAATTTGGAACACGATGGCAAGCCCGACACTTTCTATATCCCCCAGAGGGACATTATGGAGATATGCATTGATAGTGAAATGCTTTGCATGACAGTTGTCTCATTATGGTGCACGTAAGTTATGTTATTTCAACTAATTAATTTGTAAGTTAACTAATTAAGTTTTTAACTATTATAACTAATATTTATTTCAATATCTTAGGTATCTGCATCGCCTGTGTATTGATAGGGGTAACCTCCATCTTTATGGATTCCTTGACCCTCAACTAATTCAGGGTGAGACACTTAGGTCAGATGAGATTACTGCGTACATGCGACGTGTGCTTGATGAAGGCAAAAAACAGTTCTACCTAGCACCTTACCTCCATCTGTAAGTACAAGTTTTACTGGTGATTTATAATTATCTGTGACTTGTCTCTAACTGTTTCCAAATGCAGTAAACATTGGCAATTATTGATCATCTGTCGTGGTATGAGTGTTGTGGTCTTCTTTTGTTCGTTGGGAAGGAAGCCGACGAAAGAAATCAAGCTTATTGTTGAAACGTAAGCTTTTAATTAATTTAATTTGTACTACATTTGCTTTATTAATTACTCTGAAATATATAACATACTTTAAATTCATATTTTCTTAATTATGATAGAGCTATGAACGCAAGTCGTGTTTTGGATGGTGGTAGGCCTAGGCCTATTAGGTGGATTTACCCTAATGTAAGTAGTTTATTATTAGTACCCGAGATTCAATTGCAGTGTAAAATAGTTACTATTATGTTTTTACTCATTATATATTCAAATTGTGTATTCATTTGTAGTGTCATAGGCAACGTGGCGGCTGGGAGTGCGGATATTATGTCATGAAGTGGATGTTCAACATTGTCTCCGCGAGTATTACAGATCGATGGAAGGAGGTAATTAACTAATAACATTTGTAAATAGTTATAGATTAATTATGTATAGTTATAGTTGATTAGTTATAATTAATGTGCAGATTTTCGACAATCCGGAAGCATTCTCTGAAGAGGACATTAAGGACATCAAGGAGCGTTGGGCAAACTTCTTTCTTGAGATGACTTTTGAACATTAATTTATGGATGACATTTTGTTTCTTTAATTAGTTTAATTTGTTATATTTCTTTGTTGTTTCTTTGTTATGTATTTAATTAATTAGTTTGAATTTATTACATTATATAATTAGTTGAGTTTGTTGAATCAAAAGCTGACTTTTGTATAATCAATAAAGTATAGTTTGGCTTACTTAGTATATAGTGATTTGGATTCTGTTATTGTTGGGATTCTATTTTGGCTGGGATTGTTCTGGTTGTACATATATGAAACAGGGTTAAGGATTGCCACTGGTTTAAAACAGAGTATTTAAAAAAAAATTGGACTATCAACATCGGTTACAATAGAGAACCGATGTTGAACTATCAATTTCAATCGGTTCTGAGTTACAACCGATGTGAAAAGATACTTTCAACATCGGTTACACGACCAAACCGATGTTGAATTATAACTTTCAACATCGGTTCTATATTATAACCGATATGAAAAGATCTTTTTCAATAATTATTAATCTGTTGAATGAGCACTTTCAAAATTGGTTTGGTTTATAACCGATGTTGAAAGTTAACTTTCAACATCGGTTAAAAACCGATGTTAAAAGGTCTTACATTCTACATCATCTGTTTCTACATCGGTTCCATAATCGATTTAGAATGATATTTTTAACCGATTTTAAACATGTTTATTGCACTAGTGTGGTATCAAAATCCACATCTTATCACAAGGTTTCCAAGTTTAAGATACATTCAAAAGAAACCAAAACTCATGCATCTCATACCTATTGCAACATATGTGGTAAACCTGGTCAAAACTCATCTAAGTGCATACATAGAAAGAAAAATTTTATGCATGGACGAAGACCACAAGCCAACAAGAAAGGACCCAAGTCAATCTGGGTACCTAAAAATACGATCATACCTGTTGCAAATTTGCTTAGCTACAGAAAGGAAACCCCAGTCCTAGTACTTGGACAGTGATTGCTTACGTCATGTGACGGGAGAAAGGTTTATGTTCCAAGATCTCTGCAATAAGACTAGAGGATGGGTTACCTTCGGAGGTAACCAAAAAGGGAAGATAGTTAAAATTGGTAAAATTGGTAAGCACCTTTTTCCTTCTATTGATAATATTCTTTTGGTTGAAGGGTTAAAACACAACTTACTTAGCATAAGTCAGTTATGTGATAGTGGGTCTGATGTTTCCTTCAATAAAGGTGAGTGTATAGTCAAGAACCCTGATGGGTCCATCTTATTCACTACTAAGAGGGAAAATAATCTTTACAAGATTAACTTGAGGGAACTCTCAAATCAGAATGTATCTTGCCTAGTGTCTGTTGAAGATGAGCGATGGATCTGGCACAAAAGACTTGGTCATGCAAGTCTGAGATTAATCTCAAGACTAAACTAGCATAACCTCATAAGAGGTCTACCAAAGATTGTATATAGATCAGACGCTCTCTGTGATACGTGCCAGAAAGGGAAACAAGTTAAGAACTCTTTTGAGTCCAAGAACATTGTTAGTACTTCAAGGCCACTAGAGCTGACATCTTGATTTGTTTGTTCCAACAAGAACTGCTGTTGTCAGTGGTAAGAAATATGGGCTTGTCATAGTAGATGACTACACAAGATGGAAATGGGTTAAGTTCCTTGCCCACAAGGATGAGTCATTCAAAGCCTTTACTATATTCTGTAAGCGTGTTCAGAATGAAAAAAGCATATGTATAAGCTAAATCAGAAGTGATCATAGAGGAGAATTTGAAAATGAGTTTTTCCAAAGGTTCTGTGATGAAGGTGGTATTCATCACAATTTCTTTGCTCCTAGAACACCACAACAAAATGGTGTTGTTGACAGAAAGAACCGATCTCTTCAAGAGATGACAAGGGAAATGCTCAGTGATAATTCAGTCTCCAAGCACTTCTGGGCTGAAGCTGTAAATACTGGTTGCTACATTCAAAATAGAATATACATAAGACCTATTTTGAATAAGACTCCTTATGAATTGTGGAAGGGACATAAACCCAACATATCTTATTTCCACCGCTTCGGATGTCAATGTTTCACTTTAAATACTAAGGATCAACTTGGTAAGTTTGATGCTAAAGTAAACAATGGAATATTGTTAGGATATTCAGAAATGTCCAAAGGTTTTAGAGTATATAACTATAGGACTTTAGTTGTTAAAGAATCCATCCATGTTAAGTTTGATGACAAACAGCCTGATAAGAGATTATCCGAGGTAGATGAATCTTTTGCAGATATGAATGCGAATGATGTAGAAGATCGTCTAATGATTAAAGAGCATGGAGCATCAAACGCAACTCAAAATGCATTGGACGCATCATCGTCTCAGCAAGCTACTAATACTCCACGTTTATGGCAATTTAGGACCTATCATCCTGAGGATCAAATCATTGGTAAACCAAATGATAGAGTCCGGACAATGTCAACCTTCAGAGAACAAGCTGATTCAGCATTTATCTCTGAATTGGAACCAAAGTCAGTAGACGAAGCCTTAATGGATGAATGTTGGATCCTTGCTATGCAAGAGGAGTTTAACCAGTTTCAACGAAGTGACGTTTGGACGTTGGTTTCTCTACCAAAGGATAAGTCTGTCATTGGAACCAAGTGGGTATATAGAAACAGGATGGACAAAGATGGTAAAGTAGTAAGAAATAAAGCAAGGTTAGTTGCTGAAGGCTACTCAAGAGAGGAAGGTATCGATTATACTGAAACTTTTGCTCCTTGTAATACCCGCAAAAAAATGGCATAAGGTATTTTTTGATATTAAATAAATAAATAAAATAAATGAATTATTATAATAAACTTAGAGACATATTTTGTTTACACAAGTGTTAAGTTATGAGTTAGCCTAACATCAAGGGCGTTTTGGTAAAAATGATGAGGTACAAATAGTAGAGACACTAGTTCAATAAACATGTTTAAAATCGGTTAAAAATATCATTCTAAATCGGTTATGGAACCGATGTAGAAACAGATGATGTAGAATGTAAGAACTTTTAACATCGGTTATAAACCAAACCGATTTTGAAAGTGCTCATTCAACAGATTAATAATTATTGAAAAAGATCTTTTCATATCGGTTATAATATAGAACCGATGTTGAAAGTTATAATTCAACATCGGTTTGATCGTATAACCGATGTTGAAAGTATCTTTTCACATCGGTTGTAACTCAGAACCGATTGAAATTGATAGTTCAACATCGGTTCTCTATTGTAACCGATGTTGATAGTCCAATTTTTTTTTTTAAATACTCTGTTTTAAACCAGTGGCAATCTTTAACCCTGTTTCATATATGTACAACCAGAATAATCCCAGCCAAAATAGAATCCCAACAATAACAGAATTCAAATCACTATATACTAAGTAAGCCAAACTATACTTTATTGATTATGCAAAAGTCAGCTTTTGATTCAACAAACTCAACTAATTATATAATGTAATAAATTCAAACTAATTAATTAAATACATAACAAAGAAACAACAAAGAAGTATAACAAATTAAACTAATTAAAGAAACAAAATGTCATCCATAAATTAATGTTCATAAGTCATCTCAAGAAAGAAGTTTGCTCAACGCTCCTTGATGTCCTTAATGTCCTCTTCAGAGAATGCTTCCGGATTGTCGAAAATCTGCACATTAATTATAACTAATCAACTATAACTATACATAATTAATCTATAACTATTTACAAATGTTATTAGTTAATTACCTCCTTCCATCGATCTGTAATACTCGCGGAGACAATGTTGAACATCCACTTCATGACATAATATCCGCACTCCCAGCCGCCATGTTGCCTATGACACTACAAATGAATACACAATTTGAATATATAATGAGTAAAAACATAATAGTAACTATTTTACACTGCAATTGAATCTCGGGTACTAATTAATAAACTACTTACATTAGGGTAAATCCACCTAATAGGCCTAGGCCTACCACCATCCAAAACACGACTTGCGTTTATAGCTCTATCATAATTAAGAAAATATGAATTTAAAGTATGTTATATATTTCAGAGTAATTAATAAAGCAAATGTAGTACAAATTAAATTAATTAAAAGCTTACGTTTCAACAATAAGCTTGATTTCTTTCGTCGGCTTTCTTCCCAACGAACAAAAGAAGACCACAACACTCATACCACGACAGATGATCAATAATTGCCAATGTTTACTGCATTTGGAAACAGTTAGAGACAAGTCACAGATAATTATAAATCACTAGTAAAACTTGTACTTACAGATGGAGGTAAGGTGCTAGGTAGAACTGTTTTTTGCCTTCATCAAGCACACGTCTCATGAATGCAGTAATCTCATCTTACCTAAGTGTCTCACCCTGAATTAGTTGAGGGTCAAGGAATCCATAAAGATGGAGGTTACCCCTATCAATACACAGGCGATGCAGATACCTAAGATATTGAAATAAATATTAGTTATAATAGTTAAAAACTTAATTAGTTAACTTACAAATTAATTAGTTGAAATAACATAACTTACGTGCACCATAATGAGACAACTGTCATGCAAAGCATTTCACTATCAATGCATATCTCCATATCGTCCCTCTGGGGGATATAGAAAGTGTCGGGCTTGCCATCGTGTTCCAAATTTATAAAAGCGGACTCCTTCCCAAGTTTCACGGCAGATAATGCGAGACGTTCCAGAGCATCAAGTTCAACATCCTTGTCAATACCCTAAACAACAAATATAGAACATTAGTAAACACGGTTAGGTTATTTCAATTGTAAATAAAAAAAAACTTAACTTATTGAATGATTATATGAATACCTTCGATGAACCAAACGCAACAAGTGTTCTCGGATCCGACCTAGGCCTTTTGGGTCGATGATCTTTTCCATCATCCTAAACAATAGAGGTAAAGCATTAGTAAACACAAGTAAACACAATTAAGTTATTTCAATTGTAAATATAGAAAAACATAAGTAAGTGAACAATTACATGAATACCTTGGCTGAAACAGAAAACCTCACAAGTCTTCTCGGCCAAGGGATGAAATTACCGGGGGCCTGGCCAACTGTAATAACCTCCTCAGTGGGCACAGGGACTAGAGCATCAACATCTAGAACATCTTCAAACACCACCCTCACATGATCATCCTCTAATGTCTGGTGGTGTAAGGTATTTCCCAAGTTGTGTACCCTCCCAAATGCCACTACCCGGCGATCATGATGTTCATCAACATACAACTCACATTGATTGTCCTCCTTATCAGGCTGATGTGAATGATCACATGAACCCATAGTGCTCACAGGTACAGACGGTTGGGCACTTGTGTTTTCCTGGGAAAAACCCATAGATGCCAACTCTGAGAGAAGATCTCGTTTTATTTCTTCTCGAAGCTGCGCCTTGATGGACTCAATATCATCCCTCTTCCGATGATGTGAAGATGGTCCATGGTATTGGGTAATGCCAACACCCCATCCAACACCAAGGACACGGCCTGGGTGGTCCTCTTTCCCAATCGCAACAGCCAAGACATCTTTGCGTCCAGTAGACACAAAGGTTCCTTGTGTGCTTTGTTCGTCCAAGGAATCCTACAACATACAATTGTCACATTAATTTGTGTAAGATGATGGATAAGCATGTTACAATTACAATTAGAATTGAATATATACTTACAATCTTTTCGGCAACAAGACGTGCCTCCTCGGATGTATATTGTCCCGATGGTCCTTGTCGGGCTCTCTTCCATGTATGGTGGCGTGGGGGTGGAGGTGGATCAACAACTTCTGGAGGTGGATCAGCCGTAGGATCAGCTTGGGATGCTTGTTCCAAAAGTTGTTTCTTCTTCTCTTCAATCATCTTCCTCCTCAGCTTTTTATATCCCCCACGAGACAAACGATGGGGGTAGAGATTCTTACTCTGGATCTCCTGCGCCTTTTTCCTTTTCTCCTATTATAAATAACATCAACTGAATTCAATATATTAATAAAATCAATTTGGTTGGTAAAGTTAAACAATATAACTCAAGTTAACCTGAAAGGCGGGATCCAATCGGATCTGAACAAATCTATCCCATGTCTCTTGATCAAGGAACGGGTACATCTCAAGTGGAGATTTGTCTGCACGCCCATGTATGTATTTCCCGCTTAGTTGTGTTTTAAATGGTCTCCAACGCTCACCAGCAAAGGTGAGCTATATTTACAAAACAAACTGGAGAAATTAGTGTATATGAAAATAGTATGGTGAAATAAAATATATACAACCAAAGAGGGTAAAAGTAAAATACCATGATACTATCCCATATCTGATCCTTCACGTTCGTCGGTACATGGTCCCAATCCTCAATAAGTATACTAGCCTTGCTTTTGGCAAGGACGGCCACAAAACTCTTAAACTGATCTTCCATTGGCCCTATAGGTAAGCAATCTCCATCAAACTCAACCCTCATCCTTTGATTACCACTACGGTTGATGGCCAATTTTTTTAATCGTGTGGCGCGTCTACCTTTTTTACTTGTCAATGGGGTATCCGACCCGCTGCGTGTAGGAGGGATGCCTGAGGGATCTGCCATGTATGCCTGTTTATACAAAAAATAATAAACTATGTCAGTAAAGATGGATAAATAACAAATATCACTTTAAACATAACTTACACTATAACTTAACATATAAATATCAAATTAAATAACAAAAAAAACTTAACTTATATTTATCAAGATAAACATAACTTAACTAATAAATATAACTTTAAACATAACTTACACCATGGTCAAGTAGTGATGTTCTCCCATATCGCTTCATGATGATCATCACGAATGGCATGTACATCGTCCGCTTCATTTTCCTCATTGAAAGTGGGCATCCGTGTTGAGAAAGAAGGAGTATCGGAAATATCGAGAGTTGAATCTTGATTTTCCTCACTACCATTATGCATGTTTTTTCCTTGGAGAACCACCGACCACCTTTTGTTAGAAGGATCATGGATATAAAACACTTGTCTTGCTTGGAAAGCCATGATAAAAGGCTCTTCTGTATGACCTACCTTGCCAAGGTCTACCAATGTAAATCCTAACTCATCGGTTTGTACACCACTGTTACTGTCAACCCACTTACATTTAAAAACAGGTACTCTAAATTTAGTGTAATCGACCTCCCAAATCTCTTCAATGACTCCAAAGTAAGATATGGATGCCATAACGGGGTTTGTATCTTTTGAACTAGAGAAGTGCATAGACTCGGCTACAACCATAACCCCACTGTTTTGCACGGTACTCTTGTCATCCTGGGACTTTGTATAGAAGGAAAACTTATTGATATCGTATCCACTCCAACATATGACATCAAAGTTAGGCCCATGTGCTAACCATTTTAATGTATCAGAAGCAGTATTATCCTCCGCAATTTGATCTTTAAACCAGTTTAAGAAAGTCTTATTATGCTTGTTCAACAACCATTTTTCGTTCATTCGAGGGTAATTTTGCTTGACAATGGTTTTGTGATCACATAAGTAAGGATTAACCTCATCGGTGTTATTCAATATATACAAATGTGCTTGAAGCACTTCCTCTCGACCCATGCTCTTAACAGTAATACCTCGTGTACCCTTACCATCACATCTTCCCTCATGACGAGACTTAGGAAGCCCTACAGGTTCCGCTTCTGACATGTAGTCTGTACAAAACTCAATAGCTTCTTCTGCAACATACCTTTCAACAATAGATGCTTCAGGACGGTGTGGATTCTTCACATACCCTTTTAGTATCTTCATGTATCGCTCAACTGGGTACATCCACCTTAAATGAACGGGGCCACACAATCTAATCTCCCTCACTAGATGAACAATTAAATGAACCATGATGTCAAAAAATGAAGGAGGAAAATACATCTCCAATTGACACAAGATCAACTCATCCAGTTTTTGAAGGTCAATGACTTTGCTACATATAACATTGAAGAATAAGCACAACCTTGTTATGGCATGTCTCACTCTTTTAGGCAAGATGTCACGAATAGCCACTGGTAGTAGTTGTTGCATCAAGACATGGCAATCATGAGACTTTAAACAAACTAATTTGAGATCTTTCATTGAGACAAGCCTCTTAACATTTGAAGAGTAACCCTGTGGCACTTTGACGCCCCGCAGACACTCACAAAAACTTTTTTTCTCTTTTTTCGATAAAGTATGACATGCTGGGGGCAAATAAGTCCGCTTAACCCCTACTGATTGTGGAGCTAACTGCTCTCGTATGCCCATCGCAACTTGATCTAAACGAGCATTGACACCATCCTTTGTCTTGCCTTGAATGTTAAGAAGCGTCCCGACTACACTATCACACACATTTTTCTCCACATGCATTACATCAATACAATGTCTTACATCAAGTTTGCATCAGTATGGAAGATCAAAGAAGATCGACCTCTTCTTCCATATGTTTTTCTCAGTAGCCTTCTTATGGGTCTTTCCAAAGATAATATCCATGTCCTTAACCCGTTGATAAACTTGATCTCCGGTTAAGGCCGTCGGAGCAATTTCATTCTCCTGGCATCCATTAAAAGCTTTTCTCAATCTACGATACGGGTGATCAGGTGTGAGAAATCTTTGATGCCCAAGGTGAACTGTCTTCCTTCCATGTTGTAGTTGATGGTAGCATGTGCCTTCTTCACATACAGGGCATGCTTTATGCCCCTTAACACTATATCCGGACAAGTTCCTGTATGCTGGAAAGTCATTGATGGTGCAAAATAACATGGCACGCATCTTGAAAGTCTCATTGCAATACCCGTCAAACAGATCAACGCCTTCCACCCACAGCTTTCTCAAGTCTTCAATTAAGGGACTTAGATAAACATCTAAGTCATTTCCTGGTTGTTTTGGGCCTGAAATCATCATAGATAACATAATGTATTTGTGCTTCATGCACAACCAAGGAGGTAGGTTATAAATTACCAGGAGAACAGGCCATGAACTATGAATACTACTTAAGGTGCCATACGGATTCATGCCATCGGTAGCAAGTCCAAGCCTAAGGTTTCTTTTCTCATTGGCGAAATCCGGAAATAAACTATCAATTCTCTTCCATTGCAAAGAATCAGCCGGATGGCAAAGCTGTCCATCACATTTTCTCTCATCTGCATGCCACCTAATGTTTTTTGCGTCATTTACATTAGCGAACAATCGCTTGAACCTTGGAATTATTGGAAGATACCATAACACCTTCGCAGGAGGACCCTTTGTGATCACATCACAATTTGAATCACCATCGTTCACTTTGTAGCGTGATACCCCACACCTTGGACACTCGTGCATCTTTTCAAAGTCATTCCTGTACAATATGCAATCATTAGGACATGCATGTATTTTCTTATACTCCATACCCATCGGACACAATATCTTCTTCGCCTCATAGTTACGGTTCGGCAATGTGTTACCTTCTGGAAGCATCTCTTTCAACAACTCAAGCAATTCGGTGAAGCTATTATCACTCCACCCATTTCTCGCCTTCACAACTACCAATCTTAACACCGCTGACAACCGTGTGAAATTAGAGCACCCAGGATACAAAGGCTTATCTGCATCACTGCACAAAGTATCATCCACATTTGCTCGTTGAAATGACTCTTGTCCAATATCGCGGATCATGTCCTCTAGTCGATCGTCCATATCTACGTCATCAACCTCCTCTCTTTGGGACACACTTGGTTTGTCTAACAATTCACCATGCTATATCCATCTTGTATAACTCTTACATATCCCTTCACAAATAAGATGCTCTCGTATTTTCTCAGCTTCCAGTCGTCTCTCATTCAAACAATTAACACAAGGACAATAAAACCTTCCATTACTATCGGGAACATTTCTTTTAGCAAATTCTAAAAACTCTTCCACTCCATTCTCATACTCATGACTTGTGCGTCTAGCATCGATCCAATTACGATCCATAACTACAACAACACCAACTTCACTTAGTCCAAGATCTTCAACTCCTTTTTATCACAGGGTATGGCCCTATCCCATTCGAGAAGAAACTTCTTCAACACTCAGTTAACAATTAGTCCTTAACTTTCATGCCCATACTTAACGAAATTTCGGCAACATTTCCCATCGGTCTCCGACGTACAGGACTTGAACGCGGTGACATCCACCGCGACAAACTGTGCACCCGGAGAACAAAAGGAAATGCAGCAGACCGAAATTTCTTCAAGTATAAGATATGAGAATTATGGAATAAGTATTAACCAAATGAAGAATAAGTTTTTCCCCAAACTGTCCAACTTGGACAATTCAAGATTCAATACAATGAGTAGTACCTTAATAAAGTACATATATGCTCATTAATATTGAATCTCAAACGGGAAACTAAGGTTTTGCTAATTTATTAACACTAAAAGATAATCCAACAGTCCAATCCCTAAGTTAAAGCAGCAAACAAAACATTGGAATATAATATCTTACTTGTGCTTAGAGTGAGGAGATAGAGAGTGATGAGTGAGAGGGCGCTCGAGATGGGTTGAGGCTTGCCTTCACCCTAAATCAGAAACACAAAGCAAAGAGAGGGTTTGAGAGAACTATGAGAGGTTTTTTAACCTAACATTTAAAAACCATTCATGTTAAACTAAAAACCATTCATGTTAAACTAATAACCGGTCCTGCTTCTCTGGTTTGGTTTAATATACACTTAAATAATTTGATTTGAGTTTGTAGCTTAACATGTTTTTCAATCAGCAATGAAGGGTGCCAAAGAAGACCGTTTTATGTACATGAATTTGTCCCGTACTATTTAATTTGTGTCATTAGTATTGTTGTTACATTACAATGCTTGATCTTTTCGTGATAAGCTTCAATGTTAGATGTTCTTAACTTGGTATGATTATTAAGTATTTTACAATCTGCATATCGAAATTACATTAACTACTTTGTTTTTCCTTTTGCAAAGCCAATACTAGGTGCTGAAAAATATTTTCACTCCTCAAACTAATCTTTTACATTGGAGGCAGAATGATAGTTTCACTCTTCAACCTAATCTTTTTATGTTGTGTTATCATGTACTGCAGGTCTACTATCTATAAATCTACATGTCATGGAGTATTTCGACCTAATCTACAAAATAATTCTTGACTTGACATGTCTGAATTTTCAGGTGACACTATTAGCAATTTTACGTGGGCAATCAAGCAGAGTCATCTGAACACTATTAGCAATGTTGTGTGGGTAATCAAGCATAGTCATCTGAACACTATTAGCAATGTTGTGTGGGTAATCAAGCATAGTCATCTGCAAAATTGTTTGGGAAATTGAACATTAAGGTGAGGAACTTTCTAATCTATTTCAAATTATTCATTGTTGTCATCTCTTTCAATTTTTGGGCTTTCTATTAAAGGATATTGCTACTTAACAAGGATTGTTAGTTATTGCATTCGTAGTTAGAATTGAGAATGTTTGTTGTCCTGGTGCTCAAGAGACAAAAGGAAATGGTGAAAACAAGGTGCTATGTCTAGAGGACAACTTAGAGGATGCGCAGGTTTTTTTGCTTAAATGCAAGAAGCATGAAAGGTCCCTGCTGTGAAAAATTGCGTCAGTGGATATGCACAATTGCTTTTATCATCCAGAATTGACTTAATAGCATATAATGGGCTTGATTGGACCATGGTCTCCTCTATGCTTGCCTAAGTATCACTGCCAACTCTAAATTAGCGCATCACCTTTCTTTAAATTAGTCAAACATTTTTGTAGTTTATAGTTTTATGTTTCCTTGCATATTTACTCAAGTTGAATCAACCACATTTTCAAACTAAATAGTAAATTCTAATACATTAATACTTTTTCTCTTCCTTTCTCCCTTTAATTTCATAAGAAAATCTAATCAGAAGGAGAAGTGATTTTCTTCATTAGAATGTTACGGATGTATTTCCTGCCAAGTTACATGCCATACTGTAAAACTAATCAAGTTACATGCCATACTGTAAAACTAATCAAGTTACATAGCAAAACCAAAGTAACAGGTAGCAAACAACAACAAAAATGTAGATAGAAAGAAAGAGAACCTGGACAAAGTTTCTCCACCGAGGAGAGGGTGAAGCCGTGGGCAAAGTTTGGTACAGAGGTTCAGAGGAGAGGGTGAAGCCGTGCGCGACTGGGCAGTGTATCAGCGATGAAGGAGCAGCAACGATTTGTGAGGAGAAGGAGAAGGATGAAGGATGGTGCTAGGTTACGGTGGTGAAGGATGAAGGAGAAGGAGCAAACGAGAGAGAGGGCAAACAGTGAGGAGGGAAAGATATGAAAGAACGTTGGAACGTGAAATGGGTTTAATGAAGATTTGAAATCGGTTAGTTAATAGAACCGATTTGGAAAGTTTAATAATGAGATCGGTTGTCAAATAACCGAGTTTGAAAGTTTACTAATGAGATCGGTTGTGTAATAACCGATGTAAATACTTGGCGGGAGTAAATAAATAGTTTTTTATTTAAATTGTTTTCATCGGTTGAACTATGTAACCGATGTTAAATGTTTTATACATCGGTTTCTTTCTGAACCGATGTAAATAATTTTGAACTTATTTTCAAAATTGCCACCGCCTCTTTTTTTAAATCGGTTTTTTGTCAACCGATCTAGAAACCTGTTGTAGAATCCATATTTTGCACTAGTGCCATATGAGAGACTTCGTGTTTCTCATTGTCATAGCCTAGGCCTCACTTGTCATGAGGTGATCTAGTGTACCTCAATATCAAATTTAGCTGCTATGATCCACCAACCAACTTAGATATGTTCTTAGTTAGGTCAGATACTTCTTGTTGAAGTCTTGCAACTTCACAAGGTGCATTGGACTCAGGAGAGTTTATCAGTCAGACTAACATTTTCAGCTTTCAGCTTATTATTTTCTTCAATAAGCTCTTTATTTTGATTGTAGATATTTTCATATTCTCTGCTCATTTTAGAAAACTTCTTTTTAAGCATTATATATTGACGATGCAGTAAAGAAGATTCATTAAGAAGCTCATCATAAGTTTCCTGTAAAGAGTCAAAGTTAGATACCTCATCTTCGTCTGATTCATCGTCCGAAGTATCATTGGCCATCAGGCAGAGGTTGGACGTAGGAGGACTCCTTGGTCTGAAGAGATCATCTAAGGTTCCTAGCGTCTCCTTTGCAATATGGAACTGCAACACCAACTCAAATCTTGGTCAATCCAAAGCATTTATGAGACACCGGTTGGCACGAGCATTCAAGGAGTACCTTCTGACATCTTCGTCCGTCCAATTGTTACACCTTGTTTTCTTGTTTAAGGAGTGAGACATTAATTAAGCATATTTAAGGGCTTAGTTATGTTCCTTATGTGTTAAGGAAGCGATGGTCCAGATTTAAGACGATTTGACCTTGGAAGAAGTTCAAAAAGTGCAAAAACGTGGAAAAACAGGTCCAGAATGCGAAGGGACGCTAATCGAGCAATTAATTACTTAGTTAATTAAATGAGAGTTAAAATATCAAAATTAGGCCGAGCTTGAGTACAATAGGCCTTTAGGGATTGCCTAAAAATAGTTACATAAAATTTTTCCGGCAATAGGTTATGCGGGGAAAATGCGAAAGAAAATACCTGAGCGTGACAACAGGAAAACACGCGGCAACACGTGTGAGTGACACGTGTCACAATGGGACACGTGTCATAATGCATGGAGGATGCTGACACCTAGCTAAGCCTAAACTGGACACCTAATATAATACTAACCTTGATTTATGACGCCTAACCACCTAATATAACCTACATTAATATAGTATGCATAATCTAAATAAAATAACAAAAATAAGGTCCATCTTCTTCATTTGGTGCGCTGGACAGAGAAGAGAAAGTGAGAGAATTCACTTGGTCAGCCATTGTTGTTGCACTTTGGAGCTTCGGTTGGAGTGGTTCCGGTCACCGGAATTTTAAACCGATTGCATATTCGGGTTGGTAGCTTCGATCCCTATGCAGTGGTACCTTTGCATGTGAGTATCATCAAGGTAAGTCGGTGTCGACATTGTCGACATTTACCCTGTGTTAGTCATTCAATTACATTCCTTCCTCATTCTCCTTCCTAATATCGTTTTCAGTACATTTTAGTGCTTCAAGTGTTTTTCCGCCCGATCATTCGAGCAAGGAATCTAGGGAAGCTTCAAGGTCGTTTCTGAACCGCGAAGTCAGCTTCTATTTGGGTATGAACTTATATTTAATTTTATGGGTTACTACAGAAGTAAGACTGAAATTTGGTTGAGGATTTGAAATTTTCGCATGCTTTGATGAAGAGAAATGAATTTTTAAAGTTGCATGTGGATGAACTCGGATTTCTGGAAAATGCTGGGTAAAACAGTCCCAATGAGTGATTTTTACTGAATTATTGGCTTTGATATTTGACATGGGACCAATTGCATTTCGTTCGTACAGGAGGTGGGTACCTCCAGTTAAAGTTTCAAAATTTTCCAAGATCATTTGACCATTCATTCACTACTTTTACTAACTACAGTCCTGGAATTTCCTAACAGCTTGATGTATGTGTGTTCATGGAGTCATAACTTTTTATACAAAATTTGTGTTTAAAAACTGGGCACATATCTGAAAAATAGACATCTGGATCTTGAATTTAGACATATCATTTGCATGATTCGGTTAAGATTTGCTACCTTAACAATTTGTTCAAAGTTGTGGTATAGGTGCTAACAGCCAATAAATTTTTTGATTGACATTGGTTTGGTATTGGTGCTTACGCCCTTGTTGGTCGTGGTTTCTTTAGACTTAGAGGAGTAGGATCTTGACGGGTTGGAGCTTTCTCGGGATTTGCATACGTGCACTGTGACCTTCACACCATCCAAAAACCTTACCCGGTTAGGAGAAAGAATTGTGGTCGTCGGGAAGGCAAGCTTAGTGTAGCATGTATACATGTGTAGGGGAACCTTAAACCCTACTAGAGGTTGAGGAAAAGCGTTCGAATGGACAAAAGAGTGTGAGGCTATTTTCCAAGAGCTGAAAAGGAGGCTAACAACATCTCCGGTACTAGTCTTACCAGAGCTATCGATGTCGTTCGATGTGTACTATGACGCATCGTATCAAGGCTTGAGTTGCGTACTCACGCAAGAGAGAAAAGTTGTAGCCTATGCTTCCAGACAACTAATAGTGAGTGAACGAAACTACCCAACCTATGACCTAGATTTGGCTACAATAATGTTTGCATTGAAGATATGTCGACACTATCTCTATGGTGCTAAATTCAATGTGTTTAGCGACCATAAAAGTTTAAGGTATCTGTTCGACCAGAAGGAGTTGAACATGCGACAGAGGAGATGGATAGAATTCATAAAGGATTATGAATTCGACCTACAGTAGCACCCAGGAAAGGCCAATGTAGTAGCGGATGCATTGAGTCAACAATCTTTGCATATGTCCGCTATGATGGTAAAGGAGTTGGACCTGCTGGAACAGTTCAAAGACCTGAATCTAAATGTGGAGCTATCCAAAGACAAGATGAGTTTAGGAATGGTCACTATCACCAGTGATTTCCTGAACTTTATCTGGAAAAAGCAAGGAGAAGATCAGTACTTATACGAGATGAACCAGATGGTGGAAGAAGGTATGACTTCAGAGTTTAAGAGGGGTACTGATGGGATCCTAAGGTTTGGAGAAAGGATATGTGTGCCAGAGGATAGAGAGATTAGGAAAATGATCTTGGAAGAGGCACATAAGAGCAAGCTAAGTTTTCATCCAGGGGCAATCCTGTTTGGTGTGTCAAAAGGCAAAGGTTGAACACCAGAAGCCAGTAGGATTATTGCAATCACTAGACGTCCCAGAATGAAAATGGGATAGCATTGAAATGGACTTTGTTTTCGGACTGCCAAGGACGCAAAAGAGGTGCGATACAATTTGGGTAATCGTTGACAAGCTTATGAAATGTGCTAATTTCTTTCGGATCAATCAGAGTTATTCTCTGGAAAGATTAACCCAGATTTACATCAAGGAAGTTGTCAGGTTGCACGGAGTACCTTCGAGTATAATTTCGGACAGGGATCCGAGATTTACTTCTAGGTATTGGCAAAGTTTGAATAGTGCTTTGGGAACTACGCTAAGGATAAGTTCAGCTTATCATCCGCAGACGAATGGTCAGTCTGAGAGAATGATTCAATCTTTGGAGGATCTGTTAAGGGCATGTGTTTTGGAAAGCACAGAAAGTTGGGATGAATTCTTTCCATTGATTGAATTCACGTACAACAATAGTTTCCACTCGAGTATTGGCATGACGTCATGCGAGGCACTGTATGGAAGAAAGTGCAGAACACCGCTCTGTTGGTACGAAGCCGAGGAGAACCAGTTGACAGGCCCAGAAATAGTGCAGCGAACAACGGAGCAAGTGCAGAAGATTCGGGAAAAGATGAAAGTCGCACGGGATCGGCAGAAAATCTACAGTGACAAGAGGAGGAGACCCTTGGAGTTCCAGGAAGGCGATCATGTTTTTATGAGAGTCACTCTAAGAAGTAGAATTGGTAGGGCAATCAAATCCAGAAAGCTTACCCCTAGATTCATTGGACCATTTCAAATCCTTTGTCGAATTGGTCCAGTTGCCTATCAAATTGCTTTACCTCCCAATCAATCCAACATTCATGATGTCTTCCATGTATCACAACTCAGAAAATACCATCCTGATCCATCACACGTGATAGAGCCTGAGTCAATACAGATAAGAGAGAACTTAGAATATGAGGCGCTACCTGTACAGAACGAGGACAACAGGTTGAAAAAACTCCGTGGAAAGCAAATTCCGTTATTCAAGGTTATATGGGATGCAACAACTAGAGATGCTACCTGGGAAAGAGAGGAGGACTGCGACAACAATACCCGAGTCTATTCTAAAGGTACGTCGAATTTCGAGGACAAAATTCTTTATAAGGGAGGTAGTAATGTAACAACTTGTCTTCTTGTTTAAGGTGTGAGACATTAATTAAGCATTTTTAAGGTCTTATTATGTTCCTTAGGTGTTGAGGAAGCGATGATCCAGATTTAAGATGATTTGACCTTAAAACGAGCCCAGAAAGTGCAAAAACGTGGAAGAACAGGCCCAGAACGCGAAGGGAAGCTAATTGAGCGATTAATTAATTAATTGAGAGTTAAAATATTAAAATTAGTCCGAGCTCGAGTACAATAGGACTTTAGGGATAGCCTAAGAATATTTACAAAAAAATTTTCCAGCAGTATGTTATGCGGGGAAATGCGAACGAAAACACCCGGGCGTGACAACAGGCAAACAAGCGGCAACACGTGAGTGACACGTGTCACAATGGGCCACGTGTCATGATGCATGGAGGATCATAACACCTAGCTAAGCCTAAACAAGACACCTAATATAATACTAACCTTGATATATGGCACCTAACCACCTAATATAACCTACATTAATACAATATGCATAATCTAAATAAAATAACAAAAATAAGGTCCATCTTCTTCATTTGGTGTGATGGCAAGAGAAGAGAAAGTGAGAGAATTCACTTGGGAAGTCATTGTGGTTGCACGTTGGAGCTTCGGTTGGAGTGGTTCCGGTCATCGTTATTTTAAACTGATTGCATATTCGGGTTGGTAGCTTGGATCCCTACGCAGTGGTACCGTTGCATGTGAGTATCGTCAAGGTAAGTCGGTGTCGACTGTTGGGAATTTGCGTATTAAAAAAAATGAAAAACGCAGCAGAAAAATTCCCAATAAAAAGGATCTATGCGAATGGTTATGACTCATGATGTAGTGTTTACCTCTTGTAGCGTAGCTTTACCACGATCACTGCAAGGGAAGAACAGTCCTTCTCAATCGATCATGAGCACTACGAACAACACTATCACCAGTACCGCAATGGAGCAGCACCTCTACGTAGTCCACGCTAACAAAACACTACCGGAGAAAACGTCGTGCTAGCTGACGGCAAGGGTGAGGGGGCGCGCCTACCAAGGTGATGTGACGGCCACTAGATTATGCGCAGTAAGCTCTACTTAGCGCTTAAGTGACGTGCTCAGCATTATAAGTTGTCACCCACTTAACCTAACCTCATTGGGCTTGTACGCTACAGGCCCAATCTTATAATTAATATTATTCAATCATATTTAATAAATTAATTCATTTTCCGACTATTTGCTCTATGCATGTGACCCTATAGGTTCTCAATAAATTGGCAATAATATTAAATCACATTTAATATTATAAACAATGAGCGGCATCTAGCAATACATCATTGTTACCCATTTAGTGAGAATATCGGTGATACGATATATACCTTTCGGTAACCAAAATAACCGTGTAGTAAATGTCCCTTAGTCCATATGTTTTAATTGAACACAAGGCATAAGTGTGTCATCCTTGTTAAGTTCAATTATTTGTTTCTCAATTCTCAAGTAGACGTGTAATCACAAATGGGCCCAATATCTCATATTGGCCCATTACAACATGGCCATGCACGTTCACGTCTCACTCTATTGAGAGGCCCATGACATTACTCCTATTATGTAAGAGGGACGAATCCTGTCTACATCACTCACATCCCTCAACATGATTCATTGTAGTCCCAATAACTATCTTTACGATCATCCTGTTACGGATAACATTTGGCAGCATTAAAGCCTACAACTCCTCATGTAAGAATCATAGTGACTTCAAGTTGAAGGACTACTTCACTTTGGTTACCATGAGAAGCGCTCATGACACTTACATTACTATTATGCAGCGTTCTCACAGTGGGTCAATCCAGTATAAATATTACTCTAATATTTATACCTATGTGAAGACTTGATATCTCATATCCATGACCCGTGAGATGTGGTCATCAGTCTACCCACATAATAGTCTCGATGTATTATTTCCGTCCTATTAACAATAATACTTGACTACGAATATTTTAAGAATAGTATTTAAATTGTTCAATAGGGTCTCACGATCAAGTCATGCACTTGATGTTCCAGGAGGAGTGAGTTGAGATAATATTCCACACTCTTTCAGATGATCATCAAACTCCAAGCTTAAATATTCCCCACTTGATCTGATCGAAGTGCTTTAATATTCTTGTCCAGTTGGTTTTGTACTTCATTCTTGAATTCCTTGAACTTTTCAAAGGATTCGGATTTATGTTTCATTAGATACACAAATCCAGATCTACTGAAGTCTTCAGTAAAAGTGATGAAGTATTAAAAACCACCTCTAGCCGATGTGTTTAGGGGTCCGCATTCATCACTATGTATAAGTCCCAAAAGATCACTTGCCCTTTCACTATTACCAGTGAATGGAGTTTTAGTCATCTTTCCCAATAAACAAGATTGGCATATCTCATATGATTCATAATCAAAAGAGTCCAATAATCCATCTTTATGGAGTTTGGAAATGCATTTCTCATTTATGTGGTCCAGGCGACAATGCCAAAGGTAGGACGGGTTCAACTCATTCGGTTTGACCTTTTTGGTATTAATGTTATAGATAGGCATATCAAGATCAAGGACATACAGTCCATTATACATTTGTGCACTAGCATAGAAAATTTCATTTAAATAAATAGAACAACATTTGTCCTTTATTATAAAATGAAAACCACTCTTGTCCAAACATGAAACAGAAATAATATTCTTGCTGATAGCAGGCACAAAATAACAGTTCTCCAACTGAATAATAAGCCCAGTAGGCAAACTTAATACATAGGTTCCTATGGCTATAGCTGCAACTTTTGCTCCATTGCCAACTCGTAGGTCAACTTCGCCTTTTGCCAATGGTCTACTCCTTTTTAGATCTTGCATATTTGTACGAATATGAGATCCACATCCAGTGTCTAATACCCATGATGCAGAAGTAGATAAATTGACTTCTATAACATATATACCTAAGGTGGAAGTCTCACTTCCCTTTTTCATGCTCTCTTCCAAGTATTTGGGGCGGTTCCTCTTCCAATGTCCGGTCTGACCGCAGTGGAAGCAAGTGCCCTCTTTAGCAACTCCACCCGTAGGTTTTAAGCCAGAAGTGCTAGGTTTGGACTTATGGAAGCCCTTGCCTTTGCCCTTATGCTTATCCATGGGTTTCTTATGCTGCTTCTTCCCTTTCCAGCTTAGACCATCATGCTGGCCTTCCCCTTTCCTTTATTAATATTTTATTCAGCAGTTCTCAACATGCTCAACAATTCTAGCAACAGTTTGTCAAGATCATGCCTATTGTAGTTCATGACAAACTGACTATAGCTCTCAGGCAACGATTGCAGAACTACGTCAATGGCCAACTCTTGGCCCAAAGGAAAACCCAACCTTTCAAGATTCTCAATGTACCCAATTAATTGAAGTATATGAGGACTTACAGGGCTTCCCTCTACCAGTTTAGAATTGAAAAGGGTTCTGGAAACCTCGAACCGCTCATGCCTTGCCTGCCCTTGATAGAGCATTTTGAGGTGCATGATCATATCGTAGGCCTCCATGGTCTCATATTGCTTCTGAAGCTCAGAGATCATGGTAGCAAGCATCAAGCAGCCGATGTCCAAGGCATCATCCTGATGCTTCTTATAAGCATCTTTATCAGCCTTAGAAGCATTAGCAGCTGGTGGCTCCTCAACGATTTGTTCTTTAAGAACATACAGCTTCTTTTCATGCCTGAGGACAATCCTCAGGTTTCTGTACTGGTCTAGGAAATTCGTTCCGGAGAGCTTGTCCTTCTCAAGGACTGATCGCAGTGATAGGTTATTTGATGTGTAGTTTGCAGACATAGTTATCTACAATAGAAATATACAGAATATAAGTATCATGCATAAATATATTTAATAAGGTCTTTTATTAAATACGCCTCCCACTATTTTACTCAAATCAATGACCCCTCACCATTGACTCAAAATCTTGTTGAAAGATTTTCTAGTGGGATCAAGATCCAGATTTCACTTCATCCTGAGTCAGCTTTGGCTAATCGCCCAGAACTAGGCTATTTAGGTAGAAAACTCTTTCCAATTACATCTCATGTAATTCTTGGATAAGTTGGGTGAATAACTCTTATTCTAATCCTTCTTATGGATTAATGCCCAACTCCATGCCTCTAAGCCCTTTTTCAGTCCTATTGAAGTTGGCTTAGTTAAGTCAGACCCAATGGTTGACAATTGGATATTACATTTATTCCATTGTGTCTTACTAGTATAGACAAAGGTACTCTGCTTTGGCAGACCTACGCTCAATCGATATTAGTCTTGACAAGTGTCATGCATCGGAAGGCACATTTAAACGCGACTTAATATTTCCTTTTGAGGGATTTATTTATAAATTTGATCTCACCATAAGTTAAACTGTTTAACCTACTATATACTAACATGCATCTCATACATATATAGCATATAACAAATGTGACATGGTTATGGCCCCTAACGCATTGATTCTCCCAAGCCAATGAGAGAATCTAATCTAAAACCCTAGTAGCGTACAAGCTTCACCAAGCATGATCACCTACCAAGTCGTCCTCTTCTGAAGTCGTCTTCTTGTCTCCACCATAACATTACAATTGAAAGAAACCTCTTTTACATTCGAGGGGAATAAGGTGAGAAAAGAATATACACATATGGAATTTAAGAGAAAGGCACGGCACGCCGGCCGTATTTCAAAATAACCAAAGAAAGAAGAAAATGGACTAAGGCCATAACCATTCACTATACACAACCAAATACATATTAAAAATTAATAATAAAATATTTATTATTTATTATTATTAATTATTATTTTTAAGTGATTTCAAAAACCACTCAAAACAACGCTTTTGATATCCTCATAATCAATTACTACTATTCTGACTCCTCAGAAAATATCATAATCGATTACCATAATCGATTACTGCTATTCTAGCTTCTCAAAAAAATGACTATTGTACTATCATAATCGATTACTGGACCACCATAATCGATTATTGTACTAACATAATCCGTCACATAATCAATTACATAATCCATTATGTAATCTGTTATACGAACGTTCATGCAAACTCTTTGCATAATAGATTATATAATCGATTACATAAGCGATTATTGTGGTTCTGACCAGAATTGCCTTGCTTCTGACAATTAGGGATCAACACTTAAGCCCTCATAATCGATTACATGACGTGTCTGGATATAAGGTGTGCATGACAGCAACACTTGCTGTCACCGCAAATCAAAACAAGGATTTCAGAAAAACGTTTTTCGCAAAACACTTTTAAGATTTTCAAACATAACATGTTAAAGATCATATCTTTCAGAAACAAAACATGTTATAATAAATAAACACACAAGAGAATCATGGTTTCACAAGTGGCTCTGATACCACTGTTGGGAATTTGCGTATTAAAAAAAGCGAAAAACGCAGCGGAAAAATTCCCAATAAAAAGGATCCATGCGAATGGTCATAACTCATGATGTAGTGTTTACCTCTTGTAGCGTAGCTTTACCGCGATCACTGCAAGGGAAGAACAGTCCTTCTCAATCGATCACGAGCACTACGAACAACACTATCACCAATACCGCAATGGAACAACACCTCTATGTAGTCCACGCGAACAAAACACCGCCGGAGAAAACGTTATGCTAGCTGACGGTAAGAGTGAGGGGGCGCGCCTACCAAGGTGATGTGACGGCCACTAGGTTATGCGCAGTAAGCTCTACTTAGCGCTTAAGTGACGTGCTCAGCATTATAAGCTGTCACCCACATAACCTAACCTTATTGGGCTTGTACGCTACAGGCCCAATCTTATAATTAATATTATTAAATCATATTTAATAAATTAATTCATTCTTCGACTATTTGCTCTATGCTTGTGACCCTATAGGTTCTCAATAAATTGGCAATAATATTAAATCACATTTAATATTATAAACAATGAGCGGCATCTAGCAATACATCATTGTTACCCAATTAATGAGAATATCAGTGATACGCTATATATCTTTCGGTAACCAAAATAACCGTGTAGTAAATATCCCTTCGTCCATGTGTTTTAATTGAACACAAGGCATAAATGTGTCATCCTTGTTAAGTTCAATTATTTTTTTCTCAATTCCCGAGTAGACGTGTAATCACAATGGACCCAATATCTCATATTGGCCCATTACAGCATGGCCATGCACTTTCATGTCTCACTCTATTGAGAGGCCCATGACATTACTCTTGTTATGTAGGAGGGACTAATCCGGTCTACATCACTCACATCCCTCAACATGATTCATTGTAGGCCCAATAACTATCTTTATGATCATCCTGTTACGGATAACGTTTGGTAGAATTAAAGCCTACAACTCCTCTTGTAGGAATCGTAGTGACTTCAAGTCGAGGACTACTTCACTTTGGTTATCATGAGAAGCGCTTATGACACTTACATAACTATTATGCAGCGTTCTCATAGTGAGTCAATCCAGTATAAATATTACTCTAATATTTATACCTAAGTGAAGACTTGATATCTCATATCCATGACCCGTGAGATGTGGTCATCAGTCTACCCACATAATAATCTCGATGTATTATTTCCGTCCTATTAACAATAGGGTCTCACGATCAAGTCATGCACTTGATGTTCTATTGAACCGAAATAACTATTCTAAGGACTTTAATTCGTTTAAACAATTAATAGTATAAACTGAAATGCCTCATATATGAATATTTGTAAATCAAAGTCATGATACAATTGTAAATCTCAAAGAAGACTAATGGCTTCTAGGGCTTACACCAGCATCGACATTGTCGACATTTACCTTGTGTTAGTCATTCAATTCCATTTCTTCCTCATTCTCCTTCCTAATATTGTTTACGGTATTTTAGAGCTTTACGTGTTTTTTTGCCCGATCGTTCGAGCAAGGAATTGAGTGAAGCTTCAAGGTCGTTTCTGAACTGCGAAGTCAGCGACTGTTTGGGTATGAACTTATATTTAATTTTATGAGTTACTACTGAAGTAAGACTGAAATTTGGTTGAGGTTTGGAATGTCGCATGCTTAGATGAAGAGAAATGAATATTTAAAGTTGCATGTGGAGAACTCGGATTTCTCACTACTACAGAACGTAATTTCTACTACGGTTGGACCACTGCAATAGAAAGATGCGTTGTAGAAAGTCTGTACTTTCTACTATGGTTGGTGAACCATAGTGGAAAGTTACCTTTCTGCTACGGTTATGTCTACAAACTATAGTAGAAAGTGACATTCTGGACAAAGAAAGTCTTCCAGAAAGTGACTTTCTACTACGGTTGTGAGATTTAACTGTAGTAGAAAGTTCACTTTCTATTACGTTTGTGCCTTCCAACCGTAGTAGAAAGTGGCTTTCTGGAATTTTAAACCGAGTGCATATTCGGGTTGTTAGCTTTGATACTACGCAGTGGTACCTTTGCATGTGAGTATCGTCAAGGTAAGTCAGTGTCGACATTGTTGACATTTACCTTGTGTTAGTCATTCAATTCCATTTCTTCGTAATATCGTTTTTGATACATTTTAGAGCTTTACGTGTTTTACCGCCCGATCGTTCGAGTAAGGAATTGAGTGAAGCTTCAAGGTCGTTTCTGAACCGCGAAGTCAACGGGTGTTTGGGTATGAACATATATTAAATTTTATGGGTTACTAATGAAGTAAGACTGAAATTTGGTTGAGGATTTGGAATATTCACATGCTTAGATGAAGAGAAATGAATTTTTAAAGTTGCATGTGGAAGAACTCGGATTTCTGGAAAATGCTGGGTAAAACAGTCCCAGTGAGTGATTTTTCCTGAATTATTTACTTTGAATTTTGACACGGGACCAATTGCATTTTGTTTGTCCATGAGCTGGGTACCTCCAGTTAAAAGATCATATGACCATTCGTTCATTACTTTTCCTAACTACAGTCCTGGAATTTCCTGACAGCTTGATGTCTGTGTGCTCATGGAGTCATAACTTTTCATAAAAAAAACTTGTGTTTAAAAATCGGGCTCATATCTGACAAATAGACATCTGAGGCTTGAATTTAGACATATCATTTGCATGATTTGGTTAAAATTTGCTACCTTAAAAGTTTATTCAAAGTTGTGGCATGGGTGCTGATAGCCAATATTTTTTGATTGACGTTGGTTTGGTATGGGTGCTTACGCCCTTGTTGGTCGTCATTACTTTAGACTTGGAGGCGCAGGATCTTGACGAGTTGGAGCTTTCTCGGGATTTGCGTACGTGCACTGCGACCTTCACACCATCCAAAGACCTTGCCAGGTGGGGAGAAAGAACTATTGTCGTCGAGAAGGCAAGCGTAGTGTAGAATGTATGCATGTGTAGGGGAACTTTGAACCCTACTAGAGGTTGAGCCCGTGGCAAAGTACCTAAACCGTAGGTATAGGTATCTTTGGGGCTATCACCGCTAAGACGATACCCTAGGCTAGATGATGTTGTTATTGAGGTTGATTTGATGTGCATGCCTATTTGCCTATGTGACTGTTTGTGTATCTGTCTATGTGATGTAGAGATGACAATTTGTACCCGTGCATGGGTATCCCCGTGGGGACTGTCCTGAATGGGGCCCCGCAGGCAGGGAATTTTTCCCCGCGGGGTGGGGGTGGGGGAGAAAATCCCCCCGAAGGCACTTTGGGGACAGGGATGGGGAACATGCTCCCCGCCCCGTGGGGTCCCCAATCCCGAAAATATTATTAAAATATCCTTAAAAATATGTGTATATATATTGTAGATATATTTTTATTAATTTTAAATATATATTATTTTATTAAGAAAATAAAATATTAAACATATATATGTACTATTTAAGGTTGAACTTGTTAGAATATCTTGGAGATCAATTTAACTTTAAATATTTAAAATTTTTAGTGTCTTGTTAAAATGTCTTAAGATTGCTTGAACTTAGTTAGGTTACCTATTATTATTATTTTGTGAATTTTCAGGGCCCCCGAACTCCCCGCGGGGATCCATGGGGAATGGGGACGGGGAAGAAAAACTCCCTGTGGCAGGGAACGGGGACGGCGACGGGGGAAAAAATTGGGGACGGGGAGCGGGGGAGTACTCCCCGCCCCCGCCCTGCCCCATTGCCATCCCTAATGTGATGATGTATATGTTGGCATGCTTGTTGCTATGATGATGTTATTGTTTTATGATTGATTGGATTATTGAGGAGAGTATGGTGAGGTTGATGTGTTGTGTGGGTTGATATCGTCGTGGTTCTGGTTGTGGAGCTGTGGCTCATGGACGCGAGGCATTGTGATGATGTTGATATTGATGTGGATGCAATGCATTGTGGCTGTGGTCGAGTGCATAGTGTAACGCCCCGATTTTTCAAGCTTTCTAATATTAATAAACAATATTTATGTGTTTGTATTTTATTGGAGGATCTAGAGAGTGAATTAAAATAACTTGAGACCATAGTCACGCTCTACGCTATCGTAGGGAGTTACGATTAAATTTTGCATCGAAAACTCAGACGAAGCCCGGTTTGTGTTTTTTCACTGACAGTAGTATTTTACTACTCAAAAAACCTAATTTTGGCCCGTGAACGAGACAGTTAGTCATAGAATTGTATTTCCAACATTTTCGTTAAATTTGAAAAAAATTAGTTCCTATGCTTTATTCGGGCGAAATCTTTATTCGGGTGACAAACGGAGCTATATATGGATTTACCGGGACCCGCTAACGGATAATCATGAAGTCACATCAGGTCACATCACCTTGGGATACGTTTCAAGTGTCATGATGATTTAGAAAATATCCGGACGTGAAAAAACCAAAATACCCCGAACCTTTTCCATAATTACCATTTAACCTTGTGTGAAAAGACCATTTCGCCCCTTAAATGAAAATTTGTGGACCTTTCTACCCTCACCTTCACCCCACACGAAATTCCACTTCATGAAGGCCTTCCAACCACTTTCTCTTCATAACATCATCTTCATCACACTTTCTCATCTTTTTCTCTCCATTTTCCTTAAGAAACTTCAAGAATTTTGAGAAGCAAAGTTGATCACTTCATTCACCTTCATCCTCTAAGAGGTATAGACTTCTTCTTTGGTCTCTTAATCTTCATTTTCTTCCATTGAAACTATGCTTTCAAGCTTTTGTTCAAGTTGAACTTCAAACTTCAAAAATTCATAGAAAAGTATAGAAAAATCATTTTAATGTCAAACCAATTTCTATGAGCTAGTTTCATCATCCTCTCTCATAATCCAAGAGCTTATAACCAAAAGAGTTCTCTAACCCATATGGGTATGATGAGGCCGAATCACATATTTTGAGAAAGCTTAAGTTTTTGATTCAAGTTTTGAGTAATGAGACTTATTTTAGTGTTAGGTATACCTATGGATCATTCATCCAAGAGATAGGAAATTTTAGACTTCTCCGGGTAATTTTTGAGCCATATGGCCGAACCATATGTCTAAGGGAATAGGAAAAATTTTGTGTTGTTAATGTTGATGTTTGATTGGATTGTGTGATTGTAGTAGGTGTTGAGTTTTCGGGCAAGTAATCGGGAGATTCGCGAACCGATCAAACGACTTTTCGATCGGAGGATTACTTCACAAAAGGTATAAGGAGTTAACCTCATCACACCAAAATTGGTGGAAGGTGAAAATGGTTGTTTATGATTGTTTGGGTGAAACCCTTTGGTTTGGGTTCACTACTTTATTTGTGAAGTTCTCATTGAGAACATAATTGTAATAATGATCCTATGTTTAGTCTGTGTTTATGATGTCATGCATGCTTGGATGGAAAAATATTTTCATGAATGTTGAAAACCATACTTGATCTCTAGATCAAGTAAAGATTTTTATGCTTGATTATGATTGAATGATGCATGATTATTGTTCATCACTATATTGTGAGCTTTTGAGCTATGACTTGACAATTAGTGAAGCAAAATCTTCACATCCCATGTGTGGGAGTATTCGGCCTTGACATTAAGAAAAAGGAAGAGCATGAGTTGTTCTTGAACATTCAATGTGTTTGGAAAGTTAGAAAAATGTTTTAGTAACTTATACTTCAAAACAAAATAAGAAGTGATTTTGATCGAAAGATCAAATAGAGTTTCAACTTTCAAGTGTTTTTACTAAGGGAAAATGTACTTTTACTTTAGTCATAGTTTATCCAATTAACTAAGTGTTTTAAAAGTAAAATGATGAAAGTGATTTCATAGAAGAAAAAGTAGTAGGAAGTTACCTTAGGTCACCTTTATTTTCAACTAAGTTAACATTCAATCCACAAAGTATAAAGAGGACCATGTCTTCAAGTTTGAACTAATTGTATCATAGTTTCAAAACTGAATGAAATTCTATTTTATTTTACACTAGCTTAGATTATGGTTTTACACTAAGTTAGTGAGGAAACACCCCTTTCAAATTAGTTAAGATGCTTTACTTTAAGCAAGTACAAAGTTATTTCAAATCAAATGACTTTTCAATTAGAAAGGTTTTGGTTTACAAATTCGATCTCAAATCGAGAGCTTTCAACTTTAAATCGTAAAGTTTTACGCATGAAAACCTAAGTTAAGTAATTAACTTAGAGTAAAAGAAAAGAGATAATTAAGTATAGTATATGGTGGAACAAGACCATGCACTACACCATTGATGATTTAGTTCATCAATGACTTCATAAGACCTAAGTGAATCAATACTTATTTCATTATTCGAAATCCAAGGAATTAATATCTTAGAAAAGATCAAAGACTAATCTAAGAGGATTCTCAATCCTTCTTCATAATACTTAGGACGTGAGATGTAAATCATAAGACACGAACACAAACATGAAACGTTTTGGGTTTTGGAACGGTAGTTCGATAACGGATCGGTGATTCGGATCTAGGTCAATCGTTCAATTGTTTCAGTCTTGTGATGACTCGATCACGGTGACGATCTTAAATGCTCTTTAGAGGTATAAGGATTGGAAAGGTTGACATGAGACCAGTTGGTGATTCTTCTGTGTCATGGCGACTCCGAGCAATACACTGATAATCTCTACTAGATGTCGTATTTTTTATGTTTGGTCAAGAGTGTTTCCGTAAAGCCAGATACGTGTACGTTACGAATGTTGTAGCATCTTGCCCATGGCTGGCACACACGGAACATGTCCTCCCATTCACTCTTTTCGAAACTTTGTCAGCTCTATGGAGTAGGGGTCAGAGTTTTACCCTTGTGGCATATGGCATTGAGTCATGAACATTGCATTGCATTGCATGGTTGTTGATGATTACATTTACCTGTTGTACATCACTATTCGGTTTTCGAGGATGCCTTATATTATGTTGCTAATTGATTAACATGATATATTGAGATTATGGTATGCATCTTAAGTATGTTATTACATGGTGCGTCGTCCCGTTTTTACTTTTGCTATTTTGCTGTGTTGATGATTGGGAATCTCACTCATATCTGTATACCTTATTTGCTGGTATTGCTGTTTCTGCTTAAGAAGATGGGCGCAACGATGTTTCAGTTCAGCATATACTTTGAGTCCGGAGGGGACTCCCTTTTGCTGTTTAGTTTTGGCCAGGCTGGGTTAAGTGTCAATTGTACCTTTTAGGGAGCTGTGACTCCTAGTACTTCATTATATACTTATTATTAGTTAGGCTTGAACCTATGTCTGTATACAGTATTGTTTCTATTTCTGTACTTAATTCTGTATGACTTCTAAAAATTCATGGTGAACCTAAGTTCATTTATTATTACTTACCTTACTAATCCCATTATATCATTGCGAGAAAAAAATAGAATTGTATTTCCGCATTAATATTATTTTCGGACTTATAATTGTTCGGGAATGTGACACTCGGGAAAGGGTGTTGCATTATTTGGTATCAGAGCTAACTGAGTCTTTTGGGGTTTGTAGGTTATGGTCTGTCTTATTTATGTTGTGTTTTCTCTTATTGTTTTCTGTGTTATTGTTTTCGAGAGAAAACAATGTTGGAAAGGATGATGACTTCAATCTATCCTTTTGTGTTGTTTGTTCTTTGTGTTGTGTTTCTGTAAGAAAGACAACAATTGTTTGTTATTCTCTATATTATTGTTTCGGAAAAGGAACAATATTGGACAAAATAATGATGCTTTTGCTTTCTTGTAAGTTGTCACTCGCAGAGTCCTTCAGAACGAGTATTTTCTGACGGATGCAAGACGAGTTGAAAGACATGGAGTTTCTACAGCTACGTCAAGGAGGAATGTCTGTCAAAGAATATGCTGATCGTTTTGAGTCCCTATTGAAGTCTTCGAGGTATTTCCATCTTCTTCTCGATGAGGAGTGGAAGTGCGCAAAGTTCGAAGAAAGCTCAAGGAGCAAGATTCGAGGAGCGGTGCTACCTCTTAAGATCAAAGAGTTCTCAGTTTTGATAGACGAGTGCTTCCTAATCGAAGATCTGATGAAGACTCGCGAAGGAAGGCAACGTCACTCTGGACCAATTAGGTTCCACAGAGGCAACAATGGTCGTGATAACAGACCTCGATGGAAACCATATTCAAAGCAGCAGGGTCAACAACAACGTTCTGTGGGAGGAAGCAGTAGGGGTTTCAGCCAGTCTGGAAACGCCCCAAAAAGGTGTATGAAGTGTGGGAAGAATCATGCCACAAGAGAATGCTCCATCAAGGGGATAATATGCTTCAGGTGTGGGAAACCAGGGCATATTTCACGCGAGTATGTGCAACCAAAAGCTAAATATTCTGTCAACAATGTGCAAGCAGCAAGGCCAAAGGCAAAGGGCAGATTCTATACTATGAGTGGTGCTGAGGCTTCTCAGAATGGAGATTTGATCCACGGTCAGTGTGTCATGGAAGGTAAAACCTTAACTGTAATTCAGGCGCAATGCATTCCTTTATTGCTTATGACTGTGTGAAACTTTTGGGATTGTTCGTGTCTTCTTTACCTTTTGATTTAGTGATTTCTATGCTTACTGTAAAGCCATTTATAACTGTAAAAGTTTGTTTGAACTGTTCTATTTTTGTAGAAGATAGAACGTTTTTGATTGATTTGATCTGTTTGCCTCTATCGCAAATGGATGTAATCTTAGGGATGGATTGGTTATCTTCTAACCATATCATGTTAGATTGTGCAAACAAAACCTTAATCTATCCTAGTTCTAAGAATTCTGGATTTTTGACTGTCAGCCAAGTAAACGCTTTTCAGAGAGAAGGAGCTCAAGGATACATGTTGCTCTCTTCTTTGGAGTCAAGAGCGAGCTAGTCTTAGAACATGTGCTTGTCGTGAACGAGTGTCCGGAGGTCTTTCCTGAAGATGTATCAGGATTACCACCAGTTCAAAACATCGAGCTTTCGATTGATCTTGTGCCAGGAACGGGACCCATGTCTACGGCACCGTATCGTATGGCACCTACAGAGTTGAAAACCTTGAAGGAACAATTGGAGGACTTATTGGGGAAGCAGCTCATTAGACCTAGTGTGTCGCCGTGGGGGAGCACCTTTGCTATTAGTGAAGAAGAAATATGGAACTTCTCGCTTATGTGTGGATTATCGCCATATGAACAAGGTTACCATTAAGAACAAGTATTCTCCAAGATTGATCTGAGATCGGGTTATCACCAGATTCGTGTGAAGGCAGAAGATGTACCAAAGACAACGTTTCGAACACGCTATAGGCAGTACGAGTACCTTGTAATGCCGTTTAAGGGGACGAATGCTCCAGCCATATTCATGGATTATATGAATAGGATTTTTCGTCCCTACCTAGATAAGTTTGTCGTTGTTTTCATAGACGACATACTCATTTATTCTCGAGACCGGGAAGAACAAGCTGAACATCTTAGTGTGGTTCTTTGGGTTCTGAAGGAGAAACAGTCGTACGCGAAGCTGTCTAAGTGTGAGTTTTGGCTCGACGAAGTGCAGTTTTTGGGTCACGTGATTTCAAAGGAAGGAATTGCTGTAGATCCATCAAAAGTTGAAGCGGTTCTTGAGTATGAGAAACCAACCACAGTGACTGAGATACACAGTTTTGTGGGCTTGGCTGGGTATTATCGGAGATTCATCGAGGGATTTTCTACGATTGTAGGACCCCTTACCCAATTGATGAGGAAGGATAAAGCTTTTGAGTGGACTAATGCCTGTGAGTAGAGTTTCCAGGAGTTGAAGAAGAGGCTGACTACTTCGCCAGTGTTGGTGTTACCAGACCCAAGTGAACCTTTTGAGTGTACTGTGACGCTTCATACCAGGGGTTAGGTTATGTTCTGATGCAGAATTAGAAAGTGGCAACTTATGCCTCGAGACAGTTGAAAGTGCACGAGAAGAATTACCCTACCCATGATCTGGAGTTAGCAGCAGTGGTCCTTACGTTGAAGATTTGGAGGCACTACTTGTATGATTCGACGTTCAATGTCTTCAGCGATCATAAGAGTTTGAAGTACCTGTTCGATCAGAAAGAGCTCAACATGAGGCAGAGACGGTGGCTGGAATTCTTGAAGGACTATGACTTCCAGTTACAATATCACCCGAGCAAAGCTAATGTGGTAGCGGATGCCCTGAGTAGGAAAGTGTTACATGTGACTGCCATGATGGTTAAGGAACACGAGCTATTAGAACAGTTCAGAGATATGCATCTATCTGTGGTCAGTAGGCCAGGGAGACTTTGTGTGGGCATGGTTATAGTGTCATGTGATCTGGTGGATCAGATTCGAGAGAAACAAGTGTACGACCAGTATCTAGAGAAAGAACGAGGGAGTCTAAAGAAAGGGATGACGTCTGAATACAAAGAAGGAGCAGATGGAATCTTAAGAACGAGGACAGAAGAGTAAAGCAACTGCGAGGGAAGGAGATATCCTTGGTCGAGGTTATTTGGAACGAGACTTCAGGTGATGCTACCTGGGAAAGGGAAGAAAACATGCAACGACGGTATCCGAGTCTATTTTAAGAGGTACGTTAAATTTCGAGGACGAAATTCTTTTAAGAGGGGTAGTAATGTAACGCCCCGATTTTTCAAGTTTTCTAATATTAACAAAGTGTTTTAAAAGTAAAATGATGAAAGTGATGTCATGGAAGAAAAAGTAGTAGGAAGTTACATTAGGTTTTAATGGGATATCACCTTTATTTTCAACTAAGTTAAAATTCAATCCACAAAGTATAAAGAGGACCTTGTCTTCAAGTTTGAACTAATTGTATCATAGTTTGAAAACTAAATGAAATTCTATTTTATTTTACACTAGCTTAGATTATCGTTTTACACTAAGTTAGTGAGGAAACACCCTTTTCAAATTAGTTAAGATGCTTTACTTTAAGCAAGTACAAAGTTATTTCAAATCAAATGACTTTTCAATTAGAAAGGTTTTGGTTTACAAAGTCGATCTCAAATCGAGAGTTTTCAACGCTAAATCGTAAAGTTTTACGCATGAAAACCTAAGTTAAGTAATTAACTTAGAGTAAAAGAAAAGAGATAATTAAGTATAGTATATGGTGGAACAAGACCATGCACTACACCATTGATGATTTAGTTCATCAATGACTTCATAAGACTTAAGTGAATCAATACTTATTTCATTATTCGTAATCCAAGGAATTAATATCTTAGAAAGGATCAAAGACTTATCTAAGAGGAATCTTGATAAGCCTGCGGCTTATCTAGTTTTTCAGCCAGAAAAGGCTAACGTTTCAGTACCAATTGAGCGATTTAACCTCGCTAAACCCCCTACTTTGGCTTGTTTTGCTCCTAAACGATGTTTGAGTCTTTTAATTGGTTTTTAGGAATTTTAGGAGTTTTTTAGCAAATTTACTCTTTTTATTGCTTGTTTTCTTTTTGTGGTCAAAAGTGAAGCTTAAAAAGGCTAGGAAAATGAAGAAAACAAAGGAAAAGGCAAAAACAGAGTTCTCGCCTCGCGCGCCAGAAAGCTGCCTGAACAGGAAAAAAAACAACCTTTCTTCCTCGCATCGCGAAATCAAGGCTTCCCCCGCGAGCCAGAGGGTCTGTTTGCGAAGGCTGCAGCAGCGGCTCTGTCTCGCCTCGCGATAACTCAAAATCCAGAAAAGATTCAGTTTTGAAATTCGCTTCGCGAGGTAATGCTCGCCCCGCGAGCATGCGAAAAACCAGTAACGTATAAATACTGTGTTTTAGGGCAATTGAAAGGTAGCTTTTTCCTCTTGTTTTGATTGCGATTTTGGCTAATCCTAGTCTCTTGGAGCTGCGTCTCCCTCTTTCTTTTTAGTATCGGATGAATTCTTTTTGTTTGTGTGTTGTTACTGCATGCATGAGGAACTAATCCCCTTTTCTAAGGGAACGAATGAAGCCTCCCTTGATGGCATAGTTATTCAAGTAATCTTTTCTTATTTCCTTGTCTCTATTCTTGTTTCTCAATTCTGAATTGTTTGTGTTAATCAAATGTGCAATGGTTAACTAGTCTAGTGCGATGATACTAGCAGGCGATTCGTACTTAGGACCCGAATTAAGAACACTGTTTGAATACCTCTAGGCATAGAGTAGAAAAGCAGTGCAATCGCTATAGGGAACCAAGAACTTAATGAATCCAATTGTAGGTTGAATATATTGGCGGATTGACAACTTACAATTTGAGATATTTCCTTTTGAAAAGCGACAGTGACATCAGGATAATTGAGGGTTCCTGGTTGACAAAGAATTGAACATAGGGATAAGAGGATAAACACTTGGGTAGCTTGCTTGATAGGATAGGTGGATTCGTGACCTTAGAGCCTTAATCATCATCAAATCTCATCTTGATTCTTTACTATTCTTCTTTTACTTGTTATTGATTTAGTGCATTGATTTTCGCTTCCCTCTCCTTATAGCTCTCCCCTTTTGACTTAGTCAACGTCTTGATTTTCTTGATAAATTGGTCAAATTGGTACTCTAATCCCTGTGTTCGACCTCGGTAATCTCAACCTTGTTTATTACTTGCAACGATACGATACACTTGCCGGTTCGTCAACAAGTTTTTGGCGCCATTGCCGGGGATTGGCACAACCAATTTTCCTAATTTATAGGGAATTTCATTCTTTTGATTAAGCTATTTTTATTATAATTTTTTTTCTCAATTTTATCTCCTTTTATTTCTTTGATCCCACTTGGTCTTGCCTGGTCGTTGTGTATGCGTGGTACTCTTTCACAGGAAAACTTGTTATTCGATCCAGAGATCACCAAGACCGAAAAGAGGTTGAGGAAAGAATTTAGAGAGAAAAAGAGGCTTGAAGCAACTCAATACATTGATCTTGAAGCGATGGAGGAAGAAAATCCTCCTCCGGCCTAGAAGCCCCTTTATGAGTACAATCAACCTAACTTGGATGATTGTGCTTCTACTATTGTTAGGCCTGTTATCACGGCCGATTCTTTGGAGATTCGGTAAAGTGTTCTGCATTAGACTCAAATGAATCAATTTGATGGTGGTGCACAACAAGATCCTCACAGGCACATTACTTGTTTCTTGGAAGCTTGTGACGTGTAAATATCGGGGATTTTCACAAGACGCCCTTCGTTTGCGACTATTCCCTCTTTCTCTTCGGGATAGAGCACGCGATTAGCTAGATTTGCACTTGGAACGTGCTAGCATCACCAATTGGGAACCGATGGCTCAAAAGTTCCTCACAAAATTCTTCCCTCCTCAGAAAGCGGCACAGTTGAAGATAGCCGTCACTTCTTTCAAGCAACAAGATGATGAATCCTATAATGAAGCTTGGGAGAGGTATAATGTGCTTTTGAGGAGATGCCCTTCTTCCTACTTCGACTTAGTAACAAAGGTGCAACACTTCTTTAATGGGTTGAAGGGGCGATACCAGATGAATTGTGATGCCACAGCTGGTGGCTCATTCTCTTATTTATCAGCCGAGGATGCATGGGCCTTGCTAGAGAAAATGTCTAATAATGATTACAACCGCAGTATGGGCACTTCTAATGCTTCTGGAATCAGTGTCGCATCATTAGAGGCTATTCTTGAGCAAAACAAACTTTTGAAGATGCAATGTGAAGCCCTATTTAACAACAAGAAGGTAAATGTAGTGCAAGAAGGACAGCCCCCAAGTTGTGGAAATTGCAATGGTGATCATGACAGTCAGAATTGCCCATTTAATTTCTCTCAGGAACATGTGGACTCATGCACAATTTCTATGACACAGTACCCCAAAACGACTATCAGAGGAACAAACAGAATGACTACAATCCGAATCAGAATCGGGGGTACGTTAGAAGAGACCATCCCGGTTTCACTTGGAGCAATACTAGTGGTGGTCTAGCCGAGCAACAACAACAGAATCAGAGGCCAAATTATGGAGTCCAACAGCATAATACTCAGCAGGCCCTCCCAGGGCATAATCAGTTACAGATCACAGATGGTGGAAGGCAACCTTGGGAGTTGGCTATTGAGAAGACTAGCGCGGCCATTGAGAAGTTGTCAATAAATACAAACACAGCCATAGACAAGTTAGCAACTCATACAGGGGTAGCAATTCAGAATCTTCAGACGCAAATGGCCCAGCTTGCAAAGCAACTGAATGAGTGTCTTCCAAGCACTTTCCTAGGTAATACAGAGAACAACCCCAAGAACCAATGCAATGTTGTAGCAACTCGAAGCGGTAAAGTGTTGGGATCTAATGGGGGTGCAACTAGTTCTCAAGAAGATAAGATTTCAGAACAACCACATGTTGAGGAAGAGCAAGCTAAGGAAGATGAAGTGCCTAGTGAAAAGGTGCCCGAGCAAGGGAGAAGGTTGAAACTAGTAGATGAAGAATTCCGAAAGAAGAAGTGGATTGAACCCCAAGACCTCCCTCCCTTCATGAAGGTACCATATCCAGAAAGATTGAAGAAGCCCTTGCAAGACAAACAATTCAACAAGTTCCTTGACGTTTTTCACAAGCTTCAAATTAATATTCCATTTGCGGAAGCCTTGGAACAAATGCCATCTTATGCCCGGTTTATGAAGGAGCTTCTCTCCAAGAAGCGAAAGATAGTTGATGAGGAAACGGTTGCTTTGACCGAGGAGCGTAGTGCAATTCTTCAAAGGAAACTACCTCCAAAGTTGAAGGATTCGGGTTCTTTTAGTATACCATGCACCATTGGGGAAGTGACTCTTGGGAAGGCATTGTGTGATCTAGGGGCAATCATCAATTTAATGCCCCTTTCTATGATGAAGAAGGTAGGCATCAAGGAAGCCAAGGATACAAGGATGTCACTCCAACTAGCACATCGTTCTATCAAATACCCTTATGGGGTGGTGGAAGATTTGTTGGTAAAGGTAGATAAGTTCATATTTCCGGTGGACTTTGTAGTGCTTGATATGGATGAAGATGCCGAGATCCCTCTTATATTGGGTAGGCCTTTCTTGGCCACTGGGCGTGCGTTGATAGATGTACAACAAGGGCAACTCACACTAAGGGTGCAAGATGAGAATGTAGTCTTCAATGTATTTGAAGCAATGAAACACCCTATTGAGAGATCGGATGTGTATAGGGTTGATGTGGTGGACTCAATTGTAAAAGCTATAGCCACAAGAGAAGCTTATGTTTCTTCACTTGCACAAGTGTTGGTAAAATCCCATGATGAGAATGAAGAAGAAGACCTTTTGGGGGATGAGGATTATCTTGAGTGCTTAAAGAGCATGGCAGCCTTGCCAAGTCTCCTAAGGGATGAATGTAAAAAAGAGAAGCTCAACAAAGAAGGAATGGAACAAGACAAAAATACATCGGAGTTGAAGCAACTCCCAACTCACTTGAGGTATGCATTCTTGAGTGAGGGGGGACAACATCCAGTCATCATTAGCAATGCCTTGAAAAAGGATGAGGAAGAAAAGCTATTGAGAGTTCTTAGGGAACATAAATGTGCCATTGGTTGGAAGATTTCGGATCTAAAAGGTATATGTCCTTCCCTATGCATGCACAAAATCTTGATGGAGGATGACTATAAACCGGTGGTTCAACCACAAAGGCAGTTAAATGCCATCATGAAAGAAGCGGTGCATAAGGAAGTGATTAAGCTTTTGGATGCCGGAATCATCTATCCCATCTCCGATAGCAATTGGGTTAGCCCGATTCATATGGTCCCGAAGAAAGGTGGCACAACCGTGATGGTTAATGAGAATAATGAATTGATTCCAACAAGGACCGTCACGGGATGGACGGTTTGTATTGACTATAGAAAGCTAAATGATTCAACAAGGAAAGATCACTTCCCTCTTCCATTCATTGATCAAATGCTTGAAAGGTTGGTCGGATATGAATACTATTGTTTCTTGGATGGTTACTCTGGTTACAACCAAATTGTGATGGATCCTCAAGACCAAGAGAAGACGGCCTTCACTTGTCCCTATGGAGTCTTTGCTTATAGAAGGATGCCCTTTGGATTGTGCAATGCTCCTGCTACTTTCCAAAGTTTTATGCTCTCTATTTTCTCGGACATGGTGGAGAAATTCATTGAAGTATTAATGGACGACTTCTCGGTCTTTGGGACCTCTTTTGATAATTGCTTGAAGAATTTGGCTTTGGTGCTTGAGAGGTGCCAAGAAACCAACCTAGTACTTAATTGGGAGAAATGCCACTTCATGGTCAAGGAAGGTATAGTCTTGGGACACAAAATCTCTCAAAAGGGGATTGAGGTTGATAAAGCCAAGATTGAGTTGATTGAGAAGCTGCCCCCACCAACCAATGTGAAGGAGGTAACGAGTTTCTTGGGAAATGTCGGTTTCTACCGGAGATTCATTAAGGACTTCTCAAAGATTGCAAAGCCGCTTTGTGACCTTCTTGTGAAGGACGTATCCTTTGATTTTAATGCTTTTTGTTTAAATTCTTTCAATACCTTGAAAAATATGCTTGTCACTGCACCCATAATCACTGCACCTAATTAGAATCTACCTTTTGAAATCATGTGTGATGCTAGTGATTATGCGGTGGGGGGCGGTTTTGGGTCAACGGGTGGAAAAGTTAGCTCATGTTATATACTATGCAAGTAAGGTTTTAAATGAAGCACAAGCTAACTATTCCACCACTGAAAAAGAACTCCTAGCTGTAGCTTTGGCTTTAGATAAATTTAGATCCTACATTGTGCGGTCTAAAATTGTCGTTTTCACCGATCATGCGGCCATAAGACACTTGATGACAAAACAAGAGGCCCAACCTAGATTAATTCGGTGGATTCTTATTTTGCAGGAGTTTGATATTGAGATTAAGGACCGGAAAGGGTCGGAGAATGGGGTGGCAGACCACTTATCAACGTTGGTCAATCCCGACACCGAGGAGAAATTACTAGACATCAAGGAAGAATTTCCTGATGAGAAACTATTTGCATTATTTGAAAATTTTCCTCCTTGGTTCGCGGATATGGCCAACTTCAAATCTTCAAATGTGGTTTCGCAAGTTTGGACTAATCAACAAAGAAAGAAGTTCTTGTCGGATGCAAAGTACTATATCTGGGAGGACCCCTACCGTTTCAAGCAATGTTCGGATGGGATCTTAAGAAGGTGCATTCCTCATGATCAAACCGGAAACGTGTTGCGGCATTGCCATAGATCGGATTACGGTGGGCATTTTGGGGGAAAGTGTAACGCCCCGATTTTCACGTTGTCTAATTCTTCAGTATTTTAATGTCTTTATTTTATTCGAGGTTTTAGGAATGGAAATAAAATATTCCGAGACCATAGTCATGCTCGACGATATCGTAGGAAGCTACGATTAAGTTTTGACTCAAAAACTCAAAAGGAGTCCGGTCTGCGTTTTTACACTGAAAGTATGATTTTACTGCTCAGAAGACCTCAGATGGACCCGTGAACGAGACAGTAAGTCTTAGAATTCGATGCTCTACGTTTTGGTTAAATTTCGTAAAAATTTCAGAAAAATAACTTCCTAACCTTCGTTCGAGCGGAATCCTCAATCGGGTGACGAACGGAGCCACATATGGATTTACCGGGACTCGCCAACAGATAATCTTGATATCACATCATCCCAGGACACTTGGGAGAGTATGCCAGAGTCGTCATGACGTTCGAAAATATCTGGACGCAAAATGACCAAAATGCCCCTAACCTTAGTCCTTTACACTTTTACCATTTTACCCTTTTGGGCAAATGATCTTTTTACCCTTAAGTGAGCTCTTAAGAGGCTGAATTCAGCCCCTCACTCTCTCATTTTCGCACAGCCCCTCCAAACATAGAGCTCCATAGTTGTTCTTGAGAGAAAACACCATTGTTGGTCTTGAAGCTCCTTGAGTTCTTGTTGGAATCACTTGATTCCTTGAGCAATCTTCCTTCATTTCAAGTTGTTGACGATTTCCAGAAGTTTCAAAAATCGATCAACCGACTTTGATCCGGGAATCTGCTCATCAACGGGTATGGGGGGTGAACCTCATTCACACCAAGATGGTGGTAGTGAAGATGGTTGTTTAAGTTATGTGTGGGTGAAACCCTTTAGTTTGGGTTCACTTTTAATGGTTAAGTTGTGTTAAGTTCTCTTGGAGAACAATGTGTGATATTTGTAGTTATGCTTGTATGCCTTATCATGTGTTTTATGATGATGTTGTCTAGGTGAGAAAATGATTTCTTGCATGATGAAAAACCTACTTTGATTACTAGATCAAGTATGGACTTTTGTGCTTATGTACTTAAGTATGGACTTTTGTGCTTAGGTGCTTAATTATGATGCAATGTTGTGTGTTATTGTTGATCATAATTGTGTAAGTTTTGTGAGCCATGATTTGATTAGTTGATGAAGTAAAACTTCACATTGGTTCCTAGTTGGCTTTTAGCCATGACCTTGAGAAAAGGAGGGTAATGTGTAGTTCTTGAATCATTCAAGTTTTGATGTAAGAAAAATGTTTTTAGTGGCTTATGCCTTAAGGAAAAACCATAAATGATTTTGATCCAAAGATCAAACAAAGTTTCAATCTCAAAGTGTTTTCACCAAAGTGAGACATGTTTTATACCTTATCCTTAGTTCATCTAGTTAATCAAGTAACTTAAAAGTGGATTAATGAAAAGTTTCATGAGAATCAATATAATTCCATAAGGCTTTTCTTTAACAAGGTTAATGTCTTGTTTCAAGGCAATTTTCGCTAAGCGAATCCAATTTCGCTGGGCGAAAACAGAGAAAATACAAGTTAGGCATCACTGCCTCCTTTTCGCTAAGCGAAATAATCTTCGCTAAGCGAATGAAGCGAATTTCGCTGAGCGAGCCATTTCTCACCTAGCGATACAGGGGAGTTTTCAAAGAGGTATTACTGCCTCATTTTCGCTAAGCGAATTTAACTCTGCTAAGTGAATTTCCTGTTTTCAGAAAGTGCTAGAAATAGAGTAAGTGGTTAAAAAGTTATTTCAAATCAAATGAGTTTTCAATTGAGAAGTTGTTTTGGTTTACAAAGGAGTTTTTAACTCAACTCGTAAAGTTTTACGCATTAAAAACCTAAGTTAAGTAATTGACTTAGAGTTGAAGACAAGGGATAATTAAGTATGGTATATGATGGAACAAGACCATATACTATACCATTGATGACCTAGTACATCAATGACTTCATAAGACATAAACACAAACATGAAACGTTTTGGGTTTTCAAACAGTAGTTCGACGACGGACCGGTGATTCGGACCCCGATCAGTCGTTCAATTATTTCAGTCTTGTGATGACTCGATCCCGGAGGGATCACGAGATTGATCCGGTGGATAAAGGTTTTGTTTTTCAAAAGACGCGTATAATTCCTAAGGAAGAGAACCTTAGTAGACTTTGAGGTTTATCCGGGGAATAGACATTGCTTGATCGCTTCTGCTTTGTGTAAGCATTGACATTTCATTTGCATAGTTGTAAGGCCTTGAGCCTAGGAGTTGAGCTTACACCTTGATGCGAGTGCGAATCTTACGGTGACGATCTTCAATGGTTTTTTTGGAGGTATCAGGGTTGGAAGGGCTGACATGTGACCAGTTGGTGATTCTTCTGTGTCGTGGCGAATCCATGCAATACACTGATATCCTCTACTAGATGCCGTACTTTTCATGTTTGGTCGAGAGTGTTTCCGTAAAGCCAGATACGTGCACGTTACGAATGTTGTAGCATCTTGCTCATGGCTGGCAGAAACCAGAACATGTCCTCCCATTCACTCTCTCCGAATGTTTTGTTAGCTCCATGGAGTAGGGGGTCAGAGTAGTACCCAGTGACATTGACATTGAGTCATATACATTGCATTGCATTGCATGGCTATTGATGTTCACATTTACTATTATACATCGCTGTATTGTTTAAGAATGCCTTATATTATGCTGTTAAATGTTTCGCATGATATTATGGTGTTGACTGCTTAACATGATTTATATTGAGAACCTTTGTAAGCATGTTGGGTACGCTGTTACCCGGTTAGTCGTCCCGTTTTTACTACTGCTGTTTTGTTGTGTTGATGAACGGGAATCTCACCCATATCTGTATGTTTTCTGCTGGTACTTGCTGTTGCTGCTTGAACAGATGGACGTGACGATGGTTCAGTTCAGTAGTTTCCTTGAGCCCGGAGGCGTACTCTTTTTGTTATTTTAGTTTTGTTGTCGGCCAGACTATGTCAATTTTTGTAGTATCTTTTGGGAGCTATGACTTCTAGTACTTATTGTATTTCTTACGTCAGTTATACCTTCGACTTATGTCTGTATACAGTGATGTTGACATTTCTATTTCTGTTTCTGTTCTGTGTTTATTATACAGCATGTTCTAGAAATGCATGGCGAACCTAAGTTCGTTTATTAGTATTATTTACCTTTACTAAATCCCATTACATCTTCTGAAAAGAAAAAAAAAACCGTATTTTCCGCATTAATAAATATTTTCGGCCTTATAAACGTTCGGGAATGTGACACTCGGGAAAGGGTGTTGCAGAAAGAAAACCGCAGAAAAAGTCCTCCAAAGCAAGTTTTATTGGCCAACACTTTTCAAGGATGCCCACACTTTTGTTGAGAATTGTGACCGTTGCCAAAGGGTTGGAAACATCTCTAGACGGCATGAGCTTCCTGTTAATTGCATGCTTGAAGTAGATCTCTTTGATGTTTGGGGGATTGATTTCATGGGACCATTCCCACCCTCCTTCTCTTATCAATATATTTTGGTGGCGGTTGATTATGTTTCAAAGTGGGTGGAAGCAATTCCAACAACAACGAATGATGCGCGGGTAGTCATGGAGTTCTTGAGGCGCAACATCTTCTCAAGGTTTTGGGTTCCTAGAGTTTTGATTAGTGATGGGGGATCCCACTTTTGCAACCACCAAATGTACAAACTACTTGAAAAGTATGGGGTCAAGCATAGGGTCTCCACTCCCTACCATCCACAAACAAATGGGCAAGCAGAGATATCCAACCGTGAGTTGAAGCGTATTCTTGAAAAAACCGTTAACTCCTCACGAAAGGATTGGTCAAAGAAGTTAGTTGATGCTTTGTGGGCCTATAGGACCACTTTCAAGACTCCAATTGGAAGGTCTCCTTACAATTTGGTGTTTGGAAAGGCGTGTCACTTACCGGTGGAATTGGAACAAAAGTCGTATTGGGAAATCAAAGAGCTCAATTATGATTTAAAGAAAGCTAGTGAAAAGAGGCTCTTAGACTTGAATGAACTGTCTGAAATCCGCATGCAAGCTTATGAGAATGCAAGAATTTACGAAGAGCGGACTAAGGCATGGCATGACAAGCACATTTTGCCAAGGAAATTTGAACCAGGACAAAGGGTACTACTCTACAACTCAAGGTTGAGACTTTTCCAGAGAAAGCTTAAGTCAAGGTGGTCCGGACCGTTCACAATAGTTAATGTTTTTCCACATGGAGCAGTGGAACTGGCAGGTGAAAGAGAGAATTTCAAGGTGAATGGCCAGAGGCTCAAACACTATCATGGGGAGCCAATCCACACTAGCCGGTAAGTGTTGAAGTTAACTTAGCCCTAAAGGGGCCATAACCGTCAGGCTCGGGACGTTAAACAAGCGCTACTTGGGAGGCAACCCAAGCTAGATATCCTTTTATTGCATTTAAAGAGTCATAAAAATAAATAAAAAGAGTCGTCATATGGGGTCCTTAGTTAGCTTTTGCATTTAGAAAACATTTAGTTTCAAGTGCATTTTAAATTACATGGGGGCAGAATTCTTTACTGTCTCGCCCCACGAGAAGTCATTCGCCGCGCGAGCCAGAGGGACGTCAAAATCCCTGTTTCTGGCTCGCCCCACGAAACCATCCTTCGCCTCACGAGTATGGCAACTAAACTCAGAGGTTTGTACCTCTTTCGGCCTAGCGACGCGATCCTCTTGCTTGCCTCGCGAATCTAGGCACTCATGAAGGAACTCCAGATTAGCCACGCGAGTCTCTACTCGCCTCACGATTCTGGAAATTTGGATGAACCACGATTTCCAGATTCGCCTCGTGAGTATTGTATCGCCTCGCGAATCAGCAATTAGGGTTTCAAAAATTGGGGGAATTTTTAAAATTCACGTCGCAAAAAGACTCTCACCTCGCGAACATGGGAAGTTTATTAGCCCCGCAAGCAGAGAACAGCCTTTTTACCAAAACTCTTCAATTTTCTCTTGTCACTCTCTCGCGCGGGCTCAGCAAGAACTCTGTGTTCTTCATCTTTTCTCACACTCACACTCTCAAACCACAACTACACGGTATCATCTAACTCTCCTACCCTCTAGTTCTTTGATTTTGGGTTCAACGCCTCTTAACACTTTCTCTCAAATTTCAAAAGTGGGTTAGGTATTTGCTGTTGTTGTTTGTGACTATCTGAACCAGAATGTGATTAAATTCTTTGAACTAAATGATGAATGTGCTATTTTGAGTGTGAGGAATGTGAGACTATTGATATTCTGTGAACTTGAACAATATTGATGAATGCTCTATAGTTTGAACTGGGATACACTGCACTATATCTTTTAGGAACCTAAGTTGGGGTTGTATCTGGGTGATTTTAGGAATGTGCATGATTAGGGGGCACGGGTGACAATTTTTCTAACTTTTTCAAGAACAATATTCTGTGTTCTTTACTGTTAACTAGACTGATGCCTACTGTTAGGAACTAGGAATGGAACTCTGAATTATTAATTTTCTGTGTTATCGTGAATTGTATTGGGACTTTTCTGGTTTTCAGGTTATGGCCCCACCTAAGAATTCCACCGAAAGGCAACGTGTCAAGCGCAAGAAACGTGTATCTGCCCCTGATGGTGACACTGTGTTGCCCTCGGGATTGGGCTCGAACTCTAGGGCTAACTCCTATGCCCCCATTTTTTGATCCCCTAGTCATGGGGAACATTGGGATTTGGTGGTCAAGAAGGAGATGGTCCTAGAGCGGCGCGTGGCCCTGGTTGGCAACAACTATGCCTCTGTCTCGGGTCAGATTTGGACTCGCGGTTGAGGAGTGTTGGCGGATCTTCCTCGCCGGTATGACGTCAAACTGGTGCAGGAATTCTATGTCAACGCTCTCCAACTAGAGATCACCGAGCCTAGATGCGTATCACAGGTTCAGGGCATCCCCATCACCTTCTCTACAGAGGACATTAATGCATGTCTCGGGATCCTTGCATGTACGGAAAGGAGTGAGTATGAGAAGCTGGCAGCTGTAGAGAGCTTAGCACCAGAGATAATTGCTACTTGCTGCGTGCCAGGGCGGCATGGGAGGCTGGCACTTCGGGGAACCTGTTGAGGTTGAGGAGGCAGGATCTGACCCCGATTGCCTAGATTTGGTCAGCGTTCGTACACGCCAATCTTAGGGTGAGCAGCCATGAGTCCACCATTACCACCGCCCGAGCCCACCTTATATATGGCATTTTGACAAAGAAGAGCATCAATGTCGGTTCCATCATTGCTTCCGACATACAGACAAAAGCTAACTCTGGGAGGAGGTGATGAGGGACTTTTTCTGGGAGTTATCATTGGCCCAGGAGGAGAGCCGGGTACCCATCTTCCCCTCCGAGGAGGACTTAGCACCTCGGCTAGGGTGGCATGACTATCCTAGGGACCAGGATGCCATGCCACAAGGGGGGTGCCCGAGGTACCAGAGGATGCAGCGGCAGCCCAACAGCAGGGTGACGCGATGGTTAAGATTGACTATGATCAGTGACCCGGGCCCCTCCATTACCAGTCCCCACTATCCTTTTGGAGTTTTCTGTTTTCTGAGTTCTAGCTAGTTTATGATATATTCGATATGGTTGTATACTGATGACTAGCTAGAAACTCATCGTATTGCAATATCTTTGAGCCTAATGCACATATGGATAACAGTACTTATTGGTGCACTTGGAATTCTCTCTCTTATCTCTTATTTTTTTTAGTTATTTTATTTTTTGCTATTGTTTTGATCAATAATTTTGCTTGTGAACGTGCCACCATAGAGAGCCCAGAATTTGTATGGGCTTGGATGAGGATGAGATCGAATCTAGCCATGCTATGAAGCAGGCTAGCAGAGAGATGGAAGAAGCAAGGAAATCAATTGAGAGCGTGGGGTCCGCTCGGACCCCCTTGAGATAAAAACTTCTTAACCTTCCTCTCTTTCTGTTCCTTTTCCTTTCTTTTCATTTTTTTTTTCTCATTTTTTTTCTCACTTGTGAATGCATGGTCACACAAAAAAAAAAAAATGTGTCTTTTGAGTCTTGTGGTGAGTTGTGGATTTAATTGAGCAAAACCTTAGTTGAATGCATGATTTTGGAAAAAGTTTTCGATGAACCCCTCTCGACGTTTTTAACGTTGAAAATCCCCTTGTGAAAATTTAAAAGATTGAACTTAGATTAGTTGTTATGATTGCATGTTTTATAATAAGTTTGGGGTTGAAAGGGTGCATGCTTAAGAATTGTATCTCTGTCAAACATTTTGCAAAAGGTTTTCCGGGTGAGGATTTGAGCCTCCATCATTGTTCTTAATTGAGTGAATCACATTATGTTGTAATTTTCTTGGATTTGCTTGAATCTCTGCTTAGTTTGCATATTTATGTGTTTGCATCATATGATTAAGGCATGTTTTTCTTTGAATTAACTACTTGGCCATAAATTGAACCGACCTTGATGAGCGATCCCTAGTTAGCCACATTGAGCCTTGAAGCCTATTGTTCTTGATGACCTTAAATTACAAGCCCATTAACTTAGAAAAACCATGATTTCCCTATCCTAGGATTTAGGAGAGCATGGAATCGTTAGCTTGTGAGTGTTGCTTTAGAACTAAGTTTGGGGTGGCTACAAAGTTCATAAGTGATAATCGAGAAAACGAAAGCAAAATATTGGAGCCAAAGGCTTGGGAAAGAAAAGAAAGAATTGAAAATAGGCCAAAAAGGGCAAAGTGAAAAAGAAAAAATATAAAAGGAAGAGGTTTATAGTCACCAAAAAAAAAATTGATGAAAAATATGAGAGTGAAATCATCTGTATGTAATTTCCCATTTCATGCTCTCATAAATCCTAGTGCCTAAGCCTCTATCCTTTGCATATCCTACCTTAAGCCTGGCCCCATTACAACCTTGGAAAGACCTTTTGATAAGGCTTGCATGTTTTTGTGCGAACTTTGTTGAGATGAAAATCAAATCTGTGGAAAATGCACTTAATTGTGAAATGAGTGAATTCTTGAACCTAAACAAATTGGGCAGAAAAGTGATTTACTAAATACCCCTTATAAGGAAGGCGAGTGTTTGAATTTGGTGATCTTTTTTTGTTTGTATTACTGGATCCCTGACTTCGCAGTAGTGATTGCATTCATGATTAACCTCTATTTGTTCAAAGTTAATGATTGGGGATTACCATAATGAATAATGGGGGGAGACATCGAATTGAAAAAAGGAACAATGTATACAATTGTATAAAGCTCGGTTAACTCAGTTGAATCGATTGAACTTACCTTGTTTTGAGTCTTTTGTTTTTAGTTGTTTGACGACAAGCAGTGCTTAAGTTTGGGGTGTTTGATAAGCTTGTGGCTTATCTAGTTTTTCAGTTAGAAAAGGCTAACGTTTCAGTACCAATTAAGCGATTTAACCTCGTTAAACCCCCTATTTTGGCTTGTTTTGTTCCTAAGCGATGTTTGAGTATTTTAATTGGTTTTTAGGAATTTTAGGAGTTTTTGAGCAGATTTACTCTTTTTATTGCTTATTTTCTTTTTCTGGTCAAAAGTGAAGCTTAAAGAGGCTAGGAAAATGAAGAAAACAAAGGAAAAGGCAAAAACAGGGTTCTCGCCGCGCGATCAAATTCTCGCCTCGCATGCCAGAAAGCTGCCTGAACAAGAAAAAAAACAACCTTTCTGCCTCGCGTCGCGAAATCAAGGCTCGCCCCGCGAGCCAGAGGGTCTGTTTGAGAAGGCTGCAGCAGCGGCTCTGTCTCGCCTCGCGATATTATGCTCGTCTCGCGATAACTCAAAATCCAAAAAAGATTCAGTTTTGAAATTCGCCTCGCGAGGTAACGCTCGCCCTGCAAGGGCTCAAAAAACCAATAACGTATAAATGCTGTGTTTTAGGGCAATTGAAAGGTAGCTTTTTCCTCTGGTTTTGATTGCGATTTTGGCTAATCCTAGTCTTTTGGAGCTGCGTCTCCCTTTTTCTTTTTAGTCTAGGATGAATTCTTTTTGTTTGTGTGTTGTTACTGCAAGCATGAGGAACTAATCCCCTTTTCTAAGGGAACGAATGAAGCCTCCCTTGATGGCATAGTTATTCAAGTAATCTTTTCCCCTTGTCTCTATTCTTGTTTCTCAATTCTGAATTGTTTGTGTTAATCAAATGCGCAATGGTTAACTAGTCTAGTGCGATGATACTGGCAGGCGATTCATACTTAGGACCCGAATTAAGAACACTGTTTGAATACCTCTAGGCATAGAGTAGAAAAGCGGTGCAATCGCTATAGGGAACCAAGAACTTAATGAATCCAATTGTAGGTTGAATATATTGGCAGATTGACAACTTACAATTTGAGATATTTCCTTTTGAAAAGCGGCAGTGACATTAGGATAATTGAGGGTTCCTGGTTGACAAAGAATTGAACATAGGGATAAGAGGATAAACACTTGGGTAGCTTGCTTGATAGGATAGGTGGATTCGTGACCTTAGAGCCTTAATTATCATCAAATCTCATCTTGATTCTTTATTATTATTCTTTTAATTGTTATTGATTTATTGCATTGATTTTCGTTTCTCTCTCCTCATAACTCTCCCCTTTTGACTTAGTCAACGTCTTGATTTTCTTGATAAATTGGTCAAATTGGTACTCTAATCCCTATGTTCGACCTCAGTAATCTCTACCTTGTTTATTACTTGCAACGATCCAGTACACTTGCCATTTCGTCAAAATTCTCAATCCTTCTTCATAATACTTAGGACTCGAGATGTAAATCATAAGACACGAACACAAACATGAAACGTATTGGGTTTTGGAACAACAGTTCGATGACGGACCGCTGATTCGGATCTAGGTCAATCGTTCAATTGTTTTAATCTTGTGATTACTCGATCCCAGAGGGATCACGAGATTTATCCGGTGGATAAAATTTTTGTAATACGAAGACGTGTATAGTTCCTAAGAAAGAGAACCTTAGCGAACCTTGAGGTTTATCCGGTGGATAGACATTTCTTTATCGCATCGGCTTTGTGTAAGCATTGGCATTTCATTGCATGAGTTGTAAGGCCTTGAGCCTAGGAATTGAGCTTACACCTAGATGCAGGTGTGAATCTTACGGTGACGATCTTAAATGGTCTTTGTAGGTATCAAGATTGGAAAGGCTGACTTGAGACTAGTTGGTGATTCTTCTATGTCGTGGTGACTCCGAGCAATACACTGATATCCTCTACTAGATGCCGTACTTTTCATGCTTGACGAGAGTGTTTCCGTAAAGTCAAATACGTGCACGTTACGAATGTTGTAGCATCTTGCCCATGGTTGGCACACACGGAACATGTCCTCCCATTCACTCTCTCCGAAACTTTGTTAGCTCCATGGAGTAGTGGTCAGAGTTTTACCCTTGTGGCATATGGCATTGAGTCATGAACATTGCATTGCATGGTTGTTGATGATTACATTTACCTGTTGTACATCATTATTCTGTTTTCGAGGATGCCTTATATTATGCTTCTAATTGATTAACATGATATATTGAGATTTATGGCATGCATGTTAAGTATGTTATTACTTGGTGCATCGTCCTGTTTTTACTTCTGCTATTTTACTGTGTTGATGATTAGGAATCTCACCCATATGTGTATATCTTCTCTGCTGGTATTGCTGTTTCTACTTAAGAAGATGGGTGCGACGACGTTTCAGTTCAGCATATACTTTGAGTCCGAAGGAGACTCCTTTTTGCTGTTTAGTTTTGGCCAGGCTGTGTCGAGTGTCAATTGTATCTTTTGGGGAGCTGTGACTCCTAATACTTAATTATACACATATTATCAGTTAGGCTTGAACCTATGTCTGTATATAGTATTGTTTCTATTTCTGTACGTAATTCTGTATGACTTCTAAAAATTCATGGTGAACCTAAGTTCATTTATTATTACTTACCTCACTAATCCCATTATATCATTGCGAAAAGAAAAAAAGAAAACCTTATTTTCCGCATTAATATTATTTTCGACCTTATAATTGTTCGGGAATGTGACACTCGAAAAAGGGTGTTACATTATTCTAATGTGACAGGCCGAACTGCTATAAGGATTGTCGACTGTCCCCACAAATCAACATGGGTGTTTTCAGCGTGCTTTGTCCTCACTCACACGCTTTCTGGGAAACTTTCCAGAAGGTCACCCATCCCACAAATGCTCCAAGTTAAGCATGCTTAACTATGGAGTTCTTATGTTCTGGGCTTCCGAAAAGAAGATGCATCTTGTTTGTATAGGTAGTACCAATCAATTCTTATAAGCCTTCCTTCAACTGTACAATCCCATACATGTACAGCCTCAGAATCCCTCTCATTCCGATGTGAATCCGGTCATTCATGTGTCTCTTTGCCTAGAAGCCTGCCAGGAGCCGCTCCTTGTCCGTGCCTCAAGCATCGGCGATCACTCCCCGCCCTCGTTAGCCTCATGCGTCACATGGCCACCAGCTTCTACCTGATCGTCCCCGAACCACATCGTACTGGGAGAGGTCAGCTCTTATACCACTAATGTGACAACTCGAATTGCTATAAGGATTGCCGACTGTCCCCACAAACCAACATGGGTCTTTTCAGCTTGCTTTGTCCTCACTCACATGCTTTCTGGGAAACTTCCTAGAAGGTCACCCATCCCACAAGTGCTCCAAGTTAAGCACGCTTAACTATGGAGTTCTTATGTTCTGGGTTTCCGAAAAGAAGATGCATCTTATTTTTATAGGTAGTACCAATCAATTCTTATAAGCCTTCCTTCAACTGTACATTCCCATACCTGCACAGCCTCAGAATCCCTCTCATTCCGATGTGAATCTGGTTCATTCATGTGTCCGTTTGCCTAGAAGCCTACCAGGAGCCGCTCCTTGTCCGTGCCTCAAACACCGACGATCATTCCCCGCCCTCGTTAGCCTTAGGTGTCACACTTAGGTGTGAGGTTCCGGTATCAACCTCTGATGGATGTTTGTTGCATATCATACCATGATGATGTTCCACTTGTCCCAATGGGAGATGCCCAAATGGGGGCGAGACGTGTTCCACCTATCCCAAAGCGGGATGTCCAATTGGGTACGAGTTATGTGATTTGATGTGATGAGTTCCACTTGTCCCAATGGGGGATGCCCAAATGGGGGCGAGATGTGTACCACCTGTCCCAAAGCAGGATGTCCAATTGGGGACATGATGAAATTGACCGACATGCATATAGGGATTAGTATCCCTCGTAGAGGTTTGATTTGAGAGAACAATTTTTGAGATGGATGTGATGTGTGACTCGGGAGACGGCTATTTGAGTGTTGTATGGTTTCTATGTGCTGCATGCTACATGTTTACACGTTATACTATTGCCCCTCTCCCATATTTGATGATATACATGTTCTTATTTCCCTCTATCGCTTTGTGTATGTGTTACCGCTCTTCACCGAGCAGACGACGAGCAGCTGGAGGGTGATGTGTAACACCTTTTTTCCGAAGGGCGTCACATATGTGGGGAAAATTAAATAATAAATATTGATCGACCGAAAAATAGGTTAATTTAAAATTGTTTCGAAAAGGTGGGGTAAATTTTTCCTCTTTATAAGATACCGTATATTTGTATATGTATATATGTTTCATAGTTTGTTTCATAAGTTCGAAAGAGACTTACTTCAGAATCCAACCCGACTAAAGTAAAAGAAATAAAAGAATACGACTCTAAACATAAAGTCATGGAGATGCAGCTCCGAAAGATAAGGTACTCGGAGACGCAGCTCTGCCAAAGAACAGACTTAACAATAAAAATAATAGTCTAAGCTGGCCACAGGGAAGAACACCACTTAGAAGGATGTTTCCCAGACTCTATGCAACTAATAAGAGACCTTTTACTTAAGAAAAGGTACTGAACGCACTAGTGGAAAGTCCACCTAGTGTTCCACTCACAATAACACACAGACGACGAAACAAGTGAAGGTTAGCAATGAGGCGAATAAGACTCCTTCCTCCATGATTCTTGCCGATGGCGATCAAGACCTATGTGAGGTACTTCATCAACCGATCCATAAAGTCAAACGTCCAAACACTCACACCATAGTGAAGTCCATATATAACCTCGTCCGTAACGTCAGATGAAATCTCGACATCATCGTCCTTTAAGGATAAAACACATATAGAGAAAACAAAACAACCGAGCAATGGAGGTAAGCTTCCCGAAAATCAGCACAACTTATGGTGAAGGAAAATGGTACGACTCACAGATATATCAGACACAACAGAGCATACGATACATCATCCACACACAGTCCATAACAACAGCATGACATATTAAATATCATCAATCAATAGTGTGCAGCTCATAACAATAACATGATAACAGATAATCCAAACATATGAGTTATGATGTCATGATGCAATCCAAACATCCATTTGTTATGACTATGGTGCAATCCAACATGCCAACGTTATGCTTATGATTTCGGTCCGTTCAATCACGGGCAACCGACATGACTTCGATCTCTACTCCAGAGCTAACATGGGACAAATAGGAAGGAGTGGTAATAGTACATGTTCATCAAATCGCCAGCCTAGCTTGGGTAAAATGCGCTTTCAAATATATTTGTTGCTAGCAATAACAGGCTTTCATGATGACACTCTAAAACCATGGATATACGGGCGTCCAATTGCAAATGTCGAAGTAGTGCACGGAATGCCACGACACATAGGAGCTACTGACTGGTCACTTGTGGAGTTTCCAACTTTGACATTGCCAAGACCACTGAAAATCGACACCCCAATATCCGCACCCGCACTAGGTGTAAGCTCAACTTCCTAGGCACTAAAGGCCTTAGACACAAAGTGTATGCAATATGGTTAACCTACAAGGCGTGTGCGTTCACGTTTATCAACCGGATAAACTTCGCTAAAATTACGGAACCCAAGCCATTGGAGGGGCTTATATGATAGATCCCAAACTTTTGGATCCAACACCTCATTGGTCTATCATTGGTTCCCAAATTTTCCTTAAGCTTTGGTCTTGGCGTATTTTCTTTCGAAGCCCTTTAATAGGCAATTTGCAACACCCTTTCCCGAGTGTCACATTCCCGAAAGTTTTTAAGGCCGAAAATATTCATTAATGCGGAAAATACGGTTTTCTTATTTTTTTTTTTTCTTTTCACAATTTTAGTAAAGGTAAATAATACTAATAAACGAACTTAGGTTTGCCATGCATTTCTCGAACATACTGTATAATAAACACAGAACAGAAACAGAAATAGAAACGTCAACATTACTATATATAGACATAGGTCTAATGTGTAACTGACATAAGAAATACAATAAGTACTACGAGTTGTAGCTCCCAAAAGGTACTACAAAACTGACGGAGTCTAGCCGACAACAAAACTAAACCACAAAAAGAAGGTCCGCCTCAGGGCTAAGAAAACTACTGGACTGAACCATCGTCACGTCCATCTGTTCAAACAACAACAGCAAGTAACAACCGAAAACATACAGATATCCCGTTCATCAACACAACAAAACAACAGTAATAAAAACGGGACGACTCACCGGGTAACAGCGTACCCAACATGCTTAAAATGGTTTTCAATATAAATCATGTTAAGCAGTCAACAACATAATATCATGCTAAACATTTAACAGCATAATATAAGGTACTCCTAAACAGTACAATGATGTATAACAGTGAATGTAAACATCAATAGCCATGCAATGCGATGCAATGTATATGACTCAATGTCAATGTCACTGGGTACTACTCTGACCCCTTACTCCATGGAGCTAACAAAACGTCGGAGAGAGTGAATGGGAGGACATGTTCCGGTTTCTGCCAGCCATGAGCAAGATGCTACAACATTCGTAACGTATCTGGCTTTACGGAAACACTCTCGACCAAACATGAAAAGTACAGCATCTAGTAGAGGATATCAGTGTATTGCACGGATTCGCCACGACACAGAAGAGCTACCAACTGGTCACATGTAAGCCCTTCCAATCCTGATACCTCCAAAAAGACCATTGAAGATCGTCACCGTAAGATTCGCACCCGCATCAAGGTGTAAGCTAAACTCCTAGGCTCAAGGCCTTACAACTATGCAAATGAAATGCCAATGCTTACACAAAGCAGATGCGATCAAGCAATGTCTATCCCCCGGATAAACCTCGAAGTCTACTAAGGTTCTCTTTCTTAGGAACTATACGCGTCTTTTGAAAAACAAAACCTTTTATCCACAGGATAAATCTCGTGATCCCTCCGGGATCGAGTCATCACAAGACTGAAACAATTGAACGACTGATCGGGGTCCGAATCACCGGTCCGTCATCGAACTACTGTTTCAAAACCCAAAACGTTTCATGTTTGTGTTTATGTCTTATGAAGTCATTGATGTACTAAGTCATCAATGGTATAGTATATGGTCTTGTTTCACCACATATTATACTTAATTATCCCTTGTCTTCAACTCTAAGTTAATTACTTAACTTAGGTTTTTAATGCGTAAACTTTACAGTTTGAGTTGAAAAACACTCTTTATAAACAAACCAATTCTCGCGAGGCGAAGGTCTATGTCGCGATGCGAGGCTGAGAAGTTATCTTTACTGTTTAGATAGTCTTTCTGCTTCGCGAGGCGAGGATTATATCGCGACGCGAAGCAGAGAAGCTGCATCTTCACTGCTTAGGCGGTTCGCGGGGCGAGAACTGCTTCGCTATGCGAGGCCGAGAAGCTGCATCTTTGCTGCTCGGGCTAGTCCACTATCTCGCAAGGCGAGGCAAGGTTAGCCTGGCGAATGCCTTGTCTTCCCTCTGTCTCGCGGGGCGAGACGGGGTTCGCTGGGCGAGTGCCCTGTTTTTCATTTTCCCTAACTCCTTCATTAATTCTTCTTTTGAAACACTTAGTTTGATTAAAAGACCTATGGCTAAAGAAAAGACATTTTCCGACTTTGGTGACACACTTTCAAGGTTAAAACTTCATTTGATCTTTGGATCAAAATCACTTTTGTTTCTCTTTGAAAACATAGGTTATGAAATCATGTTTTGTTGCATCAAAACCTTGCCAAAACAAGAACAACACATGTTCTTATATTTTCCTCTTACTAAGGCCACAAGCCTACTCCAATGAAAAATGGAGACTTTGCTTCACCAACAAAGCAAATGTAGCTCAAAAGCTCACACAATCATGATAAACCACAATACACACTACTACATCATAATCAAACATCCAAGTCCATCACACATCATGGTCTCATAATCAAACATAAAAATCCATACTTGATCCAGTGATCAAGATAGGTTTTTCAACATACATGAAAAAGATTTTCATTCAATCATCTCATTATCAACATATGCTAAAGCACACTACAACATACCAAAGCATAAACTCATCATGACAATCTTGTTCTCCAAGAGAACTAAACAAAACTTAACACATAAAAGTGAACCCAAACTAAAGGGTTTCACCCACACATAAACTTAAACAACCATCTTCACTACCACCATCTTGGTGTGATGAGGTTCATCTCCCCATACCTTTTGATGAGCAGATTCTCGGATCAAAGTCGGTTGATCGGTCTGTGAACCTCCTGATAATCGTCAACAACTACAACACCACAACAATCCAACATTAAACAACAATCAAAGCCAATCTCAACTATTCTAACAAAGAGGATTTCGGCCACCCTAGGTTAAAAAGGTTAGGTATTGATTTTGGTTTTCCATTTCATGGATCTAAAGGCATTAGGAAAACTAAGGATGAAATCAAGTGTTAAAAATCAAAAATTGATGAAAACACTATTCATCATCATCAAATAGGGTTCGGCGAAAAAGTGCTTTTTGAGCTATGAGGAGAGTTGAATCATAAGCTCTTGGGTTTAGGTAGAGATTGATGATGTGAGTTAAAAGAACTTGGTCTTATCTCAAAAGGATTTTTCTACAATTTCCTATGGACTTTCAAAGTTTTGGATCTAAGAATTTCTTTTCATAAAAATGAAGATTGATCTTGAAATAGTGAAAGATTCAAGAAGCTAAGAGATCATAGAAGTGATCTTACCTTGAAATGAAGGAAGATTGCTCAAGGAATCAAGTGATTCTAACAAGAAATCAAGGAGCTTCAAGACCAACAATGGTGTTTTTCTCTCAAGAACAACTATGGAGCTCTAAAGGGTGAGGGGCTGTGCGAAAATGAGAGAGTGAGGGGCTGAGTTCAGCCTCTTAAAAGCTCACTTAAGGGTAAAAAGGTCATTTGCCAAAAGGGTAAAATGGTAAAAGTGTAAAAGACTAAGGTTAGAGGCATTTTGGTCATTTTGCGTCCAGATATTTCCGAACGTCATGACGACTCTGGCATACTCTCCCAAGTGTCCTGGGATGATGTGATATCAAGATTATCTGTTGGCGAGTCTCGGTAAATCCATATGTGGCTCCGTTCGTCACCCGATTGAAGATTCCGCCCGAACGAAGATCAGGAAGTGATTTTTCTGAAATTTTTATGAAATTTAACAAAAACGTAGAGCATCAAATTCTAAGACTTACTATCTCGTTCACGGGTCCATCTGAGGTCTTCTGAGCAGTAAAATCATACTGTCAGTGTAAAAACGCAGACCGGACTCCGTTTGAGTTTTCGACTCAAAACTTAATCATAGCTTCCTACGATATCGTCGAGCATGACTATGGTCTCGAAAAATTTTATTTCTATTCCTAAGACCTCGAATAAAATAAAGACATTAAAATACTAAAGAAATAGAAAACGTGAAAATCGGGACGTTACACAATTGGATAGTGCCAAACTTTTGGATCCAAACACCTCATTGGACTATCCATGTTTTCCAAATGCTTAAGTGTATTATAAAGGTGGATTCTCAAATCCAATCCCTTATTATCTTTGTTCCCTTCCTGAAATGTAGTTACTTGCCAAGCAAACAACCAAAATCGTTCTTTGTTCAATTAAGTCTTATGAATCCTTTTTTATGATGTAAAATCATCTAAGGCATATATCAATACATGACATATCATTAAAGTTCATATCTTATCATTTGAGTCCAATAAGACATAATTGAAAATAACTTTGACTTTTAATCAAATGTTGACTTTTAGTGTAAAACTTTGACTTTTAGCGTAAAACCATTAAATTTCAAAATCAAGTGTAATCCTTTTGAAAAAACTATTCCAAAACACTCTGAAATCTTATTCCTCATAAGGAACTAATATAATTCATCCTCTTAGGATTATTTTAAAATATTATTTATTACGCTAATTATATTCATTTTCTTTTATTCTATCGTACTAATTATATTCATTTTTTTTTATTCTATTACTCTAGATATATCCTTTTCCTTTACTCCACTAACTCATATTAAAGTGATGAGATAACTTCTTCTAAGTTATATGAAGTAGATAAAATTTTGAAGAGTTCCAAATGTATTATTCCTTTGTCCTAACTCTAAAATCTCAATAAAGAACTCTTGTGAGCCAACAACTGTCAAGCCCCATTGGAAAAGCCATAAGCAACCTTATCAAGCTAAAGCATGGAAAATTCCACCAAACCATGCTTTCACCTTTCACTTATTGAGTTTGAAGTACATTTTTGAAAAACACTTACTTGAAGTGTATGATCACAAATCTTAGTAAGATTTGATCCTTTCAAGACTAGTTCAATTAAATCAATCTATGACTTAGTTGAATCATATGATCATAAGTATCAAAATCATTTTGAAACCCAAAATTAAGCCATAAGGCCGTGACCTACCTCATCCTTTGGGATGCTAGGTTTTTCTTGAAAACTTGATTACACTAACTCCATTTAATTACTTAATCATATGGTTACAAAGTCAAATCATTTTCTATGTGAGGAATACCCTAAAAATCGAATTGCATATCCTCACATAGGGGTTGATTTTATTCTTGAGTTTTCTTAATTTCAGTCATCCTTAGTTCCATCATTGAGTATGAAAACCACATTAGTTTTCAAAGAACAACTTCCTAACCCTAAACACTATACAATGGCCGAACCTATGCTCATGGTTTTTTATGACCATTTGTTCATCAAAACACCTCACAATTCAGTGTATCACATAATTCAATATTATGATCAATAATACTACAATCACATCCAATATACAACATCATCACAACCATATACAAAAATCAAACCAAAACCCGTATACCATATTTTTCAGCATACAAGCACCAACTTTGGACAAGCATTTGACAAACCAAATGAACTCCGATTTGGACAAACAAGTACTAAAAAGAAACCTTAGGATGTCTATTTTTTGGGTATCAAATTATTTTTCACAAAGTCATTCAAACAGTACAGTTTTATGAAATATGTATGCTGACACAAATCCAAGACAAGCAACCCTTAGCCAGTTTTGAAACAGATTTTCAAGAATCAAAACTTTACGAAGTCAAACGAAATTCGTGACCAAAATGAAGCCCAAGATGTATATTTTCAAGATCAAAAAGAATTTTCGAAATCCAATATCTAATTTAAGAGAAAAACAGCACAGAGTCAAGAAATGTCAGAAAATCCAGCAACTACATTATTACAAAATCAAATCATAAGAGAACTCCACAACAAATTGAAGCCCTTTATCAACAAATAAGACATTCAAGACCACAAATAACACATTCTCATCCACCCTAAGGTGTGACTTTGGTTCACTTCCCTATACCTTAATGAAGAAACCGAATCACCAAGGAAGAGGATCAACAAGGCTTTTTCTTGAATGAAATGGAACAAGGCTCCAAAAAGGTGATGACTTTCAAGTATGTTACCTTAAAATAAAAATGAGTCCTTTAATTAATATGAAGCTAGAAAATATTCTCTCCAACAAGTGAGAGATGTTTTCATAAAAGTTTATGAACAAGAAAAATGAAAGGGATGGAGTAGATGAACTTACTCACAAGACTTTGAAAGTGCTAGAAGAGGTTTGTGAGCATTACTTGTAGTAGGAGTGCTCAGATGGAAAAAGTTTCTACATGAAAGTTGTTCACTAGCTCGAGTAAATAAAAAATAAGTATTTACTTCAAATAAAACAAAAGAGTTGAGAGGGATTGAGAGGCAACAAGATTCGGTCTGCACATAAGCTCAAGAAAACTCCATTGATGCTCTTGGTGTTCTTGGTGTATCTCCTTGATAGAGTGCTCAAATGGAAAAATTTTGAACATGAAAGTTGTTCATATTGATGTTTACTTGAAGAATAAGTATTTACTTAAAATAAATGAGAAGGGATGATGGGTGTAGAGAGAGAGGACAGATTCGGGTTCCATGATGAAGATGAACAACTCCATTCGGGTTCCATGAAGATGAACAGCCTACATCACGTGGGATTGATTTGACACTTAGTGAGGTCAACTTGATAGCTTAAGGGGCATTCTTATGTAACATCATTGACATCTCACACACTTTAAGTCAAATGCACATCACTAAATATCACATAGGAATAACATGTAAGCTGTCAAGCTGGCCTCACTAAGTGCCAAATCAGTCCCACGATTATGCAATTTTGGTCCCCAAGTTTTAATTGTGCCAAATGGGTCACTCAGGTATCACAATTATGCAATTTTGGTCCTCCAAGTATCATGATAGTGCAATTGTTAACTCCAGTAGCCGACGTCACGTGGGACTGATTTGACACTTAGTGAGGTCAACTTGATAGCTTACGGGGCATTCTTATGTAACATCATTGACATCTCACACACTTTAAGTCAAATGCACATCACTAAATATCACATAGGAATAACATGTAAGCTGTCAAGCTGGCCTCACTAAGTGCCAAATCAGTCCCACATGTATTTCGTAGTCCATTGACGTTAAAAATTGCACAATCATGATACTTGGGGGACCAAAATTGCATAATCGTGATATCTGGGAGACCCAATTGTTGCAATTGAAATATGGGGGACCAAAGTTGCACAATCGTGATATTTGAGGGACACAATTGGCACAATTAAAACCTGAGGGACTAAAATTGCACAATCGTGATATCTGGGGGACCAAAAGTACAATTAAGCCTTTGTTTAATTAATTTTTAAGTGATGGTCAAAAGGTGCAAAAGTTGTCATAAAAAGGAATTGCCATTTTTGTGAAAAATTTAGATATTTTGATGGACCATGAAAGTGACATTTGGATGGGGGGAAATTTGAATTTTTGATGATGACTCCATGTCCCGAGCTAGAACCCCAACCCCGGGTCGAATTCCTAAAATCACGCCAATCGAGAAAATAATATTTTTGCAAGTTTGCGCTGAAATCACAGGTAAAGATTTATTGGCTTGTTAGAATTTTGATTTGGATCTTAATTCTATCACTTATGGTTCTGGGTTAGAATATCTCTCGGTCTCGGGCCCAAATCCCAAAAACACGCAAATCGGGGAAAATAACACTTTCGTCGGTTCGCGACCAAACTGCAAAAAACTTAATCTTGTTTTCCTAGGGATTAGAGTTGCTTTATGAACTCATGTTGACTCCCCAGAATGTCTCCCGATTTCGGGCGCAATTCCTGAAACCTCATAGACCCAATAGAAATAATAATATTTTTACCGATCCGCGACCAGAACACAGATAAAATTCAAACAGTGTTTTATGACTTTAATTATGGATTTCGATTTCCCTATAGAACTCTTCTAATCAATTTTCAGTTATTAATCTAATTAATGTAATTTGGGTTATCAGACAATTTATTCACAACAGATTCACTAAAAGACAGAAAAATAGCAGATCCGGATTTTCGGGGTGTTACATGATGGACTGGAGGCAGCACCCTTTTGTGACAACGGCATCGAGGACGCAGGTGTTGGGGGACATAGAGATCATCTACCATGACGATCGAGAATGGCAGGTGGACCCTGCCACGTTCCTTACCGTCTATATTGGTCCCATCAGTATACGGTTTAGGAACTGTGCTACACCCTTCGGAGACATCATCGGACCATATCCTCGAGTAGTATAGCACCTACCTTTCACAGGGATGTGGTATCCGCCGAGACCACCAGTGCGAGAGAACATGTGGGTGGAACCAACGTCTTCTCATGTCACCAGTCAACGAGTTTTATGCTACGCGGACAGAGGCGAAGGACGGTGCAGTACCTTAGGACTTACAGACGACGGAGGATCAGCGTATCTAGCTCCTCATCAGAGTATGAGCCGTTGCGGGTTTATCGGCGTACTTATGGTGAGGGACAGGGTAGCTCGGGGCATCCGCATCACTGACGGTACGATCTCGCCAGTGCGTCTGTTGTAGGAGCTGATTTGAGGATTTTTGATGTGTTTTGAGTGGGGGTGGTGAGTATTGTTAGTATGAGTGTTCCTTTACGTTTCATGTATTTTTGTTTATAGTCAGTTTTATGTACTCCGCTTGTATATATTACTACTGCAGCCCTACTGATGGGGCAGTTGATGCATGTATAAATATTTTTTTTATGTTTTATTGTTGTGTACTCTGATATGTTGCGTTCTTTAGTTTAGTTTCATTTCCGCTTTTATCCTTTTCGCTTTGCTTCATTTTGTTAATAAAGTGCGCGAATGTTTATAATGCAGTTAAGGTTAGTTAATATCTTAATTTCTTTAATAGGACAACGGATCATCTTCATTTGGTGGTATCAGAGCAGTTCGGTTCTAAACCGGACTGTAAGGTTATATGGACCTCATAGTTATTTTGATTAGAATCGAGGGTTGTGATGTTTAGGAAGTGTACTGGCATTGTTAGTTGGATCCACATCGAATGCCGACTATGCTTAGAAGTTGGGTAGAGTGTCTGACACCCGAGTTATCTTGTGTGTGATAATTGTTTCGTTCGTTCAACCACAAGCAAGGAGTGGTGGACCAGTTCGCAGTAGTCAAAGATGTCGGGGTGGAAAGCTTCAATGGAGGGCGAGACCTTACAATCGCCCAATTCAACAAACCACAAGCTTTGGAAAGGGAAGTTCAAATCAAGGACGACCAGGATTTACAACATGTTTCCAATTCGAAGAACCGCATTTGATCAGGGATTGTACTCAAGCACCAAATGCCAACAACTTTCGGTGTGGCAAGGTGGGCCACTATGCTAGCCACTGCAGGCAGGGGAATGATAGGAGGAGTCGGTCCTCGCAACAGAGTGCAAGAAATTAAGGTGCGGGAGCAGGACAACAAGTGGTGAGCCAGCAAAGTAGACCACAAACAACGGGAAGAGTGTTTGCTGTGAGAGAATCTGAAGCCTCTCGATGTCCCGACCTGATATAAGGTAAGTGCCTAGTAGCTAGGAGACTTTTATCTGTTTTATTTGATTCAGGGGCTATGCATTCCTTTATATCATTAGTGTGTATGGATCATTTGAGTTTGCATGTTTCATCCTTACCATATGAATTGACTATTTCTACACCCACAGGTGATTCCTTGGCCACCCTGTTCGTTGGCTTAAAATGCCCTTTTGTTATAGATAAAAAATCTTTTCTTGTGGACCTAGTCTGTTTGCCTATGTAGCAGATTGATGTTATCTTAGGCATGGATTGGCTTTCGGCCAACTGTGTAGTACTACACCGTTCAAATAAGACCCTCCATTTTTCCGAGCAATTTGGATCATTGCCTGCCAGTGATGGTGTGTCGGGAGGTGTATAATCAAGAGAATGCATGGTGCTGTTTTCTTTGAAAGCCAAGGAGGCTCTGAGTCTAGATGCCTTGAAGGTAGTGCGCGAGTTTCCAGATGTTTTCCCGGCTGAAGTACAAGGGTTGCCACCCAAGCGGGAGATAGAGTTCGCGATTGATCTTGTACCTGGAGCCGAACTGATTTCGATAGCACCTTATCGAATGTCTCTAATAGAGTTGGCCGAGTTTAAGAAACAACTGGACGATATGCTGAAGAAGCAGTTTATAAGGCCAAGTGTTTCGTCATGGGGAGCGCCAGTGTTGTTTGTCAAGAAGAAGGACAGTAGTTCAAGGTTGTATGTAGACTATCGACAGCTCAACAAAGTAACCATCAAGAATAAGTACCCGTTGCCAAGGATCGATGAGCTTATGGACCGGCTGAGAGGAGCAACGGCGTTTTCGAAGATCTATCTGAGATCCAGCTATCATCATATAAGAGTAAAAGAGGGTGATGTATCGAAGACGGCTTTCAGGAGTCAGTACCGACACTACGAGTATTTAGTTATGCCTTTCTATGTGACTAATGCTCCTATAGTATTCATGGACTATATGAACAGGATCTTCAGACCCTACCTGGATAAGTTTGTCTTTGTTTTCATCGATGACATACTTATCTACTCCTCAGACAAGGAAAAACATCAAGAGCATCTGAGGGTTGTACTTCAAGTTCTTAAGGACAGGCAACTCTATGCCAAGTTGTCTAAGTGTGAGTTATGGTTGGAAGAGGTACAATTCCTTGGACATATGATTAACAGAGATGGTATAGCAGTAAATCCTGCAAAGGTGGAAGATGTGGTCAAATGGGAAAGCCCTAAGATGGAAAGTGAGATCAGGAGTTTTCTTGGGCTAGCAGTATACTATAAGAGGTTCATCGAGGGATTCTCGAAGATTGCGTTACCTCGACGCGAATAACGAGAAAAGGAAAAGCGTTAAAATGGACAAAAGAGTGTGAGGCTAGTTTCCAAGAGCTGAAAAGGAGGCTAACAACATCTCTGGTACTAGTCTTACCAAAGCCATCGACACCGTTCGATGTGTTTTATGACGCATCGTATTAAGGCTTGGGTTGCGTACTCATGCAAGAGAGGAAAGTTGTAGCCTATGCTTCCAGACAACTAAGAGTGCGTGAACGGAACTACCCAACCCAGGACCTAGAGTTGGCTGCGATAGTGTTTGCATTGAAGATATGGAGACACTATCTCTATAGTACTAAATTCAGTGTGTTTAGTGACCATAAAAGTTTAAGGTATCTGTTCGACCAAAAGGAGTTGAACATGCGATAGAGAATATGGATAGAATTCATAAAGGATTATGAATTCGATCTACAGTACCACCCACGAAAGGCCAACGTAGTAGCGGATGCATTGAGTCTGAAATCTTTGCATATGTCCGCTATGATGGTAAAGGAGCTGGAACTGCCGGAACAGTTCAGAGACCTGAATCCAAATGTGGAGCTATCCAAAGATAAGATGAGTTTAGGAGTGGTCACTATCACCAGTGATTTCCTGAACTTAATCTGGAAAAAGTAAGGAGAAGATCAGTACCTAAACGAGATGAACCAGATGGTGGAAGAAGGTAGGACTTTAGAGTTTAAGAAGGGTACTGATGGGATCCTAAGGTTTGGAGAAAGGATATGTGTGCCAAAGGATAGAGAGATTAGGAAGATGATCTTGGAAGAGGCACATAAGAGCAAGCTAAGCTTTCATCCAGGGGCTACGAAGATGTACCAAGACTTGAAAAGGATGTTTTGGTGGCTAGGAATAAAGAACGAGGTAGCAAAGTATGTCCAGTCCTGTTTGGTGTGTCAAAAGGCAAAGGTTGAACACCAGAAGCCATCAGGATTATTGCAATCACTGGATGTCCCAGAATGGAAATGGGATAGCATTGAAATGGACTTTGTTTCCGGACTGCCAAGGACGCAAAAGAGGTACGATGCAATTTGGGTAATCGTTGACAGGCTTACGAAATGTGCTAATTTCTTGCCGATCAATAGAGTTATTCTCTGGAAAGATTAACCCAGATTTACATCAAGGAAGTTGTCAGGTTGCACGGAGTACCTTCGAGTATAATTTCAGATAGGGATCCAAGATTTACTTCTAGGTTTTAGCAAAGTTTGAACAGTGCTTTGGGAACTAAGCTAAGGATGAGTTCAGCTTTTCATCCGTAGACGGATTGTCAGTCTGAGAGAACGATTCAATCTTTGGAGGATCTGTTAGGGCATGTGTTTTGGAAAACATAAGAAGTTGGGACGAATTCCTTCCATTGATTGAATTCACGTACAACAATAGTTTCCACTCGAGTATTGGCATGGCACCATACGAGGCACTATATAGAACAAAGTGCAGAACACCGCTGTGTTGGTACAAAGCCGAGGAGAACCAGTTGATTGTCCCAGAGATGGTGCAGCGAACAACGGAGCAAGTACAGAAGATTCGGGAAAAGATGAAAGTTGCTTGGGATCGGCAGAAGAGCTACATTGACAAAAGGAGGAGACCTTTGTAATTCCAGGAAGGCGACCATGTTTTTATGAGTGTCACTTCAAGAACTGGAATTGGCAGGGCAATAAAATCCAGAAAGCTTACCCCTAGATTCATTGGACCATTTCAAATCTTTCGTCTCCAGTTGCCTATCAAATTGCTTTACCTCCCAATCTATCCAACATTCATGATGTCTTCCTTGTATCTCAACACAGAAAATACCATCCTGATCCATCACACGTGATAGAGCTTGAATCAATACAAATAAGAGAGAACTTAGAATATGAGGGGCTGCTTGTACGGATCGAGGACAACAGGGTGAAAGAACTTCGCGGAAAGAAAATTCCCTTAGTCAAGGTCATATGGGATGCAACAACTGGAGATGCTACCTGGGAAAGAGAGGAGTGTAACGGCCTGAACTGCTTTCAGGATTGTCGACTGTCCCCACAAACCAACACGGGTCTTTTCAGCGTGCTTTGTTCTCACTCACACGCTTTCTGGAATACTTCCCAGAAGGTCACCCATCCCATAATTACTCCAAGTCAAGCACGCTTAACTATGAAGTTCTTATGTTCTGGGCTCCCGAAAAGAAGATGCATCTTGTTTGTAAAGGTAATACCAATCAATTCTTATAAGCCTTCCTTCAACTAGACAGTCCCATACCTGCACAGCCTCAGGATCCCTCTCATTCCGATGTGAATTCAGTTCATTCATGTGTCCTTTTGCCTAGAAGCCTGCCAGGAGCCGCTCCTTGTCAGTGCCTCAAGCACCGACGATCACTCCCCGCCCTCGTCAGCCTCAGGCGTCACATGCCCACCAGCTTCCGTCTGGTTCGTCCCCGAACAACATCGTACTAGGAGAGGTCCGCTCTGATACCATTTGTAACGGTCCGAACAGCTTTCAGGATTGTCGACTGTCCCCACAAATCAACATGGGTCTTTTCAGCGTGCTTTGTCCTCACTCACACGCTTTCTGGAAAACTTCCCAGAAGGTCACCCATCCCATAATTACTCCAAGTCAAGCTCGCTTAACTATGAAGTTCTTATATTATGTTTTGGGCTCCCGAAAAGACGATGTATCTTGTTTGTATAGGTAGTACCAATCAATTCTTATAAGCCTTCCTTCAACTATACAGTCTCATACCTGCACAACCTCAGGATCCCTCTCATTCCGATGTGAATTCGGTTCATTCATGTGTCCCTTTGCCTAGAAGACTGTCAGGAGCCGCTCCTTGTCCGTGCCTCAAGTACCGGCGATCACTCCCCGCCCTCTTCAGCCTCAGGCGTCACAAGGAGGACATGTAATAACAGTACCCGAGTCTATTCTGAAGGTACGTCGAATTTCGAGAACAAAATTCTTTTTATGGGAGGTAGTAATGTAACACCCCATTTTCTTGTTTAAGGTGTGAGACATTAATTAAGCATGTTTAAGGACTTAGTTATGTTCCTTATGTGTTGAGGAAGTGATGGTCCAAATTTAAGACGATTTGATCTTAGAACGAGCTCAAAAAGTGCAAAAACATGGAAGAACAGGTCTAGAACACAAAGCGGCGCTAATCGAGCGATTAATTAATTAATTAATTGAGGGTCGAGCTTGAGTACAATAGGCCTTTAGGGATAGCCTTAAAATAGTTACAGAAAATTTTTCCGGCAGTATGTTAAGCGGGGAAAATGCTAAAGAAAACACCCGGGCATGACAACAGGAAAACACGTGGCAACACGTGTGAGTGACACGCATCACAATGGCACACATGTCATGATGCATGGAGGATGATGGCACCTAGCTAAGCCTAAATGCATGGAGAATGATGGCACCTAGCTAAGCCTAAACAGGACATCTAATATAATACTAACCTTGATTAATGACACCTAACCACCTAATATAACCTACATTAATATAATATGCATAATCTAAATAAAATAACAAAAATAAGGTCCATTTTCTTCATTTGGTGTGCTAGCCAGAGAAGAGAAAGTGACAGAATTCACTTGGGCAGCCATTGTGGTTGCACTTTGGAGCTTCGGTTGGAGTGGTTCCGGTCATCAGAATTTTAAACCGATTGCATATTCAAGTTGGTAGCTTGGATCCCTACGCAGTGGTACCGTTGCATGTGAGTATCGTCAAGGTAAGTCGGTGTCGACATTGTCGACATTGTTGACATTTACCTTGTGTTAGTCATTCAGTTCCATTTCTTCCTCATTCTCCTTTCTAATATCGTTTTCGGTACATTTTAGAGCTTTACGTGTTTTTCCGCCCGATCGTTTGAGCAAGGAATCAAGTGAAGCTTCAAGGTCGTTTCTGAACTGTGAAGTCAGCGGCTGTTTGGGTATGAACTTGTATTTAATTTTATGGGTTACTATTGAAGTAAGGCTGAAATTTGGTTGAGGATTTGGAATGTTTGCATGCTTAGATAAAGAGAAATGAATATTTAAAGTTGCATGTGGAGAACTCGGATTTCTCACTACTGCAGAACGCACTTTCTACAACGGTTGGTTTTGACATTCTACTACGGTTGGACTACTGTAGTACAAAGATGCGTTGTAGAACGTCTGTATTTTCCACTATGGTTATGTCTACAAACCGTAGTGGAAAGTGACATTCTGGACAAAGAAGTCTTCCAGAAAGTGACTTTCTACTACGTTTGTGCCTTCCAACCATAGTAGAAAGTGGCTTTCTGGATGAAGAAAGACATCCAGAAAGTGACTTTCTACTATGGTTGTGACCATAACCGTTGTAGAAAGACTTTCTACTACGGGTGAGTCTCACAACCGTAGTAGAAAGTTACTTTCTATTATGGGTGTGGTCACAGCCGTAGTAAAAAGTGTTTTTTTTTTTTAATAATCTCTTCTGTTTTCCTTTCCTCCCTTTTGTTTTTTCATTCAGTTTTATAAAACCAGCCAGATCCAATTCAACAGCAATAACAGATATACTAAACCAAGTTGAATAAACAAATCAACAAAGTGTGTAAAGACATATATATATATATATATATATATATATATATATATATATATATATATATATATATATATATATGTGATCAAAAGACTGAGGCATGCAAAAGCATCACAATGAAACTATTCATCCCGACTGGGTTGGCACCAATAGCCTCATCCATCATTTGCAGCACACCTAAAATTTATTATATATATATATATATATATGCTTAATTGAACAAGTGTTAACTGAGATATTTAATTAATTTCTATAGTACTCAATCAATACAAACATGGCAACAAAGTGTCAAAACTAAATAAATCTAATTAAGGTATATATATGATTCCTACAAAACCTATTTGAATGTCAAACTAATTAAATACATCTAAGCTATATCTTGTTATGATCTTTACAATAGTCAATAAAGAAGCTTGCCCATTTTTTCTTGATGTCTTGAATTTCATCATTTGATAGCGGAGCCGGATTGTTGAAAGTCTACAAGTTCACATAACATACGAAAAATTAAACATTGTGCTCACCAAGTAATAAAACAAACATAATTTAACTAACTCTTGTACTTAAAAATTCTATTAATAATTACCTCCGCCCATTGAGAAGTAATATTTGCGGAGACAATAGTGAACATATGTCTCATGACATAATATCCACACTCCTAGCCGCCGCTTTGTCGATGAGACTACAAATGATAAAGAGTAAATTAATATAAGGTTATATAACTACTATTATATATATAACCTCTAATTGAATTTCGGATTAATTACTTACACGTGGGCAAATCCATTGAGGCTTTTTACTCTTGACCCTACTTTTACCTTCCAAGCTATTACATGCTTGCATAGCTCTGTGATAAACAAACATTGACACATCAAATATTAATACATATAGATAAACAAATGTAATATTACAAATTAATAGTGAATGAAGCTTGCTTACATATCAACTACTTCCTTAAGAGCTGTAGGTGTGGTATGGTGCAATGAACACAAGAAGGCGACTTCATTCCGGCGAGGCCAAAGAATCGCTAACTGCTAATGCTCCTTGTCAAGGAATGGGGCTAGATAACACTCTTTTTGGTGGTTACGAATCGTTTGCATGATGTATGTCTTCACTCCCGCATTCATAACCTATCCCAGAATCCTGGTAGGGTCCAAGTATCCATACAAGTGGCTAGTGTCATTTGAGACACTTAGGTGATGCATACCCCTATAAGATGTTGAAATAAATTAATGTTAGTTATAAAAGATTGTTTAATTATAAAACTGATTTACGAATAAAAGTACTTATGTGCACCATAATTGTAGAATGGTAACGCAAAGCCCATTTAATCCCTCGCTGTCATCATGCTCCAAAGGCAGAAATAAATCTTCAGAAGTATATTTCATCGCCACTCCAGCCAATTGTAATAACGGAGCAATTTGAGGTGGACCAGCTTTCTCAACATCCTACACAACAATAAAACATTAGTAAACATCAGTTAATTTATTCCAATTGAAAGATATAAAACATTATGAATTAATACCTTTGATGCATGTGCATCATCCTCATCCTCATGTAGCTGACGAAGATCTTCGTCGAGTGTGTTTGGGATAGCTGGAAAAAATAGATTATGCTGATAATGGATTATATGTATAATCGATTATTGTGATAGTCAATTATAATCAGAATTTGTTTTTATTTGGGTATGTTTGCTGAAAAGCGATTTTAAGATAATCTATTTCGTTTGGGTGGTGAAAAAAAATCACTTCTATATAGTAAATTACGAAAAAAGGGTATGAAGTTATTTGTATAATTTAATAATATTTGTTTGTAAGATAGTTTTGTAGGGGTAAATAGGAAAGAGAGTTTTGAGAATGAAAAATAATCAATCACAACAATCTTAAGCTAAAACAAATTAGATGACATAAAACAACTTTTTTTCCCAAAAAAGCTTTTTTATAAATTTAAGCTATTTGCCAAACATGATAGATTATGTATGAAATCACTTTTTAGCCAAAAAAAATAGCTGAAATGGGAAAATTCAATCTTTCCAAAACATGCTCGTCCTCCCCATCTATATCATCCTCATGCTCCTCAGCTAACACATGTGCATCATCACAGCTCCCTTTTGTGCTCACATTTGCAAAAGGTTGGATACCTGGAGTCTATTGGGAAAAACCCATAGATGACATATGTTGTCTAAACTCCACCACCATCCAAGGATAAACCTCCCGTCTAACATTCGCCATAATTTGCGGAAGAACCTCCCCTCTAACATCCGCAATAACGTGCGGAAGGACCTCCCGTCTGACCTCCTCTCGGATGGCATTGCGATCGTCGCGTGATCGTACTTCGTGGTACGTCCGAACGCCTACAAACCCTCCAACACCAAGGACACGACCAGGTTGGTCTTCCTTCCCAAGGGCGGTAGCCAAGATATCTCGACGCGAGCTACTAGGAACAAATGATCTATGGGAGCTCTGTTCAACCAGGGACTCCTACAACATATAATTCACAAAATGTGTAAGATGGTAAGTTTAACAATTCATCACCATGCCATATCCATCTTGTATAACTCTTGCAAATCCCATCACAAATAAGATGTTTCTGTATTTTCTCAACTTCACATTTCCTCATATTCAAACAATGGAAACAAGGACAACAAAACGTTCCATTACTATCAGGAAGATTTCTTTGAAAAAATTCTAGAAACTCTTCCACTCTCTTTAAATACTCATCACTTATGCGTCTACTATTCATCCAACTACGATCCATAACTACAACAACAACTTCACTTAGTCCGAGATCTTCAACTCCTTCTCATCACAAGGTATGGCCCTATCCCATTCGAGAAGAAACTTTTTCAACACTCAGTTAACAATTAGTCCTTAACTCTCATGCCCATACTTAACGAAATTTCGGCAGCATTTCCTATCGGTCTTCGACGTACACGAGTTGAACGCGGTGATAGCCACCGCGATAAAGTATGCACATGGAGAACGAAAGGAAACGCATCAGACCGAACTTTCATCAAGTATAAATATGAGAATTAAGGAATAACTAATAACTAAATGAAGAAAAAGTTTTTCCCCAAACTGTCCAACTTGGACAATTTAAGATTCAATACAATGAGTGGTACCTTAAAAAAGTACACATGCTCATTAATATTGAATCTCAAACGGTAAACTAAGGCTATGCTAATTCAATTAACACTAAAAACGGAAAACATTATGAGTTTTTAACGAAAAACACGAACAAAAGCAGAAAGGGTTGTACCTTGCTGAAAAATGAAAAAAAAATGAGAAGCAGCAAGCAGCAAGGGGTAGCTAGCAACAAGAACAATTCAATCCAACTAAAAAAATAAATAGAACACAAGAAGCAAAATCAAAAGCAAAATCAATAGCAAAATCAATAACAAAATCAGTGTATAATACTTTCCATTTAATACACTATACAAAATCAACAATTAAGAAAGTAGCAACCATTGAAGCAATGAAGAAGCAAAGAAGAAAGAATCAACTAACAAAGAAGAAAGAAGCAAAGTTGCTTACCAGCGTGGTGGGGATTACCAGCGTCCTAAGAGAATGCAGAATTCGAAAAACACAAAGGGTAAAATCAAATTAACCCAAACCTAGAAATCTAACCAAAGCCCAAAACCAAACCCAAATAATGATGGCTTACCTGTGAAGCGGTCTTCGGAGGTTTGTGCAAAGAGGTTCTATGAAACAGTGAGAAGAGTGAGACTCGCGATGAAGAGTTGAATCTGTTCAACCTAGAAGCAGCAGAATGGCTTGCAGTGAATAGTTGAATACGGTGGTGGTGGTGGTGCTGGTGGTTGTGACACCCACTACCCCACATAAAATAAAATATAAATAAAATCATATATGTCTTTAAAAAATATAATAATTTAAATAAAAACATTTCCTCAAGGGTAATGCGCATCACATCATCTATAACTCAAACGTAGGAATCTGAAATAATCAAAATTCTTTAAAAACAAACTGCGAAAAACATAAATAATAAACATAACCCAAATCCCGATGTCACATATCAGAGCTGGTATACATATACCGATAATACATCGGAATAAACTAAACAACTGAACGTAAATCCTAACTACTATTACTAAGAGAGATCTCCACGGGATCACTCCTCGTCAGCATGCTCACCTTCCTCTGCACATGCAACATCATATGCACAAGAACAACAAAAGATAGGGATGAGAAATACGATCATAAATATATATAAACGGAATGGAATAGTAATTAAGATGACATACAACATACATCAATCAACACATGTATAATCAATATATATATATATATATGTATATATATATATATATATATATATATATATATATATATATATATCAAAGATGCATGTCAATGTGAATGCAACATCACTACTCCGTATGCATGTGGCCAACAACTCTAACTCTGGAAAAAAGATTAGGAGTACATGTCCGGTTATCAACGTGGATGATATGCCATACCATGGGCCATCCCCGAACACTCTCACCAATCCTGATAACGTATAGTGGCTAGTCAGGGTACTCAAGCTTATTCATTAGGTCATCCGATAATAGGTAGCTAGCCCATGTCACCTGGAGCTTCCATACCCAATGTACCCGCAAGGCCGGGTTAACACCTATCGTGGCCTCCACTATCGCGATTCATCGTTTGCTTTCCACCCAACATATCAACTTCAACGTATGATGCGTGCAATGTTCATCAATATGCAAACACATGCCAACCGTCCATCACCATAATCAATCACATTGATTATTAACTATGATCATCCACGATGGTCATCAACAATCATCACTAATAATAACTTCTCGTTACTATTATCAACAGCAACTTTATTATTTCATGACGTTCTTCTCTAACTTATTCTATTTTAAACCATGGGGTTACATCCTAGTGTTAAGTAAGATCAAAGATCAAGTATTCTTAAGCTCCTAAGGGTAACTTAAAGTCCTTAGATCGTAACAAGCCTACATAACACTATCCATCAAGCATAAGGGGTCAAAACTGCTTCTGTCACGTGAGAATCGATTTCCAATCTCTGGAATCGATTTCTCAAGTCTTCAAATCGATTTCCAATCTCTGGAAATCGATTTCAACATGTTCAAATCGATTTCCCCAATCGATTTTGAACAAGAAAAATCAATTCTAGAAATCGATTTCTACAAGGCCAAATCGATTTCCACACCTTGGAAATCGATTCTTGGTCGATTCAAATCGATTTCCATGTGCTGGAAATCGATTTCTGGGGGTCAGATCATGCAGCAGCGGGTTTTCTCCGCTATCAGACCAGTCTACGTTCTTTAATTGACATATCATTCGAGCATAAGTTATTTATCACAAATTTGATTAATCCAACACTCATAAATCATAACCTAAAGGTTCTAAAACTAATCCTTGGTCATCAATCTCACATTGCCAATTTATTTTCTCCCTATAACTATGTTCTGATAGCATAAGGTTAATAAAACACCATATCATGGCATAAACAACATGTTCATCATCATCAATTCATCAACAATCATATAAATCATGAAATCATAGTTATAAACATGTTATAACATCAAATTATTCATCAATCAATACTCATATAGCCAGAAAACAACATAACAACATTCATAGGCATACGCAGGCATACATAGGGGTCATGGGTTAACCCCTTCATCTTAACCTATCCCAAAACCCACATATTCATGACCAATTTTCTCCCCCCATACCTGGTATGACAATTCATAGCCTAAGGGAAAGAGAACAGAGCCAAGTTCTGCTACGGTTCCTTCTTACGGGTTCAGCACTTGATCACGATCGTAACACTAGAAGACAGAGTCGATCTTTAAGTTAAGGATTGAAAGGGGAAACAAATCTAGGATTAGAAGCTCACCTTGGTTTCTAACTTAGGAGATTAACTCTAGCAGCAGGGATAGACTAGCCAAACAACGGCGTGTTCTTGACGAAGAACACCAAAGCAGGATTCGTCCTTTTGGGTTTTCTAGAGCAAGAGATCAGTGAGCTCCTAGGGATGAGAAGAGGCAAAATGCAACACCCTTTCCCGAGTGTCACATTCCCGAATGTTTATAAGGCCGAAAATATTTCTTAATGCGGAAAATATGGTTTTCTTTTTTTTTTTTTCTTTTCACAAGATGCAATGGGATTTAGCAAAGGTAAATAATACTAATAACGAACTTAGGTTCGCCATACATTTCTAGAACAATATGCATAATAAATACAGGGACATAAACAGAAAAAGGAATAATACTATATACAGACATAAGTCTAATGTATAACTGATACAATAAGTACTAGGAGTCGTAGCTCCCAAAAGGTACTACAAAAACTAACATAGCCTGGCCGACAACAAAACTAAACCACAAAAAGAGTCCTCCTCCGGCTCAAAGGAACTACTGGACTGAACCATCATCACGTCCATCTGTTCAAACAGCAATAGCAAGTACCAACAGAAAACATACAGATATGGGTGAGATTCCCGTTCATCAACACAGCAAAACAACAATAGTAAAAACGGGACGACTCACCGGGTAACAGCATACCCAACATGCTTACAAGAATTCTCAATGTCAAACATATTAAGCAGTTGACAGCATAATATCATGTTAAGCAGTTAACAGCATAAAATAAGGTATTCTTAAACAGTACAACGATGTATAACAGAAAATGTAAACATCAATAGCCATGCAATGCAATGCAATGTATATGACTCAATGTCAATGTCACTAGGTACTACTCTGAACCGTACTCCATGGAGCTAACAAAACATTCGGAGAGAGTGAATGGGAGGACATGTTCCGTGCGCGCCAGCCTTGGGCAAGATGCTACAACATTCGTAACATGCACGTTTCTGGCTTTTACGGAAACACTCTCGACCAAACATGAAAAGTACGGCATCTAGTAGAGGATATCAGTGTATTGCACGGATTCGCCACGACACAGAAGAGCTACCAACTGGTCACATGTCAGCCCTTCCAACCCTGATACCTCCAAAGAGACCATTGAAGATCGTCACCGTAAGATTCGCACCCGCATCAAGATGTAAGCTCAACTCCTAGGCTCAAGGCCTTACGACTATGCAAATGAAATGCCAATGCTTACACAAAGCAGATGCGATCAAGCAATGTCTATCCCCCGGATAAACCTCGAAGTCTACTAAGGTTCTCTTCCTTAGGAACTATACGTGTCTTTTTGAAAACAAAACCTTTATCCACCGGATAAATCTCGTGATCCCTCCGGGATCGAGTCATCACAAGATTGAAACAATTGAACGACTGATCGGGGTCCGAATCACCGGTCCGTCATCGAACTACTGTTTCAAAACCCAAAACGTTTCGTGTTTGTGTTTATGTCTTATGAAGTCATTGATGTATTAATCATCAATGGTATAGCATGTGGTCTTGTTCCACTACATACCATACTTAATTATCCCTTGTTTTCAACTCTAAGTCAATTACTTAACTTAGGTTTTTAAAACGTAAAACTTTACAATTTGAGTTGAAAAACACTCTTCATAAACAAACCATTTCTCGCGAGGCGAAGGTCTATGTCGCGACGCGAGGCTAAGAAGTTATCTTTACTGCTTGGAAAGTCCTTCTGCTTTGCGAGGCGAGGATTGTATCGCGACGCGAGGCAGAGAAGTGATCTTTTCTATTCAGACAGTCTTTCTGCTCCACGAAGCGAGGATTGTATCGCGACGCGAGGCAGAGAAGCTCAATCTTCACTATTTAGGCGGTTCGCGGGGCGAGAACTGCTTCGCTACGCGAGGCCGAGAAGTTGCATCTTTGCTGCTTAGGCGGTTCACGAGGCGAGACGACTTCGCGACGCGAGGCCGAGAAATTTCATCTTTGTTGCTCGGGCTAGTCCACTGTCTCGCGAGGCGAGGCAATGTTCGCCTGGTGAATGCCTTATCTTCCCTCTGTCTCACGAGGCAAGACGGGGTTCGCTGGGCGAGTGCCCTCTTTTTCATTTTTCCTAACTCCTTCATTAATTCCTCTTTTGAAACACTTAGTTTGATTAAAAGATCTATGGCTAAAGAAAAGACATTTTCCCACTTTGGTGACACACTTTAAAAGTTAAAAACTTCACTTAATCTTTGGATCAAAATCACTTTTGTTTCTCTTTGAAAACATAGGTTAGGAAATCATGTTTTTGTTGTATCAAAACTTTGCCAAAACAAGAACAACACATGTTCTTATATTTTCCTCTTGCTAAAGCCACAAGCCTACTCCAAAGAAAAATGGAGACTTTGCTTCACCAACAAAGCACATGTAGCTCAAAAGCTCATACAATTATGATAAACCACAATACACATTACTACAACATAATCAAACATCCAAGTCCATCACACATCATGGTCTCATAATCAAACCATAAAAGTCCATACTTGATCTAGTGATCAAAGTAGGTTTTTCAACATACATGGAAATGATTTTCATTCAATCATATAATCATCAACATATGCTAAAGCACACTACAACATACTCAAGCATAAACTCATCATGACAATCTTGTTCTCCAAGAGAACTTAACAAAACTTAACACATAAAAGTGAACCCAAACTAAAGGGTTTCACCCACACATAAATTTAAACAACCATTCTCACTACCACCATCTTGGTGTGATGAGGTTCTTCTCCCCATACCTGTTGATGAGCAGATTCCCGGATCAAAGTCGGTTGATCGGTTTGTGAACCTCCTGATAATCGTCAACAACTACAACAACACAACAACCAACATTAAACAACAATCAAAACCAATCTCAACTATCCTAACAAAGAGGATTTCGGCCACCCTAGGTTAAAAGGTTAGGAATTGGTTTTGGTTTTCCATTTCATGGATTCAAAGGCATTAGGAAAGCTAAGGATGAAATCAAGTGTTAAAAATCAAAAATTGATGAAAACACTATTCATCATCATCCAAAAAGGTTCGGCCAAAAATGCTTTTTGAGCTATGATGAGAGTTGAATCATAAGCTCTTGGGTTTAGGTAGAGATTGATGATGTGAGTTCAAAGAACTTGGTCTTACCCCAAAAGGATTTTTCTACAATTTCCTATGGATTTTCAAAGTTTTGGATCTAAGAAATTATTTTCATGAAAATGAAGATTGATCTTGAAATAAAGAAAGATTCAAGAAGCTAAGAGATCATAGAAGTGATCTTACCTTGAAATGAAGAAAGATTGCTCAAGGAATCAAGTGATTCCAACAAGAACTCAAGCTTTTTAAGGTGAAAATGGAGTTTTCTCTCCAGAACAACTATGGAGCTTCTAAGGATGAGGGGCTGTGCGAAAATGATGAAGTGAGGGGCTGAGTTCAGCCTCTTAAAAGTTCACTTAAGGGTAAAAAGGTCATTTGCCAAAAGGGTATAATGGTAAAAGTGTAAAAGACTAAGGTTAGGGGCATTTTGGTCATTTTGCGTCCAGATATTTCCGAACGTCATGACGACTCTGGCATACTCTCCCAAGTGTCCTGGGATGATGTGATATCAAGATTATTTGTTGGCGAGTCCCGGTAAATCCATATGTGGCTCCGTTCGTCACCCAATTGAGGATTCCGCCCGAACGAAGGTCAGGAAGTGATTTTTCTGAAATTTTTACAAAATTTAACCAAAACGTAGATAATCGAATTCTAAGACTTATTATCTCGTTCACGGGTCCATCTGAAGTCTTCTGAGCAGTAAAATCATACTGTCAGTGTAAAAACGCAGACCGGACTCCGTTTGAGTTTTCGACTCAAAACTTAATCGTAGCTTCCTACGATATCGTCGAGCATGACTATGGTCTCGGAATATTTTATTTCTATTCCTAAGACCTCGAATAAAATAAAGACATTAAAATACTAAAGAATTAGAAAGCGTGAAAATCGGGGCATTACATTCCTACCCATCTTAAAAGAATTTCGTCCTCGAAATTATACGTACCTCTTAAAACAAACTCGGATACTGTTGTTGCATGTCCTCTTCTCTTTCCCAGGTAGCATCACCTGTAGTCTCGTTCCAGATAACTTTGACCAACGCTATCTCCTTCCCTCGCAGTTTCTTTATCCTCCTATCCTCGATCTTAACCGGCAATGTCTCATAGGTTAGGTTATCCTTTAGCTGTACTGAATCAGACTCTATGACATGATTAGGATCAGGAATATACTTTCGCAATTGCGAAACATGAAAAACATTATGAAGGTTGGATAGAAAAGGCAGTAAAGCTATTTGGTAAGCTACTGGACCTATCCGACGAAGAATTTGGTAAGGTCCAATGAATTTTGGAGTGAGTTTTCTGGACTTCAGGACCCTGCCCACCCCAGTCATCGGAGTGACTCTCAAAAACACATGATCCCCTTCCTCGAACTCAAGTGGCCTACGTCTTTTATCCGCATAACTCTTCTGTCGGCTCTGAGTCGTCCTCATCTTTTCTTGAATCAGTTTCACCTTCTCGGTTGTTTGTTGCACTAGTTCAGGCCCTAATGAAGCACTTTCTCCATCTTGGTACTAACACAAAGGTGTTCTGCAACGTCGTCCATATAAAGCTTCGTAGGGTGCCATCCCTATACTCGAATGATAACTGTTGTTGTAGGTAAACTCTATCAACGGTAGGAAATTCTCCCAACTTCCGGCATGTTCCAACACACACGCCCTTAACAGATCCTCTAAAGACTGAATCGTCCTTTCCGATTGTCCATCAGTTTGAGGATGGTAAGCCGAACTTAATCGTAACTTCGTTCCTAAAGCTTCATGTAAACTTTGCCAAAAACGCGAAGTAAATCGCGGGTCTCTATCCGATATGATACTTAAAGGTACTCCATGCAGTCTCACAATCTCACTGATATAAATCTGAGTAAGCTTTTCCATAGAATACTTGAGATTAATCGGTAGAAAATGAGCTGATTTCGTAAGCCTATCAATTATAACCCAAATGGAATCGTATCCTTTAGGTGTCCTTGGCAAACACGTCACGAAATCCATTGCTATGTCGTCCCATTTCCACTCTGGGATATCCAATGGAAGTAACATTCCAGCTGGCCTCTGATGTTCAACCTTTGCTTTCTGACACACTAAGCAAGATGCCACATAATCGGCTACATCTCTTTTCATGCCTTGCCACCAAAACAACCGCTTCAGGTCTTGGTACATCTTGGTTGACCCTGGATGCATACTTAACTTGCTTCTATGAGCTTCGTCCAGAATTAACCTCCTTATCTCTGGGTTGTTTAGCACACAAACCCGTTCTCCTCGTCTTAGGATTCCATCTGTTCCTTCTTTGTATTCCGACGTCATTCCTCTCTTTAGGTTCCTTTGCTCTTGTTCCTTTGCTCTTTCTCCAGATACTGGTCGTATACTTGTTTCTCCCGGATCTGATCCATCAGATCACAAGATACCGTAACCATACCTACACATAGTCTTCCTGGCATACTAACCACAGACAGATGCATATCTCTGAACTGTTCCAACAGCTCGTGTTCCTTAACCATCATGGCAGACACATGTAACACTTTTCTACTCAGGGCATCCGCTACCACATTAGCTTTTCCCGGATGATACTGTAACTGGAAATCATAGTCCTTCAAAAATTCCAGCCACCGTCTTTGTCTCATGTTGAGCTCTTTCTGATCGAACAAATACTTCATACTCTTATGGTCACTGAAGACATTGAACGTCGAACCATACAAGTAATGCCTCCAAATCTTCAATGCAAAGACTACCGCTGCTAACTCCAGATCATGAGTTGGGTAATTCTTCTCGTGCACATTTAACTGTCTCGAGGCATACGCTACCACCTTCCGATTCTGCATCAGAACACAGCCTAAACCTTGGTATGAAGCATCACAGTACACTTCAAAAGATTCGCTTGGATCTGGCAATATCAACACTGGTGATGTAGTTAGCCTCTTCTTCAACTCCTGAAAACTTTGCTCACAGGCTTCAGTCCATTCAAACACTTTGTCCTTCCTCGTCAATTGGGTAAGAGGTCCTACAATCTTAGAAAATCCCTCAATGAACCTCCGATAATACCCAGCCAAACCCACAAAACTGCGTATCTCAGTCACTGTGGTTGGTCTTTCCCACTCAAGAACTGCTTCGACTTTCGACGGATCTACAGCAATTCCTTCCTTTGAAATTACATGACCCAAAAACTGCACTTCGTCGAGCCAAAACTCACACTTGGATAGTTTTGCATACAACTGTTTCTCCTTCAGAACTTGAAGAACCACACTAAGATGTTCAGCATGCTCTTCCTGGTCTTGCGAATAGATAAGTATGTCATCTATGAAGACAACGACAAACTGATCTAGGTATGGACGAAAGATCCTATTCATATAGTCCATGAATATAGCTGGAGCATTCGTCACACCAAACGGCATCACAAGATACTCATAGTGCCCATAGCGTGTCCGAAACGCTGTCTTTGGTATATCTTCTGCCTTCACACGAATCTGGTGATAACCCGATCGCAAATCAATCTTGGAGAAAGCAGCCGCTCCTCTCAACTGATCCATCAAGTCATCTATCCTCGGAAGTGGATACTTGTTCTTAATAGTAACTTTATTCAACTGGCGATAATCCACACATAAACGAGATGTTCCATCTTTCTTTTTCACCAACAGCACAGGTGCTCCCCACGGCGACACACTGGGTCTAACAAACTGTTTCCCCAATAAGTCTACCAACTGTTCCTTCAAGGTTTCCAACTCAGCAGGTGCCATACGATACAGTGCCATAGACACTGGTCCTGTTCCTAGCACAAGATCGATTGCAAACTCGATGTCCCGAACTGGCGGTAAACCTGGTTTGTCTTCAGGAAAGACTTCCGGAAACTCATTCACGACAGGTATGCGCTCTAAGACTAGCTCGCTCTTGACCTCCAAAGAAGATAGTAACATGTATCCTTGAGCTCCTTCTCTCAAAGAAGCATTTACTTGGTTGGCAGTCAAAAATCCAGAATTCTCACAACCAGGAAAAACTAAGGTTTTATTTGCACAATCTAACATGATATGATTAGAAGATAACCAATCCATTCCTAAGATTACATCCATTTGCGAAAGAGGCAAACAGATCAAATCAATCAAAAATGTTCTACCTTTAACAAAAATAGAACAGTTCAAACAAACTTTAGCAGTTATAACAGGCTTTGCAGTAGGCGTAGAAATTACCAAATCAAAAGGTAAAGAAGACACAGGTAATCCCAACAGATTCACACAGTCATAAGCAATAAAGGAATGCGTTGCACCTGAATCAAACAGTACAGTTAAGGTTTTACCTCCCATGACACACTGACCTTGGATCAAGTCTTTATTTTGAGAAGCTTCAGCACCTCCCATAGTGTAGACTCTGCCCTTCATCTTAGGCCTTTCAGCTTGGACATTGTTGACAGAATGTTCCAATTTCGGTTGCATGCATTCACGTGAGATATGTCCCGGCTTCCCACACTTGAAGCAGATAATCCCTTTGATCGAACAATCTCTGGTGATGTGATTGCTCTTTCCACACTTCATGCACTTGGTTGGGGCGTTTCCAGACTGAGTGAAACTCCCACTGCTTCCTCCAATAGAACGTTGTTGTCGATCTTGTTGCTTTGCATAGGGCTTCCATCGAGATTTGTTGTCTCGACCACCGCTTCCTCTCTGAAACTTGCTTGATCCAGAACTCAGTACCCGCTTGTCCTTGGGCTCCAAACTCTCGATCAAACGACACTTCTCCATTAGCCTTGGAAAAACAGAAATTTCCAATGGAACTACAGCTCTCTTCAAGTCGATCCTTAGACCTCCTTCGAATTTTCTGCACTTCCACTCCTCTCTTGGGTTGTCCAGAAAGTAATTTGAGAACTTTGCTAGACTTTCAAACTTGGCCCCGTATTCAGCTACGGTCATTCCCCCTTGTCTCAGCTGGAGGAACTCCATCTCTTTCTCGTGTCTTGCGCTCGCAGGAAAATACTTCTCCAGGAATTTTCCCTTAAAAGCATTCCAATCCACAGCTTGTTGATCGTGAATCAGCATCTGACGGGCTCCTTCCCACCAGTATTCAGCATCCTCCACCAGCATATAGGTTGCATAGACAACCTTGTCATTCTCAGTACATCTCATCGCTCCAAATATTTTCTCCAGCGTTTGGATCCAGCGTTCAGCCAACTCAGGATTGAATTCACCTTTGAATTGAGGTGGATTCCGACGAAGAAATTCGTCCAGTCCTCTACCTCCGGCAGCTCTTTCGTCACGTTGAACCATAGCAGCAGCCATGTCCCGTATGGCGTTCACAGCAGCAGTCAGGTTTTGAGCAGCCATTGCTACCTTCAAAACCAGAACTGTCAAACTCAAGAACCACAACTAAAGCAAACAACAGAGAAACACACAGAGAACACAACACAAACAAGACAGACCATAACCTACAACCCCAAAAAGACTCGGCCAGCTCTGATACCAAATAATGCAACACCCTTTCCCGAGTGTCACATTCCCGAACGTTTATAAGGCCGAAAATATTTCTTAATGCGGAAAATACGGTTTTCTTTTTTTTTCTTTTCACAAGATGCAATGGGATTTAGCAAAGGTAAATAATACTAATAACGAACTTAGGTTCGCCATACATTTCTAGAACAATATGCATAATAAATACAGGGACATAAACAGAAAAAGGAATAATACTATATACAAACATAAGTCTAATGTATAACTGATACAATAAGTACTAGGAGTCGTAGCTCCCAAAAGGTACTACAAAAACTAACATAGCCTGGCCGGCAACAAAACTAAACCACAAAAAGAGTCCTCCTCCGGCTCAAAGGAATTACTAGACTGAACCATCATCACGTCCATCTGTTCAAACAGCAACAGCAAGTACCAACAGAAAACTTACAGATATGGGTGAGATTCCCGTTCATCAACACAGCAAAACAGCAATAGTAAAAACGGGACGACTCACCGGGTAACAGCGTACCCAACATGCTTACAAGAATTCTCAATGTCAAACATATTAAGCAGTTGACAGCATAATATCATGTTAAGCAGTTAACATCATAAAATAAGGTATTCTTAAACAGTACAACGATGTATAACAGAAAATGTAAACATCAATAGCCATGCAATGCAATGCAATGTATATGACTCAATGTCAATGTCATTAGGTACTACTCTGACCCCTACTCCATGGAGCTAACAAAACATTCGGAGAGAGTTAATGGGAGGACATGTTCCGTGCGCGCCAGCCTTGGGCAAGATGCTACAACATTCGTAACGTGCACGTTTCTGGCTTTTACGGAAACACTCACGACCAAACATGAAAAGTACGGCATCCAGTAGAGGATATCAGTGTATTGCACGGATTCGCCACGACACAGAAGAGCTACCAACTGGTCACATGTCAGCCCTTCCAACCCTGATACCTCCAAAAAGACCATTGAAGATTGTCACCGTAAGATTTGCACCCGCATCAAGGTGTAAGCTCAACTCCTAGGCTCAAGGCCTTACGACTATGCAAATGAAATGCCAATGCTTACACAAAGCAGATGCGATCAAGCAATGTCTATCCCCCGGATAAACCTCGAAGTCTACTAAGGTTCTCTTCCTTAGGAACTATACGTGTCTTTTTGAAAACAAAACCTTTATCCACCGGATAAATCTCGTGATCCCTCCGGGATCGAGTCATCACAAGACTGAAACAATTGAACGACTGATCGGGGTCCGAATCACCGGTCCGTCATCGAACTACTGTTTCAAAACCCAAAACATTTCATGTTTGTGTTTATGTCTTATGAAGTCATTGATGTATTAATCATCAATGGTATAGCATGTGGTCTTGTTCCACTACATACCATACTTAATTATCCCTTGTTTTCAACTCTAAGTCAATTACTTAACTTAGGTTTTTAAAACGTAAAACTTTACAATTTGAGTTGAAAAACACTCTTCATAAACAAACCATTTCTCGCGAGGCGAAGGTCTATGTCGCGACGCGAGGCTGAGAAGTTATCTTTACTGCTTGGAAAGTCCTTCTGCTTTGCAAGGCGAGGATTGTATTGCGACGCGAGGCAGAGAAGTGATCTTTTCTATTCAGACAGTCTTCCTGCTCCGCGAAGCGAGGATTGTATCGCGACGCGAGGCAGAGAAGCTCAATCTTCACTATTTAGGCGGTTCGCGGGGCGAGAACTGCTTCGCTACGCGAGGCCGAGAAGTTGCATCTTTGCTGCTTAGGCAGTTCGCGAGGCGAGACGACTTCGCGACGCGAGGCCGAGAAATTTCATCTTTGTTGCTCGGGCTAGTCCACTGTCTCGCGAGGCGAGGCAATGTTCGCCTGGCGAATGCCTTATCTTCCCTCTGTCTCGCGAGGCGAGACGGGGTTCGCTAGGCGAGTGCCCTCTTTTTCATTTTTACTAACTCCTTCATTAATTCCTCTTTTGACACACTTAGTTTGATTAAAAGATCTATGGCTAAAGAAAAGACATTTTCCCACTTTGGTGACACATTTTAAAAGTTAAAAACTTCACTTAATCTTTGGATCAAAATCACTTTTGTTTCTCTTTGAAAACATAGGTTAGGAAATCATGTTTTTGTTGCATCAAAACTTTGCCAAAACAAGAACAACACATGTTCTTATATTTTCCTCTTGCTAAAGCCACAAGCCTACTCCAAAGAAAAATGGAGACTTTGCTTCACCAACAAAGCACATGTAGCTCAAAAGCTCATACAATTATGATAAACCACAATACACATTACTACAACATAATCAAACATCCAAGTCCATCACACATCATGGTCTCATAATCAAACCATAAAAGTCCATACTTGATCTAGTGATCAAATTAGGTTTTTCAACATACATGGAAATGATTTTCATTCAATCATATAATCATCAACATATGCTAAAGCACACTACAACATACTCAAGCATAAACTCATCATGACAATCTTGTTCTCCAAGAGAACTTAACAAAACTTAACACATAAAAGTGAACCCAAACTAAAGGGTTTCACCCACACATAAATTTAAACAACCATTCTCACTACCACCATCTTGGTGTGATGAGGTTCTTCTCCCCATACCTGTTGATGAGCAGATTCCCGGATCAAAGTCGGTTGATCGGTTTGTGAACCTCCTGATAATCGTCAACAACTACAACAACACAACAACCAACATTAAACAACAATCAAAACCAATCTCAACTATCCTAACAAAGAGGATTTCGGCCACCCTAGGTTAAAAGGTTAGGAATTGGTTTTGGTTTTCCATTTCATGGATTCAAAGGCATTAGGAAAGCTAAGGATGAAATCAAGTGTTAAAAATCAAAAATTGATGAAAACACTATTCATCATCATCCAAAAAGGTTCGGCCAAAAATGCTTTTTGAGCTATGATGAGAGTTGAATCATAAGCTCTTGGGTTTAGGTAGAGATTGATGATGTGAGTTCAAAGAACTTGGTCTTACCCCAAAAGGATTTTTCTACAATTTCCTATGGATTTTCAAAGTTTTGGATCTAAGAAATTATTTTCATGAAAATGAAGATTGATCTTGAAATAAAGAAAGATTCAAGAAGCTAAGAGATCATAGAAGTGATCTTACCTTGAAATGAAGAAAGATTGCTCAAGGAATCAAGTGATTCCAACAAGAACTCAAGCTTTTTAAGGTGAAAATGGAGTTTTCTCTCCAGAACAACTATGGAGCTTCTAAGGATGAGGGGCTGTGCGAAAATGATGAAGTGAGGGGCTGAGTTCAGCCTCTTAAAAGTTCACTTAAGGGTAAAAAGGTCATTTGCCAAAAGGGTATAATGGTAAAAGTGTAAAAGACTAAGGTTAGGGGCATTTTGGTCATTTTGCGTCCAGATATTTCCGAACGTCATGACGACTCTGCCATACTCTCCCAAGTGTCCTGGGATGATGTGATATCAAGATTATTTGTTGGCGAGTCCCGATAAATCCATATGTGGCTCCGTTCGTCACCCGATTGAGGATTCCGCCCGAACGAAGGTCAGGAAGTGATTTTTCTGAAATTTTTACAAAATTTAACCAAAACGTAGATAATCGAATTCTAAGACTTATTGTCTCGTTCACGGGTCCATCTGAGGTCTTCTGAGCAGTAAAATCATACTGTCAGTGTAAAAACGCAGACCGGACTCCGTTTGAGTTTTCGACTCAAAACTTAATCGTAGCTTCCTACGATATCGTTGAGCATGACTATGGTCTCGGAATATTTTATTTCTATTCCTAAGACCTCGAATAAAATAAAGATATTAAAATACTAAAGAATTAGAAAGCGTGAAAATCGGGGCGTTACACAAAAAGTGAGTACAGTAGGGTGTGGATACTAGGTTTAGGTCATACGCTATGTATATATAACTGTTAGGGACGTTTTAGGACGAATGGGCCGTACACTGCATAGCCTGGTAACCCGAACACGTACACAAGCTCTGACACGCATGGGAATCGATTCCACGACCATGGAAATCGATTTTCCATTGGCCAAATCGATTTTCTTATCGAGAAAATCGATTTTGCCCTTTAAACAATCGATTTCCACTTTCTGGAAATCGATTTCTTCACCTGGAAATTGATTTCCCAAATCGATTTCCCTTTCAGAAAACGTGTTTTTGGCCTCGACCTCTGAATAAGACTTGTAGATAATTCTCTAAGCTTTCCAACGCATTCAAGATCACCTCGATCAGATGTCTAGAACTCAAGATATGGCCAAAACCGTGAAACAGGTTATTTAGACTCGGATGGATCGATTATTCTAAAAGCTGAACTATTACAACTATGAACTTATGCACCAAAAACAAGCAAAAACAACATATGCAAACATCTATAAGCAATTATTAACACATATATACATAGAAGTGAAAAAGCAGGGTGTTATAATTCCACCCCCTTATAAAAATTTCGTCCTCGAAATTTCTACTCACCTTGAGTAAACAGATGCGGGTATGACTCCTTCATCTTGCTCTCCAACTACCATGTAGCACTTTCTTCTGTAGCTCCAGTCCAAATGACCTTGACCAAGGGAATTTCCTTCCCTCTCAGCTGCTTGACCCTTCGATCTTCAACCCGAAGTGGTAACACCTCAAAGGTCAAGTTATCCTTTAGTGGTATAACATCAGGTACTATCACATGGCTTGGATCATGAACGTACTTCCGAAGTTGAGACACATGAAACACATAATGAAGGTTTGACAAGAACGGGGGTAAGGCTATCTGGTAGGCGACTTCACCGACTCTTTTTAGAATTTGGTAAGGGCCAATGAATCTAAGAGTAAGTTTCCTCGCTTTCATTACTCTACCAACCCCAGTTGTTGGAGTAACTCACAAGAACACATGATCCCCCTCCTGGAATTCGAGAGTTTTTCTTCTCTTATCATGGTAACTCTTTTGCCTACTCTGTGCCACTCTCATCTTATCTTGTATCATCCTCACTTTCTCTGTAGTCTCTTGTATTACCTCAGGTCCTAACACAACATTCTCTCCAGGCTGATTCCAACACAAAGGTGTCCTACACCTCCTCCCATACAAAGCCTCATAAGGTGCCATCCCAATACTGGAATGGAAGCTATTGTCGTAGGTAAACTCTATAAGGGGTAAAAACTTATCCCAACTACCAGAATGCTCTAGCACACACGCCCTCAAAAAGTCCTCTAAGGATTGGATTGTTCTCTCAGACAGACCATCGGTCTGTGGGTGGTAAGTTGAACTCAATCTGATCTTAGTTCCTAAGGCCTCATGCAAACTATTCCAAAATCTAAAGGTAAATCTAGGATATCTGTCTGAAACTATGCTAGAGGGTACACCATGCCATCTAACTATTTCTCTGATATACAACCCAGTCAACTTCTCTAATGGATATTCCATGTTCATAGGAATGAAATGGGCAGATTTGGTTAACCTATCCACAACAACCCATATGGCATCACAACCAGCTGGAGTCCTAGGGAGTCCAGACACAAAATCCATAGAGATATTATCCCACTTCCACTCAGGGATACTCAAAGGTTGCAACTTACCTGAAGGTTTCTGGTGCTCTATCTTAGCCTTCTGACACACTAAGCAAGCATACACAAACTCAACCACATCCTTTTTCATCCTAGGCCACCAAAACATCCGTTTCATATCCTGATACACCTTTGTGGCTCCTGGGTGAACACTCAAACCACTCATATGTCCCTCCTCAAGGATCAACTTCCTAAGCTCTGGAACATCAGGTATACAAACCCTATTCTGGAACCTCAAAATTCTATCAGTCTCTTCCTTAAAACTGAGATTTCTACCTTGAGCAATCAACTCTCTCTGGTCTAAAAGGTATACATGTATCTTTTGCCCTTCTCTAATCTGATCCATCAAACTGTTAGTGATTTTCAACATTCCTAGCCTAATGCTCTTAAAGGTAACTTCCCAAGCTAAACTCAAATCTCTAAACTCCTCTATCAAAACCATCTCTCTAACCATCAAGGCTGAAATATGTAAGGTTTTTTTACTCAAAGCATCAGCCACTACATTGGCTTTACCTGGGTGGTAACTCAACTCAAACTCATAATCCTTAAGAAATTCCATCCACCTACGCTGTCTCATATTCAGCTCCTTTTGGTCAAACAGGTATTTCAAACTCTTATGATCACTAAAGACCTCAAATCTAGCTCCATAGAGGTAATGCCTCCAAATTTTTAAGGCAAACACTACAGCTCCTAACTCCAAGTCATGAGTAGGGTAGTTCTTCTCATGGGTCTTAAGCTGTCTAGAAGCATAAGCTACTACCTGACCATTCTGCATCAACACACCACCTAAACCTTGCTTCGAAGCATCACAGTACACTACAAAAGGTTCACTAGGATTGGGCAAACACTAGCACAGGTGCAGATGTCAACCTATTCTTCAACTCCTGAAAACTTTCCTCACACTTGGAGTCCCACACGAAGATATGACCTTTCTTAGTAAGGCGAGTCATAGGCAATGCTATCTTAGAGAATCCTTCTATAAACCTCCTATAGTACCTGGCCAAACCCAAGAAACTTCTAACCTCGATCACTGACTTAGGTGCTTCCCAATGGAGCACGGTTTCTACCTTAGCTAGGTCCACTGCTATCCCTCCTTTAGAGATGATATGTCCTAAGAAACTCACCTCTTCTAACCAAAACTCACACTTGGACAACTTGGCATACAACTGTTTTTCCTTAAGGGTTTCCAAGACTATCCTCAAGAGTTCCTCATGTTCTTCCTTAGTCTTAGAGTATACTAGGATATCATCTATGAAGACAACTACAAACCTATCCAAGTATGGATGGAAGATCTTGTTCATGTAGTCCATGAACACAGCAGGGGCATTAGTCACACCAAAAGGCATAACTCGATACTCATAATGGCATAGCGTGTTCTGAACGCAGTCTTTGGAATGTCCTCAGACTTGACCCAAATTTGGTCATAGCTTGATCTCAAATCTATCTTAGAAAGCACACAAGCTCCTATCAGTTGGTCCATAAGGTCATCTATCCTAGGAAGAGGATACCTATTCTTAATAGTCACCTTGTTGAGCTATCGGTAATCGACACACAACCTCATGTTGCCATCTTTTTTCTTCACCAACAACACTGGCGCTCCCCACGGATACACACTAGGCCTAACAAACTGCTTCTAGAGCAATTCCTCTAACTGTTTCTTCAACTCAGCTAGCTCTAGAGGGGACATCCTGTATGGTGCTATGGATATAGGTCCTGTACCTGGCACTAAGTCTATGCTAAACTCAACCACTCTCTCAGGTGGCAAACTATAAATATCCTCGGGAAAAACTTCTGGGAACTCTCTCACAACTGGCACATCCTTAATCTCATCCTTTCTCTCTACTTCCAGGGAAGATAAGATCATGTATACTTGGGCTTCTTCTCTAATAGAAGCCTTGACTTGGTTGGCAGTCAGAAAACTCAGATCCTTAGGATCGACAACAGTTCCAAAAACAACAGTTTTATCAAAGCAATTTAAAAGGATATGATTGGCAGATAACCAGTCCATACCAAGAATAACATCAAGTTGTTTAAGAGGTAAGCATATCAGATCAACTATGAAATTTCTATCATCAATGACAATGGAACAACCTTTACAAATATGTGAGGTAACAACAAGCTTATTGGTAGGGGTAGCAACAACTAGATCATATTCAAGTTGGGCAACAGGTAATCTAAGGTACTCAACACAATCATGTGATATAAAGGAATGCGATGCACCCGAATCAAACAACACTATTAAAGGAGTCCCTTTAATGAGGCACTTACCTTGAATCAGGTCTTCAGATTCTGAGGCTTCAGCTCCACTGAGAGTGAAGACTCTTCCACTTGTCCTCAGTCGATTGGCTTGAGAACTCTTGCTGGCACTCTGTGGCTCCGTCTTTGCTCCACTACAATCCTTACTGATATGACCAGGCTTCCCACACTTGAAGCAGATGATGTCTGTCTCCTTGCAGTCACGATTAAAGTGCTCCTTACCACACTTGCCACACCTGATGGGCCTAGAAGAGGCAAATCCTCCGCCACTGGCTGATCCCGATGTATACTGCGGTTTCTTGCCGGCGTACTTGAATCGACGACCAACTGGTGCCAACTGTTGTTTTCTTATGTCTTGTTGGGTCGTCCTCTTGCTACCTTGGGGACCAGAACTCTTGAACTGAGAAACTCTGGACTTGTAGTCTTCCTCAAAGATTCTGCACTTGTTCACCAAGGTGGGGAAAACACGGATCTCCTGGTAGCTGATGGCTTGCTTAATCTCTGGACGCAAACCATTCTCGAACTTCACACACTTGGAGCGATCATCATTACAATACTGGAAGAGTGGATAGGAACGTGACAGCTCCTCAAACTTAGCGGCATAATCCCCAACAGACATGTTTCCCTAAGTCAAAGCCAGAAACTCCATCTCTTTCTTGTAGCGTATATCAGCAGGGAAATACTTACCCAAGAATCTCTCCTTGAAGGCATCCCAAGTAACAACGGTGCCTTCAGCTTCTAAACGTTGGCGGCAATTCTCCCACCAATGTTTAGCTTCTTCTACCAACATAAAGGTAGCAAAGGTCACCTTCTGAGCATCGGTGCATGCCATGGCCCGAAAGATCTTCTCAAGCTCTCGGATCCATGTCTGAGCACCTACAGGGTCATAAGCTCCCTTGAAGGATGGCAGATTATTCCTCTGGAACTTATCCAAACCCTAAAATTCAGCAGGTCCACCTTCGTTGTGATTCTTATTCTGCCCTATGGCATTAGCTAATGCTTCCAGGGCATCAGCAATCGCACGATCATTTCTACCCGCCATAACTTCCTGCATCATTCAAGCAACTACTCAATATCGGAAGTCAAGCAAAACAAAACTAAACACTTAATACTCTATACCATCGTCATAGACAATCATATAAGAGTACACAGAAGAGAACACAACAGACACATACCCCGGCCTGTAGGACAGACCGGCTATGATACCACTAAATGTGACACCCACTACCCCGCATAAAATAAAATATAAATAAAATCATACATGTCTTTAAAAAATATAATAATTAAAATAAAAACATTTCCTCAAGGGTAATGCGCATCATATCATCTATAACTCAAACGTAGGAATCTGAAATAATCAAAATCCTTTAAAAACAAACTGCGGAAAACATAAATAATAAACATAACCCAAATCCCGATGTCACATATCAGAGCTGGTATACATATACCGATAATACATCGGAATAAACTAAACAACTGAACGTAAATCCTAACTACTATTACTAAAAAAGATCTCCACGGGATCACTCCTCGTCAGCATGCTCACCCTCCTCTGCACATACAACATCATATGCACAAGAACAACAAAAGATAGGGGTGAGAAATACGATAATAAATATATGTAAACGGAATGGAATAGTAATTAAGATGACATACAACATACATCAATCAACACATGTAATATATATATATATATATATATATATATATATATATATATATATATATATCAAAGATCCATGTCAATGCGAATGCAACATCACTACTCCGTATGCATGTGACCAACAACTCTAACTCTGGAAAAACGATAAGGAGTACATGTCCGGTTATCAACGTGGATGATATACCAGACCATGGACCATCCTCGAACACTCTCACCAATCCTGATAACGTATAGTGGCTAGTCAGGGTACTCAAGCTTATTCATTAGGTAACTCCGACAATAGGTAGCTAGCCCATGTCACCTGGAGCTTCCATACCCAATGTATCCGCAAGGCCGGGTTAACACCCATCGTGGCCTCCACTATCGCGATTCATCGTTTGCTTTCCACCCAACATATCACCTTCAACGTATGATGCGTGCAATGTTCATCAATATGCAAACACATGCCAACCGTCCATCACCATAATCAATCACATTGATTATTAACTATGATCATCCACGATGGCCATCAACAATCATCACTAATAATAACTTCTCGTTACTATTATCAACAGCAACTTTGTTATCATCTTTATTATTTCATGACGTTCTTCTCTAACTCATTCTATTTTAAACCATGGGGTTACATCCTAGTGTTAAGTAAGATCAAAGATCAAGTATTCTTAAGCTCCTAAGGGTAACTTAAAGTCCTTAGATCATAACAAGCCTACATAACACTATCCATCAAGCATAAGGGGTCAAAACTGCTTCTGTCACGTGAGAATCGATTTCCAATCACTGGAAATCGATTTCAACATGTTCAAATCGATTTTCCCAATCGATTTTGAACAAGGAAAATCGATTCTAGAAATCGATTTCTACAAGGCCAAATCGATTTCCACACCTTGGAAATCGATTCTTGGTCGATTCAAATCGATTTCCATGTGCTGGAAATCGATTTCTGGGCGTCAGATCATGCAGTAGCGGGTTTTCTCCGCTATCGAACCAGTCTACGTTCTTTAATTGACATATCATTCAAGCCTAAGTTATTTATCACCAATTTGATTAATCCAACACTCATAAATCATAACCTAAAGGTTCTCCAACTAATCCTTGGTCATCAATCTCACATTGCCAATTTATTTTCTCCCTATAACTATGTTCTGATAGCATAAGGTTAATAAAACACCATATCATGGCATAAACAACATGTTCATCATCATCAATTCATCAACAATCATATAAATCATGAAATCATAGTTATAAACATGTTATAACATCAAATTATTCATCAATCAATACTCATATAGCCAGAAAACAACATAACAACATTCATAGGCATACGCAGGCATACATAGGGGTCATGGGTTAACCCCTTCATCTTAACCTATCCCAAAACCCACATATTCATGACCAATTTTCTCCCCTCATACCTGGTATGACGATTCACAGCCTAAGGGAAAGAGAACAGAGCCAAGTTCTGCTACGGTTCCTTCTTACGGGTTCAGCACTTGATCACGATCACAACACTAGAAGGCAGAGTCGATCTTTAAGTTAAGGATTGAAATGGAAAACAAATCTAGGATTAGAAGCTCACCTTGGTTTCTAACTTAGTAGATTAACTCTAGCAGCAGGGATAGACTAGCCAAACAACGGCGTGTTCTTAACGAAGAACACCAAAGCAGGATTCGTCCTTTTGGGTTTTCTAGAGCAAGAGATCATTGAGCTCCTAGGGATGAGAAGAGGCAAAAAGTGAGTACAGTAGGGTGTGGATACTAGGTTTAGGTCATACGCTATGTATATATAACTGTTAGGGACGTTTTAGGACGAATGGGCCGTACACAGCATAGCCCGGTAACCCAAACGCGTACACAAGCTCTGACACGCATGGGAATCGATTCCACGACCATGGAAATCGATTTTCCATTGGCCAAATCGATTTTCTTATCAAGAAAATCGACTTTGCCCTTTAAACAATCTATTTCCACTTTCTACAAATCGATTTCTTCACCTGGAAATCGATTTCCCTTTCAGAAAACGTGTTTTTGGCCTCGACCTCTGAATAAGACTTGTAGATAATTCTCTAAGCTTTCCAACGCATCCAAGATCACCTCGGTCGGATGTCTAGAACTCAAGATATGGCCAAAACCGTGAAACAGGTTATTTAGACTCGGATGGATCGATTATTCTAAAGGCTGAACTATTACAACTATGAACTTATGCACCAAAAACAAGCAAAAACAACATATGCAAACATATATAAGCAAGTATTAACACATATATACATAGAAGTGAAAAAGCAGGGTGTTATAGTGGTGCCAAACGGAGGGAAAGGGTTTAAGATGAAAGGCGTGAGAGAGCATAGAGTAACGTTATAATGCGCATCAGGAAGAGATTTGTTTAGGTTATTTCAAAATTAGACTTTATACTACAGTTCTAAATGCAATCATAGTAGCAAGCTCTTTCAACTACGATTGCATTTAGAACTGTGGTAGAAAATAAACTTTCTACTACGGTTCTACCATAGCGGAAAGTGAGTGCGGGCAGGAAAAACAACTTTCTACTACGGTTAGACATGGAACCGTAGTAGAAAGTCTTTAATTAAATGCAATTTATTACAAAATTGCCACCGCGCTATTTTATACTACGGGTTTAAAACAACCGTTGTAAATTCCTGACATGGAATGCATATTATGCACTAGTGTCTAGAAAATGTTGGGTAAAACAGTCCCAGTGCGTGATTTTTCCTGAATTATTTGCTTTGAATGTTGACATGGGACTAACTGCACTTTGTTCGTCCATGAGCTGGGTACCTCCAGTTAAAGTTTCAAAATTTTCCAAGATCATTTGACCATTCGTTCATAACTTTTACTAACTACAGTCCTGGAATTACTTAACAGCTTGATGTCTGTGTGTTCATGGAGTTATAACCTTTTATACAAAACTTCTGTTTAAAAACTAGGCGCATATCTAAAAAGTAGACATCTAGGGCTTGAATTTAGACATATCATTTGCATGATTTGGTTAAGATTTGCTACCTTAAAATTTGTTCAAAGTTGTGGTATGGGTGCTAACAGCCAATAAATTTTTTGATTGATGTTGGTTTGGTATGGGTGCTTACGCCCTTGTTGGTCGTAGTTTATTTAGACTTGGAGGAGCAGGATATTGACGAGTTGGAGCTTTCTCGGGATTTGAGTACGTGCACTGCGACCTTCACACCATCCGAAGACCTCGCCAGGTGGGGAGAAAGAACTGTTGTCGTCGAGAAGGCAAGCGTAGTGTAAAATGTATACATGTGTAGGGGAACTGTAAACCCTACTAAAGGTTGAGCCCGTGGTAAAGTACCTAAACCCTAGACTAGACGATACCCTAAGCTAGACGATGTTGTTATTGAGGTTGATTTGATGTGCATGCCTATTTGCCTATGTGACTATCTGTGTATCTGTCTATGTGATGATGTATAGCATGCCTGTTGCTATGATGATGTTATTGTTTTATGATTGGTTGGATTATTGAGGAGAGTATGGTGAGGTTGATGTGTTGTGTGAGTTGATACTATCGTGGTTCTGGATGTGGAGTTGTGGCTCATGTTCGCGAGGCGTCGTGATGATGTTGATATTGATGTGGATGCAATGCATCATGTTTGTGGTCGAGTGCTTAGGTGTGAGGTTCCGGTATCAACCTGTGATGGATTTTGTTGCATATCATAGCATGATGATGTTCCACCTATCCTAATGGGGGATGCCCAAATGGGGGCGAGACGTGTTCCACCTGTCCTAAAGCAGGATATCCAATTGAGGACGAGATATGTGATGTGATGTGATGAGTTCCACCTGTCCCATTGGGGGATGCCCAAATGGGGGCGAGATATGTACCACCTGTCCCAAAGCGGGATGTCCAATTGGGGATGATATGAAATGATGTGATGTTATATTTGTCCCGACAGGGATGTCCAATTGGAGACATGATGAAATCGGCCAACATGCATATAGGGATTAGTATCCCTTGTAGAGTTTTGATCTAAGAGAACAATCTTTGAGATGGATGTGACATGTGACTCGAGAGACGGCTGTTTGAGTGTTTTTTGTTTTCTATGTGATGCATGCTACATGTTTACATGCTATACTATTGCCCCTCTCCCATATTTGATGATATACATGTTTTTATCTCCCTCTATCGCTTTCTGTGTATGTGTTACCGCTCTTCACCGAGGAGACGACGTCGAGCAGCTGGAGGGTGATGGGCTGGAGGCAGCACCCTTTTGTGACGGCGGCACCGAGGACGCAGGTGTTGGGGGACATAGAGATCATCTACCATGATGATCAAGGATAGTAGGTGGACCTTGCCACGTTCCTTACCGTCTATACTGGTCCCATCAGTATACGGTTTAGGAACTGTGCTACACCCTTCGGAGACATCATTGGACCATATCGAGTAGGGCAGCACCTACCCTTCAACGGGATGTGGTATCCGTCAAGACCACTAGTGTGGGAGAACATGTGGGTGTAACCAGCGTCTTCTCATGTCGCCAGTCGACGAGGTTTTGTGCTACGCGAACTGATAAACCTCAATTTTGTGCATTTTATAGGGGTATTTGGGTTGAATTTCGATGCATTTCATGATAAATATTATTGTATTTCACCCCTTTTACTTAAGTTTTGACAGAATTGACGTTTGAAGACAGTTTGATGAACTTATGAAGATTAATGAAGGTTTTTGAGCTAAAATAGAGAAGAATATTGAAGTTCTGAGGTTAGCACGACCGTGACATGCGTGAACACGCTCGTGCAAGCCCCCCAAGTCATCTATCCAAACAAAGCCTTACAAAAATGTTTAAAACTGACCTCTGAAGAAGAGCACGGTCGTGCCATGCGTGAGCACACCCGTGCCAAAGTGAAGCAAGGCCTGACTCAGATAAGTAAGGGCTGATTGAAGCGGCCATAGTCGTGCTGAATGAAGAGCATGCCCGTGCTAATGCCCGTGCGCTAGAGTGTTGTTTTACGCAGTAGGTACGCCCATGCAGAATTGAGCATGGCCTGACATAATAAAGAGCATGACGGTGCTGACTGAAGGGCACACCCGTGCTGACTGCGCAGAAGACCTAGGGCCCAGATCTCATATTTTCTAATGAATAGACGCCTTCTGTGCCATTCCTAGGCATGCTTTGATAATCTCATCTCTTATTATTTGAGTACTATACTCTTTGTAATAGATTTATAGTTTTATAGCTTTGGTTAGTTTTGATTTCTAGAGTACGATTTGCACCTGGAGGTTAAGTTGGAGACACTTCTTCTTCTAAATCTTTAGGATGCGTTTTCCGTTGTTGAACTTCGCTTTATCTGTTATTATGGGTGGCTAAATTCAGCAATAGAGTTGTGGTGGATCTTGTATTAGTAGAAACCCATTTTTGCTGTGTCTTAGCTTTAATTCGAATTCTATTTGGTTTCAAAGTTGCGATTTGAATAGTATTATTCTGTTGTTCTTCATCCTACACTAGGATAGCGCACCCTTTGTATGCTCTTAATCAATTGATTGATATTTTCGCTATCAAGCCCAATTACATTGGTAGATCAATAGGATAACCGGGGTTTAATTTCTAGATTTGAGAAAACTTGATTTACTCCTTTCAATCATTCAAACTCTTTGCTCTTTATGTTTTCTAATCATTTAAACTCTCTACCTGACAACCATTGGGTTCATATGGGGAAAAGAATATTAGTTGCCTAACAAACAATTAATAGTTTTCGTAAAGGGATTGATATTCGAAAAGCTAATGCCAAATTGAATAGAACTAAGATTTAGGAGTATTGAAAGTACAAGTGAAACCACGACTCTAGGCTCTTTTACTCTTGATTTCTCTTTCATCATCTTTTGCTACTGCTTACTTTATATTATTATTATTATTATTATTAGTACTTGATTAATCTGAATAGCACAAGTATTTATCTACTTCAGTATTTACTTTATCACTATTGTATCACAATTAATCTCATGGGTACGATATCTGGATTTCTGTCCTATATTACTTCTATGACAGGGTACACTACTCTTAAGGGTGTTTTGAACGCAACAGGTTTTTGGCGCCGTTATCGGGGATTAGTTTGTGATTTTTGTGATTTTTGTGATATTGGAAGAAAGAAATTCTAGTTAATTTAGACAAAAAAAAATATTTGTTATTTTATTTTATCTGTGTGCTAACAGCTTGCTTGTAGTTGATCTCATTTTACAGAATCATGGGTGAGAGGATAACTCTTGGAGATTATTTCACTATCATTGACTGTGGTCTGTGGGTGCAGAAGCCAGCAAGCAACCCTTGTATTAGTTATGGGAGTAACTGTTGGATATTTTATTTTATTTTAAAATAATTTATCTTGAAAGTTAAAAGGTTTTAAATTTTTTTATTATTATTATCATTTAACTTCATGTTATTGTTTTGATGGTTTTGATTATCTTTGAATGTTTTTTATTGGTTTTAACTATTTGGTCCGTTTGCTTTTAAATTCTAACCTCTGTGAAACAATTTAATTGCCTTAAATTGTTGATCTTGAATGTGCATTCTCTTTTGTTTTCAAAGTGCATATTGCTCACTATTAAAAGCTGATAAAGGTGTGACAAAAAGATGGATCTTTATCATCTCAATGTTTTGGCCGTGAGTGAGAAAAGCTTTTATATATATTGATTTGCTCACAATGGAAGGGTGAATAAAGCTGATGGAGCTGAGGCACAAAAATGTCGTCGAAAGTTTAAAAGATTTACGTGTTTTGTAAAAGAAATTTCTTCTCTTTTCTTTTTTATTGTGTAAGAATTGATATCGTTGTTGCTATTCTGAGGATCCAGAATAATATTATTATTTTGGAAGAGTCTGTTAAATCCTGGGGGATATTCGCATTATTATAACTATTGTGACGAAATAATTCTTAAGAATAGTGTGATTCCACACGTCTCAGACTATAAACAATTTTGTCTTCTTCATCATTCTCTCTATTTATTTTATTTATGTCATTTTATATATTATTTTTATAACAATCTTAAGGATTATTTCCTATGGAAAAAACACTGCAACTTATAAAAATAAATAAATAAATATTTTATTATTTCTTGCCAAGTTTGATTAGTGGGTGGACACAGGTTCTACAACCTGGTAGAAGGAAGCCTGGAAAACATATCTTTTATTTTATTAACTTTTCTTGCAATATGGTTCTTATTCAAATATACTATGGTTTGGTGTTTTGAATGTGCTAATTGAATTTTTTTCTCTAAGCACGGTTTCGATTGCGTTATTTGAACATTTTTAGTTTTGAAATTGATTTCAATAGGTTAGTTTTTCTAAAGGTTAAATCTAAATATGTAGATGAGTTTTCATGATTACAATTTTCAGAGTTTTACTGTTATACTCTTGGTATAATTTTTAGTATTTTGTTCGCAATGGTGCATATTGACTTTCTGTTTTATGAGAATTACTCGCAGATACTAAAAGGTTGTCAAACTTACGGAGGAAAAGAAGTCATTGAATGTCAAGGTCACCAATATATTGTTGGGCTCAGTGATTCTCAATAATTATGTTGGATCAAGAGGCAAGGTTGACATGCAAAAGTTTTTTGGTTGTATTGGTCTCTATTGCCTTCCTAGCTTTTGGTGACTAGATATGGAATTTGTTTTGGTATTGCACTTAAATAGATAAAGGGTGCATAAGTAATATGAACTATTTTGTTGAGAAGATGCATGATATGCTTAATCTGCATGGGACAAATTACTTGTCTTGACTATTATTATTTTTCAACTTGAATACTTTGGCTAGACTTTTTCTATAATTTTGGTCGGGAAATTTATGAAATTCATGAAGAGAGGTGATCTCGGTTCTTTTTATTTTATATTTGGGGTGCTTGTTGGATTAAATATGTTGGTAATTTTTAAAATACTAAAATGTGTTAAGTATCTAATGAATGTGAACTTTTTGAAGAATGATATTTGGAAAATGGCTTTGATGCACAATATAAGGACAAGTAATATATATTATGTGGTTCTGCAGTTTGAATAGAAAAGTAGTTACAAGTTGGACATGCATTTGGTTAACGTATGAATCATGGAACAAATATTTTAGTTTTCTTGTGCAGGAAATGTACATGGAATTATATATATAAATTTGTTGTGAGAAAAAGTAATAGCATGTTCTTTATTTCGTTGATGGTTTTACAAAATGCATCTTAGTACACTGCTTTGATTGGATTGGTGAAGTTTAAGTATTCAATTTTGTGGTTATGAATTGAAGTTTGGTGGAATGAATTTCATGTATTAAGGCTTAATTAATGGATTGATGGACTGTGTGGTTGAGTTGTTATAATGGAAAGTGATGAAGAAGATGCTGGACATTGGCTTCACCGTCCACTTTTGTACGGTCGAGCTTTATAACAATACAGAGAATTGGTATTTAAATTTTTTTTTAAATGAGTTTATAAAATTGCATATGATTGTTTCACACATTTTGCATATTTGATAATTTATAGTGCCCTTTATATGTGAACTTGATATTTTTGTGTTTTTGGTTTTTGATGAAAGGGTACTTAAATTGAGATAGAGTTGCTAATTTATTTGATATGAGTGTGCATCACCTTATTTATAAGAGGATGCATGAGCGTTCTTGCGTTGCTCATTGTAGTGAGTGGCCAAGGAGACCTTTTGTGATGGAATTGATGATGATACAATATGTTTGACCTATGGGATGAAACAAGAATAGTTTTGGGTGTTAAATCATAAGGAAGGGTGATAGTATGATGCTATCACTAGAATGATATATCGATAAACTTCTTTAGAGGTTTAGATATTATGAAGTTAAACCATTGAGTACCCCTTATGATGCTAACACTCAATTAAGAAAAATAGAGGCATCTCTATTGCTCAATCAGAGTATACCCACCGTATTGGAAGTTTATTGCAGTCAACCGATTTAATGAGTTTGTTTCAAAAATATTTTTAGTGGGTTTGTTAGGCTCATGCAATATTTGAGAGGTACCATAAGTTATGGTATTGTATACATTTGATTTCCCACTCTATTGGAATAATATAGTGATGCTAATTGGAATTGATTCATGTAAGAATAAATCTAGAAGTGGAAAGACCATGTGATCATGCATTTCAATGCATATAGGTATGAAAATCCTCCTAGACCAATTGCAAGATTGATCTAAGGAGATGATATAATTGTTGCGGTCTTTTCTCCGGCTTATCTTGTGACAAATGTAAAATAATGGATGGTAAACTTTGGAGCTATCGAGCATATTTGTGCAAATAAAAATGTTTATACCTCCTAAATTTTTGTGGGGAATGAACTATGATATCCAATTGTGAATTTTCCATTGTATTATAAACATACAATGATGATAACCGAAACTCAGGTTATGTGTTCACCTTTGTGGTGATGTAATTACTTGGAGATCAGCCAAACTAATTTTATTATTAAATATACAATAGGGTCAGAGTTAATTACTCTGAAATTGGCTGATAATGAGGCTGAGTGGTTGAAAAACTTTTTAGCAAATATTTTATGGTAAGTTAAATTAACTCCTTATGTGTTTATATATTGTGATTGCCAAGTGGCAAATTGAATATATTTTAGAGGCATACGTATGCGTTACAATTCTGGAAAGTAGCTACAAAATGATGACGCCTAATTTTTGAGAGGTCAAAATGAATTTGACCTATTTTCTCACAAAGCAAAAAGCTAGTGAGTAAAACATCGAGGGGAATGGGTCTTGAGCCAATGTGAAATTAACAGTGATGGTAACTCAACCTTTGTGATTGGAGATCCGTGAAGAAGGTTCATATGGGTAAAAACAAGTCACTTGTTAGTTTTGCTAGCACCAATAATTTTGTCCTTTCCTATGATGTGAGAAGTGCTAGACTGCATTTATTGAGGGGATAAGCCGAAAGCTTTTAATGAATTTCATATCCCTTATGGGTGGTATATAAAATACAGTATACACTTGATGAAATCACCTATATGAGTGTGGAGTGGGGCCGCTCCTATGAAATTGTAGTATAATTTTTAGAGTCCTCATGAATTACCAGGCGCGCGTATGGCCTATTAGCGCAAAATAGCATAATAGCAAGAATTGTGGGGGTGTAATGTGATTGATAGACCTCTAACATACACAAAGTGTTTTGGTTTATAAAAGTTTACTTCACCGACTCACTTATATGGTATGTCTATCAGTCTAGGTCTGGTTCATAGTCCAAAAGACACCAGATTCGAAGCATTAACATGATGACAACCAAATTAGTGGGTTGCCTTGTTGAAGATCTTAGGTTGAATTATCAAGCACACTTGGTGAGACTACCAATGAAAATTAAGAAAACATGTTGTGATCAATTCAAGAAAGAAGGAAACAAGAAAATGGATGGAGATGAGAAAGGGGGAGAGGCGCCACAAATCCAAGGGGATTTGATAAGCCTAGTGAAGATCGCCACAAAAGTCTTGGACTCTTGATAAGATCAAGGGGGTGGCTCAATCAAGAACCTTAGAGAGACAAAACCCTCACAATTGGATTCAATCCAAAATCAACTTCTTAGCTAGTTTTTACTCATCATAGAATTCAAATACATATAGGCTTAGGGAGTTGCATGAAGATGCAACTAAGGGTCACCGTGAAGTGAATTAACTCCCCCTCATAAAACTAGCAAATATCCACTAAAACTGATAAAAAGAACTAATTATCCACTAAGTGGCTATTTAACTTAACTCTTTATCTTTCCAAGAAGTTACCTAGGCATGCAAGTCAAAGGTTATTCTCCTTTACTCTACCAATTTCGAGCTCCCCTTTTAATAGGTCTTAGCCCAACTTAATGTAACCCATTTATCATAGAAATCGAAGTATTTTCGTCCAGGAATTCGTCTTCAACTTGCAGCCCATTTTCCACCATGATAGATGCCGAATTTGGTCAAGAAGCGTGAAATATAATTTGTAAAACATGTTTTTATCTTTCTAACGTGTGGAGAAACACATCATTCGGAATTCTATAGCTCCTGATTCATCCAAAACAAGATAGATAAGTAATTTTCAATAAAAATAAGAATTCTTGCAAATACCAATTTTGTTCTTCCTTTTTCATTTCGGGCTTCATAATTCTTGCCAAGGGTGTCCATTCTAGATTCACATCATTCCCTCCCTCTTTAAGAGAATTCGACCTCGAATTTCTAGCCCCAATACCTCCAGGGTCGAAAATAAGTATAAAGAACTCTTCACATGTTACTTCCACATTAGAGAAACTTTGAAGTTTGTTGGAAGGATTTGCTTGCTCCTCTTTTCTTTTGGTTTGCAAGGCATAATTATCTTTACCAAAGTCACAAAAGGTAATCATCTCTTGAGGAGTTTCTCCTTGATTCACTTTCTTCTCTTCATGACCTAAGGAAGAAATGTTAGGCAAAGAAACAAAATAAGAAGAATCCCAACAGTTGATTCCACAAGCCAACTTAGAAGAAGGGATTAGAGTAGTTGAAGGCCATGACTTCTCTAATGATTCTATGGAATTGGTCATTGCTTCTTCAAGTGCAATGGTTGTTGTGCAATCATCCTTTGAAATTTTATCCTCAACCTCCTTCACAATAGAATCAACAAAACATGGAAAAATGTTAGGATTACAACAAGTATCCATGATGACTTCCTTCACCGATATCCCTTTTCCCTCTCCCTCTCTTGCACTACTCTCTTTTTCATTCAGCTTATTTTCTAGTCTTCTCTCAACATGGACCTCACTCTCTTCAATCTTTTCTTTCAATTTCTCCTTTTCACTCAAGGCTTTCTCTTTTTCTCTCAAGGCTTTACTTTGTTTTCTTGCCTCTTTTCTCATTTTTATTTCATGAAGATACTTCACATATTCTGGATCCATCAAAAAATCTCTTTGATAAATCCAATATCCCTTGTAGGTGGTGGTGTTTCTCCCATTGTTTTAGAGCTTGCTATATAAAAATATATATATATAAATTGATAAAAGACGATCAATTCAACCCAAACCTAGGCTTTGATACCACTTGATGACAACCAAATTAGTGGGTTGCCTTGTTGAAGATCTTAGGTTGAATTATCAAGCACATTTGGTGAGACTACCAATGAAAATTAAGAAAACATGTTGTGATCAATTCAAGAAAGAAGGAAACAAGAAAATGGATGGAGATGAGAAAAGGGGAGAAGCGCCACAAATCCAAGGGGATTTGATAAGCCTAGTGAAGATCGCCGCAAAAGTCTTGGATTCTTGATAAGATCAAGGGGGTGGCTCAATCAAGAACCTTACAGAGACAAAACCCTCACAATTGGATTCAATCCAAAATCAACTTCTTAGTTAGTTTTTACTCATCATAGAATTCAAATACATATAGGCTTATGGAGTTGCATGAAGATGCAACTAAGGGTCACCGTGAAGTGAATTAACTCCCCCTCATAAAACTAGCAAATATCCACTAAAACTAATAAAAAGAACTAATTATCCACTAAGTGGCTATTTAACTTAACTCTTTATCTTTCCAAGAAGTTACCTAGGCATGCAAGTCAAAGGTTATCCTCCTTTACTCTACCAATTTCGAGCTCCCCTTTTAATGGGTCTTAGCCCAACTTAATGTAACCCACTTATCATAGAAATCGAAGTATTTTCGTCCAGGAATTCGTCTTCAACTTGCAGCCCATTTTCCACCATGATAGATGCCGAATTTGGTCAAGAAGCGTGAAATATAATTTGTAAAACATGTTTTTATCTTTCTAACACGTGGAGAAACACATCATTCGGAATTCTATAGCTCCTGATTCATCCAAAACAAGACAGACGAGTAATTTTCAATAAAAATAAGAATTCTTGCAAATACCAATTTTGTTCTTCCTTTTTCATTTCGGACTTCATAATTCTTGCCAAGGGTGTCCATTCTAGATTCACATCATAACATCCATGTCATCAACTCTGTTTTTTTTTTTATTTCTTTTCACAAATTATTTTAAAATATGTGGGGGATTGTTGGATATTTTATTTTATTTTAAAATAATTTGTCTTGAAAGTTAAAAGGTTTTAATTTTTTTTATTATCATTTAACTTCATGTTATTGTTTTAATGGTTTTGATCATCTTTGAATGTTTTTTATTGGTTTTAACTATTTGGTCCGTTTGCTTTTAAATTCTAACCTCTGTGAAACAATTTAATTGCCTTAAATTGTTGATCTTGAATGTGCATTCTCTTTTGTTTTCAAAGTGCATATTGCTCACTATTAAAAGCTGATAAAGGTGTGACAAAAAGATGGATCTTTATCATCTCAATGTTTTGGCCGTGAGGGAGAAAAGCTTTTATATATATTGATTTGCTCACTATGGAAGGGTGAATAAAGCTGAAGGAGCTGAGGCACAAAAATGTCTTTGAAAGTTTAAAAGATTTACGTGTTTTGTAAAAGAAATTTCTTCTCTGTTCTTTTTTATTGTGTAAGAGTTGATATCGTTCTTACTGTTCTGAGTACTCTGAGTATCCAGAATAATATTATTATTTTGGAAGAGTCTGTTAAATCCTAGGGAATATTCGCATTATTATAACTATTGTGACAAAATAATCCTTAAGGACAGTGTGATTCCACACGTCTCAGACTATAAACAATTTTGTGTTTTTCATCCTTCTCTCTATTTATTTTATTTATTTCATTTTATATATTATTTTTATAATAGTAACTCTAACTGGGGCCAGTATAATTACGTCTACGAGTCACCTTACTTGCAAAATCAGTGGCCAAGACAAGAGGAGAAAGAAATAGATTGGGAAGAGATTATGGAACGGAGCTATAGTTGATTCAATGCTATAGAGACTTAACTCTCCAACCTATCTATGTTGCTATCTCAGTTAGCCAAAAAATCATTGGCCCCTCAAGCTGAGCTCAATCTGGAAGAAGAAGCCCAAGATGACACTTTTCAAGATGTCATCAACATAAATGAAGAGCTTGGAGATGGGCAACTTCACCAATTTTGGATGAGTATCATCCCACTTATTGGCGGACAGGCATCCACAGAAGAAGTTCCTACTGAAGGGGACAACTCTTAAGCTCAAGCACAATCGTACATAGCTGACAGTGTGCCAGAAGAGTTAGTTGATAGAACCATAGAAAAGACGAAGCTCCTGCTGAAAAGAGCAAGTCTGATGGTGAGCACGGTTGTGTACCAGCTGAAGCACAACCATACACCATTCCCGGTGAGCCAAAAAGGGTAGAAATCAACATTGAGCTAGAAAAGATTCTCTTAGCCATTGATAATGATGAAATTGAGGTTAAAAAGAGGAAGGTAACATTAAATAGTAATACTAAAGGGGATGTTTTAAAAATATTAAATTCTACTAAAAATCCCGCTCAATATTTCTCTCCTTTTATTTCTTCTTATTATGCTAATAATGTGGTTGTTTCTAATAACTTCAATTGTGTAAGGACACAAGAACCTATGAAAGAAAATCGTTTCCTGTAGGATCTGATCATATTGGTGGATGATGAGAAAACAAAAATACCATCATCTTTTGAAGCTCATCAACCAATGGGAAAAAGGAAAAATAACATGAACCACATAATCAGAAAACTAAGAAGGGCAATGCCTTACAGGTTAAATTTGCACTTGGAGATTGATCACCTTTGAGGTAACGTCAAGCTAATGACGTTAAACAAGTGTTTTGTGGGAGGCAACCCGAGTTATTTTATTTATTTTGTTAAAATTATTCTTTTAGGATAATTTATTTTACTAAAACAAATAATAATAAAAAAATAAAAAATTATATATAAAAAAATTAAAATAAAATAATTAAAAATAAAATAATATTAATATAGATCAGCACTTCTCTTTTCCTTCTCAACACCTATTTTTAATGATTATTTTGTTGCATTAAGAACATTCCATAAGCTAAGTATGGGAAGAAAAAATATAATATTTTTGCTGCATTCAATTAACTGGCTTTTCTCCCTTTTCATGATGAAAATTAAGGAAATCCCTTACAAATTTTTTTTTGATAAATTGCTTTCATAGTCTCTTAACTATTTTTGAAAAAGTTGGTCTTTTGAAAATTAAAAATTAGCAGAAAATTCCTTGATTAAAAATTTTTCATTAGACTTAGCTTCTAAATGTGAGACTTGAGCCTTTATGGGGATTAAATTACAATGCTAAATTTATTTGATATTAATCCATTTTCTTTGATTAGTGTGATTTCTCAGGTAAATATGTTCTAGAACTTGTCCTGAGACCATCTTGAGGCAAATTTGATCTTTATGCATGTGGAACTCTGGTTGGGGCACTCTTAGGTATTTTTTTGACCCGCATTTTTTTTGGCTAAACCCTTCATCTAGTTGCCCAATTTAAGCCTAATAAAAATATCTCTTCTTTGGTCCTTATTCTGAAAAATTGAAAATTGTTTTTGGTAACCTTTTAGAAGTATATTGGAGCATTAATAAGAATGTGTCGATGTGAACTCCCTTTCAGTTGATAAAATTGTTAGAAATAAGCTTACAGTAAAAGAAAAAGTCTTCTCTCTCTATTCAAAAAGAAAATAAAAGAAAAATAAAAATTAGCGAAAATAAAACTGAAGAGAAGAAGCAAGAAAAGAAAAAGAAAAAAAAAAGTTGATAGCAAAGGAAAGGAAAGAAAGGAAAGGTTGAAGAAAATATAGTAGATCCTTGAAAAAAAATTGTGAAAAAGTGTCAATGCACTTTATGCTCTTTTATGCTTCAAGAGGTCATTACTTTGTTTTATTGATTTAGCCCTTTGATTATCTCTTTTCTTTCTCTATCATACCTGACATTAATGCCTTGGCCCCATTACAACCCTTGAAAGACCCGTTCTTTTTTCTGCATGCATGTGGATCATATTGTGGAGATTTGGTCAATGGACAAGCCTATGGTAATATATTTTATTTGAGAATCTTGAGTGCTTTGAATATCTTTGCCCAATACACTGAGAGATTGTGAGTGGAGCGACCTTGTCTTTTGAAAAGCTTGATTTCAAGGAATTTAGAAAGTTCTAATTAGATAATCTCTTGACTTTCTTTTGAAAATTATACTTGTTTGACTATCCTTGCAATTTTGAAAACTTTGTTTATTTTGGGTTCCCCTGATTTAAGTCTGAAATTTATTTTTTGAAAATTGTAAGCCAAATAATTGCTTGAGGGCAAGCAATGTTAAAGCGTGGGAAGTTTGATAAACCTTAATTCAGTGCATTTTAAGTTTTGACAGAATTGACGTTTGGAGGCAGTTTGACGAACTTACGAAGATTAATAAAGGTTTTTGAGCTAAAATAGAGAAGAATATTGAAGTTCTGAGGTTAGCACGGCCGTGCCATGCGTGAGCAAGCTCGTGCAAGCCCCCCAAGTCATCTATCTAAACAAAGCCTTACAAAAATGCCTAAAGTTGACCCCTGAAGAAGAGCACGGCCGTGCCATGCGTGAGCACGCCCGTGCCAAAGTGAAGCAAGGTCTGACTCAGATAAGCAAGGGCTAATTGAAGCGAGCACAGCTGTGCTGATGCCTGTGCGCTAGAGCGTTGTTTTACGAAGTTGGTACGCCCGTGCAGAATTGAGCACGACCTGACATAATAAAGAGCACGACCGTTCTGACTGAAAAGCACAACCGTGCTGACTGAAGAGCACGCCCGTGCTGACTGCGCAGAAGACCTAATTTTGGGCGTAGATCTCTTTTTTCTTATAAATAGATTTCATCTATCCCATTCTTAGGCATGCTTTGATAATCTCATCTCTTATTCTTTGAGTACTATACTCTTTTTAATAGCTTTCTAGTTTTATAGCTTTTGTTAGTTTTGATTTCTAGAGTAGGATTTGCACCTAAAGTTTAAGTTGGAGACACTTCTTCTTCTAACTCTTCAGGATGCGTTTTCCATTGTTGAACTTGGTTTTATCTGTTATTATGGGTAGCTAAATTCACCACTAGAGTTGTGGTGGATCTTGTATTAGTACAAACCCTTTTTGCTATGTCTTAGCTAGGGATGGCAATGGGTAGGGTTTGGGTACGGTACTATAGTACCTGTCCCCATACCCGCGTTTGAAAAAAATACACATACCCGGACCCGTACCCGCATGGGTAACAACTTAAGTACCCTTACCCGTACCCTTTGGGTACCTAATTACCCATACCCGCACCCATTACCCGCACTTTAACTAAGAAAAAGGGAAAAACTAACACAAAGAACATCAACAGCTGCTATTAGTGCTTAGGTCAGTAGGTGATTAAGTCTGAAAAGAAAAAATAGTTAAGAAACCGTAGGTTACATTAATTTTGTTTTTAAAATTTGATATATAATTATAATTATATGTATTAATATAAATAAATAAATATATAAATATATATATATATATATATATATATATATATATATTTATATATGCGGGTGCGGGGCGGGTGGGTGCTAGAGTACCCGCACCCATACCCTCTCTAGTTTGCAGATAATTACCCAGACCCACACCCGTACCCACTAAGCGGGTATTTATCCTACCCATCATGGGTATTTTTTTTAGGATACCCAACGGGTAGGGTCCAAATTGCCATCCCTAGCCTTAGCTTTAATTCGAATTCTATTTGGTTTCAAAGTTGCAATTTGAATAGTGTTATTTTGTTGTTCTTCATCTCATACTAGGATTGTGCACCCTTTGTATGCTCTTAATCAATTGGTTGATATATTGGCCACCAAGCCCAATTAAATTGGTAGATCTATCGGATAACCGGGGTTTAATTTCTAGATTTGAGAAAACGTGATTTACTCCTTTCAATCATTCAACCTCTTTGCTCTTTATGCTTTCTAATCATTTAAACTCTTTGCCTGACAACCATTGGGTTCATCTGGCGAAAAGAATATTAGTTGCCTGACAAACAATTAATAGTTTTCGTATAGGGATTGATATTCGAAAAGGAACTGTGAAATTGAATAGAACTAGGATATGGGGGTATCGAAAGTACAAGTGAAATTACGACTCTAGGCTCTTTTGCTACTGTTTACCTTATATTATTATTATTATTATTAGTAATTGATTAGTCTGAATAGTAAAAGAATTTCTCTACTTCAGTACTTACTTTATCACTATTGTATCACAATTAATCTCTTGGGTACGATATTTAGACTTCTATCCTATATTACTTCTACGATAGGGTACACTGCCCTTAAGTGTGTTTTGAATGCAACATAGACAGAGGCGGAGGACGAAGCAGTACCTTAGGACTTACAGACGACGGAGGATCGTGGTATCTACCTCCTCATCGGAGTATGAGTCGTTGCGGATTTATCGGGGTACTTATGGTGAGGGACAAGGTAACTCAGGGCATCCACATCACTGATGGCGCAATCACGCCAGTGCATCTGTCATTGCAGTGTGATGTGAGGATTTTTTATGTGTTTTGAGTGGGGGTGGTGAGTGCTGTGAGTATGAGTGTTCCTTTACCTTTGATGTATTTTTGTTTATGGTCAGTTTGATGTACTCTGCTTGTATATATTACTACTGTAACCCTACTGATAGGGCCGCTGATGCATTTATAAATATCTTTTATGTTTTATAGCTGTGTACTCTGATATGTTGCGTACTTTAGTTTAGTTTCGTTTCCGCTTTTATCCTTTCCGCTTCGCTTCGTTTTGTTAATAAAGCGTGCTAACGTTTATAATACGGTTAAGGTTAGTTAATATCTTAGGTTCTTTAATGGGACAACTGGTCGTCTTACCAATCAGCTTCGGGCCTAGATGTTGTTGAGCCGTCTTCAAGAATTATTGTTGGACAATGATCACCATCAATGAATACATTACATAACTCAAAATCTTGAGCTTGGACGTATATTTGAAACACGGATCTCTAGTAAGGATAGTCAGTTCCATTAAAAATGGGTGGAACATTCCAACCTCTTTCAGGAGTGACTCCCTGAGTTCTTTCTTCGGGAACAACAAGTTGTTCATCGTCCAAAGATTCTTCATTTTGCGCATTCAACCAAAGACAGAGGTTTGGTCAATGGACAAGCCTATGGTAATATATTTTATTTGAGAATCTTGAGTGCTTTGAATATCTTTGCCCAATACACTGAGAGATTGTGAGTGGAGCGACCTTGTCTTTTGAAAAGCTTGATTTCAAGGAATTTAGAAAGTTCTAATTAGATAATCTCTTGACTTTCTTTTGAAAATTATACTTGTTTGACTATCCTTGCAATTTTGAAAACTTTGTTTATTTTGGGTTCCCCTGATTTAAGTCTGAAATTTATTTTTTGAAAATTGTAAGCCAAATAATTGCTTGAGGGCAAGCAATGTTAAAGCGTGGGAAGTTTGATAAACCTTAATTCAGTGCATTTTAAGTTTTGACAGAATTGACGTTTGGAGGCAGTTTGACGAACTTACGAAGATTAATAAAGGTTTTTGAGCTAAAATAGAGAAGAATATTGAAGTTCTGAGGTTAGCACGGCCGTGCCATGCGTGAGCAAGCTCGTGCAAGCCCCCCAAGTCATCTATCTAAACAAAGCCTTACAAAAATGCCTAAAGTTGACCCCTGAAGAAGAGCACGGCCGTGCCATGCGTGAGCACGCCCGTGCCAAAGTGAAGCAAGGTCTGACTCAGATAAGCAAGGGCTAATTGAAGCGAGCACAGCTGTGCTGATGCCTGTGCGCTAGAGCGTTGTTTTACGAAGTTGGTACGCCCGTGCAGAATTGAGCACGACCTGACATAATAAAGAGCACGACCGTTCTGACTGAAAAGCACAACCGTGCTGACTGAAGAGCACGCCCGTGCTGACTGCGCAGAAGACCTAATTTTGGGCGTAGATCTCTTTTTTCTTATAAATAGATTTCATCTATCCCATTCTTAGGCATGCTTTGATAATCTCATCTCTTATTCTTTGAGTACTATACTCTTTTTAATAGCTTTCTAGTTTTATAGCTTTTGTTAGTTTTGATTTCTAGAGTAGGATTTGCACCTAAAGTTTAAGTTGGAGACACTTCTTCTTCTAACTCTTCAGGATGCGTTTTCCATTGTTGAACTTGGTTTTATCTGTTATTATGGGTAGCTAAATTCACCACTAGAGTTGTGGTGGATCTTGTATTAGTACAAACCCTTTTTGCTATGTCTTAGCTAGGGATGGCAATGGGTAGGGTTTGGGTACGGTACTATAGTACCTGTCCCCATACCCGCGTTTGAAAAAAATACACATACCCGGACCCGTACCCGCATGGGTAACAACTTAAGTACCCTTACCCGTACCCTTTGGGTACCTAATTACCCATACCCGCACCCATTACCCGCACTTTAACTAAGAAAAAGGGAAAAACTAACACAAAGAACATCAACAGCTGCTATTAGTGCTTAGGTCAGTAGGTGATTAAGTCTGAAAAGAAAAAATAGTTAAGAAACCGTAGGTTACATTAATTTTGTTTTTAAAATTTGATATATAATTATAATTATATGTATTAATATAAATAAATAAATATATAATATATATATATATATATATATATATATATATATATATATATATATATTTATATATGCGGGTGCGGGGCGGGTGGGTGCTAGAGTACCCGCACCCATACCCTCTCTAGTTTGCAGATAATTACCCAGACCCACACCCGTACCCACTAAGCGGGTATTTATCCTACCCATCATGGGTATTTTTTTTAGGATACCCAACGGGTAGGGTCCAAATTGCCATCCCTAGCCTTAGCTTTAATTCGAATTCTATTTGGTTTCAAAGTTGCAATTTGAATAGTGTTATTTTGTTGTTCTTCATCTCATACTAGGATTGTGCACCCTTTGTATGCTCTTAATCAATTGGTTGATATATTGGCCACCAAGCCCAATTAAATTGGTAGATCTATCGGATAACCGGGGTTTAATTTCTAGATTTGAGAAAACGTGATTTACTCCTTTCAATCATTCAACCTCTTTGCTCTTTATGCTTTCTAATCATTTAAACTCTTTGCCTGACAACCATTGGGTTCATCTGGCGAAAAGAATATTAGTTGCCTGACAAACAATTAATAGTTTTCGTATAGGGATTGATATTCGAAAAGGAACTGTGAAATTGAATAGAACTAGGATATGGGGGTATCGAAAGTACAAGTGAAATTACGACTCTAGGCTCTTTTGCTACTGTTTACCTTATATTATTATTATTATTATTAGTAATTGATTAGTCTGAATAGTAAAAGAATTTCTCTACTTCAGTACTTACTTTATCACTATTGTATCACAATTAATCTCTTGGGTACGATATTTAGACTTCTATCCTATATTACTTCTACGATAGGGTACACTGCCCTTAAGTGTGTTTTGAATGCAACATAGACAGAGGCGGAGGACGAAGCAGTACCTTAGGACTTACAGACGACGGAGGATCGTGGTATCTACCTCCTCATCGGAGTATGAGTCGTTGCGGATTTATCGGGGTACTTATGGTGAGGGACAAGGTAACTCAGGGCATCCACATCACTGATGGCGCAATCACGCCAGTGCATCTGTCATTGCAGTGTGATGTGAGGATTTTTTATGTGTTTTGAGTGGGGGTGGTGAGTGCTGTGAGTATGAGTGTTCCTTTACCTTTGATGTATTTTTGTTTATGGTCAGTTTGATGTACTCTGCTTGTATATATTACTACTGTAACCCTACTGATAGGGCCGCTGATGCATTTATAAATATCTTTTATGTTTTATAGCTGTGTACTCTGATATGTTGCGTACTTTAGTTTAGTTTCGTTTCCGCTTTTATCCTTTCCGCTTCGCTTCGTTTTGTTAATAAAGCGTGCTAACGTTTATAATACGGTTAAGGTTAGTTAATATCTTAGGTTCTTTAATGGGACAACTGGTCGTCTTACCAATCAGCTTCGGGCCTAGATGTTGTTGAGCCGTCTTCAAGAATTATTGTTGGACAATGATCACCATCAATGAATACATTACATAACTCAAAATCTTGAGCTTGGACGTATATTTGAAACACGGATCTCTAGTAAGGATAGTCAGTTCCATTAAAAATGGGTGGAACATTCCAACCTCTTTCAGGAGTGACTCCCTGAGTTCTTTCTTCGGGAACAACAAGTTGTTCATCGTCCAAAGATTCTTCATTTTGCGCATTCAACCAAAGACAGAGGTTTGCTTCCTCATTCGCTTCTTCTTCAGAAGAAGAAGAATCAAGGTCATCCCAAGTGACCATAAGGTTCTACTTATTCTTTTTTAAGAACTTCTTCTTGTCCTTTAACATAGGACAATTAGTTTTGAAGTGGCTTGGTTTGTTAAACTCGAAGCAGACCATCTGACCGTTGTCTTTGGACTCAGCATGGTCCTAGAAATTTTTCTTCTGGAATGACCTTTTTAAGCCATTTTTATTTCTCCACATGTTTTGAATCTTCCCGGAGATGAAGGATAGCTTATCATCGTCTGATGCTTCATTATCAGATTGATCAGCATCGTCGCTTGACTCATCAACTTTTAAAGCCTTTGAGCTCTTGGATTTTTGAGCTTTTTAGGCAATCCCTTTATTTTTCTTTCCTGGAGTATCAAGATTGAGCTCTTGCTCATGTACTTGCACCGTACCCACCAGATCATCCAAGGTCAAAGTAAAGAGATTTTTGGCCTGGGTGATTGCTGTAACAAGTGGCTTCCACTTCTTAGGCAAGCTCCTATGGATCTTAGTGACATTCTCCTTGGTATTATAGACCTTCCTAAGGGACTTCAAGCTGTTAATGATCGTCTGACAACGACCCATCATGTCCAGGATGGACTCTCCTTCAACCATAGTGAACATCTCATACTGGCCAACCAGCATGATAATCTTTGAATTTTTCACCTTGATAGTCCCATCATGGAGATTTGACAAGGTATCCCGGATTTGTTTAGTTGATTCACATGCGTGAATCTTTTGGAATTCGTCTGGACTTAGGGCACACATCAAAGCATATCTCCCTTTGTGATTTTGTTCCATTTTAGCTCTCTCAGTGTCAGTCCATTCTTCTTCAGCTTTTTCTGAACCATCAGCATTGAGACACACGTTTGGACCATTTGTTATTCTGGTCCAGAGAACAGAGTTTGTACTCAGTATAAAGCCTTTAAATCTTGAAGGAACCTATTTGAAAGACAAGAAGGGGCCTAAATTGTGTTTCTTACGTTTTTAAAACTTTTTGCAAGCAAATATATATTTTGGCAAAGATATTGACAAAAGAAACAGCGATGGACGCAAAGAGTGTTTCCAAATAACTTGGACTCTTCTGAATGAAGATCAACGTGATAAGAAAGCATTAAATCCCAAGAAGTTAGTTAAGAAATAAACTAAAAACAAGAGCAAGGGAAAGAAAGAGACACAAGGATATTATCCTGGATCACTCTTCACCAAAGAGCTACGTCCAGTCCTCTCTACTTGAGAGCTTTCTCCACTATAACAAAAACCTTTTGTTACAAGTATTCAACACCTCTTCAGGCAAGTATTCTATACCTCTTCAGGCAAGCAAAGTATTCTTTCTACACAAGCCTCTTCAGGCTCAACCAACTAGGTTTTGAAAAGAGTTTTGTTTTACTAACTCACTAAGTGTGAGGGTTTGAAATTAAAGCTTAGAACTCTTGAACAATACTCTACGTAGAGAGTGATTTGAAAGTTAAGAACAGAGCAAGCTTTGCAAGCTTTGATATTTTCTCTTGATTGCTTGTTTTCTTATGTGCTTGAATATTTTTCAAGTTTGATTCAATTGTCTTGTCTCTAACTTTGTATCTTCGAAGGAGAAGGTATTTATAGCCTTCTTGGCCTTGATCAACATCAGTCTTCAACGGGTGGAAAAGAATCTGTTCTAATCAATGCGTTGGACCGTTGAGTCTGATAACTTGTTGAGGCTTCTGATCAGCAAAGTAGACTATCAGGCTTGATAGCTTCAAGAGGCGCTGACACCTTTTCCTTGTACTCGAAAGTTGCCTTTTGTTTTTCGTTTTGGAGAAGGTCAAAACCTTTTTGTGGCAGGGACAGACTGGCTTTAGCTTTTGATAGAAAGAAGATTACAAAGAATGTTTGTCCAAAGGATATAAGCTTTTTACATATAGAATAATAAATTCAAAAGATTACAAGTGTGTTCGCGCTTAAAAAAATAAAGCTTATTGGACTTTAACGATTACAGCACAAAAGAGAAAGAGTCTTTGGACTCAAGATTCTATCGTTTCAAAAGACTTTTTATCGTCTAAACTGAACAAGAGCTAATCCAGTTTGGAGTTTGGACGAGCGTAAGTCTTTGGACTTAGATAGTTTTTGGACACACACACACACACACACACACACACACACACACACACACACACACATATATATATATATATATATATATATATATATATATATATATATATATATATATATATATATATATATATTATCCTGCACACTTAAGATAAAGTGTTAGCCCATAGATAATCTTTGTTATTCTAAAATTAGTCCTTTGGTAACATCAAAACTTAAGGGATTGGTGGACCATAACCACTTTTGTTCCAACATCTCCCCCTTTTTAATGATGACAAAACATACTAATTTGATAGAACAAAGTTTCCTAAAGAGCTGAGAAGCTCCCCCTAAGAAAAAAGATTATAAGCATATAAAGTATATATGGGTAAAAACAGAGTCTAGTCCAGTAAAAGCATCTAAGAGTGAATGCAAGCAATCAAGCAATTATAAGACTACTATGAATTTAATTTTCAATCAAATATCCCTTTCTCCCCCTTTTTGTCATAAAAAAAAAGAGAGAATACACATCATAGTCAGTGTAAACAGTTAAAAAACTTAAGACAGAAAAAAATTAAGAAGGTGGAGGTGGAAAAGGTTTTGAAAAAAAATTCTGAAACATAGAGGCAATCTGTTGGAGCAGCACTACATTATTTGCTTCTATAGATCTCTAGACGAATTTTTGAAACTCTGGAGGAACAACAGAGACAGAGCTTTCAGCAGTTTCCTTAGTTGCATCTAGGTTCTGTTGATCAGGGATCATACTTAAAGTAATGGACGGTGAAGGATCAGCAGGATGCACCACAGAAAGAGGAATAGGTTGAGACTTAAAGGGTTCTGAGGCTGCAACTTGTTCAACTTCCTCTACATGCTCTTCAGGATAAGGGTCCTCATAGGCAATCTCTGTGTCTCCATTTTCTTTGGAAATAACTGATATTGGTGCAGCTGGGGGTGCCTCAGAGTCAGGATCTTCTTGAATAACTGGTTTAGGTGGAGGTGGAAGTACCTCAAGGAAGATCTCAGCGTCATCAAACCTACTTTCTCTCCATCTGGGTTTAGGGTCAGGAAGAACGTCTGTTGGGTACAAAGGTATTCCAAAGATGTCGTCCATTATCAAGAAGTCAGCCTCAGAGATTCTGTAATGTCTTGGAAATGTACGAATCTTCATTTTTTCTTCGTCTGATAAACCAGATGTGGAAGCTTCCTTGGTACATCTCCAGATGTGGCTTTCATAGTAAGTCCGAGCATCTGGATCAAACCTTGCAGAGGGATCCTTTTGCCATATAAGGGCTAGTTCTTGAGAGTCATCTCTTGGCTTAGTCCAGAAGAGAGGATCAAAAGCAGTTTTATAGGGCAGCGTCCATGTTTCAAGCCTTTTTCGTCCATGTTTGTTTTTATTGGGTCCAGAATAGGAATTCTTGGACAAGCTCTAGGAGGAACAACTCCTACTCTTATTTCAAAACTTCTGCCCCAAAATTTCTTTGGCAGATTGTGATGGATCTTGGCTTCTTGTGACATATCACACTCTTTTCTGACAGTATAATATGGTAAGAAGTCCCTAACATCAGAGTATTCTTTCCAGGCTGAGGGATAGCTTGGAATGAACTTGATGTCTCGATCAAGAAAGATGTTAGTCAAACCATAAGTCCTTGATCTTCTTTCCTCAGTGGTTTTCCAACCTTCCTTTTTTTCATTCAGAATTACGACATGTCTGCCAATATTGTAATGACACCATTGGAACGCCTTGTCCTTAATGAGATTAGGATAGATCTTCCTTGGAGGGAACTTTTTCTGCTCAAGACGGACTAGCAAGGGTCCATGAGCATTGAAGAGTTGACTTGGCAGAGGACCGGTGGGTGTGTAAGGGATGGGATAGTAACCATGTTTTGGAGGTGGACCAGAGGGGTTTTGAGGTGGAGGGGAAGGTGTTTCATATTCATATTCTGGTGGGGGAATAGGACCTTCAGGATGTTAAGAGGTTGTAACACCCTGCTTTTTAACCCTATGTTTATATGTGTTAATCATTGCTTATTGTAACACCCCCCGCTTTTCGAGTTTTCCTAATTATTCAGTATTTATGAACTTATATTTTATTCGAGGCCTTAGAAATGGCAATAAAATATTCTGACCAGATAGGAATGTCTTACACAACCATACGAAGCCATGGTTAAGTTTCGGGCGAAAGCTTAAACGGAGCCTGGTCTGCGTTTTTCACGGATAGTAGTTTTTTCCTACTATCAAGACCGAATTTTGACTCATGAATGAAACAGTTAGGTTTTATATTTTATTTCCAACAATATTGGTTATTTTGGAAATATTCAAAATAAATAAGTCGTCATACGACTTTCTTGGGCGAAAACCTAAATCGGGTAAAGAACGGAGCTGAATACGAGATTTCAGTGACCCGCTACGGATAAGGTTGAAGTCACATGGTGTGCTATGACTCATCAGTGACTCATCAGTGTAATGATTACATTTAGAAAATATCTGGACGTGAAATGACTAAAATGCCCTTGACCCTTTTCATAATTAGCATTTGCCCTTGAATGAAAAGACCGTTTTGCCCTTGAGAATTTATGGAATAACCGTTTTGACCCTGTGACTCACCATGTCATCATTACCTTTCTAGAAATATCTAGATATTTATAAGGGAAATGACCAAAATGCCCCTAGTCTTTGAAGAAATTACCAAATTACCCTTTTGGTTATTTACAAGTTTGCCATGACATCAATATATATATATTTCTCTCTTTCTCTCTCTTGGCCATTTCGGCCATCACTCTTTCTCTCTCTTCTCTCTCTTGTTCTTCATGTTCTTCATGAGTTCTTGAGTGTTCATCAAAAGTTCTTCACAAAAACCCTAGTTTGATCTTCAAAAGTTGAAGTTTTTGAGTGAAAACTTGTTTCTTCTTCACTAATCTTTGATCCTAGGAGGTATGATCCTCATCTTAACTCTCTCAACCTCTCTATTTCATCTCTTGAATCATTTGATTCATGAAGATCCAAGTTTAGATCTAGAACTTTGAAAATCCATAGAAAATGGTAGAAAAATCCTATGATCATGAAACCAATTGCTATGAACCCATCATGATGTGTACTTTGAGTGTCTAGAAGCATAAACCCAAAAGAAATTTTCTCCCTATTCTTCCATGGGAGGGCCGAATCCTAATCATGATGAAAGGATGGGTTTTGTTGCAATTTTTGGCTATATAGCACTTGTTCTAGCTTACTTGATGTCTTTGAACCCTAAACCCAAGAGCAAAACATCAACCAAAGCTCCTAACCTATTTCTCCTCTTCATGGCCGAAACATATAGGGTGTAGAACCATGAGTTTTGTCTCAAATTTTTGGGTCATAGGACTTGATTTAGTGTTAATCATGCTTAAGGACCAACCATCCAAAAATTTGGAACCAAATGAGATCCCTAGCCTTTTTATCCTTTCATGGCCGAACCCTATACCTTCTTGGGGGCAGAAAACTTATGTTTTGATGTTATAGATTGATGTTGCTTCGTTGTTTGAATTGAATTGTGTTTGATTGTTTTAGGCAACGCGAACGGAACCGGAGCCGGAACCGAGAACCGATCTAGTTTGGAGTGAACACCTTTGTGAGGTAAAGGGAGGTAGTTCATTTTGAGTTTGGTAGCCTCATGGTATATGATTGATTAGTGTGTTATGATTGAATTAAGACTTTATGTATATGTATACTTATATCCTGGATTGATTGGATGTTAAGTGTTGTGCATAGTTGGTTATTTGATATAACTGTGGTATGGATGCCTTGGATGATATCTTATTGTAATATTGAACTGTTGATATATATATCTATACATATATTTATATCCTGGATGAGCATAGGACTGGCTATGTCTCGATAATTGTTAAAAGACTCGGAATCGAAAACAAAGTTTTGAAAAACACGTTTTGAAATTAAAAGTGATTTTTGGAAAACGTGTTGCTTTTCAAGAAAAGTTAAGTTCCCTTCTGAAAAGTATGTTCTTTTGAAATGTATGTTCTTTTGAAATGTATGTTCTTTTGAAAGTATGCTCTTTTTGAAAAGTATGTTCTTTTAAAAAGTGGTTTTGTGAAAAGGCGTGCAAAATGTGTTTTATTCTGTAAAGTGTTTAAAAAGGGCGTGAAACCTTAGAAAACGGTTTTGTTTTCAAGAAAGGTGTTTTTCCCAGAAAATGTGGAAATGTTTTATTTCAAGAAAACAAAAGTGTATTTTGTTTTCCAAAGTTGTTTTGAGAAAGTTTGACCAAAAAGAAAAATGATGAACCTTTGAGACGAACCCAAACCTAGTGGCCGAGACGTCGGGGCTAGTGTTTTGTGGATTGAGCACTCGGACTTCGTGTCCTGTGTTTTTTATTTGAGTGGGCTTAATGCCTTTTTGAAACGAGTCGTGGACTTTATGTCTCGACATTTGAAAGAATGAACGCAAAGAAAACAGAAAACTTTCTTTGTACATGCATGAACCAGCAGACGTGCCATTTGAAACCGAGCTGCAACTCTAGTAGTTGAGAATTTAATCAGTCAAGACCACTAGGTCTATAGGGGCATTCTGTGTTCGAGATCCCACAAGTGGCCGGTGGCGTAGCAACCCCGTGTCGTGGTAAATCGGCTGCCAAACACGAATGAACTCGATCTGAGACTGGCGTATTCAGGATATGGTTATGACGTGGTACCCTGGAACAATTGGAGTTTGGACCTAAATAGAGAGGCCGACTCATGAGACCAATTGTGTTACGGGTGTTACTACGGCCTATCGCTCGATGTTGGGTAGTAGGAATCTCCGGAGTACATGAATTAGAAAGATGATATTGAAGTCTCATGCATTATTATAACTCATGATTGTGTTTGAGATATTATATTGTGTTGTATAAATAACTGTTCATATAACTGTATTTATGTTATTTGTCGCCTGTGCGGCTATCATGATAAACTTATTATATGAGTATCTCACCTTTGCCTGTACATGTTGGACACCTTGTTGTGTTTTTGGAACACATGTACAGATGTTGTTCATACGTCCCCGCGGAGACGTGAGGACTCGGATGACGGAGCGTTTTGATGAAGTTGATGTTGGGTTGTACCCCAATGGCTACTTTTAGCCGACCAGCTTAGGAGTCTTTTATTTTGAGCAGTCTTATATTACTGCGCGCTTTTGAACTTACGTTTTCAAGTTTGTAATATGTTATATATTAGGTGAATACTGATGTGCTGTAAGAAGTTTATTTCTTCACCTTGAGTTTGTATTGCCTATGCATGAAGAAAATTTTTAAAACCGCGTTTTCGAACGTAGCTACTTAATTAAAGTATTTTTCCGAAAGCAACCAGCGTTTTATTTTCTTGATTTATTTTCCGCATTAGAGTCCGAGTATGTAGCACCCGCGAGGGGGGTGTTACACTTATATATATTGTATATATGTTGTTTATACTTGCTCTTGGTGCCTAAGTTCATAGTTGGGGGAGTTCAGCCTTAAGGAAGGATCAATACATTCGAGTCCAAGAAACCTGTTTTATGGTTTTGTCCATATCTTGAGTTCTAGACGTTTGATTGAGGCGATCTTGGATGCATTGAAAAGCTTAGAGAATTATCTACAAGTCTTATTTCAGATGTCAAGGCCAAATTCGGCTTCTATAGTTTCGCGTCGCGAAGGGACATTCGCCTCGCGAACCTGACAGCCAGATTCTTGCAGCTCTCTGGTCGCCTCGCGAAAGGTGACTCGCCTCGCGAATCTCCGCACATCAGAAACGTGTTTTTGGGCTTCTAATCAGCCCATAATGACCCTAAATCATATTTACACCATAAGACTCGACCTAAACCTATTTTCTAAGTCGGATTACTCTTAGAAACTGCCCCTTTCTCTCCAAATAAGGATTTCTAAACCCTTTTCAAGGATTCTTGAAGAAGATTGCACCCTTGTTCATCGTTCTTCGTCTCCTTCACTTGAAGAGCATCACTGCCATCACAAGCCCTCTTCCTAGTTGCTGCTCTTGAACCTTTTGGGGCTGTGACCGTGAAGTCAAGCGTCGTGAGATCGAGCATTCGTGAGACGCAACCTTTTCCGGACCTTTTCCCTTCCTTTGTTCATTGTGATCGTCATACCAGGTATGCGAGGAAGAAATAGATCATGAGTATGTGGGTTTTGGGATAGGTTAAGATGAAGGGGTTAACCCATGACCCCTATATGTTTGTCTATATGCGTTGTAAATGCCTATGTATATGCTATGAGTGTATCTATGTATATGTTATGTATATTATATGTATATGCTAAGAATATGCCTATGTGAATATTATGTGTATATATGTATATGCCTATGGTGCTATGACCATGATTGTTGGTGTTTGTCTTGATGATATGATTGAAATATTATGAGGTGCGATGAATGGTATGTACATACATACGTTATGCATTGATGAGATTGTATGATGTGGATTGATAATGGTGACTTGATGATGATGTGCATTACGATGACGAACATAGGATTAGTGAAAGAACATAGCTTTAGGACGTTTGGCACCCCATAATGAATGAGTTGTTATGAGAGGTGAGATTGATAATATTGGATTAGTTTTGGAAACCCATAGGAATGATTCTTGAGAGATGGGATGATAGGCATAGGGATAACTTAGAGAAATTCTTAAGATTCCCACATCTGTCATGATGCGCCTGGCGAATAGCCATTCGCGAGGCAATACAGAGAGACCATTCGTGGTCTGACGTGATTCGCCTAGCGGATTGTAATCCGCGAGGCGAATGAGAGAACCAGATATTGGGGTTCTCGGGCTCGCCTTGCGAGCCACGATTCGCCTAGTGAATCTGGGTTTCTCACCCAGATTCTGTTGTGAAGGAATAATGAATAAAGTAATGAGAAAAAAACTATGAGATCACAATTCAAGGTTGATAATATAGAAAACAACGTTAATACTAATAAAGACGATATGATAATATTGGCAATGTTGATAAAGGCAATAACGATGGTTAGCGCTTAGTTGTTTGATGATCATCGTTGATGGTTATTATTGATAATCAATGTGACTGATTATGATGGTGGATGGTTGGACATGTGTTTGCATGTTGCTGAGCATAGCATGCATCATACGTTGACGTTGATATGTTGGGTGGAAAGCAAAACGATGAATCGCGATAGTGGAGGCCATGATCGGTGTTATCCCGGCCTTGCGGGTACATTGGGTATGGAAATTCCAGGTGACATGAGCTAGCTACCTATTGTCGAAATGACCTAATGAATAAGCTTGAGTACCCTGACTAGCCACTATACGTTATCAGGATTAGTGACAGTGTTCGGGGATGGCCCATGGTCTGGCATATCATCCACGTTGATAACCGGACATGTACTCCTAATCGTCTTTCCAGAGTTAGAGTTGTTGGCCACATGCATACAGAGTAGTGATGTTGCATTCGCATTGACATGCATCTTTGATATATATGGATTATATCTGTGGTGATTGATGTATGTTGTATACCATCTTAATTACTATTCCATTCCGTTTACATATATTCATGATTGTGTTTCTTACCCCTCTCTTTGTTATTCTTGTGCATATGTTGTGGTATATGTAGAGGAGGGTGAGCATGCTGACGAGGAGTGATCCCGAGGAGATCTCTCTCAGTAGTTAGGATTTATGTTTTATGTTATTCGGTTTTATTCCGATGTATTATCGGTATATGTATACCAGCTTTGATATGTGACATTGGGATCTGGGTTATGTTTATTATTTATGTTTTCCGTAGTTTGTTATATGTTAAAGGATTTTGATTATTTCAGATTCCTACGTTTTACGTTATAGATGATGTGATGCATATTACCCTTGAGGATATGTTTTTATTTTAATTGTTATATTATTTTTTAAAGGCATGTATGATTTTATTTATGTTTTATTATATGCGGGGTAGTGGGTGTCACAGAGGTGACATGCATTAAATGGCTAACAAATGTACTAGACTTTGAAACTGTAAAAAGCGATTTTGCAATTATGAAAAATGGAACTGACTCGGTTAGGGAATGAGAAATAAATTTGCTTTCGACAGAGATTTAGTTCAATTAATGCAATGGACGAACTAATCATCATATATATTGAGTTCGCAAGTCTTGGACTAAAGCAAATATTGGACGCATACATTGGACTCACAATTGATCAATGAAATGCATGTTTAGATATTTTCTTATGAATGTGAACCTATCTTCAGCTAAAGGTTTGGTGAAGATATCTGCTCATTGATGGTCAGTATCAACAAAGTGAAATATCAATTATTCCTTTTTGCACATAATCTCTAATGAAATGATGCTTGATTTCTATATGCTTTGCCCTAGAATGCAATATAGGATTTTTGGACAAGTTAATAGCAGCAGTATTGTCACACATTATTGGAATATTACTTACAAATACGTTGTAGTCTTCCAATTGATGTTTAATCCAAAGAAGTTGTGAGCAACAACTTGCGGCAGCAATGTACTCAGCTTCAGCTGTTGATAGAGCAATTGTGCTTTGCCTTTCGCTTGACCATGAGACTAGATTGGCTCAAATGAAGTGACAACCTCCACTGGTGCTTTTTCTTTCTATTCTGTCTCCAGCATAGTCAGCATCACAAAATCCAACTAATCTATATTCAACAATTTCTCATACAATAGACCCAGATTAGTAGAACCTTTGAGATATCTAAAGATTCTCTTTACTACTGAGAGATGAGACTCTCTTGGATCAGATTGAAATCGAGCACATAGGCAAACACTAAACATGATATCCGGTCTGGACGCAATTAGATATAAGAGGGAACCAATCATACCTCTATATACCTTTTGGTCTACCTTTTTATCTTTGTGATCCTTGTTTAGCACGGACGTTGGATGCAGCGGGGTATTCATTGGTTTGCAATCATCCAACTTGAAGCGTTTCAGAAGCTCCTTTGTGTACTTCGTCTGATTAATGTACACTTCGTCCGGTGTTCGCTTTACTTGAAGTCCAAGGAAGAATTTTATTTCTCCTATCATACTCATTTCAAATTCTTTTTGCATTAGCTCAGAAAACTCTTAATAAAGAGATTCATCAGTTGCACCAAATATTATATCATCAACGTATATTTGTGCAACAATAAAATTCTTTTTACTTGTTTTTCTAAAAAGAGTTATGTCCACTTTTCCTCTTGAGAAACCATTCTCCATTAGGAATGTGCTGAGTCTCTCATACCAAGCTCCAGGAGCTTGTTTGAGTCCGTATAAAGCTTTCTTAAGCTTGTATACATGCTCAGGATGATTTTGATCTTCAAAACCAGGTGATTGTACAACGTAGACTTCTTCATTAATGAAACCATTTAAGAAAGCACTCTTTACATCCATTTGATAGAGCATAATGTTATGGTGTGCAGCATATGAAAGTAATATACGTATGGCTTCTAGTCTTGCTACAAGAGCGAAAGTTTCAGTATAATCAATACCTTCCTCTTGTGAGTAGCCTTGTGCAACTAACCTTGCTTTATTCCTTACAACTTTGCCATCTTCGTCTAGCTTGTTTCTATAGATCCACTTGGTTCCAATGACAGACTTATCCTTTGGCAAGGAAACTAGCGTCCAAACGTCACTTCATTAAAACTGGTTAAGCTCATCTTGCATAGCGAGGATCCAACTATCGTCCATTAAGGCTTCGTCCACAGACTTTGGTTCCAATTCAGAGATGAAGGCTAAATCAGCTTGTTCTCTAAAGTTTGACCATGTCCGGACTTTATCATTTGGTTTACCAATGATTTGATCCTTGGGATGGTAAATTCTGAATTGCCACGAACGAGGGGTGTTAGCTACTTGCTGAGACGATGATGCATCCTGAGTTGCGTCTGACACACCATCTTCTTTAAGTGTTGGACGTTCTTCTGTATCGTTCAGATTCATATCTGCAAAAGATTCGTCTAGCTCTGATAATCTCTTATCAGGTTGTTTGTCATTAAACTTAACATGGATTGATTCTTCAACAACTAAAGTTCTAGAGTTGTAGACTCTAAAAGCTTTGGACGTTTCAGAGTATCCTAACAATATTCCATTATCTACTTCATCAAACTTACCAGGTTGATCCTTAGTATTTAAAATAAACATTGATAACTAAAGGGATGGAAATAAGAAATGCTCGGTTTTCGTCATTTCCACAATTCATAAGGAGTCTTATTCAAGATAGTTCTTATGTATATTTTGTTTTGAATGTAGCAAGCAGTATTAACAGCTTTAGCCCAAAAGTGTTTGGAAATAGAATTATCACTAAGCATTGTCCTAGCCATCTCTTTAAGAGATCGGTTCTTTCTCTCAACAACACCATTTTGTTGTGGTGTTCTAAGAGCAGAGAAATTGTGATGGATACCACTTTCATCACAGAACCTTTCGAAAAACTCATTTTCAAATTCGCCTCCATGGTCACTTCTGATTGAGCTTATACATATGCCTTTTTCATTCTGAACACGCTTATAGAATATAGTAAAGACCTTGATAGACTCATCCTTGTGAGCAAGGAACTTAATCCATGTCCATCTAGTATAGTCATCTACTATGATAAGCCCAATTTCATACCACTAACAAAAGCAGTCCTTGTTGGACCAAACAAATCAAGATGTAACAGCTCTAATGGCCTTGAAGTACTAACAATGTTCTTGGACTCAAAAGAGTTCTTAACTTGTTTTCCTTTTTGGCACGCATCACAAAGAGCGTCTGATCTATACACAATCTTTGGTAGACCTCTTACGAGGTTATGCTTGTTTAGTCTTGAGATTAATCTCAGACTCGCATGACCAAGTCTTTCGCGCCAGATCCATCGCTCATATTCAACAGACACTAGGCATGATACACTTTGATTTGAGAGTTCCCCCAAGTTAATCTTATAAAGATTATTTTGCCTCTTGGCAGTGAATAGGATGGACCCATCAGGGTTCTTGACCATACACTCACGTTTATTGAAGTAAACATCAGACCCACTATCACATAATTGACTTATGCTAAGCAAATTGTGTTTTAATCTTTCAACCAGCAGAACATTATCAATAGAGCGAAAAGGATGCTTACCAATCTTACCAATTCCAACTATCTTTCCTTTCTGGTTGCCTCCAAAGGTGACCCATCCACCAGTCTTTTCACGTAGTTCTTGGATTATAGACTTTTCTCCCTTCATGTAACGTGAGTATCCACTGTCCAAGTACCAGGACTGGGGTCTTCTTTGTGTTGCTAAGCAGATCTGCAACAGGGATTATCATATTTTTAGGTACCCAGATAGACTTGGGTCCTTTTTGGTTAGTCTGTGGTCTTTGTCCATGCATAATATTTTTCCTTTTATGTATGCATTTTGAGAAGAGGTAGCCATTTTTCCCACATAGGTTGCAATAAGCATTAGATGCATGTTGTTTGATTTCATTTTGCTTCCTATGAGATTTAGAAACCTTATGATATTGATTGGTCCTTGATACTTTGTGAGAAGCTTCTAGTTTCTCAGAGTCATAGCCTAAGCCAGACTTATAATGAGGTGATCTAGAATACCCCAGTATCAAGTTTAGCTTTTCGGATCCTCAACAAGCTTTGATACACTTTTGGTTAGATCAGATACCTCTTGTTTAAGTTTGGTTGCCTCGTGAGGTTCACTAGACTCAGAGGTGATTTTATCAGTTAGACTGATATTCTTAGCTTTCAACTTATTGTTTTCTACAATGAGTTGCTCATTTTGCTTACTTGTATCTTCCAGATCTTTGTTTATTTTTGAAAATTTTCTTTTAAGCAGGATATATTGATGATGCAGTAAGGAGGAATCATTAAGCAGTTCATCATATGCTTCTTGAAGAGAGTCAGAATTAGATACCTCATCTTCTTCTAATTCAGCGTCTGATGAAGTGTTTGCCATCAAACAGAGGTTTGAGGCAGAAGGACTCCTTGGACTGAACAATTGCTCTAAGGTGTTCAGCTTCTCCTTAACAGTTTGAAACTGCAAGACCATCTCCAATCTTGGTCGATCAAGAGCATTGATGAGACACCAGTTGGCACGAGCATTTAGCGAGTACCGTCTGATCTCTTCATTCGTCCAATCATCCTCAGGCTTGGATGCTGTTGAGCCGTCATCAAGGGTGATTATTGAACAATGATCTCCATCAGTGAATACATTCCATAACTCAAAGTTCTTAGCTTGGACGTATATTTGAAAAATAGATCTCCAGTAAGGATAGTCCATTCCATTGAAAATAGGTGGAACATTCCATTCTCTTTCAGAGGTAGTTTCCTGAGTTCTTTCTTCGGGAACAACAAGTTGATCACCATCCGAAGAGTCTTCGTTTTGTACGTTGGACCAAAGACAGAGATTAGCCTCCTCATTTGCTTCTTCTTCTTCTTCCGAAGAATCAAGATCTTCCCAAGTGGCCATGAAGTTTTTCTTTTTCTTTTTAACGAACTTCTCCTTGTCCTTCAACATAGGACAGTCAGCCTTGAAATGGCCTGGCTTGTTGCACTCGAAACAGACTAGCTGAGTCTTGTCTTTGGACTCAACGTGGTCCTTGAAGTTCTTCTTCTGGAATGGCCTTCTTTTTAATCCATTTTTCTTTCTCCACATGTGTTGAATTTTTCTGGAGATGAAGGATAACTCGTCATTATCTGATACTTCATTATCAGATTGATCAGCATTATCACTAGACTCATCAGCTTTTAGAGCTTTTGAGGCTTTGAGCTTTCAAGGCAATCCCTTTATTTTTATTTCCAGGATTATCAAGATCAAGCTCCTGTTCATGAACTTGCAGAGTTCCTACCAAATCATCCAGCATCAAAGTAGAGAGATCTTTGGCCTGGGTGATTGCAGTAACAAGAGGTCTCCATTTCTTAGGCAAGCTTCTAAGAATTTTAGTGACATTCTCCTTGGTAGTGTAAACTTTCCCAAGGAATTTTAGATTGTTGATGATGGTTTGAAAATGACCCATCATATCCAGGATGGACTCTCCTTCGGCCATGGTGAACATCTCATATTGGCCAACCAGCATGATAATTTTTGAATCTTTGACCTTGGTGGTTCCCTCATGAAGATTTGACAAGGTGTCCCAGATCTGCTTCGCTGATTCACATTCGCGAATTTTCTAAAATTCGTCAGGACTAAGAGCACACATTAAAACATATCTTGCTTTATGATTTTGTTCCATCCTTGCTCTTTCGGCATCAATCCAGTCTTCTTCAGATTTATCCGTCCATCAGTGTTGAGACATACATTTGAACCATTCATGATTCTGGCCCAGAGTGCAGAGTTTGTACTTAAGATGAAGCTTTTGAATCTCTCCTTCCAGTACAAGTAGTGGGTTCCGTTGAAGAACGGAGGTCTGGTCATGGAAGTACCTTCCATATCTGCAATAGGATCTTTTCCTCTACACGGCTAAGTGCTCAACCCAGAGGCTAAGCTCTGATACCAATTGAAAGAACCTGTTTGAAACATAAGAAAGGGGGTTGAAATGTGTTTCTTATGTTTTTAAAATTTTTCGCAAGCAGATATATAATTTTGCAAAGATATTGACAAAAGAAACAGTAATGGACGCAAAGAGTGTTTCCAAATAACTTGGACTCTTTCTGAATGAAGATCAACGCGATAAGAAAGCAATTAAATCCCAAGAAGTTAGTTAAGAAATAAACTAAAAACAAGAGCAAGGGAAAGAAAGAGACACAAGGATATTATCCTGGTTCACTCTTCACCAAAGAGCTCCGTCTAGTCCTCTCTGCTTGAGAGCTTTCTCCACTATAACAAAAACCTTTTGTTACAAGTATTCAACACCTCTTCAGGCAAGTATTCTACACCTCTTCAGGCAAGCAAAGTATTCTTTCTACACAAGCCTCTTCAGGCTCAACCAACTAGGTTTTGAAAAGTGTTTTGTTCTATTAACTCACTAAGTGTGAGGGTTTGAAACTAAAGCTTAGACCTCTTGAACAATACTCTACGCAGAGAGTGATTTGAAAGTTAAGAACGGAGTAAGCTTTGTAAGCTTTGATATTTTCTCTTGATAGCTTGTTTTCTTATGTGCTTGAATATTTTTCAAGTTTGATTCAGTTGTCTTGTCTCTAACTTTGCATCTTCGAAGGAGAAGTTATTTATAGCCTTCTTGGCCTTGATCGACATCAGTCTTCAACGGGTGGAAAAAAATCCGTTCTGATCAAGCATTAAATGCGTTGGACCGTTGAGTTTGATAACTTGTTGAGGCTTCTAATCAGCAAAGTAGACTATCAGGCTTGATAGCTTAAAGAGGCGCTGACACCTTTTCCTTGTACTCGAAAGTTGCATTTTGTCTTTCCTTTTAGAGGAGGTCAAAACCTTTTGTGACAGGGACAGACTGGCTTCAGCTTTCGATGGCACGAAGATTACAAAGAATGTTTGTCCAAAGGATATAAGCTTTTTACACATAGAATAATAAATTCAAAAGATTACAAGTGTGTTCGCACTTAAAACAATAAAGCTTATTGGACTTTAACGATTACAACACAAAAGAGAAAGAGTCTTTGGACTTAAGATTCTATCGTTTCAAAAGACTTTTTATCGTCTGAATTGAGGGAGAGCTCATCCAGTTTAGAGTTTGGATGAGCATAAGTCTTTGGACTTAGATAGTCTTTGGACTTATATATATTATCCTGCACACTTACGATAAAGCGTTAGCCCATAGATAATCTTTGTTCTTCTAAAATTAGTCCTTTGTTAACATCAAAACTTAAGGGATTAGTGGACCATAACCACTTTGGTTCCAACAAATCTCTCCTTCAGTACAAGTAGTGGGTTCCATTGAAGAATGGAGGTCTGGTCATGGAAGTACCTTCCATAACAGGTTGACTCCCGCTTGGCATGCCTTGTCCTACCATATCTGCTTTAGGATCTTTCCTCTAACACGGCTAAGTGCTCAACCTAGAGGCTGAGCTCTGATACCAATTGAAGGAACCAATTTGAAACACAAGAAGGGGGTTGAATTGTGTTTCTTAAGATTTTAAAACTTTTTCGCAAACAGATATATTTTCTCAAAGGGTTGAACACAAATATGTTAACGGACGTAGAGAGCGTGTACAAGCAAAGGTTGGACGCTCACTGTGAATGTTTACTTTTAAAGAGAAGCGCGTTAAGAAAACAATTCAATCCCAAAGAGTTAGTTATAAGCAAACTAAAATAGATATAAGGGAAAGAAGAAAGAGACAAAGATATTATCTTGGTTCACTCTTCACCAAAGAGCTACGTCCCATCCCCTCTACTTGAGAGCTTTTTCCACTATAACAAAAACTTTGTCATAAGTATTCAACACCTCTTCAGGCAAGTTTTCAACACCTCTTCAGGTAACACTACGTATTCTTTTACAGTCAAGCCTCTTCAGGCTCAAGTATTCTTTTTTAGACAAGCCTCTTCAGGCTCAACCAAGATGGTTTTAAAAGAGTTTTGTTCTCCTAACTTACTATGTGTGATAGTTTGAAACTTAAGCACAGAACTCAGAAAACAATATTCAACTCTACACAGGATTGCATTTGCTTGTATGCTTGTGTATTTCTCTTTAACTTTGTTTCTTCAAAGTTGAAGGTATTTATAACCTTCAAGCCTTGAGCAATCTTCAGTCTTCAACAGATGAAAAAAGAACCGTTCTGATTGAGCATTAAATGCCTTATCCCGTTGTGTATGAAAACTTGTGTGAAGTCTTCTGAAAAGCAAAGTAGACTATCTGGTTGATAGCTCAAAGTAGTATTGACACCTTTTCCTTGCACCCGAAAGTTGCCTTTTGTCTTTCCTTTTGGAGATAGTCAAATCCTTGTGTCAGGAACAAACTGGCTTTAGCTCTTTTGTTGGCACGAAGATTACAAGGAATATTTGTCTAATGGATATAAGACTTTTACACGAAGAATAATAAATTCAAACTGTTATAAGTACAAGTTCACGCTAAGTTACAGTCCAGTTTAATTAAATGTGATGGCCTTTTACATTAGATTAAGAAATACAGAACTATTACATGAAGAGTCTTTGGACTCAGATAAGAAATGAAATTAACTTAGTCCAGTGAGAACTCTTTGTGATCAGAAGGATAAGACGATCGTTAAGTCTTTGTACACTCAGATAAACACGTTAGTCCAAGACAAATCTTTGTTCATTTAATTTAGTCTTTTGTTAACATCAAAACCTTAAGGAGTTTAAGGACCATAACCACTTTGGTTCCAACAAAACAATTGACTTAACGTGAAAGAAAGAGATAAGGAAGTGTGATGTGTGGTGGAACAAGACCATATGTTAATGATTCTTTCATCAACCGATTCATAAGACTTAATGAATCAACATGTATTTCGTTACTTGAAAAACAAGTAACATCTAACTTAGAAAGGATCTAAGACTTAACTAAAGGATTTCATAAGACATAAACACAAACATGAAACGTTTTGGTTTGGAACAATAGTTCGATGACGGACCGGTGAGTCAAACCCGAGAACATAGTCTACCTGTATAGTCTTGCGATGGCTCAATCCTGGAGGGATCATGAGATTTATCTAGTGGATAAAACTTAAAAACACTTAAAATGTGTGAAGTTCTTAAGGAAGAGAACCTTAGTGAATCATAAGGTCTATTCGATGGGTAGACATTTTATCGCATCTGCTTTTGTCTAAGCATTGACATTGTTTTGCATAAGCTAGTAAGGCCTTGAGCCTAGGAGTTGAGCTTGCACCTTGATGCGGGTGCGAATCTTATGGTGATAGTTAGTCTTGGCCTTGAGGATGTCAGGGTTCCCATAAGTGACTAGTTGGTGATTCTTCTGTGTCATGGTATTCCGTGCACTGGTATGACATCTTTGACTAGATGTCGTACTTTTCACGATTGGTGTAAAGTGTTTCCGTAAAAGCCAAATACGCGCTCGTTACAAATGTTGTAGCATCAGCCCATGGCTGGTGCACACGAAACATGTACTCCCAATCACTCTCTCCGACAATCATATTAGCTCCATGGAGTAAGGGTTTGAGTCATTCCCATCTGCATATTGAATGCATCCTGTTTATCATATTAAATGACTTGAATTTGTGATATTGTTATCTTTTTTAAATGTAATAGTGGTTACATTGTGATTCCTGATAGCATGACTATTGATGTGATGTATGTTGTATATATGTGTCGTACTGTTTTCGCATATACTATATGTTGTGTTGTTGAATAGGAATCTCATCTCATTGCTTTGTATTGCATCATTGTGTGCTTCTCTATTTGGCTTCCTAGAAGGTCGTGATGCCGAGACTTCACCCGGCGTTACGGATGTGCTTTTCCATTGAGTTTCCTGATGGTTCCAGCGTTGGGACATCTTGCAATGATGGACGACTAGCAAAGTACACGGGAAGAGCCACACTGACCATCTGCAAGGGTCGCAGAGGAAGGGTTCTTAACAACTTCACTGCTTGCCTTCATGTCATCTGCCGTCAAGGTTGTGGTCGTAAGTGGAATGCTAGGTGGACCTTTTCACCGGTGCGTTCAGTGCCTTATCCCTCTCTTAGGGATATGCCGCTTGCTTCTGAGTCAACTCCTTCGATGTCTTCCATAGGAATGCCAATAGTAGTCCCTACTAGGGTTCCTGATAGGCCTCGTTTGACGGGTCCTGGTTGGAAGGCGATAAGTGAGAAGACTAGGAGGGATGTGATCTATGTAACATCCCTGTTTTCAGTAACCCTAATTAAGATAGATAATCTTAATCGGGTCTTCGCTTAGATGTGTGTTGGGTTGTGTGTTGGTTATAAGTCTAGTTGGATGTTTAGAACTGGCTTGAATCGAGTTGGAAGTGCCTAAGGTGTAACACAAGAAACTGGGAAGTCAGGAAGCTGGGAGTTCTTCTCTCGCTGAGCTTGACGCTCAAGCGTGGGAGAGCGCCACGCTCAAGCGTTGCGACGCTTAGGCGTGGGAAGAGGTGGACGCTTCAGTGTGCTGAGTGCGCTGTGCAGCTGTTCTGAGTTTGGACGCGTGTGAGACACATGTCAGGCAGGGGAGCAGGCGGAGTGGACGAGGTTCCACGCTCAAGTGTGGAGAGAGCCCACGCTAGAGCGTGGCAACGCTCAAGCGTGCAAAGTGATCCACGCTTAAGCGTGGACAGCAGGAGCCATAAGTGGAGTTTCCACTTTCACTCTCACACTTGCACGAATTTTGGGTGAATTTCTGCAACTAGAGAGAGAAGCTCTGAGTTTTTAGAGAGAGAAAGCTTGAGGTTGGAGGTGATCGAGCAGCCGGAACGCGATTCCGACTACACGGTTGTAATCGCGACGAAGTTTTCTACGAATCTGGCAGATTAGTTTCTCGATTCGCCGCAGGTAAACTCGAATCCCTAACACGTGTTCTTCGTGTTCTTGGCGTTCTTCGAGTCTTTACCTTTTTCTTCGATCTTTTGGGCTTGCCCTAGGGCTAACACTGTTGTGTATGTGTTGTGCTCCTAATCAGGGTAAAGTCCGCACTCGTGATTGCTCGTGATTTTGAACTTGAGACCGCGGCTGTGAGAGGAGGTGGTGGCAGCTGCGAACTCGTGGTGGTGGTGTTGTGCTCGTGGTGGTCGTAGGCATGTTCGGGGTGTTCGTGAGATCGAGGGTCATGGCTGTCTGTTGGTACAGGAGCATTTTGAGAGGAATCACCAGGTGAGGAGGAAGAAACCACATATATCTGAGAATCGTAGGCGTAGTACATAATTGTTTACATGTGTAGGGCTCCTCAAACCCTACTAGTGGTTGAGCCCTAATAGAGTACCTAAACCCTTAGCTTACTTTGGGCTATCGTCGTAGGATCGATCTGTGATATCTGTTGATTGAGGATGTATGTTTATCTGTGATAATTGATAACATGAGTAAATGATGTCGTACTTGATAACATGTTAGGTGAGATGCTTGTTGTGATAACATGCTTAATTGCTAGTTGGTATGCCTGCAATGATGTTATGCTGCTATACTATAATATGTTGATGTGATTGTGATTGATGTGATCTTGATTGACTGTGGAGATGATTGGTATGTTGTTAGAAGGATAGAGTGGTTGGTGTTATTGGATTCGTAGTCGATGTTGTAAGCCAGTTGATCTAAGTTGAAGGTGGCTCTCATAGTTGGGGAGCAACATCCTCATAGTTGGAGGATGTGGACCTTGAGACGTTGGATAAGTTGTTGTTAAGACTTTGTTGAGATGATTGGTTCATAATCATAGCATTTGCATTGTTGTGGTGGAAAGCCGTGGGATTTACTACAACAGCCGTTTGAGCAGTTATCACGCGAGGTCGGAACTTGTGAACAACTGCAACAGCCGTTTGAGTGGTTGTCATAAGGGGCTGTATGATTAGCTGCAATAGCCGTTTGAGTGGCTATCATATAAGCTGGTACCTGTATACAACTGCAACAACAGTTTGAGTGGTTGTGTACCGGGAGCCGTGTGTACGGTTGCCACAGCAGTTTGAGTAACTGTCACATGAGGTTGAGGAGCCGTTCTTACCTGGTGAACATCCACCCTCGCAGTTGGAGATTGGATTGTCATTCCTCACAGTTGGAGGTTGACTGTTGTATTCCCATGCTAAGAGTGTGCGTTGTAGAATTGGTCAATCATGTAGATTCAGTTGTGCATGTAGAGTAGGCGGTGATCCCTAGCTGTGATAACTTGGAGGTTGACTGTTGTGATGAACTCGAGAGATGAATGTGCTTGCTGGTTGTGCTCATTGTTGTGTGTGTTGATGTGTTATATGCTACGTGATATCCTTTTGCATGATGTTGTAGCGTTTCTTACCTCCTGTGCATGCTTCCCTATGTGTTACTTGTATGTCGTTGTTCGGGTCGCGATCCGAAGGTGGAGGTGTTGGTTGGTTGATGAGAGAGCTACAGTGGGTGGAGCTGAGTAGAGACGAGACTCCCATCGTGAACAAATTGGACGTCAACACTCATTGAGCAGAGGGAGAGACCCTTGAGGTATCGTTGAGTCTCTTGTGAGTTGTACCACGGCCAGTGGGGCATCTGTTTTGTTGTTGATGTTTTTGCGCCATGGCTTCTAGGCGAAACTCTGATGTGTAATTGGACTGTATTAACTGTTTATTTGTTTAAGTTTCTTTTGAGCTTTATCAGCATGCTTAAGGTATTAGAGAGAGTGAGGTTAAGTTTTGGAGGCGTCACAATCTATTCATGCCTTCCTATTCCTTTCGCTTATCTCTCCATAAAAGAGAAGTTAGAAGAAGGATCCAATGGTTGATCCGAAGGATGTCTTCCCGTGTAGTCTGTTGTTGGCCAGTGTAGGATGTTAGAGCGTCTGTACTGTTTTATCTTTTGTGGAGCTGCGTCTCCAAGTATCTTATATTTAGGAGTTGTGTCTCCAAATCTTTATGTTGAGTCTGTATCCTGTTGTATTTTCTTTCTGTAGTCGGGTTGAGTTTTTATGTAAGTCTTTTCAGAACTTATGACCTTATATTATGAAATGTCTTCTTCTACCTTGCACGTATTAACGGTTACAAGCTTTTATGTTTGTCTTGTGAAGAGAAAAACATTTACACCCATTTTCTAATGATTTTAATTAACCCTTTTTTCGGCCTTATAGTTTTATAAAATGTTCGTAAATGTGATGTCCCCAAAAAGGGTGTTACATCCGTTAACGAATTACTCATCTACCACAGATGTATCCATTAATCAAACTCAATACATCATTAACCACAATTTTGAATGTTATTGAATCAGGTGTCGATTGTTGTCAAATTTGTGATATACAAATATCATTATTGTAACTTATAGGTTAAGGTAGTAAAGTGCATTTTCAGTAATGCCATTGAAGTTAACCATTTTTTAAAAGCTTATACAAAAAGGCAAAATTAGTGTTTTGATCCCTTAAGTTAATTTAATTTTTCAAATTAGTCCTTTAAGATTTTTTTGTGACAAACAACTCCCTTAAGTTTGTTTTTGTGATAAACAGGTCCTTTAAGTTATTATGACAGTGTATGATCTTGCTATTAAATCAGTGAATTATGATGTCATAAAAAAACTTAAGGGACTTGTTTGTCTCAAAAAAACTTAAGGGACTTATTTAACACAAAAAAACTTAAGGGACCAATTTGAAAAATTAAATTAACTTAAGGGACTAAAACACTAATTTTGTCTATACAAAAATAAATAAAGAGAACGAAAACTGATAAAATATATATTTTCCGAAAGTACATATGGTACCCTTTTCACATAATATTGGTTGGGTAGCCCGAATCCTAATCGTAATCGATTTCATGAGTCGAACTTATAAGGTTAAATACACTTTTGCTTCCTCTTTTATTATTTTTTTCAATTTGGTCCCTTATTTTTTTTTTGGTTTTAATATGATCTTTTTCCTTTAAATTGTAATATGGAGTGGATCACATTAATATAATTTTGATAAAATAAGGGATTATTTCGAAATAAAAAAAAGTAAAAGAGAGATCATATCAAAACAATAAAAGAGACCATATAAGTTTAACTTTTTCAAAATAGGAAATTATTTTGAAACAAAAAATAAAAAAAAGGATAACATTAATAGGACTTTATAAAATAAAAGATCAAATAATAAAAATAATAAATATGAGACTAAAACAAAAAAATAAAATAAAGATAAGGAGGAAAAGTGGTACAAAGCCAACTTATTATTACTCAATCTTGCAATCTTCACACATTTCATAAACCCAAGAACGTCACGCAGCAGAGAAGCGATTCCGGTAGTTTTTATACATTCTCAATTTTCGCTCAATATTTTCCCACAAACCAAACGCTGTTAATAGCGTACTTCAGGTAACGCTCTAGCTCTCTCTCTCTCTCTCTCTCTCTCTCTCTCTCTCTCTTTTCTGGGTTCCTGAGGAAACTTCATATTATCAATTTGTTATGAAACAAATTAAAGTCCTTGTTTTGCTATGTCTGTTTAGGTTACCCTTCTACTTTTATTTTCTAAAAGTAAACCTTTTGTTTTTAATATTTATGAATTTTTTTCAGGTTAAATTTGGCGTCAGTATGCCGGATGTTCAGGCCCTTGTTACTGATTTTGTGAATCAGCTTAAGAAACGGTAATTTTTTTTTATTGGCACTTTTTGAGTTCAGTGAATGGTGTATTAGGAACCATCTTGTGACTTGTGAGTTTAAGAACTTATTTCTGTGAGTTCAGTGTGGTGTATTAGAAACCATCTTGTGACTTGTGAGTTTGAGAACTTATTTCTGTGATTGTTTTTTTGTTGTTGCTCTCTGTTGCTAGTAAAATTGAAGGTTCTCAGGCCACTGCAAAGCAGACAGCAGAGTTGCTTCGGTCTGTGATTTCGCAGCAGCGGGTGCCACACACAAACCAGGCTGCAGCTCTGATTAATGCAGTAAGGGCTGTGGGGGAGCAGCTTATTGCTGCAAATCCTGTTGGTATGCTAAGATTTAGTTTTTTTGTTTTTAAAGTAGAAATATGCATTTTGTCTGTATTGTGTGCAGTGTTTTTTTGCGGTCAAGAATGTGTTTTTGGGTCGATTTTTTTTTTGATTGTCTTGTTCTACTTTTGATGAAAAGGATGCTTTACTGTCACTTGCACAACATTTTATCGGGAATTATGGAGATTGATATTTTGTCGGGTATCTCAACATGTTATGTATGTGATTGCAGAGCTTGCTGTGGGAAATATTGTGAGGCGTGTTTTGCACATTATAAGGGAGGAGGATCTTTCACTTACAACGGCTGCTGTGGCTGGTTTGGGACTATCGGTCGCAAGTGACGATGAAGATGATGCGGAGCGAGATGATCATCCTGTCTTATCAGCTGCTGCTGTAGCAGCTGCTGCAAGAAGCACCTTGCGTCCACCGTCATTGCAAACACTTCTAGAGGATATGCCTGATTCAGCTGCCGTACCACACACATCTTCCTCCGGGGGTGAATCTGAAGGGAAAAGTAGATGTGAGGATGGCACTATATATGAGAATGTTATAACTTCGTTATTATATTTACAATAATATTAGAATGCTTCGTTGACATTACTGGATAGTTTGCTTGTTGTTTACTGTGATTATTCTGTAATATTGATTCCTTGTGTGGCATTTGATGATGAAATTGTTGTTATTGTTCTGGTGTTGTGTCTTTTGAGTTTGAGTTTTGTTTTCCTTTGTTACAGCAGTTGACAAAGGTTCAAGAGCTCGAAAGTTGAAACACGATGTCATTGAAGCAGTTAATGAACTTATTCAGGACATAGCCACTTGCTATGAACAAATAGCTGAGCAAGCAGTAGAGCACATTCATCAAAAGTTCGTTTCACCCGAAACTACTCTAAGATATATTGTTATTCTCTTGCTATTTTAAGGTGCTTGTTGTTTGAAAACATGTATTTGTTCCCCAACATGTCAATTTATTGTTTTTACATATTTATGTGTCAATTTATTTGAGCCTACAACATGCCCAAATCATGTTTTTTTTTGTTTTCTCGTCAATGCCAAGACTTCTTACTTCTGGACATAAATATGCGTTGATAAGGGATCCAGCACCAATGAATTCTCTTCTTCATGGTTGATTGAAAGCTTTTGTTTCTTGAGTATTCTAGACCATGTCATTATAGTGAATGTTACATTAACTAATATTAGATGGGTTGAATTCTTAATCATAAACTAAAAGTGATATTTTTATTTATGACAAATAGATAGGAGGCAATGCATATGTTAAGTGTCCAATGCTTTCTTTTTTAGTGCTTACTACATTATTTTGATGGTGTGTGTGTGTGGGGGGGTGGGGGGGGGGGATTGGACAGGAATTGCAAAGAATAATCCACATGGAAGATTCCAATTAATTTTTTATCTAACTATTTATATAGTTGAGATTATCAAGCCCCAGCTTTGTTTAAGTTTCTGTTTGAAGCTGTTTGACCCCTTTTTTCTTTTAAATTATTGTGGAGACTGCATTATCTTTATGTAAAAACAGGATGGCATTACTGGTCTTGGATGTAAAACAAATAACATGATAGTGATTTTTTATGAATATATGGGATTGTATTTCTGGGGATAGCAACCGATACTATTGTATGACATAATTGTTCAGGGATTAATTTTCAAGTACACAATATTAACTTCGAGTATCGTGCATATATTTGTCAAATGCCATGTAATTTGCAATTGCATCATCAAACAACAAAGTCTTAATATTTTTCTCTTTTTTGAAAGTAACTCTGACATGGTATCTTGCTTTCTTCTTATTGAGAAAATGATTTATTTTTTCCATCCATGTTTCTAGATTTAAGTTTGTTTCACTATGGGTTGCTTAATCTGTATGACTAGCATTAGGGTACATACATGTTTCCTGTATGTGCGCGTGCGCATGTGTGTGTGTGTGTGTGTGTGTGTGTTGAACCCATTAGATTTTAAAATAACTAAGGTGAATGTGCATCTATTGATTTATGTGATTATGTCTTGTTATTAGGATCTTGTTCTTTTTCTTTGTTTTCCTTTCCAGATAGAAGAAAATCTTATTCTTTTTCTTATTCATTTACACTGCTATTTGAATGAATTTCAGTGAGGTAATATTAACGCTAGGAAGTTCAAAAACAGTGTTGGAATTTCTTTTTGTTGCAAAGGAAAAAAAGAGATCATTTAAGGTCTTTGTTGCTGAGGGTGCCCCAAGGTTGGTAGTAGTGGCTAGCTAGCAGTTGCATGTGATGGTGATGGTTTATTCGCAATGGATTTGTTGATTTAATGTTGACTGTATATGCAATCAGGTATCAGGGACATCTCCTTGCGAAAGAATTGGCTGCTAGAGGCTTACAAACCACAGTAATTACTGATTCTTCTGTTTTTGCTATGATTTCCCGAGTGAACATGGTATATGAAAATCCTGGTGTTATATTTGGAATCAAGACTCTTATTTTGAATTTAAATTGATTTTCAAGTTCCCATTGCGTAGGTTATAGTTGGAGCTCATGCTGTTATGGCTAATGGTGGAGTTATTGCCCCAGTTGGGTTACATATGGTTTCACTTGCTGCTCAAAGGCATGCTGTTCCTTTTGTTGTACTTGCTGGGAGTCACAAGGTGATTTCTGAAAATATAATCTCTCTCCGCCTCACATCTGTCATGTTCTAAGAAACAAGAATTCTTATGACTTTTGATGTCTGCCCGTATTTTCTTTCCTGTTCTGTCGAATCTGGAAATAGGATGATAGTTTACTGCCAAACCAGTAGAGGCGAATAATTGGAAAATTGTTTTGCACATATATTGAACTTGAATAGGAATCAAAATCTCATCCTCATGTCAGTTTGATACGAAAACCAAGTTCTGTTCAATGGTTGGATTAGGTTTTTTTTTTGTTTTCTTAATTTCGATTTCAGTAACATGAGGATAAGGTGTTTTGCATCTGCAACTTGATTGATGGAATAACATGATATGTACATTTTTAATTTGGAATATGCGAATCAAAATATATATTTAATCTATGTGGTGTAATTTTTTTCAGTGAGTTTTCAAAATGGATCACCAAACAATATTTTAATTGTTCAAAGCAAAAGTTTAGGCAAAATAAGTATGATTTGACAATTAATTCAAATTAATATGGATACATGATACTTGTTTTTACTTTTAAACAATTTTGAACCTATTCTTTTAATTTATCAAGCTCCCTCTTTAGCATGTAGGTTTTCTTTTAGGGAAGAGATCAGTGGAGGGGTGGATAGTGAGGTCACAGTTCTAATCCTGCAGGATGCCCAGTGGGGGAAATAAAACTAGAAATGGAGGATAAGCATAGAAAGAGTTAACAAGCTATGAATTGCCAACCCCAAAGGTTCAAGTTCCATTACAATATGGTCCTTGTCTAGGCTACTTAGATTTTAGAAAACTTATTGTGTGCATTAAAAGGGTTATGAGAAAAGACAAATGATTTCAATGTCTGTAAATACAAAATCTAAGCACAGAATTTCTATATAGTCATATGGACCTTAAATTATTTGAATTCTATAAATTTTGGGGAAACCCAAATTCATTTGCTGTTTTAAAAAAGTGTATTATCGGAAATTGAAGGCACTAAGTTTCAGTAGATTTATTGAAATCAGCTTAATTGTTCTCCGGTAGGCTGTATATACATCTGATCTCTAATGAATTAGTTTAAAGTCTAGATGTCTCAAGCTGTTCATCGTGATTTAGATACTCTTGACCTAATGATGGGATTTGTAGAGATTGGGAATTTTGAATTGAACTATATTTGTTTGATGAGAATTAAGTAGCTGCTTCTTCGTTATTGATTCTGTTGAAAATATGTTTAGGATCATTGTATTTATTGTATATAGGCATATCATATTGTATCATATCATGTAAATAGGAATGGAATCTCCTATATTTATTTTGTAATTATTTTGTTAAGCCTATATAAAAGAGACTTCGCTGTGTAGTTTAGACACACGATATCAGCATCATATGCCTCTGTTTTCTTTATTTCAACATGGTATGTAGAGCCAGATAGAGGTAACCCTAAAACCGTGCTTACCCGGTGGACCCACTATCCTCTGGTGAGAAATTTTCTTGGCAAACCGTGTTCCTCCTCCGGTTTGCCCCTTATCCACTGCCGTGACCTCTTTTTGGCACCTTTCCAGTCATTTTTGGCCTCTGCCGCCGTCCGCCGTCACCTTTTCTAGCGACCTTTCTTGCCGACCACCCCACTATCAGAAGTGCACCTTCCTGTGCGGCCCAATCCTTAAGACCCACCGGCAACCGCCCTGTCACGCGCGTTCAGAAGCCTCAGTGCGCAGTTCCGACCACCGGCGCGTGGCGGAGCGTGGCAGCTCCGTTCCGGACGTTGTTTCCTTCGCAGTGGTCACCTCTCTCCGGTGGTTCCAACGCCACCACTCCCAGGCTGATCTAAGCACTTTTGCTACTTGGGCACTGTGCGCGCTCCGTTTCAATCTTTCAGATATCGTGTGATCGTCGTTTTTGGACCTTTTGTTATTGATCTATGGCTTCCTCTAGTTCCATATGTCCTCCTAAGACCATGGATCATTCTCAAGCCTCTCCGACTACTTATGAAGATTTTCTCCCGTGGTTTGAGCATCTCCAGATCTATTGCTTTGGTCGCACACACTAGTAATTCATCTGCTTGCATATCTCAGTCACCCTCACTTGGTCCTTGGGTTCTTGATTCTGGTGCGCCTGTCCATATGTCTGGTAATAAGTCTCTTTTCTCCTCTCGTTCTACATCCGTTTATTTACCTATTGTCACTTTGGCTAATGGTTCCCAAATTCAATCTCAAGGAATCGGAACTGCCCATCCATTCCCTTCCGTGTCAGTTGATTCTGTTCTTAATGTCCCTGGTTGCCCCTTTAATTTACTCTCTGTTAGTCGTTTAACTCGTTCTCATGATTGTTTGATTACCTTTACTAAAGACACTGTTATCCTACAGGATCGGAGTACGGGACAAACGATTGGCACCAGATATGAGTCTCATGGGCTTTACCAACTCTCCACCCCCTCTCGAGTTTGTTCAGCCATGGATTCCCCTCTCACTATTCATGCTCAGTGGGTCATCCTGGTCTTCCCAAACTCCAAAGGTTGGTGCTGAGCCTCTCCAAGCTCTCTAGTCTGCCTTGTGAGTCATGTTAATTAGGGAAACACACTCGTAGTTCATTTCTTGATCGAGTCAATAAATGGGCTTCATCCCCTTTTGCTTTAGTTCACGTCGATGTTTGGGGTCCTTGTTTTACTATCTCTACTCTTGGGATCGAATACTTTGAGAGTTTTATTGATGATTTTTCTAGTTGTACATGGTTATTCTTAATGAAAAATAGGTCGAAATTATTTTCCATTTTTCAGAATTTCTATTAGGAAATTAAAACCCAGTTTGGTGTTTCAATTAGCACCTTACATAGTGATAATGCTCGTGAATACTTGTTCCAACAATTTCAAACCTTTATGGCTTCTAATGGCATTCTTCATCAAACGTCTTGTGCTCATACCCCTTAACAAAATGGGGTTGCCAAACGCAAAAACCAACACCTCATTGAAACCACTCGGACGCTTCTCATTCATGGTCATGTTCCTCTTCGCTTTTGGGGTGATGCGGTCCTGTCGGCTTGTTATCTTATAAACCGCATGCCCTCCTCCGTCTTGGATAATAGAGTCTCTCACTCTCTTCTTTTTCCCCATCTACCTCTTCATTCCCTTTCGCCTCGTGTCTTCGGATCCACTTGTTTTGTCCAAAATCTCTCTCTTGGTCTTGACAAACTCTTGGCTCGATCTCTTAAGTGCGTCTTCCTTGGCTATCATAGGTCCCAAAAAGGTTATCATTGTTATTCTCCTACTTTTCAATGCTGCGTTATCTCAGCCGATGTTTCCTTCTTCGAGTCTGTACCCTACTTTGAGTCGATCCACTTGCCTCCTGAGCCGCTTTCTATAGTCACCTCTGTTCCTTCTGCAATTGTCTCTCTCAAGTATGTCCCACCAGAGACTCCGCCTGTGGATCCCCCACCTGCTCAGCCATTCCAGACATATCATCGCCGCCCACCACTCTCCTTGGTGAACGTCCCTGCCGCCACTCTTGCTGCTACTCCTACTGTTGAGGCCATGATGGACTCTTCCCCGGCTTCTGTTACCGGATCCGGTCCCGCCACCTGACACTGACCTTTCCATTGCTCTCCGCAAAGGTATAGGTTCTACTCGTAACCCGTCTCCTCATTATATTGCTTTGAGTTATCATCGCCTTTCTCCTTTGTATTATGCTTGCCTTTCTTTGCCGTCTGTCTCTATTCCTAAATCTCTAGGTGACGTTTTATCCCATCCTGGGTGGAGGCAAGCAATGATTGATGAGATGTGTGCCCTTCAAAGCAGTGGTACCTGGGAATTGGTCCGTCTTCCTTATGGGAAGTTTTTGGTTGGTTGTTGATGGCTTTATAGGGTCAAAGTTGGTCCTGATGGTAAAATTGATCAGCTTAAGGCTCGTTTGGTGGCTAAAGGCTACACATAGATATTTGGGCTTGATTATGGTAATACTTTCTCTCCAGTGGCCAAAATGGCATTTGTTAGGCTCCTTCTCTCCATTGCTGCAATCCGACACTGGCCTCTTCATCAACTTGACATTAAGAATGCATTCTTGCATGGGGATCTTGATGAGGAAGTGTATATGGAGCAACCACCTGGGTTTGTTGCTCAGGGGGAGTCCTCTGCCATGGTTTGTCGCCTTTACAGGTCTCTTTATGGTCTCAAACAGTCTCCTCGGGCTTGGTTCAGCAGATTCAACACTGTAGTGCAACAGTTTGGTATGACTCAAAGCGAAGCCGACCACTCTGTGTTCTATCGTCATTCGGCCCAAGGATGCATTTATATGATTGTTTATGTGAACGATATTGTTATAACTGGTAGTGATCAGCAGGGCATACTACAGGTGAAACATCTCTCTCTCATCAGTTTCAGACCAAAGACCTTGGTATACTCCTATATTTCTTGGGTATCGAGGTAGATCAATCTAAGGATGGTCTAGTGATCTGACAAAGGAAATATGCTATGGACATTCTTGAAGAGACAAGATTATTGAATGCCAAACTAGTTGACACTCCTATGGATCCAAATGTCAAACTTCTACTCGATTAAGGGAGCCACTTTTTGATCCAGGGAGATACAGGAGTTTGGTTGTAAAATTGAACTACCTTAGAGTCACCCGTCCAAACATTTCTTTTGCAGTCAGTGTAGTAAGCCACTTCTTAAATTCTCCTTGTCAGGACCATTGGGATGCTGTGATGCGGATCTTGAAATACATTAAAGGTGCTCCAAGAAAAGGTCTCATTTATGAAGATGGAGGGCATATTCAGATAGTTGGTTACTCAGATGCTGATTGGATAGGTTCACCCATTGATAGGTGATCCACTTCTAGGTATTGTGTACTCATTGGAGGAAACCTAATATCCTGGAAGAGTAAGAAACAGAATGTAGTTGCAAGATCCAGTGCGGAAGCAAAATACAGGGCCATGGCATTAGTAACTTGCGAACTCATTTGGTTGAAACAGTTACTCAAAGAACTTTAGTTTGAAGAGACTATGCAAATGACGTTAATTTGTAATAATCAAGCTGCATTGCATATTGCCTTTAATCTAGTTTTCCATGAGAGGACCAAACATATTGAAGTAGATTGTCATTTTATCAGGGAGAAGATCCAATCAGGGGACATCACCACTAGCTTCGTCAACTTCAAGGATCAACTGGCAGATGCTTTCACCAAATCCCTGAGAGGTCCTCCGATTAGTTATCTATGTAACAAGCTCGGTGCATATGATTTATATGCTCCAGCTTGAGGGAGTGTTGAAAATATGTTTTGGATCTTTGTATTTATTGTATAGGCATATCATATCGTATCATATCATATCATGTAAATAGGAATAGAATCTCCTATATTTAGTTTGTAATTATTTCATTAAGCATATATAAAAGACTCCGCTATGTAGTTTAGACACACGGTTTCAGCATCATCTGCCTCTGTTTTCTCTATTTCAACAGATTCACATGTTTCCACATTAATATAAAATTACTAATTCACGTTTTTGTTACCTCCAGACTTAGGCAACTTTAGTGCCATAACCCTGTTATGTAATTAAATTTTGATTTGCTTTATAATTTCAGTTACCAATTGTTCGGTTTTTGTTGAAAGTTGCTTTATCTTGTTGACAGTTGTGCCCTTTGTATCCGCACAATCCTGAAGTCCTACTGAATGAGCTGAGATCCCCATCTGAGCTACTTGACTTTGGGGAATTTTCAGATTGCATGGATTCTGCAAGTGGCGCTGGTTCTCTTCATGTCGTTAATCCAACATTTGATTATGTGCCACCAAAACTTGTTAGTCTCTTTATCACTGACACGTAAGTTGAACAGAAACCAATTGAGAAATGTACCTTCCTTTCATTGATGACTTTTGAAAACAAGTGTGTTAATCTGTTTCTTTTTCTGCATTTGCTGGTTTGGAAATTACTTCTTCTCAGAGGAGGGCATAATCCATCATATATGTACAAGCTCATAGCTGATTACTACTCAGCTGACGATTTGGTGGTGAAACGAAGACCTACTACAGGGAGTTGAGTTCAGCTACCCTAATTTTTGTCCTATAACGGTAAGCTATTAAATATTTAGATATGTATGGTAGTCATTATGTCTATCCTGTTGGTCTAGAGGACTGGTGAAGCAGCTGTATAAATTTATCAAACAAAAAGCATATCTGTAGAAGTTGGTGTTTAGTCAAAATGGTAGTGACAGATCAGTAGAATCTCATCCTACCTGGCCTTATTTAGATGGCACAAAGGCATGCAACCCACCTACTACAGTGATTTGAGTTCTTTGCTATATCTCATCTTTGTTTCAGCAGTCTTCATTTTCTTTTGGAACAGCGCTGACATCGGATGATAAGTAGTTTTATTATCAATAGAAGTTGAAGCATGCACTTTTTTTAATGAGCCGTATTATGATTTTTGACAGTCAAGTCATAAACTATGTTTTTTGTAGCAATTTTTTGCATTCAAACCATCTAAGGCTTATTTGTAATAATAATATTTGCAAATGAATTGTCATTTATATGTTTATTCTCCTCTTGGAATAATCACATTTCCTCGCTCAATTTTCAGGTTGATTGTGACGTTCTGTGAGGAACCATTGGCTAGAGATATGTTCACGATTGTTTTTGCGGAAGAAAATGAACCTTGTGTAATACTGGGAATTGGGGTTGAGAAATTATATACAGGTGAAATGATATGGGAATATATACAGTGAAACAAGGGAATTCCATTTTTGTGGTTGCTGATCACGGGCTTACTTGTTTATAACTCTTTAGTCCGTTTCAGTGGATGGGCGAGACATCTGACTGTTTTAATTTTTGGTCCATTCGTGGACAATCAAGGGTCTAACTTTTTTACTGTATATCTTGGTCTTTCATATAGATGTTTTTTCTAGTTTAGTTATTTTTGTTTCAAAACGTCCGTGATAGTAACTTTTTCTTCTAGTGTTATTTGAACACAGGTAAATCATAGATTTATTTTTTCTTTTGGCGGGAGGTAAAGCATAGATTGTAGTGAACGGTTTGTTTCGAAATGCATAATGAATTTTAAAAAACATAGCTCTTTTATTTGCGTTGAAATTGTTATCTCAATCATTAGTGCTTATTAACGTAGTGGTGTTCTGCATAAAACTGAGTACATTAATTTGTAAAAGCTGTATTTTGTTGAGTGAGCAAATAGACTAGCTAGTAGGGGCAAGTAGAAACAATGAACTCCGTGCGTAAAATGTATCTGCAATGGACGTGATGTGGTCTTTGTAAGAAACAATTAGACAACTAACGATGTTTATTAGTAAGAAAAAAATTAAAAAGGTTGGTAGATTACTTTTCAACAGCAGCCTACTAATGAAGAATGAATCAATCGTATCAATTGAGTCATCTCATAGGCTTGTTTTCTTTAAGTTTTAATAGAATAAATTAAATACATTTAATTTAAAGCTGTATTTGTTGACAAAAAAAGTTACTATGAATGATTATATTAAATTAGACGACTTATTAGATCATAGTACACTGAATTTTTATTACATCTTACATATCCGAATGGCATATAACAAGAACGACAAAGCGCCAGTAAAAGAATTCTAAATGCCGTCATTACACCACTAAAATAAATTACAGGCAAGTTTAGGTAAGCAAAACAAATGATATAACAAAGGCTTGTCATGACCAAAAATTGGTCACATCTGCTCTACATCAAACCAGAAAAGAAGTGAAGTTCGAGCATAAATCACTCTGACTCGTTGCAAGACCAGATCCCCACTAGTCAAGACAGCTTTGGCACCCCCTTCAATACGGGTTTGAGAAACAAATACACCATCACCTTTACTCTTCATTGATGAAGGAAGAACCTCACTGCTGCTGGCTGTACTCACAAGTGGACATGAGAGATAATCAAGAGGATTAGATTCACATTGAAGTATGCATCCATCTACTGTTAGCCTTCCCTTTCTATGTAGCAAGCAGCAACCAAGCTCTGCCTTGACAGTTAAGTTTGCTAATTTGCAGGTGGAAAGGAACTCCAATGCACTGTTCAAGACAAAACGAAAAGCGCATACCAAATGTTGCTGAAGATGAAATATCTGGTAGTACTTTTCAAGGAATCCTTTCCAAGCTGCTGGATAATGGTTGAGATGGTAAACTTTATAATCAGATACATCTGATGACAAGACAGATGCCCTATTATGAACCCACATTCATTGCATGAGGATCAGAGGCATTGTCTTGCCACATATCTTATCCATTGAAATCCAGCAGCATGAAGGTGCCTCCTAGCTACCAGTTCAAAAGTTCACTACACAACAAAATAAAATCTAAATTTAACGAATACAAACCTGTCTGAGCCTCGAGAACAGATGAGGGTTGTGTCATCTGGAAGTTCACCTGCACCAATCTGACCAAAGAACATTGATTTTGAAAAAGCAAATATGAAATATATTTTTATGTCATTAACACTTACTCTTTCATCAAGAATAACATTAATGAGAGGTAGAAGCACCAATTATTTGGGAATGACATGAAACCAACGGTGCTCTGTGTTTGCTCCGGTTTGTTTTTGAAAATCCTTTAAAACAGTTCTTGAAAAAAAAAAGAAAAAAAAAACTTGTTTGGAAAACTTGTTTTGGGACCCTATTTCCTCTCTGCTAGGATTGGAAGTCTGAGGATCATCTTCATGGAAAGAACACTTCCAAACACGTCATCAACCTCAAAATCACTTCAGGGATGAGTGATGACCATTAGTTGCATTGGATGTGGTTCTATCACAACTGCAGTCGTATTGGAGTCTGAGCAAATTTTTGTAGACTCTAGTTGCATTGGAGTTTGAGCAGTTCTTGCTGTGCTTCTGTTCTGATTCTATTTCTATGGTTCCTGTCTTCAATTTAGTCTCTCAATTACACTCAAATTTGTGGGTCTTTCTTACTCATCACTCTGACAAAAGCAACTCCACATCCAGAATTAGTTATTAAATACAATCCAAAACATATGAATTTCTGAAATTCATTTATTTGCAGTGACATTAGTAGACCTAAACAAGCCGGGATAACCTTATAGTACAGGAAGATACACATTAACATGTTTGACAAAAGAAGAAATTCAATAATATGAAGAGAAAAATACAAAGAAGGATAAGGAATCCTCCTCAGCAAAAGTACAATACAACAACAACAACCAAAGCCTTTTCCCATTTCCCATCAGGTGGGGTCGACTACATAGAGAAAAAGTACAATACAGAAAACTACAAAGAAAAAAGAGAAAATCAATGGAACAAAGTTGCTCAATCCAAACATATCCACGAGGGAAGATAAAGGGCATGTGCTTTACACCAAATAGTCACCAAACGTGCTAATATTTGACACGAGATTCAAAAGTCCGACTAAATGTACAAATAATCTGATAATCAGTTTATATTGTTAACCAACATGACAATAATTAAGAAATAGTCTATGAAGCAAGGAAGCTTAAAATAGGAGACTCATATATGTCCAACACATATTGGACACTTGACACCCATGTTGAGTAATTAATATTCCACAACATTCATAGTTCCTATGTTGTCAATCCCAAATAGCGGCGCGGAGCGGCCAAGCCCAAAAACGCTATAGCGGTATAATGGTAGCAGGATGGCAGCTATTGCGAAGAGGGGGAGGAGGCAGAAGAAAAAATGAAACCTACCATAAAAATAAGGATGTATTGTGGTGTTTAAAAAGAAAAAAGAAGAAAACCCTAGAAGTAAAAGTAAAAATGGGGATTTACTGTGTTTAAGTGAAAGTAAATAAGGCTTTTTAAAGATAGGTTTAATTTTTTCTTTGGGCTTAGAGTTAGGCCCCATTGTTTCAGAAGATTATTTTTTCTTTCTTTGGGCTTTAGGTTAGGCCCTTTAGCTTCAGAAGAGGGAGAGGCTTAGGGTTAGTTTTTAGTTTCTCAAAATCTGGTAGCCACCGTCAGAACAGGTGAGAGACGAAGCACAGAGCGGCCGCCAGCACAGAATCGTGGCCAAGGAGCGCCTGCAACAGCGTGATTCCGCCGCGACGGCCGCACCCGTAAAGCGCAACGCACCAGGGGTTAGCGTCGCAGCAGAGGTCCACTTCGCTCCGCCTTTCCGCGATCGCGCGCGATTGACAACATAACATAGTTCTTTTAGGAACAAAAAAAATATCAAATTTTAATATTTTACACTTGCTAGGTACCTTCTATGTGACTACACAATCTTGTCATATCTTAGGTATGCTTGATTAGTTTCATAATTATTTATACATATATAATACTGATGTATTTATATAATTTTAAAACATCTATCTTGTGTTGAATACATTCTGACATACACTAATATGGTTCAATAAGGACCAAAAGAAAAAAAATCAGCTTTTAATATTTGCCACTTGCAAAATGCCATCTAAATGTGTTGTAGCACATGCTAGATATATTTTTGGTATGCTCTCAGATACTTGTTGATGCTTTAATAAGCATACATATCCATAGTTGTGTACTTAAAATAATTGCTGTATATATCTATGTAGCTTCATGTCCTTTTATTTTAAAGATATCACCATGTTGTTATGTCTATGTTGTGTCTCGTATGTATATGAATGTGCTTTATAGGATGGGGACAACTAAAAGAGGCACTCACTTCATAACAGCAAGAGATGAGCGCAAAGCTATGAGGGCTGCAAACTATGTGGAAGGCTTAATTTAACAAAAAGGTCAAGGTTGTATGGTTTGCCCTTGGGCCATGGCTCAATACAACTTGCCAGTAATAGCATGCTGGTCATGTCAATGGTATTCCCAAATCCCAAGTCGCTCAATTTCTAGTTTCTTACCTATTTTTCTATAATGGTGAATGCAGTGCTTTTGGTCAATATATAGCTTCGAATCAGGTACTAAAATAGTATTTACAACATATTTGTACTACTTGATAAGAAAAATGGTAATAAAACATGAAAACAGGTGAAACTCTCTTCATGGAAACTTTATTTTCAGAAAATAATAAATGAATAAGAACAGAATTCATTTTTTAAGAATCACTTAAAATAAGCCCCTTTTTGTTAATTTCAGCGGCCAACTAAATACATCTAATTAGATTCCCCCACCACCGTATAAGAGTTGGATAACTCACCAAGCAGAGTGGTTTCTTTATTTGAATGTTTGAGACACCATGAATTCCACCAGCTGCTATTAGAATGGTATCGCCTGGTCTGTAAGGAAAAAAGAGTCAATTAGAATCCCCAGCCTGAGAATATGACTGAAACAGCATTAATGTTACATGCCTTGAAGCAGAGACAGCGGTTTCAATGTTGGGGAAAACACCAGGTTCAGATAAGTCTTCGACTGATCGATCTACTCGAAGCCACAGGCGAGGGTGACATGCCAAGTAATTCCATCTGTGGCAAACGAGGGCGGTATTAAAGCGATCTGCAAATTCAATAACAGCTTTGTGACAGAGGTGCCCCATAGTATTTTATTTGTTTCTTTGTTTTTTATATAAAAGATTAATAAGAAGATCAAAGTGTAAGCACAAGGAGGGTGAGATAAGGTTTCCTCTAAAACAAGCAAAAACAACAGACGAACTAACAATGCAGCAGGGCTGCCCAATCTCTTTGCAAAACCAGCAGTGTTATCGATGGCAGATGGCGGTCCATGGCAGAAAGCCAAAAAACCGCCATACAAATGACGGATGGCGATGCGGCCATATGGCGGATGCCATGGCGGACAACATAAAACTATTATAAATATATATACGTAAGAAAAAAATGCAGAAAAAATATAAAATCCAAAACACTAACAACATATCTCAAGAACAATAAACTAATTTAATAGAAAATATCATATAAGTTACCTATCATAGGCAACTAATAAGGTTAATTACCATTAAGTTCAAGATTTCAAAATGCAAATAACAATAAATGTATGAAAAATGGGTCAGAAGCACCCGATGATTTCAACCTGTGAAGCACCCGATGAAGTATAGTCAGAAGCCATTGTTGGAAAAATGAAAAAGAAGGTTGCAGAGGTGGTCGCCGGACAGAAAAGGGTCGCCAGACGGAGAAGAGATGCTGGTCGGAGAAGAAAGAGAGAAAGAGATGTTGGACGGAGTTCGTGCGACAGAGAAGAGAAGGGTTTGAGAGATGAGAGAAGAAAGGGGGAACCAAACCTGGTAATTGGCCACTTTTAGGGTTTTCCACCCATTTGGGTCGCGAATCGGGTCGGGTCGCACAACCAGCCCTCTGGAAGCCTTCCTTTTTTTTTTTTTGAATTTGGGCGCCTTTCCGCAATGCCCGCATTTCCGCCATGGAATGCCACCGCTTTTCGACCGCCACACCCCGCCATGTGAAATCCGCCACACCCCGCCATCCATGTAGCGGTTTGTCCAAAACCCGCCACCGATATCCGCCACGGCACCGCCATGGCCGTTTTTTAGCAACACTGAAAACCAGAGACGGAAACATTCTTAAAACCATGGCTGAACACCAAAAAGAGGGAGGGTAAAAACACAATCTTATCCCAAAGTAAATTTATCAGCTGGAAACATTCTTCAAGATGACTGCATTCTGCTCCAACCAAGTGCAACAAAGAATTGCATAAACAACACATTGCCATGGAATTTTGGCTCCTTTTTATTATTTTAAACAAAGAAAAATGCTATAAAGCCAAAGTTTGACAGAATGAGTTGGCATTTTTGTGAATCTTGGATGGATGAGTGGTCCCTACCTCTTTGTTTTAGCCAACAACTGCCCTTGAATCTAGCTGAATTCTGTCAAAATTCTAGCTAATTGTTTCCGGCTGCACAGCATTACTCTTTAATAAAACCTTTGTATCAAACCAACAGAAACTGTTCCAAGCTGGAAAAGCACACACCCTGTACTCATCGCAAACTCTAAAAGGATTTATTTAGTTGCCTTGCAAGGCAGCCATAAATGACTCACTGTTTCAGAACTTGATTTGCGCATAAGTGCATAACACAGAGGGGGGAGAGACTAGTGTGAGACCTACGAATCCGAAGTCATTTGGGTTAATACAATTATGTACCGTTTGACTATTTGGAAAGTGAGTTGAAATCTAAAAAGAAATTGCAAAACACGCCAGAAGAGTAATTGCCAATCAGACTTAAACGAGAAGACAGTAGAATCAATGTAAAAGGGATTGTACATTGGTAACTCCTGTCACTCAATTTGTTACGTAAGAGGAAATCCCAATTTAAATGGGAACCTTAAATAGAAAGAAATTTATTGCAGAAATTATGCAAGGTATAGAGGTTAAAGAGATAAGGGAAAGCCTCAATGAAGGAGACATTACTGACCCATTTGTCAAACCCAAATTTGATACAAGTGCTGTCACCTAGCATAATCTAAATCATACTCTCTAAATAACTCAGTGTCATAAAGAAGTAGTCTCTAAATGGAAGATTCCTTACCCATTTAGCCCCAAGTGATCTCTTCTCTGTTCTCCCAAACCAGACTAAAGAAAACCCCTGAATTTTTTTAACCATCCTTTGAATCACCTCTACTACAACAGAAAAAGTGAGAGAAAATATAGGGGAATACAGGACAAACAAGGTTGGGCAAGAGTTATCAGACCACTCAAGGAGTAGAAAGCATCCTTGCAACCAATCAAGTGTTTTGGAATCTTGTGAATGGAATGATTCCAAAAGGGAGTAGTCCAAGAGTTACCACCCAAAGGGACTCCCAGGTAAGAAACCGCTTCAAAATTTGGCAACCAGACACTGAAGCATAAGAGGAAAGAATCCCATTGTCCACATTCAAATCAACCAACCGTCTTTTAGGAAGATTAATCTTCAGCCCAGAGATAACCTCAAAAAAAACTTAAGGATAGACAAGACAACAATTATGAAAGAGTCACTAGCCTTTTCCAACATTGAATGTTATCATCAGCTAAAATGGAGGTGGGAGAAATAGTCCATTGAAACTATAACATATGCAACAGATGCACGACAAATTTTCTAATTAAATAGTTTTTCAAAAAAACAAAACAAACAACTCAATGTCAGAAAGCCTTGGATGGGTAACAATCATGTGTCAAGAAGGGGGGTAATGACTAACTTGTTAAATTTCTTCCATGGGATTTATTAAAATTGGATAGTCCCGTGAGATTATATATGACCATGCTTGTATACTTCATAAATATCCATCTAAGCTTTCCAGTTCTCAAAAAACACAATGAAATGCAAATAATTGCTCAATAGCAAGTACTCATAATCCTTACAAATCGGGGGGGGGGGGGGGGGGGGAGGGGGGTACACCCAATTTCAAAACCAAGTTTATGTTACAAATGATCAACATAAAGGCATGTTAAGCTACACAAATCCCAACAAAAGTACATCAAAATAGTAAAATTTGAAAATACAAAAATCTGCGTGTTGTTGAATAGAGCGAAAACATTGAGATTTGGACAAAATGAAAGGGAAATATAAAAGAAGGTTATACCTGGAATAGGTGGAAGGAAGCTAAAGATGTGCATAAGACAACCATCATCAAGATTATTAATAGGAGAAGAAGAAGACGAAGTTAGTCTCCTTCTGCTGCACGTCTTCCACTGTCCCTTAGTATCTTCTTGTTCTTCCATGACCATTCTCTGAGCCATGTTCGATTCCAACTCCATATGCCTCCACCTCGTACTTATACGCTGTTTTGGGTTTTTAGCTTTATATATCTACCCACCGGATATTTTCGTTTTTGATTAATTATTTTGAGAGGGAATGTACAAATTGATGGCTGAAACTTTTCCCATTCGGGTTTAGTCTCTAAAAAAAATAAATCAATTAATCTCTCAAATTTATAAATATAAAATATTTTAGTTCATGAATCTAGTTTTTATGTTTGTTTACTTATCTATACATTTCATTAACTATCCTATCTGATTAGTTAGTAGTTCTGCATAACCTATCACAAATTTCCTATATGAAGAACGATAAAAAATGAAAAATGTGCACAGTTTTAAGATTCAAATACCAGAAATTATACTTTTTTCATTTTTCATTCATTTTTTATGACGAAATTTCATTTTATATCACACAAAATCGCTAACGAACCAAGTAAAATGATTAATACGACATGTAGACAAGTGAATGGACGTCGGAATTAAATCTAAGGACTAATGTGTTCCACATTTATAAATTTGAGAGACTAAATAATTAATTTATTTTTTTAATGACTAAAAATCTTTATTAAATTTTTTTGGGATCAATTTGAATCTTGACCACTATTTTTATTTCATAATTGTTAGACAGCACAGCACAAGACTTCCTTTGTCACGTCGAAGGATCGGAAATTGTGATTAGGCAAACGAGCCCATCATGCGACCCGTTTCATATATAAGTTAAGTTTAGATATTGTTTTAGAGAAAAAAAAAACAAAACAAATTTTTTTTGACAGGAAAAATACTTGATATTTAACCAATGGGACAAAAGTCAGCAATAATACAATGGACAGCCATAGGAGGCACTTGCTCAACCCATATCTGACTATGATGGGTCAAAGCATTTTCAGCTAACACAAATTACCTCATCTCCCAACATGGGTAAATACAATATCATGAAATTGGGCCTTTAAACCTAGGCAATATGATAAAATCAGGCCCAAATAAGACTCCAAATGTGACCCAACTTGTAAGCCACGCATGATCTGGAAGGCATGAGACTCCACTACCAGATTAAGAAAAAGGAGATCCGCCGCCAGTTTCAACCTTAAACGAACAGCCATTGCCTCCACTAGACTAGCATCATCAGGGCCCGGAGCATTCCAGATAGCGGCGACAATAACATATGCGGCATGGTCCCTAATGACCGCTCGGAATCTGTAATACCCCCTCGCGGGTATTATGTACTCGAACTCGATTGTGAAAAACATAATCAAATAAAAACGTTGATTGCTTTCGAAAAATAATATAATTAAGTAGTTACGTTCAAAAACGTGGTTCTAAAAATTTTCTGCATGCATAAGCAATACAACTCAAGATAAAAAAATAAACTGTGAAACATACGTCAACGTCTTAGATTCATACTACTATAATCATAACATAAATCCAGGTCTAACATATAACATATTACAGACTTGAGAACATAAGTTCCATATACGTGCAGCAAAATAATATAAGACTGTTCCAAAATAAAAGACTCATATGCTGGTCGGGCTAAAAATGGCCATTGGGATACAACCCCAAAGTTAACTCCTTTAAAAGGCTCCGTCATCCAAGTCCTCACGTGTCCGTGGGGACCTATGATCAACATCTGTACATGTGTTCCAAAATCACAATAGAGTATCCAACATGTACCGACAAAGGTGAGATACTTATATAAAGTTTATCACGATAGCCGCACAGGCGACAAACAACAATATAAACATTCTCAGATAAATATAGTTATAAAGAACAATTATCTATATAACATAATATAATATCTCAAACACCATCATGAATTATAATAATGCATCAGACTTCAATATCATCTTTCTAATTCATGTACTCCGGAGATTCTAACTTCCCAATATCGAGCGATAGGCCGTAGTAACACCTGTAACACAATTGTCCTCATAAGTCGGTCTCTCAATTTAGGTCCGAACTTCAATTGTTCCAGGGTACCACGTCTCACCATATCCTGAATAGTCCAGTCCCTGATCGAGTTCATTCGTGCTGGGTAGCCGACTTATCACAGCACAGGGTCGCGAGGCCTCCGGTCACTTGTGGAGTTTCGACACACAGAATGCTCCTATAGACCTAGTGGTCTTAATCGGTTCCATTCTCAACTATATAAGTTGTAGCTCGGTTTCAAATGGCACGTTTGTCGGTTTATGCATGTACACAGAAAGTTTTTTGCTTTCTTTTTCGTCCATTCTTTCGATTGTCGAGGCGTAAAGCCCATGACTCGTTTCAAAAGGACATTACGCCCGTTCAAATCCAAAACACAGGACACGAAGTCCAAGTGCTCAATCCACAAAACAATAGCCCAACGTCTTGGTCACTAGGTTTGGGTTCATCTCAAAAGATCCATCATTTTTCCTTTTGGTCAAACTTTCTCAAAACAACTTTGAAAACCAAAACACTTTTATTGTCTTTGAAATAAAATATTTCTTGACCAAAGAGAACATTTTCCGGGGAAAAACACTTTATTGGAAACAAAAACCGTTTTCTAAGGTTCCGCATCTTTTTTTAAAACGTTTTTTTGAAACAAAACACGTTTTTGCACGACTTTCCACAAAACCACTTTTTCTTTTCAAAGAACATACTTTTTCAAAAAGGAAATATACTTTTCTTGAAAAAACAACACGTTTTCCCAAAAACCACTTTTTGATTTTCAAAACTCGTTTTTCAACACTTTGAATTCGGTTTTCGAATATTTTAATTATTATCGAGACATAGCCAGTCCTATGCTCATCCAGGATATATATATATATATATATATATATATATGGCTCATAATCATAATAAGATATCATCCAAGACATCAATGCCACAATCATCAACAAGTATGCACATATGTTTCATTAAGTAAAACAATTCCATATATCATTCAAACACATCTCCAAACCATCAATCAAAACCTTCACAATACATATATCAATCAAGCACTATGAAGCTACCAAACTCAAATGACTACCTCCCTTTACCTCTCTAAGTTGCTTAATCCAAACTCGAACTATTCTAGGTTGCGGCTCCGGCTCCGGCTTCGTCCGCGTCGCCTAAAACAATCAAATACAATTCAATTCAAACAACAATCAACATCAATATACAACATCAAAACATAAATTTTCCTTCCCCTAAAAGGCATAAGGTTCGACCACTTTTGGTAAAAAGGGTTAGGGATCACATTTGGTTTCAAACTTTTGGATGGTTGGTTCATGAACTTGGTTAACACTACTACAAGTCCTATGACTCAAAAGTATGAACCATGACTCATGATTCTTGCACATGAAGGTCTCGGCCATTTAGGAGAAAAGGGGCTAGAAAATGATTTGGTTTTCCATCACTTGGATTCAAAGACAATAGGAAAGTTAAGGATGGAATCAAGAGCTAGAAATCAAAAATTTGAACAAAAACACTATTCACTCAAGAACATAGGGTTCAGCCACTTTGGGGAAAATTAGCTAGGATGAGGGTTTGATCATGAGCTCTTGGGTTTAGGTAGAGAATAATGGAGTGAGTTCAAAGAAATTGGTTTCCCATTAAAAGGATTTTTCTACAATTTCCTATGAATTTTGAAAGTTTTGGATCATAAACTTGATTTTCATGAAAACAAGATTTGATCTTGAGATTGAGAGAGATTCAAGAAGCTAGGAGATCATATAAGTGATCTTACCTAAGAATGGATGAAGATTGATAAAAAATTCAAGGTTTTCTTCAAAGATTTCAAGGTTTTCTCAAGAAGAAAATGGAGTTTTTCTCTAAGGAAGAAGATGAGTGTTCTTGGTGTTCTTGGCCAGCTTTGGGGCGTTAATGAGGACTGAGGAGGGGCTGTCCAGCCTCCTAAATAACTCACTTAAGGGCAAAATGGTCATTTGCTTCAAGGGTAAAATGGTAAAAGTGAAAAAGGGTTAAGCTAGGGGTATTTTGGTTATTTCGCGTCCAGATTTTTACGAACATCATGACGACTCTGGCATGCTCTCCCAAGTGATATAACATGATGTGATATCGAGATTATCCGTTGGCGGGTCTCGTTGAATCCCTTTATGACTCCAAACGTCTCCCGGTTCGAGTATACGGTCGAATATAATATATTATTTTTATTTTTCGGACATCAGGATGGATTTTTTCAAAATTGTATGAAACGTGATTCTAAGACTAACTGTCTCGTTCACGGGTCAAAATTAGGTCTTGATAGTAGTAAAACATTATTGTCAAAGAAAAACGCAGACCGGGCTCTGTCTGAGTTTTCGACCCAAAAGTTGTCCATAGCTTCATACGACATCATTGAGCATGACTATGGTCTCGGAATATTTTATTTCCATTTCTAAGACCTCGAATAAAATATAAGTTCATAAATACTATATAATTAGGAAAACTTAAAAATCGGGGTGTTACAGAATCCACATCTTCCATCCTTAGAAATTGCAGCATCCGTATTAAGCTTGAAAAAATTTTCTGGGGGCGGCTTCCAATCATGAATAATCTGATAAGCACAAACAGGGAAAGTAGGAGGAATCACCAAACAGCTTTTCTTAAACTCTTGTAATATCGATAGCGATTTGGAAATGGTTATAGGGACAGGAATTTGACGTTGCTCAAAACAGCTCTGATTGCGCGCCCACCAAATTCCATAAATAATGGAAGCTCCGATCTCAAGGATTTCTGCATCTGCATGAAGGATAAAGGAGCAAGTCAGGAAGCAAAATCTCCATGCTCCTGGTTTTGGAATCGTCCCCCCAAAGGTGAGCCAAACCAAATCTGCGTCGCCCAGATGCAGTCCCTGAAAGAATGAGACACGATTTCAATAAATCGATTACATCGAGGACAAAGAAGAGGACAAGATACTCCCTTCTTCCGCAGATTCACTCTGACAGGAATGGCATTCTTCAGGGTTCTCCATAGGAGATGAGCTTGCTTCAGTAAGATTTGACTTTTCCAAAAAAAATTCCATATGTCATCTATATTCTGAGCATTAGACGATGGTGGAATTTGTTGCCTTTCCCATTGTTTAATTTTATGATATCCTGATCTGACTGAGAAAGTACCATCTTTGTTTCCTTCCCAAATAAAAGAATCAACCTGATTAAAAAGGGGAATAGGGATTTGAGAAATTTGAGCTGCCTCAAACGGGAGGAAAATAGAATTAATGAGGTTAAGGTCCCAAAGAGTGTGAGTCAAAATTAATAAGCTGAGACACTTTAGAAATATCACAAGTTATAGGTTTAGGACTCCAAATTTTGTGACCCACTTGAAGAAGCAGCCAATCATCAGACCAAATATCAATGCTGTCACCATTGCCTATACGCCAAAACCCTCCTTTTTTAAGATCCAGCTTGCCTGGAAAATGCTTCTCCAGGTGAAACTTAGAGAGAAACCTTCTGATGCTTGAAGGAAGGTTGAATGTGGAAAATACTTCGCCTTTAGACAACGCGCAATTATTCTGAATGATTCATAATTCTCCAACCCTGTTTAGCGAGTAAAGCTTCATTAAAAGCTTTAAAACTTCTAAAACCCAAATCTCCTTCAACTTTCTTTCTGCAAAGAGCTTGCCAATTAACCCAGTGGATCTTCCCCTCCCCTTGTTTGCTACCCCACCAAAACTTGCTAATGAGGCTCTTTAAATGATTACATAAGCTATTGGGTACAAGAAAGCACCCCATAATATAAGTAGGAATAGATTGAGCAACTACTTTAATCAATACTTCTCTGCCAGCTGCGAAGAGGAATTTTTCCTTCCAACCTTTTAATTTTTTCCAAACTCGGTCTTGGAAGCAAAACAATTTAGTTCGACGGAAATGACTTCAAAAATTTAGAGTAGTCTTTTAAGTTAATCCACTTCTATATCTTAAATTTGACTCTTATTCTTGAATTTAGAGAAATTACGGCTGGCTAGTACAAAATAAATTTCATAATTGGTACCAAACATGCTGCTCAAGAATCGTAAGAGAAATAAATTTATTGAGATGATAGAAATGTAACCACCGAGGTGTTGAAAATCAAACACAACCCAATAATTCTTTTTGGTTTTATGAAAAAATGATTCACACAAATAATCATCACCCCTTTAAAATATTATTCTCTCGATGAATCACATGACTTCATCACTTCATCTACATTAAACATATTTATTTTAATATGTTATTTTTTAAATATATTTTAAAATCTAATAGTTAATTAAATTTGATGATCATTTATTTATTTATATTTAATTTTTTCCTTTTTCATAACCAAAATTTCTAAAATATATTGTGGAATAATTGCACATCCTCTTTAATGATTCTTAATAGAAATTATCTTAAGTTTTTTATTAAGAAATAACTTAATTACACCAATTAAGTATTGCGCGGTGTGACACCTGAAGGAACCTGTTTGAAACACAATTCAACCCCCCTTCTTGTGTTTCAAGCAGGTTCCTTCAATTGGTATCAGAGCTCAACCTCTGGGTTGAGCACTTTGCCGTGTAGAGGAAAAGATCCTACTGCAGATATGTCTGGACCAGGTATGCCAAGCGGGAGTCAACCAGTTATGGAAGGCACTTCCATGACCAGACCGCCGTTCTTCAACGGTACTCATTACCTGTACTGGAAGGAGAGATTCAAAGGTTTCATCCTCAGTACAAACTCAGCTCTCTGGGCTAGAATCACAAACGGTCCTAACGTTTGTCTCAACTCTGACGGGACAGACAAAGCAGAGGACGACTGGACAGATGCTGAACGGGCTAAAATGGAACAGAATCATAAAGCAAGATATGCTTTAATGTGTGCTCTTAGTCCTGACGAATTTCAGAAGATTCACGCATGTGAATCAGCCAAACAAATATGGGACACCTTGTCTAATCTCCATGAAGGAACAACCAAGGTGAAGGACTCTAAAATCATCATGCTGGTTGGCCAGTATGAAATGTTCACCATGGCTGAAGGAGAGTCCATCCTTGACATGATGGGTCGCTTTCAGACGATCATCAACAATCTGAAATCCCTTGGAAAGGTCTACACTACCAAGGAGAATGTCACCAAGATTCTTAGGAGTCTGCCTAAGAAATGGAGACCTCTGGTCACTGCAATCACCCAGGCCAAAGATCTCTCCACTTTGACTCTGGATGATCTTGTAGGGACGCTTCAAGTTCATGAGCAGGAGCTTGATCTTGACAATCCCGGAAAGAAGAACAAGGGAATTGCCCTGAAAGCTCATAGGTCCAACAACTCAAAAGCCTTAAAAGCTGATGAGTCCAGTGATGAAGCTGATCAGTCTGATGATGATGTATCAGACGATGACGAGCTATCCTTTATCTCCAGAAAGATTCAGAATATGTGGAGAAAGAAAAATGGAATGAAGAGAAGGCCATTCCAAAAGAAAAGCTTCAAGGATCATGCTGAACCCAAGGATAAAAGTCAGCTGGCCTGTTTTGAATGTAACAAACCATGACACTTCAAAGCTGATTGCCCTACGCTAAAGACAAGAAGAAGTTCTTCAAAAAGAAGAAAAAGAACTTCATGGCAACTTGGGAGGACTTGAACTCTTCTGAAGAAGAAGAAGAAGAAGAAACAAATGAAGAGGCTAATCTATGCCTATGGTCCAACAAGCAAGATGAAGACTCTTCGGACGATGAACAATTTGTTGTTCCCGGAGAAAGAAGTCAGGAGTCTACCTCTGGAAGAGGATGGAATGTGAATGTTCCACCCATCTTCAAGGGAACAGACTATACTTATTGGAAATCAATGTTCCAATTATACGTCCAAGCTCAAAATTATGAGCTGTGGGACATCTTCACAAACGGAGATTATCGTCCAACGATTACCCTTGAGGACGGTTCAACATCGTCCAAACATGAAACAGACTGGACGAGTGATGATATCAGACGATGTTCTCAGAATGCCTATGTTAACTGGTGTCTTGTCAACGCCCTTGATCGTCCAAGACTGGACATGGTCTCGCAACTCCAAACAGCTAAGGAGAAGCTGAACGCTCTGGAACGTCTGTTCAGACCAAGGAGCTTGTCTACCTCAAATCTCTGCCTGATGGCCAAAAGCTCTTCGGACGCTGAATCAGAAGATGACTAGGTATCCATTTCTGACTCTCTTCAAGAAGCATATGATGAACTGCTAAATGATTCTTCTATATTGCATCATCAATACATCGTGCTTAAGAGAAAATTGTCAAAAGTAAATAAGGAGTTGGAAGAATCCAACAAACTAAATAAGCATCTTGTTGAAGAGAATAATAAGCTTAAAGCTGAGAATGTCAGTCTAACTGACAAACTCACCTCTGAGTCCAGTGAACCTCATGAGGTAACTAGACTAAAACAAGAGGTATCTGATCTCACCAAAAGCGTAACTAAGCTTGTTGGAGGATCAGAGAAGCTAGACCTGATATTGAGGTACACTAGATCACCTCATGATAAGTCTGGCCTAGGCTATGACTCTGAGAAACAAACTGCGTCTCAGAAAATATCAGGGTCAAACAAAAATCACAAGGCTTTTCATTCCTATGGAAAGCAAAAAGAAAATAAATTGCATGCATCCAGAACTTACTGCAAGATTTGTGGGAAGAGTGGTCACACCTCTTCAAAATGCACTTACAAAAACAAAAACAAAATGCATGGTCGAAGACCACCAACTAACCCAAAAGGACCCAAGTCTATCTGGGTACCTAAGAGTATGATAATACCTGTTGCAGATCTGCTTAGCAACACAAAAAAGACCCCAGTCCTGGTACTTGGACAGTGGTTGCTCACGTCACATGACGGGAGAAAGGTGTATGTTCCAAGAAATCCGTGAGAAGTCCAGTGGATGGGTCACCTTTGGAGGCAACCAGAAGGGTAAGATAGTAGGAATAGGTAAGATTGGTAAGCATCCTCTTCCCTCTATTGATAATGTTCTTCTGGTTGAAGGATTAAAACACAACTTGCTTAGCATAAGTCAATTATGTGACAGTGGGTCTGTTGTTTCCTTCAATAAAGGTGAATGTATGGTCAAGAACCCTGATGGGTCCATCTTATTCACTGCCAAAAGGCAAAACAATCTGTACAAGATTAATTTGGGGGAACTTTCAACTCAAAGTGTATCTTGTCTAGTGTCTGTGGAAGATGAGCGGTGGATCTGGCACAAAAGACTTGGTCATGCTAGTATGAGATTAATCTCTAAACTAAACAAGCATAACCTTGTAAGAGGCTTACCAAAGATTGTGTTTAGATCAGACGCTCTCTGTGACGCATGTCAAAAAGGAAAACAAGTTAAGAACTCGTTTGAGTCCAAAAACTTTGTTAGTACTTCTAGACCACTGGAATTGTTGCATATTGATTTGTTTGATCCAACAAGGACGGCCTCTGTCAGTGGTAAGAAATATGGACTTGCCATAGTAGATGACTATACTAGATGGACATGAGTTAAGTTCCTTGCTCACAAGGATGAGTCTATCAAGGTCTTTTCTATATTCTGTAAGCGAGTTCAGAATGAAAAAGGCGTATTCATCAGCTCGATCAGAAGTGATCATGGAGGCGAATTTGAAAATGAGCTCTTTCAAAGGTTCTGTGATGAAAGTGGTATTCATCACAAATTCTCTGCCCCTAGAACTCCACAACAAAACGGTGTTGTTGAGAGGAAGAACCGATCTCTTCAAGAGATGGCTAGGGCAATGCTCAGTGATAATTCTGTCCCTAAGCACTTCTGGGCTGAAGCTGTAAACACTGCCTGCTATATTCAAAACAGAATATACATAAGACCAATCTTGAATAAGACTCCTTATGAATTGTGGAAAGGATGTAAACCCAATATTTCTTATTTCCACCCCTTTGGATGTCAATGTTTTATTTTAAATACTAAGGATCAACTAGGAAAGTTTGATTCCAAAGTAGATAATGGAATATTGTTAGGATACTCTGAAACGTCTAAAGCTTTTAGAGTCTATAACTCTAGAACTTTGATTGTTGAAGAATCCATTCATGTTAAATTTGATGACAAACAGCCTGATAAGAGATTATCAGAGCTAGATGATTCTTTTGCAGATATGAATCTGAATGATTCAGATGCTCGTCCAACAACCAACAAAGACGAGGCATCAGACGCTACGAAGGACGCATCATCGTCTCAGCAAGCTGTAAATACCCCTCGTTCGTGGCAATTCAGAACTTATCATCCCGAGGATCAAATCATTGGCAAACCTAATGATAGCGTCCGGACAAGGTCAACTTTCAGAGAGCAAGCTGACTCAGCCTTCATCTCTGAGATGGAACCAAAGTCTGTGGACGAAGCCTTATTGGACGATTGCTGGATCCTCGCTATGCAAGAAGAGCTCAACCAGTTTCAACGTAGTGACGTTTGGACGCTGGTCTCCCTGCCTAAGGATAAGTCTGTAATTGGAACCAAGTGGGTCTATCGCAACAAGCTGGATGAGGATGGCAAGGTGGTAAGGAATAAAGCAAGGCTAGTTGCCCAAGGCTACTCACAAGAGGAAGGTATTGATTATACTGAAACCTTTGCTCCAGTAGCTAGATTAGAAGCTATACGCATCTTACTTTCATATGCTGCACATCATAACATCATGCTTTACCAAATGGATGTAAAAAATGCATTCCTAAATGGTGTAATTAATGAAGAAGTATATGTTCTCCAACCACCCGGTTTTGAAGATCAGAACCGTTCTGAGCATGTATATAAGCTTAAGAAAGCTTTATATGGACTCAAGCAAGCTCCTAGAGCTTGGTATGAGAGACTCAGCTCTTTCCTAATGGAGAATGGCTTCTCGAGAGGAAAAGTGGACACAACTCTTTTTAGAAAAGTAAATAAAAAGGAATTTATTGTTGCTCAAATTTACGTTGATGATATAATATTTGGTGCAACTGATGAATCTCTTTGCCAAGAGTTTTCTGAATTAATGCAAAGGGAGTTTGAAATGAGCATGATGGGAAAACTAAAATTCTTCCTCGGACTTCAAGTAAAGCAAACATCAGATGGAGTGTACATTCATCAGACGAAGTACACAAAGGAGCTTCTAAAACGCTTCAAGTTGGACGATTGTAAACCTATGAATACACCAATGCATCCAACGTCCGTGCTAAACAAAGATGATAAAGATAAAAAGGTAGACCAAAAGGTATATAGAGGTATGATTGGTTCCCTCTTATATCTAACTGCGTCCAGACCTGATATCATGTTTAGTGTTTGCTTATGTGCTCGTTTTCAATCTGATCCAAGAGAGTCTCATCTCTCAGCAGTAAAAAGAATCTTTAGATACCTAAAAGGTTCTACTAATCTGGGTCTTTTGTATAAGAAAATTGATGAATACAGATTAGTTGGATTCCGTGACTCTGACTATGCTGGAGACAGAATAGAAAGGAAAAGCACAAGTGGAGGGTGTCACTTCATTGGTGCTAATCTTGTCTCATGGTCAAGCAAAAGGCAAAGCACAATTGCTCTATCAACTGCTGAAGCTGAGTACATTGCTGCAGCCAGTTGCTGTTCACAACTACTTTGGATCAAGCATCAGTTGGAAGACTACAACGTATTTGTAAGCAACATCCCTATCATGTGTGATAACACTGCTGCTATTAATTTGTCAAAGAACCCCATACTGCATTCTAGAGCAAAGCATATAGAAATAAAACATCATTTTATTAGGGACTATGTGCAAAAAGGAACAATAGATATTCAATTTGTTGATACTGACCATCAATGGGCAGATATCTTCACTAAACCATTAGCCGAGGATAGGTTTATATTTATAAGAAAATATCTGAACATGCATTTCATTGATTGACTGAAAGTCCAATGCATGCGTCCAATATTTGCATTACGTCCAATACATGCTCATCCAGTGTACTTTCTGAATGCTCGTCTAAGGCATTAATGAAACTCAATCTTTGTCGAATGAAATATTATCCTTCATTCCCTTAACTGAGTCAGTTCTTTGTCTTCTTTATTTGCCAAAAATGCTTTTTACGGTTTCAAAGTCTGAACGTGTGTCAGACATTTAATGCACGTCGTTTCGCTCTCTCTCTCTCTCTCTTTGAAAATACGAAAGGTTTTCGCTCTCTCTTCTTCTTCCTTTTAAAACCTAAGTTTTGATAAAAATCAAACCTTTACAAAAAGCTTTAACCTTTCTTCTTGCATCTTCGAAAAGGAAAACCCTTTCTGAAAAACCTTTTTCTTTAAACATCCTCTCTGAAACTATGGCAACCTCTTCTGCTGCTGGCTCTAAGGGTAAAGGAAGAACCTTTAATGCTCAGACTGCTGATGTCATGGTCGAGTACAAGTTTAACCTACAATTCCTGGCTGATAATGGGATTGACATCTTCTCTAACATCCATGCTGCTGGATGGTCAAGCTACTTTGAAGGTTCTTCGGTAATCTACCCTGCTCTAGTTAGGGAGTTCTGGACTAACCCCATTGTCTCTGCAAGGGAGATTCGCAACAAAGTGCTTGACACTGAAGTAATAGTATCTGAAGCAACTATCTCTAATGCAACTGGGTGCGCTCAATCAGGCATAACTGTTGAAGATGACTGGGAAGAAGAGATTGGTGATGCTTCCACCATCAGAGATTGTCTATTGAAGAACTCAGGTGACAAACTCATAGCCTCAAAAATGACTGACAAGGCTAGGGTTCTTCACCAAATCTTGAACAAGGCTATCCTTCATAAGGTTGGGTCAAAGGATAACGTTTCAAAGGCTCATCAATTTTGTCTGGTTCATTTGATTCTTGAAAGGCAAATAAACCTTCCCCACCTACTCTTTTCCTTCTTCAAATATGCCATTGAAGGCTCTGGGAAGAACACTGCACTCATCTATGGCGCTCTTCTCTCCAAAATATTTGAGAAGCATATGGTCTACGACGACCTAAAGAACTTGGCTCCAGAAAGAAAGTTCAAATACTACGGAGTTCATGGCATTGAACGTGTGCATCAGCCTGAGTTTAGCAGGCAAAGTTTGGTAATGATGCAGTTGGACTGCTTTAAAAAGTCCAAACTTGAAGGAAAACAAAAAGGAGCTCAGACGCAAGGCTCAGAAGAAGCGTCTGAACAATGTGTCACTGCTGGACGCTCTGCTGAACGAGCTCGTCCAATAGCTAAGACTTCTTCGTCTCGTCCAAAGCTCATCGTCCAACCTTCAAGAAAAAGGAAGCTGGTTCTAGCTCCCACTGATGAGGATGAAGAGGACAATCTACCCATCTCCAGGGTAGTTAAAGGGCCAAGATTGGAAACCTCATCTGCTGCACCTCTGCCTAAACCTTCGTCAACAAGGGCAAGGTCATCTCGAGCAAAGACGAAAGGTAATACTGAACCTATCTCCAGTTCAGTTATTATTTCTCCTGTCGTCCAATCGTCTGAGATAGAAGACTTAACCTTTGAACCTTCCCTACCACTCTCACCCACTAACCTACCACAAACTCAAACTCTAGCCTCACCAAATGAACCCGAAGACTGGTTCACACCCTGGGGAGATCACCCCTTCCAACCCTATGGTGCTCCCTACCCCAGACGGATCTTTCCCATAAGCAAATATAGACGCCTCCCTGGAGTAGACTACAACAACAAATGCTCAATTTGGGCTGAGGTCAAATGCAAATTTCCTGTTCTATTCCTTAAACACACACCCCCCACTACTGAACCTCACCCCAAAAGCCCTCTTCCATTACCCGAGTATGAATTTGAACAACCCTCCACATCATCCACCTCACCACCTAAACTTGGCTTTCACCCCATCCCATACACTTCAACTAAACCTCTGCCCTCTGAAACATACACTGCCCTTGGACCCTTGGTTACTTGCCTTGAGAAGAAGACGTTTCCTCCAAGGAAAGTCTATCCCAACCTTATCAAGGACAAGGCATTCCAATGGTGCCACTACAATATAAAGAGGCACGTTGTTCTTCGTCATGAAGACAAGAGAGGTTACAAGATGGAGTATGAAAGAAGGGCAAGGACGTTTGGCTTAAGTAACTTCATCCTTGATCCCAACCTTTCTTTCATTCCAAGCTATCCATCAACTTGGAAGGAGTATTCTGATGTCCGGGACTTTCTTCCTTACTATGCTGTGCGGAGGGAGTGTGACATGACTCGAGAAGCTAAGATCCATCACAACCTTCCAAAGAGATTTTGGTCAAAGTCTTCTCGCACTAGCGTAGGAGTTGTTCCTCCTCGAGCTTGCCCAAGGCTCCCTATCCTAGATCCCAACAAGGATAAGGACCTTCGCAAAAGGCTTGAGTCATGGACGCTGCCTTACAAAAATGCTTTTGATCCCCTGTTTTGGACAAAACATTGAGATGACTCTGGGGCTCTCGAAAGTATTTGGAAGAAAGATCCTCGATTCAGATTTGACCCAGATGCTAGGATCTATTGGGAAAATCACATCTGGAGATGCTCCCAAGAAGCATTATCATCTGGATTATCAGTTGAGGAGAAAGCAGAGATTCGAGTCTACCCGAGACAATACCGAATCCGTGAAGCAAACTTCATGATCATAGACGATATCTTTGGGATACCTCTTTATCCTAGAGATGTTCTGCCTATGCCTCCTATCAGATGGAGTGAAAACAAGTATGATGATGCTGATATCATACTTGAAGTGCTGCGTCCACCCGAACCTATCGTTGTTCCTCTTGTTCCTCCTACTCTTCCTCCTAAGCCGATCATTCCTGAAGAGACTGGGGACGCCGAAATCATCTATGTGGAACCCTCCTCTGAAACTCATGATAAAGAAGTGGAACAAGTTGCAGACTCAGCTCAGTCCAAGTCTCAACCGGTCCCTCTCTCAATGGTCCATCCTAATGCTCCATCTCCTTCTCAGGCTCTGAGTGTAGTTCCTGATCAAAGAGGTGTGGACGCAACCCGGGCCACTGCTGAGAGCTCCGCCTCGGTTATTCCTCCTGAGTTTCAAGAGTTCGTCCAACGGACCATAGAAGCCAACAATGCGGTGCTCCTTCAGCAAATTGCGGCCATGTTCAAAGATTTCATTCCCAAACCTCCTCCCTCTTCTTAAAATTTTTTTTTCTTCTCTTTGTTTTCAAATCAACTGACTATGATGTGTTTCTCACTCTTTTGTCTGATGATAAAAAGGGAGAGAAGATGGATTGATTGATTATTTGATTCATTATTTAAAGTTAAATGGGTTGATTGAATCTTTAAATGATACATGTGCTCATATCTGTTTTATATGCTTTAAATGATTAAATGCTTTAAATGATTAGAATGTTTGTCTTAGGGGGAGCCCTTCAGCTCTCTAGGATTCTTTGTTCAATCAAAATTAGCATGTTTTGTCATCATCAAAAAGGGGGAGATTGTTGGAACCAAAGTGGTCATGGTCCAGATAATCCCTTAAGTTTTGATGTTAACAAAGAGCTAATTTAAGATGAACAAAGATTTGTTATGGACTAACGTTTTATATTAAGTGTGCAGGACAAATCTAAATTGAGTCCAAAGACTATCCATAGTCCAAAGACTTTGTCTCGTCCAACATAGTCCAAAGACGTTATCTCATCCAACATAGTCCAAAGACTTTATCTCGTCCAACACCTATTCTTGGTTTACGACTGAACGGTAATTTATAGAACCATTGAGTCCAAAGACTCTTTTGGTTACCTTCTGTAATAGCTAGTCCAATAAATGTCTTTTAAATTTCAAGCGCGAATATCTTGTAAAAGCATTTGAATTTATTATTCCCTGTAAAAGGCTTATACCCGTGGGACAAAACATTCTTTGTAAGATTCGTACAAAAGTAAAGCATAAGCCAGAATGTCTCTATCACCTAAAGAAGTTGACCTTCTTGTTTTGGATAAACAAAAGGCAACTTTCGTTCTACTCAGAGGATATGTCAGCACCACTTTTAGCTATCACCTTGATAGTCTATTCTGCTGATCAGAAACTTCAGAAGCTATCAGACTCAACGGATCAAATGCATTCAATGCTCATCAGAACGGATCCTTTTCCATCCGTTGAAGACTGAAGATTGCTCAAAGAAAAGAGGCTATATATACCTTCATCTTTTGAAAGTGCAAAGACATAGAGAACGAAACTGAACTTGAGCAAAAATACAAGTGAAGCAACACACAGCATTTCAAAATCCTTCAAGAGATACAAGAAAATATTAGCTCAAGAGATAAAAGAGAAAATCTCAAGCTTGCAAAGCTAGAAAAGCTACTCTGATTCTAACCTTCATATTACTCTTTGTGTAGAGCTATTTTCAAGAGTCTAAGCTTTAGTTTCGAATTCTCACATTTAGTGAGTTAGTAGAACAATCTTTTTCAAAACCTTAGTTTGGTTGAGCCTGAAGAGGCTTGTCTGTAAAAGAATACTTAGAGAACCTGAAGAGGTTGAGAATACTGCCTGAAGAGGTGTTGAATACTTTGTAACAAAAGGTTTTTGTTATAGTGGATAAAGCTCTCAAGTAGAGAGGACTGGACGTAGCTCTTTGGTGAAGAGTGAACCAGGATAATATCGTTGTGTTCCTTTCTCTCCCTTCTCTTACTTTAGTTTCTGTCCAACAAACTAACTGGGATTGAATTGCCTTTCATTACGCTGTCTTCCGTCTTAGTCAAAACTAAGTGAGCGTCCAACTTGGAGTTTGGAAGAGAGCTCTTCAAAACTCCAAGTTGGACGCTCACTTAGTTTTGACTAAGACGGAAGACAGCGTAATGAAAGGCAATTCAATCCCAGTTAGTTTGTTGGACAGAAACTAAAGTAAGAGAAGGGAGAGAAAGGAACACAACGATATTATCCTGGTTCACTCTTCACCAAAGAGCTACGTCCAGTCCTCTCTACTTGAGAGCTTTATCCACTATAACAAAAACCTTTTGTTACAAAGTATTCAACACCTCTTCAGGCAGTATTCTCAACCTCTTCAGGTTCTCTAAGTATTCTTTTACAGACAAGCCTCTTCAGGCTCAACCAAACTAAGGTTTTGAAAAAGATTGTTCTACTAACTCACTAAATGTGAGAATTCGAAACTAAAGCTTAGACTCTTGAAAATAGCTCTACACAAAGAGTAATATGAAGGTTAGAATCAGAGTAGCTTTTCTAGCTTTGCAAGCTTGAGATTTTCTCTTTTATCTCTTGAGCTAATATTTTCTTGTATCTCTTGAAGGATTTTGAAATGCTGTGTGTTGCTTCACTTGTATTTTTGCTCAAGTTCAGTTTCGTTCTCTATGTCTTTGCACTTTCAAAAGATGAAGGTATATATAGCCTCTTTTCTTTGAGCAATCTTCAGTCTTCAACGGATGGAAAAGGATCCGTTCTGATGAGCATTGAATGCATTTGATCCGTTGAGTCTGATAGCTTCTGAAGTTTCTGATCAGCAGAATAGACTATCAAGGTGATAGCTAAAAGTGGTGCTGACATATCCTCTGAGTAGAACGAAAGTTGCCTTTTGTTTATCCAAAACAAGAAGGTCAACTTCTTTAGGTGATAGAGACATTCTGGCTTATGCTTTACTTTTGTACGAATCTTACAAAGAATGTTTTGTCCCACGGGTATAAGCCTTTTACAGGGAATAATAAATTCAAATGCTTTTACAAGATATTCGCGCTTGAAATTTAAAAGACATTTATTGGACTAGCTATTACAGAAGGTAACCAAAAGAGTCTTTGGACTCAATGGTTCTATAAATTACCGTCTAGTCGTAAACCAAGAATAGGTGTTGGATGAGATAAAGTCTTTGGACTATGTTGGACGAGATAACGTCTTTGGACTATGTTGGACGAGACAAAGTCTTTGGACTATGGATAGTCTTTGGACTCAATTTAGATTTGTCCTGCACACTTAATATAAAACGTTAGTCCATAACAAATCTTTGTTCATCTTAAATTAGCTCTTTGTTAACATCAAAACTTAAGGGATTATCTGGACCATGACCACTTTGGTTCCAACAACACCCTCAAAAACCCGTGCCACTTTCGTAACTCAACACATAAATGGAACGATAAATTAAGTTTCGCTGGTTTTACTTTCGGAAAATAAATCCTTTGTATAAGCAGATTCTGAAAACCGTGATAAAATTTTTCTTCTTAATACCTATACACCACCACTTAAGACAGAATAGAATTACTCATATATAATAAGATATATATACATCAACTAAAACTATGGACAACATGTCCCTTTACAAAAGAACGAATAAAAGAACTCCTAAAAAGCTATAAACTAGGCAGCGACAGTCTGGAACCATATCTCTAAAACCTATGGCCATCAGCAGCCGTTAACAGACTACCCAAAAACCGCTGCCTCAAAAGAAAGTCTACACCCTAAGCTGGTCCAACTAATGGAAGCCATTGGACAATCCCCCGGAGGGAGGTCCAATGCTAGAACCAGGGGAAGAACTCTGGGAACCGACGTTCCCGTTCCCCTGTGGATGGGGCTCGGAAGCATCCGAAAGATGATCCTCCGGGTCCTCCTGAGGATCCTCCTCAGGGTCTTCCTCCTCCTCCTCCTCCTTCACATCCTCCACTACGTGCTCGCCCGCTACCAAAACAAAAGGCAGGGGAGGTGTCTGTGGCGGCTGCTGCTGCGGGGACTGTGCAGCGGGGGCAACCGGCTCGATCACACCCTGCTGCATAAGGGCCTGCAGCATCATCCCGATGGGAGGTAGAGGCACCTGGATGGTCTCCACAGTACGAGTGCTCTTTCGAGGTCCCATCTCAGTCGTCCCACTTACGGTGCAAACCGGTCCTGTGTATGCCGCGCTTTCCACTCCTGGGTGGATAACCCACGCAGCTGGGTCCGTCCTTCGGTCAAATGCTAGGATGCGCATCCCCGAGTGCGCTAGGTGACCTAGCATCGGCTCCATCTGTAAACATGATATAATATATACACCAAAGGACAACCCATCCAAAAACATGCAAGGGTGAGAAACCAATATATGAATCCATAAACGACAACTATATGCCCAATCCAAACAACAGATTCATATAATGTAACTCACTCAAATCATCACACGTCATATAGTATAGCATGTATAAACAAGTACAAATAGCAGTAAAGTCACGAGGGCTTCGTACCCCACAATCAACGTTATCTCCTAAACGTATGCATGGCACTTCCATATATCTCAACTAATATTCAAACTAGATTTCCAGAAATCCCAACACCATGGATACGAGTTGATCAGACTCAACGTTATTGCCCGCAGGATACAATAACAAACGCCAGAATCAACATTCGGCCAAACGTGAGCACGTAACCTTCCAGGAAATAATACATGGACGCGCATGTCAGTGGTACTCACGATGTATAAGTCATACTATATTGTCCTCTTCACTGGGCCCAATACGAACACACAGCACGTATGACATCATTGTCCATCAAGGCACAATGTTACATAATGACATTAAGTCATCTCAAGTTCTCCTTGCCTATCAAGGTCCCCCATTTCACGACACGTCTGCCCAACACACAAAATGCATGAGAAACTATCTAGTTTCCGATAATTGATCTTTGTCGCCTCAATATTTCCTCGTTGTAGCATCAATGCTAACAACCACTATAATATCTTAGACTCTTTAAGCCTCAAAACACATTTTCTCATAATAGGACTTTTAGCCCAAAAACAACTCAAATCCCAACATCCCTAACCTATGCACCAGTCTAGGACGCCGGATTCAAGATCATAAAAACATCCTCAAGCTTACAGGACCACAAAGATCGTCCCTAAGCCGACAGGACCACAACTAACACGGATCCTTGATCCACGTGTTCTGCAGAACCCTAGAACCCCGACGTCTCGGTTTCTAGTTTCTAAGCTTTAAAACCACTTTTCTTGAAAACTCGAAAACCAAAAACCCAAATCTCCGATACTTACACAAAGTCATCGGGATCGGTTTTCCATAAAACAAAACTTGGTCTAAAGACCATTTCTTTTTCTTTCGTTGTTTTTCGGTGAAATACTAACTTAAAACAAAGCTTCCAAAAACCCATTTTTCTTGAATAAACTCAATATAACTTTGAAAACCACATTTCTCAAAATGCCTTTGCTCAAAGGGTCAACTTATCAAATTAGGACAATTGAAGGTTTCTAATGCCCTATTTGCTTTTAAACTTCACTTCTCATTATTAAAACACATTTCAGACTTTTAAAGCTTTTAAGTTACACGATGTCGGATCCTAATCAAAATTAGGTCCTCTAATGCCTAAATCCCACAGCAGGGCACACAATACATCCATATAACCACTTAGCAAGTATAACATGCATTCAACTATATCAGCAGTTACATCAATACATATTCAAATCAACAGCAGTCAATCAAGAAATCAACCAACTTCAGATACAAACTATTTAAATACAATACAAACATCGATGCAGCACATAGCTGTCGGGAATGGAATTCCTCAGGTTTATCCCCTTACCTCTTGTAGCTTCCAGCTAAGTTTTGAACACCCGATCAACTTGATCACTGGCCCCGCACGTTGCCGATCACTACATACACACAAATCATTACGGCATTAACTTACAAAACAAAGATTTCTCCTAATGCACCACCCCTAGGGTTCGGCCCTATTACACTAAAAATAGCTAGGGAGTTCCAAAATTTCTCATTTTCCGGATAACACCCTAACTAAGTGTGACAGCCCTAGATATCAGATCAGAACATCAAAAACCAACCAAAACCCTACTGTACACACATAGGGGGGTTTTGGCCTCCACCTAGAAAATATAGCTAGGGAGATTTCTTGGCTTTAAGCTCTTGGATCATACAAGTATGTCATGAACCTAGGCCATAGAAATTGGTTTGGTATAGATACAATTTTCCTACAATTTTTCATGGATTTTCAAAGATTTTAGGGACAAAACCCTAACATCCTTGATCATGAAAATATGAGGAGAGAAAGGAGAGATTGAGAGAGATAGAGATGGAATACTACCTCCTATGATGATCCACTCCAAGTTTGATGAAGGTTGCTTCACAAAAATCCAAGCTTTTTACCTTCAAAAATGGAGGTTTTTATGGAAGAAAAGAGGAAGGAAAGAAAGAAGAGAAGATGAGGTAATTTGGGGGAGGGGCTGCCGAAGGAAATGGGGAGATAAGGGTGAAAAATTAGATATTTATGGGTTTTAAGGTTTTAATAATAGGTAAAGTAAACCAGTAATAAAAATTAACCAAGAGCAATTTGGTCAATTCACATCCCAATATTTGAAATCATCCCGACACTGGTATGAATTCCTCAAATAACTTGATACAATTTTGGCATGAAAAACATCTGATCGTGGGTCTCGAAAAGCCCTAAGACAGCTCGAATCGTCTCCTCGATCGATTATCGGCCCGAATATAAAATATTATTTATATTTTGGACGTCAGGACACATTTTAGGAAAAAGATAGAGGATCAAATTCTAAGACTAATGGTCTCGTCCGTTAGTCAAGATTAGGTCGTGATAGTAGAAAAACACTATCATCTGAAAAACATAGATCGGTTTTTGTTTGAGTTTTCGGCCCAAAACTTAACCGAAGGCTCCTACGATTTTATGAAACAAGACTATGATTTTAGTTTTCCGAAAATCATTTTCTAAAACACAGATAAAAATATAAACTCATTAATTGAGTTTATTGTCCTTAGAAAGCACGAAAAATCGGGATGTTACACGCGGTAAAAAAAATAAATATTAGTCTTAATTACAAGAAGAGTTTATGCAAAAAATAAAATAAAATTGAAGTTGATAGCAAATAGAAATATCAAATTAATATTGTACATAACAATGTAGTATTTGGTCCAAGATTTTTTTTTTAATTTTTCATTTAATTCTTTTTTTCAAGACAAAGATAAATTTTTAAATGTTTTCATTTAATTATTTTTCTTCTTGAGACAAAAAACTTCAAGAAAATATTCTGAAATAATGATTCACCATATTTTTTCATGGAATTCTTTTTCAACAAATATAAAAGATTCCCTTTTGATGATTGTCAGAATAAGTCTAATCATTATAAGAACTAGTAATATTCCTGCGTCGATACACAAGCCGTTGGCGGTCGGGGGCAGAACCCAGGCAACAAAGTGTCGTATAGTATTTATGTGATCATAAAATCATAAATAAATTATATCACTATAGGCTAAGTAAATATAAAAGTGTTGGATTTCATATTTTGATTTATAGATGCAATATATTAAAATGATCAATCATGAATCCAAAAAAACTTAAAAGAGCGCATTACATCAATGCGAAATGAGTTATTGCTATACTAAAATTAGCTATTGTGTTGATAAGTGTCATTGAATGGCTTGTTAATATTATCAAATCCCTGTAGATACGATCCTGATACACTGTATTAGGACTACTATAAGATTTATTCACTGAAAAGTCTTATCATGTGTATGATTAAAAATGAGACTATCATCATCTTCATCAAAGTCTACACTACCAGAAATAACTTTTCCCTTCATACAACATCTCCCAAGTTGGGATGTTGGATGGGGTGATACCACTTAGGAATTCAGGTGTATACATATAGTTTAGTCCATCTCCCCACGATTTGCATGTATTGTCTGAAGTCAAATAGATCCTTTCATCATCGGGCAATAAGGATGCCATATAATCATTGATTTTTCTAATCATATAATCATTGCATAATCATTTATTTTTTTGACCAATTATAATTATTTTCTGTATACATTACATAATTTTATTTTCAAAATTGTTCTGATCAGAAGAGAGCATGACATATTTGAAATTGGCAACATATATTAGAAGATTTGTTTAATGATTAATGGTTAATGATTTCATAAGATTTCAAAAGATTTGATCTTAATATTAATAATAATAATAATAATAATAATAATAATAATAATAATAATTTAAAATTGATGATTTACATGATTTTTAAGTTTAGGGTAAAAATAATTTTGTTATTGAGTTAATTTCAACATTCTTTATATACTTAAAATTAAATTGATTATTACATATGTAAAAACTCATAATGTCAATTTTTTTCAAATTATTTTGAAAAAATAAAAGTCACATGAATGAATTAGTTTATCAATTCAAAATAATTTAAAATATGGTAATTATATATGTAAAATCTAAATTGATTATATATGGAAAAACTCATAATGCCAATAATCCCAATTGATTCTATAGATAATAACACAACACAAACGAAGACAAACTAGACCCCAAGCTCGAAAGTCTCAACCAGCTCTGATACCAAATAATGTAACACCCTTCTTAGACACTACATTTTACGTGACATTTTAAGGCCGAAAACAGGTTAATGAAATTCTTATTGAAACATAGGGTAAATTTTTCTTTTTTGCAAGACATGAATGTAAAGACTTGTAATCATTTTTACATTTGAGGTAAACGGTAAACATTGAAGGAACTTGTTGGAAACACAATAAGGGGGATTGAATTGTGTTTCTTAAGTTTTTAAAACCTTTTTCTCAAGCAGATAGCTTTGCGCAAATGTTTGGACGCAAAAGCACGAAACGGACGCTGAGCGAGTAAAGAGAAAACTTTGGACGCAAGCTGAAAACATTTTCTTTGAAAGACGTTCACTAAGAAAACAATATCAATCTCAAACTTTAGTTATAAATAAACTAGAAACAAAGATAAGGGGCAGAAGATAGCACGAAGATATTATCCTGGTTCACTCTTAACACAAAAACAAGTATTCAACACCTCTTCGGGCACAAGTATTTAACACCTCTTCAGGCACACTAAATGTATTCTTTTGCAGTCTAACCTCTCTAGGCTCAACTAAGTTTTGGTTTAAAAAGAGTCTTAGTTTAAATCTAACATACTATGTGTGAGGATATGGAACTTAAGATCAAGAACTCTGAAAAAAAACAACTCTACATAGAAAGTGATATGAAAGTTAAGATCAGAGAAAGCTTAAAACTTTTGTTTGCTTTGATTGCTTGTACTTGCTTGTAAGCTTGTTCAAAGGATTTTTGTTCCGATAACGTTGCTTCTTTAAGGTTGAGGGTATTTATAGCCTTCAAGTCTTGAGCAATCTTGATTCTTCAACGGTTGGCAATGTGACAACCCGTTGTCGGCTTGTCGCATTAAAGAACCTGATTATTAACTAACCTTAAGCCATATTATAAACGTTAGCACGCTTTATTAAAAGAACTAAGAGAAGCGAAAAGAAAGAAAACTAACGCAAGCTAAAGCACGCACCAACACATAAGAGTAAAGCACAATTAAAGAAGGATAAAATATATCTATACACATACATGAGTTGCCCCATCAGGAGGGCTATGGTAATATTTACAAACGGTTTACATGAAAAGGTAACAATAAACCAAAATACATCAAAAGACCACAAAACTTTCAAGCTAGCCAGCAATCACCCGCCCCTACTCAAAATACATCTGAAACAGTCTCACCACACTACCTAGACGGATGCACTAGCGGTAATGCGCCATCAGCGACGCAAATATCCAGAACTACCCTAGCCCTTGTCGTATGTATGTCGGTAAACCCGTACGGGGTACATAATATGACAAAGAACTCGACACCACTATCCATCGCCGACGGAAGGTCCTAAGATACTGCTCCCTCCTGCGACGTCATTCGCATAACACAAAGCCCCTCCGGCTCATGAGATGTGAAGATGCTGGTGCTGCCTACATCTGCTCATGGACGTGTGGCCTCGATGGGTACCACATATGTGAGAAAGGCAAGTGCTGTATAACTCTTTAGTGTCCTAAGATCTCTCCAAATGGTGAAGTAAAGTTCCTGAACCGTATACTGATCGAACCAGTATCACAGTCAGGATGGTGGCAGGGTCCACCTGCCAACCCCGATCATCATGGTAGATGATCTCTATGTCCCCTAGCACCTGAGTCCTCGGTGCCAACGCCACGTAGGGGTGTTGCCTCCAGTCCATCGGTCTCTAGCTGCTCGTCGTCTGCTCGATTGAAAAACGACCAACATACAAAGAAAAAATAGGGAGATAAAGACATATATATCATCAAAGACATGAAAGAAGCAGTAATATAGAATATAAACATGTAGCATGCAGCACGTAAAGCAAACAACACTCAGCAACCATCTACCGAGTCAAACATCACATCCATCGGAAGAGCTCTCACCCACAGATCAAATCTCTACGAGGGATACTAATCCCTTTATGAATGTCGGCCAATTCATCATGTTCTCATTTGGACATCCCGTCAGGACAAATATAAGATTACATCACGTCCCCAATTAGACATCCCGCTTTGGGACAAGTAAGATCACCACGTCCCCATTTGGACATCCCCATTGGGACAAGTAAGGTTACATCACATCCCCAATTGGACATCCAGCTTTGAAACAAGTAAGATCATCACGTCCCCAATTGGACATCCCAAATTGGCACAAGTAAGTCATCGTGATATGCTATGCAACATTTATCCTTCATGAGTTGATACCGGAACCTCACGCCTAAACACTCGGCCACAGCCACAGCCACGATACCTTGCATCCACCATTTTTAGATTCATGGACTTCCATACTCGCAGGTTGTCCTACATGGACAATTAATTGTGCATTAATATTTGCAACCTGTACATGTAATTTAGTGACCTTTTTTGAGTGTCTATATAAAATATCTAGCAATTGATTTGTATTATTCTTCAAATTAATAATTCTTTGAATTTCAAGTTCACATTGGTTTTGTATATCAAGAATGAACAATATTGGTGTTTTCCAACAAACTTCTTTGGTGTCCATATGTATTTCCAAAGATACATCGTATCATAGTTGAACTTGGATGACCAAGACAATGATGCCAAACTGCCAATGTACAAAAGTTTTTGAATCAACACTTTCGATGCATATAATTTGACTCAATTATCCTTACTTTTTAAAATTAATTCTAATTAGAAACTTCAAAATTTTTATAACATGAGCTTCTAGTTTGAAAAATGTAGACATAATATAGAGATATTTTGTATGTCCCTTGTTTAATGTTTCAATATGATATCCATTGAGTTATTTCTTTAAAGTTTAGTAGGTTTCTTCGGGATCTACTAGAATATCTCAAATCAAAATATAATTTTATTCCATTTTATTCCCTTTCAATTATATTTACAAATGTCTGGTTGTAGGTTAACAATAAGTACACATGTGACCATATGGCTTCTAGCTATAAAATATCTTTTTTTATATAAAGTTTAGGGTATGCAAAAACATCACAATAGAGTCAATCATCACCAAAGACCGTACCAAATCATTTGCAGTACACCCTATATTTATTAATAAAATGAAAAGAATACAGTGAAAGAAAAAAATGGGGGGACATCAACCAAAACCCATGAGAAGAATAAAAAATCATCTAAACCTATAATTAAGAAGATTCAACATATTTTTGTTCAAATCTTCAAAAATAGGAATTGAATCCCACCAAGTAAATCCCTGGGATTGAGTACCAAAATTTTCTAATCTATCTGCACAGTGATTTCCTGAACAGGAAGTATACAATTATTCCATCGATTTCCTGAACAAGAAGTATACAATTATTCCATCGATTTCTTAACTTCTAAGGAACTAAAGAGACTGATTTGAAAGCAGCAACCACTTGAGAAGAATCACACTCTAGCCAAATCTTTCTCCAACCTCCATTGAAAGCTAATTCAAAAGATGTCATATCAGCTGTGATCTCAGCCTGAAGAGAATAAGAGATGTCAATATTCAAAGAAAAACAACCAAGAATTCTACCCAACCTGTAACACCCCCGTTTTCTGCAACTGGTTATAATCACCATTACATTGTGATTGATACCTTGTGTTTAGTATGACTCTATATTTATATATATGTGGATGTTTATATGATGGTTATGTAGTGCTAAAGTTTTCTTTTGTCGTTATGAGACGAAAACCGATAAAAGTTCTGTTTTGATCGTTATCGGGTAATTTCTCGTTTTACGTGTCGGAGGCCGGGAAACGGGGAATTGAGTGGAATGTAATGTTGAATTACATTTTCCATTACCTTGTTGATTATTCCTAATGAAGAGAATTAGCTTTCTTAAAATCCAAAAATTTACCAAAAGTAGTAAAAACCAATTATCCATTTTTGGTAAAAACCCCAATCACCAAATTCCTAACTAAATGGGAAAATGTAACTATTCTAGTTACATTAAGAAGCAATTCGGCCATCTAGCTTTAGGAAGAGTTAAAATCTCCCTTTTCCTTGATTCAAGATAAGGTTATGACATTACCCATTTGTAGAAAAAGTGTTTTAACCAATTCTAGTTAATCTTGTACCAATCTCACCATTACTTGACAACAATTGTCCTTGTGCAATCTAAACCCTCCATTCTTATGACACATTTGAGTTAAGTTTTGATTTAATTTTTCCACTCTTTTACAAAGAGTATTCGACCATTTTGTGCATGGTATGCACAAGAACACTTCATTCCTCTTATTCCTACACTTCTCACTAAAAACACCAAAGTTCAAGTTCTCTCTTCTCTCTCCTCTTTTCCTAGTTTCTGCCAGCCTTGGTAAGTGATCTTACCCACCTTATTTCATCATTTTAACTTCATATTCTTGTTTACCTCATTCATCTAAACAACTTTCATCTTTGGAATTTCTTCATTTGAAGTTGTTTGCTCAAAGATATTCAAGAATCATTCAAGAAGGTTCAAGCTTCTTGAACTTGTTTTTGGACCCTTACTCAAGACTAAGTTTCTAACTTAGTTTCTTTTCTTTAGTACTCTTGAGAACACCCTTGTGTTATTATTGTTTATGAAGTTGAAAAATCAAGTTTTGAACTTGTTTGTTTCTCCTCTAGGTCACGGTTTCACAGTTATGTTGGTGACCAAGTTTTCATCTTCTTCTCTTTAAGGAAGCTTCGCAAAGGTAATGGAGGAGTGAACCATATCACACCTTAAATGGTGGTGATAAAGGCCTCCTAGTTTTGTTGAAGGAAAACCCTAGATCTAGGGTTTCCTTATAAAGTTCTTTACTTTGTTGTCATATTAAATTATGTTGTTGTGTTGATATGATGATTGTGTTTGTATATGCTAGAAGAAAATTATTTTGGCATGGTGAAAAACTATTCTTAGGTCCAAAGACCTAAGGATAGGATTTTAGAATGTTGAGCTTATTTATGTTCTAAGTTGCCTTAATAACATGATTATATGTTGATATGATTTTCTAGCTACCTTAGATGTTGTTGAATGGCTTCATTTTGGTTGTATATGAGTATGTGAGGTTCGGCCTTGTCATGTTAAGGAGGGAAGCCAGAGCTTCTATGTTTAAGTGATGGTCTAATGAACGTATTATGGTTCCAACAATGCATATAAAATAAAGAAAACCTATCCTACTTCTATAGGGGCATTTGGCCTTCACATAGATATTAAGGTTAGGACCTTAAAATGTTGATGCTAAGGGGTTTTATATGTTCATACTAAAGTATAAGAGGTTTATAAATTGAAAAGGTTTCCAAAGAAACCAAGTTTTGGTTCCAAAGAACCATGTGTTGTGAAATGAGTGTTTTTGTATTTCATGAAGGAACTATTTTAAGAATAAGTTGGCTTGATGCTGATCAACCACTTATTTTAATGATTTTTTTTTTTGGAAGGAAAGATTTTCAAGAACCAAGAGTTTCATAGTTAATCAAGATGGTTGTTAAAGGATTTTTGGTTAGTAAGTCTTCTTTGAGAAGATAGGATTCTTACAAAACCTTTCTTAAACAAAGAGTTTTACACTATTACCTCTTGAACTATTTAAAATTGTCTAAGTTATACTTCATTTGAAAACAAAATGATGACTTCAAATAAGAAGTATGTTTTCTTTTACACTAAGTAATAGAACTAAGAAAACAAATTTAAAGGAGTTTTACACTAAATGAGACACCTATGGACACTTGATTAGAGTTTTCAAACTATAATTAACAAAGGAGATTTCATCAGCTACTTAACCATTAGGATAGTACTTTGAAGCTTTTCATTATAATAGTATAAACACGATTTATCTCCTAAAGGAATCCATATGAACTCCTTAATGGACTCATAAAGATTTTAGTAAAAGACATATACTAATGCCTAGTGGTCATGACAAAATCATGTCTCACATCCTTGATGATTTAGATCATCTAAGGACTCCATAATGTTTAATCACTAAGAGTAATGTTCCTTGTTAGACAAGTGAGAAGATTGATGAAAGGGATCCTTGTGGATCCTAACCTCCATAGTACATCTAGGTGATGGACTAATGTATCATAAGACATGAACATCGTGTTACGAACGACGAAGTGGTACGTGATTGAAAGGAACGGAACCAAGGATGGGCGACTAATGGCAAGTCGTGTGACAGTGGGTCCCGTAAGGGTATCCAATGGTTTATCAAGAGATAAACGTGGTGCTACAGTGATGAGGTAGTAAATGGCTATTTTGTGGCATTTCTTGACATGCATCTGCATCTGTGCATGAGTTGGGCGTGATGCCTAGGAGTTGATATTACACCTTGGTGCAGGTGCGATTGTCTAAGGTGTCAATCATGAGGATCTTGGGGACGTTGGGGTTTGGGGAAAACACATGTGGCCAGAGATTAGCTCCTCTGTGTCGTGGATATCCATCGAAAAACACTGACGTCCTGACTGAAACACCGGACAAATCACGATTTGGGTAAAGAACGTCTGGCGTGAGCCGTTATGATGATTGCAATCATTGGATGTGGCACTGTAGGCTGAGATAACGTAGACAATGTTCTCCCAATCACTCACTCTTGTTATGTTTAGCTCCATGGAGTAGGGGTCTGAGTCATATTGCATTAGTGTCATTGCATACTTGAGTTGACATTTGACCCACATTATTGTTGATTGATATATTAACTGTGATGCCATGTAACTTAGTTGTTATGCTGTGAAAGCCCATGCGCTAATTGCCGATTGGGTGCGTGTGTGCGTGACTTTTATCATTGCTGTTATGGTTGTGCGATATGCGGAATCTCACCTCATTACTTTTGCTATCACGCTGCTCGCGTGGTTTTCATCTTGCTATGGTGAGTAGATAGGGCGAGCGATCCACCTTCTCGTTTGGCTTTAGACTTGACACTTCACGATGGGGCGGACGCTTGGACGATCCTTCCTAACGGACAACGCACATACACTGGAGCCGTGAGTCTCACGAGCAAGAGGGAGTTACCTTTCTCTATGACGAGCCTATCTAAGAGAGTTTGCACTTTGCGGATCAGTGGTGAGGGTAGTTTAGGGGTCACCCAGCCACCACCGCCACCACCTGCTGATCATCCGCGACTGCCTTGTACCCAGCCTGCAGTTCATCGGGAGGAGCCCCGAGACGTATATGTTGACCCTGCTTCCATGCCACCCGCACCCACTGCACCGTCTACGTCTACTTTGCCTACGTCTGCTGCCGGACCGTCCGTTCCCATAGTCCTACCCCTAGGACCTACCTATGAGCCTTCCGAGCTATACCCTCTGATTCCTCGCCAGCGGGCAAATTGGAGGATGACTGCTCGTAAGAGCACACCAGCTTCCTCTAGGGTATTCTTCTCCGTTCCACTCATTATCCTCTTGTCTGACGATGAGGAGATGGAGGAGGAGGAGGTACCGACGGATGTACCGGAGGATGTTCCTGAGGTAGCTCCTGCCAGCACGAGTCAGGATGCGTGGTGGACGAGGACTGATGGGGAGGCGTTACGGTATGCGGAGCAGATCATGAGTGGCTATGACATGCAGGCCTTAGAGGATGAGGACGAGGAGGAGGAGGTCATGGGGGAGGATGAGGAAGTGGAGGAGGACCCAGAGGAGTATTACTCTGATGAGCAGTACAGTGTCAGTTTTTGGCCAGTCTCTAGAGTCTTTCTCAGTATCTGTATATTTATTATGTACCCCCTCCACTTTATGTTGTGGAGCTGCGTCTCCTGTAGTACAGGTTAAGCTTGTCTTTATGTTATTTTGTTTCTCCTGTAGTCCAATGTTGAAACTTCTATGCGTACCTATGTAATTTGAGAGATGTTCTATCTTTTAGTATTGTTTATGATTATGCATATTACCCTTGTGGTGTAAGTATACGTACATGGTTTTGGGACTTGAATATAAAAGAAAGGAAAAAGAAAACCCACATTTTCGGTAAGCTCTATTTATATATTCTCCGCTTTTAAATTTATGGTCTTGTGTTGAATAATCGTGACCCCTAAAGTGAGGTGTTACACAACCCATCTCTGAAAATTCCACCACCTGCAGCTATGTCAGGAGATCCTTTTGCATAACCATCTATATTTCATTTGTAACAGCCATAAGAAGGAGGATACCAATCGACTTGATTGATTTGAAGGGCTTTATCAACATGACCTTTCACTAAGAAATACTGAAGAATAGTAAATTCTACTATGGATGAGGACATGAAGCTAGGAGACTGATTTCCAGATAAAGAAATTGAAGCTGTAATCATACTAATTGCACTTCTAACAGAAACATTTTTGTTGTAAAACTTGATTTTGTTTCTGTTGTACAAGATGAACCAGAAAGAATTAACAATTGTTGCAACAATTATGTCTCTAATTTGGGAGCTACAGCCTAAGAAACAAACTGCAAACAGATTAGAGAAAGAGGAAAGATCCAAATTTTGTTGACGAATTCTGCTAAGCCAATGCCATATTTTAGAAGCAAAACTACAAGACAGGAACAAAATATAATGATAAAATATCTAAATAATACACATGATTTATGATATGGTCCATAAATATCATGTTAAATATGCTCTAGAGATTTAGAAAATTCAACACATTCAACTTTATTTTTAGCTAGTGAATAGCCTTATAATCAATCTTTCGATCCTTCAAAGATATCGAAAATGAATTATCAATATTGACTTATGATAGCCTTACCAACCACATCAAATAACAAAATTATTTAGTTTGGTAAACTTCTAATTTACAACATTATAGTACATTTTTTGTTTACATGTGTATTGCAACTTCTGATTTATATTAGTATGTGTTCTGATTGCACTCATGTCTCTATGACTTGATAATGAATAAACATAATATATAAAATTTTGTTCATTGAAATAAGAAAATATAGTAGCTATTCTAGAGACTTCAATTATTTTTTTACTATCATATATCAAAATTTACAATTGATCTATATATATAAAGAATTAGGAACACATATTTTTTTTAATAATAGAACTATAAGAAATTATGTCTTATATTCATGTAGGATTGCACAAGACCAATTTTTTCGTGGGGGATTGTAATATTTTGAGTTGGTTTACATGTGATTGATAGCATATATACTTTGACTTTAGTTTATACATTAGTGTGATTAGTGTGACTGAACATGAGCGACTTATTATAAAATTGATTAATCAATCAATACACTTCAACAATTGGGAAGCCTATCTTTCCTGTAGCACAACAGTGCAGGCCACGTGTTAGCATGTGGGTTTTTTGACTTCTTTTCTTTATAATTTAATTTCATGGGCTTTTGTTAGTCATTGGATCAGGACCATTTGACAAAAGATCACCGTCCAGTAGACAAGCAAGGACAAGAGGGTGGCTTACTTTATCATGTTCAGAAGCTATTACACGTTTTCATTGAAGGAGGGAACATCTTTTCTGATTCAACCCTTTTATCTTGCTTTACTCATTTTTTTTATTTAAAAAAAGACTTCTCTCCTATGCTTCTTTGCTCCTTTGAACTCATTCTCACACTTTATTCATTTTTTCTCTGCTTATTTGTTGAGAATTCCATGGAGGATTCGAAATCGAAGGGCTTCTCTTCATATTTGTTTAGGATTGAAGACGTATTAGGTTTGTTTAAATTTTTTCCTCTTTTTTTGTTAATGATATTTTACTATTTTCTTAATGCTTTTTTATTAGTTACTTTTCTTATTCTTATCTTCTTTACTAAGACTGATTATGTTTTGTCGCATATTTAGGTGTCATTTTTCTGAAGATCTTGGCAACGCATTTACATAAGGTGGCTCAATGACAGATGTAACAATTATCTTTCTTACAGATGTATTATCATGGTAGGTTTAGCGGTAGGGTAATGCTTATATAGGGATGGGATTGTGCTTACACTACTCAGTACTCAGTATGGTAGAATCCTCTCCTCTTTTACTTTTGAAGATGTGGATATGGTATGTTACATCCTTTTTTTTTTTTTTTATCATTACCTTATTATGTTTATTTTAGTATACTAATCTGTCATCATTATTTTGTTCTTATAGTCTAATTTGTAGATCGGTTGATTTGATTAGTCGGTGAAACTTCGCAATTTACCTTTGCTGGTAATCTGCACATATATGAGTTTTGTAGCCTTGTTTTTTTTTTTTTTTTTTGAAATTTGATCCATTTGTTCACAACAGCACGCTTAAGGGATTCATCTGCTATTTCTTTTTTGATTTTGAATTTTGAATTTGACAAGTTTAGGGTTCATCGAATAACTTTACATCTTAACTTTTGCTCCCACTCAAGGCAATTTTTGCTTCCTCTTTTTCAAAGGTGGACAGTCCTTGTGTAGACCTTGAAGGATCATTCGATGTAAGTACATTTGTTTTGTGCTTATCTACTGCTGTTGAATTTATGGTCTGTAACTAAAACTCTTTCTTACATCTTTACTGGTTTGTTGGTGCAGGGGATACATTCTAATATCCATTATACTCCTATATCACTTGGAGATGATGACTATATATCTGCCCCAAAATGCACTCTATCAAAGAGGTGTCTGAACCTGATTTCTTGTCTTGCCAAGTTGGGAGCAAGTTGAAGACTGATAATGTTGTTGATGTTGAAGATGCTGGCTAGTCAAAATGTGGGTTTGTTGCAGTCAAGATTGAAAAAGATTAAGGTTTATCACATATGTAGAATGTGTGAGTTTTTTGGGTGGATCTCAAGGGTTTAGTTGTTTCTCTGTGTAGTCATATAATGGGGATCCCTTTCACTCTTGATTGTATATTTTGAGATGTTATGTTTTTTGTGATTTTGTGAGATACAATGTGTTTGTGCTTGGATGTTGTAGCTGTTTAGGATTCCAAAAACAAACATATATGTCCTCATCTTAGGTTTACATTTGAAGTTTGTGTAAGTTAGGGGCACCTGCACTCTAGGATATGTATGTGCAAAAATTACATTTGCTTTTGATTAATCTTATCCCTCGTTGCCACACACTTGGATGTTTGCAATGGAGTATGGTGTTGTGAAGTGGTTTAGACCTATGTATGTACTAAACTGATTTGTAATCAGCTAACTATCTTAATGAAAGTTTGTCTACACTTTTTATGTTGATAATCCCAATTTTCTAATTCTTTTGTTATTCTTTTTGACAATTGGTGTTTAAATTTTTTGTTTTTTGTTTTTTGCAATATTCATTTGACCATGAGATTTTATTCCGTGTGGCTTAATCATCCAGGGATTTATACAACAATCTATTTAATAAAGGAGTGCCTTTGTGTAGAGTGTGGCTATTGTAGATGAGTTTATGTGATAGTTGCCTTATGATAAAAGTTAACTTCCTAAATCTTAGCATTATATTATCATTAGCTAGCTGGTGTAAATCAACTTAAGGGATTGGTGTAAGTCAACTTACACCATGGATGTGACTGGTTGCCTGCTATTATGAAAGATGATTGGATGTATCTACTTCTTTCAGCCCATTTGTCAGCATCTCATGATGACAATGTGCTTTATCTTTACCTCATTGTGCACGCTAACTTAGGTTACTAAATAGGATAGGTTAATTGACTCATATGCTAGTTGGATGTGTTACCTTTTAATATAAATGAATGACCCATCTCAGCTTAAGAGTTAGGATTAGAGGTTGAAGATTTGGTTGCTATTCATTTGTTACTCTTATGGTTGCTATTGAAGTTGCAGGTAGGCAAATAGAGCAAGCTCTTCCCCTTTCTCCTTAACCGATCAATGCTGGTCAAGGTAACCTTCCTTATGTAACTTGTTATTTCTTTTCTTGCCTATATGACCAAGTCTACAATGCCAAAGGTATGTACGATCTACTTGATCATCTCTTTCTCTTTTAAGACTAGAAACATGTATAATTGGTTTTGCATTCACATCAGGTAAGACATAAATACCATGTTGGAGATAACCATTCGCATATAAATCATCTTTATGATAAATTGAGCAAATGTTATTATTGAAAACAATACGAAAACCACGTTTGTCCAAAATAGATATTGAAATAATGTTCGAAACAAATTCGAAACATAATAAAAAAAATCCCCAACACTAAAGTTTTGTGATTCAACATTATTAAAGAAATAGATCAAACAACTAGGGCCGCAACATTTGCTTCACTCCCAACTTGAAGATTTCTTTCTCCTTTCTTTAACCTTCTAATCATTTGTAGTCCCTGTAACATATCACATATATTAAAGCTACTAACGGTATCTAATACCCATATTGAAGAATCAATAATGGTTAAAGAAATCATGAAAACATTTTTCATTAAAGTCTCACCTTGTTTCTTTTCTTTCAGAGAAGCAAGAAACTTCTTGCAGTTTCTCTTCCAATGACCTTTCTCCTTACAGAAGAAACATTCTGCATCAGACTTGTCAGGCTTACCCTCTTGAACCTTAGGCCATAGCAGTTCCATCCTTCTTCTCAGAAGCAACCTGATTCTCATAATCAATCAATAGATTAAGCATCTCATGAAGTTCACAACTCATTTTATTCATATTGAAATTCACAATGAATTGTGAAAATGAATCAGGAAGCGACTGCAAGATCAAATCTTGAGAAAGCTCTTTTCCAAGTTTGCACCCCAACTTCTCAAGTTGTTCAATAAGATCAATCATCTTTAGAACATGGGATCCAACTGGAGAACCTGCAGTCAAAAAGGACCTGAACAAATTTTTGGACAACTGGTACCTAGCTGTCCTGCTTTGTCCACCATACATCTTCTTAAGATGTTCAATAATTGCAGGTGGCTCCATATCCTCATGTTGCCTTTGAAGTTCAGAACTCATATATGCCAGAATGATGCATTTAGCATTGAGACACTCTTCCAAGTACTTTTCATAAGCCTTGGTTGCTTCAGCATTTTCTTTGTCAGTAGGGGCAGTTTTGACAGGCTTATCGATCGTATCGATTAGTTTTTCATGCATAAGAACAATTCTTAAATTGCGGAACCAATCATCATAGTTGGCTCCAACCAGCTTGTTGGCATCAAGAATGTAGCGCAATGATAGAGAAGACATTTTGAGAATTCTAAGAACAAGAAAATACAATAACATAAGTTCGCATTTTCATTTATCATAGATATACACTTTTATCAAGATAAAATTTCCACAAACTACGATAGTTTCAGAAATCTCTATTGCTTGTAGTGGAATTACACAATCCCTTAAAAACACATATATATGAATGAGTCCCTTGGTTGTCAAGTCGTTTCTCATGCATATATAAATTTTAGGTAGATACTTTTGTATCACATATAACATCAAAACAAAATTTCATACCATATAGTTACCTGGTTGTCAGGTCATTCCTATTGGGATAAAAAAAATGAATTAACCTTTATACTCCCCCGGATAGTCCAGACGTTTAGTATAAAATAATTCTTTTTGATGTATTTGCATCACATGCAAAAATAATTTTTCTTTTTTTCAAAACCACAAGTCTCCTGGTTGTCAGGCCGATCCTTGTGAACAAGAAATATAGAAAACTATATAAACGAGGTATATCATATTTTATCATATAAATATTCAGATGTCAAATAGAAGCAAATAACAATTACCTCATAATAGCATTTGTAAATCACTAAATCCAATGTCAAATGACACAAAAGAAACATCTTTCGCTGACCGAAAAAAAAACACTTACAGATCTAGAGCATGGCAAAACATGTCAATTTATCCAATAAAACACATATACTCATGTGATGCAACTCCTGCACGTAAACCTTACAAAAGATGGCCAATAGCCAATACAATTTTCTTTACACCATTTGGAAAAAAAAAAACGTGAAGGTTATCAGAGTAACAAAATAATAATTCATCTAATTATTATATCATGCATCTTCTATGCAAATTCAGCAATACAATTTAAACACAAACAACCTATGCTCTGATACCACTGAAGGATTGTATGGTGATCATATCAGCAGCGGAACAAGCAATCCAAAAAAAAAAATCTTTTGAGTTTAAAGTATATTTCTGCAATAAGATGTTAATTAATCGAAATATCTGATAAGCGATTCCTAATACTTTTAAAATTTATCTTCGATTGTATGAAAACTCTATGCATATCCACACCAAGACTAAGCCTTGCTATCAAACTCTTTGATATCTGAAACTTATACAAAATATGAAGAAAAAGGATGACTGAACTCATTTTTTTTCTTCGATCAAGATCTCGTATATATATATATATATATATATCATGTATCTTTTAGTTTCCCGCACCGGTGCAGCAATTCAATCACAATAACACTATTGAAGTCCTCACCTATCACCGTTACTTTTCATTACCATAATGACTATTGAAATTTGAAAAGTTGCAACGTTTCATTGCATTACCATAATGAATGGATTTAAAACATCTCTTTTTAAACCCATTTATCTTGCACCAGCCATATGCTATTCTAGATAGAGTAGGCATAAAAGTTATTTGATCTATTCATTCCAAAATGAATAATCACAGGAAGGCTGAATGCTTGCACACTTGAATAGCCATTATGGCCTATTCAATTCATTAATTTCCAAATTAATGGCAACCGGAACGCTGCATAATTAGAAACGTGGTGCATCATTTAGTCCTATCTAATAGGATACTTTCAAATAATTGGAAACTTTTGGTTTTCTATTCCAAATAGAATTTCATCCGATAATTGTATCATGTATTAACTATATTTTAAGTCCTAGCAAAAAATATGATAATATTCCATTTGGACTAAAAATTTATTTATTTGATTTAAATTAAATTCTCTAATTAAATTTATCAAATAATAAATTAAATAATCCCTTAGCAAAGACTGGAACACTCGTTAGTGTGTGACCCCATAGGTTCAATACTAAACCGGTAGTAAAATAGTCGAACCAAATTACTAATCAAGGTTGGCGTCTAGCAACACTCCTTAACGACCGGATAGCATGAAGTAATATCTTCAAGAACCTTTAGAAGAATAATGCAATATTTCCTTCCATCGTTCCAGCTCCGGGTTAACCTTAGAGTATGATATAATTGTCAAAACTCTAAAAGGTAAACTCTTATATTTTATAACCAACTAGTAAATGACTTAAGAAACTCATTTCTTCATTCATTCATTTGCCTTGGCCAAGGTCTTAACTTTGTTGTTATAAACATAGAGCTCAAACTCATTACCAAGAGTTGATAGATTCCTTCTTGATATATCATTAATCCTACAAGTACTTAGCCATACCCAATATCCATTCAACTAGCACCCTAGGGTATTAGGTGTCCGGAATCAGAGTATAACTTACACTCTTCATGAGAATATCCTATTGACAAATTAATGGTAATATAAACCATTAGGATTTCTCAATTGAGTCAGTTCAATGATCATATCTCCATATGCATCATCTATATATGTGAATTAATAAATGAGATCTATTAATATCTATCCAATAGAGACCATCACTTATATATTGATCTATCCGGATTATTGATGTCTCATTCTCAATAATCCTACGATCAAGAACACTTTAGATTAAATCATCAAAGACTTGTCTCTCATTATCATGATCTCTATCATGATGACAAATATCTAATTTAATCAAGGACTTTGTCGTATCAATTAATCAATTAAATAATTAAATAATAAATATGACAAGTAAAACCATTTAATGGAATGCAAAATTATTTTATCAAAATAAAATAATTCTAATGCCTTGCCCAATGGATTGGATCTAGGACATACTAATTATTCCCTAACAGGTGTTACCTTTTAATATAAATGAATGACCCATCTCAGCTTAAGAGTTAGGATTAGAGGTTGAAGATTTGGTTGCTATTCATTTGTTACTCTTATGGTTGCTATTGAAGTTGCAGGTAGGCAAATAGAGCAAGCTCTTCCCCTTTCTCCTTAACCGATCAATGTTCCAGCTAACTTACTATCCTCTTTCTGTGGTTCATTGACTTTCTTCTAATTGCTCATTGAATCATTTTGTTTCTTTTTCCCTTTTCAACACTTGCCTGGGTATTATGACTTCTTCATAATGAAATGTAATCCATATAATGTATTTGCTATCCCATTTTTTATTTTTTTGGAATTGGTGTTTCCATTTTCTGGTACAAACTGGAGTGTATTAATATAATTGTAGTTCTAAAATATTGCTTCTAAATCCACGTGTACAGGGCAAGGTGGTGTCTTTTGGTAGTGTCGCATTCTGTCCTTACCTGCTTATTGAGTTCATTTGAGATCTGATAGGATATAAATCTTTTTGTTATCAATGTCTATTTCTTTGTTCTTATTCATTATCATTCCAACAGGAATTGGAGGTAGATAATACTTAAATATTACAATGTTGATCTATTTTGTGTTGATGGTATGTTTAGATGCTATTGATTCGCTTTTTCTGTATGGGTAATTATTTTTCTAGCTGAGACATCCATTTACCATAATAGGTATGCCTTTTTTCCATGTTTAAACAACTGTGCTGCCAATTTTGTTAATATTATATATTTTTAAAATAAATTATGCATAAAAAAAATATGGATATGTTAATAATAATGTTGATGTTTGAGGTAATGTTGCACGTAGAAATACCTGCTTTTGTTACAAAAGAGTGCAATTTAAATTAATTCAATTATAAACATAATCAGATTGGTTGAATATTGCAATGGTAATTATTTTCCCAAACGTTATTTTGAAACGAAAATAAGAAGTACACGGATAAAGAATTGAAATAAAACAAATGCTATTTTAAATGGAATGTTTAATTTATAAAATGTTTAATTTATAACTAATGGTTTTATTGATTTTTGTAAGGTTTAGAATAATATATTTAATTTGATCTTATTAATTTTTTCTTTGTTATATTCTGTTTTAGATACACATAATGAGTAGTGTTGAAGATAAAGACATGAAAGTGAAGGAACCTGTTTGAAACACACGAAGGGGGGTTGAATTGTGTTTCTTGAGATTTTAAAATTTTTTCGTAGGCAGATAATAATTTTCGTAAAGTTGGAAAAGGTTAAAAACAAAGAGAGCTCTTCCAAATACCAAGTTGGCAGCTAACTTAGTTTGATTAAGATAAGAAAGAAGAGTAGGCAAAAAGCAATTCAATCCCAGTTGGTTAGTTAAATAAAAAACTAAAGTAAGGATAAGGGAGAGAAAATAACACAGAGATATTATCCTGGTTCACTCTTCACCAAAGAGCTACGTCCAGTCCTCTCTACTTGAGAGCTTTATCCACTATAACAAAAACCCTTTGTTACAAAGTATTCAACATCTCTTCAGGCAGTATTCTCAACCTCTTCAGGTTCTCTAAGTATTCTTTTACAGACAAGCCTCTTCAGGCTCAACCAACTAAGGTTTTGAAAAGAGTTTGTTCTACTAACTCACTAAATGTGAGAATTCGAAGCTAAAGCTTAGACTCATAAAAACTCTACACAGAGAGTGATATAAAAATGAGGATTAGAGTAGCTTTGCAAGCTTGGAGATTTTCTCTTGATAGCTTGACTAGTTGTTTGCTTGTTTTTCTCTTGAGAGATTTTTTGAATCACTGAGTATTGCTTCGCTTGTTGTTGTGCAAGTTCTCTGTGCTGTGTCTTCAAGAAGAGAGGTATATATACATATCCAGCTTTGAGCCTTGATCAACTTTGATCTTCAACGGATGGAAAAGGATCCGTTCTGATGAGCATTAAATGCATTTGATCCGTTGAGTCTGATAGCTTCTGAAGTTTCTGATCAGCAGGATAGACTATCAAGGGATAGCTAAAAAAGGTGCTGACATATCTTCTGTGTAGAACTAAAACTGCCTTTTGTCTTTCTAAAAGAAAAAGTTCATCTTCTTTATGTGTCAGAGACATTCTGGCTTATGCTTTTACGTTTGAACGAATATTACAAAGAATGTTTGTCCCAAGGATATAAACCTTTTACAGGGAATAACAAATTCAAATACTTTTACAAGGTATTCGCGCTTAAAATATAGAAGCACTATTGGACTAGCTATTACAAAGGTAACAAAAAGAGTCTTTGGACTCATGGTTCTATTTATTACCGTCCAGTCTAAGAAGGACGTAAATCACTGTTGAACCAGGTTGGAAGAGATAAAGTCTTTGGACTTTAGATAGTCTTCGGACTCGAATAAGTTTTATCCTGCACACTTAATATAAAACGTTAGTCCATAAGAAATCTTTGTTCTTCTTAAATTAGCCCTTTGTTAACATCAAAACTTAAGAGATTATTTGGACCATAACCACTTTGGTTCCAACAATCTCCCCTTTTTTTATGATGACAAAACATACTAATTTAATTGAACAAAGAGTCCTAGAGAGCTGAAAAGCTTCCCCTAAGACAAACATTCTAAACATTTAAAGCATATAAGACAGATATAAGCATTTAAGCATGGAAAGTCAAACATGTTATAACATGCAATCAAGATATATTCAATCAACCCATTTTCTCCCCCTTTTTGTCATCAGACAAAAGAGTGAGAACCACATCATAGTCAGTATTTTTGAAATGAATATAAAACAGTTTTAAGAAGGAGGAGGAGGAGGTTTGGGAAGGTAATCTTTAAACATTGTTGCAATTTGCTGAAGAAGCACCGCATTGTTGGCTTCTATGGATCGTTGGACGAACTCTTGAAACTCAGGAGGAATAACAGAGGCATAGCTCTCAGCTGTGGCCCTGGTTGCATCCATATCTCTTTGATCAAGAACTACACTGAGAGCCTGAGAAGGAGATGGATAAAAAGGATGGACCACTAAGAGAGGGATAGGTTGAGACTTAGACGGGGCTGAGTCTGCAACTTGTTCCATTTCCTCAGCATGTGTTTCAGAAGTAGGGTCCTCATAAATGATTTCGGTGTCCCCATTTTCTTCAGGAATAACAGGCTTAGGAGGGGCAGGAGGAGGAGCATCAGGATCAATGACAGGTTTGGGTGGAGGTGGCAACACTTCAAGTATGATCTTAGCATCATCATACTTGTTTTCTCTCCATCTGGGAGCAGGTGGAGGAAACACATCTCTAGGATATAGAGGTATCCCAAAGATATCGTCTATGATCATGAAGTCAGCCTCATAGATTCGATACTGTCTTGGGTAGCCACGAATCGCTTCTTTCTCCTCAATAGATAGACCAGACGTTGATGCTTCTTGCGAGCATCTCCAGACATGATTTTCCCAGTAGACCTTAGCATTTGGGTCATATCTGAATCTGGGGCCCTTCTTCCAAATGCTTGCTAGAGTCACAGAGTCATCTCGAGGTTTCTTCCAAAACAAAGGCTCAAAGAAATTTCTGTAAGGCAACGTCCACGTCTCAAGCTTTTTACGAAGGTCCTTATTCTTGTTGGGATCCAGAATAGGAATCCTTGGACAAGCTCTAGGAGGAACAACTCCTACTCTTGTATTTGAAGTCCTTGACCAAAACTTCATGGGAAGGTTTTGATGAATCTTAGCTTCCTGAGACATGTCACACTCCTTGCGCACAGCATAATAAGGAAGAAAGTCACGAACATCAGAGTACTCCTTCCATGCTTTTGGATAGCTTGGAATAAACTGCAGTTCAGAATCAAGGATGTAGTTGGTTAGACCATACGTCCTTGCTCTCCTTTCGTACTCTGTTTTGTAGCCTTTCTTGTTTTCATTACGAAGGGCTACGTGCCTTTTTACATTGTAGTGGCACCATTGGAATGCCTTATCCTTGATGAGGTTTGGATAGACTTTCTTTGGAGGAAACGTCTTCTTCTCAAGGCAGACAACCAAAGGTCCAAGAGCTGTGTACATTTCAGTGGCCAGACGCTCAGTTGAAGTGTGAGGGATGGGATAGTATCCATGTTCTAGGGGTGGTCCAGAGGTAGGTGGAGTGGAAGGTTGTTCATATGCGTATTCAAGTGGTGGTAAAGGGCTTTTGGGGTGAGGAGATGTAGAAGGGGGTGTGTGTCCGAGAAATAGGACAGGGAATCTACGTTGGACGTCAGCCCAATTGGAACTTTCATTTCGGAAGGTTTTTCTTGGAATGCGTCTATATTTTCTTTTGCGAAAAATCCTTCTGGGGTAGGGAGCACCATAAGGTTGGAAGGGGTGATCTCCCCATGGTGTGAACCAGTCTTGGGGTTCATTTGGTGAGGTAAGGGTTTGTGTTTGTGGTAGGGCGGTGGGTGAGGGTGGTAAGGAAGGTTCAATGGTCAAGTCCTCAATCTCAGACGATTGGACAACAGTAGAAGTAATAACTGAACAAGAGATGGGTTCAATATTACCTTTTGCCTTTGCTCGAGCAGTCCTTGCCCTTGTTGAGATAGGTTTAGGCAGGGGTGCAACAGACGAGGTCTCCAATCTTGGACCTTTGACTACCCTGGAGATGGGCAAATCGTCTTCTTCGTCCTCATCAATGGGAGCTAGAATCAGCTTCCTTTTTCTAGATGGTTGAACGGTGAGCTTTAGATGAGAAGGAGGAGTCCTAGCTGTTAGACGAGCTAGTTCAGTTGAGCGTCCAGCAGTGACTCGATGTTCAGACGCTTCTTCTGAGCCTTGCGTCTGAGCTCCTTTTTGTTTCCCTTCAGGTTTGGACTTTTTGAGGCAGTCCAACTGCATCATCACCAAGCTTTGCCTGCTAAACTCAGGTTGATGCGATCGTTCAATACCATGAACACCATAGTATTTGACTTTTCTTTCTCGAGCCAAGTTCTTGAGGTCATCGTAGACCATATGCTTCTCAAAGATTTTTGAGAGAAGAGCAGCATCGATGATCGAAGTATTCTTCCCAGAGCCTTCAGTGGCATACTTGAAGAAGGAAAAGAGAAGGTGGGGAAGGTTTATCTGCCTCCCCACTATCAAATGAACCAGGCAGAATTGGTGAGCCTTTGATACATTATCCTTCGACCCAGCCTTGTGAAGGATTGACTTGTTCAGTATTTGGTGAAGAACCCTAGCCTTGTCAGTCATCTTTGAGGCTATGAGTTTGTCATCCGAGTTCTTCAAAAGACAGTCTCTGATGGTAGTAGCATCACCAATTTCTTCCTCCCACTTATCCTCCACAGTTATCCAAGATTGAGCGCACCCAATCGCATTTGAAATGGTTGATTCAGATACTATCACTTCAGTATCAAGCACTATGTTGCGTATCTCCCTTGCAGAGATAGTAGGGTTTGTCCAGAACTCCCTAACTAGTGCAGGGTAGATTACTGGAGAACCTTTGAAGAAGCTTGACCAACCAGTAGCATGGATGTTTGAGAAAATATCAATCCCATTATCAGCCAGGAATTGCAGATTAAATTTGAACTTGACCAAGACATCAACAGTCTGAGCATTAAAGGTTTTTTCCTTTACTCTTAGAAGCAGCAGCATAAGAGGTTGCCATAGTTTCGGAGAAGAGGTCTTTGAGAAGAAGGGTCTTTCAGAAAGAGTTTTCCTTTTTCGAAGATGAAAGAAGAAAGATGAAAGCTTTTGTAAAGGTTTGATTTTTAACAAGACCAAGGTTTTAAAGAGAAGAGAAGAGAGAACGAAAACCTTTCGTATTTTCAAAGAGAGAGAGAGCGAAACGACGTGCATTAAATGCCTGACACACGTTCAGACTTTGAAACCGTAAAAAGCATTTTTGGCAAACAATGAAAACAAAAACTGACTCAGTTAAGGGAATGAGAGATAATAGATCATTCGACACAGATTGAGTTCCATTAATGCATTAGACGAGCAAGCAGAATGTACAATGGACGAGCATATATTGAACGTAATGCAAATATTGGATGCATGCATTGGACTCTTAGTCAATCAATAAAATGCATGTTCGGATATTTTCTTGTGAATGTGAACCAGCTAATGGTTTGGTGGTCATTGATGGTCAGTATCAACAAATTGAATATCTATTGTCCCTTTTTGCACATAGTCTCTAATAAAATGGTGCTTTATTTCTATATGCTTTGCTCTAGAATGCAGTATGGGGTTCTTTGACAAGTTAATCGCAGCAGTGTTATCACACATGATAGGGATGTTACTTACAAACACGTTGTAGTCTTCCAACTGATGTTTGATCCAAAGCAGTTGTGAACAGCAACTGGCAGCAGCAATGTACTCAGCTTCAGCAGTTGATAGAGCAATTGCGCTTTGCTTTTTGCTTGGTCATGAGACAAGATTAGCACTAATGAAGTGACACCCTCCACTTGTGCTTTTTCTTTCTTTTCTGTCTCCAGCATAGTCAGCATCACAGAATCCAACTAATCTGTATTCATCAAATTTCTTATACAAAAGACCCAGATTAGTAGAACCTTTTAGATATCTAAAGATTTTTTTTACTGCTGAGAGATGAGACTCTCTTGGATTGGATTGAAAATGAGCACATAAGCAAACACTAAACATGATATCAGGTCTGGACGCAGTTAGATATAAGAGGGAACCAATCATACCTCTATATACCTTTTGGTCTACCTTTTTATCTTTATCATCTTTGTTTAGCACGAGTGTTGGATGCATTGGTGTATTCATAGGTTTACAATTGTCCAACTTGAAGCGTTTCAGAAGCTCCTTTGTGTACTTTGTAACGCCCCTTGTTACATTAGTAACCCAAGATAATAATTTAAATAAAACAAGGTAATTAAAAAAAAATTCTTAATAAATACTGAATAAGTTCATGATATAATATTAATCCAAAATAATTGTTTATATCAATCTAATAAACAAAATACATAATAAGTTTTAAACCACAAAACTGGGCGTCTATTACAACTCGCATAAATAAATAAATAAACAATAATAATAGTCCTCTTGGCATATGTCATGCCACACTAACCCAAGCTACTACTAGAACAAATCCTCAAGCGTCTGGATGCTCAACAGGGTCGTCCTCACTCTCTGAAAATAACACTACTAATGAGATTTATAATCTCAATGAATAGAAATATATTTATAAAATGTTTTCACAAAAGCGTTGTTCTCAGCCGACGCGGTAATCGGAAAAACTAACCATGGTACCGGCTATTTTCAAAATAATTAAATAAATATTATATACTCAAATAATGATCATAAACATTCAGCAGCACATCATAAACCAATACATCATAACTTAATATACATATCAAATATTCTCAACATCATCATATGTCATATGACCATCAAACCGCACATAACAATGGCATCCCATTGCCTACCTTACTAATGAAGGTATTTCGATGTCACCTTCTCTTCAGTGACATTACTCATTTCGATACCAACCATTGTACACTGGTGGTATTACTCATTTCGACATCCCAACATGTGGCGATGTTACTTTCGATACCCCATCATGACGGTATTTCATATTTTGACACCCCAATTCATTGGCAGTGTTACTTTCGATACCCCTATCATAGGCGGTATTGCAGCAGACAGCATTCAACATATTAACAGTTATTGAATCATGTCAATATCACAGTTATCATCAAATAGTGCATATATAGCATGTCAATTCAACCAAATCACATATGTATCATATAAATCATGTCATCAATTTCAATAATAAATATTTAATTGACAGCAGAAACACCTTAGAAGGAAAACCCCCAAATGTATAAAATCAGGATTTGATCAAATCAGAATTATTTTCTAAAAAACGTGTTTTCAAAGCATAACCCAAACCCCAAGACAAATTGCACTATGGAAAGGGTGAGAAAGAGTATTTCTACTCACCTCTTGTAGACCTCCAAAAAGCCTCAAATATTATCTAAGACAAATCCTAGCGTATCATCAAAAATCTTTGATCTCTTCTCACTACGATCTTGAATCAGTGAAGCACTCTGGTCTCCTTCTCTCTTCGTTGTTCAGTGCCCGACTATTATTATTATTTTTTTTTTTTACTGTTAGCGGCGCTAGAGCTGCGATTCTTTATATTTTGAATTGAAAAAAAGTTGAGTCTTTCATATATATACGCTGCGTGTGAATTGATTTGGATGGAATCAAATTTTTAGGTTGCTACCTAATGGGCACAGGATGATTTTCAAATGCCAAAGAAATTCTTCTTTGGTGGGGCAGCATGTAGGTGAAAGATTCACGTTACTATTACTTCATATTTCTTTATTTTATTTTATTTTTTTAATTTTCTAATTATTTTCTATCACAACTTTGTATTTCCTTAGTAATTATTGAACATTTTCTACACTAAACTTGATATAGCTTAATCTTTTTATTAAATAATTATATTGAAATTTTAGGATGTTACATACGTCGTCAGATGAATGTACACTTCATATGAAGTTTGCTTTACTTGAAGTCCGAGGAAGAATTTTAGTTCTCCCATCATGCTCATTTCAAATTCCCTTTGCATTAAGTCAAAAAACTCTTGGCAAAGAGATTCATCAGTTACACCAAATATAATATCATCAACGTAAATTTGAGCAACAATAAATTCCTTTTTATTTATTTTTCTGAACAGAGTTGTGTCCACTTTTCCTCTTGAGAAACCATTCTCCATTAGGAAAGTGCTGAGTCTCTCATACCAAGCTCTAGGAGATTGTTTGAGTCCATATAAAGCTTTCTTAAGCTTATATACATGCTCTAGACGGTTTTGATCTACAAAACCAGGTGGTTGAATAACATATACTTCTTCATTAATTACACCATTTAAGAATGCACTTTTTACATCCATTTGATAAAGCATGATGTTATGATGTGCAGCATATGAGAGTAAGATGCGTATAGCTTCTTATCTAGCTATTGGAGCAAAGGTTTCAGTCTAATCAATACCTTCCTCTTGTGAGTAGCCTTGAGCAACTAACCTTGCTTTATTCCTTACAACTTTGCCATCTTCGTCCAGCTTGTTGCGATAGACCCACTTGGTTCCAATGACAGACTTATCCTTAGGCAAGGAGACCAGCATCTAAACGTCACTACGTTGAAACTGGTTGAGCTCCTCTTGCATAGCGAGGATCCAGCACTCGTCCAGTAAGGCATCGTCCACAAACTTTGGTTCTATCTCAGAGATGAAAGCTGAGTCAGCTTGCTCTCTGAAGGTTGACCTTGTCCGAACCCTATCATTAGGTTTGCCAATGATTTGATCCTCAGGATGATAAGTCCTGAATTGCCACGAACGAGGGGTGTTTACATCTTGCTGAGACGATGATGCGTCCTGCGTTGCATCTGATGCCTCGTCTTTGTTGGTCGTTGGACGAGCATCGGAATCATTCAGATTCATATCTGCAAAAGAATCATTTAGCTCTGATAATCTCTTATCAGGCTGTTTGCCATCAAACTTAACATGGATGGATTCTTCAACAATCAAAGTTCTAGAGTTACAGACTCTAAAAGCTTTGGACGTTTCAGAGTATCCTAACAATATTCCATTATCTACTTTGGTATCAAACATACCTAGTTGATCCTTAGTATTTAAAATAAAGCATTGACATCCGAAAGGGTGGAAATAAGAAATGTTGGGTTTGTGTCCTTTCCACAATTCATAAGGAGTCTTATTTAAGATTGGTCTTATGTATATTCTGTTTTGATTATAGCAGGCAGTATTTACAGCTTCAGCCCAGAAGTGCTTAGGGACAGAATTATCACTGAGCATCGCCCTAGCCATCTCTAGAAGAGATCGGTTCTTTCTCTCAATAACACCATTCTGTTGTGGTGTTCTAGGGGCAGAGAAATTGTGATGAATACCACTTTCATCACAGAACCTTTAGAAAAGCTCATTTTCAAATTCACCTCCATGATCACTTCTAATCGAGCTGATGAATATGCCTTTTTCATTCTGGACTCGCTTACAGAATATAGAAAAGACCTTGATAGACTCATCCTTGTGAGCAAGGAATTTAACCCATGTCCATCTTGTATAGTTGTCTACTATGACAAGCCCATATTTCTTACCATTGAAAGAAGCAGTCCTTGTTGGACCAAACAAATCAAGATGCAACAATTCTAGTGGTATAGAAGCACTAACAATGTTCTTGGACTCAAAAGAGTTCTTAACTTGTTTTCCTTTTTGACATGCGTCACAGAGAGCGTCTGATCTAAACACAATCTTTGGTAGACCTCTTACGAGGTTATGCTTGTTTAGTCTTGAGATTAATCTCCGACTTGCATGACCAAGTCTTTTGTGCCAGATTCATCGCTCATCTTCAACAAACACTAGACATGATACACTTTGAGTTGAGAGTTCCCCCAAGTTAATCTTATACAGATTATTTTGCCTTTTGGCAGTGAACAAGATGGACCCGTTAGGGTTCTTAACCATACATTCACCTTTATTAAAGGAAACATCAGACCCACTGTCACATAATTGACTTATGCTAAGCAAGTTGCGTTTTAATCCTTCAACCAGAAGAACATTATCAATAGAGGGAAGAGGATGCTTACCAATCTTACCTATTCCTACTATCTTTCCCTTCTGGTTGCCTCCAAAGGTGACTCATCCACCAGTCTTCTCACAGATTTCTTGGAACATTCTCCCGTCATGTGACGTGAGGAACCACTGTCCAAGTACCAGGACTGGGGTCTTTTTTGTGTTTCTAAGCAGATCTGCAACATGTATTATCATATTCTTAGGTACTCAGATAGACTTGGGTCCTTTTGGGTTAGTTGGTGGTCTTCGTCCATGCATTTTGTTTTTCTTCTTGTAAATGCATTTGAAGAGTTGTGAACACTCTTTCCACAAATCTTACAATAAGTTCTGGATGCATGCAATTTATTTTCTTTTTGCTTTCAATAGGAATGAAAAGCCTTGTGATGTTTGTTGGACCCTAATATTTTCTGAGACGCGCTATGTTTCTCAGAGTCATAGCCTAGGCCAGACTTATCATGAGGTGATCTAGAGTACCTCAATATCAGGTCTAGCTTCTCCGATCCTCCAACAAGCTTAGATACGCTTTTGGTGAGATCAGATACCTCTTGTTTCAGTTTAGTTACCTCGTGGGGTTCATTGGACTCAGAGGTGAGTTTGTCAGTTAGAATGACATTCTCAGCTTTAAGCTTATTGTTCTCTTCAACAAGATGCTCATTTAGTTTGTTGGACTCTTCCAACTCTTTATTCACTTTTGACAGTTTTCTTGTATTGATGATGCAATAGAGAAGAATCATTTAGCAGTTCATCATATGCTTCTTGAAGAGAGTCAGAAACCGATGCCTCGTCATCTTCTGATTCAGCGTCCGAAGAGCTTTTGACCATCAGACAAAGATTTGAGGTAGACGGGCTCCGTGGTCTGAACCGATGTTCCAAAGCGTCCAGCTTCTCCTTAGCTGTTTGGAACCGCGAGACCATGTCCAGTCTTGGACGATCAAGGACGTTGACAAGACACTAGTTAGCATGAGCATTTTGAGAACACCGTCCGATATCCTCACTCGTCCAGTCTGCTTCATGTTTGGACAATGTTGATCCGTCCTCAAGGGTAATCGTTGGACGATAACCTACGTTAGTGAAGACATTCCACAACTCATAGTTTTGAGCTTGGACGTAGATTTGGAAAATTGATTTCCAATGAGGATAGTCTGTTCCCTTGAAGATGGGTGGAAAATTCCATCCTCCTTCAGAGGTAGACTCCTGACTTCTTTATCCGGGAACAACAAGTTGTTCATCGTCCGAAGAGTCTTCATCTTGTTCATTGAACCAAAGGCATAAGTTAGCCTCTTCATTTGTTTCTTCTTCTTCTTCTTCAGAAGAGTTTAAGTCTTCCCAAGTCGCCATGAAGTTCTTTTTCTTCTTTTTGAAGAACTTCTTCTTGTCCTTTAGCGTAGGCCAATCGGCTTTGAAGTGCCCTGATTTGTTGCGTTCAAAACAGACCAGATGACTTTTATCCTTGGGTTCAGCATGATCCTTGAAGCTTTTCTTTTGGAATGACCTCCTTTTCATTCCATTTTTCTTTCTCCACATATTCTGAATCTTTCTGGAGATAAAGGATAACTCGTCATCGTCTGATAGATCATAATCAAACTGATCAGCTTCATCACTGGACTCATCAGCTTTTAAAGCTTTTGAGTTGTTGGACTTATGAGCTTTCAAGGCAATCCCTTTGTTCTTCTTTCCAGGATTGTCAAGATCAAGCTACTGCTCATGAACTTGAAGCGTCCCAACAAGATCATCCAGAGTCAAAGTAGAAAGATCTTTGGCCTGGGTGATTGCAGTGACAAGAGGTCTCCACTTCTTAGGCAGGCTCCTAAGAATCTTGGTGACATTCTCCTTGGTAGTGTAGACCTTACCAAGGGACTTCAGATTGTTGATGATCGTCTGAAAGTGACCCATCATGTCTAGGATGGACTCTCTTTCAGCCATGGTGAATAGTTCATATTGGCCAACTAGCGTGATGATTTTAGAGTCCTTCACCTTGGTTGTCCCCTCATGGAGATTAGACAAGGTGTCCCATATTTGTTTGGCTGATTCACATGCGTGAATCTTCTGGAATTCGTCAGGGCTGAGAGCACTCATTAAAACATATCTTGCTTTATGATTCTATTCCATTCTAGCCCGTTCAGCATCAGTCCAGGCATCCTCTGCTTTGTCTGTCCCGTCAGAGTTGAGACAAACATTAGGACCGTTTGTGATTTTGGCCCAGAGAGCTGAGTTTATACTGAGGATGAAACCTTTGAATCTCTCCTTCCAGTACAGGTAGTGAGTATCGTTGAAGAACAGCGGTCTGGTCATGGAAGTACCTTCCATAACTGGTTGACTCCCGCTTGGCATACCTGGTCCAGACATATCTGCAGTAGGATCTTTTCCTCTACACGGCAAAATGCTCAACCCAGAGGCTGAGCTTTGATACCAATTGAAGGAACTTGTTTGAAACACAAAAAGGGGGGTTGAATTGTGTTTCTTAAGATTTTAAAAACTTTTCGTAGGTAGATAATAATTTTCGCAAGGTTGGACGCTAAAAAAGGTTAAAAGAAAAGAGAGCTCTTCCAAACACCAAGTTGGATGCTAACTTAGTTTGATTAAGATAAGAAAGAAGCGCAGGCAAAAAGCAATTCAATCCCAATTGGTTAGTTAAATAAAAAACTAAAGCAAGGATAAAAGAGAGAAAACAACACAGAGATATTATCCTGGTTCACTCTTCACCAAAGAGCTACGTCCAGTCCTCTCTACTTGAGAGCTTTATCCACTATAACAAAAACCCTTTGTTACAAAGTATTCAACACCTCTTCAGGCAGTATTCTCAACCTCTTCAGGTTCTCTAGGCTCAACCAACTAAGGTTTTGAAAAGAGTTTGTTCTACTAACTCACTAAATGTGAGAATTCGAAACTAAAGCGTAGACTCTTAAAAACTCTACACAGAGAATGATATGAAAATGAGGATCGGAGTAGCTTTGGAAGCTTTGAGATTTTCTCTTGATAGCTTGAGTAGTTATTTGCTTGTTTTTCTCTTTAGATATTTTTTGAATCACTGAGTATTGCTTCGCTTGTTGTTGTGCAAGTTCTCTGCCTTGTGTCTTCAAGAAGAGAAGTATATATACATATCCAACTTTGAGCCTTGATCAACTTTGAGCTTCAACGGATGGAAAAGGATCCGTTCTGATGAGCATTGAATGCATTTGATCCGTTGAGTCTGATAACTTCTGAAGTTTCTGATCAGCAGGATAGACTATCAAGGGATAGCTAAAAAAGGTGCTGACATATCTTCTGTGTTGAACGAAAGTTGCCTTTTGTCTTTCTAAAAGAAGAAGGTCAACTTCTTTATGTGTCAGAGACATTCTGGCTTATGCTTTTACGTTTGAACGAATATTACAAAGAATGTTTGTCCCAAGGATATAAACCTTTTACAAAGAATAATAAATTCAAATACTTTTACAAGGTATTCGCGCTTAAAATATAAAAGCACTATTGGACTATCTATTACAAAGGTAACAAAGAGTCTTGGGACTCATAGTTCTATTTATTACCGTCCAGTCTAAGAAGGACGTAAATCACTATTGAACCAGGTTGGACGAGATAAAGTCTTTGGACTTTAGATAGTTTTCGGACTCAAATAAGTTTTATCCTGCACACTTAATATAAAACGTTAGTCCATAAGAAATCTTTGTTCTTCTTAAATTAGCCATTTGTTAACATCAAAACTTAAGGGATTATTTGAACCATAACTACTTTGGTTCCAACAGAAAGGTGGATGTACTTCCGTTGGAAAAGATGCTAGGAAGAGGGGAATGTCTTTGATTAGGGAAAAGAAAAAAAAGTCGTTATGAAGAGAATACAGGTTTATACTAATTATATCTATTGAATGTTGGTATTTTTTACATAAACATCATTACACTTGATTTAAACAACGCCTGTATTCGTTGTGTAATTTTAATGTAGGACGATTATTTGATAATGCGTTTAAAGCAGAATTTAGAGTGCAAAGAGATGTCCAATCCAATAGTTCTGTAAACCCATTTTGTTCTATTGAAAATGGTGAGTGTTAGTTAACTTCTTTTTATTTCTATTATTAGTGGGATTATATAATATTTAAAAACCAAATTTTGTATTACCTGTTTTCGGTATTTATATATGATTTTGCTATTTTCCTAATTTGATTACTAAATCTATTAATATTTTTTTATAAGATTTGAATTTTTTTGCTGCATAGTTGTTTAGATTTTGATAAATATAATAATTGTTTGATTTTTTAATTAATAATATAGACTTGGACTATCTAAATGGAATGCATTCTCCCTTACATGATCTACACCAACCAACTATACATGCGGATATGTTTCGTAGAAGAAAGAAATGTGATTTTAATATTAATCCAGGTAACAGGATTATTTTTATTTTACATTTTTTTAATACACTTTCGAAAGTTTCTTTTAACCAGCATATTTTGTTTTTGTTCATTTCGATGTCATATAATCTAATTAATAGATATTGGAGTTTCAACCATCACTACAACAAATTTACCGTATAGCTATAGACATTTTTAGTGACGATCATTAAAATTGTAGGTATTTATATCATATACCTACATATTAGGAAAACTATAGATATAAATTACATACACATACAGATATTTGTTTTTGTCACTATATGTTCTAGTGATAGATTTAGAAACTGTAGGTATAGATTACATATAGTTACATATTATATATTTTGTTTGTCCCTATTGGTTAATAAAAACTTTTCCCTACCGTCATCACTATTTTTTTTTTTAATCTTTAAAATTTCATTCAACAACATTTTATTTTACTTTTTTTTTTCTCTTCCTCTCTTTTCTCGTTCAATCACTCTTCGGTGGTTTAATAATTACAAACTCTTCTCTCACTCTTTTCTTTTTCAAATTTCTTTTCTCATTCACGAAACTCTTCTCTCCTGTGTTCATGTCTTCCCTAAATTCTTGGTCCCAAAATTCTTTTCTCTGGTTGAAAGTTGAACCATAAGAATTCATTTCCCTCTCATATTCATCAACATCTCTCATTCTTCCCCTGGAACCCTAACACATCGAAGCTTCTCTTCACGGATCTCCATGGGAGCTTTTATTCAAGGATCTGCCATGGAAGCTTCACCCTAACTCAGGTTTGTTGTTTGTTCAGTTACAATTGCCATCAATTTTGTTCAATTTCTATCCATGGAGTTCAATTTCGAATCTCTTTTCTCTGTTTTTTTTTCATCTTCAGAGAGTCTCTTCTCTCTCTCTCTAAGCATTTTCTCTCTCTAAGCACTGTCATTCGTCACCGTGCGACATTATCACCACTCTAGAGAGGATCGATCCATCCTTTCATATCAATTTTAGATCTGTGATGCAGCTCTCTCCACTCACTCAATTCTGTGAACTGTGAGTCACTTACTCAATTTTGTGATTTCTAATTTTTACTCTATTACACCTATTTCTGAATGTTGCTTCATGTTTGTGCTAATTTAATCCATATAATACAATATAGGCCTACATTCATGTGATATGAATATGACTAGAGAACAATAGCATGACATTCATTTTATATTTGTCATAGATATGAGCATAGTTGATGATTTGATACACTGGAATAAGCATCTATGTATTCTTCACCTTCAAATATGGTAAAACATCCATATTCATTTAGACTAGACATGATCATAAACAATTATTTTGAAAAATAAAGTGATGAATGGAGAGAAAATTGGAGAAGTACGGAGAAATAAGGAAAGTTGAGAGAGAATGTATGGTGCACTCATAAAAATATTTTTTTGTATTCTTAACTGTCAATTAGTTCTAAATGAATAAATACATACATGCATCCATCTCGTGATTGTTTTTGCTTTTAAGTGTGTGAAAACAACTTAAAAATTTAAATATTTCTGTTAACTTTCAAGTAACATCAGAACCATATAGGAACACAGATAACCATGAAACCATAAAACAGAACCATAACCATGAGAATGCATGAAAATAGGAGAGAAAACAGGGCAATTTCGTTTCTGCAATACTACCATATATACTATTCTTCATATTTTCCATTCATATTTATATGAAATCCAAAAGAAATCACAGCCATACATGCTGTCAGTGCAGGACATACGACCATTGTCATTAGGTGAACAGATTTGCACTTGTAGAGAATAAGGTGTGGCAAACTTTAGACTCTGCTGGTAAACGTGGCAAAGGCCCTACTGTTGAAACTAGCTGTCTACTTGACAGGTGTAGCATGTCTCCTTTTTCTTTTTCTCTCTATTGTTGTCATTTTTTGTTGATCGATCTTATATTGTGTTTAAGCATGCTTTTTGATGATTTTGTTCCCTTTCTTGTTTCAACAATTTCACTATGTAAGTAGCTTCGTAAATACATTGAAGGATTTTATGATTATGGTTTTTATATTATAGTTTCAGTTTATTGTATCAAATGGATAAGAGTTGGATATGTGACAACTCTGTAACTAAAGAGAAGTACATTGAAGGTGTTTTAAACTTTCTTAATTTTGCATTTACCAAATCGTCTAAGGATGGAAAAATTTTATGCTCCTGCACCAAATGTGTCAATTACAAGTGGCACACTCGGATGGATGTATATGAGCACATAAACAGTCGTGGGTTTTTAAAAGGATATATTAACTGGATCTTTCATGGTGAACAAGTTAGCTCTTCTAATTCTTTTAGTACATCTCAAGTAGAAGGGGAGTTTGATCATGACATGGATACATTGATTCATGATGCATTTGGAATGCATATAGCTAATGAGAGTGACGATACACATGGAAATATAGAGGATGGGGATACTGGAGCATTCATAAATGAACACAATGTTCAACAATCTGAAGAGGGTAATAATCCAGATAAGTTCTATCAGTTATTAAAGGAGGCAGAGCAAAACCTTTATCCTGGTTGTAAGAAGTTCACAAAACTTTCCTTCATTGTACATTTGTATCACTTGAAGTGTCTAAATGGGTGGACTGACAAAAGCTTCTCAATGTTGTTAGAGTTTTTAAGTGATGCCTTACCAGAAGAAAATACTTTGCCTAAATCATTTTATGATACAAAGAAGATTATTTCAGGGTTAGGTTTATCGTATGAAAAAATCCATGCTTGCCCCAATGATTGTGTATTGTATAGGAATGACTTGGCTAAAGCTGAAGTTTGTCCCAAATGTGGTCTCTTCAAATGGAAAGTCAACTCTGATGACATTGAAGCTAGAAAAAAGATACCTGCAAAGATTCTTCGTTGGTTTCCTCTTAAACCTAGACTACAAAGACTTTTTCTATCATCAAAAACATCTTCTTTTATGACATGGCATGAGGATAGTCGAACTAAAGATGGACTCATGAGACATCCAGCCGATTCTTTTGCTTGGAAGGATTTTGATTGTCGATATCCTGATTTTTCTTGTGAGCCCTGTAATGTTAGACTAGGTTTGGCTTCTGATGGCTTTAATCCTTTTAAAACTATGTCAATTGCTCATAGCACTTGGCCTGTTGTCTTGATTCCATATAATCTTCCTCCATGGATGTGTATGAAGCAACCCAATTTTATACTTTCATTGCTTATTCCCGATCCAAAAGGTCCAGGTAATAAACTTGATGTCTATATGCAACCACTTGTGGAAGACTTAAAAGACTTGTGGCAAATTGGGCTAAAAACTTTTGATGCATGCAAAAAAGAGTCATTCCAAATGCGTGCTGCAATTATGTGGACTATTAATGATTTTCCTGCATATGCAAATTTGTCTGGTTGGAGTACTAAAGGTCGATATGCTTGTCCATGTTGTGGTTTTGAAACTTCCTCTAAGTGGTTGCGTTATAGTAGAAAGTTTTGCTACATGTGTCATCGTCGTTGGTTAGAGCCTAACCATAAATGGAGATACAATAGAGGAGATTTTGATGGAACCCAAGAGTTTAGAGCTTCACCTAAGCTACCTAATGGAACTATTGTTTTGAGTCAATTGGAAGATCATGGAATTGGGAGTTGGTCACCATGGAAAAAGAAAAGCATTTTGTTCACATTGCCTTATTGGCAATATAATGTTCTTCGTCATAATCTTGATGTGATGCACATTGAAAAAAATGTTTGTGACAACATTATTGGAACATTATTGCATTTGGAAGGAAAATCGAAGGATAATGATAAGGCCCGTTATGACCTTATAGACATGAACATAAGAAGTCAGCTATATCCAAAGATGCATCAAAGTAAAGGCAAAAATTATTTGCCAAGAGCTTGCTACCAAATGACATCAAATGAGAAAGAAACATTTTTGGAAGTGCTCAAAACAATAAAAGCTCCAGATGAATATTTGTCTAATATTTCAAGATGTGTGCAAGTGAAGCAACACAAGATATTTGGTCTTAAAAGCTATGATTGTCATCTTTTAATGCAAGAGTTTCTTCCTATAGCTATGAAAGGTTGTTTGCCTGAGAAAGTGAGTTTAGCCATAGTTGATCTTTGTCATTTCTTCAAAGAACTATGTGGTAAGGTGCTTAATGAGCGCAATTTGGATCACTTGGAGCATGGAATAGCCACAACATTGTGCCAGTTAGAAAAGATTTTCCCTCCATCTTTTTTCACTATAATGGTGCATTTGCTAATCCATTTGGCATACGAGGCAAAAGTTGCAGGTCCAGTTCATTACAGATGGATGTATCCCATTGAAAGGTATTGGATTTTTTTTCACTCATTTAATAGCATTCTAGAATTATAAAGTAACATGACATTATCTTATTTCATAACCCCAAATCTTACTTTTTTTAGGTTCCTTTTTACTTTGAAGTCATTTGTTCGTAATCGAGCACATCCGGAGGGGTCTATTGCAGAGGGATATTTGGCTCATGAATGCATGATATTTTGTTCACGATATCTCTCTGGGGTGGAAACTCATTTTAATCGATCTAGTCGAAACGATGATTCTTTTTTCATGGAAAATACAAGTATTTTAAACCCTAGAGGTAGATCACTGGGGAGAAAGAGCCAAGTTGGGTTCAACGTGAAGAAAAGAAAAAGAGTTTCTCGAGTTTCCCTTGATAAGAAAACACTACTACAAGCACATAGATATGTGCTTTGTAATAGCAATAATGTTGACCCCTTTCAGAGGTAATACAATTTCTTTCATATTGATATGCTGTTATTAAAATTTGGTACCTATAAGGTTTGATACCTTTCTATTGATCTTTCCAATTTTTCTACATAGAGAACACATTGATCTTATTAGGAGACAAAATCGTCGGTTATCTCCATATGAAGTTGACAAAATTCATAGTCAAACATTTCCTGATTGGTTTCGTGAACGAGTAAGTGTTAAGAAGAATCCATTATCAATATCGAATTTTATAATCATTTAAAAATTTTAATTATTTAAAATAAACTTGTGGTAGGTTACACGTTTGGAAGAGCAAGGCAATGCTATAGTGACAGATGATATGAAATGGTTAGCACGTGGTCCACTTGAAATAGTGAGAAGATATAGTGGTTATATTGTTAATGGAATTAGATATCATACAAAGAAGCGTGAAAAGTGCTTAAAGACTCAAAACAGTGGCATTGTCGTTACTGTTAAGACAAGAAGTTATGCTAGTTCAAGAGATAAACATCCTAAGGAAGGGGAAATCAGCTACTACGGTGCACTGATAGATATAATTCAATTGGATTACTCAGGCAAATTTAAGGCTATACTTTTCAAGTGCGATTGGGTTGACATAAATAGGGGTTGCAAAATTGATAATTTTGGTATGACATTGGTAAATTTCAATTATTTGCAACATACGGAGAATGATATATGTGATGACCCATTTATTTTGGCATCTCAAGCCAAGAAAGTATTTTATGTTTCGACAAATATATCTAACATATTGGTTTTTGTAATGATTCTCATAATAGAGCAAGTTTCAATTTGTTCATGAACTAACTGAGCAAACAAAGCAAATACTAAAGGATAACATGAGTAGTAAGTGGAGGCAATTTAAGCATGATTTGAAATCAAAGGGATATGATGAAAGTAAGACCGAGGAGCAAATGGCTACCAACATCCCTGATACGAGGGTTGATCCTTCTCAATATCGTGATTTAGTACATCATTGGTGTTCCAAGAAAGGACAGGCATATATATAATGTCACTAATATTTGGTTAATAAATCAATTAATTAGCATATTCATGTTTTATTATTGACTTTTTATTCACTTGTTATAGGAAATAAGTAACATCAACAAAAGGAATCGCTCACAATACGAGGATTTACATTGCATGGGAACTAAGAATCTTCCAAGTCTAATCCATGAGGTGGTTTGTTTCTTTTAGTATTGTTTCTTATTATGTCACTTATATTTGGACATTATTGATTGTCATATGTCTAACAAGAAACTGGTCATTATTTGGTGATTGCTGATTATGTCACTAATCCATGAGGTGGTTTTATGTTTACCGATTTCTGGTGCTTTTGTTTTATGGTTTAAATAATTTCTTATTATTAATGTTAGACAACAAATGTCAGAGGAGTTCAACCTTCACGAGCTCAAATTTATATTGACACTCGAACTCGAAAAGATGGAAGTATTGTGACTGAAAAGGCAGCTAATGTGATTGTAAGAATTTCAACTTTCAAGCATAAATTGAAGTATTTATGATTGAAATTATTGATAATAATAATGAGCAGTGGTTGAACTATTTTATGTTTGCAATGTGTTTCATGTAGGATGAACTAAAGAAGCATATGGTAGAGGTAGGAAGCTCACAAAATCCTCAAACCACTCAAGACTCTACAAATTGGAAGAATGACATATACTCAAAAGTGAAAGGGCCTGAAAAAAGGGGACGTCGTGTGCGTTGTCTTGGCAATCTTCCCCGACATGCAAGTTCAAGTGTTTCATCTCAAAGCTTTAATGCAGAAAATAGACTTAAAAAGTTAGAGAATTTGCTTGGAAATCTTGTTTCCGTTCTTCAAACACGTTTTTCAGGAGATCCACACATTAATGATGTTTTACAAGTTGTATCTCAAGAGGTATGAATTCTTATGGTTCAACTTTTTCAATAAATTTAACTATGATATGCTATTTTATCAAATAAATATACTTTTTTCATTTAGGTACCTAGTGTTGCAAGTGCTCCAAATGATTCCATTAGTAACAATCAGCAAACTACAAGTGACACCAATTAAGTGATACTGATATTGGTGAGTATCAAATGATCCCTTTGGCACTTGCTGTTAACAAATCAACACCAAGTTCTTTTTTTGTCTGTCTAGTTGTTGTTGCACTAAGAAAAGGGCTAGCGGAAAGATTATTTCATATGGAAAAGGCTAGAAAATAGAGAGGTAAACTCAAATGTTAAATTACATAAATGCTAAATAAATCACCAATTTGATTTATCCTTTTGACTCTATTTGATGTTCTAAAGAAGGGGGTTGAAGTCTAAGTGTATAGACGGAATGTAATACACCTACTTGTCAATTTTCAGGTTGTCATTCTGGTAAATAATGTTGACAATGGTCATATTTGTGGTTGGTCATTTTAGGTTTGGTTGGTTGTTGATTGTTGAGTTTACTCTACCCATTTTATTAGTGTTGGAGTAGGACCAGGGAATGGGGAAGTTTTTTTATTGTTTTTTTAATGATTAATAACAGTAAAGTCATCTGATATGGTAGATATATTGGAAGATATTTGATAACATCACTATGAGAATTAAGTTGAAAGTGGTAATGTACCTTTGCTAGTTGATGTCTGATGAAGAGATGACTCATTGCCGAGATAAGCTATCTAATGTACGTAGACTAAAAGAATTGAAGGGATTCTAATGGATTTTATTTTGAGTTGAAGGGATTCTAAATTACCTCTTTCCGCTAATATTTGATATAGTGGTTATATTAACATAAATTTTTCCTATAAAAAATTCCAGATGTTTTCCTATAGTCTTTATACTTGGATTCATTCATCAAATGACAATGCTGCCTCTGTTCCTATGTTTCAGATGTAGCAGAGCTCTTAAGTGTCACTTTCACGCAACAGTGCGAGATATAAATATGTTTACTTTGGTTGTCAATGGTCACTATGGATATTATGTAAGAGTGTATAAGAAGTCATATCAAATTTGACAAAATAGCTACCTTAGTTTTATTTTGGTATGAATATGCGATTGAAGCAAGTATGTTCACTTTGGTTGTCAACTACCTATGGATATTATTTTTTAAGTACTTGGATTTATTTGGGCATTAAATTGAATGTTGCTGATTTTGATTACAAAATTGAAGTTTTTAAGTACAATATTTTCCCGTAGAGATTTTGTTGTTTGTTTATAACCCATTCAAAAGCATAATCCATGTAGCGTCCTTCCCATCCATCATTAATACTATCACAATGCACAAGTTCTTGTTTTAAAATATAATGGGAAATTATAATTAGTGTGTTGAGTTTTGATATGAAAGGAAGCGGACATAAGTCACAATCATATATAAAACAATATAAATCAATCATCGTTTGACCTACTAGGGAATGATATTTTTTTAATATTAATATCAACTTTTTACCTATGGTTAGAAAATGTAGCTAAAAGTTTATGATTTTTACCTACCATCACAATAGAGCTATAGTGATAGTCAAATGCAAAGACATGTGGACCCTAGGTAAATGTTATAGTGATGATCAAGGCTGTAGTAACAGTCAAATGCAATTGTAGGTAAATGTCGGTGAGCTGTAGGTAAAGTCTATGGTGACACTCGAATGCCCGTTGCTATTCCTTATCCATAATGGACAGGTAATTTGTCCGTTGGTCAATGTCATTTCACATATAGCTACAGATTTTAAACATATAGTGACAAATTTTGTCTGTCAGTAAAAGGCAATTTCCTTGTAGTGCATGGATTCGAATATTGAAGCTGAAGCGAATAGCTTATTTGTTGAAGGTGAAACTCAAGGTGTATATATATATATATATATATATATATATATATATATATATTGAAGGTGGAAACCAAGGTATTTTTATTGTTGTTTCTTATTTAGTATTTACTTTTGGTTTACCAAAAATTGTGTTATCGTAGGTTATTTGGATTTTAGAAGTATGGATTATTGTTGCCAATATTGTGGAGCTCTGGTTTGGTTTGAAGAACGTGCTAAGAAACGCAAGGCTTCTGCTGGTGTTGCATTTTCAATTTGCTGCATGAAAGGGAAAATTAAATTGCCATATTTGTCTAGACCACCTACCCTACTTTGGAACTTAATTCATGGATTAGATTCAAGAAGTGCTCATTTTCTTGAAAATATACTTTCTTATAATAGTATGTTTGCCTTTACCTCATTGGGTGTAAAGTTCAAGTTGCTGTGAATTCTGGTAATGGACCACCACAATTTATTCTTGGTGGACAAAATTATCATTAGATAGGAGGTTTGTTGCCCATTGATGGGTAAGTTCCTAAATTTGCACAATTGTATATATACGACACACAAAATGAAGTATCAAATCGGATGTCTTATTTCAGGTAATTGAATGTACTTTTCCCTTATATATGTTTTGTTATATAAATTATTATTTGTGTACACCATGCTATGTTATTGATATAGTTTCTCTATTTCTTATTGCATGTTGTATGTATGTCTTTCTTTGTATTTGAACAAACAATAGTATTGAGAGATATTATATAGAATGATAACGTCAGTTATCATTTTGAAAACCCATACAAACTAAGGATTTCCCCTAATAATTTGTTTCAGGCATGGTACTGACAAAAAAGTATTAGATCCATCTTTGGTGAAGGAATTATTGGAAATGATAGACCAGTTTAATGCACTAGCGAAGTTTTTTAGACGTGTTAGGGATGTTATTGAGGAGGATAGAAATGCTAATGTGTCTATTAGATTGTTTCGAAATCGACCTGTGGATGCTCGTATGTATAATTTTCCAGCTGTGGATGAAGTTGCTGCTTTGATTGTTGGTGATTTTGATTCTTCTGATTGTGGTAGGGATATTATCCTGTGTACACGTAATGGTGATTTGCAAAGGATTTATGAGACTGATGTATTATTTATTCCTTTGCAATATCCATTGTTATTACCATTTGGAGAAAATGGTTATCAGGAAAATCCCGTTTTTTTTAAAGCTTTCTAAAGATAATAAACAATATTTATGAGTTTGTATTTTATTGGAGGGTCTAGAGAGTGAAATAAAATAAATTGAGACCATAGTCATGCTCTACTCTATCGTAGGGAAGTATGGTTAAATTTTGGGTCGAAAACTTCGACGGAGCCCGGTCTGCGTTTTACACTGACAGTTGTGTTTTACTACTCAGAAGACCTAATTTGGATTCGTGAACGAGGCAGTTAGTCTTAGAATCGAATTCTCTACAATTTTGCTAAAATTGGTTTCGCGCTCTAAAAAGTGGAATAATAATAATCTATTTGGGCGAAAACTCGAACCGGGAGACAAACGGAGCTGTATATGGATTTAACGGGACCCTCTAACTGATAAATTTGATATCACATCAAGTCACATCACCTTGGGAAGCGTGCCGGAGTCATGATGGCTTTTTGAAAATATCTGGACGCGAAAAGACCAAAATGCCCCTGATTTTCTTCAAAATTACCATTTTATCCTTGTGAGAAAAGACCAAATTGCCCTTAAGTGACTTTTTTTGGACCTTCCTACCCCTCCCTTTATCATATCCCACGCCCCCCTCCTTCATAATCCCTCCATCACTTCATTTTCTCCATTTCTTCAAACTCCATTTTCTTCACCTTACTTTCTCTAATTTTCTTAAGCATTTCATAGAGAAATTGGTGACGCAAAGTTGATCATCTTGCTCACCTTCACCATCCAAGAGGTATGGACTTCTTCCATGACTTCCTAATCTTCATATTCTTCCATTTAAGCCATGTTATTCAAGCTTGATCAAGTTTATGATCCAAACTTCAAAAAACTCTAGAAAATTATAGAAAAATCCTTTTAATGTCAAAGCAATTTCTATGAGCTAGTTTCATTACCCTCTTTCATAATCCAAGAGCTTGTAAGCCAAAGAGCTCTCTAGCTCATATGGGTAAGAATGGCTGAATCCTATGTGTTGAAATCTTGAGTTTTTGATTCAATTTTTGAGTAATGAGAATTGATCTAGTGTTATGTATGCTTAAGGATCATTGATCCAAGAGTTAGGAATTTTTAGACATCCCTAGCCTATTTTACTATGAAGGGGCCGAACCCTATATATGTTGAAATCCTAGGTTTTTGGTTCCATTTTTGAGTAAAAAGACTTACTCTAGTGTTGTGCATGCTTAAGGATCATTGATCCAAGAGTTGGTAGAATTTCAACACCCCTAGCCTATTTAAATAAATAGGGGCCGAATCCTAGTCATAAGGATTAGGGAAGTTTTGATTGAAGTGCATTAATTTATGGTTGTGATCTGTTGTGAAGGATCAGACCTGTGGCTCGTAGAAGCAAGGCATCGTGATGTTGATGATGATGTTGATGTTGATGTGGATGCAGTGCATCGTGGTCGTGGCCGAGTGCTTAGGTGTGAGGTCCCGGTATCAACCTGTGATGGATGTGTGTTGCATATCATAGCATTTCATATCACAGCATATTTGTCCCAAAGGGGGATGTCCAATTGGGGACGTGATGTTTTTAATCCCGAGGCAGGATGTCCAATTGGGGAAGTGATGTTATCCCGATGGGGATGTCCAACTGGGGACGTGATGTATCGGCCGACATGCATATAGGAAAGTCAGCATGTACATAGGGACTAGTATCCCTCGTATAGGTTTGATCTGAGAGATTGAAATTTGAGATGGTTGTGCTGTATGACTCAAGGGATGAGTGTTGGTGTGTTGTTTGTTTTCCTTATGTGTGTGTTGCATGTATGTATATAATGTACTGATGCCCCTCTCCCATATTTGATGATGCATGTTTCTTATCTCCCTGTATTTTCTCTGTATGTTTATTTTATTTTATGGAAAGACCTTGTGGAGGAACTAGTTGTTGAGGAGTTCGATGGCACTCCTTACGAGCCCGATGCCGGTAGACGAGTCACGGACCCTGGCCTCTAGAGGCGAAGGTGGCGATCGCTATTAGCTGAGAGTCTTCTCTCTGTCTTTTGACGTATTTTATTTATAGTCTGTACTGATATACTTGGTATGTATACATTACTACTGTAGCCCTGTTAACATGCATGTATGTATACTTACGTTTAAACTGCGTTATTCTGATATATGTGTACTTTGGCATAGCCTTAATATAATTTCATTTTTGCGTTTTAACCTTTCCGCTGCGTTTTGTCTTAATAAAGCGCGTTAACATTTATAATACGTTTTAAGGCTTAGTTAAATATCTTAGGTTCTCCAATGGGACGGCGGGTCGTCTCAATATTCCTTTAACAATCAATAGTGCATCTACTGCACATCGTCCAAGGATTTGGATTTCTCTTAGAGAGCTTATTGCATTCAGGTTGATGAAGAGAAATATTGAGGAAACTATTTTGTTAAAAAGTAAGAGATTGTTCCAACAATTTGTTGTGGATTCTTACTCAATGGTTGAGGCACAAAGATTATCGTATATTAGATGCAATCAAGATATTATAAGGTGTGATTTTTTGAAAAGCATTGAGGAAGCTGTTGATAGAGGTGATGTAGAAGCTAACTCTATTGGGAAACGAGTAATCCTTCCATCTTCATTTACTGGTGGTCGTCGATACATATTTAATAATTGTCAAGATGCTATGGCTATATGTAAGAATTTTGGTTATCCAGATTTATTTGTAACTTTCACCTGTAACCCGAAGTGGAATGAAGTACATCAATTTGTTAGTGAAAAGGGGCTTGTTGCGTCTGACCGTCCTGATATTGCATGTAGAGTGTTTCACATGAAATTGGAACAATTATTGATCGAGTTTGGGAAGGGGGATTTCTTTGGAAAAGTTGTTGCAGGTTAGAATTCCACATAACCTATATTGTTACGTCTTTGGATTTTTCTACGACAGAAGCTGTACTATCTACAAATTTATTTAATTTAGATGATTTGTGTAATTTATGTAGGTATGTATACTATTGAATTTCAAAAAAGAGGTTTGCCACTTGCGCATATCATATTGTGGCTAGAAGACAAGGATAATTTACAAAGTGTTGATTTTATTGACTCTGTTATATCAGCTGAACTGCTAGACAAGAATAGGTTTCCGGAGTTACATAATGTTGTGTCAAATTTTATGCTTCATGGACCTTGTGGTAATGTAAATCGTAGCTCTCCTTGCATGAAGGATGGTAAGTTCAAAGTTCTTTCCAAAGAAATTTGTTGATCGTACACGCTTTGATGATGATGGATATCCAATTTACAAGAGAAGGGATACTGGAACTACTGCTACAAAGGGTGGTGTTCAGTTTGATAATCGATATGTAGTGCCTTATAATCCTAAATTATTGATGAGGTACCAGGCCCATACTAATATTTAATATTGCAATAAGTCTGATTGCATTAAATATTTATTCAAATATGTTAATAAGGGTCCGGATCGTGTCACTGTTGCTGTCACTGCTGTTGTTTCCGATTTAGACCAGAATGAAGTGATTGATGAGATTAAAGACTACTACGAGTGTCGATATTTGTCATCGTGTGAGTCTGTTTGGAGACTCTTTGCCTTTGATATCCATCAGAGCTGCAGTTCAGAGGTTGACCTTTCACCTTCCCAGAGAACAATTTGTAGTATTCAATGACAATGATAATATTGATGATGTTTTTGAGAGAAGTAAAGATAAGAAAACAATGTTCCAAGCTTGGATGTAAGCTAACTGCAAATACAGTGAAGGTAGGGATTTGACCTATGCAGAATTTCCTTCAAGGTTTGTTTACTTTTCATAACAAAGGGAATGGTGTCCTAGGAAAAGGGGGCAAATGATTGGTCGATTGAATTTTGTTCCCCCAAGTACTGGAGAAGCTTATTACATTAGGTTGTTGCTTAATATACAAAAGGGTTCAACCAGTTATGATAGTTTGAAAACGGTTAATAATCATAAATATGATAGTTTTCAAGCAGCTTGCACTGCTTTGGGATTATTATCTGATGATAAGGAATTTGTTGAAGGTCATCATGAGGTTTCATCTTTGTCTTCGGGGTTATATGTTAGGAGGCTTTTTGTCACCTTATTGTTATCTAATAGTATGGATAATCCAAGACATTTATGGGAAAAGTCATGGGAGCTATTAGCAGATGGTATTCTATATGAGAGAAGAAGAAAATTGCAATATCCAGGTATTGCTTTTTATCATCGCACAATTAATTTCTTTTGGTTGTGTTTTTTTAAAATGATTTGTTACTTTATCTAATTTGGTATGTTGAAATATATATATGTGTGTGTGTGCGTGTGTGTGTTTATAAATGCAGGATTATGTTTGAATCAAAATCAATTAAAGACAATGTGTTTAGTTGGGAGTGAAAAGTTGTTGCATATGAATGGGAAGTCTTTAAAGGATTTTTCTACTATGCCTTATCCGGATAGTCAAGAGTTACCTGATTTTAGTAATATCTATATTGTTCGAGAGCTTGACTATGACAGAGATCATATATTTGATAAACATGTTTGAATGCTTGGATCAATTGAATTTTCGGCAAAGATCAATATATGATGACATTGTTGTTGCCGTGTTAAACGAGGTTGGTGGTTTCTATTTTGTTGATGGTAATGGTGGCACCGGTAAAACTTTCTTGTGGAAAACATTGTCTTTCAAGTTTCGTTCTGAGAGTAAGATTATTCTTAATTTTGCTTCTAGCGGTATTGCTTCACTTCTATTACCTGGGGGGAGGACTGCCCATTCACTATTTGCGATCCCTTTGGCATTAAATGAAGACTCATGTTTTAATATTAAGCAGAATAGTTTTAGAGCAGACTTACTTCGTCAGGCAAGTTTAATAATATGGGATGAAGCTCCTATGGTTAACAGATGGGCTTTTGAGGCATTAGATAGGACTTTGAAAGATATTATGAACGTTGTTGATGTTGATTATTCGTCTAAACCATTTGGTGGGAAGGTTGTTGTTCTTGGTGGTGATTTTAGACAAATATTACCTGTAATTCCTAAAGCAGGTAGGACTGATGCTGTCATGACAACTATTAATTCATCTATACTATGGAAACATTGTAAGGTGTTGAAATTAACGAAGAATATGAGGTTGCAAAGTAGATCAAGTGTTGTTGATATACAAGAAACCACAGAGTTTGCAAAGTGGATTCTTGATATTGGTGATGGGAAGTTGGGAATTGATAATGATGGGGAAGCTGAAATTGATATCCCACAAGACCTTTTGATTTCAAATTCTTTGGATCATATTGAGAGCATTGTCCGTTCCACATATCCTAATTTGATGGAAAATATCAATGATTACAATTTTTTTGAAGATAGAGCAATATTAGTCCCAACTTAAGAAACAGTACAAAAAGTCAATAACTATATTTTAGCATTACTACCCGATGAGGAGAAGGAGTATCTTAGTGCTGATTGTGTTTGTAAAGTGGAGAAAACTAATGGCATTAATCCTGAATGGATAACAAATGAGCTTCTTAACCAAATCAATTGCTCAGGTCTGCTTAATCACAAGATAGTTTTGAAAGTAGGTGTTCCTTTTACGTTAATGCGGAATATTGATCAATCTTTCGGGTTATGTAATGGAACAAGATTGATTGTGAACGAGTTAGGTTTGAATGTTATCGGTTGCAAAGTTGCTACAGGAACTCATGTAGGGGAGAAGGTGTATATTCCTAGGATGAACATGGTCCCTTCAGATGCTGCAATTCCTTTTTGATTTCAAAGAAGGCAGTTCCCAATTATTTTGAGCTTTGTAATGACCATAAATAAGAGTCAAGGGCAAACACTATCACATATTGGTTTATATTTGCCACGGCCAGTGTTTTCTCATGGTCAATTATATGTTGTTATTTCCAGGGTTAAAAGTAAGATGGGTCTTAAGATTTTAACTTGTGATGATGATGATGAACCATGCTCTATTGTTAAGAATATTGTTTACAAGGAAGTATTCCAAAAAATATGTATTTAAAATCATGTTGTTATGTATTTTAGTTGACAAATTTGTTGGACGTTTTTAATATTATTAAGGATCTTTCTATGTTAAATTTAAAGTAGCTTCATGGTTTATTGCCTTTATTTTGTTAATATTTCTTCTTGCTGCCTTTATTTATTGTTTGAAAATGTTTCTAATTTCAATTACCTTAATCAAATAATTCTAAAAAAATTATTTATAAAAAGGCTAGGCTATGATTAGCTTTAGCCAATAAAAATTATCTTTTTATCAGATTAATGAAATGATACTTTTTTTTTTTTTGGTTCAAAATGAAATGATACTTTATATGGACTACATATTTATTGAAAAAATATGTAATAATTAACTGTGGTAGTTTGTTGAAACATTATATTCTAATTCTATTATATTATATTATATTAAATTATACATATAATAATCTTATAAACCAACCACTAAACCAAAACTGAATTTTAGTGGCAATTATTTAGTGGCAATAAAGTAATTGCCACTAATTCATTTAATAATCTGAAACTTTTGTAACTAATAAATATTAGTCAGTAATAAATGATTCTATACCGACCATTTCTCAGTAAAAGTTTAATCACCCACCATTTTTTTTTATTAACTCCATCTCCCTCCCTTTTTTATTCCCCAAAATTTCTAAAAGTGCCACTCTCTCTGTTCTTTGCATGGTGGTCATCTTTGCGAATTTTTTTTTTTGTTATTCAACCTCATAGTTTTTCAACTTCAGCGAATCTCTCGAGATTTTCTCGACTTCAGCGAATCATCGAACCTAATCGCTCAGGTCGCTCATTTCCTCTCTCTCTCTCTCTCTCTCTCTCTCTCTAAATTTGGTTGAACTTCAAACCCAACCTAATCGATTTCTTAAAAACGAATAGTTGAACTTGAAATTTGGCTAAATAACTGCGTTTGTATGATTTGCTTGCTGAGAAAATAGACACTATATGTAATATACTCTGCAGTTCATTGAATCTAATCACTTTCAAGATAATAATGAAGAAAATTACAAGAGTGGGATTTGGAATTTTGGGGGAGTGTATAGTTTCCTTTTGTGTGATTTGCCCTAATTAGGAAATCATCAAATACTTCTATGTTCAAGATGTAGGGAAATATTTGCATTCTGAATGATTTCCACGTAGTTTGTTTCGTGTAAATGAGAGAACAATCACGCTCTCAGAACTATCCCACTAGTTTGTTTGCTTTTTGTTTTTTAATTCAAAAGAGCTTGATCAACTAAGGGATATGATTCTATTTTTTTTTTGTTTGTTGCTTCCTTTTCCTTTTATGGATTTGTTATATAAGGGTAATGTGGCTCTTTGTGCAGTTTTTGTTGAAGAGTAACAGTATTGGTTTTTCAAACTACAAAAATGAATGATGGTAGACAAATGGGTGTGCATTAGGTAGATGTTGTTAATGAAAGCTTCACAGATTTCTTTCGAGGCCTCCCACATGTGCCAGTCAATTATGCCTTTGCTAGGTTAATGCCTGATCAGGTTTGTGTTTCTACTTGTAATGTTTTGTTGTTTCTCAAATATCAACCTGCAGGATGATAAATTGTTAATACAAGGTTGTAGATTCATACTACCCATGAATTGAGAATGAGAGTTTTATTTGTGAAGTTCATTTCAGGGACGATGAGTCGCAAGTCAACAAATGGGCATGAGGTGGTATATTGAAAGTCATTTGCAAGGGAGAAGAATGCATTATAAGACTTGAGTAACACAGGTAAGACCATACTAAAACTGCTTTAATTAGATTAAACAGTTAATTTGTTTTAAAAAAATTTATTGCTACAATGAAATATATTTATCTAAGTGAATTATATGCTCCAACATTTTTAAGAAATGGAAAGCTGCATCCTGTGGAACCTGTTAATGACAGCAGCATATGGTTTTGTAAGACTGTTGATGTCTTTTAGTTGTTACCATACCTTTTTGTACCATACCTGGTCTATGATGAAGTGCAATACTCTTTGCAGGAAACTCCTGTTCACTATGATTAATGATCTACCTACAATATTTGAGGTTGTGACTGGAACTGCAAAGAAACAAACTAGGGAAAAGTCATCCATTTCAAACCTCACCAGCAACAAATCAAAGTCTGGTTCAAAAGGGGTAAAAATTCTTTTTACGCTCACTCTTCCTTGTATACTATTTTCTCTTCTCTGTATGATTTTTATTTGTCATAACATAATTGCTCTATTAGAAAATGGTTGTACTCTAGTAAAGCATCACCACTACCTTGTCACTATGTTGAATCCTAATTTTTTTTCTTCATCATGCTTTTTAGTTAAACATGCTTGAGCTAAGTACCAATGCTGACTAGAATCGTGATGCTGCTTGCTAATTCATATATTTCCTTCTTAACACGACACTACTACATTATTGTTTCCTCCTTCTCCTTCTTCATGCTTTATATGTAGAAAATGCTTGAACTAAGTAACTACATAATGCTGAACAGAGTTGATATCTGCTTACTACTTCATTTATTTCCTTCTTCACATCTCACTTATGCATTATTGTTTCTTTTTTGGAACAAATAGCAAGGATCTGAATCAGGTAAGTATTCAAAACAAGCAAAGGATGAGGATGAGGGATTGGATGAAGTAGAAGATGAGGAGCATGGGGAGACCTTGTGTGGCGTATGCGGGGAAAACTATGCATCTGATGAGTTTTGGATTTGTTGTGACATATGTGAGAAGTGGTTCCATGGCAAATGTGTGAAGATCACTCCTGCCAGGGCCGAGCACATCAAGCAGTATAAGTGCCCCTCGTGTAGGAATAAGAGAACACCGCCTTGATATCGATAGGATGTGGGTTAGTTCACCCCCTATAACTCAATCATGTTGGACTTCTAACTAGTTTACAGCTTAGGCTCGTGCCATGTTGGTGTGGCATATGTATTCAATACATTGGTCATGGGAACTTCTTATGTGGATATATTAAATATTTGATAGTCTGCAGGTTCTGAACATGTCTCCAACCTTCATCCTATACTGGCTAGGATATTTATGTTACTAGTATATGAGCATATTTGTTTGTATGTGCTCACATTTGTTTTTCATGTTTGCTAGCATGTTGCATTGGATTGATCAGATTTATGATCTGCCCTATGTAGCAGCATTAGCATCCGTTCTAGCTTTGGAAAAACGACCGTTAGCTGAAGGTGCAAACATAACAGTCAAAATTTTCATTAAGCATTTTATTTATTGCATGTAACTTCGATAGATCTGGGCCATTCCTAAAAGCTCTGCCGAGCCATTCGAACATGGAAAAATATTATGGTAGTGCTTTTGATATTAATCAAGTGGGGGTTGAGGGGAACAGATGAGTTGGTAGAAGGATCAAATAATATATGACATAGTCTGATGCTTTATGCTCTGGCCTAATGGAGTGCATTGGGCGGAGGGGGTAGAGAGTTGTGGGGGAGCAGGGGGGAGGATATTGTTACAATTGATGTGCTTTAATGATCTGCTACTTGAACTCGGTAGTTTTCATTTATTCTATTGTATTCTCATCATTGTGATTGGGGTTTCTAGGTGATAAATGTTCTTAAACGAATCATGGGCAAACTCCTCCGAGTGTCAATTCATCAGTGGACAATGGTAGTGAGGTCAGTGTTCTTTTCAAAGGACCAGCGGGTGCAGGTTAAATTTGCAAGAAACTTACTGCTCTTGCAACGATATTCCATTCCACCTATTCGTCCACTGCCATACAATTTACCCGATGTGATATACAAACATTAGAAGCTTTAAAAGAAAGGTATCTTCTTGGTTGCTATCATAAGTTGTTTGTTTATTCAGTTTAATACTTGTTTGTCCTTCCCGATGTTCCTGCTTTGTACTTTGACTACTCCTATTGTATTGGAACCATCCTTTCACCTTGTCTTTCTTACCTAGGCTGACGATTCCTTTCTATTTGCAAGGAACGATTACTACAAAATCAGCTGCAGAATGATAAAGAAAGCGTTTCCAATATGCAGAAATTGCATGAACTTGCACAAAACCAGTTGTTTGAACTCCGTGCTCAATCTAGTAATCAAATCAACACAAACAACTTGCAACAATACTATTAAAGGAAGATCGAATTCTGAGCCTCTATACATTACTTTATTTTCTTTTTTAAATATATTATTTAGAGTAAGTTAGTGTTGGCTGTGTTTCAGCATTGACTACATTTCACATTTGAATCTTATTTTTGAGTAATTTATATTGTTTTGATTCTTGCAGGTTTAAGTTCGATTGCTTCAATCCTACTTTACAGATTGATTCCACAAGTCTTTCAATTGCATGGGACAAATTGTATTCTTTTTAGTGTTATACAGATTGTATCCAAAAGCTTTTCAATAATAGCAATGAACAGACTGTAATGTGACTATGTGATTAGACAAGTTATTGGTCTCAAAATGACACTAGTTTTTAGATTCAAATGCTTTTTATTTTTGTTGATGGCACTCTTGAAATTAAAGATAGTTGTTATTTTTTGTTGTCGATTTAATGAAATATTTTTTATTTATAAAATGAATTTTAATATGATTTATTTGGAACATTTGTATGTCATGATTTAAGTGTTTTATGAGCAAATATTATTGTCATTAAAACTTTGTTAATCAAATCATACATGCTTTGAGTGGTAAAGAATCATAAGCCGATTAGAACTTTTAGCGACAATAACTTTTGACTTTTAGCAGCCACAATAAAAGCTGGTATATGAGTTTAGAGAACAATTCCAAAATCATATTTAGTGGCCATTAAAATTATCGTTAAAGGTCATGATAATTGCCGCTATAACTTTTGACTTTTAGCGATAATTATTTGGGTTTTTACCAGCATTTTCTATAATTGTCGGAAAAGCTTTTAGCGACACTGGATACACCGACTAATTAATAATTGCAGCTAAAGGTCATAATAATTGCAGCTAAAAATGCATTTTATTGTAGTGAACATGGTTTAAGTGCGTTAGTTTATTGTATAATTTGTATTATGACTCTTTTTCTAATACATGAACTACATCATTTTCTCGGTGGAGTGAATGTGAGAGAGAGTAAAAAAAATCTTCAAAATAATCATGAGAAGACTAATAATATAAAAAATATTAAAATTAAATATCTTAAATAAATTTTATTGTTGGTTTTTTAAGTTTATAAATATTATAATAGTTTCTTCGAAAAAAATACTATAATATTTTTTTTATGATAATGTTAATAGAATGTGAGTTTTATTAAACATTCAACACATTTAGTTTTAATGAAAAATTTACACGTACACACGGGTAAAAAACACTAGTAAACTATACAACGCTGCTCACCTTCCATTACTGTATCTCTACAGTAACGGACAGGTGTCAGTCTGTGGATCAATGTTGAATTTTTTTTATTTCTTGAAAATTCTTTTTTGCTTTTTTCTTGGTTTTCTTTCTTTTTCTTTTTTTTACCTGAACTACGAATAAATTTTTTTGAGTTAAAGTAATAATTTGAACCCTATATGTGACACAGATTCTTTATTTAGTCCCTGTAACGCCCCGATTTTCACGTTTTCTAATTCTTCAGTATTTTAACGTCTTTATTTTATTCGAGGTCTTAGGAATGGAAATAAAATATTTCGAGACCATAGTCACGGTCGACGATATCATAGGAAGCTATGATTAAGTTTTGAGTCGAAAACTCAAACGGAGTCTGGTCTCCGTTTTTACACTGACAGTATGATTTTACTGCTCAGGAGACCTCAGATGGACCGGTGAACGAGACAGTAAGTCTTAGAATTCGATTCTCTACGTTTTGGTTAAATTTCACAAAAATTTCAAAAAAATCACTTCCTGACCTCCGTTCAAGCGGAATCCTCAATTGGGTGACGAACGGAGCCACATATGGATTTACCGGGACTCGCCAATGGGTAAGTTTGATACCTCATCATCTCAGGACATTTGGGAGAGTATGCCAGAGTCGTCTTGACGTTCGGAAGTATCTGGACGCAAAATGACCAAAATACCCCTAACCTTAGTCTTTTACACTTTTACCATTTTACCCTTTTAGTAAATGACCATTTTGCCCTTAAGTGACATTTTAAAAGGCTGAACTCAGCCCCATCCAGCCTTCATTTTCACGCACCAGCCCTCTCAAAATAGAACTCTATAGTTGTTCTTGAAGAAAACTCCATTTTCTTCTTGAAGATCCTTGATTACTTGTTAGAAACACTTGATTCCTTGATCAATCTTCCTTCATTCTTAGGTATGATAACTTCTATGATCTCATAGCTTCTTGAATCTCTCTCTATTTCAAGATCAAACTTCATTTTCATGAAAATCAATTCTTAGATCCAAAACTTTGAAAATCCAAAGGAATTTGTAGAAAAATCCTTTTAATGGGAAACCAATTTCTATGAACTCACCCCATCATTCTCTACCTAAACCCAAGAGCTTATGATTCAATTCTCATCATAGCCCAAAAAGCCCCAAATGTCCGAACCCTATGGAGAGATAATGAATAGTGTTTTTCATCAATTTTTGATTTCTAACACTTGATTTCATCCTTAGCTTTCCTAGTGCCTTTGAATCCATGAAATGGAAAACCAAAATCAATTCCTAGCTTTATTTTCTTTAGGGTGGCCGAAACCCTTAGAGTAGAATTGTTGAGTTTTGTTTTGATTGTTGTTTAGTGTTTGATTGTTGCGTTGTTGTAGTTGGTGACGATTGTCAGGAGGTTCACAAACCGATCAACCGACTTTAATCCGGATATCTGCTCTTCAACAGGTATGGGGGGTGAACCTCATCATACCAAAATGGTGGTGGTGAAGATGGTTGTTTAGTTTATGTGTGGGTGAAACTCTTTGGTTTGGGTTCACCAATTAATTTGGTTCTCTTGGAGAACAAAGTGTAATAATTGTAGTTTATGCTTTGTATGCCTTAGCATGTGCTTTGATGATGTTGATTGGATGAAAATTTGTTTTCATGTATGCTGAAAAACCTACTTTGATCACTAGATCAAGTATGGATTTTTATGCTTAATTATGATACAATAATGTGATTATTGTTTGTCATAATTATGTGAGTTTTTGAGCTATATCTTGTCTTCAGGGTGAAGCAAAATCTTCACATTTATGCCTTGTTGGTGTAACACCCCGATTTTTCTAATTAATCAGTATTTAAGTAATTGTATTTTATTGGAGGGTCTACAAAATTTAACAAATTATTCCGAGGCCATAGTCACACTCTACGCCATCGTAGGAGGCTACGGTTAAGTTTTGGGCCGAAAACTCAAACGAAGCCCGATATTTTTTTTTTCAGATGATAGTGTTTTTCTACTATCAAGAACCCATTTTGACTAACGGTCAGAACCATTAGTCTTAAAATTCAATCCTTTACCTTTTTGCTAAAATGTGTCCTGACGTCCAAAAATATAAATAATATTTTATATTCGGACCGAAAATCGATCGGGTAGACGATTCGAGCTGTCTTAGGGTTTTTCGAGAACCTTGAGCCGATGATTTTAATTCCAGGGCTATGTTAAATCATTTGGGGACTCCTACCAGTGTCATGAAGATTTTTCAAAATGTCGGGATATGAATTGACCAAATTGCCTTTGGTTAGTTTTTACTAGTTACCTTTTATTACTTTTACCTATTTTCTTAACTCTTAAATCTCCTAATAAATATCCATTCTCTCACCCTCACTCTCTCATTTTTTTCTCTCGGCCAGAACAGCCCCAGCCCCATTCTTCTTCCATTTCTCTTCTTCTTCATCTCATTTCTTCATTTCTCACCATTAAGCTCACTTTGAGCTTGAATTTGTTGACGCAACCTTCACCAAATTTGAAGGAGATCATCATAGGAGGTAGATAGTTCTCTCTATCTCTCTTAATCTCTCTTTATTCTCCTCTAATTTCCATGATCATAGAAGTTAGGGTTTTTATCCCTAAATCTTCAAAAATCCATGATAAATTATAGGAGAATCATTTTAATACCAAACCAATTTCTATGGCTTAGGTTCATGGCATACTTGCATGATCCAAGAGATTAGAGCCAAGAAATCTCTCTAGCTATTTGTTTGAGGGAGAGGCTGAAACCCCCTATTTGTGTAGGGTAGGGTTTTTGGTTGGTTTTTTTTATGTTTTGAGTTGATATCTAGGGTTATCACACTTAGTCAGGGTCTTATCCAAGAAATGAGAATTTTTGGAGCTCCCTAGCCATTTTTCATATTTTTCATTCAATAGGGCCGAACCGTAGGGGTAGTACAGTAGGAGAAATCTTTGTTTTTTTGAGTTGATGCCTTCATTGATTATGTTTAGGGATACCTGAGGATCATTGATCCAAGAGTTCGGTATTTTTAGACATCCCTAGCCTAATTAATTAAATAGGGGCAGTAGCTTATCCTAAGGAATTAGGGAGTTTTTGATTTAACTGTTTTAATTTCTGGTTGTATTTTGTTGTATAGAATCGGACAAGATTCAAACGTTCGACAGCGCACCCGACTGACTGTTGTGGGGTCGTAGCCGGAGCTGCACGTCAACTTTTCTAAGGTGGGGAGAAAGAACTAATATCGTCGGGAAGGCAAGCTTAATATAGAGTATATATATTTGTGTAGGGGAACCCTTAAACCCTACTAGAGGTTGAGCCCTGGATAAAGTGCCTGGACCCTGGGTGTAGGTACTTTTGGGCTATCACCACTAAGATGATATTACGGATGATGAAATTGATTGAGGTTGATGTGTTGATTTGTTTAATTGATTATCTGTTTACCTATTGTGTTAAACTGTTGGAGTGTTTTATTGTTATCTGGCCTTATAGTGATGTTTATACTGGAATGAATTGCTGTTGTAATGTTATTGTGATTTGACTGGTGGTTGAGTGTTGATGAGAGTATGGTGAGTGATAATGTTGTTCGGGTTGATATCGTTGTGGTCCCGACCGTGGAGCTGTGGCTCGTAGACGCAAGGCGTCGTGATGCTAATGCTGATGTGATGTTGATGATGATGTGATGTTGATGCTGATGTAATGCGATGTGTCGTGGTCGTGGACGAGTGCTTAGGCGTGACGTCCCGATATCAACATGCGATGGATGTTTGTTGCATTTTCATATCATTTCATACCACAGCATTTGGTCCCAAAGAGGATGTCCAATTGGGGACGTTACTTAAAATCCCGAGGCGGGATGTGATGTGATGTGATGTAATCCCGACGGGGATGTCCAATTAGGGACGTGATGTATCGGCTGTCAAGCATATAGGGAAGACAGCATATAAATAGGGACTAGTATCCCTTTTATAGGCTTATTTGAGAGAATGATGTTTGAGATGATTGTGATGGGTGACTTAAGAGATGGGTGATGTTGTGTTGTATATGTTATCTGTGTTGTGTGATGTATATATATATGCTGTACTGATGCCCCTCTCCCATATTGATGAAGTATGTTTCTTATCTCCCATTATTTTCTATGTGTTACTATATTTAATGGGAAGATCCCGAAGAGGAACCAATTGCTGAGGAACTGGACGGCATTCCGTACGAGCCTGATGCCGGAGGACGGGCCACGGACCCTAGCCTCGAGAGGTTGGGCAATGATCATGATTAGCCAGAAAGCTATCTCTCGGCCTATCTTTCGTACTTTTATTTTGGTTTGTAATAATATACTCTGTATGTACTACTTTATTACTGTAGCCTTACTGATGGGGCAATGATATATGTGATATATTTCTTTATATTTAAAGCTGTGTAATCTGAGGCGTAGCGTGCCGTAAATCGTTTTGCTTCCTCGCTAAATTTTCAGCTTCGCTTCGTATTAATAATACGCGCTAACGTTTATAATGCGATTAAGGTTAGTTAATATCCTAGGTTCTACTGATGGGACGGCGGGTCGTCTCAGTTGGCTTTCGGCCATGACCTTGAGAAAAGGAAGAACATGTATAGTTCTTGAACAAATTAAAGTTTTGAAGTAAGAAAAAAATGTTTTAATAACTTATGTTTCAAAGAAAAACCCTAAGTGACTTTGATCCAAAGATCAAACAAAGTTTCAATCTTTAAGTGGTTTCACCAAAGTGAAACATGCCTTTTATCTTATCATTAGTTCATCTAGTTAATCAAGTGATTTAAAAGTGAATTAATGAATGTTTTCATGAGAACCAATATAGTTCCATAAGGCTTTTTATTTAACAAGGTTAATGTCTTGTTTTAAGGCACATTTCGCTAAGCGAATTTACTTTCGCTAGGCGAAAACAGAGAAATTCCAAGCTAGGTATCACTGCCTCCATTTCGCTAAGCGAATTAAGCTTCGCTAAGTGAATACAATGAAATTTCGCTACGCGAATTATGTTTCGCCGAGCGATACAGAGGAGTTTCAAAAGAGATATTACTGCCTCAATTTCGCTAAGCGAATGGAACCCCGCTAAGCGAATTTCATGTTTCAGAAAATACTAAAAATAGAGTAAGTGGTTCAAACGTTGTTTCAGATCAAATGAGTTTTCAATTGTAAAAGTTGTTTGGTTTACAAAAGGAGTTTTTAACTCAAATCGTAAAGTTTTATGTATAAAAACCTAAGTTAAGTAATTAACTTAGAGTTGAAGACAAGGGTTAATTAAGTATAGTATGTGGTGAAACAAGACCATATATTATACCATTGATGACTTAGTACATCAATGACTTCATAAGACTTAAGTGAATCAACACTTATTTCCCTAATTGAAAATCAAGGATTAATATCTTAGAAAGGATTAAATACTTACATAAGAGGATTCTCAATCCTTATTCATAATGTTTAGGACTTGAGACACAATTCATAAGACATAAACACAAACATGAAACGTTTTGGGTTTTGAAACAGTAGTTCGATGACGGAACGGTGATTCGGACCCCGATCAGGCGTTCAATTGTTTCAGTCTTGTGATGACTCGATCCCGGAGGGATCACGAGATTTATCCAGTGGATAAAAGTTTTGTTTTTTAAAGACGCGTATAGTTCCTAAAGATAAGAACCTTAGTGGACCTCAAGGTTTACCCGGGGGGTAGACATTGCTTTATCTTATCTGCTTTGTGTAAACATTGGCATTTCATGTGCATAGTTGTAAGGCCTTGAGCCTAGGAGTTGAGCTTACACCTTGATGCGTGTGCGAATCTTACGGTGACGATCTTCAATGGTCTTTTTGGAGGTATCAGGGTTGGAAGGGCTAACATATGACCAGTTGGTAGCTCTTCTCTGTCGTGGCTAATTCGAGCAATACATTGATATCCTCTACTAGATGCCGTACTTTTCATGTTTGGTGCAGAGTGTTTCCGTAAAAGCCAGATACGTGCACGTTACGAATGTTGTAGCATCTTGCCCAAGGCTAGCGCTCACGGAACATGTCCTCCCATTCACTCTCTCCGACGTTTTGTTAGCTCCATGGAGTAGGGGTTAGAGTAGTACCCAGTGGCATTGGCATTGAGTCATGTATATTGCACTGCATTGCATGGTTATTGATGTTTACATTTACTGTTATACATCGCTGTTCTGTTTTAAGAATGCCATTATATTATGCTGTTAACTGTTTAACATGATATTATGCTGTTAACTGTTTAACATGATTTATATTGAGAATTTTAGTAAGCATGTTGGGTACGCTATTACATGGTGAGTCGTCCCGTTTTTACTACTAATGTTTTATTGTGTTGATGAATGGGAATCTCACCCATATCTGTATATTTTCTACTGGTACTTGTTGTTGTTGCTTGATCAGATAGATGGGACGACGGCTCAGTCCAGTAGTTCCTTTGAGTCTGGAGGGAGACTCCTTTTGCTGTTTTATTTTGTCTGGGCCAGACTGTATCAGTATCTGTAGTACCTTTTGGGAGCTACGACTCCTAGTACTTATTTTATTTCTTATGCTAGTTATACATTAGACTTATGTCTGTATACAATATTATTTCTCTTTCTGTTTTCTGTTTTCTGCTTCTGTATTTATAATACAGTATGTTCTAGAAATGCATAGTGAACCTAAGTTCATTTATTAGTATTATTTACCTTTACTTATCCCATTAAATCTTTGTGAAAAGAAAAAAAATAAAATCGTATTTTCCGCATTAATAAATATTTTCGGCCTTATAAACGTTCGGGAATGTGACACTCGGGAAAGGGTGTTGCATTATTTGGTATCAAAGCTGGCCGAGTCTTTTTGGGGTTTGTAGGTTATGATATGTCTTGTTTGGGTTGTGTTCTCTGTGTGTTTCTCTGTTATTATCTCCGCAAGGAGGATAATGTTGTTTGCTATATTTCTTTGAGTTTGACAATTCTGGTTTTGAAGGTAGCGATGGCTGCTCAAAACCTGAATGCTGCTGTGAACGCCATACGGGAGATAGCTGCTGCGATGGTTCAACGTGACGAACGAGCTGCTAGAGGTAGAGGACTGGACGAATTTCTTCGTAGGAATCCACCTCAATTCAAAGGTGAATTCAATCCTGAGTTAGCTGAGCGTTGGATCCAGACGCTAGAGAAAATCTTTGGAGCAATGAGATGCACTAAGAATGACAAGGTTGTCTATGCAACCTATATACTGGTGGAGGATGCTGAATACTGGTGGAAAGGAGCCCTTCAGATGCTGATTCATGATCAACAAGCTGTTGACTGAAATGATTTTAAGGGAAAGTTCCTGGAAAAGTATTTTCCTGCAAGTGCAAGGCACGAGAAAGAGATGGAGTTCCTCCAGCTGAGACAAGGGGGAATGATTGTAGCTGAATACGGGACCAAGTTTGAAAGTTTGGCAAAGTTCTCGAATTACTTTCTGGACAACGCAAGAGAGGATTGGAAGTGCAGAAAATTTGAAGGAGGTCTGAGGATCGACTTGAAGAGAGCTGTAGTTCCACTGGAAATTTCTGTTTTTCCAAGGCTGATGGAGAAGTGTCGTCTGATCGAGAGCTTGGAGCCCAAGGACAAGCGGGTACAGAGTTCTGGACCGAGCAAGTTCCAGAGAGGATGCGGTGGTCGAGACAACAAATCTCGATGGAAGCCATATTCGAAGCAGCAAGAGCAACGTTCTGCGAAAGGAAGCAGTGGGGGTTTCAGTCAGTTTGGAAATGCCCCGAGCAAGTGCATGAAGTGTGGGAAGAGTAATCACATCACCAAGGACTGTTCAATCAAAGGGATTATCTGCTTCAAGTGTGGGAAGCCGGGACATATTTCACGTGAATGCATGCAACCAAAAGTGGAACATTCCGTCAACAATGTCCAAGCAGCAAGGCCTAAGGCAAAAGGCAGAGTCTATACCATGGGTGGCGCCAAAGCTTCTCAAAATGAAGACTTAATGCAAGGTCAGTGTGTCATGGCAGGTAAAACCTTAACTGTACTGTTTGATTCAGGCGCAACGCATTCCTTTATTGCATATGACTGTGTGAATCTATTGGGATTACCTGTGTCTTCTTTCCCTTTTGATTTGGTAATTTCTACGCCTACTGCAAAGCCTGTTATAACTGCTAAAGTTTGTTTGAACTGTTCTATTTCTGTTAAAGATAGAACATTTTTTATTGATTTGATCTGTTTGCCTCTTTCGCAAATGGATGTAATATTAGGAATGGATTGGTTATCTTCTAACCATATCCTATTAGACTGTGCAAGTAAAACCTTAGTTTTCCCTAGTTGTGAGAATTCTGGATTTTTGACTGCAAACCAAGTAAACGCTTCTTTGAAAGAAGGATCTCAAGGATACATGTTAATATCTTCTTTGGAGGTCAAGAGCGAGCTGGTCTTAGAGCCCGTACCTGTCGTGAACGAGTTTCCGAAAGTCTTTACTGAAGACGTACCAGGTTTGCCGCTAGTTTGGGACATCGAGTTTGCGATCGATCTTGTGCCAGGAACAGGACCAGTGTCTATGATACCGTATCGAATGGCACATGCTGAGTTGGAAACCTTGAAGGAATAGTTGGTGGACTTATTGGGGAAGCAGTTTGTTAGACCCAATGTGTCGCCGTGGGGAGCACCCGTGCTACTGGTGAAAAAGAAAGATGGAACATCTTGTCTATGCGTGGATTATCGCCAGTTGAATAAGGTTACCATTAAGGACAAGTATCCACTTCCGAGGATAGATGACTTGATGGATTAGTTGAAGGGAGCGGCAGTTTTCTCCAAGATTGATTTGCGATCGAATTATCACCAGATTCGTGTGAAGGCAGAAGATGTACCAAAGACAGCATTTCGAACACACCATGGGCACTACGAATATCTTGTAATGCCGTTTGGTGTGACGAATGCTCCAGCTATATTCATGGATTATATGAATAGGATCTTTCGTCCATACCTGGATAAGTTTGTCGTTGTCTTCATAGACCACATACTCATCTATTCGCGAGACTAGGAAGAGCACGCTGACCATCTTATTGTGGTTCTTCAGGTTCTGAAGGAGAAACAGCTGTATGCAAAGTTGTCCAAGTGTGAGTTTTGGCTCAACGAAGTGCAGCTTTTGGGTCATGTAATTTCAAAGGAAGGAATTGTTGTAGATCCGTCGAAAGTTGAAGCAGTTCTTGAGTGGGAAAGACCAACCGCAGTGACTGAGATACGCAGTTTTATGGGTTTGGCTGGGTATTATCAGAGGTTTATCGAGGGATTTTCCTAGATCGTAGGACCTCTTACCCAATTAATGAGGAAGGATAAAACTTTTGAATGGACTGAAGCCTGTGAGTAGAGTTTTCAGGAGTTGAAAAAGAGGCTAACTACATCGCCAGTGTTGATATTGCCAGATCCAAGCGAACCTTTTGAAGTGTACTGTGACGCTTCATACCAGGGGTTAGGCTGTGTTCTGATGCAGAATCGGAAGGTGGTAGCGTATGCCTCGAGACAGTTGAAAGTGCACGAGAATAATTACCCAACTCATAATCTGGAGTTAGCAGCAGCAGTCTTTGTGTTGAAGATTTGAAGGCACTACTTGTATGGTTCAACGTTCAATGTCTTCAGCGATCATAAGAGCTTGAAGTACCTGTTCGAACAGAAAGAGCTCAACATGAGGCAAAGAAGGTGGCTAGAATTTTTGAAGGACTATGATTTCCAGTTGCAGTATCATTCGGGAAAAGCTAATGTGGTAGCGGATGCACTGAGTAGGAAAGTATTACATGTGTCTGCCATGATGGTTAAGGAACACGAGCTGTTGGAATAGTTGAGGGATATGCATTTGTCCGTCGTTAGTATGCCAGGAAGGCTATGTGTAGGTATGGTTACAGTATCTTGTGATTTGATGGATCAGATTAGGGAGAAACAAGTATACGACCAATATCTGGAAAAAGAGCGGAGGAATCTAAAGAAAGGGATGACGTCTGAATACAAAGAAGGAACAGATGGAATCCTAAGACGAGGAGAACGGGTTTGTGTGCCAAACAACCCAGAGATAAGGAGGTTAATTCTGGACGAAGCTCATAGAAGCAAGTTGAGTATGCATCCAGAATCAACTAAGATGTGCCAAGACCTGAAGCGATTGTTTTGGTGGCAAGGCACAAAAAGAGATGTAGCTGATTATGTGGCGTCTTGCTTAGTGTGTCAAAAAGCAAAGGTTGAACATCATAGGCCAGCGGGAATGTTACTTCCATTGGATATCCCAGAGTGGAAGTGGGACGGCATAGCGATGGATTTCGTGACGTGTTTGCCAAGAACACCTAAAGGATACGATTCCATTTAGGTAATAATTGATAGGCTTACGAAATCAGCTCATTTTCTACCTATCAATCTCAAGTATTCCATGGAAAAGCTTACTCGGATTTATATCAGTGAAATTGTGAGACTACATGGAGTACCTTCAAGTATCATATCGGACAGAGATCCGCGTTTCACTTCGCGATTTTGGCAAAGTTTACATGAAGCTTTAGGAACGAAGCTACGATTAAGTTCGGCTTACCATCCTCAAATTGATGGACAATCGGAAAGGACGATTCAGTCTTTAGAGGACCTGTTAAGGGCGTGTGTGTTGGAACATGCCGGAAGTTGGGAGAATTTCCTACCGTTGATAGAATTTACCTACAACAACAGTTATCATTCGAGCATAGGGATGGCGCCCTATGAAGCCTTATACGGACGACGTTGCATAACACCTTTGTGTTGGTATCAAGATGGAGAAAGTGCTTCATTAGGACCTGAACTAGTGCAACAAACTACTGAGAAGGTGAAACTGATTCAAGAAAAGATGAGGACAACTCAGAGCCGACAGAAGAGTTATGCGGATAAAAGACGTAGGCCACTTGCATTCAAGGAAGGGGATCATGTGTTTTTGAGAGTCACTCCAATGACTGGGGTGGGCAGGGTTTTTAAGTCCAGAAAACTCACTCCAAAATTCATCGGACCTTATCAAATTCTTCGTCGGATAGGTCCAGTAGCTTACCAAATAGCTTTACCGCCTTTTCTATCCAACCTTCATAATGTTTTTCATGTTTCGCAATTGCGAAAGTATATTCCTGATCCCAGTCATGTCATAGAGTCTGATTCAGTACAGCAACCTGACCTATGAAACATTAGCGGTTAAGATCGAGGACAGGAGAGTAAAGCAACTGCGAGGAAAGGAGATAGCTTTGGTCAAAGTTATCTGGAACGAGACTACAGGTGATGCTACCTGGGAAAGAGAAGAGGACATGCAACAACAGTATTCGAGTGTTTTTTAAGAGGTACGTATAATTTTGAGGACGAAATTCTTTTAAGAGGGGTATGAATGTAACACCCTGATTTTCATGTTTTCTAATTCTTCAGTATTTTAACGTCTTTATTTTATTCGAGGTTTTAGAAATGGAAATAAAATATTCCGAGACCATAGTCATGCTCGATGATATCGTAGGAAGCTACGATTAAGTTTTGAGTCGAAAACTTAAACGGAGTCCAGTCTGCGTTTTTACATTGACAGTATGATTTTACTGCTCAGGAGACCTCAGATGGACCTGTGAACGAGACAGTAAGTCTTAGAATTCGATTCTCTACATTTGGGTTAAATTTCACAAAAATTTCAAAAAAATCACTTCCTGAGCTCCGTTCGAGCGAAATCCTCAATCGGGTGACAAACGGAGTCACATATGGATTTACCGGGACTCGCCAACGGATAAGCTTGATACCAAATTATCCCAGGACACTTGGGAGAGTATGCCAGAGTCGTCCTGACGTTCGGAAGTATCTGGACGTAAAATGATCAAAATACCCCCTTAGTCTTTTACACTTTTACCATTTCACCCTTTTGGTAAATGACCATTTTGCCCTTAAGTGACATTTTAAAAGGCTGAACTCAGCCCCATCCAGCCTTCATTTTCACGCACCAGCCCTCTCAAAATAGAACTCCATAGTTGTTCTTGAAGAAAACTCCATTTTCTTCTTGAAGATCCTTGATTACTTGTTAGAAACACTTGATTCCTTGATCAATCTTCCTTCATTCTTAGGTAAGATCACTTCTATGATCTCCTATCTTCTTGAATCTCTCTCTATTTCAAGATCAAACTTCATTTTCATGAAAATCAATTCTTAGATCCAAAACTTTGAAAATCCATAGGAATTTGTAGAAAAATCCTTTTAATGGGAAACCAATTTCTATGAACTCATCTCATCATTCTCTACCTAAACCCAAGAGCTTATGATTCAATTCTCATCATAGCCCAAAAATCCCCAAATGTCCGAACCCTATGGAGAGATGATGAATAATGTTTTTCATCATTTTTTTATTTCTAACACTTGATTTCATTCTTAGCTTTCCTAGTGCCTTTGAATCCATGAAATGGAAAACCAAAATCAATTCCTAGCTTTATTTTCTTTAGGGTGGCCGAAACCCTTAGAGTAGAATTGTTGAGTTTTGTTTTGATTGTTGTTTAATGTTTGATTGTTGCGTTGTTGTAGTTGGTGACGATTGTCAGGAGGTTCACAAACCGATCAACCGACTTTGATCCGGATATCTGCTCTTCAACAGGTATGGGGGTGAACCTTATCACATCAAAATGATGGTGGTGAAGATGGTTGTTTAGTTTATGTGGGGGTGAAACCCTTTGGTTTGGGTTCACCAATTAATTTGGTTCTCTTGGAGAACAAAGTGTAATAATTGTAGTTTATGCTTTGTATGCCTTAGCATGTGCTTTGATGATGATGATTGGATGAAAATTTGTTTTCATGTATGTTGAAAAACCTACTTTGATCACTAGATCAAGTGTGGATTTTTATGTTTAATTATGATGTAACGATGTGTGATTATTGTTTGTCATAATTATGTGAGTTTTTGAGCTATAAGGGTGAAGCAAAATCTTCACATTTGTGCCTTGTTGGCTTTCGGCCATGACCTTGAGAAAAGGAAGAACATGTATAATTCTTGAACAAATTAAAGTTTTGAAGTAAGAAAAAAATGTTTTAATAACTTATGTTTCAAAGAAAAACCCTAAGTGACTTTGATCCATAGATCAAACAAAGTTTCAATCTTTAAGTGTTTTCACCAAAGTGAAACATGCCTTTTATCTTATCATTAGTTCATCTAGTTAATCAAGTGATTTAAAAGTGAATTAATGAATGTTTTCATGAGAACCAATATAGTTCCATAAGGCTTTTTCTTTAACAAGGTTAATGTCTTGTTTTAAGGCACATTTCGCTAAGCGAATTTACTTTCGCTAGGGGAAAACAGAGATATTCCAAGCTAGGTATCAGTGCCTCCATTTCGCTAAGCGAATTAAGCTTCGCTAAGCGAATACAATGAAATTTCGCTACGCGAATTATGTTTCGCCGAGCGATACAGAGGAGTTTCAAAAGAGGTATCACTACCTCAATTTCGCTAAGCGAATGGAACCCCGCTAAGCGAATTTCATGTTTCAGAAAATGCTAAAAATAGAGTAAGTGGTTCAAACGTTGTTTCAGATCAAATGAGTTTTCAATTGTAAAAGTTGTTTGGTTTAAAAAAGGAGTTTTTAATTCAAATCGTAAAGTTTTACGTATAAAAACCTAAGTTAACTAATTAACTTGGAGTTGAAGACAAGGGTTAATTAAGTATAGTATGTGGTGAAACAAGACCATATATTATACCATTGATGACTTAGTACATCAATGACTTCATAAGACTTAAGTGAATCAACACTTATTTCCCTAATTGAAAATCAAGGATTAATATCTTAGAAAAGATTAAAGACTTATCTAAGAGGATTCTCAATCCTTATTCATAATGTTTAGGACTTGAGACATAATTCATAAGATATAAACACAAACATGAAATGTTTTGGATTTTGAAACAGTAGTTCGATGACGGACCGGTGATTCGGACCCCGATCAGTCGTTCAATTGTTTCAGTCTTGTGATGACTCGATCCCGGAGGGATCACGAGATTTATCCGATGGATAAAAGTTTTGTTTTTCAAAGACCGGTATAGTTCCTAAGGAAGAGAACCTTAGTGGACCTCGAGGTTTACCCGGGGGGTAGACATTGCTTTATCGCATCTGCTTTGTGTAAGCATTGGCATTTCATGTGCATAGTTGTCAGGCCTTGAGCCTAGGAGTTGAGCTTACACCTTGATGCGGGTGCGAATCTTACGGTGACGATCTTCAATAGTCTTTTTGTAGGTATCAGGGTTGGAAGGGCTGACATGTGACCAGTTGGTAGCTCTTCTGTGTCGTGGCTAATCCGAGCAATACACTGATATCCTCTACTAGATGCCGTACTTTTCATGTTTGGTGCAGAGTGTTTCCGTAAAAGCCAGATACGTGCACGTTACGAATGTTATAGCATCTTGTCCAAGGCTAGCGCTCACGGAACATGTCCTCCCATTCACTCTCTTTGACGTTTTGTTAGCTTCATGGAGTAGGGGTCAGAGTAGTACCCAGTGGCATTGGCATTGAGTCATGTACATTGCACTGCATAGCATGGCTATTGATGTTTACATTTACTGTTATACATCATTGTTCTGTTTTAAGAATGACATTATATTATGCTGTTAACTGTTTAACATGATTTATATTGAGAATTTTAGTAAGCATGTTGGGTACGTTGTTACCTGGTGAGTCGTCTCGTTTTTACTACTACTATTTTGTTGTGTTGATGAAAGAGAATCTCACCCATATCTGTATATTTTCTGCTGGTACTTGCTGTTGCTGCTCGAACAGATGGACGTGACGACGGCTCAGTCCAGTAGTTCCTTTGAGTCTGGAGGGAGACTCCTTTTGCTGTTTTATTTTGTCTGGGCCAGATTGTGTCAGTATCTGCAATACCTTTTGGGAGCTACGACTCCTCATACTTATTTTATTTCTTATGCTAGTTATACATTAGACTTATGTCTGTATACAATATTATTTCTCTTTCTGTTTTCTGCTTCTGTATTTATAATGCAGTATGTTCTAGAAATACATGGTAAACCTAAGTTCATTTATTAGTATTATTTACCTTTACTAATCCCATTACATCTTTGTGAAAAGAAAAAAAAGAAAATCGTATTTTCTGCATTAATAAATATTTTTGGCCTTATAAACGTCCGGAATGTGACAATCGGGAAAGAGTGTTGTAGTTCCTATGCGTAAAAAATTTGGAAATGAGTCCCTACAAGTGTAAACGTTAGCAAATTTGGTCCCTACATGTGTAAACGTTAGCAAATTCGTCCCTGTCGTCAGCAAATTAATCATTATATGTGATACAAATTTTTTATTTGGTCCCTAAACATGAAAAAAAAAAAATTAAATTGGTCCCTATATGTGCAATCGATAATAAGTTTGTCCCTATTGTCTGTCAAGGAGCTCGGACCCAACTAAAAATTCTTTTCGTATTGATTATTTTTCATATATTATATCAATTTATTTCTTCAATTCAGAGTCAACTTGGATAATTTTAGAATATAAAATCATTTACGGACATAATTATACAACTTTTACTCTCAATAGAAGGAATAAATTGATATAATATATAGAAAATATGCGATTCCTTAGTTAGGTTCGAGCTCCTGTATAGACGGCCGAGACAAAATTATTATGAATTGCACATATAAGGACTCATTTAATTTTTTTTCAGATTTAGGGACCAAATAAAAAATTTGTGTCATGTATAAGGACCAATTTATTGACGGTAGGGACAAATTTGCTAACGCTTGCACATATTGGGACCAAATTTGTTAACGTTTACGTATGTAGGGACCCATTTCCAAATTTTTTAATATAGAAAGTAAATAAAGAATCCATATCAGATATAGGGACAAATTATTCCTTTAACCATTTTTTTGCACACTTCTGGTTTTCCTACTGTAGCACAACCGTGGTGTCACATTCCACGCATTCTCCTTCATCAGGCATTTTTAGTTAGTTTTTTTATTTCTTTTTAACGTTTGTTTAATAGAGTAGGTGAGTTGCTAAGCTAAGCTACTGATGTGATCAACCTTTTGGGTTGCAGGTTTTCGAATTGAACATGACACGTTACCTCAAATTGGTGCTCCATCTCCCTCCATTTGATCTGCAGCTCTCATTTCTCCATTCTCTTCTGATTGGAAGTTCTCAACTCCCTTGGTGAATGAAGATGCCGACGATGATGGGGATTTCGGAATTTTGGGGATTTCGGATGTCCTGGTCGCTGAGCTTAAGAGGGTGCTCCACGGCCTCCTTCTTGCTTGGGAATTGGGGATTCGCCACCTAATCTGCTTCACAGAGTCCATGGATGTGCTGAACCTTCTTCGGATGCAACATTTGCAGGTGAAGTTCCACAAATACGCAGCGGTGGTGACGGATATAGGTCTTCTTCTTCGTCGCGAGTGGTCAGTGAGGCTGGAGCACCGACGTCTTGGCAAGGGCGCCCGGTGACTGTCCGTTGGTGGTGCACCGTCTTCCTCCGCCGGGTTAGCTCCTTAAAGATGTTTAGGGTTGTTACCCTTAAGCAAATAAAGCTAATATAATCTAACATTGATCTTTGCCTTTAGTTTCAGTAGAATCTTATAAGGCACAAACATGTGCTTACGTTATCATGTTTCTAATTTGATTAACTACTGGAAACACGTCTTCTCTTGAAACAATTGATGTTTCAAATGGTGATATATACTTAACCTTCATATTTTTCCTATTTTATTCCATGTTTTTCTAATTGTATTAACTTAGCATTGCTATTAATTGAAGAAGATTTATGTATTTGAAACCACAGATGAATTAGTATGGTTTATTTGGTGTTTGATTCGGTTTAATTTCATTGATTGATGTTGATGCATTTGGTTGCTCTGATTGCTGACTTTGGCATTTGGCCTGCAGAATTGATGCAGAATGTCCTTTAAGTTTGAGTAATTTTCTTTGAATACAATTAATTTTAAAAAAACTTCTCTTGCCCAAGAATGTTTGGATTCATGTGTTATATTTCAAGAGTCATCTAAGATTCATGTTCAATTGTGGCTAACCGTATCTTAGACATTTCTTACCTCCTGGACCAATATTACTTATTTTTAATGGAACATATCCACCTTAACCTTATTAAATTGCTGTGCATTCTTTTATTGTACCTTGAATTTTTATTTGAAAGGTTGCTCAGGTTTCCACAAACTGTGGTGTCAAAATGGGAGAACATTTCTGCAACATCTGCACATTCTTCCATGATGATGTAATGGTTCCTGAATAAATTTGAAGTATCTAATTTTACTTCTTCAATATCATTGATCTGCTTCTATTTAGGTCCTTACTTCTTTGATATGGACTAGACTGAATTTTGTGTATCATCCTAGCTTGTGATTGATAATTTTATTTTTCCTCAATGATGTTATTGCTGACTTTTGTTTTAATCAATTTGCAGACAGAGAAACAACAGTTTCATTGTGATGATTGTGGGATCTGCAGGTGTGTTGACTGTGTTTGATTAGTTCCTTCTGTCATGCCCTCAATTACCCAAATTCATGCCATGCAAACTAAACTAACTAATTTTGGTGATTAATTTGAAAACAGGGTTGGTGGGAAAGATAATTCTTTCCACTGCAACAAGTGTGGTATGCATTCATCTAAAGTGCAGGGCTTTGTTTCTCAAGTTATTGTGAGTCTCGCATGTTTGTGATGGTTGCTTTTTTGAGTTTACGCCAACCTCTCTTAATTAGCATACTATAATTATAGTATCATTAGTTTTTATATTTGTTTCAAATAATACACTTCAAAATGAAAATTGTAATTATTTTTTTTAGTTCAACTAAATATTGCAATTGTTAGCTTAAGTTTTTAAGTTTATGTGTTAAGAAAAAAATTAATTTATACATTCTATTAGTGTAAAAAATTTTCATATCGTGATTGAATTTCATCATTAGACCTGAGGAACAGACCATGTTGAGGCTGATATGTATACTATAGTATGTGAGCAATTTCAAATTTTTAGCACAAAATATGCAATAAAAAGGAAACTAAAACTTATGGATTGATTTGATATAAAAAACTTATTCTGTGTATGCTTTGATCTTATATGCCACTTTTCAAACTCCATTTTGTCTTACCAACATTCCTAACGATGGTGCTCATGCATTCTACTAAAGTTTCAAGTATCTATTGTTTACTATCTTACATTAATTTTTTTTTTTTTTTTTTTTTTTTTTTTTTTTTTTTTTTTTTTTTAAGTTTAAACTTACCGTGTGTTCAGGTTGAATTGTTGGGCAACCAAATTATTAATATTACAAATATCAATATTATGAAATATTCAAGAAATTTAGTTTAAATGGAAAACATACCGTGCCTTTAGGTTCAAAATAATGAACCAATTCTGTTGATACACTAATTGCTTCTTTATGTGTAAAGTAGAACCTAACAAAGTTATCTATTGAAATTCAAATAAAGGAAGCACAAAACTTATCCTAATATCAATAGCAAAGAACACATTAATTCGAAAACGGCATATTTCGAACAAAATGAAAAAAAAGGAGTCGTTAGGAACATTGAATCCAGGTACAAGGATAGGACAAAGGAAAGAAACCCTAATAGCAAGAAAGTGAAACAATAAATGGGAGATATGGGACTTACCAGGGAACTGTTGTAGTATACACGAACTTCAACAATTGAAGCAGCCAAAATGGAAGGGAATAGGGACAAGTAACCCACGGAGAAGAAGTAATTCTAATAGTAAAAAATATTATAATGTTTTTGTATTATAATTATATTATATTGAATTGCTTGTTCTATTTAACTATTCGGCCCATTTGTTTTTTTTTTTTTCAGTATATTGAACCAAATATTGGTAAGAAATATAGTCCTGCGTTAAATGACTAGTATCACAATATATTGCATGATTTGTTAGACTTGGTGTAGGTCTACATGTCCTAGAAACTATACCACAAATCTTCATATAAATTATTCACAAGAAAAATCATTGGTAATGTGCAATCCAACATGAATGCTTAAAAAAGACAAAATATGATAATTTTGTTGGTCACAAAATTGTGGATAGAACATAGATATTTCATACTAAAAAAGTAACATGAAACAAATCTATAAAAAAAACATGATCATGAACTAGATTAACCCCAACCCCAAGAGTGAGAAGAGGAATCTCTCAATAGAACCCCTAAGCTAAGTAAATCACTACTCATATATTAGAGACTCCTACTAATAATGTTTTATAAATTGAAAAAAATTAAAAAGAAACTAGCTCTTCAGAAACTAACCATACCATCAATTCTTCTTATTTTACATGAAAAAGCATGTCCTTATATAGAACTTCAAACACAAGTTGGGAGAGAAGTTACATTTTCCATAATGAGAATGAGTTACACCACTATTAAAATAGATAAATCACCATTAATACCTAAAGATTATATAAATCTTCCATCACATGTAAAATATGGATGTTTACATTAAAAAAAGTTCTTTGGAAAATACGAAAGGTTATATCAAAACAGCAGGCTAAAGCGAGCGTAATGCTCTTATGGTTTTGAGCAGGTGAGGAGGCAATAAAGCATTTACGCCATTTAGATTATTCGATGTGATAAATGGCATTAACTAAATTTCGCTAGAAGGGAATATTTGTAAGCATGTCGTATATACTGTTACTCGAGCCTAATATATATGGGGACAACTTAGTAGTTTACGTTCATTATAGCATGCACCAGTGTAATTTACCCTTAAAATTTTCATTTCATAGGTATAAGACAGAAACAGAATGTTCAGGGCCAAAATCCAAAAAAAATTAAATGCGACAATAACAACTGACAGACTAAAAGGGACATAACATTAAATATGTCCAAAATATAATAGACACTCAGCAACTAATATCAAATTTGCACATAATCCGCTGTCACATCTCTTCAACAAGAACCCAAAACCTAGATGCCAGCTAGCAGTCCTCCGCAGTTTATTGATCAAGGTGCAACCCCAATCCGTCCAGCCACTTGGTCAAGATCCCGCCGGCCACTGGAAGTGATTCTCCTGCCACTGATATATCCAGTCAAGATTAAAAAGTTATGATATGGAGATACTCACGCTGATGTCTGATGGACAAGAATAACCCACCAATGGCATATTACTTAGCAACATAATGCTAAAGAAAGTTACTATTCACATCCAACTAATACTAGTTCATAATATAAAAAAGAAAAAAAGCATATGGGAGGGAACAAATTCCCATCAAAGCTTTGACTCATCTGTCGCCACTACCAGAGAAGTAAATAGCCTGCTATAGCTGCACAATTAAGCTGGAGAGGACCCTGGCAACTACAGGCAACATGTAACATTGTTTTTGTGTAGCATGGATTGCAGCCATATTTTTTAGTAGCCTGAATTGCAGCCAATTTGAGGCAGTCACGGCCACTACACCTACGAGAAAAAACCTGTAGCCCAAAGGTTATGAGGCCAAACTCTCCCTTTTACGGCCAAATCCAGCCATAGGTGTTCAGCTCTGTTTCGACAGCAGCTTCTTAAAGAAGCCCTCCATTTTGAATTGTGACCTCGTCTGTACAGGGCCGGCCCAACACCCATTGAGGCCTAAAGCAAATTTTATGGTGAGGCCTTTTTAAAAAATTAATCCAATAATTTTTTCATACAAAATTAATTATTTTGTGCATAATGAGGAGTTGATCCCTGGACCTTCAACCTAATGATAAGTTTTTTTACCAAATAGGCTAACTTATGTTTGTTGATATATTATACATATCAGAAAGTTAATATAAAAAAATATAAAGTGGGTCTTTTTTTTAAAGAAAAATTTGTTTTATTTTGAGAGACCTAAAGCAAGGGCTTCACTTGTTTTATCCTTGGGCCGGGCCTGCGTCTGTACTTCTGTTTCTTGATAACCCTTTCATTTCTGAGTGGAAAACTAGACATCACTGTCCTTTTCTTTTAGTAATTGATATCACTGTCTTAATTTAATAATAACTTAAAAGATGGAGAAGCTAGTGCAAAAAAGGGAACAATGGACAATGTGTTAGTAAGGGAATGGAAGGAATATCTAGAATTGTCATACAAAAGACAGTAAAATGTTGAAAGATAGGGAGGTGGTGATTCAAGTTATCTGTAAATACAGATATGGCATTGCTTTGCCATTTAATTTGGTAGTCCATTATTATTCAAATATCGGTGTAGTAGGGGTTTGAAACCTCCTACTTATCAAGAGGTAGGAGTTTCTTACTTAAAGAAAGCTAAGTGTGAATACGTGAAATCGGGATGCACTTTCATCTGTAGTGGTTGGAGGCATGGACAAAGTGCGTCACTTACCAATTTTCTAGTTAATAGTCCAAGTGGGACTGTTCTCCTAAAATCAGTTGACACTAGTGATGGGATCAAGGATGCTAAAAAAATTTGAGTTATTAGATAGCATAGTGGGAGAAATTGGGGAGGATAATGCAGTAGTGCAAGCTAGGAAGCACGGACACATCTGTTTATTGAGGTGTCCAGATGTCCAATTAAACAAAAATTGTCACCTCGGACACCTGCCAGACACAGCTCAGAAACGGGCTTGGACACTTAGCCAACACCACAAAACAGCTAAACACCTTCAAGGACAGAACTATTTTAAAAAATTCAAATTTTTTTGGTAACTTTCAGAAAGACAAATTAAAATATAAAATAATAGTTGAAAAGTTGAAAAGTTAACTTCATCAACACACTTTTTCCATATTTCGCTTTTCTCGTACCTCGAGTAAATAGTCAACTTGGTTATAACATCCCGTTTTTTGAATTTTCCTAATTATTCAGTAATTATGAACTTATATTTTATTCGAGACCTTAGAAATGACAATAAAATATTCTGACCAGATAGGAATGTCCTACACAACCATAGGAAGCCATGGTTAAGTTTCGGGCGAAAGCTCAAACGGAGCCTGGTCTGCGTTTTTCATGGATAGTAGTTTTTCCTACTATCAAGACCTAATTTCGACTCGTGAACGAAACAGTTAGGTTTTATATTTTATTTTCAACAATATTGATTATTTTGAAAATATTCAAAATAAATAAGTCGTCATACGACTTTCTTGGACGAAAACCTAAATCGGGTAAAGAACGGAGCTAAATACGAGATTTCAGTGACCCGCTACGGATAAGGTTGAAGTCACATGGTGTGCTATGACTCATCAGTGTAATGATTACATTTAGAAAATATTTGGACGTGAAATGACTAAAATGTCCTTGACCCTTTTCATAATTACCATTTGCCCTTGAATGAAAAGACCGTTTTGCCCTTGAGAATTTATGGAATAACCATTCTGACCCTGTGACTCACCATGTCATCATTACCTTTCTAGAAATATCTAGATATTTATAGGGGAAATGACATTTACGCCCCTAGTCTTTGAAGGAATTACCAAATTACCCTTTTGGTTATTTACAAGTTTGCCATGACATCAATGTATATATATTTCTCTCTTTCTCTCTCTTGGCCATTTCGGCCAGCTCTCTTTCTCTCTCTTCTCTCTCTTTTTCTTCATCTTCTCTCACTTGTTCTTCATGTTCTTCATGAGTTCTTGAGTGTTCATCAAAAGTTCTTCACAAAAACCCTAGTTTGATCTTCAAAAGTTGAAGTTTTTGAGTGAAAACTTGTTTCTTCTTCACTAATATTTGATCCTAGGAGGTATGATCCTCATCTTAACTCTCTCAACCTCTCTATTTCATCTCTTGAATTATTTGATTCATGAAGATCTAAGTTTAGATCTAGAACTTTGAAAATCCATAGAAAATGGTAGAAAAATCCTATGATCATGAAACCAATTTCTATGAAACCATCATGATGTGTACTTTGAGTATCTAGAAGCATGAACCCAAAAGAAATTTTCTCCATATTCTTCCATGGGAGGGCCGAATCCTAATCATGATGAAAGGATGGGTTTTGTTGCAATTTTTGGCTATATAACACTTGTTCTAGCTTACATGATGTCTTTGAACCCTAAACCCAAGAGCAAACATCAACCAAAGCTCCTAACCTATTTCTCCTCTTTATGGCCGAAACATATAGGGTGTAGAACCATGAGTTTTGTCTCAAATTTTTGGGTCATAGGACTTGATTTAGTGTTAATCATGCTTAAGGACCAACCATCCAAAAGTTTAGAACCAAATGAGATCCCTAGCCTTTTTATCCTTTCATGGCCGAACCCTATACCTTCTTGGGGAAGAAAACTTATGTTTTGATGTTATTGATTGCTGTTTCTTTGTTGTTTGAATTGAATTGTGTTTGATTGTTTTAGGCGACGCGAACGGAACTGGAGCTGGAACCGAGAACCGATCTAGTTTGGAGTGAACACCTTTGTGAGGTAAAGGGAGGTAGTTCATTTTGAGTTTGATAGCCTCATGGTATATGATTGATTAGTGTGTTATGATTGCATTAAGACTTGATGTATATGCATACTTATATCCTGGATTGATTGGATGTTAAGTGTTGTGCATAGTTGGTTATTTGATATAACTGTGGCATGGATGCCTTGGATGATATCTTATTGTGATATTGAACTGTTGATATATATATATATATATATATATATATATTTATATCCTGGATGAGCATAGGACTGGCTATGTCTTGATAATTGTTGAAAGACTCGGAATCGAAAACAAAGTTTTGAAAAACGCGTTTTGAAATTAAAAGTGGCTTTTGGAAAACGTGTTGCTTTTCAAGAAAAGTTAAGTTCCCTTTTGAAAAGTATGTTCTTTTGAAAAGTATGTTCTTTTGAAATGTATGTTCTTTTAAAAAAGTGATTTTGTGAAAAGTCGTGCAAAATGTGTTTTATTATGTAAAGTGTTTAAAAAGGGCGTGAAACCTTAGAAAACGGTTTTGTTTTCAAGAAAGGTGTTTTTCCCGGAAAATGTGGAAATGTTTTATTTCGAGTCCAAAGTTGTTTTGAGAAAGTTTGACCGAAAAGAAAAATGATGAACCTTTGAGACGAACCCAAACCTAGTGGTCGAGACATCGGGGCTAGTGTTTTGTGGATTGAGCACTCGGACTTTGTGTCCTGTGTTTTTTATTTGAGTGGGCTTAATGTGTAACGCCCCAATTTTCACGTTTTCTAATTCTTCAGTATTTTAACGTATGTATTTTATTCGAGGTCTTAGGAATGGAAATAAAATATTCCGAGACCATAGTCATGCTCGACGATATCGTAGGAAGCTACGATTAAGTTTTGAGTCGAAAACTCAAACGGAGTCCGGTCTGCGTTTTTACACTGACAGTATGATTTTACTGCTCAGAAGACCTCAGATGGACCCGTGAACGAGACAGTAAGTCTTAGAATTTGATTCTCTACGTTTTGGTTAAATTTCGTAAAAATTTCAGAAAAATCACTTCCTAACCTTCGTTCGGGCGGATTTCTCAATCGGGTGACGAACGGAGCCACATATGGACTTACCCAGACTCGTCAACAGATAATCTTGATATCACAACATCCCAGGACACTTGGGAGAGTATGCCAGAGTCGTCATGACGATCGGGAAAATCTAGACGCAAAATGACCAAAATGCCCCTAACCTTAGTCTTTTGCACTTTTACCATTTTACCCTTTTGGCAAATGACCATTTTGCCCTTAAGTGACTTGTTTTAAGGCTGAACTCAGCCCTCACACCCTCTCATTCACGCAGCCCAGCCCTTCTTGAAGAGCCAAGAACACCATCTTCAACTTTAGAGAGAAAACACCATTGTTGTCTTGAGAAAAGCTTGAGTTCTTGTTGGAATCACTTGATTCCTTGAGCAATCTTCCATCATTTCAAGGTAAGATCACTTCTATGATCTCTTAGCTTCTTGAATATCTCTTTATTTCAAGATCAATCTTCATTTTCATGAAAATTATTTCTTAGATCCAAAACTTTGAAAATCCATAGGAAATTGTAGAAAAATCATTTTGATGTGAGATCAAGTTCTTTGAACTCACCTCATCATTCTCTATCTAAACCCAAGAGCTTATGATTCAACTCTCATCATAGCTCAAAAAGCACATTAGGGCCGAACCCTTCTTGATGATGATGAATAGTGTTTTCATCAATTTTTGATTTTTAACACTTGATTTCATCCTTAGCTTTCCTAATGCCTTTGAATCCATGAAATGGAAAACCAAGATCAATTCCTAGCTTTATTCTCTTTAGGGTGGCCGAAACCCTCTTTGTGAGAATTGTTGAGTTTGGTTTGATTGTTGTTTAATGTTTGATTGTTTGGTTGTTTGTAGTTGGTGTTAATTATCAGAAGGTTCACAAACCGATCAACCGACTTTGATCCGGGAATCTGCTCTTCAACAGGTATGGGGAGAAGAACCTCATCACACCAAGATGGTGGTAGTGAGAATGGTTGTTTACATTTATGTGTGGGTGAAACCCTTTAGTTTGGGTTCACTTTCATGTGCTAAGTTTTGTTAAGTTCTCTTGGAGAACAAGGTTGTCATGATGAGTTTATGCTTGAGTATGTTGTAGTGTGCTTTAGTATATGTTGATGAAGATATGATTGAATGAAAATCATTTCCATGTATGTTGAAAAACCTACTTTGATCACTAGATCAAGTATGGACTTTTATTGTTGATTATGAGACCATAATGTGTGATGGACTTGGATGTTTGATTAGGATGTAGTAAGGTGTATTATGGTTATCATGATTGTGTAAGTATTATGAGCCATATTTTGTTTGGTTGATGAAGTAAAACTTCACATTGATTCCTAGTTGGCTATTAGCCATGACCTTGAGGAAGGGAAGGATATGAATAGTTCTTGGACAAGTCAAGTCTTGATGTAAAGAAAGTGTTTTCAATAACTTGTGTTTTTCAAAGAAAAACCCTAAGTGACTTTAAATGGAATTTAATCTCAAAGTGCTTTCACCAAAGTGAAACATGTTTTATACCTTATCCTTAGTTCATCTAGCTAATCAAGTGACTCAAAATGAGAAAAGAAGTGTTTTCATGAAGAGAATCAAAATGGTTCCATAAGGTTGATGTCTTGTTTTGAAGCAACTTTTCGCTAAGCGAATTTACTTTCGCTACGCGAAAAACAGGGAAAGTCTTAGTTGGGCATCACTGCCTCACTTTCGCTAAGCGAATTCATATTCGCTAAGCCAACCCAGCGAATTTCGCTACGCGAATTAAGTCTCGCTGAGCGATCCAGAGAAGTCTCCAAAGGAGGTATAACCGCCTCCATTTCGCTAAGCGAAATCATTCTCGCTAAGCGAATAAAGTGAAGTTTCGCTACGCGAATTACATCTCGCCGAGCGATCCAGAGGTGTTTCTAAAGAGATGTAACCGTCTGAACTTGCGCTAAGCGAATTCATATTCGCTAAGCGAATACAATATATTTCGCTACGCGATTTGTGTCTCGCCGAGCGAACCAGAGGAGTTCCAAAGGAGGCATTACTGCCTCATTTTCGCTAAGCGAATGGAATTCCGCTAAGCGAATTTCATGTTTCAGAAAATGCTAGAAATGAAGTAAGTAGTTCAAATGTTGTTTTAAATCAAATGAGTTTTTAATTGTAAAAGTTGTTTGGTTTACAAAAGGAGTTTTCTAACTCAATCGTAAAGTTTTGCGCGAGAAAAACCTAAGTTAAGTAATTAACTTAGAGTTGAAGACAAGGGTTAATTAAGTATGGTATATGGTGGAACAAGACCATGTGCTATACCATTGATGACTTAGTACATCAATGAGTTCATAAGACTTAAGTGAAATCAACACTTGTTTCCTTAATTGAAAAACAAGGGATTAATACCTTAGAAAGGCTTAAAGACTTATCTAGAGGATTCTCAATCCTTATTCATAATGCTTAGGACTTGAGACATAATTCATAAGACATAAACACAAACACGAAACGTTTTGGTTTTCGAAACAGTAGTTCGATGATGGATCGGTGATTTGGATCTAGGTTAATCGTTCAATTGTTTCCGTCTTGTGATGACTGGAATGAGAGAGATCCTGAGGCTGTGCAGGTATGGGACTGTACAGTGGAAGGAATCCTGAGGCTATGCAGGTATGGGACTGTATAGTTAAGGGAAGGCATATAAGAATTGATTGGTACTACCCATGCCAACAAGATTTATCTTCTTTTCGGGAACTTAGAACATAAGTACTTTATAGTTAAGCGTGCTTGACTTAGAGTAATTATGGGATGGGTGACCTTCTGGGAAGTTTCCTAGAAAGCGTGTGAGTGAGGACAAAACACGCTGAAAAGACTTGTGTTGGTTTGTGGGGACAGTCGGCGATTCTGAAAGCAGTCTGGATCATTCCGAAGGAATCACAAGATATTTATCCGATGGATAAATGTTTTATCCGATGGATAAATGTTTTATAAAACAAAGATGTGTGTGGTTTCTAAGGAAGAGAACCTTAGTGAACCTTGAGGTTTATCCAATGGATAGACATTGTTTTATCGCATCTGCTTTGTGTAAGCATTGGCATTTCATGTGCAGAGTTGTAAGGCCTTGAGCCTAGGAGTTGAGCTTACACCTTGATGCGGGTGCGAATCTTACGGTGACGATCTTCAATGGTCTTTTTGGAGGTATCAGGGTTGGAAGGGCTGACATGTGACCAGTTGGTGATTCTTCTGTGTCGTGGCGAATCCGTGCAATACACTGATATCCTCTACTAGATGCCGTACTTTTCATGTTTGGTCGAGAGTGTTACCGTAAAGCCAGATACGTGCACGTTACGAATGTTGTAGCATCTTGCTCATGGCTGGCAGAAACCGGAACATGTCCTCCCATTCACTCTCTCCGAATGTTTTGTTAGCTCCATGGAGTAGGGGTCAGAGTAGTACCCAGTGACATTGACATTGAGTCATATACATTGCATTGCATTGCATGGCTATTGATGTTTATGGCTATTAATGTTTACATTTACTGCTATACATCGCTGTATTGTTTAAGGATGCCTTATATTATGCTGTTAAATGTTTAACATGCTATTATGTTGTTAACTGCTTAACATGATTTATATTGAGAACCTTGTAAGCATGTTGGGTACGCTGTTACCCGGTGAGTCGTCCCGTTTTTACTACTGCTATTTTGTTGTGTTGATGAACGGGAATCTCACCCATATCTGTATGTTTTCTGCTGGTACTTGCTGTTGATGCTTAAACAGATGGACGCGACGGTGGTTCGGTTCCGCAGACCCTTTGAGTTCGGAGGTGGACTCTTTTTCTGTTTTAGCTTTGTTGTCGGCCAGACTATGTCAGTTTTTGTAGTACCTTTTGGGAGCTATGACTCCTAGTACTTATTGTATTTCTTATGTCAGTCATACATTAGATTTATGTCTGTATACAGTAATGTTGATGTTTTTGTTTTTGTTTTCTGTTTTTGTATTTATAATACTGTATGTATGTCCTAGTAATGCATGGTGAACCTAAGTTCACTTATTAGTATTATTTATTACCTTTACTAATCCCATTACATCTTTATGAAAAGAAAAGAAAAAGAAAAATCGTATTTTCTGCATTAATAAATATTTTCGGCCTTATAAACGTTCGGGAATGTGACACTCGGGAAAGGGTGTTGCATTATTTGGTATCAGAGCTGGCCGAGTCTTTTTGGGGTTTGTAGGTTATGGTCTGTCTTGTTTGTGTTGTGTTTTCTCTGATTGTTTTCTGTGTTATTGTTTCTGAGAGAAAACAATGTTGGAGAGGATGATGACTTCGGTCTATCCTTTTGTATTGTTTGTTCTCTGTGTTGTGTTTCTGTGAAGAAGACAACGATTGTTTGTTACTCTCTGCATTATTGTTTCTGAAAGGGAATGGTATTGGGTAGGAGAGTAATGTTTTTAATTTCTTGTAAGTTGTCGCTAGCAGAGTTCTTCAGAACGAGTGTTTTCCGACGGGTGCAAGACGAGTTGAAAGACATGGAGTTCCTGCAGCTACGTCAAGGAGGAATGTCTGTCACAGATTATGCTGATCGTTTTGAGTTCCTGCTGAAGTCTTCGAGGTATTTCCATCTTCATCCCGATGAGGAGTGGAAGTGCACAAAGTTCGAAGAAGGTTTAACGGACGAGATTCGAGGAGAGGTGCTACCTCTTGAGGTCAAAAAGTTCTCGGTTTTGGTAGATGAATGCTTCGTAATCGAAGATCTGATGAAGACTTGTGGAGGAAGGCAACGTCACTCTGGACCGACTAGGTTCCATAAAGGCACTAATGGTCGTGATGATAGATCTCGGTCAAAACCATATTCAAAACAGCAAGGTCAACAACAACGTTCTGTAGGGGGAAGCAGTGGGAGTATTAGTCAATCTGGAAGCGCCCCAAAGAAGTGCATGAAGTGTGGCAAGAACAATCATGTCACCAGAGAATGCTTAATCAAGGGAATCATATGCTTCAAGTGTGGAAAAACAGGGCATACTTCACGCGACTGTGTGCAATCAAAAGTTAGACATTCTGTCAACGATGTGCAAGCAGCGAAGCCTAAGGCAATGAGTGGAGTTTATACGGGGGATGATGCTGAGACTTCTCAAAAGGAAGATTTGATTCACGGTCACATCTTCGTGGAAGGTAGAACCTTATCTGTATCTTTCCTTACCCTTAGATTTGGTAATTCTTGCACTTTCTGCCAAGCCTGTTATAACTGCGAAAGTCTGTTTGAACTGTTCTATTTTCCGTAGTGGATAGAACGTAATCTGTTTGCCTCTTTCGCAAATGGATTTGATCATAGGGATGGATTGGTTATCTTGTAACTAGACGGTGTAAACAAAACCTTAGTTTTTCCTGATTCGGATAATTCTGGATTTGGACTGCCAACCAAGGAAACGTTTCTTTGAGAGGAGGAGGAGCAAAACGAATACATGTTACTAACGAGTTTCCGGAAGTCTTTCTTGAAGACGTACCAGGTGTACCGCCAGTTCGAGACATCGAGTTGTGATCGATCTTGTGCCAGGAATAGGACTAGCGTCTATGGCACCTTATCATATAGCACCTGCTGAGTTGGAAACCCCGAAGGAACAGTTGGTGGACTTATAGGGAAAAACAGTTCGTTAGACCCAGTGTGTCGCCGTAGGGAACGCCTGTACTGTTGGTGAGAAAGAAAGATGGAACATCTCGTTTATGTGTGGATTATCGCCAGTTGAACAAAGTTACCATTAAAGAACAAGTATCATCTTCCGGGAATAAATGACTTGATGGATCAGTTGAGGAGAGCGGCAGTTTTCTCCGAGATTGATTTGTGATCGGGTTATCACCAGATTCATGTGAAGGTAGAAGATGTACCAAGAACAGCGTTTCAAACACGCTATGGGCACTACGAGTATCTTGTGATGCCGTTTGGTGTGACGAATGCTCCAGCTATATTCATGGATTACATGAATAGGATCTTTCGTCCATATCTAGATAAGTTTGTCGTTGTTTCATAGACGACATACTCATCTATTCGCGAAACCAGGAAGTACACGCTGAATATCTTAGTGTGATTCTTCAGGTTCTGAAGGAGGAACAACTGTATGCAAAGTTGTCCAAGTGTGAGTTTTGGCTCGACGAAGTAAAGTTTTTGGGTCATGTGATTTCAAAGGAAGGATAAAGTGTTTGAATGGATTGAAGCCTGTGAGGAAAGTTTGCAAGGATTAGAGAGAAGGTTGACTACTTCACCTGTGTTAGTGCTGCCTGATCTCAAGGGAACATTTGTGTTCACACTTCTACATATTCCTCAATGTATTAGACAATTGAGTGAATTGGTAATATGGTGTCCATTGGTCTGGACATTTTCGCGTTATTCCATTGAAAGTTTCGTTATGACTATTTCTTGAGTTATAACATAAACAACTTCTTGATACTGGAAGTTTCTTGATGAAACTTAGTCTAATCACTTTTACTTTTGGTGAAGGTGATCCGGTCTGATTTTTGCCAGACTCTTTATCTTTTGATTCCCAAATTTATTGGAAGGTTCTTATGAAAGAAGGAACTTTATTAGAGTCATGGATGTAAACATGTATTAGCTATGCATTTTTACACTCACGAACCTACTGAAGAGTCTTTTTGCATACTGGATATTCCTGTATTCATTCCAGATTGGTAAAATTCTTTTGTATACTTTCTTTTGAGACCAAGACCAGGAAAAATTTCCTTTGTTGAAAATTTCTTTCCTTAATCTTCAGCGATCGAGTGGGTTTAGTTTTAAGTCACGGAATTTCGAGGACGAAATTCTTTTAAGAGGGGTAGGAATGTAACGCCCCAATTTTCACGTTTTCTAATTCTTCAGTATTTTAACGTATGTATTTTATTCGAGGTCTTAGGAATGAAAATAAAATATTCCGAGACCATAGTCATGCTCGACGATATCGTAGGAAGCTACGATTAAGTTTTGAGTCGAAAACTCAAACGGAGTCCGGTCTGCGTTTTTACACTGACAGTATGATTTTACTGCTCAGAAGACCTCAGATGGACCCGTGAACGAGACAGTAAGTCTTAGAATTTGATTCTCTACGTTTTGGTTAAATTTCGTAAAAATTTCAGAAAAATCACTTCCTGACCTTCGTTCGGGCGGATTTCTCAATCGGGTGACGAACGGAGCCACATATGGACTTACCCAGACTCGTCAACAGATAATCTTGATATCACAACATCCCAGGACACTTGGGAGAGTATGCCAGAGTCGTCATGACGATCGGGAAAATCTAGACGCAAAATGACCAAAATGCCCCTAACCTTAGTCTTTTGCACTTTTACCATTTTACCCTTTTGGCAAATGACCATTTTGCCCTTAAGTGACTTGTTTTAAGGCTGAACTCAGCCCTCACACCCTCTCATTCACGCAGCCCAGCCCTTCTTGAAGAGCCAAGAACACCATCTTCAACTTTAGAGAGAAAACACCATTGTTGTCTTGAGAAAAGCTTGAGTTCTTGTTGGAATCACTTGATTCCTTGAGCAATCTTCCATCATTTCAAGGTAAGATCACTTCTATGATCTCTTAGCTTCTTGAATATCTCTTTATTTCAAGATCAATCTTCATTTTCATGAAAATTATTTCTTAGATCCAAAACTTTGAAAATCCATAGGAAATTGTAGAAAAATCATTTTGATGTGAGACCAAGTTCTTTGAACTCACCTCATCATTCTCTATCTAAACCCAAGAGCTTATGATTCAACTCTCATCATAGCTCAAAAAGCACATTAGGGCTGAACCCTTCTTGATGATGATGAATAGTGTTTTCATCAATTTTTGATTTTTAACACTTGATTTCATCCTTAGCTTTCCTAATGCCTTTGAATCCATGAAATGGAAAACCAAGATCAATTCCTAGCTTTATTCTCTTTAGGGTGGCCGAAACCCTCTTTGTGAGAATTGTTGAGTTTGGTTTGATTGTTGTTTAATGTTTGATTGTTTGGTTGTTTGTAGTTGGTGTTAATTATCAGAAGGTTCACAAACCGATCAACCGACTTTGATCCGGGAATCTGCTCTTCAACAGGTATGGGGAGAAGAACCTCATCACACCAAGATGGTGGTAGTGAGAATGGTTGTTTACATTTATGTGTGGGTGAAACCCTTTAGTTTGGGTTCACTTTCATGTGCTAAGTTTTGTTAAGTTCTCTTGGAGAACAAGGTTGTCATGATGAGTTTATGCTTGAGTATGTTGTAGTGTGCTTTAGTATATGTTGATGAAGATATGATTGAATGAAAATCATTTCCATGTATGTTGAAAAACCTACTTTGATCACTAGATCAAGTATGGACTTTTATTGTTGATTATGAGACCATAATGTGTGATGGACTTGGATGTTTGATTAGGATGTAGTAAGGTGTATTATGGTTATCATGATTGTGTAAGTATTATGAGCCATATTTTGTTTGGTTGATGAAGTAAAACTTCACATTGATTCCTAGTTGGCTATTAGCCATGACCTTGAGGAAGGGAAGGATATGAATAGTTCTTGGACAAGTCAAGTCTTGATGTAAAGAAAGTGTTTTCAATAACTTGTGTTTTTCAAAGAAAAACCCTAAGTGACTTTAAATGGAATTTAATCTCAAAGTGCTTTCACCAAAGTGAAACATGTTTTATACCTTATCCTTAGTTCATCTAGCTAATCAAGTGACTCAAAATGAGAAAAGAAGTGTTTTCATGAAGAGAATCAAAATGGTTCCATAAGGTTGATGTCTTGTTTTGAGGCAACTTTTCGCTAAGCGAATTTACTTTCGCTACGCGAAAAACAGGGAAAGTCTTAGTTGGGCATCACTGCCTCACTTTCGCTAAGCGAATTCATATTCGCTAAGCCAACCCAGCGAATTTCGCTACGCGAATTAAGTCTCGCTGAGCGATCCAGAGAAGTCTCCAAAGGAGGTATAACCGCCTCCATTTCGCTAAGCGAAATCATTCTCGCTAAGCGAATAAAGTGAAGTTTCGCTACGCGAATTACATCTCGCCGAGCGATCCAGAGGTGTTTCTAAAGAGATGTAACCGTCTGAACTTGCGCTAAGCGAATTCATATTCGCTAAGCGAATACAATATATTTCGCTACGCGATTTGTGTCTCGCCGAGCGAACCAGAGGAGTTCCAAAGGAGGCATTACTGCCTCATTTTCACTAAGCGAATGGAATTCCGCTAAGCGAATTTCATGTTTCAGAAAATGCTAGAAATGAAGTAAGTAGTTCAAATGTTGTTTTAAATCAAATGAGTTTTTAATTGTAAAAGTTGTTTGGTTTACAAAAGGAGTTTTCTAACTCAATCGTAAAGTTTTGCGCGAGAAAAACCTAAGTTAAGTAATTAACTTAGAGTTGAAGACAAGGGTTAATTAAGTATGGTATATGGTGGAACAAGACCATGTGCTATACCATTGATGACTTAGTACATCAATGAGTTCATAAGACTTAAGTGAAATCAACACTTGTTTCCTTAATTGAAAAACAAGGGATTAATACCTTAGAAAGGCTTAAAGACTTATCTAGAGGATTCTCAATCCTTATTCATAATGCTTAGGACTTGAGACATAATTCATAAGACATAAACACAAACACGAAACGTTTTGGTTTTCGAAACAGTAGTTCGATGATGGATCGGTGATTTGGATCTAGGTTAATCGTTCAATTGTTTCCGTCTTGTGATGACTGGAATGAGAGAGATCCTGAGGCTGTGCAGGTATGGGACTGTACAGTGGAAGGAATCCTGAGGCTATGCAGGTATGGGACTGTATAGTTAAGGGAAGGCATATAAGAATTGATTGGTACTACCCATGCCAACAAGATTTATCTTCTTTTCGGGAACTTAGAACATAAGTACTTTATAGTTAAGCGTGCTTGACTTAGAGTAATTATGGGATGGGTGACCTTCTGGGAAGTTTCCTAGAAAGCGTGTGAGTGAGGACAAAACACGCTGAAAAGACTTGTGTTGGTTTGTGGGGACAGTCGGCGATTCTGAAAGCAGTCTGGATCATTCCGAAGGAATCACAAGATATTTATCCGATGGATAAATGTTTTATCCGATGGATAAATGTTTTATAAAACAAAGATGTGTGTGGTTTCTAAGGAAGAGAACCTTAGTGAACCTTGAGGTTTATCCAATGGATAGACATTGTTTTATCGCATCTGCTTTGTGTAAGCATTGGCATTTCATGTGCATAGTTGTAAGGCCTTGAGCCTAGGAGTTGAGCTTACACCTTGATGCGGGTGCGAATCTTACGGTGACGATCTTCAATGGTCTTTTTGGAGGTATCAGGGTTGGAAGGGCTGACATGTGACCAGTTGGTGATTCTTCTGTGTCGTGGCGAATCCGTGCAATACACTGATATCCTCTACTAGATGCCGTACTTTTCATGTTTGGTCGAGAGTGTTACCGTAAAGCCAGATACGTGCACGTTACGAATGTTGTAGCATCTTGCTCATGGCTGGAAGAAACCGGAACATGTCCTCCCATTCACTCTCTCCGAATGTTTTGTTAGCTCCATGGAGTAGGGGTCAGAGTAGTACCCAGTGACATTGACATTGAGTCATATACATTGCATTGCATTGCATGGCTATTGATGTTTATGGCTATTAATGTTTACATTTACTGCTATACATCGCTGTATTGTTTAAGGATGCCTTATATTATGCTGTTAAATGTTTAACATGCTATTATGTTGTTAACTGCTTAACATGATTTATATTGAGAACCTTGTAAGCATGTTGGGTACGCTGTTACCCGGTGAGTCGTCCCGTTTTTACTACTGCTATTTTGTTGTGTTGATGAACGGGAATCTCACCCATATCTGTATGTTTTCTGCTGGTACTTGCTGTTGATGCTTAAACAGATGGACGCGACGGTGGTTCGGTTCCGCAGACCCTTTGAGTTCGGAGGTGGACTCTTTTTCTGTTTTAGCTTTGTTGTCGGCCAGACTATGTCAGTTTTTGTAGTACCTTTTGGGAGCTATGACTCCTAGTACTTATTGTATTTCTTATGTCAGTCATACATTAGATTTATGTCTGTATACAGTAATGTTGATGTTTTTGTTTTTGTTTTCTGTTTTTGTATTTATAATACTGTATGTATGTCCTAGTAATGCATGGTGAACCTAAGTTCACTTATTAGTATTATTTATTACCTTTACTAATCCCATTACATCTTTATGAAAAGAAAAGAAAAAGAAAAATCGTATTTTCTGCATTAATAAATATTTTCGGCCTTATAAACGTTCGGGAATGTGACACTCGGGAAAGGGTGTTGCATAATGCCTTTTTGAAACGAGTCGTGGTCTTTATGTCTCGACAATTGAAAGAATAAATGTGGATTGAGCACTCGGACTTCGTGTCCTGTGTTTTTGATTTGAGTGGGCTTGATGCCTTTTTGAAATGAGTCGTGGACTTTATGTCTCGACATTTGAAAGAATAAACGCAAAGAAAACAGAAAACTTTCTTTGTACATGCATGAACCGGCAGACGTGCCATTTGAAACCGAGCTACAACTCTAGTAGTTGAGAATTTAATCAGTCAAGACCACTAGGTCTATAGGGGCATTCTGTGTTCGAGATCCCACAAGTGGCCGGTGGCGTAGCAACCCCGTGCCGTGGTAAATCAGCTGCCAAACACGAATGAACTCGATCTGAGACTGGCGTATTCAGGATATGGTTATGACATGGTACCCTGGAACAATTGGAGTTCGGACCTAAATAGAGAGGCCGACTCATGAGACCAATTGTGTTACGGGTGTTACTACGGCCTATCGCTCGATGTTGGGTAGTAGGAATCTCCGGAATACATGAATTAGAAAGATGATATTGAAGTCTCATGCATTATTATAACTCATTATTGTGTTTGAGATATTATATTGTGTTGTATAAATAACTGTTCATATAACTGTATTTATGCTGTTTGTCGCCTGTGTGGCTATCATGATAAACTTATTATATGAGTATCTCACCTTTGCCTGTACATGTTGGACACCTTGTTGTGTTTTTGGAACAGATGTACAGATATTGTTAATAGGTCCCCGCGGAGACGTAAGGACTTGGATGACGGAGCGTTCTGATGAAGTTGACGTTGGGTTGTACCCCAATGGCTATTTTTAGCCGACCAGCTTAGGAGTCTTTTATTTTGAGCAGTCTTATATTATATTACTGCACGCTGTGGAACTTATGTTTTCAAGTTTGTAATATGTTATATATTAGGTGAATACTGATGTGCTGTAAGAAGTTTATTTCTTTACCATGAGTTTATATTGCCTATGCATATAGAAATTTTTTAAAACCGCGTTTTCGAACGTAGCTACTTAATTAAAGTATTTTTCCGAAAGCAACCACCGTTTTGTTTTCTTGATTTATTTTCCGCATTAGAGTCCGAGTATGTAGCACCCGCGAGGGGGGTGTTACATTGGTCCCTGACAATGTAAGACGGTACCGACTTAGTCCCTGAATTTAACTAAATAGCAAAAACGTCCCTGAAGTTGTAAAACGTTAATCAACTTGGTCCTTCCGTCAACCCCAGTTAGCTGACGGCGCTGATGTGGCACGTTAAGCACCGTTGTCACTGGTTAGGTGGTGTCCACGTGGTCAGGGACCAATTTGAAACTCTGAACCAAGGACTAAATTGATACTCGCAATGATCTTCTTCTTTTTCTTTATATTTTCCCTTTCTCTCTTTGCTTCCTTTGCCTTGCGCTCTCTCTCTAACCACCCGTGACGGGTGGTTCTATAGATGGGTGGTTAGAGAGAGAGCGCGAGACACAGGAAGCAAAAAGAGAGCACAGAGAGAAAGGGAAAATATAAAGAAGAAGAAGAAGACCGTTACGAGTATCAATTTAGTCCCTGGTTCAGAGTTTCAAATTGGTCCCTGATCACATGGACACCACCTAACCAGTGACAACGATGTCAACAAAGAACTTAACGTGCCACATCAGCACCGTTAACGGCGTCAGCTAATTAAGGTTGACGGAGGGACCAAGTTGATTAACGTTTTACAACTTCGAGGACGTTTTTGCTATTTCGTTAAATTCAGGGACTAAGTTGATATCGCCTTATATTTTCAGGGACCAAATTGACTATTTACTCGCATAAAATTCTCTTCTCTCTTTAGATATTTTTTCGCAAACTTCCCTCTTCCACCCGTTTTGAGACACTATTTCATCTCATCTTCTTTAGACTGTCGTACAGCCCTTTCCCATCTCATCTTCCTTTTTCTTTACACTCAACAGCTGTGATGCATCACTGGCAACGACTCTCAAACCCTTTTTCCAACTGAACCTAAAAGAGCCAGAAGAACCCAACTGTGAGTACTCGTGACGCAGTTTCCGGCTGTGATCCCAGATGAACCATTTTCGGCTGAGTACTCTGTAACGCATCCAGAAGAATCCAGCCCCATCACGGTTCCTCTCTTGACAGGTCTTTGATTTCCATGAAAGTATGAAGTCGCTCATATTTAATCTTTTTATAGTGTCGTGTTCCGGTGCACTATGTTTTGGTCATTGTCTGTGTTGATGTCTATTGTCTGTGTTGGAGTCCGTGCTTCGTAGAGTGCAAGTTGTGATAGATAGTGCCTCTAACCTTGTGGCAGCGGGGAAGGTGTTAGAGGAAAAGAGAACAAGATTATTTTGATTCCCTTCTGCAGCTCATTGCCTTGATTTAGTCCTTGAGGACATTGGCTAGGGTATTGATACTCCTTCGAATATAAAACTACATAGGTACACAGCTGCCTACTATCTTAAGTAATTCATTTCATTCTTTTAGTTTTATGCACTTTAGTCGTTTATTTTGAAGATGAAGTTACTTTGGTAATTGAAATGTCTTATTTATTGTTTTATTAGGTTCCATCATGACAAAAGCTTCATATAAGGATAAGATTTTCAATTGATCAACAACTTGAGAAATTCAAGATTGCCAAGGGGCATTTTGGAATGAGCATGAAAATAGACACTAGCCACAAAAAGCAACTCCAGAAAATTTTACATTAATTTTCATATTTTAAATTTTTACATTAATCATAGTTTTAATGTTTATGCTTGATTTTGTTTTGATAGCTCTTTTGCGGGAAAGTTATGGTGGAGAGGGTAAAGAGTCGCAAAAGATAGCATGAGAGTTTTGAGTCTCACATTTGACCAGGTTCATACTAAGAGAAGAAACCGCTTGGAGCAACAAAGATTAAATGCACTTGCATTTGTTAAGTAATCTTCAACTTGAGAGGAGACAAAAGTCTAGAGGGAAGAGAGATACTGATGATTCTATATGCTTATCTGATATATCAATGATGAGTGGAGTACCGACAAAGAGGATCCTCGCTAACCAATTGATGTTTCTGTTAGGAACCCTGAAATAACTAGGGTGTATGTGAGGAAAAGAGTGGGTGAGATGCAGAGAATCATAGCCAAGAGAGAGTGAATAGGGATGATTCTGTTTTGTAACCAACTGCTGATACAAGATGAGAGTGACAAGGATCCTTTCATATCAAGGGATGAAGATGAACTAAATGACATCAATATTGGGGACGATGAATGATAAATGATGATAATTAGATTTATGTAGTCAATTCTAGATAGCGGCGCGAAGCGGCCGACCTCAAAGCCGCATAAGCGGAATAGCGGGATGGCCGCTATTGCGAAGATTAGAAAATAATATACAAAATTTATAGTATACACATAAATGCTCAAAAATAAAAAAATACATAAAATTGAAGACATATTCATAATTAATAATCAAAATTCATCGTCATTAACAAAAAATCCAATGTAACTTAAATAATGAATACAATAAAAAAATATTTTGAAATTATATATACATAATTGTATTTCCAAAAAATATTCCAATGAACTGTTTTGGTGATTTTTAATTATATATTTTTTGGTAACAACTTTTAAATATTAATTATTAATGAATAATAATAATTTATTATTAGTGAATGATTGTTTCAAATTTTAAAATAATTTATTATGTCTTTTTAGATATCCAATTTTTTTTTTTATTATCTAAACTATTACTATCAGGATTATAAAGATAAGTTATTTTTCTTTTTTGGGCCCTAGCCCCTTTGAAACAGAGTTATTTTTTCTGTTTTGGGCTTTTAGGGTTAACCCGTTTTAGTTTTTAAGGGTTATCAGAAAATAGCGTGTCATCATCGTCTTGATGGAGAAAGAAGAAGGCGTCGCCACAGGCTAGATATGGTCGAACAGAGGAGTCAGCACATTGAACGAGTCGAATAGAGGTGGTGACAGTTGGGTATGGTCGGAAAAGCCTTATCGGAGGCCGTTGTCCCTGACTACCTGTACTGGCCGCTACAGGCCGCAATCGGTGTGGTTCTGTCGCGATTTGCAGCAGCTACCGCCGCACCTAAAAACTGCTACGCAACAGAGTTGCGCGTAGCGACTACCCTCTGCTCCGCTCCCCGAAACCATGATTCGCCACGATTGACTACCTAGAATTAGATTATGTATTAGGAATAGGAAATGGTTATCTGCTATCCTATTATATATTTTTTGAGGGGCTGTACCAACGAACCTGTGCAAACATCATTTTGACTATCATGACTTGAATCTTGGTATCTTTTGAAGTTTATAACTTTATATTGACTACGTACTTAGTTATTTGATTTTAAAATGCTAATATCTACTTATCTAGATGTTTCTACTGTTTCTTTGTGAATATATTTTATGCTATTTTAATTATTGATCATGAATCTTTCGATTCAGGATTTGGAAAATAAGTTTTCTAATTCACAATTCAATTCCCAATTTGACAACCATGCTTATTAGTATTTAACGTAGTTCATAACAAGTTGACTACTACGAATGATAAATATTTTTATTTTTAATTGAGTATTGAAAATTTGTTTACTTTTAGGGTTGTTCACTCCACATCATTTATAAGGGATTGGCTAATACACCTGTGGCTACTGGCTAGCATTCTCAATATTACACTATACCTTTATAAACTGCAGCAGACTAATAAGTAATAAATTTCCATAAAGTCCTTACCCCATGGTGTCCAACTCAATGATGTTCATGTTCTGCAATTGCTGAAGAATGTGACGAGCAATAGCACCACTACTCTTACAAAAATGAGGAGGACGACTACCATTCCTCTTGCTCCCACCATAAATCCTTTGAAATGCACCAACACCAAGGCCTCCTCTCAAGTAGATCTTTCTTGCCATGGAAGCTGAAATCAAGTTTGAATTAGGCACGAAAAATTTATCATTGCAACTTTCAACAAGATTCGGCCAAAAAATATTAATTAGAAGTTTCATGTTTGTGCACATATCAAGTGAGGGAAAATTTGCACAAGTAACCAGGTAATGCATAATCAGGGAGACAAAAAGAACTCAGCAGCTCTAACGTAGTACCAATCAGGGTCATAAGGAGCCAATTCTTTAAATGTTGCAGTCTTCACAATATCTGTCCACTCAGGAAGCTCCATCTGTTAAGAACCAAATTAAAAAAGGAAAAGAAATTAGAGACAAAAGAACTGGTCTTGAACTCAAAGAAAAGAACGGGTACACAATGGGCAGTCATTTTCCATAGCATTAAAAACAACCCAAAGAAACAACAGTACTGTGTAATTAAAATAATTAATCATAATTAAATTAGGAAAAAACATATATAGCTAGTTTACAACAAACTTACAACCAACTGAAAGGACTTTCTACAACTAGGCTGCACCTGCAGATGGAAGCCACTCTTTATTTCCACTTTTTCTTGGCATTTTTTCTCTGATTTCCTAAGAGCTGCTTCTTCTAAACCAGTGAATCCTTTAATTAAATTACTATCCACTCCCCTTGCCACACACCAATACTTTTATTTGTTTATTACTTCACTAACAGCAGAAGTTGATATGGAATCATGAAAGCCCTACCACCAGGAATTTTTAATTTCTAAGTAAACATTCTCCTTATTTGGAAACTTTATTTTAATATAAAAAGAATAAAATTATTGTCACGACCGTCCCGTCCGGGCGCTGTGAAGGAAATAAATAGGAGTCGCCACCAATTTTATTTTTGGAAAAAATTGGAAAAACTATAAACTTAAGGAAACTGATCTTTTTTAAAAGGATTGAGTTCGAGCTCGGGAGTCGGTTACGAGTAGGAAAGGTATTGGCGGTACATCGCCCGTTCTAAAAACGATACCTCAAGTTAATTGTGCATATTTTAATAACTTCAAAAATAGTTGTTTTACCTAAAAAAGAATAAAGAGAAGATAAACAACACAAAAATAGGAAAATTTAATTTTAGCTTGACGAAATGATTAATTTCGCTCCTATATTCCCTGGTGCGATGAGAAACTCAAAGCCACGTAGTTCTTCTAGAAAATGTTTGATTGGTTGGATTTGTTTTATTTAAAAGATTTTTATTTTGACGATTATTTGAAAAGAGATTTTATTTCAAAATTAATTCAATTTCGCACAGGGTTCAAGATAACAATGTTATACGATAAACCCTTACAATATTATATGACACTTGAGGATGAAAAATCATACATCAACATCGTAAATTATCACGGGATTAAAAAACGTCTTTTTTTATTTTTATTTTCTTTTTGTTCATTTATTTTATTACTTTTTTATCAATTTTTTTTTTTTTTTGTGCTCTCAGCCCAATAACCCAAAAGAAACACTCAGCCCAAAGTAAAAACTAAATATAAATATACAAAATAAAAAAAAACCTTCTTCTTCGTCAACTTGAAATTTGAACAAAGAAAAATGTACAGCAGCCTTATGCGCGCGGAGGGAACTCAGTGGTGCGGGCGGCGGACTTGCGAGGCTGAGACGGTGGTGCGAACGGTGCTTCGTCGTGGCTCTGAGGAAGTGCTACTAATGCCGGCGGGTACAGCGGCAGATTGGGTGGTAGATTTGCGGTGATTGGTGCTTTGGGTGGATGAACTTTGTAAGTGCAGCGTCCGGTGGTGGGCAGCGAACGAATCGGTGGTAGGCAGCAAACAAAGCATCTGAGTTAGTGCACCGGGCTGAGGAGAGGTAGTGCTGTGAGAACAGTGGTTCGTAAAGGAATTTGGAGAAGAGAACCACGATGCTACAAGTATGCTTGAGCAGCTGATATTTGAAGTGATGTAGAGAGAAGAGGAATGAAGAATCGAGAGTCAGGGAAGAATATGAATGTGGGAGGAATTAAAAAGGTTGAGAAGATCCCCCCTCTTACTTGCATCTGCTTGCATTTTATAGAAAATGTACTACCGGAATTTCCTTCAAAAGCTCAACTCTCATCATTATCTAATAAGATTGTGATAATCATATGAAACCGAATTGATTCTGAAAGTGTTTAAGTGAAATGTGATAACAAACTCACTCTATTACTATCTTTACTTATCTACTAAAAATAACTGAACCTTCACCATATATATTTATTTTTATTTTTTCTTTTTTTAATCATTTTTTATTGTTATCATTTTTTTATTATTATTTTTTTAAAACATGATGGACTTAATTTTTAAGAATTGGGCTAAGATCAAATTATATTTTTTTTAGTTCTTTTTTTTTTTTAGTATTTATAAAAAAAAATTGACCCCGACAAAATTGGGTGTTCACAATTATAAAATGAGAAATTATCATATAATCTTTCAATTGTCCCTTATTCATATTTATATAATCATTTTATAACTCAATTTATAATAAAAAAAGTAACCTTCCCTACCTTTTCCCTCCAAACCCCTCCATGAAACATACCCAAATGTATGTAACAGAATCATCAAATACATCATAAATGTTCAGCAAGAAACCAAACCAAAGAAGAAACAAATGGCAAACTTCAGCTCAACCCAACTCAAAACACATCCTTTTAAACAGAAAAGGATCAATCTAAAGACTTTGGCATCAAAAAAATAAAACCAGCTTATATAGGAAAATACACGCCAAATATATTAAACATAAGAAGAAGTAATGCTAATTTAAGATTTATTTATATAACTGCAAAGACGTAAAGATAAAATTTGATCTTATACATTAACATGAACTACCTATAAAGGTTTTACAAGTTGAATTGACTTACATATTTATTTTAATAATTTTTTGCACTGGTTCATCATTAATTCTCTTAAAAAAAATGTTAAATTTTTATATTTATAAAAAAATAATATGTAGTTATTTTTTTAACTAAATATTTTCATAAATATTATTACTTTACAATTTTATTTTTATCGTTACATTTTGATGAAAACACATCCTTTTAAATAGAACATCAATCTAAACACTTTGTCCTCGCGACTTATCCAAATAAAAAAAAAACAAAACCAGCTCACGAAACAGATCGAATCAGCTAGACCCCAAGAATCCACTTTGTAAATAAATAAAACGACATGAATCCTAAGGATAATTGACTCATAGCAATGAGAAACATTATATACAGCATTGAAAACAAATAAAAGGGTTTTGGATAAAATTGTAATATTTGCACTATTGTTGTTCGCGAAGCAAGAAAGAAACGGAAGCGAAGGTAAGTGTTGTTGTGTATAAACTAGCTAGATCGCTTGAGATAAGAAGAGTACGCCTTGACGAACTTGTGTGGAGAAAAGTCCTTCACGGTCCTTGAAGTAGCCATGCCTTGTTGAAGCGGAGACAAGAGTACAAGGTAGGTCCTAGGGAGGTTATGCCACTGTGGAGTGAAGAACGAAACCATAACTTCTGACTCCCGTTCCGTTAGATTTGTTATTCGGTTTTCCATAACTTTTGACCTGACCCACATCCACTTGGGTCACTAGTTGTGGGAGACATAGGCTCAAGCGGATTGTGCGTTTTTGCGATGATCTCTTTTCTTTTTGTTGGGCCTTTTTATATTGTTTCTTGGCTCTTGCTTTTCCTACCTCCCCATTTGCTCTTCTTACCTCCTTTTCCATTTTTTTAATTAAATCCCATAAATGCCCTTATCTCTTCCCACCCCCTTTTAATTTTTAGTTTCCATAAGATATTCAGATTTTTATATCTTGAATACCTTACAGAAACTATAGTTATCAAACATTGAATACCTTAGAGAAACTTCTTAATATGTTACGGAAAGTATCTTCTCTCACCTCCCCATTATAGCTATATTTTTTTTATTTGGATAGTTTTAGTTTTCGTAAGGTATTCAATTTTTTATACCTTACGAAATTGAATACCTATAGTTTCCGTAAGTATGAGCAATTGTGTGTGCGGACATGAAGCATGGAGACTATGTTTGTACGGAAACTATGTTTGTGCGCGAACTTGAGCAATTGTGTGCACGTAAACTATATTTTGGAAAGCATCGAGACTTGGATTTGTAAGCGCATTTCCTTCCTTGTTACGCACGTGACTAACATTCGAATTCTCCGTCCGCGACCATCTGTAACACCCCGAAATCCGTATTTGTCGTTTTTCTGTCTTTTAGTGAATCTGTTGTGAATAAATTATCTGATAACCCTAATTCGGTTAAAGTAAATTAATAAGTGAAAGATGATGAGTAGAATTCAATAGGGAATTCGAAACTCATATTCAAATCATAAAAACACTATTTGAGTTATATCAGCGTTTTGATCGCAGATCGGTAAAAATATTATTATTTTAATCGGATATGTGAAGTTTCGAGATTTGGGCCCAAGACCGGGAGTTATTCTGGCCTAGATCCTAAGTCATAGAATTAAGAGCCAAACTAAGAATCCGAAGAGCGCAGTAAATCTTCATACATGATTTCATCGAGAACCGGCGAAAAAATTAATTTCTCGATTTGCATGATTTCGGAATTTGACCCGGGGCTGGGACATATTTTGGCCTGAGACATGGAGTCATCATCAAAATTCAAATTTCCGACGAACAAAAATGTCAGCATCAAACTTAAAACAAATATCTAAATTAATCACCAATTTGGTAATGTGCTTTATGCCTTATGGTCAAGTTTACGACATTATCATTTTAAGCTTATGACTAGGAGACTTAATTTTTTTTTGTCTCATCCCTTCTCTCTCCCTTATCTTGGCCAAAACCCCCTCTCTCTCACTTCATCACCTTTTCATTTTACACTTACTAACTCATCACCTCCAAATAGTTTTTCTCTTCCTTCTCTCTAACTCAACAATGGCTTTCTCTTTCTCAATTCTCTCTCTCTCACGATTTCTCTCTCTCTCTCTACACATCTCTTCTCGTCTCCTTAAACAAACTACATGATTGTCTTCACCTCCTCAAGCTCTACAACTTTGTGAAGGAAGTTTTGTCAAAGGAGCAACTTTATTTGTGGACCAACTTCAAGACATCATCTTTTTCCTATCCTTCTTCTAGGGTAAGTGTTCCTTGTAACGCCCTTCGTTATATTAGTAACTATGTTAAAACAATTTAAATAAAACATGGTGAAATAATTTTTTTTCATAATATAATAATTAATGTAATAATAATAATAATAAAATGGTCTTTACATCATAAAATCCTCAAATCTGAAATAACATAATTAATTCAAAAACTCTTAAAACAAGGCGCCAACTAAAAACTCAAACGAGTACAATGAAATAAACTAAGGTCTAGCCACAAATGGCTCCAGTACATTATAATACTAACCAAAGCTATAGATAAAACTAAGAAAATATCACGAGTCTTCAAGCTTCCTCGGTCTCAGGATTATCGTCCTCATGCTCTGAAAATAACACTACTAATGAGATGAGAATCCCAGTGAATAAAAATAGCTATAAATTATTTTCACAAACAGTATTATTCTCAGCTGGCGCAGTAACCGAAAAAACAACCAGGGCGCTTGGTACTTTCGAAAATAATATAATTTTTCTATAACATCAATAATGTAAAATATTCGGACCAACACATCACATATTCAAATAACAACATTTAATTCGCATACTTTATTCTAACAATCATAAGCACACAACAATGACGTCCCATTGCCCACCCCTACTCATGAGGAGTGTTTCGACCTCACCTGCTGCGGTGAAGTTACCAAATCAATACTCCTGCAGTGGTGTTATTTTCGACATTCCTACTGTGGTGATGTTTCTCATTTCAATATCTCTACTATGGTGATATTTTTTGACATCCCTGCTGTGGTGATGTTACTCGTTTCAATACCCCTACTATGGGATATTTCTCAATCACAATACCCCTACAATGGTGGTATTATCAACATCCCTACAATGGTGATGTTTTTCATAAGGTCAATACCCCTACAATGGTGGTATTTCCTCAACCCTTAATACCCCTGCTGTGGTAGTATTAAGTGCTTTTCAAACAATCAATATTCAACAATCAAATTATCATGTCATAACAACACACAAGCATACTAAAGCTCATCTATATCTCATGACAATTACATCACTGATATGATCATGGGAGCACAAGTCCCAAGCTTGAAGGGCATTCAAAGCCCAACGACCCGATCAAGGCAAAGGAAGGTCCAAGAGGCATTACAAAGAGTTGTGGTCAACCAGTTGACTTTGAAGCATCAAGTTGAGGAGGCATCCATTTGTAACCTCCTACTAGTAGAAGTCATGACTACTTAGTTTTTAGGACTTTGTATAGTAGTTTAAAATTTTTTAAAATACTTTAGGACTTGTAATAAAAGTGCTTTTCCAAATAAGCACTTTTAGGATAGGATAGCATAGCTTGGGCTTAGGAAGCATTGGGCAACTAGGCCCATAGAACAAGGCTTATTCGGCCAAGCCCCTTGAGTTAGCGCATGGAGCTTCATGCTGTGAAGCTAGGAGGAGCTCACAAGTATATAAGGACCTCATGTACTACAATTTCCAATTAATGAATCATTTGTATAGTTTTCTCAAACTTGAGAATTGTGAGAGTTGAGAGAATCCTCTCTAGCATGGTTCAAGAGTTGAACCTTTGATTCTTATCTAGAGTTCCAACACTCTAGTGGCAAATCCTCCTCAAGGCTTATCATCCAATCCTCCACCATGGATTGAGCTTGTGGCGCCTTCATCCCTTTTCCCCTTCCCTTTTTGCTATTTCTTCTTGTTTTTGTTCATAGAATTGCTTCTCTTCATCTCTTTTTGGTTCATTGAATTCTCACTTGAGATTCAATTTGTATGTTGTTCTTCATTTGCTAGATAGTTTTCTAGATTCAAATTCAAAGAAAGATCCTAAAAACTTCATGATCTATGCTAGATCATATCAATTAGTATCATGAGCTAGTTCTTTGATCTGGAATTGTAGAAAAATTTGGATCATATTTTTGAATCTCAATTTTTTTAAGATTGGCGCCAACCTTGGAGATTCAAATTTCATGGCTAATTGATCCTCAATGATCTTAGTTCATGTGTTGGATTGTCTAATTGGAGTTTCATTTGACCTAGTTTTTGAATCTAGCTATTGAATTGTAGCGTTTTGGTTGATGATCATGTTTGAAGTTTCAAAAAAAAAAAAATTTCCCTCCAAAATTTTTGCCTCCACTTTCCTCTTCATATGACTAATTGATCCTCAATGATTTTAGTTCATATGTTTGTGGTGTGCAATTTGGAACAACAAGTATAGATCTAAACATTTTACTTTGTTTTCACAAAGTTTAGTGTTCATCAAGTGTTCTTTGTAACACCCCCCTCGCGGGTGCTACGCACACAGACTCTAATGTGGAATAAAACAAGAAAATAAAACGCTGGTTGCTTTCGGAAGATACTTTAATTAAGTAGCTACGTTTGAAAACGCGGTTCTAAAAATTTTCTGCATGCATAGGCAAACAACTCAAGACGAAGAAATAAATTTCACATCACACATTGATATTCACTGTTCATAAAAACATAAACATAACGTAAAACCTGGTCTAATATATATCAGATTACAGACTTAAGAAATAAGTTCGACATACGTGCAGTAATAATATAAGACTGTTCAAAAACAAAAGACTCCTAAGCTGGTCGCCTAAAAGTATCCATTGGGGTACAACCCAACGTCGGCTCCTTCAGAAGTTTCCATCGTCCGAGTCCTCACGTCTCCGCGGGGACCTATGATCAACATCTGTACGTGTGTTTCCAAAGACACAACAAGGTGTCCAACATTTACAGGTAAAGGTGAGATACTCATATAAAGTTATCACGATAGCCGCACAAGCGACAAACAGCAGTATAAGCATCCACAGATAAATACAGTTATATGAATAGTTATTTATATAATACAGTACGACATGTCAAACATTATCATCAGTTATAATAATGAATGAGACTTCAATATCATCTTTCTAATTCATGTACTCCGAAGATTCTAACTTCCCAACATCGAGCGATAGGCCGTAGTAACACCCGTAACACAATTGTTCTCATGAGTCGGCCTCTCTATTTAGATCCGAACTCCAATTGTTCCAGGGTCACGTCATAACCGTATCCTGAATACGCCAGTCTCTGATTGAGTTCATTCGTGTTTGGCAGCCGATTTACCACGGCACGGGGTTGCTACACCACCGGCCACTTGTGGGATCTCGAACACAGAATGCCCCTATAGACCTAGTGGTCTTGACTGATTTTATTCTCAACTACTAGAGTTGTAGCTCGGTTTCAAATGACACGTCTGTCGGTTCATGCATGTACATAGAAAGTTTTCTGTTTTCTTTGCGTTCATTCTTTCAAATGTCGAGACATAAAGTCCACGACTCGTTTCAAAAAGGCATTAAGCCCACTCAAATCAAAAACACAGGACACGAAGTCCGAGTGCTCAATCCACAAAACACTAGCCTCGACGTCTGGGCCACTAGGTTCGGGTTCGTCTCAAATGTTCATCATTTTTCTTTTGGTTTCATTTTCTCAAAACACCTTGGAAAACAAAACATAATTTGGTTTTCTTGAAACAAAACATCCTTTTTGATCAAGAGAACGGTTTTCCGTGAAAAACACCTTTCTTAAAAACAAAAACCGTTTTCTAAGGTTTCACGTCTTTTTAAAACGCTTTACCGAAATAAAATACGTTTTGCACGACTTTTCACAAAACCACTTTTTAATTTCAAGGAACACACTTTTCAAAAAGGAACCTTCACTTTTTTTGAAAAGCAACACGTTTTCCAAAAATCACTTTTTAATTTCAAACACGGTTTTCAAAACATAGATTTAGGATTTCGAGTCTTTTAACAATTATCGAGACATAGCCAGTCCTATGCTCATCCAGGATATAAATATATGTATAGATATATATCAATAGTTCAATATCACAATGATATCACTCAAGGCATCCATGCCACAGTTATATCGAATAGCAATTATGCACAACACTTAACATCTAATCAATCCAGGATATAAGTATACATATACATCATTCAAACTCATCTCTAAATCATCACTCAAGAAATCATAACACATATATCAAACATGCACTATGAAGCTACTCAAACTTAAATGACTACCTCCCTTTACCTCACAAAGGAAGTTCAATGCAAACTCGATCGGTTCTCGGCTCCGGCTCCGGCTCCGTTTGCGTCGCCTAAAACAATCAAACACAATTCAATTCAAACAACAAATAAACATCAATCTATAACATAAGAACACAAGTTTTCCTTCCCCTAAAAGGTATAGGGTTCGGCCATGAAAGGTAAAAAGGGTTAGGGATCTCATTTGGTTCCAAACTTTTGGATGGTTGGTTCATGAACTTAGCTAACACCATTTCAAGTCCTATGACTCAAAAATGTGAAACAAAACTCATGGATTTTCCCCATGAAGCTCTCGGCCATATAGGGCAATCTAGGCTAGGAATTGATTTGGTTTTCCATCACTTGGATTCAAGGACACTAGGAAAGCTAAGGATGGAATCAAGAGTTAGAAATCAAAAATTTGAACAAAAACACTATTCATCACCACTACTAGGGTTCGGCCATTTTGGGATTTTAGAGCTAGGATGAGACTTGGATCATGAGCTCTTGGGTTTAGATAGAGGGTGATGAGGTGAGTTCAAAGAACTTGGTTTCACATCCAAAGGATTTTCCTACAATTTCCTATGGATTTTCAAAGTTTTGGATCTGAGAATGAGTTTCATGAAAATGGAGTTTTGATCTTGATATTGAAAGAGATTCAAGAAGATATGAGACCATAGAAGTGATCTTACCTTAAAATGGAGGAAGATTGGTCAAGAAATCAAGTGATTTCAACAAGTGGATCAAGGTTTACAACCATGACTCTAATAAAGTCCTTTCTTTCATAAGAATTCTCCAACGAATCAGGGAATCAAAAGATAAACAGTCTGGCAAAAATCTCTGACTGGATGATAGTTACGAATAGTAAAAGTGATTCGACTAAGTTTCGTCAAGAAACTTTCAGTATCAGGAATTTGTATGGGTTACAACTCAAGTAATAGTCATAACAAATCTTTCGATAGAACGACATGAAAGTGTTTAGGCCAAAGGTTACTTTTAAACCAATCCACTCAAATGTCTGATACACTGAGGGTTACGCAAGAGTGTGAGTACAAAGGTTCGTCCAGAATCATTTTCCTTATCTCCGGGTTGCTCGATACACAAACTCGTCCATTGCATCTCAAGATGCCATCAGTTCCCAAACTGAACTCTGCAGTTTTTTCTTGTCCAAGTAACTCCTTTTTCTCTTGGAGATACTCATCAGTTACTTATTGTTCGCGGATCGTCCCCATCAGTCCACTAGATACCTTGTTCATTCCCAAGCTAATCCTCTCATGGTTCACTTCCACAGCCAGATCAAGATCACGAAACTGTTCTATCAATTCTAGCTCTTTGACCATCATTGCAAAGATGTACAAGGTCTTCCGACTCAGAGCGTTTGCAACGACATTTGCTTTTCCATGGTGGTATAGCAAAGTGAAGTCGCAATCCTTAAGAAACTCCATCCAACGTCTCTGCCTCATGTTAAGTTCCTTCTGGTTGAACAGGTACTTCAAACTTTTGTGGTCACTGAAGACATCGAACTTAGATCCATATAAGTAGTGTCTCCAGATCTTTAGTGCAAAAACCACAGCAGCTAACTCAAGGTCGTGCGTCGGGTAATTCCTCTCATGAGTCTTCAACTGGCATGAAGCATACGCTACAACCTTCCGATGTTGCATAAGCACACATCCTAAACCTTGATGCGAGGCATCACAGTACACTTCGTACGGTTCGTTTGGCTTAGGTAGTACTAACACTGGTGAGGTTGTCAAACGTTCCTTCATCGCCTGAAAACTTTCCTCACACTTGTCAGTCCACATAAACGGTTGGTCCTTCCTCGTAAGTTGAGTCAACGGTGCAACAATCTTCGAAAATCCTTCGATGAACCTTCTATAATAACCAGCTAGTCCAACAAAACTGCGGATTTCTGTCACAGTCTTGGGTCTCTCCCACAGAAGTACTACTTCTACTTTCGTAGGATCGACGGCAATTCCTTCCTTCGAAATCACATGTCCTAAGAATTTGACTTCATCCAGCCAAAATTCACACTTGGGCAGCTTTGTGTACAGCTTCTCCTTGTGAAGGATTTGTAAAACTTGTCGTAGATGTTCCTCATGCTCCTCGGGACTTTTTGAGTAGATGAGAATATCGTCTATAAACACGATGACAAACTGATCCAAAAACGGACGGAAAATCCTATTCATATAGTCCATGAAGATAGCAGGCGCGTTCGTCACTCCGAAAGGCATCACTAGGTACTCATAGTGACCATAACGAGTCCTGAAAGCAGTCTGGGGTACGTCCTCGTTCTTTACTCTGATCTGGTGATAACCGGATCTCAGATCTATCTTTGAAAAGACAGCGGCTCCTTGAAGTTGATCCATCAAGTCATCTATGCGGGGTAGAGGATACTTGTTCTTGATTGTTATCTTGTTGAGTTGATGATAATCCACACAGAGTCTTGAACTCTCGTCCTTCTTCTTCACCAACAACACTGGTGCTCCCCACGGGGACACACTTGGCCTCACAAACCGCTTGGACATCAGATCCTCTAGTTGAGTCTTCAACTCGGCTAACTCCATAGGTGACATCCTATAAGGAGCTATAGAGATCGGACCGGATCCTGGAACTAAGTAGATCGCAAACTCGATGTCCCTCACAGGTGGCAAACCTGGTACGTCCTCTGGAAAAACTTCCGGAAAATCTTTCACAACTGGCACATCGCTCAAGGCAACATCCCTCTCGATTTCTAAACAGGATAGAAGCATGTATCCCTGATCTCAGGGTCAGGAAGACTAAGGTTCTATGTGCATAGTCTAAAAGGATATGGTTGGAAGATAACCAATCCATGCCTAGGATCACATCCAATTGAGTCAAAGGCAAACATATTAAGTCAACAAGAAAGTTCCTATCATGAACAATAATAGGACAATTCAAACATACTGTATTCACAGTAATGGGTTTAGCAGTTATAGTTGTGACAATCAAATAAAAGACAACGAAGAAACATGCAACTCTACTTGTCTCACACAATTCAAAGAGATAAACGAATGTGTCGCACCCGAATCAAATAGTACAGTTAGGAGATTACCAGCTATGATGCAACTACCTTGTATGAGATCATCAGATTTGGAGGCATCAACGCCACTCATGGTATAAACCCTTCCCCTCGCTGTGGGTCTAGCAGTCCGCATGTTGTTGACAGTCGGCTCGGGCTTTGGTGTAGGGCATTCCCTCGCGAAATGTCCTATCTCTCCGCATTGGAAACATAGAACTCCTTTCAGTTTGCAGCTATCAGCTGGGTGTCCGGGTTGCCCACACTTGAAACATCTCTAGGCTCGACCTTGGTTCTGGTCGTTTCTGCTCCCACCACCATAAGCAGAAGCAACAGGACGATAAGGTTGTTGTTTTTGACTATTCCCTTGAGGTTGGGAATACGGCTTCTTCTGGAACTGCTTCCCTTTCTGTTGCTGGTATTGGTTCGGGTTCCTTGACCTAGGCGGTCCTCCTGCAGTACTCTTATTCTCCCTTCTGCTTCTCATCTTTTCCACTTTTCTGCACTTCTCCACCAGAGCTTGGAAGGTACGGATCTCTAGTGGCAACACCGAATCCTTGATCTCGAAGCACAGACCGCCTTCGAACCTCTCGCATTTCCAGTCCTCGTCAGGTTGGGCTTGGAAAAAGCGGAAATATTTGGCGAGTGATTCAAACTTCGCCGCATATTCCCCGACAGTCATATCCTTCTGTTGCAGCTTTAGAAATTCTTGCTCTTTCTCCGTTCTGGCACTTTGGGAAAGTACTTGTCCAGAAACTTGGTGCGAAATACTCCCCAAGTGATCTCTTGGTTTTTGGCTTCCAGCAGTTGTCGGGTTCCTCCCCATCAATACTCTGCGTCACCCAGAAATAGGAATGTGGCATAGTCCACCTTCACTCCCTCGGGGCAGTGCAAAACAGCAAAAATCTTCTCTATTTCTTGTAGCCACAGGTCAGCCTTTTCCGGGTCACAGTCCCCGTGAAACTGCGTAGGATCATGCGCCAAAAATCGAGTAACCCTCTGGCACTAGCAGCAAGATCAGCTCTCTGTTGGTTCTGTTGATTCTGTTGAGCCATCGTTGCTGTCTGTTGAGCAACAGCAGCCGCTATATTAGCCATGGCCTGGATAGCCCGATTCATGTTGTTGTCATCAGCATTGTTGTCAGCAGTGCCGCAACCTCCACCGCGACCACCTCTAAGATTCATGTCTCCCTGCAAGGCAAACCAAACATACCTTAATAAGGAAACATAAATCAAAACTAGTGTGTCAACACACATTGCTTCAACAAAGAAACAATTCAAACAAGGTTCACAGAGATCACACAACATAAACATAACAGACTCACTTCCCAAGGATTCCCGAAAGACTTGACCAGCTCTGATACCACTAATGTAACACCCCCCTCGCGGGTGCTACGCACACGGACTCTAATGCTGAATAAAACAAGAAAATAAAACGCTGGTTGCTTTCGGAAGATACTTTAATTAAGTAGCTACATTCGAAAACGTGGTTCTAAAAATTTTCTGCATGCATAGGCAAACAACTCAAGACGAAGAAATAAATTTCACATCACACATTGATATTCACTGTTCATAAAAACAGAAACATAACGTAAAACCTGGTCTAATATATATCAGATTACAGACTTAAGAAATAAGTTCGCCATACGTGCAGTAATAATATAAGACTGTTCAAAAACAAAAGACTCCTAAGCTGGTCGGCTAAAAGTAGCCATTGGGGTACAACTCAACGTCAGCTCCTTCAGAAGTTTCCATCGTCCGAGTCCTCACGTCTCCGCGGGGACCTATGATCAACATCTGTACATGTGTTTCCAAAGACACAACAAGGTGTCCAACATTTACAGGTAAAGGTGAGATCCTCATATAAAGTTATCACGATAGCTGCACAAGCGACAAACAGCAGTATAAGCATCCACAGATAAATACAGTTATATGAACAGTTATTTATATAATAAAGTACGACATCTCAAACACTATCATCAGTTATAATAATGAATGAGACTTCAATATCATCTTTCTAATTCATGTACTCCGGAGATTCTAACTTCCCAACATCGAGCGATAGGCCGTAGTAACACCTGTAACACAATTGTTCTCCTGAGTCGGCCTCTCTATTTAGGTCCGAACTCCAATTGTTCCTGGGTACCACGTCATAACCGTATCCTGAATACGCCAGTCTCTGATCGAGTTCATTCGTGTTTGGCAGCCGATTTACCACGGCACGGGGTTGCTACGCCACCGGCCACTTGTGGGATCTCGAACACAGAATGCCCCTATAGACCTAGTGGTCTTGACTGATTTTATTCTCAACTACTAGAGTTGTAGCTCGGTTTCAAATGGCACGTCTGCCGGTTCATGCATGTACACAGAAAGTTTTCTGTTTTCTTTGCGTTCATTCTTTCAAATGTCGAGACATAAAGTCCACGACTCGTTTCAAAAAGGCATTAACCCACTCAAATCAAAAACACAGGACACGAAGTCCGAGTGCTCAATCCACAAAACACTAGCCTAGACGTCTCGGCCACTAGGTTCGGGTTCGTCTCAAATGTTCATCATTTTTCTTTTGGTTTCATTTTCTCAAAACACCTTGGAAAACAAAACATAATTTGGTTTTCTTGAAACAAAACATCCTTTTTGATCAAGAGAACGGTTTTTCGTGAAAAACACCTTTCTTAAAAACAAAAACCGTTTTCTAAGGTTTCACGTCTTTTTAAAACGCTTTACCGAAATAAAATACGTTTTGCACGACTTTTCACAAAACCACTTTTTAATTTCAAGGAACACACTTTTCAAAAAGGAACCTTCACTTTTTTTGAAAAGCAACACGTTTTCCAAAAATCACTTTTTAATTTCAAACACGGTTTTCAAAACATAGATTTAGGATTTCGAGTCTTTTAACAATTATCGAGACATAGCCAGTCCTATGCTCATCCAGGATATAAATATATGTATAGATATATATCAATAGTTCAATATCACAATGATATCACTCAAGGCATCCATGCCACAGTTATATCGAATAGCAATTATGCACAACACTTAACATCTAATCAATCCAGGATATAAGTATACATATACATCATTCAAACTCATCTCTAAATCATCACTCAAGAAATCATAACACATATATCAAACATGCACTATGAAGCTACTCAAACTTAAATGACTACCACCCTTTACCTCACAAAGGAAGTTCAATGCAAACTCGATCGGTTCTCGGCTCCGGCTCCGGTTCCGTTTGCGTCGCCTAAAACAATCAAACACAATTCAATTCAAACAACAAATAAACATCAATCTATAACATAAGAACACAAGTTTTCCTTCCCCTAAAAGGTATAGGGTTCGGCCATGAAAGGTAAAAAGGGTTAGGGATCTCATTTGGTTCCAAACTTTTGGATGGTTGGTTCATGAACTTAGCTAACACCATTTCAAGTCCTATGACTCAAAAATGTGAAACAAAACTCATGGATTTTCCCCATGAAGCTCTCGGCCATATAGGGCAATCTAGGCTAGGAATTGATTTGGTTTTCCATCACTTGGATTCAAGGACACTAGGAAAGCTAAGGATGGAATCAAGAGTTAGAAATCAAAAATTTGAACAAAAACACTATTCATCACCACTACTAGGGTTCGGCCATTTTGGGATTTTAGAGCTAGGATGAGACTTGGATCATGAGCTCTTGGGTTTAGATAGAGGGTGATGAGGTGAGTTCAAAGAACTTGGTTTCACATCCAAAGGATTTTCCTACAATTTCCTATGGATTTTCAAAGTTTTGGATCTGAGAATGAGTTTCATGAAAATGGAGTTTTGATCTTGATATTGAAAGAGATTCAAGAAGATATGAGACCATAGAAGTGATCTTACCTTAAAATGGAGGAAGATTGGTCAAGAAATCAAGTGATTTCAACAAGTGGATCAAGGTTTTCAAGGAGGAAAGGATTTTTCTTCAAGAACAACAATGGAGTTCTTGTTTTGGGAGGGCTGGCTGCGTGATAATGGGGCTGGAGGAGGCTGTTCCAGCCTTCTAAAGAGTTCATTAAGGGTAAAAAGGTCATTTGGTTCAAAGGGTAAAATGGTAAAAGGTGAAAAGGCTTAAGTTAGGGGTATTTTGGTAATTTCGCGTCCCGAAATTCCCTATCGTCATGACAACTCTGGCATGCTCTCCCAAGTGAGTTGACATGATGTGATATCAAGGTTATCCGTTGTCGGATCCTGGTAAGTCCATACGCGGCTCCGTTCTCCACCCGATTGAAGATTTCGCTCGAACGGAGGTTAGGAAATGATTTTTTTGAAATTTTTGCGAAATTTAACCAAAACGTAGAGAATCGAATTCTAAGACTTATTGTCTCGTTCACGGGTCCATCTGAGGTCTTCTGAGCAGTAAAATCATACTGTCAGTGTAAATACGCAGACCGGACTCCGTTTGAGTTTTCGACTCAAAACTTAATCGTAGCTTCCTACTATATCGCGGAGCATGACTATGGTCTCGGAATATTTTATTTCCATTCCTAAGACCTTGAATAAAATATAAGTTTATAAATACTGATTAATTAGGAAAACTAGAAAATCGGGGTGTTACATTCTTAGTGATCCTTGTTAGAAACCTTGGTTTGATCTCAATGAAAATTCAAAATAATGGTTATGATGTTTTCCCACCATTTGAATGAAAGTTCATGGTTTCTAATTTCTAAATAATTGCTTGAAAATTTCGTGGTTGTTTGTGCAATTAGGAAGAAGTCTGTGGCTGATTTGCAAAAAAAAAAGAAGGAAAAAGAGTCAAATTTGAAAAATCCCGAGGGCCAGAAACGTAAATACCAAATGTTTTAGGGAAAAAGTGCAATTTCAGAAAATTCGCAAAAAAATTATGTGTTGAAAAGACTTGTCACTTCATTGCTTTCATGAAATTGTGATTCATTTGTTATATCCAAACAATTTACAATATTATTGTTGGATCACACACTTGTTCATATTACAAAATTGTATAACTGTTCTTGTGATTCATGGCTCAGGCTTGGTTGATGCAACATAAAAAGTGCTCAATCATTGGTGACATAGTGGTCACGTTGGTTTGAGGTTTCTCTCCAAAATTTCTTTGAAGTTTTGGATTGGAATCTTGGTCAACTCACACTTTACTCCTTATTGTCTTGTTGATATCTTTTGAGTAGTACTTTCTTCTTTATCCTTTTTAGATTGTCTTCAAATTCCTTCTAGTTTTGTATTTGCTGTTTTCACATTCTTTGATCTCCTTGGATGATCGTTTTGAGTGTTTATCACTAGTGTTTGGGATTAACATCACTTGAATCTTTGTTTCAACTTAATGAATCTTGCTTGAAGGATTCTTGAGTGGAAAAAGGCAAGAGTGATCATATGCTAAAAAGTCTTTATGAGTGACAAACATGATTGTATATCTTTTGAGTGAAACACTTGGCGAGTGGTGAGGGTCTATTTTCTTTTCTTTTTGAACATTTAGTTGTATTTGATTCATTGTTGGTTTGTAATAATTTTATTTCCTTGTAAGTAGAGCTTTGTTTTTCATTTTTGGAAATTCATTGTAATTGCACCATGTCGATGCCCAACCATAATGAGAATGAAGCGTCTCCTCCTCTTTCTCCAAGATCAAGGAGTTTGCATACAAAGTTTGATAGGATGACAAGGAATGTCGAGAGTTTGTTTGAAAGATTGGAAGCCTTAGAAACTAGAGAAGAAACAAGGCATCGTGACTCAAGTCACCATCGCGATTCATCGTATTCGGATAACAATGACGATGGTACTAGGAGGTTTGAAAGGTGGAGACCTAGAGATGATGAAACTCATAGAAGACGAAGACATCATAAAGAGGATAGACTTCAAGGACTCAAAATCAAAGTGCCTTCGTTTCAAGGTAAAAGTGATCCTGAATTGTACTTGGATTGGGAAACTAAGTTAGAGCAAATCTTTTCTTGCTACCATTATAGTGAAGAAAAAAAAGTCAAGGTAGCAAGCTTAGAATTTAGCGACTATGCTTTAATTTGGTGGGACAACTTTGTAAAGAGAGAAGAAACTATGGTGAGTAACCTATTTCCACTTGGAGAGAGATGACTAGAATAATGAGAAAAAGATATGTACCATCTCAATACAATAGGGACCTACATCATAAATTACAAAAGTTGTGCAAAGGCAATAGAAGTGTTGAAGAATACTTGAAAGAGTTGGAAGTCACCATGATTCGGGCAAATGTTGAAAAGGATAGAGAAGCCACAATGTCAAGATTTTTGGGAGGACTTAATCAAGACATTCAAGATGTGGTGGAGCTATATCACTATGTATGTTGGCCCAGGCAACCATTACCCAAGAGGGGGGTGAATTTGGTGATCGTGTAATTGAAAACTTTTTGTGCAATCAAAACGCCTTTTTAAAACTTAAACAGAGATAACAGCGGAATAAAATAAATTACAATGGTTTTAAATAAAATGACTGAATGAAAAGCACTATAAGTAATTGCTTTAAGATAAAGAGCAATAATAAACTACTATCATAAAAAGGATAGGGAAAGAGAGAACACGCAGATTTATCCTAGTTCGGCTACCAACTACCCAAGTAGCCTACGTCAGTCCCTAAGGTCAATCACCAAGGTTTTTCACTCAATAACTAGCTTTTAAATCAGGTTCAGCTAGAAACCTTCATAAAGAAGAGCACTCCTCACAGACCAGGGATATCACCTCCCCTAGTGAAAGAGCCTCAACCAAGCTTAACAGGTGCTGGTAACCTTCTGAGCACTCCTCACAGGCCAGGGATATAACCTCCCCCAGTGACAGAGTGTCAACCAAGCTTAACAGGTGTTGGTAACTTTCAGAGCACTCCTCACAGACCAGGGATATAACCTCCCCCAGTGAAAGAGCCTCAAACAACCCAAGAGATATCATCTCTCTTGTCAATTTGGTATCCAAAAGATGGTTTGAGTCGTTTGACTCTTACCACAATATAGCACTCTTAATAGTGCAGATAAAAAAACAAATTGAAGCTCAATACAACTCAAACTATATGGAGTAAAAGCTCTCGCTCAATATAAATATATTCAAAGTGTATAGAGTAGTGAGAGTGATAAAAGAATTTAAACAGAGTTTTAGCACAACTAGGATTAGTGAGTGGTGTTCTGTTTGAAACACCCCCCAAGGCTTCCTATTTATAGAAAAAGAAATTAAATCCATAGGAATTAGGTTAAGCCCAATAGGAAAACTAATTTTCCTCGCATCATAATCGATTATACACAAGGTCATAATCGATTATCTCACTTAAGTACAAAAGGCGCTGGGAGGCAGTAGCCTTATAATCGATTACTCCAATCGATTAGGACCTTTCTGTTTAAGGATCCTTTTTACACGCGTAAGATTATAATCGATTGTATCTTTTCTGATTTTAGCTCAATTTCATGCATGGCTGCATAATCGATTATGCTAATCGATTATTACTCCTCTGTTTGTAAAATCAGTTTTCATATAGATGGTAATCGATTATTAGAAATCCCTTAATCGATTATACTTATTAAAACCACTAATTTTAAACTTAACGGCTATTAATTGATTTTATCCAATTAAATCGCTTGAAGCCTATTAAGTTTATTTTTGTGTGTGTGTGATTGATTTTAGATTTGAGAGCTTTACTACCACTTACAAAGAGATCCTTAAAACACAGATTACAAGAAAGAAAATTTCCCATAACCCAGTCTTGAAGAACTTGATCTCCTTGATGCTCTTTTTTGCTTTTTGCATTCTTGTCCTTCTAGGACTCCTTTTGTCAATCATCATATTCACATTCTCCTTGATTCCTTTTGTCATTCATATCCTTTGAGGAATCCTGTGTCAATCATCAAAACTAAATTAATCCTGTCAAGGCATATATTTACATTCTCCCCCTTTTTGATGATGACAAACATCTCAAGGAGGGATTTCTCAAAGTAATAAGTTAGTATGTGTAACACCCCGATTTTTCAAGCTTTTGAGCTTTCTGTTTTAATTAAACAATATTTATTCGTTTGTGTTTTATTGGAGATTCTAGAGAGTGAAATAAAATAATCCGAGACCATAGTCACGCTCTACACTATCGTAGGAAGCTATGGTTAAATTTTGGTCGAAAACTCAGAATGATTTTACTGTTCAAATGACCTAATTTTGACTTGTGAACGAAACAGTTAGGTTTTAAATAAAATTGCGAACAATATCGACGATTTTGAAGAAATTCAAAGCAATAAGTCCTCATAACTTTTTTGGGCATATAACCTAAATTGAGTGGACAACGGAGCTGAATACAGGATTTACTGGGACCCGCTATGGATAAAGTTGAAGACATATCATTTTATCATTGCCATCATTACATCTAGAAAAATATCTAGATATTTATAGGACTTTGAGTGAAATTACCAAAATACCCTTGCACTTAATTACAATTTTGCCATAATATAAAAGAAAATATCTCACCTCACCTCTTTTTCTTCTCTCCCTCATGCCACCTTTTCTTCTTCTTTCTCCTCTCACCTTCCTTCTCCTTGTTCTTCATTTCCTCCATACTTTCCATTCAAATCTCTTCTAATTCTTCAAGGATTTGGTGAAGCAAATTTGTTTTCGTCTTAAGCTTTGTCATCTAGGAGGTATAACTTCCCTCCTTGATCTTTTAATCTCTCTATTTCTCTCTTTAATATCAAAAATTCATGGATGTTAGTTTTTATCCATGAACTTCAAAAATCCATAAGAAATCATAGAAAAATCCTTTTAATGTGAAATCAATTTCTATGATCTAGTTTCATCATTCTCTATCACTATCTAAGAGCATGTAATCAAATAACATGTCTAGCTAGTTGTTTCTAGGAGGGGCCGAACCCACCCTTGTTGAAAAGCAAGAGTTTTACTTCAAATTTTTGAGTAATGTAACTTAATCTAGTGTTGGGTGTACTTGAGGATCATTGATCCAAGAGTTGGAAACCAAATGAGCTTACTCGCTCATATGGATTTTTGGGGCCGAAACCCCTATGTGTGGGAGGATAGGATTTTGGTTCAAGTTTTGGTGTAATAGGCTTTGATCTAACCTTACCACACCTAGTAAGGATGGAATCCAAGAGATAGGAATTTTTGGAGCTCCCTAGCCATATTTTCTAAGCTAAGGCCGAACCATAGGTGAAGAGGGTTAGCGAAATTTTTGTGATTTAAAGTTGATATCTTGATTGATTGATTGTGTGTAGTTGTCACCGGGTAATCGGACGAGGAATCGGGAGAGTTCGTGGACCGATCAGATGACTTTGCATCCGAAGGATACTCCGAGAGGTAAGGGGAGAATTGCTTGAGGGAATCTCTCGATAACTATGTGTTGTCTATAGTGGTCTGTATATATTTATTTGAACTGTGTGGTGATTGGTTGATTTGTTTCAGCTGTTGGTTATCTGCTGATGATTATTGATTCTTGGTTGAATTATCTGCTAATATGTGTTATAGTATTTTAATGCATGTTGTAAACTATATTACCTGCTATAACGTTGGTATATCAATATTGTGATGTTGATTGTTGATTGAGAAGCCTGACAGTGGTCAGTGCTCAATTAATTAACGGGAATAAAAGCCTTAAAAAGCTTTATAGTAAATGCCAAAGATTTATTTGGGAAAATGTTGGCGATTTTCAACGACGCTATGTTTTTCTAAAGAAAAAGAGGACAAAAGTAATTTATGAAGTTAGTAGGGAAAAGTTAGTTTTTAAGAATAAATTGATCTTTATGTGGAAAAGTAACATTAAGAGGAAAAAGTCAAGTTTTTGGAACTTAGAACATTTTTAACGCTAAACGATGTTTTAATTTAGAAAAGATTTATGGAAGACGTTTTCGAGAAACACTAATGCTGTTCTGTGACAACGTTTTTGGTCTCAGCTGTATCCTTTCAAAAATAGTTTTGGGAAGAGACTTTGCAACAAAAGATGAGTTTTATCAGAAACTCAATTGTTTACAAACAGTTTTCAAACAGAAAAGTTTTTCTATAAAATGAGTTTCCCTAAAGATGAAGTAAATCTCATAACATACACCAGTATTAAACATCCATGACAAAAATAAACATAAAGTATTAATGCCGAAGCATATAGGTTTTCTAGAAACAGATTTTAACTAGAAATTGAAGTTCTAGTCTATTATCACAGATTAAAGACTTCAAAATAATACGTCATCATAAAGACAGCAGATAAGATATGACTGCTTCAAAAGTAAGACTCTATTGCTGGTCGGGCTAAAAGTAGCCATTGGGGAAAACCCCCAAAGTCAGCTCTGATTCCTGGAGGAATTCAGAGGGATCCTCCTTCTCTTCGTCTTCATGGGACTCCATCATCAGAGTCCTCAAGTGTGCGCGGGGACCTCTGGGTAGCATCTGTACATGTATTCAAAAACATAACAGGGTGTCCAACATGTACTGGCAAAGGTGAGATACTCAATCCACAAGTTTATCACTATAGCTGCACAAGCGACAATCAAAACATACATTCAAATATAAATACAGTTACATTAACAGATATTCATATAATCATAATATCTCGAGCATCATCATGAGTTAGAACATAATGCATGAGACTTCAATATCATCTTTCTAATTCTTGTTCTCCGGAGATTCTTAACTTCCCTTCGTCGAGTGATAGGCCGTAAATACTCCTATAACACAATTGTCCTCATGAGTCGGCCTCTCAACTTAGGTCTGAACTCCAATTGTTCAAGGGTATCACGTCTCAACCATATCGTGGATAAGTCCAGTCTCTGATTGAGTTCATCCGTGTTGGGCAACCGATTACCACGGCACGGGGTCGCGATGCCTCCGGCTTCTTGTGGAGTCTCGAACACAGGATGCCCCTATAGACCTAGTGGTCTTAACTGGCTCATATTCTCAACCACAATGGATTGTTGCTCGATTTCGTGGTACGTTTATCGATTCATGTATGTACACAGAAGGTTTTCTGCTTTCTTTTTTGTTCATTCTTTCTGTCAAGGCATACAGCTTATGACTCATCTTAGAGGACATTTAGCCTGTTCATTCGAAACACAAGACACATAGTCCGAGTGTTCAACTCACAAAACACTAGCCCGACGTCCCGGTCACTAGGTTTCTAGATTCCAAAAGGGTAATCACCATTTTCCTTTTCGGGTCTTATTTTCGTATATTAAACTTTGGAAACAAAAACTCAAAATCTCATTGGCATAAACTAAAACATTTTCTTAAAGAAGCTACCTTCAAGAAAACTCTTCTCTTTATAAATCTATTTTCTGAAGGTTTCGTTGTCTGGAACATTTTTCTAAAAAGCAAGCGTTTGAACGGATATTCCATAAACAGACTTTTTCTTTTAAAAAGGGGTCTAACATTTTAAAATAAGTTTCTTTCCTTGATGAGGCAAAACTAATTCTCAAAATCTTTCTTTGATTAAGGCTTTTAAGCGTTTTAATCTTCTTTATCAAGCTATAGCCGATGCTATGCTCTCCACCAGTACACTCATATCACAATCCAATACATTCATGTATAAGCATCGATCTTAAACAATTCATCATAAGTATATCTCATCCAAGGCATCAATGCCACAATTCATTTTCAAACATCCAGTCATATACTTCACCAATCAAAATCAAGTACGTACACAACACATAGTATATTCTCAAAGCACCAATCAATACAAAAGCAACACATCTAACAATCAAACTCATGAGACTACCAAACTCATTATGAGAAATCTCCATTTACCTCTTGAAGATTTCTAGTTCGCCCCCCGAAGAGTTTTTCGTTCCGACTCTGGTTTCATTCGCACTGCCTAGAGCAAACAATCATAATTCAATCCTTCACAACAATCAATTCAAAGTTTCAACATTAACAACATAAACCTCCTCCCTCTATTTAGTCTAGGTCTCAGCCATATTATAAAAAAAAATGGCTAGGAGTTTCATTTGGTTTCAATCTCTTGGAATCAACACCTAAAGGATAATGAAAGGATGAAATCCATGATCACTTTCTAAAAATTGAAGCAAAACACTTAGTCCCCCAAAAGTTAGGGTTCGGTCATCATAACTTGAAATGGCTAGGGATCTCATTTGGTTTCAATCTTTTGGATTGATGATCCTCAAGTATACACAACACCAAAACAAGTCTCTTCACACAAAAATTTGAAGCAAAAACTCATGATTTCTCATCACGTAGGTTCGGCCATTTCATACCCATATGGGTTAGGAAAAGCTTTTGATTACATGCTCTTGGACAATGAAAGAAGATGATGAAACTAACTCATAGAAATTGGTTTAATGATCATAGGATTTTTCTACAATTTTCTAGGGATTTTTGAAATTTGGTTCTTGAAGTTGGAACTCATGAAATCAAGGTTTTCAACAAAGAATCAAGAGAAGATTCATGAGTTTTAAGGATCAAAGGAGTAATCTTACCTCTTGAATGATGAAAAATGAACAAGAATCAACGCTTTTTCTTCACAAAAATCAAGTTTTCTCTTAAAGAAAATGAGAGAAACTTAAGGAGGAAGATGAATTGATAAAAAGAAATGGTGAAGCCCTCATGAAGCTAGCTTATGCGTGGGGTGTGAAGGGAGGGACAAGGGTGTCCAAAAGTTTTTCACTTAAGGGCAAAATGATCTTTTCACCTTAGGTTAAATGGTAATTATGAAAAAGGTTAGGGGCATTTTGGTCTTTTTGCGTCCAGATATTTTCAAACATCATCATGACACTGGCACGCTTCCCCATATGATGTGACCTGATGTGACTTCGATTTTATCCGTTAGAGGGTCCCGGTAAATCCGTACTCAGCTCTGTTCCTCACCCGATTCAAGGTTTCGCCCAAATAACTTATATTATTTCACTTTTTAGTGCGAAAAACCAATTTTATCAAAAATGTTGAAAATTCAATTCTAAACCTAACTGTTTCGTTCACGAGTCAAAATTAGGTCTCCTGAGCAGTATAATCGTACTGTTAGTGAAAAAACGCAGACCTGGCTCCGTTTGAGTTTTCAACCCAAAATTTAACCGTAGCTTTCTACAATAGCGTCGAGTATGAATATGGTCTTGGTTTATTTTATTTCATTTTCTAAAACCTCGAATAAAATATAAAGTGAATTATATAACTTATTGACATTAAAAGCAGTGAGAAATCGAGCTGTTACACTACTGCCTCTCTAAAAAAATTTTCGTCCTCGAAATTACGTTCTTGGAAAAAGATCAGGATATTGTAATCTCATCTTGTCCTCCAGTTCCCACATTGCGTCTCCAGTCGCCTTGTTCCACACAACCTTGACTAAGGAGATTTTTTTACCCCTGAGTTGCTTGACCCTCTTATCATCGATTCGTACAGGTGATATCTCATAAGACAAGTTTTCTCGTAAATGTACTACATTGGGTTCGATTACATGGGAAGAATCAAGAAAATACTTCATAAGTTGTGAGACATGGAAAATATTATGAATATTGGAGAGAAAAGGTGGCAAGGCAATCTGGTAAGCTACTGGACCAATACGACGAAGAATTTGGTAAAGTCCAATGAGTTTGGTAGTGAGTTTTCTGGACTTTATAGCTCTACCTACCCCAGTCGTGGGTGTGACTCTCAGGAACACGTGTTCACCTTCTTAAAACTCGAGGGGTCACCTCCATCTATCAAAGTAGCTCTTTTGTCTGCTCTGTGCCGTCTTCGTCTTTTCACGGATTTGTTTAACCTCTCTCCATCCTGGTACCAACACAACGGTGTCTGGCACTTTCGTCCATACACAGCCTCATAGGGTGCCATCCCTAAACTAGAATGAAAACTGTTGTTGTATGTAAACTCGATAAGAGGCAAAAGATGAACACAGCTTCCACTATGGTCTAGGACACAAGCTCTCAGCACATCTTCCAAAGATTTTATCGTTCTCTCCGTCTGTTCATCCGTTTGAGGGTGGTATGTTGAACTCAATCTCAACTTTGTTCCTAACGCTTGATGTAGACTTTGCCAAAAACGTGACGTAAACTTTGGGACTCTATCAGAACTGATACTCGACGGTACCCCATGTAGTCTGATCACTTCCTTGATATACAGCTCGGTTAAATTTTCCACTGTGTAGTTGATCTTAACAGGTAAGAAGTGTACCATCTTCGTTAGCCTATCAACGATCACCCAAATTGAATCAAAACTCTTAGAAGTCCTCGATAAACCTACCACAAAATCCATTGAGATGCTCTCCAATTTCTGTAACATCCTAAAATTAAAAATAATTGGAGATAATAACGTTAGAGAAATTAGATAATTTTTGGGAGGCTTAGACTGCATGTTTTGGGCCTTTGAATTAATTAGAAAGGATAAAAGATAATTAAAATCTGCAACAATAATAAAACTCTATCTAGACTTTATCTAAAACTTATTTAATAACAAACTCTAACTACACTCTATCTAAAACTTATTCAAAGACTCTATCTAAAACTTAATTCAAAAATCAGTCTCTATGTCAGGATGCATTAAAAATAGGTTTAAAAATAGGGAATCAGTGCAACACTATATATATACCTTCATATAACACCATAGTGCGGCTAGGAACCCTTTTTGCATCCTAAAACACCTTAGTAACGATTGTAGAGCATCTTCATGCTTGGGAGATAGGGTTGCAACAAGCAATGAGTTTGGAAGGAGAACAATAACAACAACAACAACACTAACAACAAGAGGAAGATGAAGATGAAGAAGAAGGAGAAGGAGAAGGAGAAGGAGAAGGGGATTCAAGACTGAAGAAGGCGACATCTAAGATTCGCCATAGGGTACGCTTGGAGATTCTTGGAGGTCTTCAAGAGGTGAGTAGAAATACTCTTTCTCACCCTTTTCATGGTGCAAATTGATTTGGGGTTTGGGTTATGTTTTCAAAATGCGTTTTTGGAAAATAATCATGCGTTTGGTCAAATCCTGGTTTTACAAATTTGGGGGTTTTCCTTCTAAGGTGTTCCTGCTGTTAATTAAATGGTTATTATGGAAATTGATGCTATGATATATATGATACATACGTGATTTGGTTGAATTGATATGTTATATATGCACTATTTGACGATATTTGTGATATTGGCATGATTCAATAACTGTTAATATGTTGGATGTTGTTTGCTGCAATACCGCCTATGATAGGGGTATCGAAAGTAACACTGCCAATGATTTGGGGTGTCGAAATATGAAATACCGCCATGATGGGGTATCGAAAGTAACATCGCCACATGTTGGGATGTCGAAATGAGTAATACCACCAGTGTACAATGGTTGGTATCGAAATGAGTAATGTCACTGAAGAGAAGGTGACATCGAAATACCTTCATGAGTAAGGTAGGCAATGGGACGCCATTGTTATGTGCAGTTTGAAAGTCATATGACATATGAAAATATTTGAGATTGTTTGATATATGAGATTTTGTCATATTTGATTTATGATGTATTAATGATGATTGTTACTGTTAATAATAATTTATATTATTATTATTATTTTACTATACATTATTTTGAAAATAGCGGGTACCATGGATAGTTTTTCCGGTTACCGCACCGGCTGAGAACAATGCTTTTGTGAAAACCCTTTAAACTGTATTTCTGTTCACTGGGATTTTATATCTCATTAGTAGTATTGTTTTCAGAGCCTGAGGATGTCCCTGTTGAGCAGCCAGACGTTTTGAAGACTATCTCTTTAGCTTTAGAGCTTGGTTAGTATTGTATGGCATATGCCAGGAGGACCTTTATTATTTTTTAGTTATTTTCTTATGCGAGATGTTATAGACGCCCTGTTTTGAAGTTTTGAAACTGATTATGTTATTCGGTTTTTGAATTAATGTAAACAATTATTTTGGACTAATATTATATTAAGTATTTATTCAGTGTTTATTTAAGAAAAAAAATTATTTTTCCTGATTTTATTTAAATTATTAATTTGGGTTACTAATGTAACGAAGGGCGTTACATTTTTGGTATCAGAGCAGTTCAATCCTAAATTGGACTGTGGTTATTGGGTTTTTCAAAAATCAAAACTTGGGCGCATAGGATGCTTGTTAGAGTTGTAGATGCTGCATACTATGCTTTGGATATTGAGCCTGGCCAACTCAATGTTTCATTGGTAGTGAGCAGATTTATGACGACTAATAGGCGAGGGACGAATGATGCGCTTGTGACAGCTATGGACTGTGTGACCATAGATGTGCAAGAGCAGACGGAGACTCTCTGTCATATGAGGGGATATGGGGTGGTAGCACCCCAAAAACCTCAGTATGTGGGGTTACCATTTTTCAGAGAACGATCTGCCACCTTTCCGGGACAGCTTAGATGCTGCAGCAGTTAGAGGAGCCGAAGAGAAATTGTGCTTATAACAAGAGGTTATCATATTGTTTGATTCAGGAGCAATCCATTCTTCCATAACTCTTAGTTGTGTCAAAAATCCAGAGTTGCCTATTTCTAAATTATCTTTCCACTTGTGTGTTTCTACCCCTGTCAAAGATAAATTGGTTACATCTTTTACCTATTTGAAAAGTTTTTCGATACACCAAAATTTATCTTATGATTTGATATGTTTTCAAATGTTGTGTTAGATGTCACTCTTAGTATGGTTTCGCTATCGTCTAATAATGTTGTCCAAATAGAAATATGTATATACTTCGCAACCTATGTTTGATGAATCTTTTATGTATCTTTTATGTTAAACCTTGTTGTATTCGTTTCCAGGTCATAAGTTCTTAGTTGAGATAGTTTAATGATCCATATCATTGTTTCTGTTATGAAAGAGACTGAAAGTGATGTAGCGGCGCTACCTGTTGTCTGTTAGTTTCTAGATGTGTTCCATAAAGAGGTCTCTACCTTACATCAAATATAGAGGTTGAGTTTAACATAGGACTAGTGCCTAGAAGTGGATCAGAGTCAGTAGCACCTTATAGACTGACATCCTTAGAGTTAAATGAGCCTAAGAAACAATTAGAGGAATTGCTAGAAAATGAGTTTTTATACGGGGATTTGTTTATTATTAATTAAAAAAAAAAGAGTTGGAAATTCAAGATTGTTAATTCTTAACATTATATTCTTAAAATATATTTTTATGTCGTTTGATGAATTTGTTTGATAGATGTATATTCTTTGTATTTTAATGAAGTAAAATAAATAGTTTTACTTTTCATTTATCGTTTGTGATATTCTCCCTTGATAGTAAAATTGCCAGAGAGTCTCGCTTATTTTGAATTCACGTTTTTAACTTTCTTTTGTTTCAATGAGTTTTCAATTCATATGTGGAAATATATTTGTGCATCAATGTTTTTTTTTTAGTCAAGCCAAATTGATTGTGAATTAAAACTTTCTTACCTTGATTCATTGTTTCATCGTCTATTTAGAGTTGCTGTTTGTTATTATTTGAAATTTAATTCATTATTATTTGATTATAGTTTGCATCAAATCCTACTTTAATTATTGTTAAGAAATATGTTTGATTTTGTGATAAGTTTTGAGTGTTTTGAGTGAAAAGAAATGATGAGAATATGAGGTTATGTCTCGACAATAGACAATTGAACAAATTAGCCATTAATGATAAATATCTTTTGCCTAGGATAGATAACCTTAGATCAGTTGCATAGAGGGACGGTTGATTCTATTAAAGTAGATACAGTGATAGGATGAGCGCAACATAAGACAATGATCGGCGTGAGAAGTTTCCTAGAATTGGAAGAGTATTATATGAAGTTATAAATGGGTTCCCTAGGCTAGCCTTACTTCTGACCGAGTTAACTAGGAAAGGAAAATATCTTCTATGGAATAAAATTGAAGTTTTTAATAATCATAAGAGCCTTAAATTAGAAAAATATATAGAATTAAAAATAAGGCAAGGAAGGTGAATGAAATTTCTTAAGGACCATGAATTTGAGTTGAAGTACAGTTTAGGAAAAGTCAATATAGTGGTGGAGGATCTAAATAGAAAATCCTTGCATATTAGTGCTTGAGATGAATATCTTAGAAGAGTTTATGGACCTGAATTTCAATGTAACCTTAAATGCTTTAAGCTTGAAATTGAATAAGTTGAAATTTGAAGTGACCTTAGAAAATAGATTATGCGAGTGTAGTTTTTAGACCAGGAATTGCAATCTCTTTTAGATCAAGAGAATAATGTGTTGTTTGATAATAGTCTAGTGTTGTTTAAGAATAGGATCGTTGTTCCTAAGGAGGGGAGCCCTAGAAAAAAAAATGCTAAAATAGATACATGAAGGAAAGTTAACCATACATCTAGGAATAAGCAAGATGTAATAGTAGATGAAAATAAAAATAATGAATGTTATATTAAAGAAGGTGTATATATATGCTCAAATTTTAATTTATGTTGTAATTTTGTTATATAATTTTTTTTAGAAAATCATCTTGCTTGAATATTTCAGATTGTTTCTCAAGGGATCAAACACTATTTGCAATTAATATACCCCTTGGACTTATTATCCGTATAGATTAATGACATGTTTAATCTTAACAAACATATATTTCTTGTCAAAAACTAAAAAAAAAAAAAAATTAAAAATCTTATTTGTATGTGATCACTCAAAAATCAAAATGAAATTGATTTCTTAGTTCTACTATGATATTTATTGATAAAAATTGTTTTGAAAGTTGTATATGCTCAATGACTACACAATTTAATTGCAAGTTAACTAAATCTTATTATGTTTTTGTTACCAAATTTTGTTTTAGTAAGACCATCTCTTAATAGAAAATGAAATTATTTATTTTCTTATAAAATTATCAACTTGAACGGGATAAAACTTAGGATATGGATGTCTCTACTGTTTTAATTTTCTTTCTTTGTTTCATTTTATTTGTTTATCTATTTTATAAAAATTTCTGTGCTGTTAACAATATAATAGTTTTGGTGTGGAATATAAGGGACTATAAGATCTACATATGAAAGGTATAAAACTTTAATTTAATTTCTTTTGTGAATTGTTTGTCATGAATCTTTTCTGAGAATGCTTATAATGATGGAATGAAAGTGAAGATATTATGATTTTAGTATGATGGACAGAAACAAACACTTAAGTGCATGATTTTAGTCTGTAAATGTTATCATTGATTTTCTTTAAAATTATGTTTATATTTAAGGTGTCATGAATTGTACACTTAATATGTGGTGAAATAGTTAATAACTATACGTATATTGATGGTATGATTAGGATATGTAGGTTCTCCTTATGTTAGTATACAATAGGTGAGGAGGTCTTGTTAGGATTGGATTTAATCCAGGAGACCACATTTAGAATTCAGAGGGGAAAGATGCGCACTGCGCAGAATAGTTAAAGATTGTTATGCCGACAAGGAAAAGTAGCCTTTAGAATTTTAGGAAGGGGAACATATATTCTTGATAGTCATTCCTAAGATTGGGATGTGAGGGTCAATGTCAGTCAGAAAACTAATTCCTTGTTTTTATGGGCCCTTTCCACATCCTCAAGAGAGTCGGGCCTGTTGCTTACCAATTGGCTCTTCCAACATGGTTGTCATACCATCATGATGTATTTCTTATTTCTCAACTTCGAAAATTGTGTCAGATATGTCTCATGTAATAGCTCCTGAGTTAATACAATTGAGAGATAACTTAATATTTAAGTCGGGCCTAGTCAGATCATCGATAAGAGCACTAAGACTCTGCAGAACAAGACAATCCCCTTGGTGAAGGTGGTTGGGAAGAATTTAACTCTAGAAGAGGCTACTTGAGACGTAGAAGAAGACTTGGCTCGCCAATGCCCAGACTCTTTATTTGCTTCGTACGTGAGAGTGGAGTTAATTTCGGGGACGAAATTCTTAAAGGAGGGGAGAAAATGTAACATCCTAAAATTAAAAATAATTGGAGATAATAACGTTAGAGAAATTAGATAATTTTTGGGAGGCTTAGACTGCATGTTTTGGGCCTTTGAATTAATTAGAAAGGATAAAAGATAATTAAAATCTGCAACAATAATAAAACTCTATCTAGACTTTATCTAAAACTTATTTAATAACAAACTCTAACTACACTCTATCTAAAACTTATTCAAAGACTATCTAAAACTTAATTCAAAAATCAATCTCTATGTCAGGATGCATTAAAAATAGGTTTAAAAATAGGGAATCAGTGCAACACTATATATATACCTTCATATAACACCATAGTGCGGCTAGGAACCCTTTTTGCATCCTAAAACACCTTAGTAACGATTGTAGAGCATCTTCATGCTTGGGAGATAGGGTTGCAACAAGCAATGAGTTTGGAAGGAGAACAATAACAACAACAACAACAACACTAACAACAAGAGGAAGATGAAGATGAAGAAGAAGGAGAAGGAGAAGGAGAAGGGGATTCAAGACTGAAGAAGGCGACATCTAAGATTCGCCATAGGGTACGCTTGGAGATTCTTGGAGGTCTTCAAGAGGTGAGTAGAAATACTCTTTCTCACCCTTTTCATGGTGCAAATTGATTTGGGGTTTGGGTTATGTTTCAAAATGCGTTTTTGGAAAATAATCATGCGTTTGGTCAAATCCTGGTTTTACAAATTTGGGGGTTTTCCTTCTAAGGTGTTCCTGCTGTTAATTAAATGGTTATTATGGAAATTGATGCTATGATATATATGATACATACGTGATTTGGTTGAATTGATATGTTATATATGCACTATTTGACGATATTTGTGATATTGGCATGATTCAATAACTGTTAATATGTTGGATGTTGTTTGCTGCAATACCGCCTATGATAGGGGTATCGAAAGTAACACTGCCAATGATTTGGGGTGTCGAAATATGAAATACCGCCATGATGGGGTATCGAAAGTAACATCGCCACATGTTGGGATGTCGAAATGAGTAATACCACCAGTGTACAATGGTTGGTATCGAAATGAGTAATGTCACTGAAGAGAAGGTGACATCGAAATACCTTCATGAGTAAGGTAGGCAATGGGACGCCATTGTTATGTGCAGTTTGAAAGTCATATGACATATGAAAATATTTGAGATTGTTTGATATATGAGATTTTGTCATATTTGATTTATGATGTATTAATGATGATTGTTACTGTTAATAATAATTTATATTATTATTATTATTTTACTATACATTATTTTGAAAATAGCGGGTACCATGGATAGTTTTTCCGGTTACCGCACCGGCTGAGAACAATGCTTTTGTGAAAACCCTTTAAACTGTATTTCTGTTCACTGGGATTTTATATCTCATTAGTAGTATTGTTTTCAGAGCCTGAGGATGTCCCTGTTGAGCAGCCAGACGTTTTGAAGACTATCTCTTTAGCTTTAGAGCTTGGTTAGTATTGTATGGCATATGCCAGGAGGACCTTTATTATTTTTTAGTTATTTTCTTATGCGAGATGTTATAGACGCCCTGTTTTGAAGTTTTGAAACTGATTATGTTATTCGGTTTTTGAATTAATGTAAACAATTATTTTGGACTAATATTATATTAAGTATTTATTCAGTGTTTATTTAAGAAAAAAAATTATTTTTCCTGATTTTATTTAAATTATTAATTTGGGTTACTAATGTAACGAAGGGCGTTACAATTTCCATTCAGGTACATCCATTGAGATGCTCTCCTATTTCCATTCGGGTACATCCCCAAACTTGAATCATTGCTTGTCCTCAAGTAATGCAAGTAAAGACTCATAAGGAAAAACACAAGACTTGACATCCCACAAGTGTGCACAACACCTTTATTCAAAACATTTTGGATTTTTCAATAAACACTTTTCTCCACAAGACATGCTTTTCAAATTATCAGCAATTATGCATCTCAATCAGGCAAGTGTTTATGACAATTATCATTTTCAGCTTTCAGCACATGCTACAACATTTTCACTCTCAGAACAAACAATGTGTTCTACCTCACTCTCAGAGTTCATGAAGGTTCACTCAAACATCATTCAAATGCAACCCTTTTATTGAGCTTGGCAAGTTGCTAATACACTACCCAACATCAAAGCTTTACACTGCTAGAGGACTTTATTTGGTTGTAACGGGGCTTACGGCAGGGTAGGAACAGTTATGGGAAAGTGGCTAAGACTAGGTAGAGTTTTGGGTATGCTTTTCCTCATTCTTGTTTACCATAACTCATTCCATATAGGCATTATCACCACAAGGGGTTGTAACACCCCGGTTTTTCACTGTCTTTATAAATCAATAAGAGAATAATTAAGTTTATATTTTATTCAAGGACTTAGAAAATGAAATAAAATAAACCGAGATCATATTCGTGCTCAACGTTATCGTACGAAGCTACGATTAAATTTTGAGCCGAAAACTCAAGCGGAGCCCGGTCTCCGTTTTTACACTGACAGTATGATCTTACTGCTAAGGAGACCTCAGATGGACCCGTGGACGAGACAGTAAGTCTTAGAATTTAATTTCCTACGTTTTGGTTAAATTTAAAAAAAATCGCTTCCTGACCTTCGTTCGAGCAAAAGTCCTTAATCAGGTGACAAACGGAGACACATATGGACTTGCGAGGACCCGACAACGGTTAATCTTGATGCCACATCATGTCAAATCACTTGGGAGAGCATGCCAGAGTCATCTTGAAGTTCGGAAATATCTGGACGCGAAATGACCAAAATACCCCTAACCTTTTTCACTTTTACCATTTTACCCTTGAAGCAAATGACCATTTTACCCTTAAGTGACTTGTTTTAAGGCTGGTCAGCCCCATTCTCAGCCCTCACTCATGCATGAAACAGCCCCAAATAGAGCTCAAAACTTCTTCTTCCTCCTTGAGCCAAGCCACCATTTTTCCTTGATAAAAACCTTGAAATCTTTGAAGAAAAGCTTGAATCTTTGATCAATCTTCATCCATTCTTAGGTAAGATCACTTCTATGATCTCCTAGCTTCTTGAATCTCTTTCAATCTCAAGATCAAATCTTGTTTTCATGAAAATCAAACGTAGGATCCAAAACTTTCAAAATTCATAGGAAATTGTAGAAAAATCCTTTTAATGGGAAACCAATTTCTGAGCTCACTTCATCATCCTCTACCTAAAACCAAGAGCTTATGATCAAGCTCTCATCCTAGCTTATTTTCCCCAAAGTGGCCGAAACCTAGACATGATGATGAATAGTGTTTTTGATCAAAATTTTTGATTTCTAACTCTTGATTCTATCCTTAACTTTCCTATTGTCTTTGAATCCAAGTGATGGAAAACCAAATCATTCCCTAACCCTTTTAAGCAAAAGTGGCCAAAACTTGGACATTTTAGAGGAAGGAAAAGTTATGTTTTGTTGTTGTTTTCTTGTGTTGGTTGTTGCTGAATTGAATTATTTGATTGTTTTAGGCGACGTGGATGAAACCGGAGCCGGAGCCGAGGATCGTTCGAGTTTTGATTGAACATCTTAGAGAGGTAAAGGGAGGTATTTCATCTGAGTTTGGTAGCCTCACGGCATTTGATTGATTGATGTGTTATGGTTGTGTATAATTAGTTACTTGATATGAATTGTGGCATGGATGCCTTGATTGAGGTATATGTTATTGCTGAATTGATATTGATACATACATATATATATATATATATATATATATATATATATATATATATATATATATATATATATATATCCTGGATGAGTATAGGACTGGCTATGTCTCGATAAATAATTAAAATATTTGAAAACCGAAATCAAAGTTTTGAAAAATGAGTTTTGAAACCAAAAAGGTGTTTTTGGGAAAACGTGTTGCTTTTCAAGAAAAAGTAATCCTTCCTTTTGAAAAAGTATGTTCTTTTGAAAGGAAAAAGTGTTTTTGTGGAAAGTCGTGCAAAGCGAGTTTTGTTTCAAAAAAACGTTTTAAAAAGACGTGGAACCTTAGAAAACAATTTTTGTTTACGAAAAAGTGTTTTTCCCGGAAAATGTTCTCTTTGAAAAGAAATGTTTTATTTTAAGAAAATAAAGGTGTGTTTTATCTTCCAAAGTTGTTTTAAGAAAATAAAACCAAAATAAAAAATGATGGATCTTTTGAGATGAACCCAAAACTAGTGATCGAGACGTCGGACTAGTGTTTTCTGGATTGAGCACTCGAACTTCGTGTCCTATGTTTTTGATTTGAACGGGCTTAATATCCTTTAAAACGAGTCCTGGGCTTTATGTCTCGACAAATGAAAGAATAAGCAAAAAAGAAAACAGAAAACTTTCTGTGTACATGCATGAACCGGCAGACGTGCCATTTGAAAACGAGCCACAACTTACGTAGTTGAGAATTCAGCCAGTTAAGACCACAGGGTCTAAAGGGGCATTCTGTGCTCAAAACTCCACAAGTGGCTGGTGGCATTGCAACCCCGTGCCGTGGTAAATCGGTTGCCAAACACGAATGAACTCAATCAGAGACTGGACTGTTCAGGATATGGTTATGACGTGGTACCCTGGAACAATTGGAGTTCGGACCTAAATTGAGAGATCGACTCATGAGACCAATTATGTTACGGGTGTTATTGCGGTCTATCACTCGATGAAAGGTAGTAGAAATCTCCGGAGTACATGAAATTAGAAAGATGATATTGAAGTCTCATGCATTACTATATAACTCATGATATTGTTTGAGATATTGTGTTATATAAATAACTGTTTCTATAACTGTATTTATCTGTGGATATTTATACTGCTGTTTGTCTCCATTGCGGCTATCGTGATAGACTTTATATGAGTATCTCATCTTTGCTTGTACATGTTGGACACCCTGTTGTGTTTTTGGAACACATGTACAGATGTTGATCGTAGGTCCCCGCGGATATGTGAGGACTCGGATGACGGAACCTTTTGAAGAAGTTGACTTTGGGGTTGTATCCCAATGGTTACACTTTTAGCCGGACCAGCTTAGGAGTCTATCTTTTTGAAGCAGTCTTATATTTATTTTGCTGCACGTATATTGACCATGTCTTTAAGTCTGTAATATGATATATTGTACTGAACATATGTATTATTTATATTTTTTGAATAGTCAATATTGAGGTGTGTTAAGTAGTTTATTTCCTTGTCTTCAATTGGATCACCTATGTATGCAGAAAATTTTTAGAACCGCGTTTTCGAACGTAGCTACTTAATTAAAGTATTTTTTGAAAGCAACCAGCATTTTGTTTTTCGTTATGTTTTCCGCAATTAGAGTCTGAGTATGTAGCACCCGAGGGGGGTGTTACATTAGTGGTATCAAAGCTGGTCGAGTCTTTCGGGAATCCTTGGGAAGTGAGTCTGTTATGTTTGTGTTGTGTGATAACTCTTTTGTCCGTAGGGTATATGATTTCTATTGAATGTTGCTTCATTCCTCTAAGACCGGCCTTCTGGATCGCGAGGCGAGACTGGGTTTCGCGTCGTGAGGCCGAGAGGCTGTACTTTGCTGATCAGACGGAGCTTCTGGCTCGCGGGGCGAGCATGGGGTCGCCTGGCGAGTACCCTGTTTTGTCTTTTCTCTTGTTTTCTTCAGTTTCCCACTAGTACTTGATACACGAGTTTATGTTTCCTTATTAAGGTATTATTGGTTTGCCTTGTAGGGAACCATGAATCTTAGAGGTGGTCGTTGTGGAGGTCGCAACACTGTTGACAATAATGTTGATGACAACAACATTAATCGGGCTATACAGGCCATGGCTGATATGGCGGCTGCTGTTGCTCAACAGACGGCTACGATGGCTCAACAGAATCAACAGAGAGCTGATCTTACTGCTGGTGCCAGAGGGTTAGTCGACTTTCAGCGTCATGATCCTCCGCAGTTTCATGGGGACTGTGACCTGGAAAAGGCTGACTTGTGGCTGCAAGAAATAGAGAAAATTTTTGCTGTTTTGCACTGCCCCGAGGAAGTGAAGGTGGACTATGCCACGTTCCTGTTTCTGGGGGATGCAGAATATCGGTGGGGAGGAACCAGACAACTGCTGGAAGCCAACAACCAAGAGATCACTTGGGGAGTATTTCGTACCAAGTTCTTGGACAAGTACTTTCCCCAGAGTGCCAGGACCGAGAAACAGCAGCAATTTCTGAGGCTGCAGCAGAGGGACATGACTGTTGGGGAATATGCGGCGAAGTTTGAATAGCTCGCCGAATATTTTCGCTTTTTCCAAGCCCAACCTGATGAGGACTGGAAATGCGAGAGGTTTGATGGCGGTCTGCGCTTCGAGATCAAGGAGTTAGTGTTACCAATGGAAATCGGTACCTTTCAAGCCCTGGTGGAGAAGTGAAGGAGATTCGAGAAGATGAGAAGAGGAAGGGAGAACAAGAGTACCTTGGGAGGACCATCCAGGTCCAGGAACCCGATCTAGTACTAGAACCAGAGAGGGAAGCAGTCCCAGAAGAAGCCGTATTCTCGACCTCAAGGGATAATCATAAACATCAATCTTATCATGCTGTCGCTTCTGCTTACGGTGGAAGTGGAAACGACCCGAACCAAGGCCAAGTACAAAGATGCTTCAAGTGTGGGAGATAAGGGCACCCAACTGATAGCTGTGAGCTTAAGGGAGTTCTATGTTTCCTATGCGGTAAGATAGGACATTTTGCAAAGGAATGCCTCACACCAAAAACCGAGCCGAGTGTCAACAATGTACGAACTGCTAGACCCACAGTGAGGGGAAGAGTGAATACCATGAGTGGCGCTGATGCTTCCAAATCTGATGATCTCATACGAGGTAGTTGCATCATAGCTGGTAATCTCCTAACTGTACTATTTGATTCGGGTGTAACACATTCGTTTTTCTCTTTAGACTGCGTGAGACGTTTGGACTTGCCTGTTTCTTCGCTCTCTTTTGATTTGATTGTCATTGCTTCAACTGCGAAACCTGTTACTGTTAATACCGTATGTTTGAATTCTCCTATTATTGTTCATGATAGGGACTTTCTTGTTGACTTGATATGTTTGCCTTTGACACAATTAGATGTGATCCTAGGCATGGATTGGTTATCTTCCAACCATATCCTTTTAGATTGTGCACATTGAACCTTAGTTTTTCCTGACCCAGAGATTTCTGGATTTTTAACTGCCAACCAAGTAAGAGCTTCTTTGAAAGAAGGAGCTCAGGGATACATGCTTCTATCCTGTTTAGAAATCGAGAGGGACGTTGTCTTGGGCGATGCACCGGTTGTGAAAGATTTTCCGGAAGTTTTTCCAGTGGACGTTCCAGGTTTGCCACCTGTGAGAGACATCGAGTTTTCAATCAATCTAGTTCCAGGATCCGGCCTGATCTCTATAGCTTCTTATAGGATGTCACCTACGGAGTTAGCCGAGCTAAAGACCCAACTAGAGGATCTGATGTCTAAGCGGTTTGTGAGACCAAGTGTGTCCTCGTGGGGAGCACCAGTATTGTTGGTGAAGAAGAAGGACGAGAGTTCAAGACTCTGTGTGGATTACCGCCAACTCAATAAGATAACAATTAAGAACCAATATCCTCTACTTCGTATAGATGATTTGATGGATCAACTTCAGGGAGCCGCTGTCTTGTCAAAGATTGACCTGAGATTTGGTTATCACCAGATTAGAGTAAAGAATGAGGACGTACCTAAGACTGCTTTTAGGACGTGTTATGGTCATTATGAATATCTCATGATGCCTTTTGGAGTGACGAACGCGCCTACTATCTTCATGGACTATATGAACCTGATTTTCCGTCCGTTTCTGGATAAGTTCGTTATCGTGTTCATAGACGATATACTTATCTACTCGAAAAGTCCAGAGGAGCATGAAGAACATCTACGACAAGTTTTACAGACCCTTCACAAGGAGAAGTTGTACTCAAAGCTGCCCAAGTGCGAGTTTTGGCTGGATGAGGTCAAATTCTTAAGGCACGTGATTACTAAGGAAGGTATTGCCGTTGACCCTACAAAAGTGGAAGCAGTACTTCTATGGGAGAGACCCAAGACCGTGATAGAAATTCGCAGTTTTGTTGGACTGGCTGGCTACTACAGGAGGTTCATCGAAGGATTTTCGAAGATTGTTGCGCCATTGATTCAACTGACGAGGAAGGACCAACCGTTTACATGGACTGAGAAATGTGAGGAAAGTTTTCGGACAATGAAGGAATGTTTGAAAACCTCACCAGTGTAAGTGTTACCTACACTGGACGAACCGTACGAAGTGTACTGTGATGCTTCGCATTGGGGATTAGGATGTGTGCTTATGAAATACCGGAAGGTTGTAGCGTATGCTTCGCGCCAGTTGAAGACTCATGAGAAGAATTAGCCGACGCACGGCCTTGAGTTAGTTGCTGTGGTTTTCGCCCTGAAGATCTGGAGACATTACTTGTATGGATCCAAGTTTGATGTCTTCAGTGATCACAAAAGTTTGAAGTACCTATTCGACCAGAAGGAACTTAACATGAGACAGAGACGTTGGATGGAGTTTCTTAAGGACTATGACTTCACCTTGCTATACCACCCTGGGAAAGAAAATGTCGTTGCAGACGCTCTAAGCTGGAAGACCCTGCATATCTCTGCAATGATGGTTAAGGAGTTAGAATTGATAGAACAGTTTCATGATCTCAATCTAGCTGTGGAAGTGAACAACGAGGAGATTAGCTTGGAAATGATCAAGGTATCTAGTGGACTGATGGAGGCGATCTGCGAACAACAAGCAACTGGTGAGTACCTCCAAGAGAAAAAGGAGTTGCTTGGACAAGAAAAGGCTACAGAGTTCAGCTTGGGAACTGATGGTATCTTGAGATGCAATGGAAGTGTTTGTGTGCCTAGCAAGCCGGAGATGAGAAAAATGATTCTGGAAGAAGGACATAAGAGCAAGCTGAGCATTCACCCTAGATCGACCAAAATGTACCAAGATCTGAAACAGAAGTTTTAGTGGTCAGGATCCTAGATCGACCAAAATGTAACAAGATCTGAAATAGAAGTTTTGGTGGCCAAGAATGAAAAAGCAAGTGACTGAATATGTAGCATCATGTTTGACCTGTCAGAAAGCAAAGGTAGAACATCAATGACCTGGAGGATTGCTTCAATCCTTGGATGTAAGCGAATGGAAATGGGAGAGCATATCAATGAATTTCGTGGTAGGATTACCGAGAACTTCTAAGAGTTTTGATTCAATATAGGTGATCGTTAATAGGTTAACGAAGTCAGCGCACTTCTTACCTATTAAGATCAACTACCCAAAGGAGAAGTTGACCAAGTTGTATATCAGAGAAGTAGTCAGACTACATGGAGTGCCTTCAAGCATAGTCTCTGATAGAGACCCAAAGTTTATGTCACATTTTTGGCAAAGTCTGCATCCAGCTTTAGGAACAAGGCTGAGACTGAGTTTAGCCTATCGCCCTCAAACTGATGGACAGATAGAGAGAACGATACAATCTTGGGAAGATCTGTTGAGAGCTTATGTTCTAGACCATGGTGGAAGTTGGGATGATCTTTTTCCTCTTATCGAATTCATCTACAACAACAGCTATCATTCTAGGATAGGGATGGCACCCTACGAAGCCTTGTGTAGACGAAATTGCCAGACACCGTTGTGTTGGCACCAGGATGGAGAAAACATGATTGTAGGCCCCGAACTTGTGCAACAAACAACAGAAAAGATTAAGCAAATCCGTGAAAAGATGAAGACCGCACAGAGCAGACAAAAGGTCTAATCAGATAAACGAGGACCACCCCTCGAGTTTCAAGAAGGTGAACACGTGTTCCTGAGAGTCACACCTACGACTAGGGTAGGTAGAGCTATAAAGTCCAGAAAACTCACTCCCAAAATCATTGGACCTTACCAGATTTTTCGACGTATTGGTCCAATAGCTTATCGGATTGCCTTACCACCTTTTTTATCCAACATTCATAATGTTTTCCGTGTCTCACAACTTCGAAAGTATATTCCTGATTCGACCCATGTAATCGACCCTGATATAGTACATTTACGAGAAAACTTGTCTTATGAGACATCGCCTGTGCGAATCGTTGGTAAGAGGATCAAGCAACTCAGGGGAAAACAAGTTCCCTTGGTCAAGATTGTTTGGAACGAAGCGACTGGAGACACGACGTGGGAGCTCGAGGACAAGATGATACTACAGTATCCCGATCTTTTTCAAGGTACGTAATTTCGAGGACGAATTTTTTTTTTTTTAGAGGGGTAATAATGTAACACCCCGGTTTTTCAATGTCTTTATTAATCAATTGGAGAATAGTTAAGTTTATATTTTATTCAAGGACTTAGAAAATGAAATAAAATAAAATGAGATCAAATTCATGCTCAACGTTATCGTACGAAGCTATGATTAAATTTTGAGCTGAAAACTCAAACGGAGCCCGATCTGCGTTTTTACACTAATAGTACGATTTTACTGCTCAGGAGACCTCAGATGGACCCTTGGACGAGACAGTAAGTCTTAGAATTTAATTTTCTACGTTTTGGTTAAATTTTAAGAAAAATAACTTCCTGACCTTCGTTCGAGTGAAAGTCCTCAATTGGGTGACGAACAGAGCCACATATGGACTTGCCGGGACTCGACAACGGATAATCTTGACGCCACATCATGTCAAATCACTTGGGAGAGCATGCCAGAGTCGTCTTGACATTCGGAAATATCTGGACTCGAAATGACCGAAATACCCACAACCTTTTTCACTTTTACCATTTTACCCTTGAAGCAAATGACCATTTTACCCATTAAGTGACTTGTTTTAAGGCTGGTCAGCCCCATTCTCAGCCCTCATTCACGCATGAAACAGCCCCAAATAGAGCTCAAAACTTCTTCTTCCTCCTTGAGCTAAGCCACCATTTTTCCTTGAGAAAAACCTTGAAATCTTTGAAGAAAAGCTTGAATCTTTGATCAATCTTCATCCATTCTTAGGTAAGATCACTTCTATGATCTCCTAGCTTCTTGAATCTCTTTCTATCTCAAGATCAAATCTTGTTTTCATGAAAATCAAGTTTATGATCCAAAACTTTCAAAATTAATAGGAAATTCTAGAAAAATCCTTTTAATGGGAAACCAATTTCTTTGAGCTCATTTCATCATCCTCTACCTAAACCCAAGAGCTTATGATCAAGCTCTCATCCTAGCTTATTTTTGTAACACCCCGAATTTCACCTTATATTAATACATATTATTATGTGTTATTCTTGACCAATATATGTGGTTATGCTCGCCCATGAGGTTTAGATTCATGTTTGGAATAGTTTAGCCTTTAAAAAATAGTTTAATCACTTTATCGCCTTACGACCTATTTCACAGTTTTGGCCATGTCTTGAGTTCTAGATGTCTGATCGATGTGATTCTTGTGGCGTTGGAAAGCTAAGAGGATTATTTACAAGGTTCATTTAGGCGTTAGGGTCAAATTCTGAGTTTATAATTCGCTAGGCGAATCATGTTTCACCTCGCGGACCTGAGACCACTGTTCCTATTCACCCAGCGAACCATAATTCGCTTAGCGAATAGGCCCGCGCTAGAATTGTAATTTGGGGGCTTAAAACAGCCCATTTCAACCCTAAACCAGTTTAACACCTTAAGCTCCGAATTTCTAACCTAATTCTATCATTCCCAACTCTGAAAAGCTGCCTCCACCCCACTCCTTTGCTCTCCTCTAAGCCTTGCTTCCTCTCCCAAAGCTTTTGAAAGAAATTCATCCCTTGGCCAATCAAAACACGTTACGGAGCACGTGAGTGCGACGAGCACGCAATAGAGTTATGTTCTGTGTTGTAGCAAAGCGTCACATCTCCAAAGCGAGCCGAAGACCATCTTGATCGCCTCCATCCCGTTGGTTTTCGATTCATCACTCCAGGTATGGGGGAAGAATCAATTATAAACATCTAGGCACTCAGGGTAGCATAAGATGGGGGTTAACCCATGACCCGATCGAATGATTGTTGTGAATGTGTTTATGTGCGATTATGCTGTGTATAGTGTTGATTTGATGTGTATATATATATATATATATATATATATATATATATACACACACACACACACATCAAATCAACACTCAGGGTAGCATAAGATGGGGGTTAACCCATGACCCGATCGAATGATTGTTGTGAATGTGTTTATGTGCGATTGTGCTGTGTATAGTGTTGATTTGATGTGTGTATATATATATATATATATATATATATTGCTCATATGTATATGCCTGTAATTGTTAAAATTATGTTGATATGACATGTTGTATGGATTGTCTTATTTTACTGAGAATGACATTGTTGAATGGCTAAATTAGCTGAATTGGGAAATATGATATTGAGGATGGGAGCTAGGCTTAAATCCGTGAGATATAGTTTAGGGCTATAGGAAAAATCCTGAATTATGGAGATAGTGTTAGGAATAAAATGAGATGGTTAAGGATTTGACAACACACAATAAGGTTGATATTAGTGTTGGAATGACACACAACATGGTTATGTATTTGTATGCAAATTCATGAAATTCTGTTAATATGGTAAACTCATATGGATTAGTTTGGTAGTCGAAGTTAGAAATGTCGAATGGTCACCTATGTTGAGTTTGTTGAACATTATGATGAGGATAAAGGTTAGCCTTAAGCCAGTGTAATATAGTTCAGGGCGATGGAAATCTTCTAAGTTATGGGTATAGCATTAAAGTGAGATTAAAGTGATTAAGGAATTGATAAAATGCAAGCAAGGTTGATATTGAGGGCTGGAATGAACACTAGAGTAGGTGAGGGAGCAGAAGAGAGAAACAGAGTTGGTGAGATTCGCCCGGCGAATGCACATTCGCTCGGCGAAGTTGAAAGGAAAATTCGCACAGGCCTTGCCTGGCGAGACTTAGCAGTTAACCAGAGCTGCTCTCTGGCTCGCCCGACGGGATAGACTTCACCCGGTGAAGTTGAGCTCCCCTTTTTGGATTTCATGTACTTCTAGGACTTAGAAGTAGGATTGATATATATATATATATATATATATATATATATGGTGAAACTACTTAAGAAGACAATTGGTGAACGCATAAGAGTGATATAATTCGAGGTTGATTAATAGATACTAAGCAAGGATGCTAGCCTAAGTAATGATAAGACCACGTTTAATTGAGGCGTAGCGGAACGTTAAGCTAAGACTATGGTTATGATGATGGAATTATGATGATAATGGTAACACGGTATTACCATAGAGTTGTTGTTGATAGTCATAGTTAATGACTATTGTTAAATAATCAATGTGATTGATTATGCCCATGTGGTGTTGTTATGGACGGTAACGATGGGTTATCGTCAGATGCTGTTGATGATCATCGTTAATGGTCAAAGTTGCCTTGACGCTTATTGGTCAAGGTGTTGTTGGTGAACTTTGCTGCTTATTGGTCAATGTTGACTTCGGTGCTGATTGGCCAAAGTCGTTATGCCATTGTTAATGGCGACAATGGAGGATGGTTGGACATGTGTTTGCATGTTTGTTGAGTTTGACATGCATCATACGTTGATGTTGATATGTTGGGTGGAAAGCAAACGATGAATCGCGATAGTGGAGGCCACGATGGGTGTTATCCCGGCCTTGCGGGTACATTGGGTATGGAAGTTCCAGGTGACATGGGATAGCTACCTATTGTCAGAATGACCTAATGAATAAGCTTGAGTACCTTGACTAGCCACTATACGTTATCAGGATTAGTGAGAGTGTTCGGGGATGGCCCATGGTCTGGCATATCATCCACATTGATAACCGGACATGTACTCCTAATCGTCTTTCCAGAGTTAGAGTTGTTGGCCACACGCATACGGAGTAGTGAAGGTTGCATCGCATTGCATGCATTTCACATACGTTGACTTATGCCATGTTGTCTGTTTTGTGTGAACATCTTGTAACATATCTTGATGCCGTATATGTTTATATGTATGATTTCTTACCCCTCTCTTTCGTTGTTGTTTGCATTGTAAAATTGTATATGCAGATGAGAGGGAGTTGCTGCTGGTGAAGAGTGATCATGTGGGATCGCTCAGAGTAGCTAGGACTTCTAATTGTTTTTATTCTTTTGTTATTTCCGAGTATGGTCGGAACATGGATGTACCCACTCTGATATTGTGACATCGGGGATACATTTTTGGGATTCTATTCATGTGTTATCTTTCCGAAGTTTTTACCTTAGAAAACAAGTTTTAATTTACTTTGTTTTCTTTAAGGTTGTTTTGACAATTTGAACTCATTACCACGTGATCGATTTTTACATTAATAATAATGTGATGTTTTAATATAATTTATTTAAGTTTATTTAAATACTTTTTATACGCTATGAGGTAGTGGCTATCACAATTTTCCCCAAAGTGGCCGAAACCTAGAGATGATGATGAATAGTGTTTTTGATTAAATTTTTGATTTCTAACTCTTGATTCCATTCTTAACTTTCCTATTGTCTTTGAATCCAAGTGATGGAAAACCAAATCATTTTCTAACCGCTTTTTCCCAAAATGGCCGAGACCTTCAATGAGAAAAATCATGAACCATGTTTCATATTCTTGAGTCATAGGACTTGTTTAGTGTTTACCAAGCTTATGAGCCAACCATCCAAAAGTTTGGAACCAAATGTGATTCCTAACACTTTTTAGCAAAAGTGGCCGAAACTTGGACCTTTTAGGGGAAGGAAAAGTTATGTTTTGTTGTTATTTTCTTGTGTTGGTTGTTGTTGAATTGAATTGTATTTGATTGTTTTAGGCGACGTGGACGAAGCCGGAGCCGGAGCCGAGGATCGTTCGAGTTTTGATTAAACATCTTAGAGAGGTAAAGGGAGGTATTTCATTTGTGTTTGGTAGCCTCATGGCAATTGATTGATTGATGTGTTATGGTTGAATTAAGACTTGGTGTATCTTATATCCTAGATTGATTGGATGCTAAGTGTGTGTATAATTGGTTACTTGATATGAAATGTGGCATGGATGCCTTGATTGAGGTATATGTTATTATTGAATTGATATTGATACATACATACATACATACATACATATATATATATATATATATATATATATATATATATATATATATATATATATATATTATATTTTATATATATCCTGGATGAGCATAGGACTGGCTATGTCTCGATAAATAATTAAAATACTTGAAAACCGAAATCAAAGTTTTGAAAAATGAGTTTTGAAATCAAAAAGGTGTTTTTGGGAAAACGTGTTACTTTTCAAGAAAAAGTAATCCTTCCTTTTGAAAAAGTATGTTCTTTTGAAAGGAAAAAGTGTTTTTGTGAAAAGTCATGCAAAACGAGTTTTTATTTCAGAAAAACGTTTTAAAAAGACGTGAAACCTTAGAAAACGGTTTTTGTTTACGAAAAAGTGTTTTTCCCGGAAAATGTTCTCTTTGAAAAGAAATGTTTTCTTTCAAGAAAATAAAGGTGTGTTTTATATTCCAAAGTTGTTTTGAGAAAATAAAACCAAAAGAAAAAAATGATGGATCTTTTGAGATGAACCCAAACCAAGTGATTGAGACGTCGAACGAGTGTTTTCTGGATTAAGCACTCGGACTTCGTGTCCTGTGTTTTTTATTTGAACGGGCTTAATGTCCTTTAAAACAAGTCGTGGGCTTTATGTATTGACAAATGAAAGAATGAGCGAAAAAGAAAATAGAAAACTTTCTGTGTACGTGCATGAACCGGCAGACGTGCCATTTGAAAATGAGCCACAACTTACGTAGTTGAAAATTCAGCCAGTTAAGACCACAGGGTCTATAGGGGCATTCTGTGTTCAAAACTCCACAAGTAGCCGGTGGCATTGCAACCCCGTGTCATGTGTAACACCCCGATCTTTTTAATTGATCAGTAATTAATCAGTAATTAAGTAATTGTATTTTATTTGAGGGTCTAGAAACTTTAATAAATTATTCCGAGGCCATAGTCACACTCTACGCCATCGTAGGAGACTATGGTTAAGTTTTGGGTCGAAAACTCAAACGGAGCCCGATCTATGTTTTTTCGGATGATAGTGTTTTTCTACTATCATGACCTCATTTTGACTAACGGTCAGAACCATTAGTCTTAAAATTCAATCCTCTACCTTTTTGCTAAAATATGTCCTGACGTCCAAAAATATAAATAATATTTTATATTCGGACCGAAAATCGATCGGGTAGACGATTCGAGTTGTCTTAGGGTGTTTCGAGAACCTTGAGCCAATAATTTTAATACCAGGACTATGTTAAATTATTCGGGGACTCCTACCAGTGTCGTGAGGATTTTTCAAAATGTCGGGATATGAATTGACCAAATTGCCCTTGGTTAATTTTTACTAATTACCTTTTACCATTCTTTTTTTTTTCTACTATGACTTAAGACTTAAGTCTACTAAATAAATATCTAATCTTCACTCTCCTCACCCCACAATTTTAGGCCAGCCTCCCCCTCCTGACCAAAACCTCTTCTTCTTATTTCTCTTCTCTTCTTTCTCTTCTTTTCTTCTTTTCTGTCTCACCATTTTTCTTCATTTTTGGAGCTTTAAACCTTGAGATTTCTTGAAGCAATCTTCACCAAACTTGGAGTAGATCATCATAGGAGGTAAAATCTCATTTCTATCTCTCTTAATCTCTCATTTTTATCCTTTAATTTCCATGATCATAAATGTTAGGGTTTTTACCCTTAAATCTTTAAAAATCCATGATAAATTGTAGGAAAGTCATTTTTATACCAAACCAGTTTCTATGGCCTAGGTTCATGACACACTTGCATGATCCAAGAGATTAGAGCCAAGAAATCTCTGTAGCTATTTTTTTGAGAGAGAGGCCGAAACCCCCTATTGTGTAGGGTAGGGTTTTTGGTTGGTTTTTGATGTTTTGACTTGATATCTAGGGTTATCACATTTAGTTAGGGTGCTATCCAAGAAATGAGGATTTTTGGAGCTCCCTAGCTATTTTTCATATTTTTCATTCAATAGGGCCGAATCCTAGGGGTAGTGCAGTAGGAGAAATCTTTACTTTTTGAGCTAATGCCTTCATTGATTATGTTTAGAGATACCTGAGGATCATTGATCTAAGAGTTAGGAATTTTTAGACATCCCTAGCCTAATTAATTAAATAGGGGCAATAGCTAATCTTAAGGAATTAGCGAGTTTTTGGTTTAACTGTATTGATTTCTGGTTGTGTTTTGTTGTATAGAATCAGACAGGATTCGAACATCCGACAGCGCACCCGACTGACAGCTGTGGAGTCGTAGCCGGAGCTGCTCGAGGAAATCACTAAGCTGGGGAGAAAGAATTAATATTGTCGGGAAGGCATGCTTAGTCCAGAGTATATATATCTGTGTAGGGAAACCCTAAAACCCTACTAGAGGTTGAGCCCTGGATAAAGTGCCTACACCCTAGGTGTAGGTACTTTTGGGCTATCACCGCTAAGTTGATATTATGAATGATGAGATGGATTGAGGTTGATTGTGTTGAATTATTTAATTGATTACCTGTTGATTTTGTTTTGGTGAACTGTCTGTTTGATGAACTATTGTTTGAATTTATGATGATAACTGTACTTGAAAGATCTTCTGTTGCGATGTTTATTGTGATTGGTTGGTTGAGTGTTGATGAGAGTATGGTGAGCGATGATGTTGTTCGGGTTGATATCGTTGTGGTCCCGACCGTGGAGCTGTGGCTCGTAGACACAAGGCGTCGTGATGCTGATGCTGATGTGATGTTGATGATGATGTGATGTTGATGTTGATGATAGATGTTGATGTTGATGTGATGCGATGTGTCGTGGTCGTGGACGAGTGTTTAGGCGTGAGGTTCCGATATCAACCTGCGATGGATGTTTGTTGCATTTTCATAACATTTCATACCACAGCATTTGGTTCCAAAGGGGGATGTCCAATTGGGGACGTTACTTAAAATCCCGAGGCGGGATATGATGTGATGTGATGTGATGTGATGTAATCCCGACTAGGATGTCTAATTGGGGACGTGATGTATCAGCCGATATGCATATAGGGAAGACAGCATATACCTAGGGACTAGTATCCCTCCTATAGGCTTATTTGAGGTAATGATGTTTAAGATGATTGTGATGGGTGACTTAAGAGATGAGTGATGTTGTGTTGTATATGTTATCGGTGTTGTGTGATGTATATATATATGCTGTACTGATGCCCCTCTCCTATATTGATGATATATGTTTCTTATCTCCCGCTATTTTTCTGTATGTGTTGCTCTTATTTTATGGGAAGACCCCGAGGAGGAACCAGTTGCTGAAGAGCTGGACGGCATTCCTTACGAGCCTGACGCTGGAGGACGTGCCACGGACCCTAGCCTCGAGAGGTTGGGCAATGATCGTGGCTAGCCGGAGAGCTGTCTCTTGGCTTAGTTATGTATTTTGATTTCAGTCTGTACTGATATACAGTATGTAGTACTTTATTACTATAGCCCTACTGATGGGGCAATGCTGTATGTGATATATTTCTTTATATTTGAAGCTGCGTACTCTGAAGCATAGCGTGCCGTTTATTGTTTTGCATCCGCGCTAAATTTCCCGCTTCGCTTCGTTTTAAAAAGGCGCGATAACGTTTATTATGCGATTAAGATTAGTTAATATCTTAGGTTTTACTGATGGGACGGCGGGTCGTCTCACCGTGGTAAATCGGTTGCCAAACACGAATGAACTCAATCAGAGACTGGAATGTTCGAGATATGGTTATGACGTGGTACCTTGGAACAATTGGAGTTCGGACCTAAATTGAGAGATCGACTCATGAGAACAATTATGTTACGGGTGTTATTGCGGCCTATCGCTTGATGAAGGGTAGTAGGAATCTCCGGAGTACATGAAATTAGAAAGATGATATTGAAGTCTCATGCATTATTATATAACTCATGATAGTGTTTGAGATATTGCGTTATATAAATAGCTGTTTCTGTAACTGTATTTATCTGTGGATGTTTATACTGCTGTTTGTCGCCTTTGCGGCTATCGCGATAAACTTTTATATGAGTATCTCACCTTTGCCTGTACATGTTGGACACCCTGTGGTGTTTTTCGAACACATGTACAGATGTTGATCGTAGGTCCCCGCGGATACATGAGGACTCGAATGACGAAACCTTTTTGAAGAAGTTGACTTTGGGGTTGTATCCCAATGGTTACACTTTTAGCCCGACCAGCTAAGAAGTCTATGTTTTCGAAGCAGTCTTATATTTATTTTGCTGCACGTATATTGACCATGTCTTTAAGTCTGTAATATGATATATTGTACTGAACTTATGCATTATTTATGTTTTCTGAACAGTCAATATTGAGGTGTGTTAAGTAGTTTATTTCCTTGTCTTCAATTGGTTCACCTATGTATGCAGAAAATTTTTACAACCGCGTTTTCGAACGTAGCTACTTAATTAAAGTATTTTCCGAAAGCAACCAGCGTTTTTTTTTTTTCATTATGTTTTCCGCAATTAGAGTCTGAGTCCGTAGCACCCGAGGGGGGTGTTACATTAGTGGTATCAGAGCTGGTCGAGTCTTTCGGGAATCCTTGGGAAGCGAGTCTGTTATGTTTGTGTTGTGTGATAAATCTTTTGTCCGTAGGGCATATGATTTATATTGAATGTTGCTCCATTCCTCTATGACCGGCCTTTTGGATCGCGAGTCGAGACTGGGTTTCGCGTCGCGAGGCCGAGAGGCTGTACTTTGCGGATCAGACGGAGCTTTTGGCTCGCGGGGCGAGCATGGGGTCACCTGGCGAGTACCGTGTTTTGTCTTTTCCCTTGTTTTCTTTAGTTTCCCACTAGTACTTGATACACGAGTTTATGTTTCCATATTAAGGTATTAATGGTTTGCCTTGTAGAGAAACATGAATCTTAGAGGTGGTCGTGGTGGAGGTCGCAGCACTGCTGACAATAATGCTAATGACAACAACATTAATCGGGCTATCCAGGCCATGGCTGATATGGCGGCTGCTGTTGCTCAACATATGGCTACGATGGCTCAACAGAACCAACAGAATCAACAGAGAGCTGATCTTGTTGCTGGTGCCAGAGGGTTAGTCAACTTTCGGCGTCATGATCCTCCACAGTTTCACGGGGACTGTGACCCAGAAAGGGCTGACTTGTGGCTGCAAGAAATAGAGAAAATTTTTGCTGTTCTGCACTGCCCCGAGGAAGTGAAGGTGGACTATACCACATTCCTGTTTCTGGGTGATGCAGAATATCGGTGGGGAGGAACCAGACAACTGCTGGAAGCCAACAACCAAGAGATCACTTGGGGAGTATTTCGCACCAAGTTCTTGGACAAGTATTTTCCCCAGAGTGCCAGGACCGACAAAAAGCAGGAATTTCTGAGGCTGCAGCAGAGGGACATGACTGTTGGGGAATATAGGGTGAAGTTTGAATCACTCGCCGAATATTTTCGCTTTTTCCAAGCCCAACCTGATGAGGACTGGAAATGCGAGAGGTTTGATGGCGGTCTGCGCTTCGAGATCAAGGAGTCAGTGTTACCAATGGAAATCCGCCCTGGTGGAGAAGTGAAGGAAAGTTGAGAAGATGAGAAGAGGAAGGGAGAACAAGAGTACCGTGGGAGGACCATCTAGGTCCAGGAACCCGACCCGGTATCGAACCAGAGAGGGAAGCAGTCCTAGAAGAAGTCGTATTCTCGACCTCAAGGGGTAGTCATAAACAACAATCTTATCATCCTGTCGCTTCTGCTTACGGTGGAAGTGGAAACGACCAGAACCAAGGCCAAGTACAGAGATGCTTCAAGTGTGGGAGACAAGGGCACCCAACTGATAGCTGTGAGCTGAAGGGAGTACTATGTTTCCAATGCGGGAAGATAGGGCATTTCACGAAGGAATGCCTCACACCAAAAACCGAGCCGACTGTCAACAATGTACGAACTGCTAGACCCACAGTGAGGGGAAGAGTGTATACCATGAGTGGCGCTGATGCTTCCAAATCTGATGATCTCATACGAGGTAGTTGCATCATAGTTGGTAATCTCCTAACTATACTATTTGATTCCGGTGCAACACATTCGTTTATCTCTTTAGATTGTGTGAGACGTTTGGACTTGCCTGTTTCTTCGCTATCTTTTGATTTGATTGTCATTACTCCAACTGCGAAACCTGTTATTGTTAATACTGTAGGTTTGCCACCTGTGAGAAACATCGAGTTTTCGATCGATCTAGTTCTAGGATCCGGCCCGATCTCTATAGCTCCTTATAGGATGTCACCTCAGGAGTTAGCCGAGCTGAAGACCCAACTAGAGGATCTGATGTCCAAGCGGTTTGTGAGGCCAAGTGTGTCCCCGTGGGGAGCACCAGTGTTGTTGGTGAAGAAGAAGGATAGGAGTTCAAGATTCTGTGTGGATTACCGCCAACTCAACAAGATAACGATCAAGAACCAGTATCCTCTACCCCGCATAGATGATTTGATGGATCAACTTCAGGGAGCCCCTGTCTTTTCAAAGATTGACCTAAGATTTGGTTATCGCCAGATTAGGGTAAAGAATGAGGATGTACCTAAGACTGCTTTTAGCACGCGTTATGGTCATTATGAATACCTCGTGATGCCTTTTGGAGTGACGAACGCACCTGCTATCTTCATGGACTACATGAATCGGATTTTCTGTCCGTTTCTGGATAAGTTCGTTGTTGTGTTCATAGACGATATACTTATCTACTCGAAAAGTCCCGTGGAGCATGAAGAACATCTACGACAAGTTTTACAGACCCTTCACAAGGAGAAGTTGTACGCAAAGCTGCCCAAGTGCGAGTTTTGGCTGGATGAAGTCAAATTCTTAGGGCATATGATTACTACGGAAGGTATTTCCGTTGACCCTACAAAAGTAGAAGCAGTACTTCTATGGGAGAGACCCAAGACCGTGACAGAAATTCGCAGTTTTGTTGGACTGGCTGGCTACTACAGGAGGTTCATCGAAGGATTTTCGAAGATTGTTGCGCCATTGACTCAACTGACGAGGAAGGACCAACCGTTTACATGGATTGAGAAATGTGAGGAAAGTTTTCGGACAATGAAGGAACGTTTGACAACCTCACCAGTGTTAGTGTTACCTAAACCGGACGAACCGTACGAAGTGTACTGTGATCCTTCGCATCAGGGATTATGATGTGTGCTTATGAAACATCGGAAGGTTGTAGCGTATCCTTCGCGCGAGTTGAAGACTCATGAGAGGAATTACCCGACGCACGACCTTGAGTTAGCTGCTGTGGTTTTCGCCCTGAAGATCTGGAGACATTACTTGTTTGAAGTTTGAAGTACCTGTTCGACCAGAAGGAACTTAACATGAGGTAGAGACGTTGGATGGAGTTTCTTGAGGACTACGACTTAACCTTGTTATACCACCCTGGGAAAGCAAATGTCGTTGCAGACGCTCTGAGCCGGAAGACCCTGCATATCTCTGCAATGATGGTTAAGGAGTTAGAATCAATAGAATAGTTTCATGATCTCAATCTAGCAGTGGAAGTGAACAAAGAGAAGATTAGCTTGGAAATGATCAAGGTATCTAGTGGACTGATGGAGGCGATCTGCGAACAGCAAGCAACTGATGAGTACCTCCAAGAGAAAAAGGAGTTGCTTGGACAAGAAAAGGCTGTGGAGTTCAGCTTGGGAACTGATGGTATCTTGAGATGCAGTGGACGTGCTTGTGTGCCTAGCAACCCGGAGATGAGGAAAATGATTCTAGAAGAAGGACATAAGAGCAAGCTGAGCATTCACCCTGGATCGACCAAAATGTACCAAGATCTGAAACAGAAGTTTTGGTGGCCAGGAATGAAGAAGCAAGTGACTGAATATGTAGCATCATGTTTGACCTGTCAGAAAGCAAAGGTAGCACATCAACGACCTGGAGGAATGCTTCAATCCTTGCATGTAACCGAAGGGAAATGGGAGAGCATCTCAATGAATTTCGTGGTAGGATTACCGAGAACTTCTAAGAGTTTTGATTCAATATGGTTGATCGTTGATAGGTTAACGAAGTCCGCGTACTTCTTGCCTATTAAGATCAACTACCCAGTGGAGAAGTTGACCGAGCTGTATATCAGAGAAGTAATCAGATTACATGGAGTGCCGTCAAGCATAGTCTCCGATAGAGACCCAAAGTTTACGTCACGTTTTTGGGAAAGTCTGCATCAAGCTTTAGGGACAAGGCTGAGACTGAGTACAGCCTATCGCCCTCAGACTGATGGACAGATAGAGAGAACGATACAATCTTGGGAAGATCTGTTGAGAGCTTGTGTTCTAGACCATGGTGGAAGTTGGGATGATCTTTTACCTCTTATCGAATTCACCTACAACAACAGCTATCATTCTAGCATAGGGATGGCATCTTACGAAGCCTTGTCTAGACGAAAGTGACAGACACCGTTGTGTTTGTACCAGGATGGAGAAAACATGATTGTAGGCCCCGAACTTGTGCAACAAACAACGGAAAAGATTAAACAAATCCGTGAAAAGATGAAGACGGCACAGAGCAGACAAAAGAGCTACTCAGATAAACAAAGACGAACCCTCGAGTTTCAAGAAGATGAACACACGTTCCTGAGAGTCACACCTATGACTGGGGTAGGTAGAGCTATAAAGTCCAGAAAACTCACTCCCACATTCATTGGACCTTACCTGATTCTTCGACGTATTGGTCTAGTAGCTTACCAGATTGCCTTACCACCTTTTTTATCCAACATTCATAATGTTGTCCATGTCTCACAACTTCGGAAGTATATTCCTGATTCGTCCCATGTAATCGACCTTGATATAGTACATTTACGAGAAAACTTGTCTTATGAGACATCGCCTGTGCGAATCGTTGATAAAAGGATCAAGCAACTCAGGGGAAAACAAGTTCCCTTGGTCAAGATTGTTTGGAACGAAGCGACTGGAGACGCGACGTGGGAGCTCGAGGACAAGATGATACTACAGTATCCCGATCCTTTTCAAGGTACGTAATTTCGAGGACGAAATTATTTTGTAGAGGGGTAGTAATGTAACACCCCGGTTTTACACTGTCTTTATAAATCAATAAGAGAATAATTAAGTTTATATTTTATTCAAGGACTTAGAAAATGAAATAAAATAAACCAAGATCATATTCATTCTCAACGTTATCGTACGAAGCTACGATTAAATTTTGAGTTGAAAACTCAAACGGAGCCCGATCTGAATTTTCACACTGACAATATGATTTTACTGCTCAGGAGACCTCAGATGGATCCGTGGAAGAGACAGTAAGTCTTGGAATTTAATTTCCTACGTTTTGGTTAAATTTAAAAAAAAAATCACTTCCTGACCTTCGTTCGAGCGAAAGTCCTCAATCGGGTGACGAACGGAGCCACATATGGACTTGCTGGGACTCGACAATGGATAATCTTGATACCACATCATGTCAAATCACTTGGGAGAGCATGCCACAATCGTCTTGACGTTCGAAAATGTAACGCCCCGATTTTTCACATTTTCTAATTCTTCAGTATTTTGATGTCTATATTTTATTCGAGGTCTTAGGAATGGAAATAAAATATTCCAGGACCATAGTCATTCTCGACGATATCGTAGGAAGCTACGATTAATTTTTGAATCAAAAACTCAAACGGAGTCCGGTCTGCGTTTTTACACCGACAATATGATTTTACTGCTCAGAAGACATCAGATGGACCCGTGAACGAGACAGTAAGTCTTAGAATTCGATGCTCTACGTTTTGGTTAAATTTCGTAAAAATTTCAGAAAAATAACTTCCTGACCTTCGCTCGGGCGGAATCCTTAATCGGGTGACGAATGGAGCCACATATGGATTTAACGGGACTCGCCAACAGATAATCTTGATATCACATCATCCCAGGACACTTGAGACAGTATGCCAGAGTCGTCATGACGTTCAGAAATATCTGGACGCAAAATGACCAAAATGCCCCTAACCTTAGTCTTTTACACTTTTACCATTTTACCCTTTTGGGCAAATGACCTTTTTACCCTTAAGTGAGCTCTTAAGTGGCTGAACTCAGCCCCTCACTCTCTCATTTTCGCACAGCCCCTCCAAACATAGAGCTCCATAGTTGTTCTTGAGAGAAAACAACATTGTTGGTCTTGAAGCTCCTTGATTTCTTGTTGGAATCACTTGATTCCTTGAGCAATCTTCCTTCATTTCAAGGTAAGATCACTTCTATGACCTCTTAGCTTCTTGAATCTTTGTTTATTTCAAGATCAATCTTCATTTTCATGAAAAGAATTTCTTAGATCCAAAACTTTGAAAATCCATAGGAAATTGTAGAAAAATCCTTTTGAGGTAAGACCAAGTTCTTTGAACTCACATCATCAATCTCTACCTAAACCCAAGAGCTTATGATTCAACTCCCATCATAGCCCAAAATCCCTTTTTGGCCGAACCCTACTTGATGATTATGAATAGTGTTTTCATCAATTTTTGATTTCTAACACTTGATTTCATCCTTAGCTTTCCTAGTGCCTTTGAATCCATGAAATGGGAAACCAAGATCAATTCCTAACCTTTTAACCTAGGGTGGCCGAAATCCTCTTTGTTAGAATTGTTGAGATTGGCTTTGATTGTTGTTTAATGTTTGATTGTTACGTTGTTGTAGTTGTTGACGATTGCCAGGAGGTTCACAAACCAATCAACCGACTTTGATCTGGGAATCTGCTCATCAACAGGTATGGGGGTGAACCTCGTTCACACCAAGATGGTGGTAGTGAAGATGGTTGTTTAAGTTATGTGTGGGTGAAACCCTTTAGTTTGGGTTCACTTTTAATGGTTAAGTTGTGTTAAGTTCTCTTGGAGAACAATGTGTGATATTTGTAGTTATGCTTGTATGCCTTATCATGTGTTTTATGATGATGTTGTCTAGGTGAGAAAATGATTTCTTGCATGATGAAAAACCTACTTTGATTACTAGATCAAGTATGGACTTTTGTGCTTATGTGCTTAAGTTTGGACTTTTGTGCTTGGGTGCTTAATTATGATGCAATGTTGTGTGTTATTGTTGATCATAATTGTGTAAGTTTTGTGAGCCATGATTTGATTAGTTGATGAAGTAAAACTTCACATTGGTTCCTAGTTGGATTTTAGCCATGACCTTGGGAAAAGGAGGGTAATGTGTAGTTCTTGAATCATTCAAGTTTTGATGTAAGAAAAATGTTTTTAGTGGCTTATGCCTTAAACAAAAACCATAAATGATTTTGATCCAAAGATCAAACAAAGTTTCAATCTCAAAGTGTTTTCACCAAAGTGAGACATGTTTTATACCTTATCCTTAGTTCATCTAGTTAATCAAGTAACTTAAAAGTGGATTAATGAAAAGTTTCATGAGAATCAATATAGTTCCATAAGGCTTTTCTTTAACAAGGTTAATGTCTTGTTTTAAGGCAATTTTCGCGAAGCGAATCCAATTTCGCTGGGTGAAAACAGAGAAAATACAAGTTAGGCATCACAGCCTCCTTTTCGCTAAGCGAAATAATCTTCGCTAAGCGAATGAAGCGAATTTCACTGAGCGAGCTATTTCTCGCCCAACGATACAGGGGAGTTTTCAAAGAGGAATTACTGCCTCATTTTCGCTAAGCGAATTTAACTCCGCTAAGCGAATTTCCTGTTTTCAGAAAGTGCTAGAAATAGAGTAAGTGGTTCAAAAGTTGTTTCAAATCAAATGAGTTTTCAATTGAGAAGTTGTTTTGGTTTACAAAGGAGTTTTCAACTCAACTCGTAAAGTTTTACGCATTAAAAACCTAAGTTAAGTAATTGACTTAGAGTTGAAGACAAGGGATAATTAAGTATGGTATGTGGTGGAACAAGACCATATACTATACCATTGATGACTTAGTACATCAATGACTTCATAAGACATAAACACAAACATGAAACGTTTTGGGTTTTGAAACAGTAGTTCAACGATGGACCGGTGATTCGGACCCCGATCAGTCGTTCAATTGTTTCAGTCTTGTGATGACTCGATCCCGGAGGGATCATGAGATTTATCCGATGGATAAAGGTTTTGTTTTTTGAAAGACGCGTATAGTTCCAAAGGAAGAGAACCTTAGTAGACTTCAAGGTTTATCCGGGGGATAGACATTGCTTGATCGCATCTGCTTTGTGTAAACATTGGCATTTCATTTGCATATTCGTAAGGCCTTGAGCCTAGGAGTTGAGCTTACACCTTGGTGCGGGTGCGAATCTTACGGTGACAATCTTCAATGGTCTTTTTGGAGGTATCAGGGTTGGAAGGGCTGACATGTGACCAATTGGTGATTCTTCTGTGTCGTGGCGAATCCGTGCAATACACTGATATCCTCTACTAGATGCCGTAATTTTCATGTTTGGTCGAGAGTGTTTCCGTAAAGCCAGATACTTGCACGTTACGAATGTTGTAGCATCTTGCTCATGGCTGGCAGAAACCGGAACATGTCCTCCCATTCACTCTCTCCGACGTTTTGTTAGCTCCATGGAGTAGGGGTTAGAGTAGTACCCAGTGACATTGACATTGAGGCATATACATTGCATTGCATTGCATTGCATGGCTATTGATGTTTACATTTACTATCATACATCGCTGTATTGTTTAAGAATGCCTTATATTATGCTGTTAAATGTTTAGCATGATTTTATGTTGTTGACTGCTTAACATGATTTATATTGAGAACCTTTGTAAGCATGTTTGGTACGTTGTTACCCGGTGAGTCGTCCCGTTTTTACTACTGCTGTTTTGTTGTGTTGATGAACGGGAATCTCACCCATATCTGTATGTTTTCTGCTGGTACTTGCTGTTGCTGCTTGAACAGATGGACGTGATGATGGTTCAGTTCAGTAGTCTCCTTGAGCCCGGAGGCGGACTCTTTTTGCTGTTTTAGTTTTGTTGTAGGCCAGACTATGTCAGTTTTTGTAATACCTTTTGAGAGCTACGACTCCTAGTACTTATTGTATTTTCTTATGTCAGTCATACATTAGACTTATGTCTGTATATAGTAATGTTGTTATTTCTGTTTCTGTTTTCTGTTTCTGTATTATAATACTGTATGTATGTTCTAGAAATGCTTGGCGAACCTAAGTTCGTTTATTAGTATTATCTACCTTTACTAAATCCCATTCCATCTTTATGAAAAAAAAAAAGAAAAAAAGAAAACCGTATTTTCCGCATTAATAAATATTTTCGTCCTTATAAACATTCGGGAATGTGACACTCGGGAAAGGGTGTTGCATTATTTGGTATCAGAGCTGGCCGAGTCTTTTTGGGGTTTGTAGATTATGGTCTGTCTTGTTTGTGTTGTATTCTCTGTGTGTTTCTCTGTTGTTTGCTTTAGTTTTGTTTTGGTTTCTTAAGTTTGACAGTTCTGGTTTTGAAGGTAGCAATGGCTGCTCAAAAACTGACTGCTGCTGTGAACACCATACGGGAAATGGCTGCTGCTATGGTTCAACGTGACGAACGAGCTGCCGGAGGTAGAGGACTAGACGAATTTCTTTGTTGGAATCCACCTCAATTCAAGGGCGAATTCAATCCTGAGTTAGCTGAACGCTGGATCCAGACGCTAGAGAAAATCTTTGGAGTGATGAGATGTACTGAGAATGACAAGGTTGTCTATGCAACCTATATGATGGTGGAGGTTGCTGAATACTGGTGGGAAGGATCCCGTCAGATGCTGGTGCATGATCAACAAGCTGTGGACTGGCATGCTTTTAAGGGAAAGTTCTTGGAGAAGTATTTTCCTGTGAGTGCAAGACACGAGAAAGAGATGGAGTTCCTCCAGCTAAGACAAGGGGGAATGACCGTAGCTGAATACGGGGCCAAATTTGAAAGTCTAGCAAAGTTCTCAAATTACTTTTTGGACAACCCAAGAGAGGAGTGGAAGTGCAGAAAATTCGAAGGGGGTCTGAGGATCGACTTGAAGAGATTCCATGGAAATTTTTGTTTTTCCGAGGCTAATGGAAAAGTGTCGTCTGATCGAGAGTTTGGAGTCCAAGGACAAGCGGGTACTGAGTTCTGGACCGAGCAAGTTTCAGAGAGGAAGCGGTGGTCGAGACAACAAATCTCGATGGACGCCCTATGCAAAGCAACAAGATCGACAACAACGTTCTATTGGAGGAAGCAGTGGGAGTTTCAGTCAGTCTGGAAACGCCCCAACCAAGTGCATGAAGTGTGGAAAGAGCAATCACATCACCAGAGATTGTTTGATCAAAGGGATTATCTGCTTCAAGTGTGGGAAGCCGGGACATATCTCACGTGAATGCATGCAACCGAAATTGGAACATTCTGTCAACAATGTCCAAGCTGCGAGGCCTAAGGCGAAAGGCAGAGTCTACACTATGGGAGGCGCTGAAGCTTCTCAAAATGAAGACTTGATCCAAGGTCAGTGTGTCATGGGAGGTAAAACCTTAACTGTACTGTTTGATTCAGGCGCAACGCATTCCTTTATTGCTTATGACGAATCTGTTGGGATTACCTGTGTCTTCTTTACCTTTTGATTTGATAATTTCTACGCCTACTGCAAAGCCTGTTGTAACTGCAAAAGTTTGTTTGAATTTTTCTATTTCTGTTAAAGATAGAATATTTTTGATTGATTTGATCTGTTTGCCTCTTTCGCAAATAGATGTAATCTTAGGAATGGATTGGTTATCTTCTAATCATATCCTATTAGACTGTGCAAATAAAACCTTAGTTTTTCCTAGTTGTGAGAATTCTGGATTTTTGACTGCCAACCAAGTAAACGCTTCTTTGAGAGAAGGAGCTCAAGGATACATGTTACTATCTTCTTTGGAGGTCAAGAATGAGCTAGTCTTAGAGTACGTACCTGTCGTGAACGAGTTTCCGGAAGTCTTTCCTGAAGACGTACCAGGTTTGCCGCCAGTTCGGGACATCGAGTTTGCGATCGATCTTGTGCCAGGAACAGGACCAGTGTCTATGGCACCGTATCGTATGGCACCTGCTGAGTTGGAAACTTTGAAGGAACAGTTGGTAGACTTATTGGGGAAACAGTTCGTTAGACCCAGTGTGTCGCCATGGGGAGCACCTGTGCTGTTGGTGAAAAAGAAAGATGGAACATCTCCCTTATGCATGGATTATCGCCAGTTGAATAAATTACTATTAAGAACAAGTATCCACTTCCGAGGATAGATGACTTGATGGATCAATTGAAGGGAGCGGCAGTTTTCTCCAAGATTGGTTTACGATCGGGTTATCACTAGATTCGTGTGAAGGCAGAAGATGTACCGAAGACAGCGTTTCGAACACACTATGGGCACTACGAGTATCTTGTAATGCCGTTTGGTGTGACGAATGCTCCAGCTATATTCATGGATTATATGAATAGGATCTTTCATCCATACCTGGATAAGTTTGTCGTTGTCTTCATAGATGACATACTTATCTATTCGCGAGACCAGGAAGAACATGTTGAACATCTTAGTGTAGTTCTTCAAGTTCTGAAAGAGAAACAACTGTATGCAAAACTGTCTAAATGTGAGTTTTGGCTCGACGAAGTGCAGTTTTTGGGTCATGTAATTTCAAGGGAAGGAATTGCTGTAGATCCATCGAAAGTTGAAGCAGTTATTGAGTGGGAAAGACCAACCACAGCGACTGAGATACGCAGTTTTGTGGGTTTGGCTGGGTATTATCGAAGGTTCATTGAGGGATTCTCTAAGATTGTAGGACCTCTTACCCAATTGACGAGGAAGGATAAAGCATTTGAATGGACTGAAGCCTGTGAGCAGAGTTTTCAGGAGATGAAAGAGAGGCCGACTACATCGCCAGTGTTTATATTGCCAATCCAAGCGAACCTTTTGAAGTGTACTGTGACGCTTCATACCAAGGTTTAGGCTGTGCTCTGATGTAGAATTGGAAGGTGGTAGCGTATGCCTCGAGATAGTTGAAAGTGCACGAGAAGAATTACCCAACTCATGATCTGGAGTTAGCAGCGGTAGTCTTTGCGTTGAAGATTTGGAGGCACTACTTGTATGGTTCGACGTTCATTGTTTTCAGTGATCATAAGAGCTTGAAGTATCTGTTCGATCAGAAAGAGCTCAATATGAGACAAAGACGGTGGCTGGAATTTTTGAAGGACTGTGATTTCCAATTGCAGTATCATCCGGGAAAAGCTAATGTGGTAGCGGATGCGCTGAGTAGAAAAGTGTTACATGTGTCTGCCATGATGGTTAAGGAGCACGAGCTGTTGGAACAGTTCAGGGATATGCATCTGTCCGTGTTTAGTATGACAGGAAGACTATGTATGGGTATGGTTACAGTATCTTGTGATCTGATGGATCAGATTCGGGAGAAACAAGTATACGACCAGTATCTGGAGAAAGAGCGGAGGAATTTAAAGAAAGGGATGACGTCGGAATACAAGGAAGGAGCGGATGGAATCCTAAGACGAGGAGAACGGGTTTGTGTGCCAAACAACACAGAGATAAGGTTAATTCTGGACGAAGCTCATAGAAGCAAGTTGAGTATGCATCCAGGGTCAACCAAGATGTACCAAGACATGAAGCGGTTGTTTTGGTGGCAAGGCATGAAAAGAGATATAGTTGATTATGTGGCGTCTTGCTTAGTATGTCAAAAAGCAAAGGTTGAACATCAGAGGCCAGCTGGAATGTTACTTCCGTTGGATATCCAAGAGTGGGAATGCGACGGCATAGCAATGGATTTCGTAACGTGTTTGCTAAGAACACCTAAAGGACACGATTCCATTTGGGTTATAATTGATAGGCTTACGAAATCAGCTTATTTTCTACCGATTAATCTCAAGTATTCTATGGAAAAGCTTACTCAGATTTATATCAGTGCGATTGTGAGACTGCATGGAGTACCTTCAAGTATCATATCGGATAGAGACCCGCGATTTACTTCGCGATTTTGGCAAAGTTTACATGAAGCTTTAGGGACAAAGTTATGATTAAGTTCGGCTTACCATCCTAAAACTGATGGACAATCGGAAAGGACGATTCAGTCTTTAGAGGACTTGCTGAGGGCGTGTGTGTTGGAACATGCCGGAAGTTGGGAAAATTTCCTACCGTTGATAGAGTTCACATACAACAACAGTTATCATTCGAGTATAGGGATGGCACCCTACGAAGCTTTATACGGACGACGTTGCAGAACACCTTTGTGTTGGTACCAAGATGGAGAAAGTGCTTCATTAGGACCTGAACTAGTGCAACAAACAACCGAGAAGGTGAAACTGATTCAAGAAAAGATGAGGATAACTCAGAGCCGACAGAAGAGTTATGCGGATAAAAGACGTAGGCCACTTGAGTTCGAGGAAGGGGATCATGTGTTTTTGAGAGTCACTCCGATGACTGAGGTGGGCAGGGTCCTGAAGTCCAGAAAACTCACTCCAAAATTCATTGGGCCTTATCAAATTCTTCGTCGGATAGGTTCAGTAGCTTACCAAATAGCTTTACCGCCTTTTCTATCCAACCTTCATAATGTTTTTCATGTTTCGCAATTGCGAAAGTATATTCCTGATCCCAGTCACGTCATAGAGTAAGATTCAGTACAGCCAAAGGATAACCTAACCTATGAGACATTGCCGGTTAAGATCGAGGATAGAAGGATAAAGAAACTGCGAGGGAAGGAGATAGCTTTGGTCAAAGTTATCTGGAACGAGACTACAGGTGATGCTACCTGGGAAAGAGAGGAAGACATGCAACAACAGTATCCGAGTTTGTTTTAAGAGGTATGTATAATTTCAAGGACGAAATTCTTTTAAAAGGGGTAGAAATGTAACGCCCCGAATTTCACGTTTTCTAATTCTTTAGTATTTTAACGTCTTTATTTTATTCGAGGTCATAGGAATGGAAATAAAATATTCCGAGACCATAGTCATGCTCGACGATATCTTAGGAAGCTAGGATTAAGTTTTGAGTCAAAAACTCAAACGGAGTCCGGTCTGCATTTTTATATTGACAGTATGATTTTACTGCTCAGAAGACCTCAGATGGGCCCGTGAACGAGATAGTAAGTCTTAGAATTTGATGCTCTACGTTTTGGTTAAATTTCGAAAAAATTTCAGAAAAATCACTTCCTGACCTTCGTTCGGGCAGAATCCTCAATCGGGTGACGAACGGAGCCACATATGGATTTACCGGGACTCGCCAATAGATAATCTTGATATCACATCATCCCAGGACCCTTGGGAGAGTATGCCAGAGTCGTCATGACGTTCAGAAATATCTGGACGTAAAATGACCAAAATGCCCCTAACCTTAGTCTTTTACACTTTTACCATTTCACCCTTTTGGGCAAATGACCTTTTTACCCTTAAGTGAGCTCTTAATAAGCTGAACTCAGCCCCTCACTCTCTCATTTTCGCACAGCCCCTCCAAACATAGAGCTCCATAGTTGTTCTTGAGAGAAAACAACATTGTTGGTCTTGAAGCTCCTTGATTTCTTGTTGGAATCACTTGATTCCTTGAGCAATCTTCCTTCATTTCAAGGTAAGATCACTTCTATGACCTCTTAGCTTCTTGAATCTTTGTTTATTTCAAGATCAATCTTCATTTTCATGAAAAGAATTTCTTAGATCCAAAACTTTGAAAATCCATAGGAAATTGTAGAAAAATCCTTTTGAGGTAAGACCAAGTTCTTTGAACTCACATCATCAATCTCTACCTAAACCCAAGAGCTTATGATTCAACTCCCATCATAGCCCAAAATCCCTTTTTGGCCGAACCCTACTTGATGATTATGAATAGTGTTTTCATCAATTTTTGATTTCTAACACTTGATTTCATCCTTAGCTTTCCTAGTGCCTTTGAATCCATGAAATGGGAAACCAAGATCAATTCCTAACCTTTTAACCTAGGGTGGCCGAAATCCTCTTTGTTAGAATTGTTGAGATTGGCTTTGATTGTTGTTTAATGTTTGATTGTTACGTTGTTGTAGTTGTTGACGATTGCCAGGAGGTTCACAAACCAATCAACCGACTTTGATCTGGGAATCTGCTCATCAACAGGTATGGGGGTGAACCTCGTTCACACCAAGATGGTGGTAGTGAAGATGGTTGTTTAAGTTATGTGTGGGTGAAACCCTTTAGTTTGGGTTCACTTTTAATGGTTAAGTTGTGTTAAGTTCTCTTGGAGAACAATGTGTGATATTTGTAGTTATGCTTGTATGCCTTATCATGTGTTTTATGATGATGTTGTCTAGGTGAGAAAATGATTTCTTGCATGATGAAAAACCTACTTTGATTACTAGATCAAGTATGGACTTTTGTGCTTATGTGCTTAAGTTTGGACTTTTGTGCTTGGGTGCTTAATTATGATGCAATGTTGTGTGTTATTGTTGATCATAATTGTGTAAGTTTTGTGAGCCATGATTTGATTAGTTGATGAAGTAAAACTTCACATTGGTTCCTAGTTGGATTTTAGCCATGACCTTGGGAAAAGGAGGGTAATGTGTAGTTCTTGAATCATTCAAGTTTTGATGTAAGAAAAATGTTTTTAGTGGCTTATGCCTTAAACAAAAACCATAAATGATTTTGATCCAAAGATCAAACAAAGTTTCAATCTCAAAGTGTTTTCACCAAAGTGAGACATGTTTTATACCTTATCCTTAGTTCATCTAGTTAATCAAGTAACTTAAAAGTGGATTAATGAAAAGTTTCATGAGAATCAATATAGTTCCATAAGGCTTTTCTTTAACAAGGTTAATGTCTTGTTTCAAGGCAATTTTTGCTAAGCGAATCCAATTTCGCTGGGCGAAAACAGAGAAAATACAAGTTAGGCATCACTGCCTCCTTTTCGCTAAGCGAAATAATCTTCGCTAAGCGAATGAAGCGAATTTCGCTGAGCGAATTTCAAAGAGGTATTACTGCCTGATTTTCGCTAAGCGAATTTAACTCCGCTAAGCGAATTTCCTGTTTTCAGAAAGTGCTAGAAATAGAGTAAGTGGTTCAAAAGTTGTTTCAAATCAAATGAGTTTTCAATTGAGAAGTTGTTTTGGTTTACAATGGAGTTTGCAACTCAACTCGTAAAGTTTTACGCATTAAAAACCTAAGTTAAGTAATTGACTTAGAGTTGAAGACAAGGGATAATTAAGTATGGTATGTGGTGGAACAAGACCATATACTATACCATTGATGACTTAGTACATCAATGACTTCATAAGACATAAACACAAACATGAAACGTTTTGGGTTTTGAAACAGTAGTTCGACGATGGACCGGTGATTCGGACCCCGATCAGTCGTTCAATTGTTTCAATCTTGTGATGATTCGATCCCTGAGGGATCACGAGATTTTTCCGGTGGATAAAGGTTTTGTTTTTCTAAAGATGCGTATAGTTCCTAAAGAAGAGAACCTTAGTAGACTTCGAGGTTTATCCAGGGGATAGACATTACTTGATTGCATCTGCTTTGTGTAAGCATTGTCATTTCATTTGCATAGTCGTAAGGCCTTGAGCCTAGGAGTTGAGCTTACACCTTGATGCTGGTGCGAATCTTACAGTGACGATCTTCAATGGTCTTTTTGGAGGTATCAGGGTTGGAAGGGCTGACATGTGACCAGTTGGTGATTCTTCTTTGTCGTGGCGAATCCGTGCAATACACTGATATCCTCTACTAGATGCCGCACTTTTCATGTTTGGTCGAGAGTGTTTCCGTAAAGCCAGATACGTGCACGTTACGAATGTTGTAGCATCTTGCTCATGGCTGGTAGAAACCGGAGGCGGACTCCTTTTACTATTTTAATTTTGTTGTCTGCCAGACTATGTCAGTTTTTGTAGTACCTTTTGAGAGCTACGACTCCTAGTACTTATTGTATTTTCTTATGTCAGTCATAAATTAGACTTATGTCTGTATATAGTAATGTTGTTATTTCTGTTTCTGTTTTCTGTTTTTGTATTATAATACTGTATGTATGTTCTAGAAATGCATGGAGAACCTAAGTTCGTTTATTAGTATTATTTACCTTTACTAAATCCCATTCCATCTTTATGAAAAAAAAAAAAAAAAAACCATATTTTCTGCATTAATAAATATTTTCGTCCTTATAAACGTTCGGGAATGTGACACTCGGGAAAGGGTGTTGCAGGAAATATCTGGATGCGAAATGTCGAAATACCCCTAACCGTTGTCACTTTTACCATTTTACCCTTGAAGCAAATGACCATTTTACCTTTAAATGACCATCTTAGTGTAGTTCTTCAAGTTCTGAAAAAGAAACAGCTGTATGCAAAGTTGTCTAAGTGTGGGTTTTGGCTCGACGAAGTACAGTTTTTGGGTCATGTAATTTCAAAGGAAGGAATTGCTGTAGATCCGTCGAAGGTTGAAGCAGTTCTTGAGTGGGAAAGACCAACCACAGTGACTGAGATACGCAGTTTTGTGGGTTTGGCTGGGTATTATCGGAGGTTCATTGAGGGATTCTCTAAGATTGTAGGACCTCTTACCCAATTGACGAGGAAGGACAAAGTGTTTGAATGGACTGAAGCCTGTGAGCAGAGTTTTCAGGAGTTGAAGAAGAGGCTGACTACATCACCAGTGTTGATATTGCCAGATCCAAGCGAATCTTTTGAAGTGTACTGTGATGCTTCATACCAAGGTTTAGGTTGTGTTCTGATGCAGAATCGGAAGGTGGTAGCGTATGCCTCGAGATAGTTGAAAGTGCACGAGAAGAACTACCCAACTCATGATCTGGAGTTAGCAGCGGTAGTCTTTGCGTTGAAGATTTGAGGCACTACTTGTATGGTTTGACGTTCAATGTCTTCAGCGATCATAAGAGCTTGAAGTATCTGTTCGATCAGAAGGAGCTCAATATGAGACAAAGACGGTGGCTGGAATTTTTGAAGGACTATGATTTCCAGTTACAGTATCATCCGGGAAAAGCTAATGTGGTAGCGGATGCCCTGAGTAGAAAAGTGTTACATGTGTCTGTCATGATGGTTAAGGAACACGAGCTGTTGGAACAGTTCAGAGATATGCATCTGTCTGTGGTTAGTATGCCAGGAAGACTATGTGTAGGTATGGTTACGGTATCTTGTGATTTGATGGATCAGATTCGGGAGAAACGAGTATATGACCAGTATCTAGAAAAAGAGCGGAGGAATCTAAAGAAAGGAATGACATCGGAATACAAAGAAGGAACAGATGGAATCCTAAGACGAGGAGAACGGGTTTGTGTACCAAACAACCCAGAGATAAGAAGGTTAACTCTGGACGAAGCTCATAGAAGCAAGTTGAGTATGCATCCACGGTCAACCAAGATGTACCAAGACCTGAAGCGGTTGTTTTGGTGGCAAGGCATGAAAAGAGACGTAGCCGATTATGTGGCATCTTGCTTAGTGTGTCAGAAAGCAAAGGTTGAACATCAGAGGCCAGCTGGAATGTTACTTCCGTTGGATATCCCAGAGTGGAAATGGGACGGCATAGCAATGGATTTCGTGACGTGTTTGCCAAGGACACCTAAAGGATACGATTCCATTTGGGTTATAATTGATAGGCTTACGAAATCAGCTCATTTTCTACCGATTAATCTCAAGTATTCTATGGAAAAGCTTACTCAGATTTATATCAGTGAGATTGTGAGACTGCATGGAGTACCTTCAAGTATCATATCGGATAGAGACCCGCGTTTTTGGCAAAGTTTACATGAAGCTTTAGGAACGAAGTTACGATTAAGTTTGGCTTACCATCCTCAAACTGATGGACAATCGGAAAGGACGATTCAGTCTTTAGAGGATCTGTTAAGGGCGTGTGTTGGAACATGCCGGAAGTTGGGAGAATTTCCTACCGTTGATAGAGTTTACCTACAACAACAGTTATCATTCGAGTATAGGGATGGCACCCTACGAAGCTTTATATGGACGACGTTGCAGAACACCTTTGTGTTGGTACCAACATGGAGAAAGTGCTTCATTAGGACCTGAACTAGTGCAACAAACAACCGAGAAGGTGAAACTGATTCAAGAAAAGATGAGGACGACTCAGAGCCGACAGAAGAGTTATGCGGATAAAAGATGTAGGCCACTTGAGTTCGAGGAAGGGGATCATGTGTTTTTAAGAGTCACTCCGATGACTGGGGTGGGCAGGGTCCTGAAGTCCAGAAAACTCACTCCAAAATTCATTGGACCTTACCAAATTCTTCGTCGGATAGGTCCAGTAGCTTACCAAATAGCTTTACCGCCTTTTCTATCCAACCTTCATAATGTTTTTCATGTTTCGCAATTGCGAAAGTATATTCCTGATCCCAGTCACGTCATAGAGTCTGATTCAGTACAACTAAAGGATAACCTAACCTATGAGACATTGCCGGTTAAGATCGAGGATAGGAGGATAAAGAAACTGCGGGGGAAGGAGATAGCTTTGGTTAAAGTTATCTGGAACGAGACTACAGGTGATGCTACCTGGGAAAGAGAAGAGGACATGCAACAACAGTATCCGAGTTTGTTTTAAGAGGTACGTATAATTTCGAGGACGAAATTCTTTTAAGAGGGGTAGGAATGTAACGCCCCGATTTTCACGCTTTCTAATTCTTTAGTATTTTAATGTCTTAGGAATAGAAATAAAATATTCCGAGACCACAGTCATGCTCGACGATATCGTAGGAAGCTACGATTCAGTTTTGAGTCGAAAACTCAAACGGAGTCCGGTCTGCGTTTTTATACTGACAGTATGATTTTACTGCTCAGAAGACCTTAGATGGACCCGTGAACGAGACAATAAGTCTTAGAATTCGATTATCAATGTTTTGGTTAAATTTCGTAAAAATTTCAGAAAAATCACTTCCTGACATTCGTTCGGGCGGAATCCTCAATCGGGTGACGAACGGAGCCACATATGGATTTACCGGGACTCGCCAACAGATAATCTTGATATCACATGATCCCAGGACACTTGGGAGAGTATGCCAGAGTCGTCATGACGTTCGGAAATATCTGGATGCAAAATGACCAAAATGCCCCTAACCTTAGTCTTTTACACTTTTACCATTATACCCTTTTGGCAAATGACCTTTTTACCCTTAAGTGAACTTTTAAGAGGCTGAACTCAGCTCTTCACATCATCATTTTCGCACAGCCCCTCATCCTTAGAAGCTCCATAGTTGTTCTTGAGAGAAAACTCCATTTTCACCTAGAAAAGCTTGAGTTTTTGTTGGATTCACTTGATTCCTTGAGCAATCTTTCTTCATTTCAAGGTAATATCACTTCTATGATCTCTTAGCTTCTTGAATCTTTCTTTATTTCAAGATCAATCTTCATTTTCATGAAAATAATTTCTTAGATCCAAAACTTTGAAAATCCATAGGAAATTGTAGAAAAATCCTTTTGAGGTAAGACCAAGTTCTTTGAACTCACATCATCAATCTCTACCTAAACCTATGAGCTTATGATTCAACTCTCATCATAGCTCAAAAAGCATTTTTGGCCGAACCCTTTTGGATGATGATGAATAGTGTTTTCATCAATTTTTGATTTTTAACACTTGATTTCATCCTTAGCTTTCCTAATGCCTTTGAATCCATGAAATGGAAAACCAAAACCAATTCCTAACCTTTTTAACCTAGGGTGGCCAAAATCCTCTTTGTTATGATAGTTGAGATTGGCTTTGATTGTTGTTTAATGTTGGTTGTTGTGTTGTTGTAGTTGTTGACGATTGCCAGGAGGTTCACAAACCGATCAACCGACTTTGATCCGGGAATCTGCTCATCAACAGGTATGGGGAGAAGAACCTCATCACACCAAGATGGTGGTAGTAAGAATGGTTGTTTAATTTTATGTGTGGGTGAAACCCTTTAGTTTGGGTTCACTCTTATATGTTAAGTTTTGTTAAGTTCTCTTGGAGAACAAGATTGTCATGATGAGTTTATGCCTGAGTATGTTGTAGTGTGCTTTAGCATATGTTGATGAAGATATGATTGAATGAAAATCATTTCCATGTATGTTGAAAAACCTACTTTGATCACTAGATCAAGTATGGACTTTTATTGTTTGATTATGAGACCATGATGTGTGATGGACTTATATATATGATTATGATGTAGTAATGTGTATTGTGGTTCATCATAATTGTGTGAGCTTTTGAGCTACATTTACCTTGTTGGTGAAGTAAAGTCTCCATTTTTCATTGGAGTAGGCTTGTGGCCTTAGTAAGAGGAAAATATAAGAACATATGTTGTTCTTGTTTTGGCAAAGTTTTGATGCAACAAAACATGATTTCCTAACCTATGTTTTCAAATAGAAACAAAAGTGATTTTGATCCAAAGATCAAATGAAGTTTTAACCTTTAAAGTGTGTCACCAAAGTTTGGAAAATGTCTTTTCTTTAGCCATAGGTCTTTTAATCAAACTAAATGTTTCAAAAGAAGAAATAATGAAGGAGTTAGGAAAAGGAAAAACAGGGCACTCGCCCAGCGAACCCCGTCTCGCCTCGCGAGACAGAGGGAAGATAAGGCATTCGCCAGGCTAACATTGCCTCGCCTCGCGAGACAGTGGACTAGCCCGAGCAACAAAGATGAAATTTCTCGGCCTCGCGTCACGAAGTCGTCTCGCCTCGCGAACCGCCTAAGCACCAAAGATGCAACTTCTCGGCCTCGCGTAGCGAAGCAGTTCTCGCCCCGCGAACCGCCTAAATAGTGAAGATGCAGCTTCTCTGCCTCGCTTCGCGATATAATCCTCGCCTCGCAGAGCAGAAAGACTGTCTGTATAGAAAAGATCACTTCTCTGCCTCGCGTCGCGATACAATCCTCGCCTCGCGAAGCAGAAGGACTTTCCAAGCAGTAAAGATAACTTCTCAGCCTCGCGTCGCGGCATAGACCTTCGCCTCGCAAGAAATGGTTTGTTTATAAAGAGTGTTTTTCAACTCAAACTGTAAAGTTTTACGTTTTAAAAACCTAAGTTAAGTAATTAACTTAGAGTTGAAGACAAGGGATAATTATGTGTAATATGTGGTGAAACAAGACCATATACTATACCATTGATGACTTAATACATCAATGACTTCATAAGACATAAACACAAGCATGAAACGTTTTGGGTTTTGAAACAGTAGTTCGATGACGGACCGGTGATTCGGACCCCGATCAGTCGTTCAATTGTTTCAGTCTTGTGATGACTCGATCCCAGAGGGATCACGAGATTTATCCGGTGGATAAAGGTTTTGTTTTCAAAAAGACACGTATAGTTCCTAAGGAAGAGAACCTTAGTAGACTTCGAGGTTTATCCGGGGGATAGACATTGCTTGATCTCATCTGCTTTGTGTAAGCATTGGCATTTCAATTGCATAGTCGTAAGGCCTTGAGCCTAGGAGTTGAGCTTACACCTTGATGCGGGTGCGAATCTTACGGTGACGATCTTCAATGGTCTTTTTGGAGGTATCAGGGTTGGAAGGGCTGACATGTGACCAGTTGGTAGCTCTTCTGTGTCGTGGCGAATCCGTGCAATACACTGATATCTTCTACTAGATGCCGTACTTTTCATGTTTGGTCGAGAGTGTTTTCGTAAAAGCCAGATACGTGCACGTTACGAATGTTGTAGCATCTTGCCCAAGGCTGGCGCGCACGGAACATGTCCTCCCATTCACTCTCTCCGAATGTTTTGTTAGCTCCATGGAGTAGGGGTCAGAGTAGTACCCAGTGACATTGACATTGAGTCATATACATTGCATTGCATTGCATGGCTATTGATGTTTACATTTTCTGTTATACATCGTTGTACTGTTTAAGAATACCTTATTTTATGCTGTTAACTGCTTAACATGATAGTATGCTGTCAACTGCTTAATATGTTTGACATTGAGAATTCTTGTAAGCATGTTGGGTACGCTATTACCCGGTGAGTCGTCCCGTTTTTACTATTGCTGTTTTGCTGTGTTGATGAACGGGAATCTCACCCATATCTGTATGTTTTCTGTTGGTACTTGCTGTTGCTGTTTGAACAGATGGACGTGACGATGGTTCAGCCCAGTAGTTTCCTTGAGCCCTGAGCGGACCTTCTTTTTTTGGTCTAGTTTTGTTGTCGGCCAGACTATGTCAGTTTTTGTAGTACCTTTTGGGAGCTACGACTCCTAGTACTTATTGTATCAGTTATACATTAGACTTATATCTGTATATAGTATTATTCCTTTTTCTGTTTATGTCCCTGTATTTATTATGCATATTGTTCTAGAAATGTATGGTGAACCTAAGTTCGTTATTAGTATTATTTACCTTTGCTAAATCCCATTGCAACTTGTGAAAAGAAAAAAAAAAAAGGAAAACCGTATTTTCCGCATTAAGAAATATTTTCGGCCTTATAAACGTTCGGGAATGTGACACTCGAGAAAGGGTGTTGCACGTGTTGCTTTTCAAGAAAAAGTAATCCTTCCTTTTGAAAAAGTATGTTCTTTTGAAATCAAAAAGTGTTTTTGTGGAAAGTCGTGCAAAGCGAGTTTTTGTGTCAGAAAAACGTTTTAAAAAGACGTGGAACCTTAGAAAACGGTTTTTGTTTACGAAAAAGTGTTTTTCCCGGAAAATGTTCTCTTTGAAAAGAAATGTTTTATTTCAAGAAAATAAAGGTGTGTTTTATTTTCCAAAGTTGTTTCGAGAAAATAAAACCAAAAGAAAAAAATGATGGATCTTTTGTGATGAACCCAAACCTAGTGACCGAGACGCTGGACTAGTGTTTTGTGGATTGAGCACTTGGACTTCGTGTCCTGTGTTTTTGATTTGAATGGGCTTAGTGTCATTTAAAACGAGTCGTGGGCTTTATGTCTCGACAAATGAAAGAATGAACGAAAAAGAAAACAAAAAAATTTCTGTGTACATGCATGAACTGGCAGACGTGCCATTTGAAAATGAGCCACAACTTACGTAGTTGGGAATTTAGCCAGTTAAGACCACTGGGTCTATAAGGGCATTCTGTGTTCGAAACTCCACTAGTGGCCAGTGGCATTGCAACCCCGTGCAGTGGTAAATCGGTTGCCAAACACGAATGAACTCAATCAGAGATTGGACTATTCAGGATATGGTTATGATGTGGTACCTTGGAACAATTGGAGTTCGGACCTAAATTGTGAGGCCGACTCATGAGAATAATTGTGCTACGGGTGTTATTGCGGCCTACCGCTCGATGAAGGGTAGTAGGAATCTCCAGAGTACATGAAATTAGAAAGATGATATTGAAGTCTCATGCATTATTATATAACTCATGATAGTGTTTGAGATATTGTGTTGTATAAATAACTGTTTCTATAACTATATTTATATGTGGATGTTTATACTGCTGTTTGTCGCCTGTGCGGCTATCTTGATAAACTTTTAAACGAGTATCTCACCTTTGCCTGTACATGTTGGACAACCTGTTATGTTTTTGGAACACATGTACTGATGTTGATCGTAGGTCCCTGCAAATATGTGAGGACTCAGATGACAGCACCTTTTGAAGAAGTTGACTTTGGGGTTGTATCCCAATGGTTACACTTTTAGCCCGACCAGCTTAGGAGTCTATCTTTTTGAAGCAGTCTTATATTTATTTACTGCACGTATATTGATCATGTCTTTAAGTCTGTAATATGATATATTGTACTGAACTTATGTATTATTTATGTTTTCCGAACAGTGAATATTGAGGTGTGTTAAGTAGTTTATTTCCTTGTCTTGAATTGGATCACCTATGTATGCAGAAAATTTTTAGAACCACGTTTTCAAACGTAGCTACTTAATTAAAGTATTTTCTGAAAGCAATCAGCGTTTTGTTTTTCGTTATCTTTTCCGCAATTAGAGTCCGAGTACGTAGCACCCGAGGGGGGTGTTACAGGGGTACTCTTATCTTAATTCCATTATTCATTTTTCTTCTCTTTATTGCTTATTTTCTTTATGTTTATACGACCAGAGCAACTCTCTTTTGATACAACATGTTTCTACTACTGCTCTGGTGTATTTTTCTCTTCTTTTTTTTTTTTTTTTTTTTTTACAAAGCAAATAACCCTGCTTAATACTAGCAAAGGTCATTTTCACCCTAATAGCTATATAGCACCCCCAAACTTAGATTAGTCTAGTTTTCAAGCACCCCCAAACTTATGTTATAGCATGTATTCAAGGAAAGCACACCCTCTACTCCAACTAGTTGGGAGACTCGGTTTTTTAGGGAGGAGCTTGTAATGTATGTTTAGTGGCAAACAAAGGGCTTACGGCTCAAAGGGGTTCATACAATGGCAAACATTAGGGTGGGTTATGTAGGCTATTCTAATTTGAAAGAAACAAAAACATTGCTTCTAGCAAAATTGTGTGCAGCAGTGATACGTACAAGCATGAGAGGAACAAGTCAAACTCAAAAAGAGCAGGCAAGAGAACGACACTCAAGAAAGAAATGTTAAAACTGTTTGGGCACAAAAGCTCACAAGGTATATAGATCGCCATAGTATGTGCTTCAGGCCTTGAACAAGTTAGTCAAACACATAAGCCAAAAAGAGAACCATTGTGCTAACTTTTCAAAAAGGCACACTTGTAGATTCCAAAACAAACAAGATTTTCATTCATTCATTTTTTTGACAAATCACCCCATGTTGTGGGGGTGATCATGGTGGTGCACACAAAAAGGGACAGAAGTCCCACACTTCAACAACTAAAAGACAAATAGTGGGGCCAAAGTCCGTTGGCCCCTCACTAACAACACTAACAACTGAAATTGAAACTAAGGCCCTAATGGCCGCAATACATCAACATTAATTATTATTTTTTTTAAACTGGAAACAAAGGAGAGAGAGGCAGAGGGATAAAGAGAATCCTGAATAAGTTGCTACAGCAAGCTGCAGTAACTTGCATTGTTGGCTCAAGTGCTTAGTGTCTCCACTCGGGTGCTCTTCCTAATGCTCCTCCCTGCAGTGTGATTTTTCTTCAACTGTGGGTTTGGAGTCCCCACTTCTTTGCTGCCCACATTTGCAGTCTCTTCATTTCCTTGCTTTGACTCAGCTTCTGCATCCTTGTCCTCATCCCCCTACCAATGCTGCAGCAATTTCCTTGATCTTGGAAGGACCAGACTCATCTTTCTTGCTCTTTTTGGGCACAGGAGGAGGCACATCCTCTTCGTCCTCAGATTCGAGGTATGTAACAACAATCTGGGCGATAGCATCCTTAGCAGATGCTTCATCTTTCTTGCGCTTGTTGGTCTTGGAGGGGGTAGGACTTGCCGACTTCTCAGGTTGTACTTCTTCAGTGTTTTCTTCTTTAGTTTCAGCCCCCATATCAGGCAGGGGGCTGTCAAACATTTTCTTCTTTCCTTTGGGGTCTTTCTTGGTGGTGGTGGTGTGTTGCTTGCAAGGTGGCTTGGGGCACCAATCTTCAGTATCAGTGTTGCTGCTGGCTGTTTGAGTGTTGGGACCGATTGGCTTAGTGGGAAAATGTTCTTCTTTAGAAGACTGCTATATCTCTGACAAAATCTGCTCTAGGACCTGAGGCAGAGGCAGAGCTTTCTTCCAGTTTTTAATCTCGAGGCCTCTCTTTTGCCACTTGAAGTGGTCATAAGCAAACCGCCAATACAACTTTTGCTGTAAGATATGTTGCTGCAACGTTTGAGTCAGAGACTCCAATTGTTTCTCTAGCCCCTCAAAGCGATCAGGCTACTATGAGGGTCCTGCCTATGTTTGACTAGTTCTTGCCTCGGCCTTCTTCACAACAGTCTTGGGTGTGTATGCAGCAAACCTATTGATGACAACTATATCAATGCTGCCTTGATTCTTCTCTTCCCCTTCCCCTTAGTGAAATTCCACACCACTCTTTAAGCACAGTTTAGTGATTAAGCAGGGAAACACCAGTTGGCCCTTGCTAGCAGCAGCACACTCAGAAATCTCTTTTTCTATCATCTCCCCCGCATTAATTTTCTTCCCAGTCATAAGACAATGCAGCAGCACCAGCCTTTCCTTGATCACTGTCGCAGTATGAGCAGTAGGAGACAACATATGTCTTACAAAATGGTACCAAACTTTGGCCATTGGCTTCAGTGCTGGTCTGGAAATTTTCCCAGGAGAGAGCCACTGTGTTCCTACTACAGCTAGCTCCTCCTTGAGGACATTCAATCGCTTATGGGTCATCCTCTTGAGGAGTGGGGTGTACTCATCCTCAGTGTTCTTCAGTCCCAAACGCATGTTGATTGTTGCAGCAGAGAAGGATATACCTAGGTGCCTCGCACCACCGAGTGGGTTTGGGAAGAACCTCCAAGGTTCACATAAAATTCCTTCACCATGGGAGTGCAAAATCCAGAAGGATGTCTAGCAAATTTCCTCCAACCCTGCTTCTCAATTAGCTCAGCAATTTCAGCAGGGAGGCCAAAGTTTGGCTCCTTAGTCATGGCAAAGGCCTTCTTATGATGGAGGTCACGCTTCAGCTTGACATTGTTGTAGCGCTGAACAATTTCAGCATCCACGAAGAGGGGATACACCTCAAATTCATCGCTGGATGTGGGCTGGGCATTCTTCTTAGCGATGGTCTTGTAATGAGGCATTGTGAAAAGTGTGGGGGTAGTTTGGAGTAGAAGAATGTGGCTATGGGAGAGGAGAGGAATTTAGGATTTTAGGGGTTTGATGGTGGACAATTGCGGGTAGATGTGGGGAGGAAAGTGTGAAGGATGAAGGTGGGTGAGGGGGTATTTATGGTAGGTCTGGAGTGAGGTGTGGTTGGTTGGGAGGGAAATTTGAAAGTGTGAAGAGAGTGATGTGATTGGGGAGGATAGGGAAGTGTGAGTGACTGACATGATGGGGGGAGTTTTGACCATTGGAAAACTCCCAAACTTTTCCCATGCCTCTTTTCAAAAATTTTCTCCAAAATTAAAATTATTTTACTTTTCCCTCCATAGCCTCAGCCTGAAAACCGTGCCAACTTGGGCCTTGCAAAACCAAATCAACCTAAATACACACCACCACATCGTGTCAGTTATAAACCTGCATCCACAACACCAATTATCTTTTTCCCTTTTTTATTTATTTATTATTTTTTTTGAGTTAGTCTAAAATAAAACTAAAAATGAAAAAATTGAAAAGAAAAAAAAGCTTGGCTGCCTCCCAGTAGAGCGTGGTTTAAGAGTCCTCAGCCCGACTTAGTTCTCAAGGAATGCAACACCCTTTCCCGAGTGTCACATTCCCGAACGTTTATACGGCTGAAAATATTTATTAATACGGAAAATACGATTTTTTTTCTTTTCACAAAGATGTAATGGGATTAGTAAAGATAAATAATACTAATAAATGAACTTAGGTTCACCATGCATTTCTAGAACATACTGTATTATAAATAAAGAAACAGAAAATAGAAAACAGAAACAGAAATAATACTGTATACAGACATAGGTTTAATGTATAACTGACATAAGAATAAAATAAGTACTAGGAGTCGTAGCTCCCTAAAGATACTACAGATACTGACGCAGTCTGGCCGACAACAAAATAAAACAGCAAAAGGAGTCCACCTCCGGACTCAAAGAAACTACTGAACCGAACCGTCGTCGCGTCCATCTATTCAAGCAACAACAGCAAGTACCAGGAGAAAATATACAAATATGGGTGAGATTCCGGTTCATCAACACAACAAAACAGTAGTAGTAAAAACGGAATAACTCACTAGGTAACAGCATACCCAACATGCTTACTAGAATTCTCAATATAACTCATGTGAAATAGTTAACAGCATAATATCATGTTAAACAGCTAACAGCATAATATAATGCATTCTTAAAACAGATTAGCGATGCATAACAGTAATGTAATCATCAACAGCCATGCAATGCAGTGCAATGTACATGACTCAATGCCAATGTCACTGGGTAATACTCTGACCCCTACTCCATGGAGCTAACAAAACGTCGGAGAGAGTGAATGGAAGGACATGTTCCGGTTTCTGCCAGCCATGAGCAAGATGCTACAACATTCGTAACGTGCACGTATCTAGCTTTACGGAAACACTCTCGTCCAAACATGAAAAGTACGGCATCTAGTAAAGGATATCAGTGTATTGCTCGGATTAGCAACGACACAGAAGAGCTATCAACTGGTCACATGTCTGCCCTTTTAACCCTGATACCTACAAAAAGACCATTGAAGATCATCACCGTAAGATTCGCACCCGCATCAAGGTGTAAGCTCAACTCCTAGGCTCAAGGCCTTATGACTATGCACATGAAATGCCAATGCTTACACAAAGCAGATGCGATAAAGCAATGTCTACCCCTCGGGTAAACCTCGAGGTCAACTAAGGTTCTCTTCCTTAGAAACTATACGCGTCTTGAAAAACAAAACCTTTATCCACTGGATAAATCTCATGATCCCTCCGGGATCGAGTCATCACAAGACTGGAACAATTGAACGACTAATCGAGATCCGAATCATTGGTCCGTCATCGAACTACAGTTTCAAAACCCAAAACGTTTCGTGTTTGTGTTTATGTCTTATGAAGTCATTGATGTACTAAGTCATTAATGGTATGGCATATGGTCTTGTTTCATCACATACTATACTTAATTAACCCTTGTCTTCAACTCTAAGTTAATTACTTAACTTAGGTTTTTAATGCGTAAAACTTTATGATTTGAGTTAAAAACTCCTTTTGTAAACCCAACAACTTTTACAAGTGAAAGCTCATTTGATTTGAAACAACGTTTGAACCACTTACTCTAGCGGAGTACAATTCGCATAGCGAAAATGAGGCAGTGATACCTCCTTTGAAACTCCTCTGTATCGCTCGGCGAAACATAACTCGCGTAGCAAAATTTGTTGTATTTGCTTAGCGAAAATGAGGTAGTGATACCCAACTTGGAATTCCTCTGTTTTCGCTTAGTGAAATTTAATTCGCTTAGCAAAATTGCCTTAAAACAAGACATTAACCTTGTTAAAGAAAAACCTTATGGAACTATATTGATTCTCATGAAAACATTCATTAATTCACTTTTAAATCACTTGATTAACTAGATGAACTAATGATAGGATAAAAGGCATGTTTCACTTTGGTGAAAACACTTAAATATTAAACTTCATTTGATCTTTGGATCAAAGTCACTTAGGGTTTTTCTTTGAAAACATAAGCTACTTAAAACATTTTTCTTTCATCAAAACTTTAATTTGTTCAAGAACTACTCACATTCTTCCTTTTCTCAAGGTCATGGCCAAAAGCCTATTAGGAACAAATGTGAAGGTTGTTTCACCAACTAACCAAGTTATGGCTCAAAGCTCACATAGTTATGACAAACAGCAATTACACATCATTGCATCATAATCAAGCACATAAGTCCATCACACATAATTGCATCATACTCAAGCATAAAAGTCCATACTTGATCTAGAGATAAAAGTAGGTTTTCAACATACATGAAAATATTTTCTCATCTAAACAGCATCATCATAAAACACATGCCAAATCATAAGAAGCATAAACTACAAATATTACCCTTTGTTCTCCAAGAGAACAAAATTAATTGGTGAACCCAAACCAAAGGGTTTCACCCACACATAAACTAAACAACCACCTTCACCACCACCATTTTGGTGTGATGAGGTTCACCCCCCATACCTGTTGAAGAGCAGATATCCGGATCAAAGTCTGTTGATCGGTTTGTGAACCTCCTGACCATCGTCACCAACTACAACAACACAATAATCAAACATTAAACAACAATTAAAACAAAACTCAACAATTCTACCTAAAAGAGGTTTCGGCCACCCTTGGTTAAAAGGTTAGGAAATGATTTTGGTTTTTCATTTCATGGATTCAAAGGCAATAGGAAAGCTAAGGATGAAATCAAGTGTTAGAAATCAAAAATTGATGAAAAACACTATTCATCATCATCACATAGGGTTCGGCCATTTGGGGATTTAGGGCTATGATTAGAATTGAATCATAAGCTCTTGGGTTTAGGTAGAGAATGATGAAGTGAGTTCATACAAATTGGTTTCACATCAAAAGGATTTTTCTACAAATTCCTATGGATTTTCAAAGTTTTGGATCTAAGAATTGATTTTCATGAAAAAGAAGTTTGATCTTGAAATAGAGAGAGATTCAAGAAGCCATGAGATCATAGAAGTGATCTTACCTAAGAATGAAGGAAGATTGCTTAAGGAATCAAGTGATTCTAACAAGGATGATTTGTTTCATATGACTACTATGATGATGACTGTTGTTGCTATCTGTCTAAGTGCCTATATGCTACTTGGTATGTGATATGTTGCTATGTGCTGTTGTTGATATTATTGTTGCCAATATTGATGCTGGTATGCTGCTTGTGGTAATCGTTGTATGGTGGCAGAATGCCATAGAGTTAAGTTTGGCTGTGTGCCGTGTTGTTTGAGCTGTGGCTCATGGATGCGTGGGGTCGAGGCTGTGCTGTGTGGATGCAGTGGCATCGTGTTGTTTCTGATTGAGAGTTTAGGCGTGAGATCCGGTATCAAGCCCGTTGAGGATGTTTGTTGCATATCATCAACTGCCAAGTGGCGAGGCCGTATAACCGGTAGTATGGGCTGCCAGCGTCATACGAGGTTAGTTGTACTTGAGTGTGGGTACGGAAAGTAGATGGGGCAGTCAAGTGAGTGACCTTGGGGATGTTGCCGGTCTCGAGAATAGTTTACAATGACGGATGAGGTAGCTCCTATCTTGTCGTGACGCCCGATCCAGTCCGATTTTCCTGACTAATCCCTGAGCTTTCCATTGTTCCAGGCTAACGTTCCGAGGCGACCGAGATACCCCGGTTCCGGTGTGGAAGGGGGATGCACTCTTATTGGTCAAGACCAACGGCTCGGTTTCTTGGATAAACTAACTCCGTTCCGACACAGAACCTATTCCGCTGTGGGCTTGTTCGGGTGTGGAACCGTTCTAGTAGGAACCAGCTTTGTAAGTTTTCAGCCGACATGCTGCATGGGATTAGTATCCCGGTCTAGAGGATTGATCTGAGTATGAGACTCATGGAGATGGATGCTTGTTGCATGTGCTTTCTTGAGAGATGTCTGTTGGAATGCAGTAACTGCTATACCTATCATATCTGTAATATGCTACATGTTTTGTTTACTGCATTACTATTGTTTTCCGACTTCGCTATGCATTGTATTTCTTATCTCCTTACTGTTTTCCCTGTTGTTCTGTTTTGGGTTCGCTCGAAGACGACGAGCCAGCCGAGACGCAGGATGGACCCAAGGCTTCACCCGTTTATCAGGGGGCGCCGCGGATGCCGGTGCCGGGCGACGTTGAGATCATCTACCATGATGAGAGGGGATGGCGGGTGGACTCCTTAACCATTTTGGTGGTTTACACAGGATCCGTCAGTCTGATCTTTCGGAGCGGCATGCCGCCGTATGTGGACATCATTGGACTCTACCGTCTGTACTAGTTCCTTCCTTTCCCTAGGATGTGGAGACCTCCGAGACAGAGGGAGCGAGACTGCATGTAGGTGGCACACCATTCTTCGGCCGTGTCCAGCAGGAGGGGTTACGTCTATCGAGGCCAATGCCGGAGGACAGGGCATCCTCACCACTGATGGTGAGAGCCCGCCAGTGCGTCCTAGGTGGTGAGCTGAGAGCTTTTCATGTACTTTTGAGTGGGGGAAGGTTGTGGTGGTGAGCTTCGAGAGTCTTTTCTTTTGAAGTTGATGTATTTTTCAATTCTTGTTTACATAGTATGTATATATATATGTACAGTGCCCTACTGTTGGGGCTACCGTTACGTATGTTATCTATATATCTTTGTCTATGCTTTTGCGCCTTACTCTGATGATTTCTATGTTTGCCGTTACTGCTTGTTTGTTTCCGCAACGCTGTTTGAATACCACGCTATTGCTTTATATACGGCTAAGCATAGTTAATAATAGCAGGAGCTTGGGACTAATGGGATTATCCTTCTTAGAGAGGAGGGTCGTCTCATTTTGGTGGTATCAGAGCAGTTTGGTTCTATAACGGACCTTGAGGACTGTTAAGACCTCATAGCTCTTGTAGGACCAGAATTTGTGGAAGTCTGGAACCAAGACTGCAAGTCCGTTAAGTGTACTGGCTTTAATAGTTGATAACGAGTTGTATCAGCTGAGTATGGATTGGATTGAGTGTCTGATGCGCTAGTTATCGAAGTGTGATAACTGTCTTCATTCATAAGGCATATGATATGTTTAACTGTTTAGTGCTATTATACATCTTATGAATTGGAACCGATAGCTCCTTTTTACAAGAAGCTATATGGCACGTGGAAGAGGAAGAGGTGGAAGGTCGGCTGCAACCGAAGGCAATAATAACAATGGTGACCACTCAGGAACAGGAAGTGGTGGTGACACTTCTAAAGCAATGCGGGCCATACAGGACTTTGCTACTGCAATGATGCAACAAACTCAACAGACTGCCCAGTATATACAGAGGCAGGAAGAGCGAGAAGCCAGACAGGATCAGCTACACACAGTCAGAGGAAATGAGACGGTGGACATCGGTCTCAATGCTTTCATGAAGGGAAATCCTCCTCAATTCCATAAAGAATACAATCCTGAATCTACATAGATGTGGTTGCAAGAGATAGAGAAGGTGTTTATGGCCACACACTGCAGAGAGGACCGAAAAGTTACATACGCTGCTTTCATGTTGCTTGGAGCAGCCGAAGCTTGGTGGAGGACCAAGGCCAGACTGTTAAAGGCCGAAGGAAGGATGTTAACCTAGCAATTGTTCCGGGAGTGCTTTCTGGAGAAGTACTTCCCGAGGAACATCAGAAAAGAGAAAGAGAAAGAGAAAGAGTTCCTGAGTTTGAAACAGGAACAACTGTCAGTTGGTGAGTACGTGATGAGGTTTGAGGCGCTACTCAAGTTCTCTCAACTCTATCAGATCCACCTAATGAAGAACGGGTCTGCCGAAGATTTGAAGACCGGTTGAAGCCCGAGTTGAAGCAAGTGATGCTACCTTTAAGCATCAACTCTTTTCCTGAGATGGTAGAGAAGTGCACAGTGGTGGAAGGGCATGACCGAGCAGGGACTGTTCCCCTACAAGTAAGAAGTGATAGACCTATTCGGAGCAACCAGAGAGGTAGAAGCGACAAGTTCCAGCAGAGGACGAGGCCGTATGATCGCCCGACTTTGTTTAATGTCAACCATGGAGGGAGCAGCTCCAGTCAAGGGCAACAGGAGATCAAGACCTGTTTCCAATGTGGGGGACCGCACCCAGTTAAGAGTTGTTCAAGGACCCAACACATCCAGTGCTTCAACTGCAACCAGATGGGTCACTATGCATCAGACTGCAAGCTCGGAGTTAGCAGAAGGGATCAGTTTCAACAACGGAGCAGTAGAGCTCGGAGTGGCGGAGCTAGATCGGTAGTGGCAAGTCAGCAGAGTAGGCCACAGACGACCGGAAGGGAGTTTGCCGTGAGGGGTTCTAAAGCCTCTCGAGGCCCTGACCTGATTCAAAGTAAATGCTTAGTCTCAGGTAAACTTTTGTCAGTTTTATTTGATTCCGGGGCTACTCATTCTTTCATATCATTAGAGTGTATGGATCATTTAGGATTGCCTGTTTCTGCCTTACCCTATGATTTGACCATCTCAACGCCTACTGGCGATTCTTTGACTACTCTATCTATATGCCTGAAGTGTCCTATTGCGGTAGAGAATCGTCATTTTGTTGTTAACCTTATCTGTTTGCCTATACAACAGATAGACATAATCCTAGGCATGGACTGGCTTTCGGCCAACCATGTAATGTTAGACTGTTCAAACAAAACTGCAACACCCTTTCCTAAGTGTCACATTCCCGAACGATTATAAGGCCAAAAATAAAATTAATGCGGAAAATACGGTTTTCTTTTTTTTTTTTCCCCTAATCACAATGATGTAATGGGATTAGTAAAGGTAAGCAATAATAAATGAACTTAGGTTCACCATGCATTTTTAGAAGTCATACAGAATTAAAGTACTAAAATAGAGACAACACTGTATACAGACATAGGTCCAAGCCTAACTGAAAATAAGTATATAATAAGTACTAGGAGTCACAGCTCCCCACAAGGTACAACAGACACTTGATACAGCCTGGCCAAAACTAAACAGCAAAAGGAGTCCTCCTTCGGACTGAAAGTATATGCTGAACTGAACTGTCACCGCGTCCATCTGCTTAAGCAGAAACAACAATACCAGCAGAGAAGATATACAGATATGGGTGAGATTCCCAATCATCAACACAGCAAAATAGCAAAAGTAAAAACGGGACGACTCACCAAGTAATAACATACTTAACATGCATACTATAAATCTCAATATATCATGTTAATCAATTAGCAGCATAAAATAAGGCATTCTCGAAAACAGAACAGCGATGTATAACAAGTAAATGTAATCATCAACAGCCATGCAATGCAATGTACATGACTCAATGTCATATGACCCAAGGGTAAAACTCTGACCCCTACTCCATCGAGCTAACAAAACATCAAAGAGAGTGAATGGGAGGATATGTTCAGTATATGCCAGCCATGAGCAAGATGCTACAACATTCGTAACATGCACGTATCTGGCTTTATGGAAACAATCTACACCAAACATGAAAAGCACGGCATCTAGTCGAGGGTATTAGTGTATTGCTCGGATTCGCCACGACACAGAAGAGCTACCAACTGGTCAAATGTCAGCCTTTCCAACCCTGATACCTCCAGGACTATTTAAAACGTCACCGTAAGATACGCACCCGCATCAAGGTGTAAGCTCAACTCCTAGGCTCAAGGCCTTAGAACTCATGCAACGAAATGCCAATGCTTACACAAAGCAGATGCGATAAAGCAATGTCTATCCACCGGATAAACCTCAAGGTTCACTAAGGTTCTCTTCCTTAGGAACTATACGTGTCTTGGTATTAAAAACTTTTATCCACCGGATAAGTCTCGTGATCCCTCCGGGATCGAGTCATCGAACTACTGTTTCAAAACCCAAAACGTTTCATGTTTGTGTTCTTATGAATTATGTCTCAAGTCCTAAGCATTATTAAGAAGGATTGAGAATACTCTTAGATAAGTCTTTGTTCCTTTCTAAGATATTAATTCTTGGATTTCCAATAATGAAATAAGGATTGATTCGCTTAAGTCTTATGGATTCATTGATGAACTAAATCATCAATGGTTTAGTGCATGGTCTTGTTCCAGCATATACTATACTTAATTATCTCTATTCTTTTGCTCTAAGTTAATTACTTAACTTAGGTTTTCATACGTTAAACTTTACGACTTGAGTTGAAAACTCTCGATTTGAAACTTTGTAAACCAAAACCTTTCTAATTGAAAATCATTTGATTTGAAATAACTTAATTACTTGCTTAAAGCAAAGTACCTTAACTAAATTGAAAAGGGTTTTTCCTTACTAACTTAGTGTAAAACATGTTCTAAGTTAGTGTAAAAGAAATGGAATTTTATTTAATTTTGGAACTATGGTCCATTTAACTCAAACTTAAGGACAAGGTTCTCTTTATATTTGAAGATTGAATGTTAACTTAGTTCTAATATGAAGGTGATATCTTATTAAAATCTAAGGTAACTTTCATATTACTTTTACTTCCATGAAATCACTTTCATCATTTTCTTTTTAAAACACTTAGTTAATTGTATAAACTATGGCTAAAGTAAAAAGACATTTTCACCTTAGTAAAACACTTGAATGGCAAAACTCCATTTGATCTTTGGATCAAGATCACTTCTTGTTTTGTTTTGAAATGTAAGTTACTAAAACACTTTTCTAACTTTTCAACACGTTCAATGTTCAAGAACAACTCATATTCTTCCTTTTTTCTAGTCAAGGCCGAATGCTCCCACAAGGGGGATGTGAAGATTTTGCTTCACTAACTTGTCAAGTGATAACTCAAAAGGCTCCCAATATAATAATGAACAATATTCATGCATCATTTGGTGATAATCAAGCATAAAAATCCTTACTTAATCTAGAGATCAAAATATGGTTTTCAACATACATGAAAACATTTTTCCATCCAAGCATGCATCATCATAAACACATACTAAACATAGGACCATTATTACAATTATTCTCTCAATGAGAACTTCACAAATAAAGTAGTGAACCCAAACAAAAGGGTTTCACCCAAACAAACATAAACAACCATTTTCACCTCTCACCAACTTTGGTGTGATGAGGTTCACTCCCCATACCTTTTGGTGAAGTAATCCTCCGGATGAAAAGTCGTCCGAAAGGTTCGCGAATCTCCCGATTATTCGTCCGAATACTCAACACCAACTACAATCATACGATCATTCAAACATTAACATCTAACAACACAAGTTCTTCCTATTTCCATCAACATAGGGTTCGACCGTAGCGTTTTAAATTTAGCTAGAGATGTCTAAAATTTCTTATCTTTTAGATGAACGATCGTTAGGTATACCTAACACTAAAACAAGTCTCATTACTCAAAACTTGAATAAAACACTCAAGCTTTCCTAACATATGTGATTCGGCCATATATACCCATATGACTTAGAGAACTCTTCTGGTTACAAGCTCTTGGATTATGAAAGAGGATGATGAAACTAGCTCATAGAAATTGGTTTGACATTAAAAGGATTTTTCTACATTTTTCTATGAATTTTTGAAGTTTAAAGTTCAACTTGAACAAAAGCTTGAAAAGCATAGTTTCAATGGAAGAAAATGAAGATTAAGAGACCAAAGAAGTAGTCTATACCTCTTAGAGGATGAAGGTGAGCAAGATGATCATCTTTGCTTCACAAAGTTCTTGAAGTTTCTTAAGGAAAATGGAGAGAAAAAGTGCGAAAGTGTGGAGGAAATGTGTGTTATGAAGAAAAATGGGTGATGGTCCTCTCTTGAAGGTGGAGCTCGAATGAGATGAAGGGAAGGGCAAGGATGTCCTAAAATTTTCACTTAAGGGGCAAAATGGTCTTTTCACACAAGGTTAAATGGTAATTATGGAAAAAGTTAGGGGTATTTTGGTCTTTTCACGTCCAGATAATTTCTAAATCATCATGACACTTGGCACGCATCCCAAAGTGATGTGACCAGATGTGACGTCATAATTATCCATTAGCGGGTCCCGTTAAATCCATATACAGCTCCGTTCGTCACCCGATTGATATTTCGCCCGAATAAAGCATAGGAGCTGATTTTTTTCAAATTTAACGAAAATGTTGTAAACACAATTCTAAGACTAACTGTCTCGTTCACGGGTCAAAATTAGGTCTTTTGAGTAGTAAAATACTATTGTTAGTGAAAAAACACAGACCGGGCTCCGTCTAAGTTTTCGACCCAAAATTTAACCGTAACTCCCTACGATAGCATAGAGCGTGACTGTGGTCTCAGATTATTTTAATTCACTCTCTAGACCCACCAATAAAATACAAACACATAAATACTGTTTATTAAAAATAGAAAGCTTGAAAAATCGGGGCGTTACATTACTACCTCTCTTAAAAAAATTTCTTCCTCGAAATTTAACGTACCTCTTAAAATAGACTTGGATACGGTCGTTGCATGTCTTCTTCTCTTTCCCAGGTAGCATCACCTGAAGTCTCGTTCCAAATAACTTTGACCAAAGATATCTCCTTCCCTTGCAGTTGCTTTACTCTTCTGTCCTCGATCTTAACAGGCAGTGTTTCATAGGACAGGTTATCCTTAAGCTATACTGAATTAGACTTTATGACATGACTGGGATCCGGAATATATTTTCACAATTGTGAAACATGAAAAACATTATGAAGGTTGGATAGAAAAGGCGGTAAAGCTATTTGGTAAGCTACTAGACCTATCCGACGAAGAATTTGATAAGGTCCAATGAATTTTGGAGTGAGTTTTCTGGACTTAAGGACCCTGCCCACCCCAGTAGTTGGAGTGACTCTCAAAAACACATGATCACCTTCTTCGAACTCAAAGGGCCTACCTCTTTTATCCGCATAACTTTTCTCTCGGCTCTGAGTTGGCCTCATCTTCTCTTGAATCAGTTTCACCTTCTTAGTTGTTTGTTGCACTAGTTCAGGTCCTAATGAAGCACTTTCTCCATCTTGATACCAACACAAAGGTGTTCTGTAACGTCATCCGTATAAAGCTTCATAGGGCGCCATCCTTATGCTCGAATGATAACTGTTATTGTAGGTGAACTCTATCAACGGTAAGAAACTCTCCCAACTCCCAGCATGTTCCAACACACATGCCCTCAATAGGTCCTCTAAAGATTGAATCGTCCTTTCTGATTATCCGTTAGTTTGAGGATGATAAGCCGAACTCAGCCATAACTTTGTTCCTAAGGCTTCATATAAACTCTGCCAAAACCGCGAAGTAAAACGTGGGTCTCTATCTAATATGGTGCTTGAAGGTATCCCATGCAGTCTCACAATCTCACTGATATAAATCTGAGTCAGCTTCTCCATGGAATACTTGATATTGAAAGGTACAAAATGAGCTGATTTCGTAAGCCTATCAATTACTACCCAAATGGAATCGCATCCCTTAGGTGTCCTTGGCAAACACGTCACAAATCCATTGCTATGCCGTCCCATTTCCATTCTGGGATATCCAACGGAAGTAACATTCCCGCTGGCCTTTAATGTTCAACCTTCGCTTTTTGACACACCAATCAAGACGCCACATAATCAGCCACATCTCTTTTCATGCCTTGCCACCAAAACAACTGCTTCAGGTCTTGGTACATCTTGGTTGATCCTGGATGCATACTCAACTTGCTTCTATGAGCTTCGTCCAGGATTAACCTCCTTATCTCTGGTTTGTTTGGCACACAAACCCGTTCTCCTCGTCTTAGGATTCCATCTGCTCCTTCTATACAGACGTCATCCCTTTCTTCAGATTCCCTCTATCTTTCTCTAAATACTGGTCATATACTTGTTTCTCCTGAATTTGATCCATCAGATCACATGACACTGTAACCATGCCCACACAAAGTCTCCCTGGCATACTGACCATGGACAGATACATATCTCTGAACTGTTCTAACAGCTCGTGTTCCTTAACCTTCATGGCAGACACATGTAAAACCTTCCTACTTAGGGCATCTGCTACCACATTAGCTTTTCCCGGATGATACTGTAACTGGTAGTCATAGTCCTTCAGAAATTTCAGCCACCGTCTCTGCCTCATTTGAGCTCTTTCTGATCGAACAGCTACTTCAAGCTCTTATGATCGCTGAAGACTTTGAACATCGAACTATACAAGTAGTGCCTCCAGCTCTTCAACGCAAAGATCACCGCTGCTAACTCCAGATCATGAGTAGGGTAATTCTTCTCATGCACTTTCCACTGTCTCGAGGCATACGCTACCACTCTTCGATTCTGCATCAGAACACAGCCTAACCCCTGGTATGAAGCGTCACAGTGCACTTCAAAAGGTCCGCTTAGATCTAGCAATACCAACACTGGCAAAGTAGTCAACCTCATCTTCAGCTCCTGAAAACTCTGCTCACTGGCTTCAGTCCATTCAAAAGCTTTATCCTTCCTCGTCAATTGGGTAAGGGGTCCTACAATCTTATAAAATCCCTCGATGAACCTTCGATAATACCCAGCCAAGCCCACAAAACTGCATATCTCAGTCACTGTGGTTGGTTTCTCCCACTCAAGAACTGCTTGAACTTTTGACGGATCTATAGCAATTCCTTCCTTTGAAATCACGTGACCCAAAAACTGCACTTCGTCGAGCCAAAACTCACACCTAGACAGCTTCGCGTACAACTGTTTCTCCTTCCGAACCCGAAGAACCACACGAAGATATTCAGCATGTTCTTCCCGATCTCGCGAATAGATGAGTATGTCGTCTATGAAAACAATGACAAACTTATCTAGGTAGGGACGAAAAATCCTATTCATATAATCCATGAATATGGCTGGAGCATTCGTCACCCCAAACGACATTACAATGTACTCGTAGTGCCCATAGCGTGTTCGAAACGCTGTCTTTGGTACATCCTTTGCCTTCACGCGAATCTGGTGATAACCCGAATGCAGATTAATCTTGGAGAAAATTGCCGCTCCCCTCAACTGATCCATCAAGTCATCTATCCTCGGAAGAGGATACCTGTTCTTAATGGTAACCTTGTTCAACTGGCGATAATCCACACATAAGCGAGAAGTTCCATCTTTTTCTTCACCAACAGCATAGGTGCTCCCCACGGCGACACACTAGGTCTAACGAACTGCTTCCCCAATAAGTCCTCCAATTGTTCCTTCAAGGTTTCCAACTCCGAAGGTGCCATACGATACGGTGCCATAGATACGGGTCCTGTTCCTGGCACAAGATCAATCAAAAACTCAATGTCCCGAACTGGCGGTAATCCTGGTACATCTTCAGGAAAGACATCCGGAAACTCGTTCACGACAGGCACATGCTCAAAGACTAGCTTGCTCTTAACCTCCGAAGAAGATAGCAACATGTATCCTTGAGCTCCTTCTCTCAAAGAAGCGTTTACTTGGTTGGCAGTCAAAAATCCAGAATTCTCAGAACTAGGAAAGACTAAGGTTTTATTTGCATAGTCTAACAGGATTTGGTTAGAAGATAACCAATCCATTCATAAGATTACATCCATTTGAGAAAGAGGCAAATAGGTCAAATCAATCAAAAACATTCTATCTTTTACAGAAATAGAACAATTCAAACAAACTTTAGCAGTTAAAACAGGCTTTGCAGTAGGTGTAGAAATTACTAAATCAAAAGTTAAAGAAGACACAGGCAATCCCAAAAGGTTCATACAGTCATATACAATAAAGGAATGCGTTGCGCCTGAATCAAATAGTACAGTTAAGGTTTTACCTCCCATGACGCACTGACCTTGGATTAAGTCTTCATTCTGAGAAGCCTCAGCGCCACTCACAGTATAGACTCTGCCCTTTACCTTAGGCCTCGCTGCTTGCACATTGTTGACAGAATGTTCAGCTTTTGGTTGCACACAGTCTCGTGAAATATGCCCCGGCTTCCCACACCTGAAGCATATAATCCCCTTGATCGAGCATTCTCATGTGGCATGATTACTCTTTCCACACTTCATACATTTGATTGGGGAGATTCCAGACTGACTGAAACCCCCACTGCTTCCTCCCACAGAACGTTGTTGTTGACCTTGCTGCTTTGACTACAGTTTCCATCGGGATTTATTGTCATGACCACCGTTCCCTCTGTGGAACTTAGTTGGTCCAGAACTCTGTGCTCACTTGTCCTTGTTAGGCTCCAAGCTCTCGATTAGACGACACTTATCCATTAGCCTTGGAAAAATAGAAATCTCTAGAGGAACCACAACCCTTTTCAAATCAAGCCTCAGACCCCTTCGAACTTTCTGCATTTCCACTCCTCTCTTGGGTTGTCCATGAAATAGTTTGAGAACTTCGCCAAACTTTCAAACTTGGCCCCGTACTCAGCTATAGACATTTCCCCTTATCTCAGCTGGACGAACTCCATCTTTTTCTCGTGCCTTGCACTTGCAGGAAAGTACTTTTCTAGGAACTTCCCATTGAAAGCATTCTAGTCCGCAACTTGTTGATCATGTATCAACATCTGACGGGCTCATTCCCACCAGTATTCAGCATCTTCCACCAGCATATATGTTGCGTAGACAACTTTGTCGTTCTCGGTATACCTCATAGCTCCAAAGATCTTCTCCAAAGTCTGGATCTAACGCTCAGCTTGCTTAGGATTGAACTCACTTTAAACTGACGTGGGTTCCAACGGAGGAATTCATCCAGTCCTCTACCCGCAGCGGCTCTCTCATCACATTGAACCATCACAGCAGCCATCTCCTGTATGGCGTTCACAACAGCATTCAGGTTTTGAGCAGCCATCGCTACCCTCAAAACCAGAATTGTCAAACTCAAAGGACCACAACACAACCAAAGCAACCAACATTATCTTCCTTGTGGAGATAATAACAGAGAAACACACAGAGAACACACAACAAAAACAAGACAGACCATAAACTACAAACCCCAAAAGACTCGGCCAGCTCTGATACCAAATAATGCAACATCCTTTCCCGAGTGTCAAATTCCCGAACGATTATAAGGCCAAAAAGAATATTAATGCGGAAAATACAGTTTTTTTTTTTCTTCTTTTCACAATGATGTAATGGGATTAGTAAAGGTAAGCAATAATAAATGAACTTAGGTTCACAATGCATTTCTAGAAGTCATACAGAATTAAAGTACTAAAATAGAAACAACACTGTATACAGACATAGGTCCAAGCCTAACTGGCAATAAGTATATAATAAGTACTTGGAGTCATAGCTCCCCAAAAGGTACAACTGACACTTGACACAGCCTGACCAAAACTAAATAGCAAAAGGAGTCCCCCTCCGGACTCAAAGTATATGCAGAATCGAACCGTCATCGCGGCCATCTGCTTAAGCAGAAACAGCAATACCAGCAGAGAAGATATATAGATATGGGTGAGATTCTGAATCATCAACACAGCAAAATAGCAGAAGTAAAAACGAGATGACTCAACAAGTAATAACAAACTTAACATGCATACTATAAATCTCAATATGTCATGTTAATCAATTAGGAGCATAAAATAAGGCATTCTCGAAAACAGAACAGCAATGTACAACAAGTAAATGTAATCATCAACAACCATGCAATGCAATGCAATGCAATGTACATGACTCAATGCCATATGCCCCAAGGGTATAACTTTGTCCCCAACTCCATGGAGCTAACAAAACATCGGAGAGTGTGAATGGGAGGACATGTTCCGTGTATGCCAGCCATAGGCAAGATGCTACAACATTCGTAACATGCACGTATCTGGATTTACGGAAACACTCTGCACTAAACATGAAAAATACAGCATCTGGTCGAGGATATCAGTGTATTGCTTGGATTCGCCACAACACAAAAGAGCTACCAACTGGCAAACGTCAACCTTTCCAACCCTGATACCTCCAAGACTATTTAAAACATCACCATAAGATTCGCACTTGCATCAAGGTGTAAGCTCAACTCCTATGCTCAAGGCCTTACAACTCATGCAATGAAATGCCAATGCTTACACAAAGCAGATGCGATAAAGTAATGTCTATCCATCGGATAAATCCCAAGGTTCACTAAGATTCTCTTCCTTAGGAACTAAACGCGTCTTGGTATTACAAAAATTTTATCCACCGAATAAGTCTCGTGATCCCTCCGGGATCGAGTCATCACAAGACTGAAACAATTGAAAGATTGACCTGGACCTAAATCACCGGTCCGTCATCGAACTACTGTTTCAAAACCCAAAACGTTTCATGTTTGTGTTCTTATGAATTATGTCTCAAGTCCTAAGCATTACGAAGAAGGATTGAGAATCCTCTTAGATAAGTCTTTGTTCTTTTCTAAGATATTAATTACTTGGATTTCCAATAATGAAATAAGGATTGATTCACTTAAGTCTTATGGAGTCATTGATGAACTAAATCATCAATGGTATAGTGCATGGTCTTGTTCCACCATATACTATACTTAATTATCTCTTTTCTTTTGCTCTAAGTTAATTACTTAACTTTGGTTTTCATACGTAAAACTTTACTACTTAAGTTGAAAACTCTCTATTTGAAACTTTGTAAACCAAAACCTTTCTAATTGAAAATCATTTGATTTGAAATAACTTGGTTACTTGCTTAAAGCAAAGTATCGTAACTAAATTGGAAAGGGTTTTTCCTTACTAACTTAGTGTAAAACCATGTTCTTTTTTTTTAAAAAAACAAACAATGAGGCTATAGCAATTTCTTTTAGATTTATCAATCTAATTAGGAGACAATATACTTTGATATTATTCATTATTCTTTGATTTAAGGAACCCTTCCTTAGGGATAAAAACACCAAAAGGGAAAAAGAGTACCCATATTGCCTAATTTATTAGAAAAAAGAAAAAAAATAATACAAATAAATTATGGGGGGCTTAAACCAAACCCATGAAAAAAATTAAGAGAACCTGTAGTTAGGCAACCCTAATCTATTTCTAAGGAAAGGCTCAAAAACATCATTAGGAAGAAAATCCATCCATTGAAATCCAGAAATAGCTAAACCGTGAGAAGCTAGTCTATCAGCACAATCATTGCCTTCTTTGAAAATATGGGAACATATGAATCTCATTCGGGAAGTGAAGTGCATGCAATTATTCCATCTGTTTCTAAGCCTCCAAGGACCAACTTACAATCACTAAAAGCAGAAATGACTAAGGATGAGTCACATTCCAACCAAAGAGTATACCAACCCTTTCCAAAGGCTAACTCAATAGCCAACATGGCTCCAATTAACTCAGCTTCAAAAGCAGTACCGATGCCCAAGTTCTGAATAAAACAGCCCATGGTAGCAGCCTTGCTGTCCCTGAAGATTCCACCACAAGATGAAGGACCTGGACACCCCTTGGCAGCTCCATCCGAGTTGCATTTAATCATGTTAGCCAGGGGAGGCTTCCATAAAACCTCTCTAATTTTAGGAGCAGAATGGAAGTGAAGAGGCACTGAGAAAGCCTTCAATAGACACAGTTAATCAACATCATTCTGCATAAAACCTTGACTGAGATTACCAGCAAGAGATACACCAGCAATGATCTCATTAATAGCATGAATCATGCTGAAATCCTTACTGTCAAACCGCGCCTTGTTTCTATTAGACCAAATAACACAAAGAACATACACAATGCTAGCTGCAACCACATCCAAAGCTTGAGAACTCCAACCTTTAGTACAAACTTGAAGAAGGGTAGTAAAGTTGCTTGTGTCTATAGGACACCTCAGGAAATTGCTAAGCCAGTTCCACAACTTCTGAGCCATTACACAGTGCAAAAAAATGTGACTTGCAGTCTCACAATCCTGACAGCAAAAGCTACACCTAGAAACCACAGTGCAACCCTTAGCCATTAGATTCTCATCTGTTGGCATTTTACCATGCAAAATTCTCCAAACCACAAAAGACTTTGAAGGTGGAATGTTATTCCTCCAAATAAACACAGACCAAGGTTTATGCTGGCCAGTTGAAACCTGAAACATGTAAGCATCCTTAAAGGAGAGACCACCTGATTTAGAATTTTTCCATTGAAGCTGATCCTCTCCAGAAGAGATAGGGATGATAGTCTTGTGAATATCCTCGGTAATAGCAGGGAAAGTAGTCATAAACAGCTCAGGTAATTGCCAAGCACCATCAACAATAAAATCTTTTAACAAACCCTCTTCAGTATGCTGCAGCTCAGGAGGGATGACCATAGAACTCAGAGAAGTAGTGTGCCATATGTCTTTCCAGAACCTAATTCTGCTACCGTTACCAAGAAGCCAGTGAGAGTTATCTATAACCATAGGGATAAATGATTTAATACCAGACCAAATTGAAGAAACCAGATGGTGAGAAATGACTTTATCCTTTCTGAAAACCCTTGCTCTTAACAAAACAGCCCATTGATTGTTGGAAGTTACCAATTCCCAAGCTAGCTAAAGCATGCCAGCTCTATTGATGTCCTTAATACAACGTAGGCTAAGACCACCCTCATTAATAGGAGAGCAAACTTTATGCCAGGCTACAGTAACCAATTTCCTAACATTGACATCTCCAGACCAAATAAATTTCCTTATCCAACAATTTCACAAATTCATCAGAGAAGCAGGCCAATAGTAAATCCTAAAGCTGTATATAAGCATACCTTGAATAATAGACTGCACCAACACTACTCTTCCCATGATGGACAGCATTTTACCTTTCCAAACAGCAAGCTTCATCTTGATTTTATCCACAATAGGCATCAGATGAGCTTTCTTAGGCTTCCCTCTAAACAAAGGAACACCCAAGTAAATAAAAGGGAGAGTTCCTGCTGAAAATCCCAAAAGATCAGTAAGGTGCCGAAGCCTGGCATTTGAGATGGAGCCTGTATAAAATTTGGACTTTGCAGCTCTAATAAGCTGACTTGAAGCAGCCTCATAATGCAGAAAAAGATGATTAAGATTTGCAATGCTATATGTAGTAGCCTTGCAAAAGAGCATAATATCATCAGCATACAGGATGTGGCTTGGCATCCTTATACCTCTAGGACCAACCATTAATTGAAGTTTTCCCTCCTGCACCAGCTTTGTAATACCCCAGCTAAGAACCTCTTCAGCTAAGCAGAAAAGTAAAGGAGATAGAGGGTCCCCTTGCCTCACTCCTCTCTTACAAGCAAAGAAGCCGATATCTTTCCCATTTACTGCTATAGACAACTTTGCTGAGGAAAGAATTGTCTTGACCCAACCAATGAATGTGTCATTAAAGCCAAAACATCTTAGGGCCTTCAAAAGGAAAGTCCAGTCCAAGGTATCAAAAGCTTTTTTGATGTCTATTTTCATAGCTAGTTGACCACCAAATGATTTCCTGTGCAGCAAGTTAATGGATTCAGAAGCAAGACAAATACAATCTGAGATTTGCCGACCTTTGATGAAACCCCTTTGATTCCCAGAGACAATTTTATGATCCACAATGGCTAATCTATCAGCAATGACTTTGGTTATGATCTTGAATTGGAAGTTTGCCAATGCAATTGGTCTAAACAAATTTATTGAATCAGCTTCAACACATTTAGGAATAAGGACAACTCGATTAGAATGTAAGTTAGGAGGGAGCCAACCATGAGTGAAAAACTGAAGAGTTGCCTTGTAAACAAACATCTTCCTCAATGATCTCCCAAAACTTTTGATAGAAAAATCCACCAAATCCATCCGGGCCAGGAGCTCCATCTCCATTAAGAGCAAAAACAGCATTTTTCACCTCTTCTTTAGAGGGCATTGTAGTGAGTAACCAATCGTCCTCAGTTGAAACTGAATTAGGGATTACCTCATTAACTAAATTATAGTTGCTACAATTGTTTTCAGTAGCGAATAAATCCATGTAGAATTGCATAATATGATTCTCAATGTCAGTTGAATTATCCATAATAGAATCACCACTCTTAAGTAAAGAAATATTCTGAGTTTTCTGTCTAATTCTATCCATAGTGTGAAAGAAATCTGTATTTCTGTCTCCCTTAATGTGCCAGTTTACTCTCGATTTCTCCTGCCAAAAGTCTTCTTCATAAGCTAAAGACTCTTTCAAGAAAATTTGAGCTTCTTTTTCTTCCTGAATCAGCTCATCAGAACTGCCAAGCATATCTAACCTTCTTTGAATGTCTTCAACTTTAGCCATAGCCAACTGCACCTTCTGGTGAACATCTCCAAAGATCTTCCAATTCCAATCCTTCAAAAGAACTTTTAATCGCTTAAGTTTCTAAGATAGAACAATGATGGGGTTTCCAGCTAGAGGAATGTTCCAACTATCAGCAATGAGCTGATGACAAGTGGGGTGTCTGGACCACATTTTTAAGAACTTGAAGCTAGATCTATGCACTCTATTCTCTAAATTCATAAAGAAGAGAATGGGACAATGGTCGGACTTACTCTTGATCAAAGAGCAACAATCAACTCTAGACCAGAAATCAAGCCAAGCCAAATTGCAGATGGCTCTATCTAGTCTCTTTTCAGTAAGGAAAGCTCTTTTCCTGCCATTAGACCAAGTGTATTTAGCACCCTTAGTGTCACATGAATCAAACTATCCAAGTCAGTCCATCTTTGAAAATCTTCACAAGAAATCTTGTGAGGCAAGCACCTACCTCTTTGCTCATAGGAGCCAAGAATTGCATTAAAGTCTCCCACAAAACTCCAAGGGCCTGGAACATTGATCTGCAAATTGTGAAGATCATCCCACAACCTTCTTCTAATCAGATAATCAGTGGAAGCATAGACTGCAGCCATGTGCACCTCTTTGCCAGCTTCAACCGAGGAGAAGGCTACAAATTGGCTGGACATAACAGTGACCTTGGGGTTCAGGTGATCAGCACATAAGCACCATAAATTAGGGCTCAAATCAGTCCTAGAATTCTCAACAACAATCTTCAAATGCAAGTTAGGCAAATATGTAGCAGGTAAATTAGTAGAAGAGATCCATGGCTTAGATAAAATAAGAATTCAGGTTTATGAACGGTAACTAACTTCTTAAGAACTAACCGAGTGTTTAAGTTCCCAATACCCCTAACATTCCAAAATATTACCTTCATTTGGAACCTTTAGAGAGTCCTGCTCGAGACCTAGTGGTGACACCATCAATTTTCTTTTCCAATTCCTTAGCCTTCTTTGCTTTAGCTTTCAACTTTCTTTTTTGTGATTTAGACAAAGATTTGTGAAAACCTTCCTCATCTTGAGTCAATTGATTATCATCAGCACCTTGGACTAAGTATTTACTGACATTAGGAGTTGTTTTATCAGCTGAAGAGGTCTCAACTTCCTCTTCCTCTACATCAAATGCATCAGCCCAGATCCTACCTTGCTTATGGATGCTAGAAGACCCTTGCAAAGTATTTTCCACAAAGTCGTCCGAATTATCAAAATGAATACCATTATTTCTGGGGTGACTTCCTCTTCAAAGACAGTCTCAATATCCTCTTCATCATCATTGTCCTGCCCTTGAAGATCGATAGCAGTGTCATTAGGCTGGAGAATTGTATTCCCCACTTCACCTTGCCAAGAAATTGAGAGATCCGGAGCATGGATAGCAGGATCAATGGATCTACCTACTCCCTCAATAGCAATATGATCTGCATCCTGAGGGTTCACATGTCTATTTGCCTTAGGAACATATTGCTGCACATCGTCCACAAATTCCTCATTCTCTTCTGCACCATTAACATTAGCCGAACCAGCCTTGAAGCAGTCTTTTTCTAGCAATTTACTGGTCTCCCCTTGAATCATCACTTCAGTTTTCACCTTGTCCACCTGCTTCGGAATATACATTGCCTTTGTTATCCTCCCGGGATGCCTTTAGTATCCTTCTTATGATTGTAAACACCCCTCTGAGGATGACTCTTGTTGATTAAATGCTTGCAATCCGATGATGAATGTCCTATTGTAGAGCAGTTAGTGCAAAAAAATGGCAAGAATTCATATTCAATTCCAACAAGAAAAGCAAAGCCATCCCTCTCCACTAAAATTTGAGCCGGAGGGTTAGTAGACAAATCAATATCAACCAGAACTCTGGCAAAATGACCAAGATTCTTGTGAATAGTGACATCATCCAAAGAGAGAGGAACTCTTGTAACGCCCCGATTTTTACGTTTTCTAATTCTTCAGTATTTTAATGTCTTTATTTTATTCTAGGTCTTAGGAATGGAAATAAAACATTCCGAGACCATAGTCATGTTCGACGATATCGTAGGAAGCTACGATTAAGTTTTGAGTCAAAAACTCAAACGGAGTCCGGTCTGCGTTTTTACACTGACAGTATGATTTTACTGCTCAGAAGACCTCAGATGGACCCGTGAATGAGACAATAAGTCTTAGAATTCGATGCTCTACGTTTTGGTTAAATTTCATAAAAATTTCAGAAAAATCACTTCCTGACCTTCGTTCGGGCGGAATCCTCAATCGGGTGACGAACGGAGCCACATATGGATTTACCGGGACTCGCCAACAGATAATCTTGATATCACATCATCCCAGGACACTTGGGAGAGTATGCCAGAGTCGTCATGACGTTCGGAAATATCTGAACGCAAAATGACCAAAATACCCCTAACCTTAGTCTTTTACACTTTTACCATTTTACCCTTTTGGGCAAATGACCTTTTTACCCTTAAGTGAGCTCTTAAGAGGCTGAACTCAGCCCCTCACTCCCTTATTTTCGCACAGCCCCTCCAAAGATAGAGCTCCATAGCTGTTCTTGAGAGAAAACACCATTGTTGGTCTTGAAGCTCCTTGAGTTCTTGCTGGAATCACTTGATTCCTTGAGCAATCTTCCTTCATTTCAAGGTAAGATCACTTCTATGACCTCTTAGCTTCTTGAATCTTTCTTTATTTCAAGATCAATCTTCATTTCATGAAAAGAATTTCTTAGATCCAAAACTTTGAAAATCCATAGGAAATTGTAGAAAAATCCTTTTGAGGTAAGACCAAGTTCTTTGAACTCACATCATCAATCTCTACCTAAACTCAAGAGCTTATGATTCAACTCTCATCATAGCTCAAAAATCACTCTTTGGCCGAACCCTATTTGATGATGATGAATAATGTTTTCATCAATTTTTGATTTCAAACACTTGATTTCATCCTTAGCTTTCCTAATGCCTTTGAATCCGTGAAATGGGAAACCAAGATCAATTCCTAACCTTTTTAACCTAGGGTGGCCGAAATCCTCTTTGTTAGAATTGTTGAGATTGGCTTTGATTGTTGTTTAATGTTTGATTGTTATGTTGTTGTAGTTGTTGACGATTGCCAGGAGGTTCACAAACCGATCAACCGACTTTGATCCAGGAATCTGCTCATCAACAGGTATGGGGGGTGAACCTCATTCACACCAAGATGGTGGTAGTGAAGATGGTTGTTTAAGTTATGTGTGGGTGAAACCCTTTAGTTTGGGTTCACTTTTAATGGTTAAGTTGTGTTAAGTTCTCTTGGAGAACAATGTGTGATATTTGTAGTTATGCTTGTATGCCTTATCATGTGTTTTATGATGATGTTGTCTAGGTGAGAAAATTATTTCTTGCATGATGAAAGACCTACTTTGATTACTAGATCAAGTACGGACTTTTGTGCTTATGTGCTTAAGTATGGACTTTTGTGCTTAGGTGCTTAATTATGATGCAATGTTGTGTGTTATTGTTGATCATAATTGTGTAAGTTTTGTGAGCCATGATTTGATTAGTTGATGAAGTAAAACTTCACATTGGTTCCTATTTGGCTTTTATCCATGACCTTGAGAAAAGGAGGGTAATGTGTAGTTCTTGAAAGCATTCAAGTTTTGATGTTAGAAAAATGTTTTTAGTGGCTTATGCCTTAAACAAAAACCATAAATGATTTTGATCCAAAGATCAAACAAAGTTTCAATCTCAAAGTGTTTTCACCAAAGTGAGACATGTTTTATATCTTATCCTTAGTTCATCTAGTTAATCAAGTAACTTAAAAGTGGATTAATGAAAAGTTTCATGAGAATCAATATAGTTCCATAAGGCTTTTCTTTAACAAGGTTAATGTCTTGTTTCAAGGCAATTTTTGCTAAGCGAATCCAATTTCGCTGGGCGAAAACAGAGAAAATACAAGTTAGGTATCACTACCTCCTTTTCGGTAAGCGAAATAATCTTCGCTAAGAGAATGAAGCGAATTTCGCTGAGCGAGCCATTTCTCGCCCAACAATACAGGGGAGTTTTCAAAGAGTTATTACTGCCTCATTTTCGCTAAGCGAATTTAACTCCGCTAAACGAATTTCCTATTTTCAGAAAGTTCTAGAAATAGAGTAAGTGGTTCAAAGTTGTTTCAAATCAAATGAGTTTTCAATTGAGAAGTTGTTTTGGTTTACAAAGGAGTTTTTAACTCAACTCGTAAAGTTTTACGCATTAAAAACCTAAGTTAAGTAATTGACTTAGAGTTGAAGACAAGGGATAATTAAGTATGGTATGTGGTGGAACAAGACCATATACTATACCATTGATGACTTAGTACATCAATGACTTCATAAGACATAAATACAAACATGAAACGTTTTGGGTTTCGAAACAGGAGTTCGACGAAGGACCGGTGATTCGGACCCCGATCAGTCGTTCAATTGTTTCAGTCTTGTGATGACTCGATCCCGGAGGGATCACGAGATTTATCCAGTGGATAAAGGTTTTGTTTTTCAAAAGACGCGTATAGTTCCTAAGGAAGAGAACCTTAGTAGACTTCGAGGTTTATCCGGGGGATAGACATTGCTTGATCGCATCTGCTTTGTGTAAGCATTGGCATTTCATTTGCATAGTCGTAAGACCTTGAGCCTAGGAGTTGAGCTTACACCTTGATGCGGGTGCGAATCTTACGGTGACGATCTTCAATGGTCTTTTTGGAGGTATCAGGGTTGGAAGGGCTGATATGTGACCAGTTGGTGATTCTTCTGTGTCGTGGCGAATCCGTGCAATACACTGATATCCTCTACTAGATGTCGTACTTTTCATGTTTGGTCGAGAGTGTTTCCGTAAAGCCAGATACGTGCACGTTACGAATGTTGTAGCATCTTGCTCATGGCTGGCAGAAACCGGAACATGTCCTCCCATTCACTCTCTCCGAATGTTTTGTTAGCTCCATGGAGTAGGGGTCAGAGTAGTACCCAGTGACATTGACATTGAGTCATATACATTGCATTGCATTGCATGGCTATTGATGTTTACATTTACTATCATACATCGCTGTATTGTTTAAGAATGCCTTATATTATGCTGTTAAATGTTTAGCATGATATTATGTTGTTGACTGCTTAACATGATTTATATTGAGAACCTTTGTAAGCATGTTGGGTACGTTGTTACTCGGTGAGTCGTCCCGTTTTTACTACTGCTGTTTTGTTGTGTTGATGAACGGGAATCTCACCCATATCTGTATGTTTTCTGCTGGTACTTGCTGTTGCTGCTTGAACAAATGGACGTGACGATGGTTCAGTTCAATAGTCTCCTTGAGCCCGGAGGCGGACTCTTTTTGTTGTTTTAGTTTTGTTGTTGGCCAGACTATGTCAGTTTTTGAAGTACCTTTTGGGAGCTACGACTCCTAGTACTTATTGTATTTTCTTATGTCAGTCATACATTAGACTTATGTCTGTACACAGTGATGTTGACGTTTCTATTTCTGTCTCTGTTCTGTGGTTATTATACAGCATGTTCTAGAAATGCATGGCGAACCTAAGTTCGTTTATTAGTATTATTTACTTTTACTAAATCCCATTACATCTTGTGAAAAGAAAAAAAAACCGTATTTTCCGCATTAAATAATACTTTCAGCCTTATAAACGTTCGGGAATGTAACACTCGGGAAAGGATGTTGCAACTCCCACTCCTCTAGCAATTGAGAATAAAATCTTGGGACGCCAGTATTCCTGAGGCAGTCCAATAATCCGAGTCCAACACTGAGCAATGGTTTGTTTTGCAAGATTTGGAACGAAGTCTAGAGTCCATGCAAACAATCGCAAAGAACCAGGATTTAAAATCCAGGAGCCGCCAAAGAGAACCGTTCTTAAGTCTTCTATGGATGCAAAGGAGAACTCATAAAAGCCCTTCCCTAAAGGAATCATTCGCCATTTGTTAATCGGTTTCCATAATTGCAGTAGCTTACAGCGCAATTCATCAATCTTTAGAGGTTTGTCACCTTTGTCAAGAATGACTCTCCTATGCAAATTATTCTTGCACTCTGCTAAGCCATCCTGATACTCGTCTTCCGAAATCTTTATTGCTATTTCATCACCTTTAATGCAAGGAATAGGTAGTTGGCTGACCGGAATAGCACATGCATTTTTCAATGCTTGTGCAAATGTTTTTGGAGGGTGCAACGTGGTTTTGATTGAAGGAAGAGAAGGCTGTATGATCAATGGAGAAGAGGGTTGTGATGGACGAGTAGGTTGAGATGGAGAAACAGAAGGGGCAGAAGGCCGAGGGGCACACTCAGGGAACAAGGATTCCCAACAAGCGGCCATGTTAGCCATGCATGCGGCGCTAGGAAAAAACCTACGTTCCCAGAGTGTGAAACAGAAAACCATGTTCTAATTTAGTGTAAAAGAAATGGAATTTTATTTAATTTTGGAACTATGGTCCATTTAACTCAAACTTAAGGACAAGTTCCTCTTTATATTTGAAGATTGAATGTTAACTTAGTTCTAATATGAAGGTGATATCTTATTAAAATCTAAGGTAACTTTCATATTACTTTTACCTCCATGAAATCACTTTCATCATTTTCTTTTTAAAACACTTAGTTAATTGTATAAACTATGGCTAAAGTAAAAAGACATTTTCACCTTAGTAAAACAGTTGAATGTCAAAACTCTACTTGATCATTGGATCAAGATCACTTCTTGTTTGGTTTTGAATATAAGTTACTAAAACACTTTTCTAACTTTTCAAAACATTCAATGTTCAAGAACAACTCATGTTCTTCCTTTTTTCTAGTCAAGGCCGAATGCTCCCACAAGGGGGATGTGAAGATTTTGCTTCACTAACTTGTCAAGTAATAGCTCAAAAGGCTCACAATATAATGATGAACAATATTCATGCATCATTTGGTCATAATCAAGCATAAAAATCCTTACTTGATCTAGAGATCAAAGTATGGTTTTCAACATACATGAAAACATTTTTCCATCCAAGCATGCATCACCATAAACACATACTAAACATAGGACCATTATTACAATTATGCTCTCAATGAGAACTTCACAAATAAAGTAGTGAACCTAAACAAAAGTGTTTCACCCAAACAAACATAAACAACCATTTTCACCTCTCATCAATTTTGGTGTGATGAGATTCACTCCCCATACCTTTTGGTGAAGTAATCCTCCGGATGAAAAGTCGTTTGACCGGTTCGCGAATCTCCCGATTATTCATCCGAATACTCAACACCAACTACAATCATACAATCATTCAAACATTAACATCTAACAACACACATTCTACCTATTTCCATCAACATAGGATTCGGCCATAGAGTTTTAAATTTAGCTAGAGATGTCTAAAATTTCTTATCTCTTGCATGAATGATCCTCAGGTATACCTAACACTAAAACAAGTCTCATTACTCAAAACTTGAATCAAAAACTCAAGTTTTCCCAACATATGTGATTCGGCCATATATAAACATATGAATTAGAGAACTCTTTTGGTTACAAGCTCTTGGATTATGAAAGAGGATGATGAAACAAGCTCATAGAAATTGGTTTGACATTAAAAGGATTTTTCTACACTTTTCTATGAATTTTTGAAGTTTGAAGTTCAACTTGAACAAAAGCTTGAAAAGCATAGTTTCAATGGAAGAAAATGAGGATTAAGAGACCAAAGTAGAAGTCTATACCTCTTAGAGGATAAAGGTGAGCAAGATGATCACTTTGCTTCACAAAGTTCTTGAAGTTTCTTAAGGAAAATAGAGAGAAAAAGTGAGAAAGTGTGGAGGAAATGTGTGTTATGAAGAAAAATGGGTGATGGTCCTCTCTTGAAGGTGGAACTCGAATGAGATGAAGGAAAGGGCAAGGATATCCTAAAATTTTCACTTAAGGGGCAAAATAGTCTTTTCACACAAGGTTAAATGGTAATTATGGAAAAGGTTAGGGGTATTTTGGTCTTTTCACGTCCAGATATTTTCTAAATCATCATGATACTTGGCACGCATCCCAATGTGATGTGACCTGATGTGACTTCCTGATTATCCCTTAGCGAGTTTGCTGGACTGCCACCGGAGAGAGAGGTGGAGTTTGCTATAGATCTGGTACCGAAAACTGGGCCTATATCGATAGCTCAGTATTGGATGTCTCCAGTAGAGCTGGCGGAGCTGAAGAAACTGTTGGACGAGATGCTAGACAAAGAGTTCATCAGACCTAGTGCATCTCCGTGGGGAACTCCGGTACTGTTTGTGAAGAAGAAGGACGGGAGCTCGAGGTTCTGCGTAGACTATCATCAGCTGAACAAAGTGACGATAAAGAACAAGTATCCGTTACCACGGATAGATGATTTGATGGATCAGCTGAAAGGAGCGCCTGTGTTTTCTAAGATCGATCAGCGATCTGGATACCATCAGATCTGGGTTAAGAAGGAGGATATGCCAAAGACTGCTTTTCGGAGTCGGTATGGTCACTACAAATACTTAGTTATGCCATTTGGTGTGACTAATGCTCCGCTTGTGTTCATGGATTATATGAACAGGATCTTCCGACCGTTTCTTGACAAGTTTATTGTTGTGTTCATCGATGACATCCTTGTATACTCTTTGAGTAGAGAGGAACACCAAGAGCATCTAAGGGCGGTGTTGCAAGTGCTAAAGGACTGGCAGTTGTATGCTAAACTGTTGAAGTACGAGTTTTGGCTAGAGGAGGTTCAGTTTCTAGGCCATGTGATCAGTAAGGATGGAATCGCAGTGGATCCTACGAAAGTTGAGGCCGTATTGAGTTGGGAAAGCCATAAGTCCGTAAGCGAGGTGAGAAGCTTTCTTGGTTTAGATGCCTACTTTTGGAGGTTTATCGAGGGATTCTCTAAGATTGCGTTACCTATGATGCAGCTAACGAGAAAAGGGAAGACATTTGAGTGGTCAGAGGCTTGAGATCAAAGTTTACAGGAACTGAAGAGAAGACTGACCACATCACCTGTGTTGGTGCTACCAGATCCATTAGGACGATTTGATGTATACTGTGATGCATCTTATCAAGGCTTGGGATGTGTGCTCATGCAAGAAAGAAAAGTGGTGGCGTATGCCTCCAGGCAGTTGAGAGTACATGAGCGGAACTACCCAACTCATGATTTGGAATTGGCTGCATAGTGTTTTCATTAAAGATATGGAGACACTATCTTTATGGTGCTAAATTCAGTGTGCTTAGCAACCATAAGAGCCTGAAGTATCTGTTCGACCAGAGAGAGTTGAACATGAGGCAGCGAAGATGGATTGAATTCATAAAGGACTATGAATTCGATTTGAAATACCATCCAGGTAAGGCGAATGTTGTAGCGAATGCACTCAGTAGGAAGTCCCTACATGTATCTGCAATGATGGTAAAGAAGCTAGAGCTTTTAGAGGCGTTTAGAGATTTGAATCTGGAAGCGGAACTCGTCAAGGATAAGCTGAATCTGGGGATGGTCAGAGTAACTAGCGATTTCCTGAATCTTTTATGGAAGAAGCAAGCTAAGGATAAGTACCTCGAGAGCGTGAATCAGTTGATAGAGGAAGGTAAGACTTCGGAATTCAGAAGAGGTACTGATGGTTTTTTTTAGTTTTGGTGATCGGGTTTGTGTGCCAGAGGATAGAGAAGTCAATGATATGATCTTGGAGGAAGCACACAAGAGCAAGCTGAGTTTTCATCCGGGGGCTACCAAAATGTATCAAGATCTGAAGAATCTATTCTGGTGGCCAGGGATGAATAAAGATGTGGCGGCTTATGTCCTAACCTGCTTGGTGTGTCAAAAAGCAAAGATTCAACACCAGAAGCCAGCAGGGTTGTTGCAATCACTGGATGTCCCAGAATGCAAGTGGGATAGCATTGCCATGGATTTTGTTTCTGGTTTACCGAGAACTCAAAAAAGGTGTGATGCAGTCTTGGTAATCATTGACAGGTTGACGAAGTGTGCTCACTTCTTACCGATCAACTAGAGTTACTCCCTGGAGCAATTAACTCAGATTTACATCAAAGAGGTTGTAAGGCTGCATGGGGTACCTTCGAGCATCGTTTCAGATCGTGATCCAAGGTTTACCTCAAGGTTTTGGAGGAGCTTTGATGTGTGTGATTTCACATCACATTTCATAGTCATTTTACATGCATTTTCATGTTAGTCTAGGCATTTTTATTGATATTTTGTTAGTTTTCTGTTTAGAATGGATTATTGTGGTGGTCTTGGTGTTTTTGTGCAGGATTATTGTTTAAGAGCTTGGATTAATCCCTATTGGAGCTTGCATGAAGTTTGGAGCTTGAAAGAAGTAAAAAAGGAGTAAAACTTGGTGTGACACGGCCTAGCCATGACATCTACCACAGCCACGACCAGAAAAGCTTGAAGGAAATCATTCTTTAAGGTTCTAAAAAGGTCACGGCTTGGGTGTGACACCCGACACGGCCGTGACCTAGATGAAAAGAAGGAATCTAGAAGTCCAGAAAAGATCACGGCCTGGACGTGACACATGCCACGGCCGCGACAAATCACCTTATTTCAATTGTTCATGCAGTGGTGTAGCCACGGCCTGGCCGTGACTCGTGACACGGCCGTGGCATCTCTCATTTCTTATTTGGGTTAATTTTTTATGTTGGGCCTTGTAATCTTTTTGACCTAAGTTATATAAGGAACCATGAGGCTCGAAATTTGGGGAGAACTTGGCTATTGCTGGTTAGAGTGGAGGCATTGAGGTTTTAGGATTCTTTTCTCATCTTTTCCCTATTTTTATTTGGGTATTTTTCCATGTTTTCTTTGATCAAGGTTGTTACAATGACAATGCTTGAGTAGTCTTCTGATTTTGTTTATCCTTCTTATTAAATTGTGAATGTTCTTTGATTCAATCCTTATTGCGCTTATTCATGTGAATTTGCTGCCCACTTATTTGCATCTCATAGATTCCTAGGGATGTACTGAGAGGTGAACTTGGGTATTGGAACCATAAGAATTGGACTTAAGGTCTAAATCACGAGAGTAGGTTTAGCCTTTCAAGGAATTAATGAATTGCCATAAAACTTAAAGGGTTCAATCTAAATTCAATTACCACAAGAGTAGGAATTGATTTATTTGGGCACGGTTTTTGTGTCTCGAGAGAGAACATTAGCTAATTTAGGGTAATTCACCTTCAATTGAATTTCAATTTTAATAAAAGGGTTATCAATTAAGATTCATCTTGTATCATTGTGGTTACCCCAATCCTGGAAGCTTTCTTAACATTTGAAAAACCTTTTCTTGAAGCTTGCTATTCTTGTTCTTGATCTCTTGCATTTTAATATTTATTTATTTATTTAATTGCTGGGTTACTACGTTCTTATCACTCAAATATATTCCCTTTGTTTAATTTAATTGGAGTAATTAATTAATTGATATTCATAAACATAGTCCCTGTGGATTCGATCTTTTTATTACTTGACGACGAAACCGTACACTTGCGTATTTCACGCATCAAGTTTTTGGCACCGTTGCCGGGGACTGTGTCTTTGTTGAGTATCAATTTAATTTTTAATTTAATTATTTTAAACAGTTATTTTATTTTATTTTATTATCATAATATTACGTTCTTGTTTTCTCTTTGGCTCACTGCAGGTAATTTCTCTACTTTAAGCGAAGTACTAGACGTTCCAGGACTCTTATTAAAGCAGATCCTAAAATAGAAAGAACTTTTCCTAGAAGGAAAAGACAACAAAGGCAAAGAGCGGGAGAAATACTTGAACCAATACTTGTCATGACTGACCCAGTGGATAATAGGCCACTCAAGTTTACACAGTGCGATGGGAACTAAGTTAAGTATGATTTCTGCTTATCATCCTCAACATATGGTCAGTCTGAACGAACAATTCAGTCACTGGAGGATCTCTTAAGAGCGTACGTGTTGGAGAACATGGGAAGTTGGGACGAGTTTCTTCCATTGATCGAGTTTACTTATAACAACAGCTTCCATTCAAGTATTGGCATGGTGGCGTACGAGGCACTGTATGGACGTAAGTGCAGAACTCCGTTGTGTTGGTTTGAGACTGGAGAAAGTCAGCTGTTAGGTCCGGAGTTGGTACAGCAAATGACGGAACAAGTCTGTAAGATACGCGAAAAGATGATGGTTGCAAGGGATAGGCAGAAGAGCTACGTCGATAAGAGGAGGAGACCTTTAGAATTCCCAGAGGGAGACCATGTCTTCATGAGAGTTAGCCCAAGAGCTGGAGTGGGCAGGGCAATTAAATCCAGAAAGCTAACACCTAAATTCGTAGAACCATTTCAGATTCTTTGACAAATCGGCCCAGTAGCCTATCAAATAGCTTTGCCACCAAATCTGTCAAATCTTCATGACGTCTTTCACGTCTCTCAACTTAGAGAATATCACCCCGATCCATCACACGTGTTAGAGCCCGAATCAATCCAATTGAAACAGAACCTTGAGTACGAGGCTTCACCAATTCGGATCGTGGATAGAAGGATCAAGGAGCTGCGTGGCAAGCACATTCCATTATTCAGAATGGAATGGAACCCAGTGATCGGTGATTCAACATGGGAGCGCGAAGCTGAGATGCGCTAGAGTCATTCCTATCTGTTCACAGGTATGCGACGGAAATTTCGGGGACGAAATTTTTTGTAAGGGGGTGGCAACGTAACATCCCGATTTTCTGTAACTCTAATTGAGTTGGTTAACCTCGATTAGGGCTTTTGATCATTGTGTGAATTGTTATGTGCTAGTTTAAGGCTTAGTTTGAAGCTTAGGAATAGGCTTGAACGCGGGTGGAGGTGCCTAAGGTGTTAAACGAGTAACTGTGGGAGCCAGAAGTTTGGAAGGCTTTTCCCCGCTGAGCGGCATGCTCAAGCGTGGGAAGGGAGCACGCCTCAATGTGCTAACGCTCAAGCGTTGGTGTGTTGCACGCTCAAACGTGCTGAGTGCATTTTTCAGCTGGTGTGCTTTTTGACGCGTGTGCTACACATGTCGGGCCAGGGTGAAGGCGGAGCAGACAAGGTTCCACGCTCAAGTGTGGAGAGAACCTCACGCTCAAGCGTGAGCACACTCAAGCGTGCTGAGCGTCGATGCTAAAGCGTTCTCCGCAAGATCACTTAAGTGGTGGTTTTCACTTTTCTTCCATGCTTAACCATTTCCTCTCCTTCAAGCTCGAGTTGCAGAGAGTTCTAGAGAGAGGGCAGAGCGTTTTAGAGAGAGAAAGCTCATTTTGAGGCGATCGGAGTACCAGAACATAATTCCGACTGCACGACTGTGATCGCGACCAAGTTATCTACGACTTTGACGGATTCGTTTCTTGACTCGCCAAAGGTAAATTAAAATCCCTAACACGCGTTCTTCGTGTTCTTGGCGTTCTTCAAGTCTTTACCTTTTTCTTTGGTCTTTTGAGCTTGCCTTAGGGCTAACACTGTTGTGTATGTGTTGTGCTCGTGATTAGGGCAAAGTCCGCGTTCACGATTGTCCGGGTTTTGGAGGTGGAACCGCGGCTGTTTTGAAGCTGCCATTGAAGGGCAGCGAGCTCAAACTTAGAGGAGCAAGCCAGTGTTCATGTTGACCTTCGTGCTACGACTATTCAGGTGGGGAGAAAGAGTACTGCTACCATCGAGAAGGCAAAAGTAGTGTAGTATGTTTTCTTCTATGCGTAGGGAAGCCCTAACCCCACTAGTGGTTGAGCCCCGATAAAGTACCTAAACCCTAGGTTTAGCTTACTTTGGGCTATCGCCGTTAAGTTTGGAAACCCTAGGTTAGTAAACTGTTGATTGAGGATAATCTGTTTCGTATGACTGTTATGATGATGACTGTTGTTGCTATCTGTCTAAGTGCCTATATGCTACTGCTATGTGTTGTTGTTGATATTACTGTTGTCAATATTGATGTTGGTATGCTGTTTGTGGCAATCGTTGTATGGTGGTGGAATGCCGTAGAGTTAAGTTTCGCTGTGTGCCGTGTTGTTGTCGGGTTGATACCGTGGATGGTGCCATTGCTGTTATGCTGGATGTTCGAGGCTGTGGCCGTGTTGTTTGAGCTGTGGCTCGTGGACGCATGGTGTCGAGGCTGTGGTCATGTGGATGCAGTAGCATTGTGTTGTTTTTGATTGAGAGTTTAGGCGAAATCCGGTATCAAGCCCATTGAGGATGTTTGTTGCATATCATCAGCTGCCAAGTGCCGAGGCCGTATGATAGGTAGTATTGGTTGCCAGCGTCATATGAGGTTAGTTGTACCTGAGTTCGAGTACAGAAAGTAGATGAGGCGGTCAAGTGAGTGACCTTGGGGATGTTGCTGGTCTTGGGAATAGTTTACGGTGATGGATGTGATAGCTCCTATCCTGTCGGGATGCCCGATCCAATCCGGTTTGCCCGACTAATCCCAGAGCTTTCCATTGTTCCAGGCTAACGTTCCGAGGCGACTGAGATACCCGGATTCCGGTGTGGAAGGGGGATGCACTCTTATTGGTCACGGTGAGCGATTCGGTTTCTTTGAAAAACTAACTCCGTTCCGGCACAGAACCTGTTCCGGTGTGGGCTTGTTCGAGTGTGGAACAGTTCCAGTGGGAACCAACTTTGTGAGTTTTCGGCCGACATGCTGCATGGGATTAGTATACCGGTCTAGAGGATTGATCGGAGCGTGAGACTCATGGAGATGGATGCTTGTTGCATGTTCTGTCTTGAGAGATATTTGTTGTAATGCAGTAACTGTTATACCTGTCATATCTGTTATATGCTACATGTTTTGTTTACTGCATTACTGTTGTTTTTCGACTTCGCTATGCACTGTATTTCTTATCTCCTTATTGTTTTCCCTGTTGTTCTGTTTTTGGTTCGCTTGAAGACGACGAGCTAGCCGAGATGCAGGATGGACCCGAGGCTTCACCCGTTTATCACGGGGGCACCACGGATGCCAGTGCTGGGCGACATTGAGATCATCTACAATGATGAGAGGGGATGGTGGGTGGACTCCTCGACCTTTTTTGTGGTTTACGCAGGACCCGTCAGTCTGATCTTTCGGAGCGGCACGCCGCTGTATGTGGACATCAATGGACCCTACCGTCTGTACCAGTTCCTTCCTTTCCCTATGATGTGGCGACCTCCGAGACAGTGGGAGTGAGACTACATGTGGGTGGCACCCCAGTCTTCGACCGTGTCCAGCAGGAGTGGCTACATCTACCGAGGCCAGCGCCGAAGGACAGAGCAGTATCTAAGGACCTACCGTAGGCGTAGGATTGTGGTGTCCAGCTCTTCATCAGAGTATGAGCCTTTAGTGCGGTACAGGCGTACCTCACCACTGATGGTGAGAGCCCGCCAGTGCGTCCTAGGTGGTGAGCTGAGAGCTTTTCATGTACTTTTGAGTGGGGGCGGGTTGCGCTAGTGAGCTCCGAGAGTCTTTTCTCTTGATGTTGATGTATTTTTCAGTTCTTGTTTACACAGTATGTATGTATGTATAGTGCCCTACTGTTGGGGCTACCGTTACGCATGTTATCTATATATCTTTGTCTATGCTTTTGCGCTTTACTCTTATGGTTTCTATGTTTGCTGTTAGAGCTTGTTTGTTTTCGCAACGCTGTTTGAATACCACGCTATCGCTTTATATACGGCTAAGCATAGTTAATAATAGAAGGAGCTTAGGACTGATGGGATTATCCTTCTTAGAGAGGAGGGTCGTCTCACTACCACATCATGCATATATCTCATATATTGCAAATATCACAGTTAGCAGATACGCACATAGTAGCATATAACACATATCACCAAGCATCACAAATCTGCTAACCTAAGGTATCAAACATAGCGGTGATAGCCCAAAGTAGACTAAACCTAGGGTTTAGATACCTTACCAGGGATCAACCTCACATAGGGTTTAGGGTTCCCCTTTACACACAATAAAGCTATATAGATTACTCTTGCTTCCCCGACGTGTATAACTCTTTCTCCCCACCTGATAACAAATGTAGCAATAATCACGAACACAACGAGCACTCCTAACTCCTCTCTAAGCCTCACAGTCGTGGGTCACTTGCTCCATAGGGTTCCGCACACAACTTCCAAACTTGCCCTAATCACGGAAACAACACGTAGGCTATAGTGTTAACCCTAATACGAAGTTAAAATCGTGAATAGGAGCTTCAACCAAAAGATAACATTGTATAGGTACAATGTAGGTAGATACGGAACCTCGGCTTACCCTTGACGAATCACAAAAGCAAATCAGTAGAATTGGAGTAGGAGTTGTGCTGATCACGAAAACACGATCGAAAACACGATCGAAACTGGAATCGGATGAACGAACGGATCACAACTAGAATCAAAGCTCAAGAACCTGCCTCTGGTCTGTCCTCACGCTCTCTGTATCAGTAACACCATCAAAAGTTCGTGCATGGCGAAAATGAAGAACTATTTATAGAGGTAAAACTCTACTGACAACGCTTAAGCGTTCTATAACTCCACACTTTAGCGTTCCAACGCTTGAGCGTTGGCTTCCTCAACGCTTGAGCGTTGACGTTTCCTCACTGTCAAGACACCGCAAGTCACGTGCCAGTTGCGACGCGTAACTGATGTTGTATATTTAATCTTATTTCAAAAATTTAATTATTAACATTTAAAAGTTTTATTAGCATTTAAATTATTGATTTCTGTTTAAAGTTTTTTATGGTCAGTTATTCCAAATTTAAATGCAAGTGTAAAGAATTCAGGCATCCGAATGGTCCCCTCAAAAATCGGCTTATGAGGGGGTGGTCTACCCATCTATATAAGCAACGACCAGGCTCGTTAATCACTCGATGTGGGACTCGCAACACGCCCCCTCGAGCCTGGGCTCGTCACCACAAGCGAGGGCTAGCGGCACTTTCCACACCATCGGGCAGAACGTGGCTCTGATACCATGTAAAGAATTCAGGCATCCAAATGGTCCCCTCAAAAACCGACTTATGAGGGGGTGGTCTACCCAGCTATATAATCAATGGTCAGGCTCGTTAACCACCCGATGTGGGACTTGCAACACGTCCCCTCGAGCTTGGGCTCATCACCACAAGCGAGGGCTAGCGGCACTATCCACACCATTGGGCAGAACGTGGCTTTGATACCATGTTAAATTCGGCCAGGCATCCGAAAGGTTCTCTCAAAAATCGGCTTATGAGGAGGTGGTCTACCCATCTATATAAGCAACGACCAGGCTCGTTAACCACTCGATGTGGGACTCGCAACAGCAAGTTTTTTAATTGTTCTAATTCCAAAAGGTTCAGTTTTGTATAGGTATTGATTTGTTGATAAAGCTGATTTTCTTTTGCTTTAAAATGTGTGGTGGTTTCTATTATTATTGTTATTCATTTATAGAATTGAATGCAAAACAATTCAAATTGCCATAACCTTTTGACGTAAAACGCACAATAGTTAAGGCTTCATATTAAGAGCATTAATTTATTAATTTATTAGAATTGTTTGTTCTGCACGTTGGTTTGTGCATCTTTGTAACGGGATGATGTTTCTTTTGTTTAAAAAGGCTTTATACGAAAATGACTGTGATCACTCTTATTTTATATATTTCTTATTAATTCCCAAGGTTTAGAATTTTAAAACCTCTCTTTTGTTTGTTGTTTAAACCCAGAGAGTAAACAGAGTAAGAAGATTACTGGTAGGGAGAAATATTTCTATGGAGGGGTTGGTGTTCTCTGCTCAGAAAGATATTCCACACCAAGAAAAACCACCCGATGATGGCGGAGGAGGACAAAAGAGTGCAGAGAAAAAATGCTCTTTCAGAGATAAACTGTTAGGACACAAAACAGCGGTACCTCGAAGACAAAAGTTAGATCTCATAGAGGAGGGGCTAGTCAGAGTGGAATTGGAACAAGGAAATAGATTGTTGCCTAAGATTTATATTGATGAGACAATTTTCCAGGAGTTATGTAGTCCATGGGTTGAAGCTTTGATCCTAAAACTTCTTGGCAAGAGGGTGGGCTATAAAGTTATGCAACAAAGACTTAAGGCGACTTGGAAACTTGCAGGTGAGTTTGATCTTATGGACATTGACAACGGCTTCTTTATGGTAAAATTTGAACTTGCTGAAGATAGAGAGAAGGTTATTGGAGAAGGACCGTGGATGATATTTGACCACTATCTGACTGTGTCGCAGTGGAGTCCTGATTTCGTTTCATCATCAGCTAAGGTAGACAAAACCTTGGTTTGGATCAGATTTCCGGGGATGAACATGGTTTATTACGATGAAAATATGTTATTGGCAATGGCATCGGCAGTTGGTAAGCCAGTGAAGGTGGATAATCTTACTCTCATGGTGGAGCGTGGGCGTTTTGCGCGTATATGTGTTGAGATAGATCTAAACAGGCCAGTGGTGGGAAAAATTTGGGTTAGAGGATCTTGGCACAAGGTGGAATATGAGGGACTACATATAATTTGCAACAATTGTGGATGTTATGGTCACACTCTTCAGAATTGTACATCACCGGTTGCTGTCAATATAGTAGCTACTTCCCAACACCAAGAGAGAGCAAAGGCGGTGGCGCAAGAAACTGCCACCGTGGTTCCGATCGGCACATCACAACAGCCAGACAAAGCTATTAATGCTGAGAGTCCTGAATTAAATGCAATAAATACAGAGTTGAATGAGAAAGCCATTAGTGAGCCCATAATTATGGAGCAGACACATGGAGAATGGCTAGTGGTTACTAAAAAGAAAAAGCATCTGCGAGGATCTCCTAAAGTTCATGAGCAAGCCGTTGGACATGGTAAACAAAAAGAAAAAGGAGGCAGTTATACTTCTAAGGTCAATCATTTGGAGATGGGACATTCAAAGCAAGGAGACAAAAGTGGAAACACAATAAATAAGGGGAATCAAAACAAATATTCCTCCTTATATGCAGGTAACGTTGGTGAGAGAGGAACAAAGCTTAAAGGGAAAAAAGATGTTGCATTGGGCACTTACACAGCGGGCCCCTCGGGTACAAAGAGTGGGTATGAGAAATACTTGCATGATTGGGCCAAAAAAAGGCCTAGAAGAGATGACATAGTCCAAAAAAAATTCCAAGTCCCTCCTGAAAGATCCAAGGCCGTGATCATCAAAGAAACACCTAAGAAGACCGCGACTATCACAGCTACTCAGGGAAAAGGATCAGTTTTTGACCTCGGTGACGGTATTAAGACTGCAATGCAAGTGCAACAGTTGGTGTCAGGAGGGCAACCTCATCCTACAGGCATAGGAACTGCCATGCAAATAGAAACCAACGTGGAAAATATGGCACAGATGAATATGGAGTATCAGAAGACTCATATGAAGGATGTAGGGGGCTCTGAAGGAGTTCAAAATGATATACCCTCAACGTGTATCAATGAACCCACAACCATGCAGATATGATAACGCCTTAGGCGTGGCTCCAACACAACACTCAGGTTCTATGGGTGAGTTTACTGATTTTTCTATTTTGTGTTGGAATATTAGAGGGGCTGTGAATAAAGAAGGTAGAAGACATACTAGAGAGATTGTTCAGAGGTATAGTCCATCTATGGTGATTCTTGTTGAGACGCACTGTATGTTCAGTAAGGCTGAGCGCTTCTGGAACAAGTTAGGCTATGATGCAGGGGGCTATTCTGAAGCTCATGGTCACGCGGGTGGAATTTGGGTGTTGGTGCAATGAGGGAGTGCTTTTTCAGTCTCTGTTTTTGATGTTTTCCATCAAGCCGTGTCCATCAAAGTTGGCCACGGGAGAATCAGGTGGTGTTGCACAGCTATTTATGCAAGCCCCATTCCTGTTGTTCGTGAAAGCCTTTGGAATCATCTTTGCAACCTGAGAAATTCTGTTACAGTCCCTTGGCTCCTCATAGGGGATTTTAATGAGGTTCTTTTTCCTTCAGAAGTGCATGGAGGTAATTTTTCTATGTCTAGAGCTGATAAATTTGCTAACATGATTGAGCAATGTAACCTTCTGGATTTAGGGGCTGAGGGTAACAAGTATACGTGGTATAGGAAAAATGAGGGTAGGCACAGTGTCTCTAAGAGGCTGGATAGAGCTCTTGCTGATAATGATTGGCGTCTTACGTATCCAGAGGCTTATGTTGAACATTTATTCAGGCGCTATTCCGATCACTGCCCTTTGTTGCTTCGTTTTAAGGGAGTGACTCCATGTAGAAATTTGCGCCCGTTTCGGTTCCAAGCTATTTGGTTAACTCACCAAGACTTCCCTCCACTTGTTCATTCTGCTTGGGATAAAGGTGGCAATAGTGTGGCAAATAGTCTTCACTGGGTCAGAAATGATGCTCTGAAATTTAACAAGGAGGTTTTTGGCAATATCTTCAAGAGGAAAAGACGCCTTGAAGCGCGAATCTATGGTATTCAAAGGGTTCTAGTAAAAACTGATATTTTGAGGCTGAGTTTGCTAGAGCAAGACCTTCAGAAGGAGTACCAAGATATTTTAAAACAGGAAGAAATTTTGTGGTACCAAAAATCCCGTGAAAAGTGGGTCAAGTTTGGGGATCGCAACACTAAGTTTTTTCACACTACAACGATTATGCGACGCCGAAGAAATAAAGTGCATGGCATTTTTATTAGTGACAATTCGTGGTGTACAGATACTCATCTTCTAAAGCAAGAGGTGATCTCTTTTTACAAAATTTTATTTGCTTCCACTACTGATATTTTTATGGGCGCAGTTTTTCCACCCATAACACCTAGGCTTTGCCAACGTGGGTGTAATTCTCTTCTGGCAGAAGTGGAAAAAGATGAAGTGAGGAAGGCAGTTTTTAGCATGAAATCTTTCACAGCCCCAGGTCCAGATGGCTTTCAACCCATTTTCTTTAAGCACTTTTGGGATAAGGTTGGTGATGGTTTATGGCTTTTGGTTAAAAATGCGGTGGCTTGTGGTTTTTCTGATCTAGCTATTGTCAAGATTTTAATTGTTCTTATTCCTAAAGTGGATCATCCGGTTAATTTAAAAGAATTCCGGCCCATAAGCCTGTGTAATGTGGCCTACAAAGTTATTACAAAGGTGTTAGTGCAGCGGATTCGTCCTTTCCTTGATGATCTAATTGGCCCCCTACAATGTAGTTTCATACCAGGTAGAGGGACTAGAGATAATGCTATTCTTGCCCAAGAGGTGATTCATCAAATGCATTATTCCAAATCTAAAAAAGGAATTGTGGCGTTCAAAATAGACTTGGAAAAAGCATATGATATGGTGAACTGGGATTTTTTGGAGGCTACTCTCATTGACTTTGGTTTCCCGGACAGGACCATAAAGTTGATCATGTGGTGCGTAAAATCGACTAATTTATCCATTCTTTGGAATGGGGAAAAATTGGACAGTTTCAAGCCTTCAAGAGGGTTGCGTCAAGGTGATCCTCTTTCACCATCCCTTTTTCTGCTTTGCATGGAAAGATTGGCTTTGATGATTCAAAATAAAGTCAATTTGGGAATTTGGCATCCGATTACAGTTTCCCGTGGTGGTCCTGGCCTATCCCACCTCCTCTTTGCTGATGACGTTGTGTTATTTTGTCATGCTAATGTGTCTCAGGTGAGCATGGTTATGGCTACTTTGAAAGATTTTTGTAAGGCTAGTGGTTTGAAGATCAATTTACTCAAATCTACAGCCATGTGTTCTTCTTCCATTCCTAGACATAAACAAAGTGACTTGGCTTGTGTTTCAAATATTAGCTTTGTCAATGATCTGGGAATTTATTTGGGTTTTCCTTTAATTAAAGGAAGAGTTACCAAAAAACACTACATGTTTATTATTGAAAGAATTCAGAAGAAGATGGCTAGTTGGAAGGGGAGACTGCTTAATAAGGCAGGGAAAATTTGTTTGGCAAAAGCGGTTACTACAGCTATACCGGTATACCCCATGCAAACTCATTTAATCCCAACCTCTATTTGTAACTCCTTGGACTCTTTGACTAGAAGGCTTATTTGGGGGGAAAATGACACAAATACTAACAGAGTTTGGAACATGGTTAAATGGGACACTATTACTGCTCCCAAGGCTTATGGCGGTTTAGGAATTCGTGGGGCAAAAAATACAAATCTTGCTCTCTTAGGGAAACTTGTTTGGAGTATGCTTCATGAGAGAAATAAACTGTGGGTCCAAGTAATTACTCATAAATATGTGCAGAACAATTCCTTGTGGGACTGGGCAGTAAGGAATCATGCAAACTCTTCTATTACTTGGAGAAGTATTTTGAAGGCTTTCACGGCACTGCAAGATGGTTTTGAGATGAAGTTGCATTCAGGTGACACTTCTCTTTGGTATGAGGACTGGACTGGTAAAGGACCTTTATGTTCCTTGCTACCTTTTGTGCATATCTCTGATATAAATATGTGCATTAGGGATCTTTGGATAAATGGTAATTGGTGTTTTGATCACTTATCAACCATTGTGCCTAATAACTTAAAAACTGTTATTGCTTCACATTCAGTTCCTTCACAGGAACAAATTGAGCTGCGTGATGGTTGGGTTTGGAAAGGTCAGAATTCAGGGATTTATTCAGCAGCATCAGGGTACAAATGGTTGCTTGCTGCTACCTCTACAGGGGATAATTCTCTTGGGTGGGAGTGGATTTGGAACTTAGGGGCGCCTGCAAAAGTCCAGTTTATGGTTTGGTTAATCTCACAAGATGCTCTACCAACCAATGCCATGCGACACAAGAGAGGATTAGTTTCTTCACCCCATTGTAAAAGATGTTCAAGCTTGCTGGAAGACTTAAATCATTGTATCCGTGATTGCCCTCATAGCAGGGAGTTATGGTTACGGGTTGGCCTACCTCATAACCCCAATTTCCTTACTAATGATGTTAATATGCAGTGGATTTTTTTGCAGAGTAAAGGAGACATGGGTTGCCTTTTTCTTGCAACTCTTTGGTGGACTTGGTGTTGGAGAAATCAAACTCTAATGGGAGATGAGGTATGGACCATTCAGACTGTCCTTAGAAAGGTGTATACATCTTTTGAAGAATATTCCATTTATTTGAAGAACCAGCCAAATGTCATGGCTAGAAATTTCATGCATCGTTGGACTCCTCCTGCTGATGGGTGTGTGAAATTAAATGTCGATGGTTGTTGTAATCTAACTACAAAAATCATGGGCACTGGTGGCTTGTTGAGAACGCACAAAGGGGAGTTCTTGGGTGGCTTTTCCAGTCACGAAGGAGTAGGGGACAGCCTCTATGCAGAATTTTTGGCTATTAAAAATGGCTTATTTTATGCCTGGGACAGGGGTGTTCGTGAGCTTTATTGTGAAACAGATTGCTTAGAAGCCATTTCCACTCTTCAAAGTGACTTACCTTTTGATTGTCATCGCCATGCTGCAACAATCCAATCCATCAAGAATCTTGTGGCTAAGGATTGGAGGATTCTTTTTACACATGTGTATAGAGAGGCAAATGCTCCAGCAGATCATTTTGCTCATCTGGGTGCTTTACAGAATGAAATGTGGAGGAATTGGAAAGATCATCCTGCTGTCATGGGATCTTTGCTGCTTCATGACTCTTTAGGGTGTTAGCTTGCTTCTTTTTGCTTTTGTTTCTTACCCCTTTCACCAAAAAAAAGAGTTTATAGTTTATTAGGTAACTACCATGCATATTGAAAGTTTTTAATACAAGAAGTACATACTCAAATATCTGTGTGATGAGTTTGTAAGTACAATTAATAGCTCATTTATTGTTCTTCCTTGTGAGTGAAGTTGTGTGTCATAGTCACTTACCGTCAAAATTTTGCAGAAGTGAGTAGTGCTTCTGGAGTTTGTATTACTACAAATTTCTATTTGAAATACAGTGCGATTCTCATCTGATTTCATTTTTTGTTAATTCAGGGTTAACATTAATGTGCCTACAGCACCTGAGGTTGTATTATATTTGGATGGGTGTTTTTTTGCTTGGTATAACCATAAGTGGAAAGATAGCCATGAAGAGTTGTCAATGAAAGAATATGAGGAAAAGGCTGACGACTTCAAAATGACGTTTTTGTCTGGTCAATGGAGCAACACCCTTTTCCGAGTTTCACATTCCCAAACGATTATAAGGTCGAAAATAATATTCATGCGAAAAATACGGTTTTCTTTTTTTTTTTTTCTTTTCGCAAAGAAGTAATGGGATTAGTAAAGGTAAGTAATAATAAACAAACTTAGGTTCACTATGCATTTCTAGAAGTCATACTGAATTAAAGTATAGAAATAGAAACAATACTGTATATAGACATAGGTCCAAGTCTAACAGATAATAAGTATATAATTAAGTTCTAGGAGTCACAGCTCCTCAAAGGGTACAACTGACACTTAGACACAACTTGTCCAAAACTAAACAGCAAAGGGAGTCTCCCTCCGGACTCAAAGTATACGTTGAATTGAGCCGTCATCGCGCCCATCTTCTTAAGTAGAGACAGCAATACCAGCAGAGAAGATATACAGATATAGGTGAGATTCCCAATAATCAACACAACATAATAGCCGAAGTAAAAATAGGATGACGCACCAAGTAATAACATACTTAACATGCATACCATAAATCTCAATATATCATGTTAATCAATTAGCAACATAATATAAGGCATCCTCGAAAACAGAATAGTGGTGTACAACAAGTAAATGTAATCATCAACAGCCATGCAATGCAATGCAATGTACATGACTCAATGTCATATGCCACAAGGGTAAAACTCTGACCCCTACTCCATGGAGCTAACAAAGTGTCGGACAGAGTGAATGGGAGGACATGTTCCGAGTACGCCAGCCTTGGGCAAGATGCTACAACATTCGTAACGTGCACGTATCTGGCTTTACGGAAACACTCTCGACCAAACATGAAAAGTACGGCATCTAGTCGAGGATATCAGTGTATTGCTTGGAGTCGCCACGACACAGAAGAGCTACCAACTGGTCACATGTCAGCCTTTCCAACCATAATACCTCCAAGATTATTTAAAATGTCACCGTAAGATTCGCACCTGCATCAAGGTGTACGCTCAACTCCTAGGTGCAAGGCCTTACAAATCATGCAATGAAATGCCAATACTTACACAAAGCAGATGCGATAAAGCAATGTCTATCCACCAGATAAACCTCAAGGTTCACTAAGGTTCTCTTCCTTAGGAACTATACACGTCTTTGTATTATAAAACTTTTATCCACTGGATAAATCTCGTGATCCCTCCGGGATCGAGTCAGTACAAGACTAAAACAATTGAACGATTGACCTGGATCCGAATCACCGGTCCGTCATCGAGCTATTGTTCCCAAACCCAAAACATTTCATGTTTGTGGTTGTGTCTTATGATTTACATCTCAAGTCCTAAGTATTATGAAGAAGAATTAAGAATCTTCTTAGATAAATCTTTGATCCTTTATAAGATATTAATTCCTTAGATTTCAAATAATGAAATAAGGATTGATTCACTTAAGCCTTATGAAGTCATTGATGAACTAAATCATCAATGATATAGTGCATGGTCTTGTTCCAACATATACTATACTTAATTATCTCTTTTCTTTTACTCTTAGTTAATTACTTAACTTAAGTTTTCATGCGTAAAACCTTACGATCTTGAGTTGAAAACTCTCGATTTGAGACTTTGTAAGCCAAAACCTTTCAAATTGAAAACTCATTTGATTTGAAATAACTTTGTTACTTGCTTAAAGTAAAGTACCTTAACTAAGTTGAAAAGGGTTTTTCCTTACTAACTTAGTGTAAAACCATGATCTAAGTTAGTGTAAAAGAAAATAGAATTTCATTTAGGTTTCAAACTATGATTCAATTAGTTCAAACTTGAGGACAATGTCCTCTTTTATACTTTGTAGATTGAATGTTAACTTAGTTTGAAAATGAAGGTGATATCCCATTCAAACCTAAGGTAACTTTATATTACATTTACTTTCGTGAAATCACTTTCATCATTTTACTTTTAAAACACTTAGTTAATTGAATAAACTATGACTAAAGTAAAAGTACATTTTCACCTTAGTCAAAACACTGGAAGGTTGAAACTCTATTTGATCTTTGGATCAAAATCACTTCTTGTTTTGTTTTGAAATATAAGTTACTAAAACATTTTCTAGCTTTAAAAAACATTGAATATTCAAGAACAACTCACGTTCTTCCTTTTTCTAGTCAAAGCCGAATACTCCCTCACATGGGATGTGAAGATTTTGCTTCACTAACTTGTCAAGTAATATCTCAAAAGCTCACAATATAATGATGAACAATAATCATGCATCATTCAATCATAATCAAGCATAAAAATCCTTGCTTGATCTAGAGATCAAAGTTTGGTTTTTAACATACATAAAAATATTTTTCCATCCAAGCATGCCTCATCATAAACACATTCTAAGCATAGAACCATTATTACAATCTTGTTCTCAAAGAGAACTTCACAAATAAAGTAGTGAACCCAAGCAAAAGGATTTCACCCAAACAATCATAAACCACCATTTTCACCTTCCACCAATTTTGGTGTGATGAGGTTCACTCCCCATACCTTTTGGTGAAGTAATCCTTCGGATGAAAATTCGTCCGACCGGTTTGTGAATCTCCCGATTATTCGTCTGAATACTCAACACCAACTACAATCATGTAATCCAATCAAACATCAACACACAATAACACAAAATTTTCCTATTCCCTTAGACTTAGGGTTCGGCCATAGAGCTATAAAATTAGCCAGAGATGTCTAAAATTTCCTATCTCTTGGATGAATGATCCTTAGATATACTTAACACTAAAACAAGTCTCATTACTCAAAACTTGAATAAAAAACTCAAGCTTTTTCAACATATATGGTTCGGCCTCATCATACCCATATGGTCTAGAGAAATATTTTGGCTACAAGCTCTTGGATTATGAAAGAGGGCAATGGAACTATCTCATAGAAATTGGTTTCATATTAAAAGGATTTTTCTACAATTTTTCATGGTTTTATGAAGTTTAAGCTTCAAACATAAACATAGCTTGAAAATGAAGTTTCAATGGAAGAAAATGAAGATTGAGAGACCAAAGGAAGAGTTCATACCTCTTAGAGGATGAAGGTGAGTGATGTGATCAACTTTGCTTCTCAAAGTTCTTGTAGTTTCTTAAGGAAAATGAAGAGAAAATGTGAGAAAATGTGACTTATGAAGAAAAATGGTTGGAAGGCCTTCATGAAGGTAATAGGCGTGGGAGATGAAGGCAAGGGTAAGGGTGTCTAAAAATTTTCACTTAAGGGGCAAAATGGTCTTTTCACACAAGGTTAAATGGCAATTATGAAAAAGGTTAGGGGTATTTTGGTCCTTTCACGTCCAGATATTTTCAAACGTCATCATGACACTAGCACGTCTTCCTAGGTGATATAACTTGATGCGACTTCAAGATTATCCGTTGGCGGGTCCCGATAAATCCCTATCAAACTCCGTTCGTCACCCGATTTGAGATTTCTCCCGAATAACTTATATTATTTCGCTTTTTAATGCAAATAACCAATTTTAGTAAAATTGTAGGAAATTCAATTCTAAGACTAACTGTTTCGTTCACGAGTCAAAATTAGGTCATTTGAGCAGTAAAATCATACTATCGGTGAAAAACACAGACCGGGCTCCGTCTGAGTTTTTGACCCAAAATTTAATCGTAACTTCCTACGATAACGTAGAGCGTTACTATGGTCTTATTTTATTTTATTTCATTTTCTAAACCTCAGATAAAAATATAAACTCATTTACACAGTTTACTGTTCTTAGAAAGCTTAAAAAATCGGGGTGTTACATTACTATCCTTCTTGAAAGAATTTTGTCCTCGAAATTTAATGTACCTTTTAAAATAGACTCGGTTACTGTTGTTGCATGTCTTCTTCTCTATCCCAGGTAGCATCACCTGAAGTCTCATTCCAGATAACCTTGACCAAGGATATCTCTTTCCCTTGCAGTTGCTTTACTCTTCTGTCCTCGATCTTATCAGGCAGTGTTTCATAGGTCAGATTATCCTTTAGTTGTACTGAATCAGACTTTATGACATCACTGGGATCTGGAATATATTCTCGCAATTGCGAAACATGAAAAACATTATGCAGGTTGGATAGAAAAGGCAGTAAAGCTATTTGGCTACTGGACCTATCCGATGAAGAATTTGATAAGGTTCGATGAATTTTGAAGTGAGTTTTCTGGACTTAAGGACCTTGGCCACCCCAGTCGTTGGTGTGACTCTCAAAAACACATGACCACCTTCTCCGAACTCAAGGGGCCTACGTCTTTCATACGCATAACTTTTCTGTCAGCTCTGAGTTGTCCTCATCTTTTCTTGAATCAGTTTCACCTTTTCAGTTGTTTGTTGAACTAGTTCAGGTCCTAACAAAACACTTTCTCCATCTTGGTACCAATATAAAGGTGCTCTGCATCGTCATCCATATAAAACTTCATAGGGCATCATCCCTATGCTCGAATGATAACTGTTGTTGTAGGTGAACTCTATCAACGTTAGGAAACTCTCCCAACTCTTGATATGTTCCAAAACACACGCCCTCAACAAGTCCTCTAAATATTGAATTGTCCTTTCTGATTGTCCTTCAGTTTGAGGATGATAAGCCGAACTCAGCCATAACTTCGTTCCAAAGGCTTCATGTAAACTCTGCCAAAACCGCGAAGTAAAACGTGGGTCTCTATCTGATATGTTGCTTGAAGGTACCCCATGCAGTCTCACAATCTCGCTAATATAAATCTGAGTCAGCTTCTGATATGAGTCAAGGGGGCAATTCAAGTCTGCAACAAGAGGAGATCAAACCATTCAAGTCCAAGTGACCTAATTCCTTGTTTTGATTGTAACTTGTTCTCTGATAATCCCTCCATGTTCTTGGTGGCGTTGGAAAGCTAATTTAATGTTCTACAAGTCTTATTTGTACCATCAAGACCTAACTTGACCTCTATCATGAAGCAAATAGGGCTAGAAGTTAAGCACGAAATTCTGGACGGATTTGACTCATTTGGGTTTAGAGATGTATTTGGTTTTGATTTTTAAAATGTTTTATGGACTATAATAAGTGAGGGTCGAATTTCATGACAAAGGAGGGTAACTTTTGGCTTGCATGCCTTGGTAACTCCTGGGGAGGTTATGGAATCTTTGGCCATTTATTCGAGAGTCATTATGTGGTGGTTATGGAGTTAATAGCCACACATTAGTGAGTCTTTATTTGGTGGTTATGGTTCTTTTCTTTTAATTAGTTTTTGGTAGGATATTTTTCTATTCTTATGAGTGGGGTCAAGTCACTTTATGGTAACCTTTTAATGACATCTTCATGCCTCCCACACTATATGTATTTCGAGTATGATGAATGAAAGGATAACTTGGATGTTCATTTTGGATCAAATTCCATTTTGTGAGAAATATTGTTTCTCTTTGGTTCTTAGTTTAGCCACCTTGTTCTTATCAAGAATCCAAGATTCTTGTGGCGAACTTCCTTGGCTTATCGAACCACTTGGTTTGTGGCGCCACCATCATCTCTATTTCCCTTCCCCGTTTGTTTGTTTTAATCTTTTTCTTGTTACTTCTTGTTATTCACGAAACTAAGTCCTTGTACTTGTATGATAATTCAACCTAAGATCATAAAAAAGGCAACCTATCCATTTGGTTGTCATCAAGTGGTATCAAAGCTCAGGTTTGGTTGAATTATTTAGTGTTTGTTATTCATGGAAGTCAAGCAAAGGAAGAATATTTTCTATTCTAGATGCTTTGTGAAGGACATGGTGTGTAGCTTGACCATTGATAGGAAAAGTTACATCAACATGGCCAGCACAACCTTGGTGGAGAAGTTGTCACTTCATGTTCTGGAGCATCCGCAACCATGTCTTTATTTGGACATTATGGTTCTTTTCTTTTAATTAGTTTTTAGTAGGATATTTTTTTTATTCTTATGAGTGGGGTCAAGTCACTTTGTGGTGACCTTTTGATGGCATCTTCATGCCTCCCACACTATATGTATTTCGATTATGATGAATGAAATGATAACTTTGATGATAATTTGGATCAAATCCATTTTATGAGAATTGTTCTCCTAGGTTCTTGGTTGAACCAAGCTTAGTTCTTATCAAGAATCCAAGGTTCTTGTGGCGAACATCAATTAGCTTATCAAACCACCTTGGTTTGTGGCGTCTACACCATTTCTTCCTTTCCCATTTTCTTTATTTCTTCACCTTGATTTTGTTACAATTTGGTTCCACTTGAATTTCACGAAAATTACTTGTTGCAAATTCAACCATAAGATCTTCAAAAGGCAACCTCACCATTTGGTTGTCATCAAGTGGCATCAAAGGTCAGGTTTGGTTGACCATTGATAGGAAAAGTTACATCAACATGGTCAGCACAACCTTGGTGGAGAAGTTGTCACTTCATGTTCTGGAGCATCCGCAACCATATTCGCTCAATAGTCTCGAGGATCCAGAATTTAGTGATATGGGCAGCATGATGGTGGACAAACAAGTACTAGTATCATTGAAGGTTGATGGATATGAAGATGAGGTGCTTTGTGATGTGGTGCCTACAAAAACGAGACACTTGTCACTTGGACTTCCACGGAAGATTAAACGGAAAGCAAAGCGTGACTGCAGTACCAACAAGTACTCAATTTCATTTAAAAATTGTCAAATCATTCTTGCACCATTAGTGTAAGAAGAAGGGTATAAAAATTCTATGTATATGAAAAGAGAGAGTGATGAAAATAGAGAGGTAAAAGAAAGTGAAGAGAAAAAGGAGAGTAAAGAGGGAAAAGAAGCAAAAAAAAAGAGAGCTATTTTGCAACAAAAAGGGAGGTGAAGAGGGCTTTGGTTTCAAGGCAACCCCTCTATATGCTTTATTGCAAGGAATTTTGTTAGAATGCTAATGCTCCTAATGAACTATCTTTGCCTAGTGGTGTTGAAACTCTTTTGCAGGAATTTGGTGATTTGTTTCCTAAGGAAGTGCCACACGACCTACCTCCTTGAAGGGGGATAGAGCACCATATTGATCTCATTCCAGGAGCATCATTACCCAATAGGCCAGCTTATAGGAGTAATCCTGAAGAGATCGAATAAACCGTGGCTGCCAACAAGACCACCATCCCTACTAATAATTCTTTTTCTACTCCTAGTGCTCTTAAAGTTACTTTTGTATCTTTATGTCCAATAGAGAAAGTTGAAGAAGTAATTCCAAGAGAAGTACCCCATGGATTCAAACGAGTTGTGTTTGAACCCGGAGGATGAAGATGATTCTCAAAAGCAATAAATTCGAGGTCGAATTTCTTCCAAGAAGGAGGGAATGATATGAGTCAAGGCGGGGCAATTCAAGTTTGCAACAAGAGGAGGTCAAACCATTCAAGTCCAAGTGACCTGATTCCTTATTTTGATTGTAACTTGTTCTCTGATAATCCGCTTGTCGTGTTCTTGATGGCGTTGGAAAGCTAATTTAATGTTCTACAAGTCTTATTTGTACTATCAAGACCTATCTCGACCTCTATCATGAAGAAAATAGGGCTAGAATTTAAGCACGAAATTCTGGACGGATTTGACTCATTTGGTTTTAGAGTTGTATTTGGTTTTGATTTTTAAAATGTTTTACGGACTATAATAAGTGAGGGTCGAATTTGATGACAAAGGAGGGTAACTTTTGGCTTGCATGCCTTGGTAACTCCTTGGGAGGTTATGGACTCTTTGGCCACTTATTCGAGTCATTATGTGGTGGTTATGGAGTTAATAGCCACACATTAGTGAGTCTTTATTCGGTGGTTATGGTTCTTTTCTTTTAATTAGTTTTTAGTAGGATATTTTTCTATTCTTATGAATGGGGTCAAGTCACTTTATGGTGACCTTTTGATGGCATCTTCATGCCTCCCACACTATATGTATTTCGAGTATGATGAATGAAAGGATAATTTGGATGTTCATTTTGGATCAAATTCCATTTTGTGAGAAATATTGTTTCTCTTTGGTTTTTAATTGAGCCATGTTGTTCTTATCAAGAATCCAAGATTCTGTTGGCCGTGGCAACCAATACACAAGAGGGGGGTGAATTGGGTTATGAAATAAAAATGAAAACTTTTTGCACAATCAAAAACCCTTTGATAAATTTAAACAGAATTTGCAGCGGAAAATAGTTTGATAAACAATTATAAAGAGACAAGGTAAGAATAACAGGACACAAGTATTTTATCCTGGTTCAGCCACGCACCGCTAGTGGCCTAATCCACCCCCACTCCACCTGTGGGATTTTGTTCCACTATAAAAACAAGCTTAACTGGTGCTTGCAACCGTTTTACAAAACCAAGCTTAACAGGTGCTTGTAACCTTCACAATAACAGAGCACTTCTCACAGACTAGGGATATCACCCCCCAGGGAAAAAGCCTCAAATAACCCCAAGCTTAACAGGTGCTTGTAACATTCCGATCACTCCTCACAGACCAGGGATATAACCTCCCCCAGTGACAGAGCCTCAACCAAGCTTAACAGGTGTTGGCAACCTTCCGAGCACTCCTCACAGACCATGGATGTAACCTCCCCTAGTGAGAGAGTCTCAACCAAACTTAACAGGTGCTGGCAACCTTCAAAGCACGTTGGTACTCAAAGAAATGGATTGAGTCGTTTGACTCTACCAATATAATGCACTCACAATAGTGCGGATAAACAACTTGAAGAACAACAAAATACACTCAAGAACTTATGATAATCAAAGTATAATAATGGCTCGAGTGATTTTCAAAATGAAGAGAAAAGAGTAGAAAATAATTTAATCAAAATAATAGTGCGTTCTCTCTTAACCTCTCTTCTTTTCTTTCAAAGGCCCTCAAAATGTATTTATAAACTTTTGAAATATGACCGTTAGGAATTATAAAAGATATATTATTAATTAAAAACAAATTCCATTTCTGATAAATCAATTTGAAAAACTAGCCGTTGGCGCCATTAAATGTAGCAGATAAAAAATAGAATTTTCTCATTTAAGCGCATCATAATCGATTATCATATGTCCATAATCGATTATGGCTTTTCTGCCATAACTGAGATTTTCTATAAAACATACATAATCGATTATCCTAATCGATTAAGGCTTGTCTGTAAAAACCACCCAGTTTCGTAAATGGTCATAATCGATTATCCTAATCGATTATACCTTTGCTGTCAGCCAAAAACATTTTCACGTTGAAACACAGACTGGCCATAATCGATTATCCTAATCGATTATTGTTTCCCCAAAACATTTTTCAAAGATAAAGCCTTTTTCAACCAAAAGAGAAACCAAAGATATTTTTCAAAAACATTTTTGATAAAACAATTTTGAAAAAGATCTTTGGGAAAACTTGAGCCATTATCACCTTCTCATACCTTACATTAATTCTAAGACCTTTCTATATAACTATCTTTGAAGCTCATATCTCTTGGTCTTGAATTCTTAATCTTCTTGAGATTCTTTCAGGAAATGTCTTTAATAAATTTTGCTCTTCAAGCTCTTTGACATTTCTTCTCTCAATCTTTGGTGATGCTGATTGATCTTGAATATTTTGCTCTTGATTCTCTTGGCTTTATTGCTTTGCTTTCACCTGAAATTTTCTATGATAATTCTCATAAAGCATATTAGTCCAAGATATAATATTTTTCATATTTAATTCCATGCACAAAGCCATTATCATATAAAGACATATTTTTCAGATAATATTCCAACTAATATTTCTTATGTCTTTATTTAAATGTGATCAAATAAAATCAATAATATATTTCTCATTAATGCTCAATTGATCATCACATTACTTCTCAACATTTAATGTTCCTTAGACATTTAATAATAATATCAAGTTTAATTTCTATGCCATTTAATCAAATACATATATCAAGTATTTCAATTATTTGTCACATGTGTATTTTCTAATAAATCAAATTAACCATATAACAAATGTATATAATCCATTTAGCTTAGTACAATGATATATTATTTGATAACATCAAAATGTGTTCTTCCCTTAATACACTATTTGTCAACATCAAAATGTATTCTCTCATTAATACTCTATTTGTCAACATCAAAACCATTATGGCAATATGGTTCAGATTCTCCCCTTTTTTATGGTGACAAATACTTAGCAAATATATAATGATATTTCCTTTTTAACATAACTTCCCCTATATAACACATAGGTGGTAATTTGCTATTTCCCCAATTATGATTAGTTCCTTTGCTGTTTCTGATATTTGCTCTTTCTCCCCCTATTTGGCAACAGCAAAAAGAATTTCAAACTCCCCCTAAAACTGTGCATTTAAGATAAAGGATTCTCCCCCTAAAGATTTGCCTTAAAGATTTAGGGAACTTTTCTACGTTGTAGGCTTAGTGCACATAGAAGTTAACAACAGAAACATATACATATATAAGATCATAAAGAATATTACATTCAAAGCAAACAGTAGATCTTTTGTAATTTTGCGCCCCATAATCGATTATTATTATTCTCATAATCGATTATTGATGTTCTGTTTGAGGTATATTTATGATACCACTTGTTTGGTCAATACCACATGTTATTGAAATTGTTCGTACCCCTTGTTGATAATATTATACCATTTGAACAGTGCAGATACCACTTGAATTGATATACCACTTGAATGATTATTTGTTATTGGTATTTATACCGCTTGTTGTGATATACTATTTGAAAGATTGATTTAGCACTTGTTGGAATGATCAAATTAGTTAATATCACTTGTTGATTCTTGTTGAATTAATGAAGTGTTAAAGAATTTAAGGTGCATGAATGTGTAACAAGGAAAGCAAGCACACTTTTATTATATATAAAACAAAACTTAACACTTCATCCCTATCTACTAACAAGCCCTTAACTACTATTCCAAAGTCTTTTCTTTTGGTACCCAGATATTATCAACCTTAACAAACCCTAAAGATATAAGATAATCTTCATTTATGCTTTCATTGGGATTTGGCTCTATTCCTTCTTCTCCTCCTAATGGTACGTCAAAAAGACGGAATATCTTCGTTATTTGCATGGGATAGAGGAGATGGGAGGCTGTCTTGGAGTATGCGCAGTCAATCATATGTTTGAAGACAGCAGCTGCCCAATTAATTCCTTTCTTCTTTTTTATTGCTCACATAAGGATAATGTCTTTTTCTGAAATTCTTGTTATATTGTGTCCTTTTGGAAGAAGACAACGAGCAAGAACGAAGTGGAGCAATTTCTCTCCAGATTTAAGGTTCTTGAAGTGATTGATTTTGAGGAAGGATCATAGAGGTTGACAATTTTCTTCAATGCTCTCTCTCTCTTGAATGAGTTATTCCATATAAGTTTAGGATTCTCAAGAGAGATGTCAATGCCTTGGTCCAGAAGATGTGAAATGTAGACCCAGGTTTCAAAGGATATATTGATTTTTGTTCCTTTGACTTTTGAGGTTATGGTTCTAGAGTTTTTATGATAGTTGAAATTTGCGTAAAACTCTTTTACTAATGAAGGATATACCTCATGTTTGCGAGAGCAGAAGGATAGGAGATTAACTTTGGAAAGAGTATGATTCAGCTTGTAGGAGGACTCCAAGAAGGATGAATGATCAAGGTGATATAGCGGAGCAATGGGTCTTTCTAGACAATGAGCATAGATTCGCTTTTCCTGAGTTTTGGAAGCAAGGAGTTTTTCTAATATGGGAGAGATCTTCTTTGAGAAAAGCTTCTTGCGTTTTGGACACAGGACGAGAGAGGAAAGGATACCATGATGTAATTTTCTCTAATCGATGTTTGTGCTTTGATTGAATGTTCAATGAGTATTTAAGCACTTTCCTTATAGAAGCAAATTTAGAGGAAAAACGATTTAAGATATGTTCCTCATAACTTTTAAATAATCTCATAAGAAAATTGACCATTGATTTGAGTTTTCAAATCTTGGTTAGATTTGGTAAGAAGATTATTTATGAGAGATTTGCAAAAGAATATATCTTTCCACAATCTTAAGGGTGTTCCAATTTTGAGCACTTCTGGTGAATTTAATGATCTCAATAAATTAGACAAATTTTTCAAAGATTTATTTTTCAAATACTAAACATATTTGGAAATAGTCTCTTAATAGACTTTTCGAACCAATTAAGGATTTTAATATCACAATCATAATGATTTTTCAAATATTGAGAGATGTGGTTTATTCATTCATGATTAGAAAAAGATTTTCCAAAATAGTATGATCATGAATTTATTTAAAGCTTTTGTATTAATTTTTCAAATAAGATATTTCACTTTTATAGAAAAGTGAAGAATTAATTATAACTTTAATAACAAAAGAATTTTAATTTTTGAAAGAAAAAAATATTCTCTTTCGTTATTCCTTTATTCCTTCTAACATTAATCCAATTTATTGTGTAGGTTAATCAATCACAATCTTTTAGATATTCAAATAGAATTAATGTGATATAATAACCCATAAGATATGTTTAAAATATTTGGGATCATTTAACTTTATGTATATTGGAGGAATTATTCAAAATATGATTTCACAAAGATTTGTTTTGTATTTGAAATATTTTTGAATTTTGAATTATTTCTTTTAGGAGAAAATGAATAAGGCTAGATTTTGTCTCCTAATAAGATATTAATTTGGGAATTAATTTAAGATTTGATTTAGCAATATTTTTAAGCATATTTTCCCTAGGAATATTATTTCTCGAACAATAATCGATTATGCACCCTGCAATAATCGATTATACTGCCTCTGGTTTCTTACCATGGCATCGCTCATTTCCCTAATCGATTCCCATAATCGATTATGAGCTTACTGTTTCGTGGGAAAAAATTAGGATTATTATATAATCGATTATCATAATTGATTATTAAGCTACTATTTTTCTTCCTGGTTTTCTCGAAAGACTATAATCGATTATCCTATCGGATTTTCACATTTTCATAGCAAGGGAGATTTGATAATTTTTCTATGAGGTCCTATAGCTTCTTTTTGAGAATTCTTATCTTTCCTAGAGATTTTTACCCACTAAGATAGACATAATATGCTTGACATAATATTTAACCACATAAGCATAACAAGCATATAAATGACATACAATTGATTCTAGTATAAAGCTCTTATGTCATTTTTTTTTGTGTCAATCAAGAGTTTCATATAAACATGTATTTCAGCATATTGTCATTAATCAAGTTTTCACATTTAAGCATGTATGGAAGTAGAGACTTAGAGTTACCTCATTTTGAGAATTCTCAAGACTACTCTTTCTTACCCACTTTTATTTGATTTGTCCATCAAGGGATTCGTTGCTTCCATTTATGGTTCCACTTTAGACTCATGAAACATTTCTCTTGACGACCCTTAGCTTGTGTGACATCATTTCTTGGTATGATGTTGAGGATGACTTTCCTCCAATGTGTTTTGCCCTTTCCTGCAATTACTTTCAATATCAAGATCATTAGTGACAAGGAAATAATTATCAAGAATATTTAGAATGTCCTTGGCACTGTCAAACTCTTTGATTCTCTCATAGGCGTCTTCGCATATGCAATTTTGGAGAATTTCCATGGCTTTAATATTTAACCAAAAACAGTTTTTCTCAAACTCAGTCTGATGCTCTTTGAGTTTTGTACTGGGTCTATAGACTCCAGTTTCCCATAAGTCCACATCAATTAACTTCATGTAAAATTCAATTTTTGCATGCCAGAAAACAAAATCCTCACCATCAAAGAATGGTGGATTGTTAATATTAAAACCAAATTTCAAAGTGAAAACGATTTTCGAAAGAGGTTGCTATCAAGGATCTTAACTCTAAGCTGTTAAGCTACTAATCAGAGCCGAAGCTCTATTACCATTTGTTGGCCGTGGCAACCAATACCTAAGAGGGGGTGAATTGGGTTATGAAATAAAAATGAAAACTTTTTGCACAATCAAAAACCCTTTGATAAATTTAAATAGAATTTGTAGCGGAAAATAGTTTGATAAACAATTATAAAGAGATAAGGTAAGAATAGCAGGATACAAGTATTTTATCCTGGTTCAGTCACGCACCGCCAGTGGCCTAATCCAGTCCCCACTCCATCTGTGGGATTTTGTTCCACTATAAAAACAAGCTTAACTGGTGCTTGCAACCGTTTTACAAAACCAAGCTTAATAGGTGCTTGTAACCTTCACAATAACAGAGCACTTCTCACAGACCAGGGATATCACCTCCCCCAGTGAAAAAGCCTCAAATAACCCCAAGCTCAACAGGTGCTTGTAACCTTCAGAGCACTCCTCACAGACCAGGGTATAACCTCCCCCAGTGACAGAGCCTCAACCAAGCTTAATAGGTGTTGACAACCTTCCAAGCACTCCTCACAGACTAGGGATATAACCTCCCCCAGTGACAGAGCCTCAACCAAGCTTAATAGGTGTTGGCAACCTTCCAAGCACTCCTCACAGACCAGGGATGTAGCCTCCCCTAGTGATAGAGTCTCAACCAAGCTTAACAGGTGCTGACAACCTTCAGAGCACGTTGGTACTCAAAGAAATGGATTGAGTCGTTTGACTCTACCAATATAATGCACTCACAATAGTGCGGATAAACAACTTGAAGAACAACAAAATACACTCAAGAACTTATGATAATCAAAGTATAATAATGGCTCGAGTGATTTTCAAAATGAAGAGAAAAGAGTAGAAAATGATTTAATCAAAATAATAGTGCGTTCTCTCTTTAGCTCTCTTCTTTTCTTTCAAAGGCCCTCAAAATGTATTTATAGACTTTTGAAATATGGCCGTTAGGAATTATAAAAGATATTTTATTAATTAAAAACAAATTCCATTTCTGATAGATCAATTTGAAAAACTAGCCGTTGGAGCCATTAAATGTAGCAGATAAAGAAATAGAATTTTCTCATTTAAGCGCATCATAATCGATTATCATATGTCCATAATCGATTATGGCTTTTCTACCATAACTGAGATTTCCTATAAAACATACATAATCGATTATCCTAATCGATTAAGGCTTCTCTGTAAAAACCACCCAGTTTCGTAAATGTTAATAATTGATTATCCTGATCGATTATACCTTTACTGTTAGCCAAAAACATTTTTACGTTGAAACACAGACTGACCATAATCGATTATCCTAATCGATTATTGTTTCCCAAAAACATTTTTCAAAGATAAAGCCGTTTTCAGCCAAACGGGAAACCAAGGATATTTTTCAAAAACATTTTTGATAAAACAATTTTAAAACAATTTTGAAAAAGATCTTTTGGAAAACTTGAGCCGTTATCACCTTCTCATACCTTATATTAATTCTAAGACCTTTCTATATAACTATCTTTGAAGCTCATATCTCTTGGTCTTGAATTCTTGATCTTTTTTCAGGAAATGTCTTTAATAAATTGTGCTCTTCAAGCTCTTTGACATTTCTTCTCTCGATCTTTGATGATACTGATTGATCTTGAATATTTTTGCTCTTGATTCTCTTGGCTTTATTGCTTTGCTTTCACCTGAACTTTTCTATGATAATTCTCATAAAGCATATTAGTCCAAGATATAATATTTTTCATATTTAATTCCATGCACAAAGCCATTATCATATAAAGACATATTTTTAAGATAATATTCCAATTAATATTTCTTATGTCTTTATTTAAATGTGATAAAATAAAATCAATAATATATTTCTCATTAATGCTCAATTGAACATCACATTACTTCTCAATATTTAATGTTCCTTAGACATTTAATAATAATATCAAGTTTAATTTCTATGCCATTTAATCAAATACATATATCAAGTATTTGTCACATGTGTATTTTCTAATAAATCAAATTAACCATATAACACATGTATATAATCCATTTAGCTTAGTACAATGATATATTATTTGACAACATCAAAATGTGTTCTTCCCTTAATACACTATTTGTCAACATCAAAATGCATTCTCTCATTAATACCCTATTTGTCAACATCAAAACCATTATGGCAATATGGTTCACAGATTCTTGTGGCGAACTTCCTTGGCTTATCAAACCACTTGGTTTGTGGCACCACCATCATCTCTATTTCCCTTCACCATTTGTTTGTTTTAATCTTCTTCTTGTTACTTCTTGTTATTGACGAAACTAAGTCTTTGTACTTGTATGATAATTCAACCTAAGATCATCAAAAAGGCAACCTATCCATTTGGCTGTCATCAGCTTCTCCATGGAATACTTGATATTGATAGGTTGAAAATGAGCTGATTTCATAAGCCTATCAGCTACTACCCAAATGGAATCGCACCCCTTAGGTATCCTTGGCAAACACGTCACAAAATCCATCGCTATGCCATCCCATTTCCACTCTGGGAACCATTTCCACTCTGGGATATCCAACGGAAGTAACATTCCCGCTAGCCTTTGATGTTCAACCTTTACTTTTTGACACACCAAGCAAGACGCCACATACTTAGCCACATCTCTTTTCATGCCTTGCCACCAAAACAACCGCTTCAGGTCTTGGTACATCTTGGTTGATCCTGGATGCATACTCAACTTACGTCTATGAGCTTCATCCAGAATTAATCTTCTTATCTCTGGGTTGTTTGGCATATAAACCCACTATCCTTGTCTTAGGATTCCATCCACTCCTTCCTTGTATTCAGAAGTCATCCCTTTCTTCAGATTTCCTCGCTCTTTCGCTAGATACTGGTCGTATACTTGTTTCTCCTGAATCTGATCCATCATATCACATGACACTGTAACCATGCCCACACAAAGTCTTCCTGGCATACTACCACTGACAGATGCATATCTCTGAACTGTTCTAACAGCTCATGTCCCTTAACCATCATGGCAGACACATGTAATACCTTCCTACTCAGAGCATCCGCTACCACATTAGCCTTCCCCGAATGATACCGTAACTGGAAGTCAGAGTCCTTCAGAAATTCCAGCCACCGTCTATGCCTCATGTTGAGCTCTTTCTGATCGAACAGGTACTTCAGACTCTTATGATCGCTGAAGACATTGAACATCGAACCATACAAGTAGTGCCTCCAAATTTTCAAAGCAAATACCACCGCTGCTAACTCCCGATCATGAGTAGGGTAATTCTTCTCGTGCACTTTCAACAGTCTAGAGGCATACGCTACCACTTTTCGATTCTGCATCAGCACACAGCCTAACCCCTGGTATGAAGCATCACAGTACACTTCAAAAGGTTCACTTGGATCTGGTAACACCAACACTAGCGAAGTAGTCAGCCTTGTCACACCCCCGTTTTCTGTAACTGGTTATAATCACCATTACATTGTGATTGATACCTTGTGTTTAGTATGACTCTATATTTATATATATGTGGATCTTTATATGATGGTTATGTTGTGGTAAAGTTTTCTTTTGTCGTTATGATACGAAAACCGATAAAAGTTCTGTTTTGATCGTTATCGGGTAATTTCTCGTTTTACGTGCCGGAGGCCGGGAAACCGGGAATTGAGTGAAATGTAATGTTGAATTACATTTTCTATTACCTTGTTGATTATTCATAATGAAGAGAATTAGCTTTCTTAAAATCCAAAAATTTACCAAAAGTAGTAAAAACCAATTATCCATTTTTGGTAAAAAGCCTAATCACCAAATTCCTAACTAAATGGGAAAATGTAACTATTCTAGTTACATTAAGAGGCCATTCGGCCATCTAGCTTTAGGAAGAGTTAAAATATCCCTTTTCCTTGATTCAAGATAAGGTTATGACATTAAACATTTGTAGAAAAAGTGTTTTAACCAATTCTAGTTAATCTTGTACCAATCTCACCATTACTTGACAACACTTGTCCTTGTGCAATCTAAAACCTCCATTCTTATGACACATTTGAGTTAAGTTTTGATTTAATTTTTCCACTCTTTTACAAAGAGTAATCGGCCATTTAGTGCATGGTATGCACAAGAACACTTCATTCCTCTTATTCCTACACTTCTCACAAAAAACACCAAAGTTCAAGTTCTCTCTTCTCTCTCCTCTCTTCCTAGTTTTGGCCAGCCTTGTTAAGTGACCTTACCCACCTTATTTCATCATTTTAACTTCATATTCTTGTTTACCTCATTCATCTAAACAACTTTCATCTTTGGAATTTCTTCATTTGAAGTTGTTTGCTGAAAGATATTCAAGAATCATTCAAGAAGGTTCAAACTTCTTGAACTTGTTTTTGAACCCTTACTCAAGAGTAAGTTTCTAACTTAGTTTCTTTTCTTTAGTACTCTTGAGAACATCCTTGTGTTATCATTGTTTATGAAGTTGAAAAATCAAGTTTTGAACTTATTTGTTTCTCCTCTAGGTCACGGTTTCATAGTTGTGTTGGTGACCAAGTTTTCATCTTCTTCTCTTCAAGGAAGCTTCACAAAGGTAATGGCGGAGTGAACCATATCACACCTTAAATGGTGGTGATAAAGGCCTCCTAGTTTTGTTGAAGGAAAACCGTAGATCTAGGGTTTCCTTATAAAGTTCTTGACTTTGTTGTCATATTAAATTATGTTGTTGTGTTGATATGATGATTGTGTTTGTATATGCTAGAAGAAAATTATTTTGGCATGGTGAAAAACTATTCTTAGGTCCAAAGACCTAAGGATAGGATTTTAGAATGTTGAGTTTGTTTATATTCTAAGTTGCCTTGATAACATGATTATATGTTGATGTGATTTTCTAGCTACCTTAGGTGTTGTTGAATGGCTTCATTTTAGTTGTATATGAGTATGTGAGGTTCGGCTTTGTCATGTTGAGGAGAGAAGCCAAAGCTTCTATGTTTAAGTGATGGTCTAATGAACGTATTATGGTTCTAACAATGCATATAAAACAAAGAAAACCTATCCTACTTCTATAGGGGCATTCGGCCTTCACATTGATAGTAGGGTTAGGACCTTAAAATGTTGATGCTAAGGGGTTTTATATGTTCATACTAAAGTATAAGAGATATATAAATTGAAAAGGTTTCCAAATAAACCAAGTTTTGGTTCCAAAGAACCATATGTTGTGAAATGAGTGTTTTTGGATTTCATGAAGGAACTATTTTAAGAATAAGTTGGCTTGATGTTGATCAACCACTTATTTTAATAAGTTGTTTTTGGAAGAAAAGATTTTCAAGAACCAAGAGTTTCCTAGTTAATTAGGATGGTTTTTAAAGGATTTTTGGTTAGTACGTTTTCTTTGAGAAGATAGGATTCTTACAAAACCTTTCTTTAAAAACAAAGAGTTTTACACTATTAACTCTTGAACTATTCAAAATTGTCTAAGTTATACTTCCTTTGAAAACAAAATGATGACTTCAAATAAGAAGTATGTTTTCTTTTACACTAAGCAATAGAACTAAGAAAACAAATTTAAAGGAGTTTTACACTAAATGAGACACCTTTATAATTAATAAAGGAGATTTCATCAACTGCTTTACCATAAGGATAGTACTTTGAAGCTTTTCACTATAATAGTATAAACACGCTCTATCTCCTAAAGGAATCTATATGAACTCCTTAATGGACTCATAAAGATTTTAGTAAAAGACATATACTAATGCCTAGTGATCATGACAAAATCATGTCTCAAATCCTTGATGATTTAGATCATCAAAGGACTCCATAATGTTTAATCACCAAGAGTTACTTATAAAAGTAATGTTCCTTGTTAGACAAGTGAGAAGATTGATGAAGGGGATCCTTGTGGATCCTAACCTCCATAATACATCTAGGTTATGAACTAATGTATCGTAAGCCATGAACATCGTGTTACGAACTACGAAGTGGTATGTGATTGCAAAGAACATAACCAAGAATGGGCGACTAATGGCAAGTCGTGTGAAAGTGGGTCCCGTAAGGGCATCCTGTGGTTTATCAAGAGATAAACGTGGTTCTACAGTGATGAGGTAGTATGTGGCTGTTTTGTGGCATTTCTTGACATGCATCTACATCTTTGCATGAGTTGGGCGTGATGCCTAGGAGTTGAGATTACACCTTAGTGCAGGTGCAATTGTCTGAGGTGTCGATCATGAGGATCTTGGGGATGTCGGGGGTTGGGGAAAACACATGTGGCCAGAGAGTAGCTCCTATGTGTCGTGGATATCCATCGAAAAACACTGACGTCCTGACTGAAACACCGGGCAAATCACGATTTGTGCAAAGAATGTCAGGCTTGAGCCGTTATGATGATTGCAATCATTGGATGCGGCACTGTGGGCTGAGATAACGCAGACAATGTTCTTCCAATCACTCACTCTTGTTATATTTAGCTCCATGGAGTAGGGGTCTGAGTCATATTGCCTTAATGTCATTGCATACTTGAGTTGACATTTGACCCACATTATTGTTGATTGATATATATTAACTATGATGCCATGTAACTTAATTGTTATGCTGTGAAAGCCCATGCGCAAATTGCCGATTGGGTGCGTGTGTGCGTGACTTTTATCACTGTTGTTATAGTTGTGCGATATGCGGAATGTCACCTCATTACTTTTGCTGTCACGCTGCTCGCGTGGTTTTCATCTTGCTATGGTGAGTAGATATGGTGAGCGATCCACCTTCTCGTTTGGCTTTAGACTTGACACTTCATGATGGGGCGGACGCTTTGAGGATCCTTCCTGACGAATGGCTCAAATACATTGGAGCCATGAGTCTCACAAGCAGGAGGGAGTTACCTTTCTCTATGATGAGCCTGTCCAAGAGAGTTTTCACTTTGCGGATCAGTGGTGAGGGTAGTTTAGGGGTCACCCAGCCACCACCACCACCACCTGCTGATCATCTGCGACTGCCTTATACCCAGCCTGCAGTTCATCGGGAGGAGCCCTGGGACGTATATGTTGACCCTGCTTCCATGCCACCCCCACCCACTGCACCGTCTACGTCTACTTTGCCTGTGTCTGCTGCCGGACCGTCCATTCCCATAGTCCCACCCCATGACCTACCTATGAGCCTTCCGAGCTACACCCTCTGATTCCTCGCTAGCGGGCGAATTGGAGGATGACTGCTCGTAAGAGCACACTAGCTTCCTCTAGGGTATTCTTCTCCATTCCACTCATTATCCTCTCGTTTGACGATGAGGAGATGGAGGAGGAGGAGGAGGTACCAGCGGATGTACCGGAGGACGTTCCTGAGGTAGCTCCTGCCAGCGCGAGTCAGGACGCGTAGTGGATGAGGACTGATGAGGAGGCGTTAGGGTATGAGGAGCAGATCATGAATGGCTATGACATGCAGGCCTTAGAGGATGAGGACGAGGAGGAGGAGGAGGAGGAGGAGGAGGAGGAGGAGGAGGACCCAAAGGAGTATTACTCTGATGAGTAGTACAGTGTCAGTTTTTGGTCAGTCTCTAGAATCTTTCCCAGTGTCTGTATACTTATTATGTACCCCCTCCCCTTTATGTTGTGGAGCTGCATCTCCTGTAGTATAGGTTAAGCTTGTCTTTATGTTATTTTGTTTCTCCTGTAGTCCAATGTTGAAACTTGTAGGCGTACCTATGTAATTTGGGAGATGTTCTATCTTTTAGTATTGTTTATGATTATGCATATTACCCTTGTGGTGTAAGTATACGTACATGGTTTTGGGACTTGAGTATAAAAGAAAGGAAAAAGAAAACCCATATTTTTCGTAAGCTCCATTTATATATTCTCCGCTTTTAAATTTATGGTCTTGTGTTGAATAATCATGACCCCTAAAGTGGGGTGTTACAAGCCTCTTCTTCAACTCTTGGAAACTCTGCTCACAGGCTTCAGTCCACTCAAAAGCTTTATCCTTCCTCGTCAATTGGGTAAAGGGTCCTACAATCTTATAAAATCCCTTGATGAACCTCCGATAATACCCAGCCAAGCCCAAAAAACTGCATATCTCAGTCACTGTGGTTGGTTTCTCCTACTCAAGAACTGCTTCAACTTTTGACGGATCTACAACAATTCCTTCCTTTGAAATCGCGTGACCCAAAAAATGCACTTCGTCGAGCCAAAACTTACACTTGGACAACTTCGCGTACAACTGTTTCTCCTTCAGAACCCAAAGAACCACACTCAAATGTTCAACGTGTTCTTCCCGGTCTCGCGAATAAATGAGTATGTCGTCTATGAAAACAACGACAAACTTATCTAGATAGGGACCAAAAATCCTATTCATATAATCCATGAATATGGCTAGAGCATTCGTCACCCCAAACGGCATTACAAGGTACTCATAGTGCCCATAGCACGTTCGAAACGTTGTCTTTGGTACATCCTCTACCTTCACACGAATCTGGTGATAACCCGATCGCAGATCAATCTTGGAGAAAACTGTCGCTCCCCTCAACTGATCCATCAAGTCATCTATCCTCGGAAGAGGATACTTGTTCTTAATGTTAACCTGGTTCAACTGGCGATAATCCACACATAAGCGAGAAGTTCCATCTTTCTTCTTCACTAACAGCACAGGTGCTTCCCATGGCGACACACTAGGTCTAACGAACTGCTTCCCCAATAAGTCCTCCAATTGTTCCTTCAAGGTTTCCAACTCCGCAGGTGCCATACGATACTGTGCCATAGACACGAGTCCTGTTCCTAGCACAAGATCGATCGAAAACTCGATGTCTCGAATTGGCGGTAAACTTGGTACATCTTCAGGAAAGACTTCCGGAAACTTGTTCACGACAGGCATGCTCTAAGACTAGCTCACTTTTGACCTCCAAAGAAGATGGCAACATGTATCCCTGAGCTCCTTGTCTCAAAAAAGCATATACTTGGTTGGCAATCAAAAATCCAGAATCCTTAGAACTAGGAAAGACTAAGGTTTTGTTTGCACAGTCTAACAGGATATGATTAGAAGATAATCAATCCATTCCTAAGATTACAACCATTTGCGAAAGAGGCAAACAGATCAAATCAATCAAAAACGTTCTATCTTTTACAGAAATAGAACAATTCAAACAAACTTTAGCAGTTATAACAGGCTTTGCAATACGTGTAGAAATTACTAAATCAAAAGGTAAAGAAGACACAGGCAATCCCAAAAGGTTCACATAGCCATATGCAATAAAGGAATGCATTGCGCTTGAATCAAACAGTACATTTAAAGGTTTTACCTTCCATGACGCACTGACCTTGGATTAAGTCTTCATTCTGAGAAGCCTCAGCGCCACTCACAGTATAGACTCTGCCCTTTGCCTTAGGCCTCGCTGCTTGCACATTGTTGATAGAATGTTCAGCTTTTGGTTGCACACAGTCGCACGAAATATTTCCCAACTTCCCACACCTGAAGCATATAATCCCCTTGATTGAGCATTCTCTTGTGGCATGATTCTTCCCACACTTCAATCACTTGATTGGGGCGTTTCTAGACTATCTGAAACCCCCACTGCTTCCTCCTATAGAATGTTGTTGTTGATCTTGCTGCTTTGAATATGGTTTCCATCGAGATCTATTGTCATGACCACTGTTCCCTCTGTGGAATCTAGTCGGTCCAGAACTCTGCACTCGCTTGTCCTTGCTAGGCTCCAAGCTCTCGATCAAGCGACATTTTTCCATCAGCTTGGGAAGCATAGAAATCTCCAAAGGAACCACAGCCCTTTTTAAATCGAGCCTTAGACCCCCTTCGAACTTCCTGCATTTCCACTCCTCTCTTTGGTTATCCAAGAAATAGTTTGAGAACTTCGCCAAACTTTCAAACTTGGCCCCATGCTCAGCTACAGACATTCCCCCTTGTCTTAGCTAGAGGAACTTCATCTCTTTCTCGTACCTCGCACTTGCAGGAAAGTACTTTTCCAAGAACTTCCCCTTGAAAGTATTCCAGTCCACAACTTGTTGGTCATGGATCAGCATCTGACGGGCTCCTTCCCACCAATATTCAGCATCTTCCACCAGCATATATGTTGCGTAGACAACCTTGTCGTTCTCAGTACACCTCATAGCTCCAAAAATCTTCTCCAAAGTCTGGATCCAACGCTCAGCTTGCTCAGGATTGAACTTGATGAGATCCCTCATTACAACACTCACCAAGCATCACCTAAAGAGGAAGAAGAGGACTCAAGCTTAAGGAACATAGTTGGGCCTATGACAAGGTCAAGATTGAAGAAGGCCCAAAGTGCACTTGAAGTGAAAGTAGTCAACCTCATGGACATGAAGATCAACCTAGAGGAAGAACCAAGAATGGTGAACCTCTCACAACTTGAGGTCACGGTTACATAAGCTAGTTTAGGAAACCATGTAATAAAGGTAGGACTTTTAGTACTTTGACTTTTCTAGTTTGACTTTTGCATCATGGACTTGTAAATGGGCCAAGATGAAGTCATCAAGGCCCATCCAAGTAGGGAGAGGCGCGCTCATACCTTGCATAGGAGGAGCTTAGGCGCGCCTAAGCATAAGGGAGTTAGGAGCCATATAAATACCTCTTTGTACTCATTTTGAATCATAATTGAAAGTTTAGAATTTTTCTCACATTGAGAATTTAGAGAGAGTTGAGAGAGAGAGTCTCATCTTGAAGGTTCTAGAGTAGAACCTTGTGATTCTCATCAAGAGCTCCTTACTCTTGTGGCGGATCTTCCTTGAGCTTATCACTCCATCTAATCCATGGAGTTGTGGCGCTTTCTTCCATTTCCCTTCCCCTTCATCTTTTCCCTTTCTTTTTGAATTCATGTTGCCTCACGCCTAAAGCCTTAGGCTTATCTTAGGATTTACGCATTTTAGCTTTATGTTGCTTAGGAATTGTGGATCCATGATTCTTGTGATTTGATGATCAAGCTTTGGCTTGAGGTGGAGCTAGTTCTCTCAATTTTCCTCAAGATCATCAAAAATGAACAAGTTTGGATTTCCCTCTAATTTTTAGTTTGAATTTTTCATTTCAATTTCGGATCAATTCTCCTAGAACGATCCTACATTCAATAGATCCATCTTGGATCATAATATTTGGTATCTAGAGCTAGCCTCTAGGAGAGTTAGAAGCTAAAAAAAATTCAAAAAAAATTTTGGCGCTTCTTTTCAAATTTTGGCGCCATTTTCAAAATTTGAAAATTCTAGATCTAGATCCTTTTGATCTTGATTTTTGTGTTCTAATTGTGTTGCTTGTTGTTCTTATGGTTTGCATTTTTGAATTCTACATATAATTGTGTTAGATTTAATCTATTCTTTTGAATTTGAATTTTCTTGATGTTCATATGTGTTCTTCATAGTTCTTGAGATCCTTGGGATAATTGCTTCATAGATCTTGATGAATTTCAAAAGTGTTGGTTAACTTGTTGATCAACCACTTGAATGAAAGATCTAAGCATCAAATTGTGAAATCTAAGCTTGAATTACTAGGATTCAACTTGCTTCTTGCAATATCACTTTTGAAAGGCTCTTTGATCTTATATTTGTATTAATTGTTTTGTTTGGGCTGTTTGTGTAATTTCGACAAGTCAGTGGCTGTTATAAAAAAAAAATAGTTCAGAAATTATAGAAAAGGAAAAAGAGTCCAAATCTGAAAAATCCAAAGGACCAAAACGCAAATTTAAAAAAAATGGGGCAAAAGTGCAAATACTAAAAGTTTCAAAAAAAATTTTATTTGCAGAAAGAGACTTGCCGCTATTCAGCCTTGAAACTTTGTGTATGAGCCTACTTGAGCAAGCAAATTTCAAAAATCAAGAACACCTTAAGAAAAATTCATTTTCAACTTCTTGTTTCTTTTACTTTCTTCTTCTACTTGTCTTCTTTCAATTCTATTTGAGTGTGCTATTTCTTGTTGAGCATTTTTAGTTTGTCTTTTAAACTTCTTAGTTTTGTCTTGTAGTTTTCTTTCTTTGAAATTTTTGTGAGTGAATTACTCTTGGTTTGATTTGTTTACAAGTGTATTTGGCTTTATATCTTGGAATTGCTTGTTTCTACTTCAAGAGCCTTTGAGTGAGACTTTAGAGTGGAAAAAGGCAAGAGTGTACATTTTCTAAAAAGCCTAATTGTGTGAAACACGAGTGAACATTACAAGAGTGAAACACTTAGTTGAGTGGTGAGGTCCAATTTTATTTCTTTGTTTAATTGTTGAAAATTGTAAACATGTCACAAACTAGAGGTGATGGTGAAGGTAGTACACCACCTTCCCCTAGAACCGTGGCCTATGATATGAAACTTCAAAGAATGACATGGCATTTGGAAAGGCTTCTAGAAAGGCAAAATGATGAGGTTAATGAAAGACTTGAAGGCCTTGAAAGAGCTTCAAGAGGCACAAGAACTAGAAGTCCAAGACAAGAAAGTTCCTCTCATGCAAATTCATCACATGAAGACAATGAATATGAAGAGGATGACCGAAGGAGAAGGAGGCATAGAAGGAGACATGGAGAGTAGGGGGAGGATAGAGTGAGGAGACAAAATGATAGGCTTGAAGGTGTAAAAATAAAAGTGCCTACATTTCAAGGTAAAAATGATCCCGAATTGTACTTAGAGTGGGAAACCAAAATAGAGCAAATTTTTGCATGCCAACATTATAGTGAAGAGAAGAAGGTTAAGGTGGCATCCATAGAATTTGTAGACTATGCATTAATATGGTGGGATCAACTAATCAAGGAGAAAAGGAGGAATGGAGATGATCCAATATCTACTTGGAGAGAAATGAAGGCCATTATGAGGAAGAGATTTGTTTCTTCACACTATCATAGGGAGCTCCATAACAAGCTTCAAAGGCTTAATCAAGGCAACAAAAGTGTGGACGAATACTATAAGGAGATGGAGGTTGCATTGATTAGGGCCAACATATTTGAAGAAAGAGAAGCAACCATGGCAAGATTCCTCAATGGTTTGAATCAAGAGATCTTGGATATAGTTGAATTGCACCATTATGTTGAATTAGAAGATTTGGTGCATCAAGCAATCAAAGTTGAGCAACAATTGAAGAGAAAGAGATCCTACAAGAAGCCATTCAACAACTATTCCTCATCAAGTTGGAAAGACAAGTCTAAGAAGGAGGGAACCACATTCAAGACCAATGAAGGTTCGGGTACTAATGCTTTTAAAGGTAAAAATCTATCAAGTCCTACTTCAACTCCATCAACTTCTAGGAATAGAGATATTAAATGTTTTAAATGCTTGGGTAGGGGTCATATAGCTTCTCAATGTCCAAATAAAAGGACCATGGTAATTAAAGAGGGAGGGTATGAAACATGTAATTCTTCTCCTTCTTCCCCTATGTCAACTAGTGAAAGTGAAAAAGAGAGTGAAGTGAAAGCATTAGAAGGGGATTTACTCATGGTTAGGAGGTTGCTTGGGGTTCAACTAAAAGAGAAGGATGATAGCCAAAGAGAGAACATCTTCCACACAAGATGCACTATCCAAGACAAGCTTTGCTCATTGATAATTGATGGTGGATCTTGTACTAATGTTGCAAGCACAAGACTAGTGGAAAAACTTGGGTTGAAGACTACTTTGCACCCACGGCCTTACAAGCTTCAATGGCTAAGTGAAGAGGGTGAATTGTTAGTCAACAAGCAAGTAATGTTGAGCTTCTCCATTGGGAAGTATGAAGATGAAGTTCTTTGTGATGTGGTTCCAATGGAAGCGGGGCATATCTTACTTGGAAGACCATGGCAATTTGATAGGAATGTGGTGCATGATGGTCATTCCAACAAATTTACTTTTGTACATAGAAGTAGGAAAGTTACTCTTGTACCTCTTTCACCAAGAGAAGTTTGTGAAGATCAAGTGAAATTAAGAGTGAAAAGAGAGCAAGAGAGAAAAGCCATAAAAGAAAAAGAAATTGAGTGTGAAAAAGAATCAAAGAAAAATGGAAAAGGACATAAGAGAGAAAAGCAAGAGGATGAGGTAAGAGAAGAGAGAACAAAAGAGAGCTTGTTCATAAAAGAAAGATAGGTGAAGAGAGCATATCTTGCAAGGCAACCACTATACCTACTCTATCTTCGTGAAACTTGCTTAACTCAAAATAAATTAACTCAACCTAAAACTTTGCCAACTTCTTTTGAATCTCTCTTAAACGAATATGTGGATGTATTTCCAAAAGATATTCCTTGCGGCCTACCACCTATGAGGGGGATTGAGCACCAAATGGATTTAATTTCAAGTGCTTCTCTACCTATTAGGCTGGCCTATAGAAGCAATCCACAAGAAACAAAAGATATTCAAAGGCAAGTGGAAGGCCTCTTGGAAAAAGGATGGGTACGGGAATCTCTAAGTCCTTGTGCTATGCCGGTCATCCTTGTTCCAAAGAAAGATGGCACTTGGAGAATGTGCACGGATTGTAGATCCATCAACAACATTACCATAAAATATAGGCATCCAATCCCTCGCCTTGATGACTTATTAGATGAGTTGCATGGTTCATGCTACTTTTCTAAAATAGATCTCAAGAGTGGATATCATCAAATAAGGATTAGGGAGGGGGATGAATGGAAAACCGCCTTTAAGACAAAATATGGACTTTATGAATGGCTAGTCATGCCTTTTGGGCTAACTAATGCACCTAGCATATTCATGAGGCTCATGAATCATGTCTTGAGGGATTTTCTAGGCAAATTTGTGGTAGTGTACTTTGATGACATTTTGATCTATAGCATGACACTTGAGATGCATATTGAACATGTTAGAAGTGTCTTGCAAGTGCTACGAAAAGAGCAATTGTACGCTAATCTTGAGAAATGCTCTTTTTGTACTCCTCAAGTTGTATTCCTTGGGTTTGTTGTGAGTTACAAAGGTGTACAAGTTGATGAGGGGAAAATAAAAGCCATCAAAGAGTGGCCAACTCCCAAAACCGTGGGAGAAGTGAGAAGCTTCCATGGATTGGCAAGTTTCTATAGGAGATTTGTCAAAGATTTTAGCACTTTGGCCGCACCCCTAAATGAAGTGGTTAAAAAGCATGTTGGATTTAAATGGGGTCAAGAACAAGAAAAGGCTTTTAACTTGTTAAAAGAAAAACTCACAAATGCACCAATCCTTGCGCTTCCAAATTTTGTGAAGTCCTTTGAAATAGAGTGTGATGCCTCTAATGTAGGCATTGGGGCTGTTTTATTTCAAGAAGACCACCCCATTGCTTATTTTAGTGAGAAACTTAGTGGGGCAAGTTTGAACTACTCTACTTATGATAAAGAATTATATGCCCTAGTAAGGAGCCTCAAGGTGTGGCAACACTACCTATTGTCTAAAGAATTCGTGATACATAGTGATCATGAGTCCTTGAAGCACTTAAAAGGACAAGGGAAGTTAAATAAGCGCCACGCAAAGTGGGTGGAATTCATTGAACAATTTCCATATGTGATTAAGCACAAAAAGGGGGAAATGAATATGGTGGCCGATGCTCTATCTAGGAGATATAACTTGCTTTCCACATTAGAAACCAAAATCCTAGGGTTTAATCACATAAAGGAATTGTATGCTTATGATATAGAATTCTCTCAAATTTTCAAAGAGTGTGAGCAAGGGGTGCATATGGACTTTTACTTGCATGATGATTTTCTTTTTAAAGATAAGCGATTGTGTGTCCCTAAGCATTCAATGAGGGAATTATTAATAAAAGAAGCGCATGAGGGAGGTTTAATGGGGCACTTCAGGGTCAAAAAGACAATGGACATTCTTCTTGAACACTTTTATTGGCCTTGTCTTAAGAAAGAAGTGCATAAATGGTGCCAAAAATGTATTGTTTGTAAGAGGGCTAAATCAACTAGCAAACCTCATGGATTGTACTCTCCCTTGCCCATTCCTATGGCCGCTTGGATGGACATATCCATGGACTTTATTGTAGGGCTCCCTAGGACTAAGCAAGGACGAGATTCAATCTTTGTTGTGGTGGGCCGATTCTCAAAAATGGCTCATTTCATCCCTTGTCATAAGAGTGATGATGCATGCCACATAGCCAACCTTTTCTTTAAAGAAATTGTTAGGCTACATGGGGTGCCTAAGAGCATAGTCTCGGATAGGGATACAAAGTTTTTGAGCCATTTTTGGAGAACTCTATGGAACAAATTGGGTACAAAATTGCTCTTTTCCACCACTTGTCATCCTTAAACGGATGGGCAAATGGAGATTGTGAATCGTACATTGTCAACCCTTCTTAGAGCAATCATTAAAGAGAATTTGAAAACTTGGGAGGAGTGTTTACCATTTGTTGAATTTGCTTATAATCGAGTTAAAAACTCCACCACACTTTGCTCACCATTTGAAGTGGTATACGGGTTAATCCCCTAACCCCACTTGACCTACTTCCCTTGCCCAATGCGTCTAACTTGATGCATAAAGATGGCAAAACAAAAGCTGAATTTGTTCAAAAACTACATGAAAAAGTAAAGGCACACATTGAAAAGCGTTTAGAACAAAATACCAAATTTGCAAATAAAGGAAGGAAATATGTTGTCTTTCAACCCGGGGATTGGGTATGGGTTCATTTGAGAAAAGAAAGATTTCCCTCAAAAAGGAAAATCAAATTAAACCCAAGGGGGGATGGACCATTTCAAGTCTTGGAGCGAATTAATGATAATGCATACAAAATAGACTTGTCGGTGATTACAATGTGAGTGCCACTTTCAATGTTAGTGACTTGAGTTTATTTGATGTAGGTGACCAAGAACTAAATTCGAGGTCGAATTCACTCCAAGAAGGAGGGGATGATGAGATCCCTCATGACAACACTCACCAAGCATCACCTAAAGAGGAAGAAGAGGACTCAAGCTTAAGGAACATAGTAGGGCCTATGACAAGGTCAAGATTGAAGAAGGCCCAAAGTGCACTTGAAGTGAAAGTAGTCAACCTCATGGACATGAAGATCAACCTAGAGGAAGAACCAAGAATGGTGAACCTCTCACAACTTGAGGTCACGGCTACATAAGCTAGTTTAGGAAACCATGTAATAAAGGTAGGACTTTTAGTACGTTGACTTTTCTAGTTTGACTTTTGCATCATGGACTTGTGAATGGGCCAAGATGAAGTCATCAAGGCCCATCCAAGTAGGGAGAGGCGCGCTCATACCTTACATAGGAGGAGCTTAGGCGCGCCTAAGCATAAGGGAGTTAGGAGCCATATAAATACCTCTTTGTGCTCATTTTGAATAATAATTGAAAGTTTAGAATTTTTCTCACATTGAGAATTTAGAGAGAGTTGAGAGAGAGAGTCTCCTCTTGAAGGTTCTAGAGTAGAACCTTGTGATTCTCATCAAGAGCTCCTTACTCTTGTGGCGGATCTTCCTTGAGCTTATCACTCCATCTAATCCATGGAGTTGTGGCGCTTTCTTCCATTTTCCTTCCCCTTCATCTTTTCCCTTTCTTTTTGAATTCATGTTGCCTCACGCCTAAAGCCTTAGGCTTATCTTAGGATTCACGCATTTTAGCTTTATGTTGCTTAGGAATTGTGGATCCATGATTCTTGTGATTTGATGATCAAGCTTTGGCTTGAGGTGGAGCTAGTTCTCTCAATTTTCCTCAAGATCATAAAAAATGAACAAGTTTGGATTTCCCTCCAATTTTTAGTTTGAATTTTTCATTTCAATTTCGGATCAATTCTCCTAGAACGATCCTACATTTAATAGATCCATCTTGGATCACAACAGAACTCACCCTTAAACTGAGGTGGGTTCCTACGGAGGAATTCATCCAGTCCTCTACCCCCAGCAGCTCTCTCATCATGTTGAACCATCACAGCAGCCGTCTCCGGTATGGCATTCAAAGCTGCATTCACATTTTGAGCAGCCATCGCTACGTTTAAAACCAAAATTGTTATACTCAAGGGACCACGACACAACCAAAGCAAACAACATTATCTTCCTTGTGGAGATAACAACAGAGAAACATACAGAGAACACAACACAAACAAGACAGGCCATAACCTACAAACCCCAAAAGACTCGGCCAGCTCTGATACCAAATAATGCAACACCCTTTCCCGAGTGACACATTCCCAAATGATTATAAGGCCGGAAATAATATTCATGCGGAAAATACGGTTTTTTTTTCTTTTCGCAATGATGTAATGAGATTAGTAAAGGTAAGTAATAATAAATAAACATAGGTTCACCATGCATTTCTAGAAGTCATATTGAATTAAAGTACAGAAATAGAAATAATACTGTATACAGACATAGGTCCAAGCCTAACTGATAATAAGTATATAATTAAGAGTCACAGCTCCTCAAAGGGTACAACTGACACTTAGACACAGCTTGGCCAAAACTAAATAGCAAAAGGAGTCTCCCTCCGAACTCAAAGTATATGCTGAACTGAGCCGTCGTCGCGCCCATCTTCTTAAGCAGAAACAGCAATACCAGCAGAGAAGATGTACAAATATGGGTGAGATTCCCAATCATCAACACAGCAAAATAGAATAAGTAAAAACGGGACGACGCACCAGGTAATAACATACTTAACATGCATACCATAAATCTCAATATATCATGTTAATCAATTAGCAGCATAATATAAGGCATCCTCGAAAACAGAATAGTGGTGTACAACAAGTAAATGTAATCATCAACAGCCATGCAATGCAATGCAATGTTCATGACTCAATGCCATATGCCACAAGGGTAAAACTTCGACCCCTACTCCATGGAGCTAACAAAGTGTCGGACAGAGTGAATGGGAGGACATGTTCCGAGTACGCCAGCCTTCGGCAAGATGCTACAACATTCGTAACGTGTGCGTATCTGGCTTTACGGAAACACTCTCGGCCAAACATGAAAAGTACGGCGTCTAATCGAGGATATCAGTGTATTGCTCGGAGTCGCCACAACACAGAAGAGCTACCAACTGGTCACATGTCAGTCTTTCCAACCCTGATACCGCCAAGATTATTTACAATATCACCATAAATTTCGCACCCGCATCAAGGTGTAAGCTCAACTCCTAGGCTCAAGGCCTTACAACTCATGCAATGAAATGCCAATGCTTACACAAAGTAGATGCAATAAAGCAATGTCTATCCACCAGATAAACCTCAAGGTTCACTAAGGTTCTCTTCCTTAGGAACTATACGCGTCTTTGTATTATAAAACTTTTATCCACAGGATAAATCTTGTGATCCCTCCGTGATCGAGTCATCACAAGACTGAAACAATTGAACGATTGACTAGGATCCGAATCACCAGTCCGTCATCGAACTATTGTTCCAAAACCCAAAACGTTTCATGTTTGTGTTCGTGTCTTATGATTTACGTCTCAAGTCCTAAGTATTATGAAGAAGGATTAAGAATCCTCTTAAATAAGTCTTTGATCCTTTTTAAGATATTAATTCCTTGGATTTTGAATAATGAAATAAGGATTGATTCACTTAAGTCTTATGAAGTCATTGATGAACTAAATCACCAGCGGTATAGTGCATGGTCTTGTTCCACCATATACTATACTTAATTATCTGTTTTTCTTTTGCTCTAAGTTAATCACTTAACTTAGGTTTTCATGCATAAAACCTTATGATCTCGAGTTGAAAACTCTCGATTTGAGACTTTGTAAACTAAAACCTTTCTAATTGAAAACTCATTTGATTTGAAATAACTTTGTTACTTGCTTAAAGTAAAGTACCTTAACTAAGTTGAAAAGGGGTTTTCCTTACTAATTTAGTGTAAAACAATGATCTAAGTTAGTGTAAAAGAAAATAGAATTTCATTTAGTTTTCAAACTATGATTCAATTAGTTCAAACTTGAGGACAAGGTCCTCTTTATACTTTGTAGATTGAATGTTAACTTAGTTTGAAAATGAAGGTGATATCCCATTAAAACCTAAGGTAACTTTATATTACTTTTACTTTCATGAAATCACTTTCATCATTTTACTTTTAAAACACTTAGTTAATTGGATAAACTATGACTAAAGTAAAAATACATTTTCACCTTAGTCAAAACACTTGAAGGTTGAAACTCTATTTGATCTATGGATCAAAATCACTTGCTTTGTTTTGAAATATAAGTTACTAAAACATTTTCTAACTTTCAAAAACATTGAATGCTCAAGAACAACTCATGTTCTTCCTTTTTCTAGTCAAGGCCGAATACTCCCTCACATGGGATGTGAAGATTTTGCTTCACTAACTTGTCAAGTAATAGCTCAAAAGCGCACAATATAATGATGAACAATAATCATGCGTCATTCAATCATAATCAAGCATAAAAATCCTTACTTGATCTAGAGATCAAAGTATGGTTTTTAACATACATAAAAATATTTTTCCATCCAAGCATGCCTCATCATAAACACATTCTAAGCATAGAACCATTATTACAATCTTGTTCTAAAAGAGAACTTCACAAATAAAGTAGTGAACCCAAGCAAAAGGGTTTCACCCAAACAATCATAAACAACCATTTTCACCTTCCACCAATTTTGGTGTGATGAGGTTCACTCCCCATACCTTTTGGTGAAGTAAGCCTCCGGATGAAAATTCGTCCGACCAGTTCGCGAATCTCCCGATTATTCGTTCGAATACTCAACACCAACTACAATCATGCAATCCAATCAAACATCAACATACAACAGCACAAATTTTTACTATTCCCTTAGACTTAGGGTTCGGCCATAGGGCTATAAATTTAGCCAGAGATGTATAAAATTTCCTATCTCTTGAATGAATGATCCTTAGATATACTTAACACCAATACAAGTCTCATTACTCAAAACTTGAATAAAAAGCTCAAGCTTTTTCAACATATATGGTTCGGCCTCATCATACCCATATGGGCTAGAGAAATCTTTTGGTTACAAGCTCTTGGATTATGAAAGAGGGCAATGAAACTTGCTCATAAAAATTGGTTTGACATTAAAAGGATTTTTCTGCAATTTTTCATGATTTTATGAAGTTTAAGCTTCAAACTTAAACATAGCTTGAAAATGAAGTTTCAGTGGAAGAAAATGAAGATTGAGAGACCAAAGGAAGAGTTCATACCTCTTAGAGGATGAAGGTGAGTGAAGTGATCAACTTTGCTTCTCAAAGTTCTTGAAAAAAGGTGAGAAAGTGTGAGGAAATGTGACTTATGAAGAAAAATGGTTGGAAGGCCTTCATGAAGGTGAGAGGCGTGTGAGATGAAGGCAAGGGTAAGGGTCTCCAAAAATTTTCGCTTAAGGGGCAAAATGGTCTTTTCACAAAAGGTTAAATGGTAATTATGAAAAAGTTTAGGGATATTTTGGTCTTTTCGCGTCCATATATTTTCAAACATCATCATGACATTGGAACGCCTTCCTAAGTGATGTGACTTGATGTGATTTCAAGATTATCCGTTAGCGGGTCCCGGTAAATCCCTATCCAACTCCGTTTGTCACCCGATTCGAGATTTCTTCTGAACAACTTATATTATTTCGCTTTTTAGTGCAAATAACCAATTTTAGCAAAATTGTAGGAAATTCAATTCTAAGACTAATTGTTTCGTTCATGAGTCAAAATTAGGTCATCTGAGCAGTAAAATCATACTGTCAGTGAAAAACACAGACCAGGCTCCGTCTGAGTTTTTGACCCAAAATTTAACCGTAACATCCTACGATAGCGTAGAGCGTGACTATGGTCTTATTTTATTTTATTTCATTTTTTAACCTCAGATAAAAATATAAACTTATTTACACAATTTACTGTTCTTAGAAAGTTTGAAAAATCAGGGTGTTACAAATGGGGCAATTTGTGTGAAAGAAATTTCTTTAGAGGAGGAAGTATCATTGTGCTTGGATTCTTTTTATCTGATTCGGCAAAGTGGTATGTTGATATTAAAACGATTTGAGATGTTCCTAGAAAAGAAGCAATGGATGTCATCAACAGTTTTTGTTTTTGGGTGATGTGCTTCTGATCAGCTTTTTTTGGTTGGTAATGTATATGATATTTCTTTTACTATTATGCTACTTTTAGTTTGTTTTTTATTTTCTTTTTGTTATAAAGTTTAATTATATGTTTTTTTTAACCTTGGACAATAGTTATGAAGGTAATATATATTGGCACTTATATTTACTTTTGTAGTTCATGCTATTTTAGTCATTTTCATTTCTTTTATTTTTTTATTTCGATATGGAGTAACCTCAATATGTTACAACTTTTAACATATTACATGTTACAGAGGCTGTGGTATCATCGTTCTTTATTTACTGTGTTATTGTGTCTATAAATCTATAGAGAGCAAGTCATATACTCAGGGTTTACATTATTCATTTTTGACAATGTTATAATCTCTCTTGGATGTTGAATTTGTTTAAATTATTCTTTGTAATATATTGTCATTTAAGAAATCGTGAATGATATAACTTATAAACTTTTAATATTATATTTTTATTGCTTTTGTCTTTAATCTTGTGATACAATTGGAAGAAATATTTTTCATATATTTTGAATGTAGTTGGAATTAAAATGATATTCATATGAGAAGAGATCCAATAACAAAAGCTGAATTAGAAACTATTCGTAATAAGTAGTAAATTATTGTTGGTCTTATTATTAATTTTAAATGTAGGTATAGAAAAATTAAACTTCCCTGATTATTTTTATTGCAATTATGTGTTATTTATCATAATGCAATTAATATGTGTCTAATTTTGCTTTTACTTTTTAATCAATAATGTAATATTATTTTCTTTTTTTATCAAAATTTCTAGCATAACTACTAATATTATTCAACTCTTAAGGGTTCGTTTGGTGGTCAAGATAGAATAATGACAGATATGATAAGAGACTTGGATAAGGGTTTAATAGGATATGAACATGATAAACTTTTATCATATCCGATGTTTGATGCACACCAGATAACACAATGGATAATGTTATGTTACCTCATTTTATATGCAAATGACAAAAGTACACTTATATTATATTTACATATCTTTTTCGAAAAATAAATTTTAATATTGTTTTAGTTTTTTATACATTTAAATTATAAAAAAAATAGGTAATATATACTTTTGCCTTTTTATACCTTAGCCTATTTTTAAAATTATAAAAATTAAATAAAAATTAACTTGTAGTTTTTTTTATTCTTTTAGAAATTGTCAAGTAAACCACACTTTATAATTAGTAATAAGATTGATTAATTAGATTTGAAAACATAATTAAATAATAATATAAGAGGTGAAAGATAGAAGAGGAAATAGTTCTTTATCCTATCGTGTTTCTAACCCAGCCCCTCCTTAGGATAGAGTTTTAACTAAACAGCATGATAAAATAAGTTGATAGGATAAGCTTATCTCTATCCTATTGGTTCACCAAAACATGGATTAAAAACAAGATATGATTATTTATCTTATCCTGTCTTTCTTATCCTGACCACCCAGCTTAATAGTTTTCGCTTTAAATGAATTCTCCCTTGGGCCTCTAACTACTAGGTTTATGTAACTTTGTAGTTTTATTGCAAAACATACAACAAAATAAACAAAATACCCATAAAGACAAATCACCATTGTGCCACGAACCAAAGCGTAGTCGGCAAGCTCGGCGTTGGCTACAATGTTAAAGTCAAATATCAGGCATGAAGTTGTGACCTGGGTGTGGTCGACTCACTCGAGGACTTGCTACGTTGGGTTGCTACCGTTAGTGTGCTATGGGACGATAAATAGAGAGGAACAGAGAAAGAAAATGATGATACGAAGAACTGGAAACTTGAAAAGTGAAGATGGACCAACCTTGCAAAGGAGACAAATAAGAGGGACTGCGGGAGAAATGAAAACAAAAATAATACACAGCAAAGGGCTCTCAAGTATTGAGGAAGGAACACATGGAATGAACAGTTAAGTGGACAGTAAATAAAACTTCCGGTATTTGTATCATCAATATATTGCACTCCTGATCAAAAAACATGCTCAAAAATTTTCCTCGCTAACACTCTAGTAGGACTCCCTCCAGTTACAATTATAAAATTCATGAACCCATTACAAACAGTATAAGAAAGATCTACTCCCTCCCATCTCTATTATTAACAAAACTTAAATAGAATACATATATTAAAAAAGTTGGTTAATCTCATTTAATATTGTTAAAAAATTAAGTATATTACCTAAAATAATCTTCATACAAAACTTCAATTTTTATTAAATACATCCCATATTGAATTATTAGAAAACAAAATTGATATTAAATACAAGACATTTTAGGAATAATATCATTAAATAGAATGAAAGTAGTTAAATTTGTTTATATATTTAACCAAAAATTTTGAAACTTTTTTGTTTATAATAATAAACGGAGGGAGTATGTGTTAGTCCAATTGGAAGGAACTCGGTTAGCTTAAGCATGTGGTCTTGGATCCAAAATTCATACGTTTGGAAAAAAAACACAATTTGGAAGGATCCACACTTAGGCGCTTAATAATATCCCACGAGATTAGACTTTCTCCTGTTAGGTGAAGGTAGCAAAACCAAAAATAACAGAATAACAAAGGAGAAGGTCTTATTCTAGTGGAAATAAAAAAACATTTTGCAGATTTATCAAAAGTTATCATCTATGTAATGAGGACTTCAATTATCCATTGCACTAAGCTTCACAACACATACAATCCATGTTGCATTAACCAATTGATGCTACAATATTAGATACCAGAACTCCTATCTACATTCTATGAATTTGAAAATTTGCATCTGTAGACAGACCATAATCCCAGATCTTGTAGTAAAAAAAAATGCCCAAAAGACTATCTTCTGAGAAAGAAGAAAACAGTCCTATGTAGAACGAAGTGGATGAATTGGAGAATCAAACACTCTCCTATGCATATTAAGAAGAAATCATATACAATTAAAAAGCATGAGAAATGTTTAGTCTATTATTTCAGAACACATAAGGCAGCAGGTTTCACCAATTGAAATACCTTGCTTGATTCGGCCTATAACAAGTGTTTTGTCCACAAGAATAAAGCAGAACTTAGGAAGTTCTATAGCACGAAAACCCCATTCCATTACTCTTCTTCCTTAGCATCTTCTGCAAAACTCAGGACCTGACAAACAGATGCCTCCTCATCCTTATCCGGGCAAAAGTAAGACCTCTTTCCTGCCAACTCAGCCACCCTTTTTGCAGCTCCAGAATCTCTAGGACTCTCATTAGCACACCGAAGTGTTTTAATCTTTGGAAGCCACACATCACTCATATCTGCAATGGATGATGACAACAATAAAGACTTCTCTTCCACCTCCTCTTCATCCTCCTCCTCCTCACTCTTGTACACTACAACCTCTGCTGGAATTTCCCACTTCTTCTTCACCCTAGCCGATGAAGTGCGCCTCTTGTCACACCTCCCTCCATAATCATCCTTGTCATTTTCAGGCAATAACCTCTTCCTGGCATCAATGGCAACAGAATTCCCACTAGACTGATTAGCAATCTGGTTATACCGGCTCGCCACGACCCTCCCAGGCTTCAATAGCTTCTTATTATTAGGAACAGATTTTTCCCCTTCCTTGAACAGCTTCCTTGGCTGAACCAATGCAATAACCACATCTTCTTTCTTCACACACTTTCTTGATCCCAAAGTAGTGGTGGCTGCTTGCCTCTGACCTTGAATTGAGTTCACTCTACCCATAAGACTATAACTCTTCCTCCTTTCACTCACTCCCTTTCCTTCATCAACCTCTTCCAGCTTCCAAAAGCAAGATTTCCGGCGACTCTGAGTCGTCGCCGGAACAGGGGTAACAATATCAGCCTTGCGTGATCTCCCTCCTCTGGAGGCAATCTCTGCTGGCCCTAAACTAACGCCCCTCCTCATGTTAACCTTCGCTTTTGGAGTCTCTTCAATTTTATTAACAAAACCCTGTTTCGGCTCCATGAACTTAGCAGCCACGATTCTACCCCTCTTTTCCACCGTCTTCGCAGCGGCTTTCTCTAACTGTAGCGCTTCCAATCTCGACGACAAACGCTTTATCTCGTTCTCAATCTCTTCAATCTCATCTTCAATCTTTTTCTCATGTTCTTGTTCGAAACCCTTCTTCTTCTGCATGAGTTTGCTCTGGGACAGAGAGTTTCCCAGAAAACCACCTGTTCCGCAACGGGGCTTGATTGTGGAAACACGGGGGGAATCCAGTGCGGTAGGGCTCAGGTTTTCTTTGCTGCAATCGGACCAAGAACAAGTCTTCATTGGGAATGACAAGCCTTGCAATTCTTCTTTGCCGTCGAATGCTGCGTTGTTCCACACGTGAAGCTGTGTGGAGTTGTTGGTAGTGCCTTCTGGGTATCGAAGAATGCTCATGGTTATTGATATCGTAAAGAAACTGGAGTCTGCTGAAAGGAATTCAGGTTTTAAGGTTTTGGAATTTGATTCTAGGTTTTTTTTACCGATAATTCTTCCTGTGATTCTTGGGTACAAGAAGAAAGCCAAAAGAGGTTGAGATTGAGATTGAAAGTGTGACTCATTGGGGGTAATTAATTATTTGTATTTTGAGATTATGTGACCGTTGGTGTAGAAATTAGACGTTGGGGGAAGAGAGAGGCGCCGTGGTCGTTGGATGGAAAACGGCTCCGTATAGACGCTCCGATTTTTATTTATTAAAGGGTTTTATTATGCTCTTAATTGCCGGCTTTCTTTTCTCCGATAATTGTTATCTATTTTATATTAATAGAATTAAATTGGTATATACACTAAATTTTTTTGATTAAATACTCAATTTGGTCCCTGAAATTATAGGGCCGTATTAACTTAGTCCCTCACATTATCAACATGCCAAAAGGATCCCTGAAATTACAGAAAGTTAATCAGATTCGTCCCTCCATTGATATTTGCATGGACTATAATGACATTATGTTGGTAATGTCAGGAATGCATTTGAAACTAAGTGAATAATGTCAGGGTTAAATTTGCTACATTTTGTCATTCCAATGATCATTTTGGAATATTGATAATGTGAGGGACTACGTTGATACGACCTTACAATTTTAGGGACCAAATTGGATATTTACTCAAAAAGTTTTTAAGTTCAGAACTAATTTTTTTTGTTTCTCAGTGTATCCTCCGCGCGAAACCAAGGAGACTAATCTCACGAGGTACTAGACGACATCTACGGGTTGACCTCTCTCAATCAAGTTTTCTCTGTACGCAAGAACCAAGGATTGAACCCCTGACCACTTGTTTAAGGGGTCCGAGCTCGTTACCACTCGGACCAATCATATGTAGGATAATGAATTATTATATGAATTATTTTAAGGTAGTTAAGATATAAGATAGTGTAAAATATTTTTACAATGATTGTGCATATCAATTAAATCCATATAATATACATATTTTTCAATATTTAATTTTAACATACTGGCAATATAAATATCATATAAAATTTCATTCATTTATAATTTATAATTATCATTTGTTTCAAAAAAAAAATTTATAATTATCAAGTCATTAAAAATATTTCACTTACTATAACTACTTCAAAAATTACACATATTGTATTATATTATTAATTTATGGCGTAAAAGGGGTGCATCAAATTAAACTATTTTTTATACAAACATTTGCATAATTTTTATGAGTGCAATTTTGATATACTTTGAGTGTAAAGTGTTGGTGTAAGCCCTATAGGACATTAGTCTTCTTCGTGATTTACATTTGTATCATGACTTCGATTTACATATATTTATATATGAGGCATTTCAATTTATACTATTAATTGTTTAAACGAAGTAAAGTCCTTAGAATAGTTATTTCAGTTCAATAGAACGTCAAGTGCATGACTTGATCGTGAGAGCCTATTGAACATTTTAAATACTATTCTTAAAATCTCTGTAGTCAAGTATTATTATTAATTAGGACGACCATAATACGTCGAGACTATTATGTGGGTAGACTGATGATCACATCTCACGAGTCATGGATATGAGATATTAAGTCTTCACATAGGTATAAATATTAAAGTAATATTTATATACTAGATTAACCCACTATGAGAACGCTGCATAATAGTTATGTAAGTGTCATGAGCGCTTCTCATGGTAACCAAAGTGAAGTAGTCCTTCGACTTGAAGTCACTTTGATTCCTACATGACAAGTTGTAGGCTTTAATGCTACCCAACATTATCCGTAACAGGATGACCATAAAAATAGTTATTGGGCCAACAATGAATCATGATGAGGGATGTGAGTGATGTAGGCAGGATTCGTCACTCCTACATAACAGGCGTAATGTCGTGGGCCTCTCAATAGAGTGAGACTTGAAAGTGCATGGCCATGCTTTAATGGGCCAATATGAGATATTGGGTCCATTTGTGATTGCACGTCTACTCGGGAATTGAGAAACAAATAATTGAACTTAACAAGGATGACACACTTATGCCTTGTGTCCAATTAAGACATATGGACGAAGGGACATTTACTACACGGTTATTTTGGTTACCTTAAGGTATGTATCGTATCACCGATATTCTCACTAATTTGGTAACAATGATGTATTGCTAGATGCCGCTCATTGTTTATAATATTAAATGTGATTTAATATTATTGCCAATTTATTGAGAACCTATAGGGTCACACGCATTGAGCAAATAGTCGGAGAATGAATTAATTTACTAAATATGATTTAAGAATATTAATTATAGATTGGGCCTGTAATGTACAAGCCCAATGAGATTAGGTTAAGTGGGTGACAACTTATAATGTTGTGCACGTCACTTAAGCGCTAAGAAGCTTGCCGCACATAACCTAATGGCCATCACACCTCCTTGGTAAGCGCGCCCCCTCACCCATGCTGTCAGCTAGCACGACGTTTTTCTCCGGCGGTAATTTATTCGCTTGGACTACGTAGAGGTGCTACTCCATTGCGGTACTGGTGATAGCATTGTTCGTAGTGCTCGTGATCAATTGAGAAGGATTGTTCTTCCCTTGCAGTGATCGCGGTAAAGCTACGCTACAAGAGGTAAACATTGCATCATGAGTCATGACCATTCGTATGGATCTTTTGGTGGGAATTTTTCCGCTACGTTATCGTTTTTAAATACGCAAATTCTCAATAGTGGTATCAGAGCCGCTTGCGAAACCATGATTCTCTTGTGTGTTTATTTTTATAACATTTTTGTTTTTGAAAGATATGATCTTTAACATGTTATATTTGAAAATCGTAAAAGTGTTTTGCGAAAAACGTTTTTTTTCCTGAAATCCTTGTTTTGAAATGCGATTACAGCAAGTGTTGCTGTCATGCGCACCTTACATCCAGACGCGTCATAATCGATTATGAGGGCTCAAGTGTTGATCCCTAATCATCTTGGAAGCAAGGCAATTCTGTTCAGAACCACAATAATCGCTTATGTAATCGATTATATAATCGATTATGCAAAGAGTTTGCATAAACGTTCGTATAATAGATTATGTAACACCCTTTCAGGGGGCATTACATTTACGAACATTTTAAAATACTCTAAGGCCGAAAAACGGGTTAATTAAAACATTTAAGAAAGATGGGGATGAATTTTTCCTTTTTGCAAGGCATAACTGTAAAAGCTCGTAACCATTTATGCGTGTAAGGTAAATAGCAACACTTCATAATATAAGTTCATAAGTTCATAAAGGTTTACATAAAAACCCAACCCGACTACAGAAAGATACAGACTCATCTGTTGAGTCTCCAAAATGTCTGATGTGCATTTACCTTAGTTTTGATGAGATTAAAACAGTTATTCAATGATTTAATTGAACCTGTCTGTGGTGTTTAACTCATCCACTCAGTGTGCAGATTAAAACATTAAGTGTGTATATGAACTGAGTTTTAGCGTGTTATCACCCGTCTGGATCTAAGGCAAAAGTTTACTCGTTTGAACTAGGAAAGTTCACTCGTCTGAACTAGGAGAAGTTCACCCGTCTGAACTATTAAAAGTTCACCCATCTAATGAAGTCTTCACTAGTCTGTTGACCAACATTGAAGAAATCCCTTCAACCCGTCTAATGAAGAAATCAACCGTCTGATCAAAGGAAGACTCACCTGTCTGAAAGACTACACAACTGACGTCACTCTCTTTATTAAGAGTCAACCCGTCTAATGAAGTTACTTACTCGTCTGGTGACTAACGTTGATGAATATATTGGATGAAAGCTGTCTCGTCTCTAAAAAGGAATTTCAACAAAGTGCTTTACCTGAACACAACTGTATCTTACACCAAAAGGGAAAGTCTTCCCTCTTATGGCAAAGAGCAAGTATAAAGACCTACTAAGACCAAAGGTGTATCAGAAGTCTTCACCATTATGATGAGAGAGAACAAGCGAAGTTCTCAAGGCTTTAGTCGCTGATCAGAACGACTCTTTTGCATTTAATGAAGATCTGCAAAAGGTCAAGCTTTCAAACATTGTGTCTAACGGCTTTAAAACCTTGAAGCCTATTTAATGAAGAAGACTTTGAAGATTCAAGTAGAGAAGAGAACGAACAAAGCAATCAAAGAGCATTTACTCTGAGCATTTATATATTCATTCTTTCATTATTTATTCTTCAATCATTTGAAGTTATTACGCAGTCTTTTAGAGCTTCACATTTCATACACTCGTCTGAGTGCTTGTGAAAGACTTGAAAATTGTAATTTATTTTACAACTTCTCTCAAACAAACCCGTCTGAGCATGGAGAGGCTAGGTGTGCAAACAATACTCGTCTGAACCTGGAGAGGCTAGGTGTGCAAACAATACTTGTCTGAGCCTGGAGAGGCTAGGTGTGCAAACAATACTCGTCTGGAGCCTGAAGAGGCTAGGTGTGAAAATAATACTTGTCTGTCCTGTAACCTAAATCAGTTATAATGAGAAAACTTGGTGCTGCCAAGGACTGGACGTAGCCTCATTGTTAAGGGGTGAACCAGGATAGAACCTGCTGAGTGATCTCTCTCTTTCCCTTAACTCTTTGGTTTGATTATTTATCTTAACTATCATTTAACTAAAGGGGTTATAATTGTGTTTATCAAACCTATTTTCATTTTGCATGATTGTGTGTTTTCTGTGAAAACCTTCAGACGAGTTATCAGTTTGATTGACCTGTCTAAGTTTACTCGTTTGTGCCTTACCCGTCTGTGCTTGCGAAAAAGTATCTTAATTCCGCATAAATTTGTCAAACACCATTCAACTCCCCTTCTAGTGTTTGCATCTGTCTATTTCAGTTGGTATTAGAGCTTAGCCTCTAGGTTGAGCACCTAACAGTGTAGAGAAAAGATCCTGAAGAATAGACAATGACTTCTGGAGCAAGCTTAAGTGGAAACCCCCAACCCGAAGGAGGCTCCATGACCAGACCTTCTTTCTTCAATGGTGCAATTTATAACTAATGGAAAGAAAGGTTTCATTGGTTCATCTTGTCAACAAACTCTGATGTATGGGATGTCATCACTGATGGTCCTTACACTCCTCGAAATGATGATGGCTCAGACAAGCCAAAGGCTCAGTGGACACCTACAGAAAAGACAAGATGGGATCTAAACCATAAAGCCAGATATGCTATAATCTGTGCTCTCAATCCAGAAGAATTTGAAAATTTATGTGCGTGTGATTCTGCTAAAGAAATGTGGGACTCCTTATCTGTCATACATGAAGGAATTGCAAAGGTAAAAGAATCTAAAATTTCTATTCTTGTTAGAAAATATGAATTGTTCACCATGGATGAAGGAGAATCTGTTGCTCAAATGATTGGTAGATTCCAAACTATTACTAACAGTTTGAAATCTCTTGGTAAAATATATAATAATGCTGAGAAAGTTGCTAAGATTCGCAGAAGTCTTCCAAGGCAGTGGAGACATCTTATCACTGCTATATCTCAAGCCAAGGATCTCACCTCCTTGACTATGGATGAACTACTTGGCAAACTCACTGTTCATGAGCAAGAGCTCAATGAAGATGTGTCAATCAAAAAGAGCAAAGCCATTGCTCTAAAGGTTAATCTAAAGGCATCTAAAGCCTTAAAAGCTTCAAAGGCAGACGAGTCTGACAGTGACATAGACGAGTCTGATGATGAGGATTCTGATGATGATGAAGAGACTTCTCTCATGACCAGAAAGACGAAAAAGCTCTGGAGAAAGAAGAAGTTCAGAAAGGAGAAGCCTTTTATAAAATTCAACAAGGAATCCCCATCAACAGACAAAAGCCCTGTTGTCTGCTATGAGTACAAGAAGCCTGGTCACATCAAACCTGAATGCCCTCTTTTAAAGAAAGCTTCCAAAAATAAATTCTTCAGAAAGAAGAAGAAAGGAATGATGGCCACATGGGAAGATCTTGAATGTTCATCTTCTGAAGGAGAGGACAGAAGAGGAAGCCAATCTCTGTCTGATGGCCAACACAGATTCAGAACCTGAAACTGAGGTACATTCTGAACTTGAGGAATTGCATGATGCTTATGATGAGCTGGTAGAGGAATCCAAAGGCTTATCTAAGGCCTTCAAATCCCTCAAGAGAGATTATGTTAAACTCCTCAGTGAGCATAAACAAAAATCTCAAGAGTGTGAGATGTTGGCCAAAGAGAATAGCCAGCTGAGGACTGAAAAGTCTGATGAAGCTTCGATCTCAAGTGAAATATCACATTCTGAAGAAGTTGTCACACTTCAACAGAAAGTGAAGGAGCTCACTTCTGATCTTGCTAGATTTGTTAATGGCAGAGATAATCTGACAAAACTGCTAGGATGTCAGAGACACTCTCTTAACAAAGAAGGCATTGGATCTGATCATCAAGCTAATCATAAAGTATCAACAAAATCTTCAACTGTCTATGTTAAACCCACTCCAATTAGAATTAGACCCGTCTGTAACTTCTGTGGAAAAGCTAGACATGTTATGTCTATGTGTCTTCATAAGAAGAAGAGGAAGTCTTCACAGACTCCTGGAACTAACAGAAAAGGACCCAGAAAAATATGGGTACCTAAGGATAAAATAATTTCTGTTGCAGATATCCTTAATAGGACAAAGCGGACGCCTCTGCTGGTACCTGGACAATGGCTGCTCACGACATATGACAAGAGAAAGGTCTATGTTCCAAGATCTCCAGTCTAAAAATGGTGGATTTGTTGCCTTTGTAGGCAATAAAAAAGGAAGAGTAATTGGTGTTGGTACCATTGGTGGTAAACCCCCTCTTCCCTCAATCTCTAATGTGCTTATGGTTGAAGGACTAAGACACAATTTACATAGCATAAGTCAATTATGTGATAGTGGATTTAATGTCTCCTTCACTAAGAATGAATGCATAGTCAAAGACAAGAGTGGCAAGGCCCTCTTTTCAGCTAATAGACAGCAAAATCTCTATAACATTGAGCTAACTGAACTTTCAGATCAAAGTGTAACCTGTCTGATGTCTAAAGAGGATGAAAGATGGTTATGGCATAAGAAACTAAGACATGCTAGTATGAAACTTATTTCGAAATTGAAAAAGGATAACCTTGTGAGAGGATTGCCTGATATTAGTTTTAAGAAAGATGTTTTATGTGATGCATGTCAGAGAGGTAAACAAGTAAAATCAAGTTTCAAATAAAAAAATCTTGTATCAACCTCTAGACCTCTTCAGTTGTTACACATGGATCTGTTTGGACCCATTAGTGTTGCTAGTTTATCTGGAAGGAAATATGGATTTGTCATTGTTGATGACTATTCTAGATTTACATGGGTACTTTTCTTAACCCACAAGGATGAGTCCTTTAAGGCCTTCTCTATATTCTGTAAGAAAGTACAAAATGAGCAAGATTTCTGTATTTCTACCCTTAGAAGTGATCATAGGGGAGAATTTGAAAATGAGCAATTCAGACTGTTCTGTGAAGAGAATGGAATCTCTCACAACTTCTCTGCACCTAGAACTCCACAGCAAAATGGAGTGGTTGAGAGAAAGATCAAATCTCTGCAAGAGATGTCTAGATCAATGCTCAATGAAAATAATCTCCTTAAGTACTTCTAGGCTGAAGCAGTCAACACTGCATGTTATGTGCAAAATAGAATACTTATAAGGTCTATCCTAAAGAAGACTCCTTATGAATTGTGGAAAGGTAGAAAACCCAACATATCTTATTTCCATGCATTTGGATGTGTATGCTTCATCCTAAATACCAAGGATCAACTTGGAAAGTTTGATTCCAAGGTAGACAAAGGTATCTTCATTGGATATTCTGAAATGTCTAAGGCATATAGAGTTTTCAACTCTAGAACCTCTCTTGTTGAGGAATCCATTCATGTAAAATTCAATGATAATTTAAAGACTGATAGGGAACTATCAGATCTAGAAGATGATCTTGTAGGACTTGACCTTACCCAGCAGACGAGTCAATAGTCAGACGTATAAAAAATTGAGTCTGCTGAGGAATCTATTAGACAAGTGGAGCAAACGAGTCATCAGTCAAGTCAACATCAGCATGATGATCTCAGAAGAGACTGGAAATTCAAAGCTCATCATCCTGAAAATCTTATCATTGGAAGTCCCTCTGAAGGTGTTAGAACCATATCTGTCTTAAAAGAGTCAAGCAATATGGCTTTTTTATCAGAAATTGAACCAAAGCATATTGAGGAAGCTCTTGAAGATGAAAGCTGGATTCTTGCTATGCAAGAGGAACTTAATCAGTTCAAAAGGAATGATGTCTGGAAACTTGTCTCCAAACCAACAGACAAGTCTGTTATTGGAACAAGACGGGTTTTCAGAAACAAGCTAGACGAAGATGGCAAAGTCATCAAAAATAAAGTAAGGTTAGTAGCTCAAGGCTACAACCAACAAGAAGGTATTGACTATACTGAGACTTTTGCACCTGTAGCTAGAATAGAAGCTATTCGCATACTCATGTCATATGCTGCACAACATCAAATTACTTTATTTCAAATGGATGTAAAAAGTGCTTTTTTAAATGGAATAATTGAAGATGAAGTTTATGTTAAACAACCTCCTGGTTTTGAAGACAATGAAAGACCAGGTCATGTTTTCAAACTTAAAAAAGCTTTATATGGTTTAAAACAAGCACCTAGAGCATGGTATGATAGGCTTAGTTCTTTTCTTATGAATAATGGCTTTATTAGAGGAAAAGTTGATACAACTTTATTTAAGAAATTCTCAAAAGATAACTTCATAGTAGTTCAAATATATGTTGATGATATTATTTTTGGAGCTACTAATGAAAAATTGTGCAAAGAATTCTCGAAGCTAATGCAAGCAGAATTTGAAATGAGCATGATGGGAGAATTGAAGTTCTTCCTTGGACTGCAAATCAAGCAGACGAGTGATGGTATCTACATCCATCAACAAAAGTACATCAAGGAAATTCTAAAGAAGTACAAAATGGATAGTTCAAAGATCATGAAAACTCCGATGCAAACTAATGCTAATCTAAGCAAAGATGAGGAAGGTAAAAAGGTAGACCCAACTGTCTACAGAGGTATGATTGGATCTCTTCTTTATTTAACATCTAGCATACCTGATATTCAGTTTAGTGTCTGTATGTGTGCTAGATTCCAATCTGATCCCAAAGAATCTCATCTTAAGGTTGTTAAAAGAATCTTTAGATATTTGCTTAGAACTACTAATCTTTGTTTAATGTACTTGAGAACACAAGATTACAGATTAGTTGGTTTTTGTGATGCTGACTTTGCTGGAGATAGAATTGAAAGGAAAAGCACCAGTGAAGGATGTCACTTCATTGGAGCAAACTTAGTCTCCTGGTCAAGCAAAAGACAGATGACTATCACACTCTCAACTGCAGAAGCAGAATATGTCTCTGCTGCAAGTTGCTACTCACAGCTTTTATGGATAAAACATAAACTCGAAGATTACTCTATATTTGAGCATAATATATCTGTCTAGTGTGATAATTCAAGTGCTATTTGCTTAACTAAGAATCCCATACAACATTCTAAGGCTAAGCACACGGAAATCAAACATCACTTCATAAGAGATTATGTTCAAAAAGGTGTATTTGATGTTAAGTTTGTTAAAACTGAAAATCAATGGGCTGATATCTTTACAAAACCATTAGCTGAGTATAGGTTTAAGTATATAAGAGATAACTTGAATATACACTGCATTGTTGAATAACCTGTCTAATGTGTACTGCATTACCTGTCTGTGTTTAACCGTCTAACTCTATAAGTCATACTTTTATTTGAATTTTTTTCTTTTAAATGGTTATTATCTTTAATGCCATTTCTTTGTCTAAGGCAAAATATGTACATGGCTGTTTTTATTTTAAATCTAAACCGTTTTTTTTAACCTCCATCTTTTTGTTGTTTTCATTTGAAATTAAAACCGTCTTTGGTCTTTAAAAAGGGAAAACCTTTTTATTTTTATTTTTAAAGGTATTTCGTTCTTACATTTTCAAATCTCTTTCTCTTCGTTTTTAAAACCATCAAGAGGATGCATTTGCTCAGGGGGAGCAGTTGAAGAAGCCTTTAGGCAAAACCAAAGGACAAACTTGCTTTTAACTCTTTTTGTTCTCTTAGTACCTTTTAGTAATTCTTTTTTAAATTGCCTGGTACACAGCCAATGATGGTTAAATACAATTACCTCCTCGGTTTCTCTGTTTATCTTTTTTTGATAATGACAAAAGGGGGAGAAAGTTAAATGAAAAATGTTTTAATGTTATAAGCTGACATGAACAATTGTTTATCCGTCTGATATGAAAATATGATAAATAATATGTATCTTTTCTTTTCTCTCTGTCTATGTTTTATTGCTTTTGATAATGTCAAAAGGGGGAGAAAATACTAAGATAAGACTAAGATAAAAAGATCAATGCTTTCAATGCTTATCTGTCTGAGTATGTTGTAATAATGGAACAATGTTTAACCTGTCTGATCATGTTACAATTGTCTGATACATATACATGACTGCTTTAGGTGAGTTTTCTTAAGTTCATTTAATCATTTAACATGTTTTGTCATCATCAAAAAGAGGGAGATTGTTGAGTCTCCAAAATGTCTGATGTGCATTTACCTTAATTTTGATGAGGTTAAAACAGTTATTCAATGATTTAATTGAACCTGTCTGTGGTGTTTAACTCGTCTACTCAGTGTGCAGATTAAAACATTAAGTATCTATATGAACTGAGCTTTAGCGTGTTATCACCCGTCTGGATCTAAGGCAAAAGTTCACTCGTCTAAACTAGGAAAGTTCACTCGTTTGAACTAGGAGAAGTTCACCTGTCTAAACTATTAAAAGTTCTCCCGTCTAATGAAGTCTTCACCAGTCTGTTGACTAGCGTTGAAGAAATCCCTTCAACCCGTCTAATGAAGAAATCAACCGTCTGATCAAAGGAATACTCACCTGTTTGAAAGACTACGCAACTGATGTCATTCTCTTTATTAAGAGTCAACCCGTCTAATGAAGTTACTCACCCGTCTGGTGACTAACGTTGAAGAATATATTGGATGAAAGCTGTCTCGTCTCTAAAGGGAATTTCAACAAAGTGCTTTACCTGAACACAACTGCATTTTACACAAAAAGGGAAAGTCTTCCCTCTGATGGCAAAAAGCAAGTATAAAGACCTGCTAAGACCAAAGGTGTATTAGCAGTCTTCACCATTCTGATGAGAGAGAACAAGCAAAGTTCTCAAGGCTTTAATGGCTGATCAGAACGACTCTTTTGCATTTAATGAAGATCTGCAAAAGGTCAAGCTTTCAAACATTGTGTCTAACGGCTTTAAAACCTTGAAGCCTATGTAATGATGAAGACTTTGAAGATTCTAGTAGAGAAGAGAACGAACAAAGCAATCAAAGAGCATTTACTCTGAGCATTTATATCTTCATTCTTTCATTATTTATTCTTCAATCATTTGAAGTTATTACACAGTCTTTTAGAACTTCACATTTAATACATTCGTCTGAGTGCTTGTGAAAGACTTGCAAATTGTAATTTATTTTACAACTTCCCTCAAACAAACCCGTCTGAGCCTGGAGAGGCTAGGTGTGCAAACAATACTCGTTAGAGCCTGGAGAGGCTAGGTGTGCAAACAACACTCGTCTGAGCCTAGAGAGGCTAGGTGTGCAAACAATACTCGTCTGGAGCCTGAAGAGGCTAGGTGTGAAAATAATACTTGTCTGTCCTGTAACCTAAATCAGTTATAGTGAGAAAACTTGGTGCTGCCAAGGACTGGACGTAGCCTCATTGTTAAGGGGTGAACCAGGAGAAAACCTGTTGAGTGGTCTTTCTCTTTCCCTTAACACTTTAGTTTGATTATTTATCTTAACTATCATTTAACTAAAGGGGTTATAATTGTGTTTATCAAACTTATTTTCATCTTGCATGATTGTTTGTTTTCCGTGAAAACCTTCAGACGAGTTATCTGTCTGATTGACCTGTCTGAGTTTACTCGTCTGTGCCTTACCCGTCTGTGCTTGCGAAAAAGTTTCTTAATTCCGCATAAATTTGTCAAACACCATTCAACCCACTTCTAGTGTTTGCATCTGTCTATTTCATCATCATAAAAGGTTGGAGACGCGGCTCCTAAACATAAGATACTTGGAGTCGCAGCTCCACAAAAGATAAAAGAAAGGTACAGACCCTCTGACACCTTACACTGGCCAACAACATACTACACAGGAAGACATCCCTCGGATCAACCGCTAAATAATTCATCTGAATTCTCCTTTCGGAGAGACAAGCGAAAGAAATAGGAAGGTGTGGATAAATCACCTCACTCCTAGTCTTTTCACTCATTGCCCTCTAACCAGGACCCATCAAATGAGACCTAACAGATACCCTAGCAGGGACTACTGTTGGCATCCCTATGGAAGACATAACAGAAGTTGACTTAGAAGCAACTCGTTAACAAGCAGCCTACCCCTACCAGAGGGAGAAGACACTCAACGTATCGGTGGAAAAGTCCATCTAGCATCCCTCTTACAGGTACAACCTTGACAACAAATGACATGAAGACAAGCTGTGGAGCGGTCAAGAACTCTTCCTCTACGATCCTTGCGGATGGTGAGTGTGGCTCTTCCCATGTGCTTTGCTAGAAGCTCATCATGACTAGATGTCCAAACGCCAAAACCACTGGGAGGCTCAACAGAGAGGTGCATCCAAAATGTCAAGTGAAGTCTCGGTAACACGACCTTCTCGGGAAACAACCAGAGAAGCACACAACGATGCAATACAAAGTAATAAGGTGAGATTCCCATTCATCAGCACAACACATGGCAGAAGTAAAAACGGAATGACACACAAGACAATAAAATACTAGTCATGCATATCATACATCTCAATATCTCATATTATCCAATCCACAGCATAAGACATCATCAACATAGGATAATAATGTATAACATGTAAATGTATCTATCAACAGTCATGCCATGCAATGCAATGCGATGTACATGACTCAAGGCCATATGCCACAAGGGTAAGACTCTGAACCCTATTCCATGGAGCTAAACAAAACAAGAGTGAGTGATTGGGAGAACATTATCTGCGTTATCTCAGCCCCACAGTGCCACATCAAGATCGCAATTGCTATAACGGCTCACGCCAGACGTTCTTTACCCAAATCATGATTTGCCTGGTGTTTCAGTCAGGACGTCAGTGTTTTTCGATGGATATCCACGACACAGAGAAGCTACTCTTTGGCTACATGTGTCTCCCCCAACCTCCGACATCCCCAAGATCCTCATGATCGACACCTCAGACAATCGCACCTGCACTAAGGTGTAATCTCAACTCCTAGGCATACTGCCCAACTCATGCACAGATGCACATGCCTGTCAAGAAATGTCATAATACAGCCACGTACTATCTCATCACTGTAGTTCCACGTTTATCTCTTGATAAACCACATGATACCCTTACGAGACCCACTTTCACACGACTTGCCATCAGTCGCCCATTCTTGGTTCCGTTCCTTACAATCGCGTACCACTTCGTCGTTCGTAACACGATGTTCACGTCTTATGATTCATTAGTTCATAACCTAGATGTATTATGGAGGACAGGGTCCACAAGGATTTCTTTATCATATATTCTCACTTTTCTGTCAAAGAAAGCATCACTTATTTTGTATAAGTAATTCTTTGTGATTAAGTATTATGGATCCTTAGATGACCTAAATCATCAAGGGTGTGGGACATGGTTCTCCACGACCACAAGGTATAGGTGCATGTCTTTTATTTAGTCTTTGTGAATCCGTTATGGAACTCATTGAATTTCCTTTAGAAGATAATATGTATTTACGCTATTATAGTAAAGTCTTTAAAATACTCTCCTTGGTAGTAAACTAATTCATGGAATCTCCTTTATCAAACATAGTTTTGAAAACTCTATACATATACTCGTAAGGTATCCAAAACCCCAAGATACACAGTACCTTGCCTTTTGCCAAACTAGCGTAAAACTTCCTTTGAAATAATACTAATTTCCTTTACTTAGCATAAAAAGGAAAAACATATCTTTCTTTAAATCACCTTTTCATTTTCAAATGAAAACTATAACTCATTTGTTTTGTAAGATTTCAAAATTAATCATAGTAGTGTTTTTTTTTTTTTTTTAAGCAAACAACAAAAGGAGCCTCGTTAAAACCTTTTGATGCAAAACTCTCCTTAGGGATAAAAGCATCGAAAAGGAAAGAGTATCCCTAATGCCCTTTTATTAAGAAAAAACAAAAAGAATACAAAAAACATGGGGGGCATAAACCTGATTCATGAAAGGATTACCTAAATCTATAGTTTGGATAACCAAACCGATTTCTAAAAAATTCACCAAGAACAAAGCTTGGAGTAGAATTCCACCAAGCTAAACCAGTAATCCCAGCACCAAAGTTAGCCAATAAATCCGCATAAGTGTTACCCTCCCTAAAGACATGAGAATAAATGAAATGCATCTTCCTAGATAAAGATAATGCATTTAACCACCTATTTTTAAGAGACCAAGGAACAATGGATGGTGATGAAAAAGCAAAATCAACCAAAGTTGAATCACATTCTAGCCATAGGTGTTGCCATCCTCTGACATAAGCAGTTTCAATGGCTACAATAGCTCCCATTAATTCAGCATTGAGAGCAAAGGACACTCCAATATTTAAAGCAAAACAACCAATAGATGCTGAAAACTTGTCTCTAAAAATCCCACCACAAGCAGCAATACCCGGAGCACCATGAGCAGAACCATCAGTGTTACATTTTATCCAACTGAAGCTAGGAGCCTTCCATAAGATTTCCAGAACAACCGGAGCTTTGCTTAGCTTAGGCAATACTGAGAAAGTCTGAAGAATGCTGTTATCTGTAGCAGTATTATAAGAAAATCCTGTAGACAAATTTTCAGCAAGAGAAATTGCTGACTTTGCCAAAGAAATAGCAGCCTGAATAGTGATTTTTTTCCCTTCAAACCGAAATTGATTCCTGTTGTACCAAATGTACCAAAGAGAATTAGCAATAGAAGAAAGAACAATATCTTGGGTTTGAGAACTCCTTCTCTGGTCTAGCAAAGACAATAATGAAAGCATGGAGTTGCAGCAAAAATTAGCAGACAAACATGCTGCCAACCAAGTCCAAATTTGAGTTGCAAAATCACAATGGAAGAAAAGATGATGAGTTGTTTCATAAGCTTTAAAACAAAGACAGCAAATGGAGACAACATATCAGCCTCTATTCCATAGAACATCATCAGAAGGCAACTTATTATGCAAAATTCTACAGATCAGGAAGGATCTTGAAGGAGGAATAGACTTACACCAAATGAGATTACCCCAACTAACTTGAGATTGAGTTGGGTACAGAAAATCATAAGCAAATTTTAGAGTGAAATCACCTTTGCTTGATCCATTCCAAACCCGAGAATCAGGAATAGGATCAGAAGGAATTATATATTGATCAATCTCAGCAGCAAGATCATGAGATTTCTGTAACATTATCTTTGGAATAGACCACTTTCCATCAATTATCAAAACTTGTACTTTAGCATGAAGTAAAGGATGAATATGTTGAGGAATTTGAAGAATTTCAACCACAGGTCTGCTTAGCCATGAATCAGTCCAAAAATTGCAAGAAGAGCCATCACCAATATGCCATTTACAGTGCTCAATAACAGGATCAATATGAGATTTTAAACCTTGCCACACAGATGAGGAAATATGCATCCTAGTGAACTTGTTGTTGACAAGCACCCTGGCTTTGAGAAGCCTAGACCATTGCTTCTTCGTAGTCAGCAAATCCCAACTCAGCTTTAGAATAGCAGCCCTGTTGATACCCCTGATAGATCTCAATCCCAATCTTCCAGCAACCTTAGGTGAGCAAACTAAAGACCAAGCAGCAGAAGCAACCTTTCTAACCAGCACATCACCAGACCAAACAAAGTTGTTGAGCCATTTATCAATCAGTTTAACAAGAGAAACAGGCCATAGATAAACATGAAAGGAGTGGAGAAGCATACTATGAATGACAGATTGCACTAATTGAACTCTTCCCATGATTGATAGCAAAACACCTTTCCAAGTAGATAACTTCGATTTAATTTTGTCTGCTAAAAGCTGCAAGTGAATTCTTCTTGGTTTACCCTTGAAAAGCGGAACACCAAGATATATAAAAGGAAGATGGCCAATACCAAAGCCTAAAATGTTGACTATGCTGTGAAATCTGTTGGAAGCAATTGAACCATTGTAAATTTTAGATTTTTCTTTACTGATATATTGGCCCGAAGCTGCACTATATTTATTAAATAGATCCATTAGATTCTCCATATTTCTTTTGTTTCCTTTGCAGAAGATTAACAAGTCATCTGCATAAAGAACATGGGAAGGAACAGAATAACCCCTTGGACTAGACATAAGAAGAAATTTACCCTGCTGCACCATAAGAGAGATGGATCTACTCAAAACCTCTTCGGCTAGGCAAAAAAGAAGTGGAGATAAAGGATCTCCCTGCCTCACACCTCTTTTACAAGAGAAGAATCTCACTGCATGACCATTGACAAGAATGGAGATGCAAGCTGAGTGAAGAATAACCTTTATCCAGTTACAAAAAATGGGATCAAAACCAAAAGCTTCCAATGTCTTTAACAAAAAATCCCAATCCATTGTGTGAAAGGCTTTTTTAATATCAATTTTCAAGGTAATCTTCCCACCAAAACATTTTTTGTCAAGCAGATTCACAGCTTCGGAAGCAACACAAATGCAATCAGAAATACTCCTACCTCTTATGAATCCTCGCTGATGTTCAGAAATAAGAGAAGGAGCAATGACAGCCAATCTGTCAGCTAGAATTTTGGTGATAATCTTGAATTGATAGTTGGCCAAAGCAATGGGTCTAAACTGAGAGACTGAATCAGCATTTGAGACCTTTGGAATAAGAACTACATTATTTGAATTCATGTTTGGAAGCAACCAACCTTGTTTGAAAAACTGAGAGACTGCTTCAAAGACATCCCTGCCAACAATGTCCCAATATTCCTGATAAAAGAAACCACCAAATCCATCCGGACCAGGAGCACCATGAGGATTCATTCAAAAAATAGCCGATTTAACTTCCTCCCAAGAAGGCATACTGATAAGGTTTTTGTTGTCCTGAATAGAAACTTCAGGACTAATGGTTTCATTGATTAAGCCATTAGCAACACATGTATTAGAACCAGCAAAAAGATCCTTGTAATATCCAAGAATATACTCCTCAATATCCTGCTGAGAATCCAAAAGAATGTCACCATTTTTCAGCATAGTGATTTTCCTAGAAGCATGTCGTACTTTAGCTAACTTATGGAAATAAGCTGTGTTTCTATCACCATAAGTATGCCAATCAACTCTTGATTTCTCCAACCAAAACAACTCCTGAGCATGAATAGCCTGATTAAGCATCGATTGAGCAGAATCTTCCTGAAGTAATAACTTATCAGAATGCCCAAGAGAGGAGAGCTCTCCTGAACAGATTTTAAATTTTGCATAGCTACATCAACATTTTTGTGAACATCACCAAAGCATTATTTGTTCCAAACCTTGAGAATCATTTTTAAATTCTTCAATTTCTGGGAGAGAACAAACATAGGACAACCAACCACTTCCTTTTTCCAGTTTTCAGCAATAACCGAAACACAATCCTTATGAGATGACCACATTCTCATAAATTTAAAAGAAGAACTGAAAGTTGGAGAACTGTTCTGAAGCTTGAGCAGTATTGGATAATGATCAGAATTACATCTTGGCAGAGTACAACAGGTAGAACTGTTCCAGAATGAAAGCCATGAATCATTACAAATCACTCTATCCAATCTTCTTTCAGTATGAGCAACTCCCCTTCTCCTGTTAGTCCTAGTGAGTTTAGACCCAATAGTTGGAAGGTGAATCAATTAATAGCATCAGACCAAGATTGGAATTCCTCACAGGCAATTCTTGATGGAAGACTACTACCTTTGTGTTCATGAGCCCCAATGATTGCATTAAAATCGCCCAAGTAACACCAAGGGCCATCAAAACTATGACTCAGGTGAATTAAGTCATTCCAAAGAGATCTTCTGGTAATATAGGAAGTTGAAGCATAAACATCACTAAAATAAAGAAGCTGATTATTCCATAGAAGAGAAAAAGTAACATGTTGAATAGAAGCAATTATGACAGTAGGATTTAAAGAAGATGTGCAAATACACCATAAGTTAGGAGCCAGAGGATTTCTATCATTAGTAGCAAACACCTTTAAATTGAGCTTAGACCAAAACTGAGATGGAAAGTTGCATAATTCCATCCAGGGCTCTGCAACAAGAATGATATCAGGTTTATTGTTTAAAATCATGTTTTTAAGAACTAACCTTGTATCTAGGTTAGCTATACCTCGAGCATTCCAATAGAGGACCTTCATTTGGACAAAGAAGAAAGGCCTGCTCGGGACCTAGTATTTCTGACCACAACTTGATGCTGCTTGTTCTTTTGTTTCTCAAGCTGAGACTTAGAAAGAACTTTGGAATAACTGTCATCAGCTAAATAAGAAGCTACCTTATTGCCAACTGCATCCTCAAAGGCACCACCAGCCTCTGCTGCAACAGGATTTTCTCCCTCTTCAGCCTCTGAATTCCAAAACTTTCCAACAACAACTGAGAGATCTTTTTGAACCTGAGGATTAATATTAGTAGGTGTTTGCATCCTTCCACTCAAATTACTAGAAGCTCCCGCTAACATCTCAGCAAAGTGATTGGACACAGGGGATTCGGGAACTACATCCAACAAAACATTCTGGCCACTATCCTTGTTAATCAAAGCAGTGATAGACTCATCATAAATATTTTCTATTGAGTCCAAGTCATCATCAGCAGGAATATTAGGAAGAATTGGAGCTCTCTCCATCCTGGAATCACCATTCAAAGCCAAAAGATCAGGCCTTCTACTAACACTAGAATTAGGATCAGCTTCAACCACAGGATCTAAACCCAACACAGAATCCACCCGAACTTGAAACAATTGATCATTCACCTTGCAGCAGTAATCTGATTAAGGTGTGAATCATCCACAAGGACAACTTTCCATTTCGAGGAAGCATCAATTTGCTTCATCACAGGCATGACTAAACCATTCTGAGATGTTTCATTAAAAGGAGCCGCAGAACCATCTTCCTCATCAAATAAAACCTTATTATTGGTTTTTGACACAAAGATTTTCCTAGTCTTAACCACTGTTTCCTTAACAGGTTTAGAATCGATCCTTCCTCTAGATTTGAGACAATTAGCTAAAGAGTGGCCTATTGTTTGATATGTGGAACAAATCAGGCAATCTTTCGTATTCAACTCCTGTGAAGAATGCAAAGCTTTCCCTTTCAACAAGGATTTGTGATTGCAGCTTACAATTTAGATCAAGATCGATCAAGACTCTTGCAAAATGGCCATAAGACTTATTACTTGTTGCTTCATCCAGACAAATAGGGACTCCTATTCCACCAGCTATTGCAAAGAGGATCTTAGGACGCCAATACTCTTGGGGAAGACCATAGAATCTAACCCAAACTTGTACATTCGTATGCTTTAAGGAATAAGGATTGAAATCCTTGGTCCATGAGAAAAGTCTCAAACTACTAGAATCAAGATTCCATAAACAACTGCCAAAACACTGCGCAAGTCTTCCAAAGAGGAAAAGGAGAATTCAAAGAATCCTTTTCCTAAAGAAATAATATGCCATGGTCCAATTTGATGCCACAGCCCATGTAACTTGCAGCGCAAGTCCGCAACCTTCATGGGCAAAGTACCTTTAGACAACATTAAACGGCCATGAAGATGGTTCTTGCAGCCTTCAAGACCAGCCAAATACTCATTCTCTGGAATCTTGATAGAGATCTCATCACCCTTTATACATGGCTTGGGGAGTTGACTTAGAGGAACCGAACAAGGATTGCTCAAGGCTTGAGCAAAGGACTTCTTTTGGACATTTGTTTTAGGATCAAAAACAGATTTAGGAGGAGGAGGAGAAGAGTTAGTGATCAATAATTCAGGGAATAGAAAACCAAAAGGACAATCGGAGAAGACATCCATGGCAAAAGAGAAAACTTGTAATGCAAGGTCAATTATGAGCTTAATGATCATAATCATAGTAGTGTAAAGACTCATTGTTTTAAAGAAAACACTTACAAAAATTCTCCTTTCTCTTGAAAGTAGGTTTGCTAACCAAGACCTTTGGAAACCACAGGAATCATTTAGAAAACTCTTTGTTCTTGAAAATATTTTCCTTGAAACAACATGATAAAATAAGTGGTTGATCAACATCAAACCCTCATATCCTTGAATACTTTTCACACGAGATCAATATACTTAATTTACAACACTTGGTTCTTTGGAACCAAAACTTGAATTCTTTGGAAAAACTTTTTAATTTCTATTCCCTTTATACTTTAATATAAACACATTAAACCTCTTAGCATCAACATTTCAGGTTCCTAGCCCTAATTACTATGGTATGGCCGAATGCCTCCATGTAAGTAAGGTAGGTCTTTTTAATTTCTTTTGCTTTCTTGGAATCATTTAAGTCCATTACACCATTACTTGAACATAGAAGCTTTGGCTTCCCCTTTCTAACTTAATAAGGCCGAACCTCACATGGTGTTTTCCAACAAAATACAAGCTATCCAATAACATGCTAGCATCATGAAAAACATCTCAACATATAGTCATTCCTTCAAGTCGTAAATGCATGAACAAGTTCATCATTCAAAAATCCTATCCTTAGGCCTTGAACTTAAGAATAGTTTTTCACCATGCCAAAATGATTTTCAACACTAATACTCAAACACAAATAGTCACACCAGCATCATAACATACAATTCCAAATATCAATACCAAAACCCGTACACAGAAAATTTCAGCATATCATGCATCAACTTGTGACAAACATCTGATTGACCAAACGAACTCGGATTTGAGAAAATGAGGACTCATATAAAAGCTTAGGATGTCTAATTTTTCGTTATAAAATTCATTTTCAAAAAAATAACCGACTCAGCACATTTTTGCGAAAGAAGCCATTGTAGTTAGAATCCAAGACAGAAATTTGTGCTGAGATTGAAATAGGTTTTCAAGGGTCAATTCTTTACGGAAACACATGAAATATTTACTCCAAATGAAGCCCAAGATGTCTAGTTTCAGGATCAAAAATAAGTTTTGAAATCCAAGATCTAGGTTGAGATAAAAACCTAAATGACTCACACAAGGTCAAATCCAAAAATCACATTTTCCCAAACTCTTTTCAACAAAAGGTGAAGGAACTCCGGGTTAGGGTTTTCCCTCACATAAAATTATTTTCAACCATTCAAACATATCAATGAACACAAATAAAGCAACAAATAATTATTACAACATTGTTCTCATAGAGAACCAAATAGACAAAGTAGGAAACCCTTGGTTTAGGGTTTTCCCCAAACCAAACCCATAAACCATCTTCACCACCACCAATGTGGTGTGATGAGGTTCACTCCCCCATTACCTCTTGTAGATCCTTAGGATGAGCAAAACTCCAAGCTCCAAGAAAGAGTGACAAGGCCGAATCTTCATAAAAAAAGAAAAGGTAAGATCTTGAACTTGTTTCACAAAAATCATGAACTAGAAGAAGTTGTTTCATGATTCTAAGAAAAGATTTGAAGAGAAAAGTAAGATTAGAGACTTACTTAGTGAAGAACACATGATGAATAAGGTTGGTATTCTTGAGAGTCAAGAACCAAGTTCCTCCAATCAAGAAACTTTCTTCATCCAAGATGATCTAGAGATCAAGACAAGAACAACTATGGTTTTAGAATTTAGAAACAAGTTTTGGTTCATAAGCTATGAAGCCAAAACCGTATGAACACTTAAGAGAGAGAAGAGAGGATTTTTTTCCCAAGTTCATGAAGGACTAGTTTTGATTCAAGTAAGTGGAAAAAGATAGTGTTTTGTGTCTTAAACACCATAAGGCTGTGGGCCTTTTCTCAATTTTGGGGCAACCAACTTAAATTAAATGCTTAGGTAGAATAATAGATAATTAAGTGTTTGGGACCAAAAATTTAATTCAAAAAGCTAATGACATTGGATGGAAATTGTGTAAGTAATCCAAGGGCCAAGAATTAAAGAGGTAATACTTGTTGATCTCATATTAAAAGAAGTAGAGATTAACCATAAATAGGTTAATTGGCTTTCTCCATAAAAGGAAAAGATGCTAGGTTATTAACCAAGAGTCATAAGAATTTAATCCATTGGTTAAAGGAATGAAAAGGTGATGGACGGTTGACAACGTCTCGTGAAACGTGAGATGTAGTCATGAACTACTCCCGACTCTGGGCTAGAACAACTTCCTCGGCCCTAGCACGCATCCCAAGGTAAAGCGATCCCGATTAAAATAATAATATTTTCACCAGTTCCGACTCAAAACAGCACACTGGGTTCAAAACAACATTTTATGATTATTAAGTTCATAATTGAAATTCGAATATGAATTTCCAATCATCAAATATTATTATGATTATGATTAATCGAATTGTGTTCTCAGTCAAGTTATTCACACAAATAGTTAAAAAGGTAGACATGGGATTTTTGGGATGTTACTGATTACATAATGGATTATATAATCGATTAAGCTACGGATTATGGTAGTACAATAATAGATTATGGTGATATAGTAATCGATTATGATAGTAAAGTAATCTTTTTCCGAGAAGTCAAAATAGCAGTAATCGATTATGGTAATCGATTATGAGGATATCAGAAGCGTTGTTTTGAGTGGTTTTTGAAATCCCTTAAAAATAATAATTAATAATAATAAATATTTTATTATTAATTTTTATTATGTATTTGGTTGTGCATGGTGAATGGTTATGGCCTTAGTCCTTTTCTTCTTTCTTTGGCTATTTTGAAATACGGCTTGCGTGTCGTGCCTTTCTCTTATATTCCATGTGTATTTTCTTTTCTCACCTTATTCCCTTCAAATGTAAAAGAGGTTTCTTTCAATTGTAATGTTATGGTGGAGACAAGAAGACAACTTGGTAGGTGATCATGCTTGGTGAAGCTTGTACGCTACTAGGGTTTTAGATTAGATTCTCTCATTGGCTTGGGAGAATCAATGCGTTAGGGGCCATAACCATGTCACATTTGTTATATGCTATATATTTATGAGATGCATGTTAGTACATAGTAGGTTAAACAGTTTAACTTATAGTGAGATCATTTTTATAAATAAATCCCTCAAAAGGAAATATTAAGTCGCGTTTAAATGTGCGTTCCAATGCATGACACTCGTCAAGACTAATATTGATTGAGGGTAGGTTTGCCAAAGCAGAGTGCCTTTGTCTATACTAGTAAGACGCGATGGGATAAATGTAATATCCAATTGTCAACCATTGGGTCTGACTTAGCTAAGCCAACTTCAATAGGATTGAAAAGGGCTTAGAAGCATGGAGTTGGGCATTAATCCATAAGATGGATTAGAATAAGAGTTATTCACCCAACTGATCCAAGAATTACATGAGATGTAATTGGAAAGAGTTTCCTACCTAAATAACCTAGTTCTGGGCGATCAGCCAAACTGACTCAGGATGAAGTGAAATATGAATCTTGGTCCCACTAGAAAATCTTTCAACGGGATTTTTCGAGTCAATGGTGAGGGTCATTGATTTGAGTAAAATAGTGGGAGGCATATTTAATAAAAGACCTTATTAAATATGTTTATGCATGATACTTATATTCTGTATATTTCTGTTGTAGATAACCATGTCTGCAAACCACACGTCAAATAACCTATCACTGCGATCTGTCCTTGAGAAGGACAAGTTGTCTGGAACGAATTTTCTGGACTGGTACAGAAACCTGAGGATTGTCCTCAGGCATGAGAAGAAGTTGTATGTTCTTGAAGAACAAATCCTTGAGGAGCCACCGGCTGCTAATGCTTCTAAGGCTAATAAAGATACTTATAAGAAGCATCAAGATGATGCTTTAGATGTCGACTGCCTCATGCTTGCTACCATGACCTCTGAGCTTCAAAAGCAACATGAGATTATGGAGGCATACGATATGATCGTGCACCTCAAAATGCTCTATCAAGGGCAGGTAAAGCATAAGCGGTTCGAGGTTTCTAGAACCCTTCTCAATTCTAAACTGGCAGAGGGAAGCCTTGTGAGTCCTCATGTACTTCAATTAATTGGGTACATTGAGAATCTTGAGGTTGGGTTTTCCTTTGGGCCAAGAGTTGGCTACTGACGTAGTTCTGCAATCGTTGCCTGAGAGCTATAGTCAGTTTGTCATGAACTACAATATGCATGATCTTGACAAACCGTCGCCAGAATTGTTGAGCATGTTGAGAACTGCTGAACAAAATATTAATAAAGGAAAGGGGAAGGCCATCATGATGGTCCAAGATGGAAAGGGCAAGAAGCAGCATAAGAAACCCATGCATAAGCATAAGGGCAAAGGCAAGGGCTTCCATAAGTCCAAACCTAGCACTTCTGGCTTAATGCCTATGGGTGGAGTTGCTAAAGAGGGCACTTGCTTCCACTGCGGTCAGACCGGACATTGGAAGAGGAACTGCCCCAAATATTTGGAAGAGAGCACAAAAACGGAAGTGAGACTTCCAACTCAGGTATATATGTTGTAGATGTAACGCCCCGATTTTTCACGTTTTCTATTTCTTCAGTATTTTAATGTCTTTATTTTATTCGAGGTCTTAGGAATAGAAATAAAATATTCCGAGACCATAGTCATGCTCGACGATATCGTAGGAATCTACGATTAAGTTTTGAGTCGAAAACTCAAACGGAGTCCGGTCTGCGCTTTTACACTGACAGTATGATTTTACTGCTCAGAAGACCTCAGATGGACCTGAGAACGAGACAGTAAGTCTTAGAATTCGATTATCTACGTTTTGGTTAAATTTCGTAAAAATTTCAGAAAAATCACTTCCTGACCTTCGTTCGGGCGAAATCCTCAATCGGGTGACGAACGGAGCCACATATGGATTTACCGGGACTTGCCAACAGATAACCTTGATCTCACATCATCCCAGGACACTTGGGAGAGTATGCTAGAGTCGTCATGACGTTCGGAAATATTTGGACGCAAAATGACCAAAATGCCCTTAACCTTAGTCTTTTACACTTTTACCATTTTACCCTTTTGGCAAATGACCTTTTTACCCTTACGTGAGCTTTTAAGAGCTGAACTCAGGCCCTCACTCTCTCGTTTTCGCACAGCCCCTCTCCCCTTCAGAGCTCCATAGTTGTTCTTGAGAGAAAACACCATTGTTGGTGTTGAAGCTTCTTGATTTCTTGTTGGAATCACTTGATTCCTTGAGCAATCTTTCTTCATTTCAAGGTAAGATCACTTCTATGACCTCTTAGCTTCTTGAATCTTTCATTATTTCAAGATCAATCTTCTTTTTCATGATAAGAATTTCTTAGATCCAAAACTTTGAAAATCCATAGGAAATTGTAGAAAAATCCTTTTGAGGTAAGACCAAGTTCTTTGAACTCACATCATCAATCTCTACCTAAACCCAAGAGCTTATGATTCAACTCTCATCATAGCCCAAAATCCCTTTTTGGCCGAACCCTATTTGATGATGATGAATAGTGTTTTCATCAATTTTTGATTTTTAACACTTGATTTCATCCTTAGCTTTCCTAATGCCTTTGAATCCATGAAATGGGAAACGAAGATCAATTCCTAACCTTTTTAACCTAGGGTGGCCGAAATCCTCTTTGTTATAATAGTTGAGATTGGCTTTGATTGTTGTTTAATGTTGGATTGTTATGTTGTTGTAGTTGTTGACGATTGCCAGGAGGTTCACAAACCGATCAACCGACTTTGATCCGGGAATCTGCTCATCAACAGGTATGGGGAGATGAACCTCATCACACCAAGATGGTGGTAGTGAAGATGGTTGTTTAAGTTTATGTGTGGGTGAAGCCCTTTAGTTTGGGTTCACTTTTATGTGTTAAGTTTTGTTTAGTTCTCTTGGAGAACAAGATTGTCATGATGAGTTTATGCATTGGTATGTTGTAGTGTGCTTTAGCATATGTTGATAATGAGATGATTGAATGAAAATCTTTTTCATGTATGTTGAAAAACCTATCTTGATCACTAGATCAAGTATGGATTTTTATGTTTGATTATGAGACCATGATGTGTGATGAACTTGGATGTTTGATTATGATGTAGTAATGTGTATTGTGGTTTATCATGATTGTGTGAGCTTTTGAGCTACATTTGCTTTGTTGGTGAAGCAAAGTCTCCATTTTTCATTGGAGTAGGCTTGTGGCCTTAGTAAGAGGAAAATATAAGAACAGGTGTTGTTCTTGTTTTGGCAAGGTTTTGATGCAACAAAACATGATTTCATAACCTATGTTTTCAAAGAGAAACAAAAGTGATTTTGATCCAAAGATCAAATGAATTCTTAAACTTTAAAGTGTTTCACCAAAGTGGGAAAATGTCTTTTCTTTAGCCATAGGTCTTTTAATCAAACTAAGTGTTTCAAAAGAAGAATTAATGAAGGAGTTAGGGAAAATGGAAAACAGGGCACTCGCCCAGCGAACCCCGTCTCGCCCCACGAGACAGAGGGAAGACAAGGCATTCGCCAGGCTAACCTTGACTCGCCTCGCGAGACAGTGGACTAGCCCGAGTAGCAAAGATGCAGCTTCTCGACCTCGCGTCGCGAAGTAGTCTCGCCTCGCGAACCGCCTAAGCAGCAAAGATGCTACTTCTCGGCCTCGGGTAGCGAAGCAGTTCTCGCCCTGCGAACTGCCTATGTAGTGAAGATGCAGCTTCTCTGCCTCGCGTCGCGATATAATCCTCGCCCCGCGAAGCAGAAAGACTGTCTAAACAGTAAGATAACTTCTCAGCCTCACGTCGCGATATAGACCTTCGCCTCGCGAGAAATGGTTTGTTTATAAGGAGTGTTTTTCAACTCAAAATGTAAAGTTTTATGCTTTAAAACCTAAGTTAAGTAATTGACTTAGAGTTGAAAACAAGGGATAATTAAGTATGGTATGTGGTGGAACAAGACCACATGCTATACCATTGATGACTTAGTACATCAATTACTTCATAAGACATAAACACAAACATGAAACGTTTTGGGTGTTGGAAACAGTAGCTCGATGACGAACCAGTGATTCGGACCCCGATCAGTCGTTCAATTGTTTCAGTCTTGTGATGACTCGATCCCGGAGGGATCACGAGATTTATCCGGTGGATAAAGGTTTTGTTTTTCAAAAGACGCGTATTGTTCCTAAGGAAGAGAACCTTAGTAGACTTCGAGGTTTATCCGGGGGATAGACATTGCTTGATCGCATCTGCTTTGTTTAAGCATTGGCATTTCATTTGCATAGTCATAAGGCCTTGAGCCTAGGAGTTGAGCTTACACCTTGATGCGGGTGCGAATCTTACGGTGACGATCTTCAATGGTCTTTTTGGAGGTATCAGAGTTGGAAGGGCTTACATGTGACCAGTTGGTAGCTCTTTTGTGTCGTGGCGAATCCGTGCAATACACTGATATCCTCTACTAGATGCCATACTTTTCATGTTTGGTCTAGAGTGTTTCCGTAAAAGCCAGATACTTGCACGTTACGAATGTTGTAGCATCTTGCCCAAGGCTGGCGTGCACGGAGCATGTCCTCCCATTCACTCTCTCCGATGTTTTGTTAGCTCCATGGAGTAGGGGTCAGAGTAGTACCCAGTGACATTGACATTGAGTCATATACATTGCATTGCATTGCATGGCTATTGATGTTTACATTTACTGTTACACATCGTTGTACTGTTTAAGAGTACCTTATATTATACTGTTAAATGTTTAGCATGATATTATGTTGTTGACTGCTTAACATGATTTATATTGAGAACCTTTGTAAGCATGTTGGGTACGTTGTTACCCGGTGAGTCGTCCCATTTTTATTACTGCTGTTTTGTTGTGTTGATGAACGGGAATCTCACCCATATCTGTATGTTTTCTGCTGGTACTTGCTGTTGCTGTTTGAACAGATGGACGTGACGAAATTTCAGTCCAGTAGTTTTCTTGAGCCCTGAGGTGGACCTTCTTTTTGTGGTTTAGTTTTGTTGTCGGCCAGACTACGTCAGTTTTGTAGTACTTTTTGGGAGCTACGACTCCTAGTACTTATTGTATCTTTTATGTCAGTTATACATTAGACCTATGTCTGTATATAGTAATGTTGACGTTTCTATTTATGTTTCTGTTCTGTGTTTATTATACATTATACAGTATGTTCTAGAAATGCATGGCGAACCTAAGTTCGTTTATTAGTATTATTTACCTTTTCTAAATCCCATTACATCTTGTGAAAAAGAAAAAAAAAAAAAAGAAAAAAAAGTGAAAACCGTATTTTCCGCATTAATGAATATTTTCGCCCTTATAAACGTTCGGGAATGTGACACTCGGGAAAGGGTGTTGTAGTAGAAGTCAATTTATCTACTTCTGCATCATGGGTATTAGATACTGGATGTGGATCTCATATTTGTACAAATATGCAGGATCTAAGAGGGATTAGACCATTGGCAAAAGGCGAAGTTGACCTACGAGTTGGCAATGGAGCAAAAGTTGCTGCTATAGCCATAGGAACCTATGTATTGACTTTGCCTACTAGGCTTATTATTCAATTGGAGAACTGTTATTTTGTGCCTGCTATTAGTAGGAATATTATTTCTGTATATTGTTTGGACAAGAGTGGTTTTCATTTTATAATAAAGGACAAATGTTGTGCCTGCTATTAGTAGGAATATTATTTCTATATATTGTTTGGACAAGAGTGGTTTTCATTTTATAATAAAGGACAAATGTTGTTCTATTTATTTAAATGAAATTTTCTATGCTAGTGCACAAATGTATAATGGACAGTATGTCCTTGATCTTGATATGCCTATCTATAACATTAATACCAAAAGGGTCAAACCGAACGAGTTGAACCCGTCTTACCTTTGGCATTGTCGTTTGGGCCACATAAATGAGAAACGCATTTCCAAACTCCATAAAGATGGATTATTGGACTCTTTTGATTATGAATCATATGAAATATGCGAGTCTTTTTTTTTTTTTTTAAACAGAATTGGTATGCAAAAGCATCACTATAACGCTAGACATCCCAACTATGTTGGCACCTCAACCATTATCAATCATCTGCAGCATACCAAGAATATTATTAAAAAAGGAAAATAAAAAAGAATATAAAATAATGGGGGGGCATTAAGCCCGACCCATTGAAAGAATTATTTAAACCTATAGTTAGGAAAACCAATTCTATTCCTAAAGAACTCCACTTGAAGGAAAGTAGGAATAGAATCCCACCAAGAAAGGCCACTAATAGAAGTCCCATGACTAGCTAAAAGATCTGCACAAGAGTTACCTTCTCTGAATACATGAGAGTAAATAAAGTGCATTCTCCTAGATAAAGACAAAGCGTTCAGCCACCGGTTCCTTAAAGACCAAGGTACCACAACCGAGGATGAAAAAGCAAGAAGAACCAAAGTGGAATCACATTCAAGCCAAATATGATCCCACCCCTTCGAATAAGCTATCTCAATAGCATATATAACCCCCATAAGCTCAGCATGGAAAGCATAAGATATGCCAATATTAAGAGCAAAGCAGCCTAAAGCAGCTGCATACTTGTCTCTGAAGATCCCCGCACATGCTGCCGTACCTGGACAACCAATGGCAGAGCCATCCGTGTTGCATTTGATCCAATTGAAACTCGGAGCTTTCCAAATGACTTCAATAATAACAGGAGCCTTAGATAATTTTGGAGACAATTGAAAGCTGGAAAGAATAGATTTCTCAACTGCATTATTATATGAGAAACCTTTAGACAGTGAACCTGCCAAACCAACAGCAGATTTAACCAATTTTATGGCATGCTGAATTGATATGTGTTTATTCTCAAACCTTACTTGGTTTCTGCTATACCATATGGACCAGAATGAATTAGCAATTCCTGACATTACTATGTCTTTAATTTGAGAACTCCAGGAAAGATTGCATATTTCTAAGACAGTAAAAATAGAGCTTAAATTAATTGAAACCGACAGGCAAGAGCTGAGCCAGCTCCATATTTGCAATGCAAAGTCACATTGGAGGAATAGGTGTACTGATGATTCATAGGCTTTGTTGCATAGACTGCTAGAAGAAACGACACAGCAACCTCTATTCCATAGCACCTCATCAGTAGGAAGACATTTGTTAATTATTCTCCATAATAACAAAGACCTGGAAGGGGGAACAACAGAGCACCATAATTGTTTACCCCATGATGGTAGCTGAGCAGCAGGAAAAAGCAGGGAATAAGCTTGTTTTAATGTTAAGTCACCTGAGTTGGTTCTGCTCCAGATCAGCTTATCAGTAATTGAAGAACTAGAAAGAGTATAATGCTCAATTTCAGCTGCAAATTCATTAGAGTTCTGAAGCATAATATCAGGAATGAACCATTTGCCATTGACAATAAAATCCTTAACTTTAGAATGAAGATGTTTATGAATGTTGCATGGACTCTGAAAAAAATCGACAACTGGTTGCTTAGCCAACAATCCACCCAAAAATTTACTGATGCACCATCACCAATTAACCAATGACAGTTATTTAAGACTGTGCCAATATGAGCTTTTAATCCCAGCCAAACCGAAGAGGAAATATGCAGAGAGGTAAACTTGTTATTAATGAAAACCCTTGCTCTAAGTAGCTTTGCCCACTGACTCTCAGATTCAACCAACTGCCAGCATAGTCGCAGCAGAGCTGCTTTATTAATTCCTTTAACTGAGTGTAAACCAAGGCCACCAGCCTCCTTTGGCAAGCAGGTTCTGTGCCAAGAAGCAGAAGCCACTTTCTTGATCAACACATCCCTAGACCAAATAAAATTTCTAATCCACCTATCAATCAATTTTAGAAGAGAAGAAGGCCAGCCATAGACATGAAAGGAGTGTAGCAGCATACTATGAATAACTGATTGTACAAGTTGAACTCTCCCCATGATTGAAAGCAAAGCACCTTTCCATGAAGCTAATTTCAATCTTATTCTATCAGCAATTGGTTGCAAGTGCGTCATTCTAGGCTTACCTTTAAACAAAGGAACACCAAGATAAACAAAAGTTAAATGACCAATGCCAAACCCCAGAATACTCACAAGGCAATGCAGACTATTATGAGATATAGAACCAATGTAAATTTTAGACTTCTCTGTACTGATTAACTGTCCTGAAGTAGCACTGTACCTCTCAAAAACTTTCATTAGATTCTGCAGGTTTCTTTTACTGCCCTTACAAAAAATGAGCAAGTCATCGGCATATAAGACATGAGAAGGCACTGCATATCCTCGAGGGCTAGACATAGGAAGAAACTTGCCTTGTTGAACCAAAAGAGAAATGGCTCTACTAAGCACATCCTCAGCAATGCAAAAAAGAAGAGGTGATAGAGGATCACCCTGTCGCACTCCCCTTTTACAAGAAAAAAATCCTGTAGCATGACCATTAACTAGTATAGAAACCTTTGCAGAATGAAGGATAACCTTAATCCAGTTACAAAAAACTGAATCAAAACCAAATGCATGAAGGGTTTTTAGTAGAGAACTCCAATCCATTGTATCAAATGCTTTCTTAATATCAATCTTCAATGCAACATTACCTCCAAAGCACTTTTTATCAAGAAGATTCACAGCCTCTAATGCCACACAAATATAGTCAGTAATGCTTCTGCCCTTAATGAAACCCCGCTGGTTATGAGATATAAGTTGTGGAGCTATAATGGCAAGTCTATCTACAATAATCTTAGTGATGATTTTGAACTAATAGTTTGCTAAAGCAATAGGTCTGAATTGTGTAATTGAATCAGCATTTGCAGATTTAGGAATAAGAACCACATTATTCGAATTCAGATTTGGCAGGAGCCATCCTTGCTGAAAAAATTGAGAAATAGATCTAAAAACATCATGGCCAACAATATCCCAATAATGTTGGTAGAAGAAACCACCAAAACCATCCGGACCTGGAGCCCCATTAGCATTCATACCAAAGACTGCATGCTTAACTTCATCCCAAGTTGGCAATCGGGTTAGCATAAGATTATCAGAATCAGTAACCGCAGGACTGATAACCTCATCAATTAAACCATTGTCAATACATGTATTAGAGGAAGCAAAAAGATTTTCATAATAATCTATGATATGATTCTCAATATCTTCTTGTTTATCCAAAATGGAATCACCATTTTTCAGCAAAAAAAATCTTCCTAGAAGCATTTCTAATCTTAACCACTCTGTGAAAGAAAGCTGTATTCCTATCTCCACCTAGGTGCCAGTCCACTCTAGCTTTCTCCTTCCAAAACAATTCTTGAGCAGTCAAAGCTGTGTTTAAATGTAACTGAACAGATTCCTCCTGGGCCAGTAACTCATCAGAACATCCAACAGATTCTATTTCCTCTTGAATTATTTTTAAATTCTGCAAAGCAGTATCGACTGTCTTATGGACATCACCAAACTGCTCTTTATTCCATACTTTTAAAACTGTCTTCAGTCTTTTCAGTTTTTGAGATAAAATAAACATAGGGCATCCCACGATTTCCTGCCTCCAACAGTCAGCAATAACAGAATAACAGTCCTTGTTAGTTGACCACATCCTTTGGAATTTGAAAGATGAGCTGTATGTCACTAAATTTCTTTGCAGCTTAAGCAGGATAGGAAAATGATCTGAACTACATCTAGGCAAAGTGCAGCAGGTAGAACAATTCCAAAAAGCTAGCCAAGAGTCATTACAAATGACTCTGTCCAATCTTCTTTCTGTATGTGCAGACCCCCTTCTTCTATTAGACCATGTGAACTCAGAACCAACAGTGGGCAAATGAAACAAGCTATTTGCATCAGACCAAGACTGAAACTCCTCACAAGAAATCCTAGCAGGAGGCCTGTAACCCCTATGCTCATGAGCACCAAGCACAGCATTGAAATCTCCCAAGTAACACCAAGGACCATCAAAAGTCTGACTTAAAAGTGATAATTCATTCCAAAGAGATCTTCGAGCCGTGTATGTAGTAGCAGCATACACAGCAGTAAAGTAGAGCAATTTAGTTTCCCAATAAATAGAAAAAGTAACATGCTGAGTTGATGAAGCAATGACAGTAGGGCTAAGTGATGCAGCACAAATACACCACAACTTTGGAACAAGAGAATTTCTATTGTTAATAGCAAAAATTTTAAGCTTTAACTTAATCCAGAAAGTTGCAGGAAAGTTGCATAAATCAGTCCAAGGTTCGGCAATTAAAATCGGATCTGGCTTATTACTTAGAATCATATTATTTAAAACTAACCTTGTATCATGGTTAGCTATTCCTCTTGCATTCCAGAAGGGAACTTTCATTTAGGCACAGTAGAAAGGCCTGCTTTGGACCTAGTGTTCTTGATAACAATGGGATTTGTCTTTGCATTTTGTTTTTCCTGATTTTCTTGTCTTGAGACTTAGACAGCACCTTTGTGTATCCCTCATCAGCTATATAATCAGAAACATTCCTTGTCGAGGAAATCCCTTCATCAGAACTATCATGATCCTCATCATCCTCAGTATTAGGCTGAGCATCCCAAAATTTCCCCCCAATACGGGAAAGATCCTTCTGAACTGGTGGATTAAGAGAATGGGCACCACCCGCTCCCTGGGCACTAACCACATTTAGAGTCTCATCATAAATTGTTTCAATGGAATCAGACTCTTCACCAGAGACCTGAAATTCTTCATTTCTATTCTCAGCAGCAAAGGGTGTGGATTCATTTATATTAACTAGAACTGAGTCATGATTAGACTCATTATTTAAAGCTAAAAGATCAGTTTTACTGCCTGGAGCAGAATTCGGATCAGATTCAGGTACCACATCAGGATCAACTACAGGATCCATCCTATTAGCTGATGTATTGTGATGCAAATCTACATTTAGATTCTCATTCTCCTTAGAACAACCAGCAACTTCCTTACCCTTTTGAGCTTGACAAGAACCCTGAATTCTATTAGTTGGGCACCCATTTAGAGGAGTAGCATATTCAATAGCAGCCCGAGAATTATCCTGAACAACCTTGTTAACAACATCAGCAGCACCAGACTGCTTAGGAACATATAATCTTTTAGACTTGACTTGAGTATCTTTCACAAATTTCTGCTCATCATAACTTTTTGACTTAAAGCAATTGACCAAAGAATGGCCTATTAATTGACAAGAAGAACAAAATTCTGGCAACTTCTCATATTCAACTGCTGTAAAGAAAGCAAAATCATTCCTCTCCACTAATACTTGTGATCTGAGTGTGGCATTCAAATCAAGATCCACCAACACCCTTGCAAAATGTCCAAAAGACTTCTTACTTGTTGCTTCATCTAAACAAATTGGCACGCCTATACCACTAGCAATAGCAAAAAGAATTTTGGGGCGCCAATACTCTTGAGGAATTCCAAAGAATCTTACCCAAATCTGAGCATTCGTTTGCCTCAAAGAATAAGGATTAAAATCCTTAGACCAAGAAAATAAGCGAAGACTTCCTGGAGAGAGGGACCTTAATCCCACAGCCCAAACTCTCTTAAGATCCTCAAGGGAGGAGAAAGAAAACTCATACAATCCTTTTCCCAAAGAAATTATTTGCCAAGGACCAATTTTTTCCCATAATCCTAGTAACTTACAGCGCAAGTCATTAACCTTCAAAGGGGCACTACCCTTTGTTAACAAAAGACGACCATGAAGATGGTTTTTGCAACTTTCTAACCCAGCAATGTACTCAGTCTCGGGAATTTTAATTGAGATTTCATCCCCTTTTATGCATGGTGTAGGCAATTGACTGATAGGAACCGAGCAAGTATTATTCAATGCTTGCACAAAAGACTTGGTTTGAATTTGTTTATTGGGAAAGATGACTAAAACTCCATTCACTAGTAATAGTGAAAGGGCCAGTGATCTTTTGGGCCTTATACATAGTGATGTATGTGGACCCCTAAACACATCGGCTAGAGGTGGTTTTCAATACTTCATCACTTTTACTGATGACTTCAGTAGATATGGATTTGTGTATCTAATGAAACATAAATCGGAGTCCTTTGAAAAGTTCAAGGAATTCAAGAATGAAGTACAAAACCAACTGGGCAAGAATATTAAAGCACTTCGATCAGATCGAGGTGGTGAATATTTAAGCCTGGAGTTTGATGATCATCTGAAAGAGTGTGGGATATTATCTCAACCCACTCCTCTTGGAACACCACAATGGAATTAAGTATTTGAAAGGAGGAATCCAACCTTATTAGATATGGTTCGATCCATGATGAGTCTTGCAGACCTTCTAAACTCCTTCTGGGGACATGCTTTATTAACAACAGCTTTTACACTTAACCGTGTTCCATCTAAGACAGTTGAAAAGATACTATATGAGATATGGACTGGCAGATGACCCAGTATGTCTTTTATGAAGATTTGGAGTTGTGAGGTTTATGTGAAACGTCAAATTTCTAATAAACTTGAACCCAAATCTGATAAGTGCTTATTTGTGGGGTATCCCAAGGAAATCAAGGGATACTATTTATACAATCCTTCTGAAGGCAAAGTGTTTGTTGCCAGGACTGGTGTATTCCTAGAAAAGGAGTTTATCACCAAAGGAACTAGTGGGAGGAAAATAGAACTTGAAGAAGTTCAAGAATCACAAAATAGCAATGAACCTATGATGGAACAGGAGCAACCTCCGCAAGATGTTGTGAAACAACAATCTGCTCCAGTACCACAAGACTCGCGTAGGTCTAACAGGGTACGTCACAAACCTGAGAGATATGGATTTCTCATGACTCAACAAGGTGATGTTTTACTCATGGATCAAGATGAGTCTGTGACGTACCAGGAAGCCATCACTGGCTCAGAATCTGAGAAATGGCTAGAGGCCATGAGATCTGAAATGGATTCCATGTACACTAATCAAGTTTGGAACTTGGTTGAACCACCAGAAGGTGTAAAACCCATAGGGTGCAAGTGGGTTTTCAAAAAGAAAACTGACATGGATGGTAATTTACATACCTACAAAGCACGATTGGTTGCTAAGGTTTCAAACAAATTCATGGCATAGGCTATGATGAAACCTTTTCATCGATTGCAATGCTTAAATCCGTTCGGATCTTGCTTGCTATTGCAGCACACCAGGATTATGAAATCTGGCAAATTGATGTCAAGACTGTTTTCCTTAATGGAAATCTACTCGAGGATGTGTACATGACACAACCTGAGGGTTTTGACACTCTAGAGAATGCTGGAAAAGTGTGCAAATTACAACGATCCATTTATGGATTGAAGCAAGCTTCCAGAAGCTGGAATCTTCATTTTGATGATGCTGTAAGATAGTTTGGATTCATCAAAAATGAAGATGAACCTTATGTCTACAAGAAGGTTAGTGGGAGCATTGTTATCTTTCTAGTACTGTATGTGGATGACATACTATTTATTGGAAATGACATCCCTACCCTAACAAATGTAAAAACGTGGTTAGGGAATTGCTTCTCTATGAAACACTTAGGTGAGGCTACCTATGTGTTAGGTATCAAAATCTATGGAGATAGATCATTGAGAATGCTCGACCTAAGTCAGAGTACATACATAGACAAGGTGTTAAAATGGTTTAACGTGCATGAATCCAAGAAAGGACTCTTGCCTATGTCACATGGTATATGCCTTTCAAAGGCACAATCCCTTTCCAATCATGAAGAGAGGGATCGCATGAATAAGATTCCGTATGCATCTGCAATCGGATCTATCATGTATGCCATGTTATGTACTCGACCAGATGTCTCGTATGCTTTAAGCATAACGAGCAGGTACCAGTCTGATCCCGGTGAAAGTCACTGGACTGCTTTCACGAAGATCCTCAAGTACTTGAGAAGAACTAAGGATACATTCTTGATCTATGGAGGTGAGGAAGATCTCGTTGTAAAGGGTTACACCGATGCTAGCTTCCAAACCGATAAGGATGATTCCAGATCGCAGTCTGGTTTTGTGTTTTGCTTGAATGGTGGCGCTGTGAGCTGGAAGAGTTCAAAGCAAGAGACAGTTGCTGATTCAACCATAGAGGCTGAGTATATTGCTGCCTCCAATGCAGCAAAAGAGGCCGTTTGGATCAAGAAGTTCATTGCTGAACTTGGTATTGTTCCTAGCATTGTGGATCCCATTGATCTCTATTGTGATAACAATGGACCCATTGCACAAGCCAAGGAACCTAGATCTCACCAGCGATCCAAACATATACTTAGGTGCTTCCATCTCATTCGAGATATTATCGGTAGAGGAGATGTGAAGATATGTAGAGTACCAACACTTGACAATGTTGCTGACCCACTTAGGAAACCTCTTGCTCAGCAGAAGCATGATTGTCACACTAGGTCGATGAGTATTAGATTTATGCCTGATTGGCTCTAGTGCTAGTGGGAGATTGTTGGTGTAAGCCCTAGAGGCCATTAGTCTTCTTTGAGATTTACATTTGTATCATGATTTCAATTTACATATATTTATATATGAGGCATTTCAGTTTATACCATTAATTGTTTAAACGAAGTAAAGTCCTTAGAATAGTTATTTCAGTTCAATAGAACATCAAGTGCATGACTTGATCGTGAGACCCTATTGAACATTTTAAATACTATTCTTAAAATATCCGTAGTCAAGTATTATTGTTAATTAGGACGACAATAATACATCGAGACTATTATGTGGGTAGACTAATGATCACATCTCACGGGTCATGGATATGAGATATCAAGTCTTCACATAGGTATAAATATTAGAGTAATATTTATACTGGATTGACCCACTATGAGAACGCTGCATAATAGGTATGTAAGTGTCATGAGCGCTTCTCATGGTAACCAAAGTGAAGTAGTCCTTTGACTTGAAGTCACTACGATTCCAACATGAGGAGTTGTAGGCTTTAATGCTACCAAACGTTATCCGTAACAAGATGATCATAAAGATAGTTATTGGGCCTACAATGAATCATGTTGAGGGATGTGAGTGATGTAGACAGGATTCGTCCCTCCTACATAACAGGAGTAATGTCATGGACATCTCAATAGAGTGAGATGTGAAAGTGCATGGCCATTGTAACATCCCTGTTTTTCGTAACCCTTATTAAGGTAGATGACCCTGATCGGGTGTTCGTATGATTGTGTGATTGCTTGTGTGTTAGTTTGGTACCTAGTTGGAAGTTTAGGAATAGGCTTGAACGAGGATGGAAGTGCCTAAGGTGTAACACGAGAAAAGAAGGTTGGAAGTTCTTCTCTCGCTGAGCTTGACGCTCAAGCGTGAGAGAACTCCATGCGCAAGTGTTACGACGCTTAGGCGTGGGAAGAGACGGACGCTTTAGCGTTCTGAGTGCCCTGTGCAGCTGTTCTGAGTTTGGACGCGTGTGAGACACGTGTCAGGCCAGGGAGGAGAGAGCTGACCTCGTGAAGCGGAGGACCCATCCGCAGTAATCAGAGAGGTAGGGGCGGAAGGTTTCAAGCAGGGCGGGGACCGTATCAGAGGCCCAATCAAAGGTCAGGGGAAGCCGTAGGACAGAGGCCGAGTGCAACTCAAGGATTGCAAGGTTGCTTCAAGTGTGGGGGACCACACCTGGCTCGAGACTGTAGAAGCCAAGTACCTAGGAGAGCTGTGACTTGTTATACGTGTGTAAAGCCGAGACACGTGGCAAAAGACTGTAGGCATGGGAATGCGAGGCCGACCGGAGTGACGGGGCAGACTGCAAGACCCCAAGCCACAGGAAGAGTGTTTGCCGTGAGGGGAGCTGAATTCTCTCGATGCCCAGATCTGATTCAAGGTAAGTGTTTAGTTTCAGGCAAGCTCTTATCTGTTTTATTTGATTCGGGGGCTACCCACTCGTTTATTTCTATGGAATGCATGGATCACTTAGGGTTACCAGTTTCGTCTTTACCATATGATCTTACCGTATCCACGCCTCCGGGTAATTCTTTGACTACCCTGTTCATATGTTTGAAATGCCCTATTACCATACAAAACCGACATTTCTTTGTGGACCTGGCCTGTTTGCCTATGCAGCAGATCGATGTTATCCTCGGCATGGATTGGCTTTCGGCCAACCATGTGGTGCTTGATTGTGCCAAGAAAACCCTTTGTTTTTCTGAGCTATCTAGATTGATGCCTGCTAACGAAGGTATTCCGAAGGGTGTACGATCTGAAGAGTATGTGATGTTGTTCTCCTTGGAAGCTAGGGAAACTCCGAGTGCGGGAACAATTCCTGTGGTGCGAGATTTTCCGGAGGTGTTCCCAGATAACGTTCCAGGGTTGACATCGGAGAGGGAGATCGAGTTCGCTATAGATCTTGTATCGGGGACAGGGCCTATATCCGTAGCGCCGTATCGGATGTCTCCAGTTGAACTGGCGAAGCTAAAGAAACAGTTGGATGAGATGCTAGGCAAGGAGTTCATCAGACCTAGTGCATCTCTGTGGGGAGCATCGGTACTGTTCGTGAAGAAGAAGGACGGAAGCTCGGGGTTATGTGTGGACTATCATCAGCTGAATAAAGTGACGATAAAGAATAAGTATCTGTTACCCTGGATCGATGATTTGATGGACCAGTTGAGGGGAGCAGCTGTGTTTTCTAAGATAGATCTGCGATCTGGTTATCATCAAATCAGGGTGAAGAAGGAGGATATACCGAAGACTGCTTTTCGGAGTCGGTATGGGCATTACAAGTATTTGGTTATGCCATTCGGTGTGACTAATGCACCAGCCGTGTTCATGGATTACATGAACAGGATATTCCGACCATTCCTAGATAGGTTTGTTGTCGTGTTTATCGATGACATCCTTATTTACTCTTCGAGTAAGGAGGAACACCAAGAGCATCTTCGAGTGGTGCTACAAGTGCTAAAGGACAGGCGGTCGTATGCGAAGCTGTCCAAGTGTGAGTTTTGGCTGGAAGAGGTGTAGTTCCTAGGACACATGATCAACAAGGATGGAATCACGGTGGATCCTGCTAAGATCGAAGCGATGGTTAAGTGGAAAAGCCCAAAGTCTGTGGGTGAAGTTTGAAGCTTTCTTGGGCTGGCAGGTTACTACAGGCGATTTATCGAGGGATTCTCTAAGATTGCGTTACCCATGACGCACTTAATGAGAAAGGGAAAGACGTTTGAGTGGTTAGAAGCGTGTGAGCGGAGTTTCTTAGAGTTGAAGCGGAGGTTAACCACATCGCCGGTGTTGGTTTTACCAAATCCGTTAGGACATTTTGATGTATTCTGTGATGAGTCATATCAAGGATTGAGTTGTGTCCTCATGCAAGAAGGGAGAGTGGTGGCGTATGCCTCTAGGCAGTTGAGAGTGCATGAACGGAACTACCCGACTCATGACCTGGAGTTGGCTGCAATAGTGTTTGCATTGAAGATATGGAGACACTATCTGTATGGTGCTAAGTTCAGTGTGTTTAGCAGCCATAAGAGCCTGAAGTATCTGTTCGACCAAAAGGAGTTGAACATGAGGCAGAGGAGGTGGATGGAATTCATAAAGGATTGAATTCGACCTGCAATACCATCCAGGTAAGGCGAATGTAGTAGCGGATGCGCTCAGTAGGAAGTCCCTACACGTATATGCCATGATGGTACGAGAGCACGAGTTGTTAGAGCAGTTTAGGGATTTGAATCTGGATGTGGAAATCGTCAAGGATAAGATGAATCTAGGGAATATTGAGGTAACTAGCGATTTCCTGGATTTGCTTTGGAGAAGGCAAGCTGAGGATGAGTACCTTAAGGAAGTTAATCGGTTGATCGAGGAGGGTGAAACGTCAGAGTTTAGGAGAGGTATGGATGGCCTCATCGGGTTTGGTGACCGAGTTTGTGTGCCTACGGATTGCAAATTTAAGAATATGATCTTGGAAGAAGCACACAAGAGCAAGTTGAGCTTTCATCCAGGGGCTATTAAGATGTACCAAGATCTGAAGAAGCTGTTTTGGTGGCCGGGGATGAAGAAAGATGTGGCGGCTTATGTCCTACCCTGCTTGGTGTGTCAGAAGGCGAAGGTTGAACACCAGAAGCCAGCAGGGTTGTTGCAATCGCTGGATTTCCCAGAATGGAAATGGGATAGTATTGCAATGGACTTTGTTTCTGGGTTGCCGAGAACTCAGAAGAAGTGCGATGCGATTTGGGTCATCATAGATAGATTGACGAAATGTGCTCATTTCCTACCTATCAACCAGAATTACTCTCTGGAAAGATTGACTCAAATTTACATCAGGGAGGTGGTGAAGCTACATGGTGTACCTTCAAGTATTATCTCAAACCGAGATCCGAGGTTTACTTCTAGGTTTTGGAGAAGTTTGACCGGGGCGTTGGGAACTAAGTTAAGGTTGAGTTCTGCGTATCATCCACAAACGGATGGTCAGTCAGAACGGACGATTCAGTCGTTGGAAGATCTGTTAAGAGCATATGTGTTGGAACACACTGGGAGTTGGGACGATTTTCTTCCTTTGATTGAGTTTACCTACAACATTAGTTACCACTCAAGTATCGGGATGGCGCCGTATGAAGCTTTGTACGGGAGGAAGTGCAGGACTCTTTTGTGTTGGTTTGAGACTGGATAGAATCAGTTGTTAGGTCCGGAGTTGGTGCAGCGGACGACGGAACATGTTAAGTTAATTCGGGAAAAGATAAAAGCCGCAAGGGATAGGCAGAAGAGCTACACTGACAAACGGAGGAGACCCCTAGAGTTCCAGGAGGGCGATCATGTATTTCTGAGAGTTACTCCAAGGACTGGAGTCGGCAGGGCAATTCGGTCCAGAAAGCTTACACCCAGATTCATAGGACCATTTCAGATTCTTCGCCGAATTGGTCCAGTAGCTTACCAGATAGCCTTACCACCAAATTTGTCAAAACGTCATGACATCTTTCACGTCTCTCAGCTTAGAAAGTATTACCCCGATCCATCGCATGTGTTAGAGCCCGAATCAATCCAGTTAAGAGAGAACCTTGAATACGAGCCTTTACCTGCTCGGATAGTGGATAGAAGAGTCAAGGAACTCCGCGATAAACAGATTCCTCTAGTAAGGGTTGAATGGGACCCAGCAACTAGAGACTCAACATGGGAACGAGAAGCACAAATGCGCCAACAATATCCGTCTTTGTTTACAGGTATGAGCAAGGAATTTCGGGGACAAAATTCTCTTTAAGGGGGGTGGTAATGTAACATCCCTGTTTTCCGTAACCGTAATTAAGGTAGATGACCGTGATCGGGTGTTTGTATGATTGTGTGATTGCTTGTGTGTTAGTTTGGTACCTAGTTGGAAGTTTAGGAATAGGCTTGAACAAGGATGGAAGTGCCTAAGGTGTAACACAAGAAACTGGGGAAGTTAGAAGGCTGGAAGTTCTTCTCTCGCTGAGCTTGACACTCAAGCGTGAGAGAACTCCACGCTCAAGCGTTACGACACTTAGGCGTGGGAAGAGACGGACGCTTCAGTGTGCTGAGTGCGCTGTGCAGCTGTTCTGAGTTTGGACGCGTGTGAGACACGTGTCAGGCCAGGGAGCAGGCGGAGTGGACGAGGTTCCACGCTCGAGCGTAGAGAGATCCCACGCTAGAGCGTGGCAACGCCCAAGCGTGCAGTGTGATGAATGCTTAAGCGTGGACAGTGGGAACCATAAGTGCAGCTTCCACTTTCATCTTCACACTTGCACGAAATTGGAGAGCGATTCTGCGAGTTTGAGAGAGAAGCTCTGAGTTTTAGAGAGAGAAAGCTTGAGGTTAGAGGTGATCGAGCCGCCGGAACGCGATTCCGACTACACCATTGTGATCGCGGCGAAGTTATCTCCGACTCCAGCGGATTAGTTTCTCAATTCGCCACAGGTAAACTCGAATCCCTAACATGTGTTCTTCGTGTTCTTAGCATTCTTCGAGTCTTTACCTTTGTCTTTGATCTGCTAAGCTTGCCCTAAGGCTAACACTGTTGTATATGTGTTGTGCTCGTGATTAGGTCAAAGTTCGTGCTAGCGGTGGTGCGCGGCTTGGAGCTGAGGCCGCGGTTGAGGGGCTGTTTGGAGCTGCCATAGGAGGGTGGCTGGGAGCTTGAGGAAGGAGGAGCAGCCGGTGATTGCCTAGATTTGCGTACCGACTGTTCAGGTGGGGAGAAAGAGTTACACACGTCGGGGAGGCAAGCGTAGTCTATATAGTGTTGTTTGTATGTGTGTAGGGGAACCCTATACCTTACGTGAAGTTGAGCCCTGACGAAGTACCTAAACCCTGGGTTTAGTCTACTTTGGGTTAGCACCGCTATGTTGATACCCTAGGTTAGCATATTTATGTTGACTGGCGTGATGTATGTATGGCTGCTTTGTGAGTATCTACTTACCTGCTGACTGTGGTATGTAGTGTATCGGCATGAGATGATGGCATGTTGTTGTATGAGATATTTACTGCTGCACTGAACATGCTGATACTGATGAATTGTTGTATGTATCTCGAAATGCATGTATGCATGAGAATCAAAGGTTTAGTCTGATTAGGGCTTTGACCCAGTGGTGGACGTTTGAGCTGATAGTTGAGATTGAGGTTATAGTTGGAGTTGGAAGCTCGTAAGTTATGATGGGAGCTTGGAGCTCATATGGGTCAGTTGGAGCTTGGAGCTCGTGTTACTGAGAGCAAAGTTGCATGTGTTGTTATATCAGCTCAAGGAAGATGGATGACATGCATAGCATATGCATATGATGCTAAGTGGCGAGCCATATACCGTGAGGTATATGAGGTTGGTGCACCAATTGTGGGTGCGGAAAACGGAAGGGAAGGTCTGTTTGACCTCGGGGATATACTGGACACAGGTGTACCCACAAGAGACTGGTGAGGTGGCTCCTATCGTGTCGTGGCGGTCCTGGGCACGTCCTACTATCCCTAATGGACCTTGAGTCTTTCCAGTTGCCAGTGGATCTTCTGAGGAGGCCCAGATAGCCCTCTTTGTCTGGGATAGTTGAGCGGTGATGCACTCTTATGGGTCACGGCGAGCGGAATGGATTACCGGAACAACCAACTTATGGTCCGTTGAGCGGACGAGATGTTGCCCTTAGTAGGGTGCTAGTACCGGCCGGCATGCATAGAAAGAGTACGTGTCACATCTAGTTAGGAAACGACCGTGGTGTCGAGATGTTGAGAGATGGTTGTGTTTGCTATATAGGCTGCATTTCATCATCCCTATATTTGATGTGCTGTATATCTTATATTCCTGTCTTTTTTTTGTATATGTATGTTCGTTCTACGAGTAGACGAGCCAGCAGTACCAGAGGATGGACCCGAGGCGACACCCGTTTATCACCGGAGCACCGAGGATGCCGGTGCTAGGAGATATTGAGATTGTGTATCACGATGAGAGGGGATGGCGGGTGGACCCCTCGACCTTTTTGGTTGTATATACAGGACAGTTAGCTTGATCTTCCGGAGAGGTACTCCACCTTATGCAGACATCATCGGACTCTACCGAGTTTACCAGTTCCTTCCCTTTCCACGGATGTGGCGACCACCGAGCCAGAGAGAGCAGGACTACCGATGGGTGGCACCATAGACTTCAGCTGTATCCAGCAGGAAGGGCTTCGTGCATAGAGGCCAGAGGAGACGTTCAGACCGGTACATGAGGGCGGCCCTGAGGCGCCGCATAGTAGTGTCGAGTTTCTCCTTCGAGTACGAGACTACACGGGTTTATAGGCGTACCCACGAAGAGGGGCAGGGTAGCTCAGGTCATCCCTACCACTGATGGTGAGGGTTAGCCAGTGCGTCTTCTTCTAGGACTGAGTGGAGAGGCTGATGTATTTTGAGTGCAGGGTTGGGAAGCTCTGGTGAGGATATCTGAGAGCTTTTCTTTCTTTTGAAGTCCTGATATATATGTTTTGTCTTTCAGTTGTACAGTGATGTATGTATTACAGTAGCCCTACTAAGGGGGCAACCACGTAAATACTTATATAATGCATGTATATGTTTTATCTTTCTCGTTGTGCCTTACTCTGATGCATGTTTTATTTTATGTGCTTATGTTGTATGTTCGTTGTCTTACCTCGTTTGTTTTAATAAGCGCGTAATAATATCACCAGGTTATAGTTACTAATAACATAGTAGGCGGGTTCTGAACTAAATGAGATTATCCTACGTAAGTGGGGTCGTCTCAGCCATGCTGTAATGGGCCAATATGAAATATTGGGCCCATTTGTGATTGCACATCTACTCGGGAATTGAGAAACAAATAATTGAACTTAACAAGGATGACACACTTATGCCTTGTGTTCAATTAAGACATATGGACGAAAGGACATTTACAACATAGTTGTTTTGGTTACCGTAAGGTATATATCATATCACCGATATTCTCACTAATTGGATAACAATGATGTATTGCTAGATGCCGCTCATTATTTATAATATTAGATGCGATTTAATATTATTGCCAATTTATTGAGAACCTATAAGGTCACACGCATAGAGCAAATAGTCGGAGAATGAATTAATTTATTAAATATGATTTAATAATATTAATTATAGATTGAGCCTGTAACGTACAAGTCCAATGAGGTTAGGTTAAGTGGGTGACAGCTTATAATGCTGTGCACGTCACTTAAGCGCTAAGAAGCTTGCCGCGCGTAACCTAGTGGCTGTCACATCTCCTTGGTAGGCGCTCCCCTCACCCCTGCCGTCAGCTAGCACGACGTTTTTTTCCGGCGGTGATTTGTTCGCATGGACTATGTAGAGGTGCTGCTCCATTGCGGTACTGGTGATAGCGTTGTTCGTAGTGCTCGTGATCAATTGAGAAGGATTGTTCTTCCCTTGCAGTGATTGCGATAAAGATATGCTACAAGCGGTAAACACTACATCATGAGTCATGACCATTCGCATGGATCTTTTGGTGGGAATTTTTCCGCCGCGTTATCGCTTTTAAATACGCAAATTCCTAACATAAAGTTTTTGGATTTAATTGATATATATTGTTGATGTCAATCAATCATAAATTCACACATCATTAAAATATTTGATTTTTATCATAATTATCTTAGAAGTTAGGCACTGTTAACCAGTCACAAATTATCCTATATTGTGACACCCTCAAACCCAGTGCCACTTTCGTAACTCAAAACCCTGAATAACATTTTGCTGGTTTTACTTTCGGAAAATACATCTTTTATATAAGCAGATTCTGGAAATCGTGACAAAATTTTTCTCATTAATATGTATAAGCACCACTCCAGATAACGCAGGATTACTCATATACAATAATTAGAACAAGGTATATATACATATATATATATGATGGACAACAAGTCCCTTTACAAAAGAACGAATGATCTCTAAACTTCTAAAAGCTATAAAACTAGGCAGCGACAGTCTGGAACCATATCTCTAAAACCTATGGCCATCAGTAGCCGTTAACAGACTACCCAAAAACCACTGCCTCAAAAAAAAGGGTCTACACCCTAAGCTGGTCCGACTAATGGAAACCATTGGACAATCCCCCGGAGGGAAGTCCAATGCTGGAACCAGAGGAAGAACTCTGGGAACCTACATTCCCGTTCCCCTGTGGATGGGGATCGGAAGCATCCGAAAGATGATCCTCCGGGTCCTCCTGAGGATCCTCCTCAGGGTCTTCCTCCTCCTCCTCCTCTTCCCCTACATCCTCCACGACGTGCTCGCCCGCTACCAAGACAAAAGGCGGGGGAGGCGTCTGGGGTAGCTGTGGCTGCGGGGACTGTGCAGCGGGGGCGACCGACTCGATCACACCCTGCTCCATAAGGGCCTGCAGCATCAGCCCGATGGGAGGGAGAGGCACCTGGATGGTCTCCACTGTCCGAGTACTCTTCCGCGGTCCCGTCTCCGTCGTTCCGCTTACAGTGCAAATTGGTCCCGTGTACGCCGCACTTTCCACCCCTGGGTGGATAACCCACGCGGCTGGGTCTGTCCTCCGATCAAACGCTAGGATGCGCATCCCGGAGTGCGCTAGGTGATCCGGCTCCGGCTCCATCTGTAAACACGATACAATATATATCCAAGGACAACCCGTCCCAAAAACATGCAAGGGTGAGAAACCAATATATGAATCCATAAACAACAACTATATGCCCAATCCACACAACAGACTCATATACTGTAACTCACGCAAATCATCATATGACATGGCATTTATCATTTAAGTACAAATGGCAATAAATGCACAAGGGCTTCGTACCCCACAATCAACGTTATCTCCTAAACGTATGCATGGCACTTCCATATATCTCAACTAATATTCACACTAGATTACTAGATTTCCGGAAATCCCATCACCATTCGAAATGAGCTGATCAGGCTCCAAAGATTTACACCAATATTTGGCCCAAAGACGAGTACTTTGAATCCCATGACACTACGCGATTCTCACATGGGGGCGCAATCAGAAGTACTCCAGAAAAATACGGTCATATTATATTGCCCAACTTAAGGCACAATAACACATATGACACCATTGTCCATCAAGGCACAATGTCATGACAAATAAGTCATCTCAGGTTCTCCTTGCTTACCAAGGCCCCCCGTTTCACGGCACGTCTGCCCCGCATTTAATGCATGAGAAACCTATCTAATTTCCGATATTTGATCTTTGTCGCATCAATGTTTCCTCGTTGTAGCATCAACGCTAACAACCACCATAATGTCTTAGACTCTTTAAGCCTCAAAACACATTTTCTCAAAAGAGGACACTTAGTCCAAAACAACTCAAATCCCAACATCCCTAACCGATGCACCAGTCGGGGACGCCGGATTCAAGATCATAAAACATCCTCAAGCTTACAGGACCACAAAGATTGTCCCTAACCCGACAGGACCACAACTAACACGGATCCTTGATCCACGTGTTCTGCAGAACCCTAGAACCCCGACGTCTCGGTTTCTAGTTTCTAAGCTTTAAGCTTTAAAACCACTTTCCTTGAAAACTCGAAAACCAAAAACCCAAAATCTCCGATACTTACACAAAGTCATCGGGATCGGTTTTCCATAAAACAAAACTTGGTCCAGAGACCATTTCTTTTTCTTTCGTTGTTTTTCGGTAAAAATACGAACTTAAAACAAATCTTGCACAAACTCATTTTTCTTGAATAAACTCAATATGACTTCGGAAACCACATTACTCAAAAGGGTTTACTTATCAAATTAAGACATATTGAAGGTTTCTAATGCCCTATTCGCTTTTAAACTTCACTTTTTCTTATCAAAACACATTTCAGACTTTTAAAGCTTTTAAGTTACACGATGTCGGATCCTAATCAAAATTAGGTCCTCTAATGCCTAAATCCCATAGCAGGGCACACATTACATCCATATAACCATTCAGCAAGTATAACATGCATTCAACTATATCAACAGTTACATCAATACATCAGCACATCAATGCATATTCCAATCAACAGCAGTCAATCAAGAAATCAACTAACATACAATACAAATACAATACAAACACCGATGCAGCACATAGCTGTCGGAAATGGAATTCCTCAGGTTTATCCCCTTACCTCTTGTAGCTTCCAGTTCAACTCGGAACACCCGATCAACTTGTTTCTCGTCCCAACACGCTGCCGATCACTACATACACGTAAAACATATCGGCATTAACTTACAAAACAAAGATTTCTCCTAATGCACCACCCCTAGGGTTCGGCCCTATTACACTAAAAATAGCTAGGGAGCTCCAAAATTTCTCATTTTCTGGATAACACCCTAACTAAGTGTGTCAGCCCTAGATATCAGATCAGATCATCAAAAACCAACCAAAACCCTACCCTACACCCATAGGGGGTTTCGGTCCCTATCTAGAAAACATAGCTAGAGGGATTTCTTGGCTCTAAGCTCTTGGATCATACAAGTATGTCATGAACCTAGGCCATAGAAACTGGTTTGGTACAGATACGATTTTCCTACAATTTTTCATGGATTTTCAAAGATTTTAGGGACAAAACCCTAACATCCTTGATCATGAAAATATGAGGAGAGAAAGGAGAGATTGAGAGAGATAGAGTTGAACTACTACCTCCTATAATGATCCACTCCAAGTTTGGTGAAGATTGCTCCACAAAAACTCAAGCTTTCCACCTCCACAAATGGAGATTTTGAGAAGAAAAGAGAAAGAAGAGAAAGGAAGAAGATGGAGTGTTGGAGGGAGAGGGGGCTGCCGAAAATGAGGGAAAGAAAATGAGAGGATGAGGGTAAAAGTTGTTAGATATTTAGGGTTTATTAGTTTAATAATAGGAAAGGTAAATTGGTAATAAAATTAACCAAGGGCAATTTGGTCAATTCACATCCCGATATTTGGAATCGTCCCGACACTCGTATGAATTCCTCAAATAACTTGATACAATTTTTGTATGAAAAACATCTGACCGTGGGTCTCGAAAAACCCTAAGACAGCTCGAATCGTCTCCTCGATCGATTATCGGCCCGAATATAAAATATTATTTATATTTTGGACGTCAGGACACATTTTAGGAAAAAGATAGAGGAATGTATTCTAAGACTAATGGTTTCGTTCGTTAGTCCAGATTAGGTCGTGATAGTAGAAAACACTATCATCTGAAAAACGTAGATCGGTTTTCGTTCGAGTTTTCGACCCAAAACTTAACCGAAAGATCCTACGATTTTATAAAACAAGACTATGATCTTAGTTTTCCCAAAATCATTTTCTAAAACACAGATAAAAATATAAACTCATTAATTGAGTTTATCGTCCTTAGAAAACATGAAAAATCGGGGTGTTACATATATGTTATTTTTAAAGTAGTTATGATAAAAGTTAAATATTTTTAATAATGTGACAATTTATAATTGAGTGATATTGTAAAATACTTTACATTGACGATGTGGACCGATTAAATTCAATTTTTATTATCCAATAATAATAACCTATTCAATAATCATGTTTTTTTTTTTATTCAATTATTCTAAGTTCTCGTAATTCCTAGGCAGTGAAGGGGTTAAAGTTGTACACGAAACTTGTGCTATGCTCAGTGTCTAGAGATAACTTCTTCCAGCTAGTTACATTACTCACCCTGTTTTACCAAAAAAAATCATTACTCACCCTGTTTAGATTATATTTTAATTCGAGTGAAGGACTTATCAGGCAAAAAAAAGTACTCAGTAATAGATAGGAATTACAATATTCATAGTTAGAGATAAAATGCATCATATATTAAAATATTATTTTATAAAGAAAAATAGTTACATTACATAAGATAAATGTATATTAACTCGATTTGTCATACATTTCATGTCAATTGCAAAAGGCAAAAAACACTACAAAACCAAAGATAGTTCAGTGTATAATATATTTATATATAAAATTTTTTAAATGTGATAACACAATTAATTAAACATAATGTTAAATGAAATAATCAGGAATTACCTCAACTTAAAGTGATGTTCTCCTCTCTTTTAATAATTTGAAATCATCAATAATAGAATCAAAAGTAAAATTTACGATTATTTCTCTTTCACTATAAATCACTATAAACCATCAAAATATCTTTAGAAAAATTATCTTACATCTTATTATGAAAAGTTGTCTTCATTATATTGTTGAAAATGAGCATTTTGTTATAGTTGTCGTAACTAAAACAGTCAAGATGAGACAAATTAAGCAATCAACCAAGTAATACACCTTGGATTTCTTTATTCTTACCAAAGCACAACACAATTCAGGTATAGTTGATAAATTTTTTGAACATGGACGTTTGGAAACATCAATAATAAAGTAATGAAGTTAAGATTTCAAAATTATCTTCTCTTGCTCAATAAAATCATCACAATAGTACTTTAGCACAAGAGTGCAAATATTATCAATATTAAAGGCTTTATAAATATCCTTTGGGGGTGGTTACCTTGCCTCTCTGGGAGAAGATCCTCCCCTTTCTATCATGTGTACATTCTTTTACATAAGTCAAAAAGTTCTTGTATATTCAGGTAGGAATTGTTTTTTCCTCAAATTATAACCATTGTTGGAGGTTTGTAAATGTAAATATGCAGAAAGTAAAGATAATGTATAGGATAGAATGGAAAGAATAGAAAGTAAATTAAAACAATGATAAAGAAATATTACGAAGAATGTAGATAAGGAAAGTAATAAAGAACAGAAGAGCTTGTACCAAGAAAAAAAGGACAGCAGAATAAGATTATACTCATGTATTGAATTGTAAAGTTTACATAAAAGAAGCAAGGTTACACTACACCATAATATACCTTTAATAGCGTACACTTAGCAACGATTTTGGGAGGAAACAGTTTAAAAAAATGCGCAGAGGTGTTTAATAGCGTTTCCTTGGGGAATCGTTATTAAAACATACAACTTTAACAACGTTTCTCCAAGGAAACGCTATCTTTGCCCCATACTTTTTTTAAGAAAAATGTGTTCCACCTTTAACAGGGCTATTAAAATATATGGCTTTAATAGCGTTTTCCCAGACAAACACTATTAAAGGATGAACTATAATAGTGCATGCTTGAGGAAACATTATTTGTAACACCCTGTTTTTCTATCACATGCGTTTTGTGTGTTTATTGCGTGTTTAGATGATGCTTTATGTTGTGGATGTATCCTAAGTGTTTGAGGACATGGTAGGGATGATTTAGCCTTGAAAATGGAGTTGATGTAGTGAAAACAAGGCTGTCCAGATTCACCTAGTGAATTAAAATTCATCTAGCGAATTAAGATTCGCCTCGCGAGACAGAGAGTTGTTTTCACACCTGGTCATATTTGCCTCGTGATGGCTATTCGCCTTGCGAATATAAAGAAGCGTGCTCGATTCGCCTCGCGAATTATCGTCAGCGACAAAACACGTTTTGGGCTTCTATTTTAGCCCATTACACCCTAATCCTTTTTAAATACCTAAAATGTAACAACCTTCCCAGGGGCATGACATAACAAACATTTTATAAAACTATAAGGCCGAAAAATGGGTTAATTAAAATCATTTAAGGAAGGTGGGGTGAATTTTTTCTTTTCACAATACATAACTGTAAAATCTTGTAACCGTTTACGTGTGTAAGGTAAATAGAAACATTTCATAATACAAGTTCATAAAGGTTTACATAAAAACCCAACCCGATTACAGAAACAAAACAGAAAGATATAAACTCAACATAAAGGATTGGAGACGCAACTCCTAAACATAAGATACTTGGAGACGCAGTTCTACAAAAGATAAAAGAAAGGTAAAGACGTTCTGACACCCTACACTGGCCGACAACATACTACACAGGAATACATCCCTCGGATCAGCCGCTGAATATTTCCTCTGACTTCTCCTTTACGGAGAGACAAGCGAAAGAAATAGGAAGGTGTGGATAGATCACCTTACTCCTAGTCTCTTCACTCATCGCCTTCCAACCAGGACCTATCAAACGGGACCTAACAGGAATCCTAGCAAGGACTACCGCTGGTATTCCTATGGAAGACATAGCAGAAGTTGACTTAGAAGCAACTTTACTAACAAGTAGCCTACCCCTAACAGAGAGAGAAGGCACTGAACGCATCGGTGGAAAAGTCCATCTAGCATTCCACTTACGACTATAACCCTGACAGCAGACGACATGAAGACAAGCAGTGAAGCAGTTAAGAACCTTTCCTATGCGATCCTTACGGATGGTGAGTGCGGCTCTTCACACGTACGTTACTAGAAGCCCATCATGACTAGATGTCCAAACGCCGTAAGCACTGGGAGACTCAACAGAGAGTTGCATCCGAAGCATCGGGTGAAGTCTTCGTAATACGACCTTCTCGAGAGACAACCAGAGAAGCACACAACGATGCAATACAAAGTAATGAGGTGAGATTCCTATTCACCAACACAACACATGGCAGAAGTAAAAACGGTACTACACACAAGACAACAAAATACTAGTCATGCATATCATATATCTCAATATCTCTTATTATTCGATCAACAACATAAGACATCATCAACACAGGATAATAATGTATAACATGTAAATGTATCCATCAATAGTCATGTAATGTAATGCGATGTACATGACTCAATGCCATATGCCACAAGGGTAAAACTCTGACCCTTACTCCATGGAGCTAACAAACGTCGGAGAGAGTGAATGGGAGGACATGTTCCGTCTACGCTAGCCTTGGGCAAGATGCTACAATATTCGTAATGTGCACGTATCTAGCTTTTACGGAAACAATCTATAACAAACATGAAAAGTACGACATCTAGTCAAAGATGTCACAACAGTGCATGGAATACCACAACACAAAAGAATCACCAACTGGTCACTTATGGAACCTCCAACCCTGACATCCTCAAGACCATTTAAGATCGTCACCATAAGATTTGCACCAGCATCAAGGTGTAAGCTCAACACCTAGGCTCAAGGCCTTACAGACTCATGCAACATGATGACAATGCTTACACATAAGAAGATGCGATAAAATGTCTATCCACCGGATAAACCTCGTGATTCCACAGGAACCTTCTCATTTAGGTCTTTCACCAATAAAGTGTTTTGAACATTTATCCATTGGATAACTTCAAGATTCACCAAGGTTCTATTCCTTAGGAACTTCACACATTTTAAGTGTTTTAAACTTTTATCCACTGGATAAATCTCGTGATCCCTCCAGGATTGAGTCATCACAAGACTATACAATTAGACGATATTCTTGGGTCCGACTCACCGGCCCGTTATCGAACTAATGTTCCAAACCAAAACGTTTCATATTTGTGTTTGTGTCTTATGATATATTTCTCAAGTCCTAAATGTCTTACGAAGAAGGATTGAGAATCCTCTTGTTAAGTCTTAGACCCTTTCTTGGTTAGAGGGTACTTGTCTTTCAAGTAATGAAATACATCTTGGTTCAGTAAGTCTTATGAATCGATTGATGAGTGAATCATCAATGGTGTAACATATGGTCTTTTTCCACCTCACATTAAAATTTCTTATCTCCGTCTTTCACTCTAAGTCAATTATTTGACTTAGGGTTTTAACTTATGAAAATCCTTAGTTTTGAGTTCAAAACTCTTGATGCAAACCAAGAATGATGTCCAATTTAAGGCCAAATTGATTTTTGATGAAATTTTATTTTCATTAGTGATGAACACGTCTCCTTGTTTTGGCTGTATCTCGCGCTACCGATCTCCAATTGATGCATTCTTTGGTGCCTTAGAAAGCTAAGGAAATTATCTACGAATAGTATTTCAATCTTCTTGACCAGATTCGGGTTCTATCATGGTCAAAAATGGGCTGGAACGTAAGCACGAAATTCTGGACGGATTTGACCCATTTGGTTTTAGGCTTGTATTTGGTTTTGATTTTTATTTGTCTTTTGGGCTGCATGGGCCATGAATTACAAAGCTATTCTAGTATGTTCCATTAGTTTGATGACAAAGGTGGGCAACATTTGGCTTGCATGCCTAGGTAACTCCTTTTTAATAGCCACTTAGTGGAGTAGTTACGCCTTTATCTTTATTAGCCACTTAGTGGAGTAGTTATACCTTTATCTTTATTAGCCTTAGTGAGATATTTTCTACTTTTATGAAGGGGGTTAAGTCACTTCATGGTGACCTTTTGTTTGCATCTTTCATGCACCTCCTCCACTATATATATTCAAATGTGATGAATGAAAATACAACTATGAAGTTCATTTTGGATTGAATCCAATTGTGATGGTATTGTCTCTCTTTGGTTCTTCATTGAGCCACCCCCTTTGATCTTATCAAGAGTCCAAGACTTTTGTGGCGATCTTCACAAGGCTTATCAAATCCCCTTGGATTTGTGGTGCCTCTCCCCCATCCTCATCTTCGTCCATTTTCTCATTTTCTTCTTTTATTGAATTGAACACTACTTGTTTCTCAAAGTTTCATTGGAAGTTATTCCAATTGTGTAAGATAATTCAACCTAAGATCATCAACATGGCAACCCACTAATTTGGTTGTCATCATGATATGATCCTAGAAAGGAACATATAAAAATTCGGATCACACATGATATGATCCAAGAAGGAATCATCAAGATTTAGGATCTATCCTTGAACTTATTTAGGATTATTTGCAAAGAACAAAGAAGAAGATAAGGTTCTTTGGAACACGAAATATAAAAGGTCAAATAACAAAAGACAACTATCAATAGGATAAGATGAAGATCAAAGTAACTATAAAAGGAAATAACAAGATAAGGAAAAAAGCATATAAATGGGCGTGGGGAATTAAGCATAAAGGAAATAAGAAAAGATGAAAATGGAAGAGATAGGAGATGGAAAGAAGGCGCCACAATAATCCAATGGATTTAAAAGATTAATAAGCCAAGTGAGGATTCGCCACAAAGAGATGGGACTCTTTGATAAGAATCAAGCAAGTTCTAATCCAAGAACTTGAAGAGGAGCCATATTGTTCAACTCAAACTCAAAAATGAGCAAATTCTTTAAACTTTCATTTTCTATCCTTTTCTCTTTGTGGTACACATCCACACTTTTGGTTCCTTATGTCAATCTTTGCAATTTGTTGTGAAGATCTCTATGGTAATGGGATGGTGCATATCTCCTTCTCATGATCCTCTTCATTTCTGCCCTAGTCTCAATAGGTTCCTCTCCATACCTCCTTCGATCCTTTTGCAATTGATCCCACCAAACTAGTGCATAATCAACAGACCCAAGAGATGCTATCTTCATCTTCTTTTGTTCACTGTAGTGGTGATAAGAGAAGATTTTTTCTATTTTCATTTCCCATTCTAAGTAGGCTTCAGGGTCATTTCTTCCTTGAAAAGTAGGTATTTTAATTTTCACTCCCTTAATCCTATCTAAAGGTCTCACTATTTTCCTCACTAAGTGTTTCACTCAAATTGGCTTTTTCCACACCATTGGTATGTTTTGCACTCTAGCCTTTTCCCACTCAAAGTCCTCTTTCAATATCCTTGGAAAAGAACTATACTAATTCAAGAATGTAAACAAGTACCAAATCTTCGTGAAAATCCACACAAGGTATCAATCAAGAATTTCAAAAAGAAGAAAACTACAAAGACAAAACTAAGAGTATTTAGAAGACAAACAAGAAAAGCACACTCTAATTGTAATTTATGTGACGACTCTAGGAAAAGTGTTTAAGATTAGAATTTGAGCCAAAGATATGTCCAAAACATCAAGTTAATACCATTTCAAGGCTAGCATATCAACAACTAAGTTTGTGGCCTAATTTAAAATTCTGTGAATTTTTTTTTACCTTTTTTTATAATTGCAGAATGGTCCCTCTTTATTTTACTGCATTTGCACGATTTTTTTTTTGCAAATTGGGACCTTTACTTTTGTTTAATTCTACTTTGGCCACAAAACTTTCAAAAAATTGCACAAACACCCCAAACAGATTTGAAGAGTGTCACAAAGATCAGATAGCCTTTTGAAGCATGAACATGATGAACAAAGAAAGGCCTTGGAAACCGTGACCTTGGATTTTGTATCAACTAGTTCTTAATCAATTCATGCTTCTTAAAGAAAACAATGGTATAACTTGAATCCACTTAAAAAGATCTTTCAGTCAAGATGTTGATTAACAACCTAACATCATTTCATGAGATTCATCAAGATCAAAGTGGCTCAAATCCCAAAAAGATGAGACAAATTCATATGAAGGCTCAAGAACACAAAAATTAGACTTTTCATAATCCCAAACGAAAATTGGATGTTGAATTTGGATTAATTCCATTTGTGAGAATTGTTTCTCTTCGGTTCTTTATTGAGCCAACCCTTTGACCTTATCAAGAGTCCAAGATTCTTGTGGCGATCCTCACCTTGGCTTATCAATTCCCCTTGGAATTGTGGCGCCTACCTTCCATTTCTTATTTTGGCTATTTTTTTGTATTCTTCTTCTTCGAATTTTGATTGTCACTCAAGGATAGATCTGAATTTTTATATGTTCCTTTCTAGGATCATATCATGAGGCATCTAGAGCCAATGATCCTAGAACTTATTTTTCGTTTGGGATTATGAAAAGTCTAGTTTTTGTGTTCTTGAGCCTTCATACGAATTTGTCTCATCATTTTGGGATTTGAGCCACTTTGATCTTGATGAATTTCATGAAATGATGTTAGATTGTTAATCAACATCTTGATTGAAAGATCTTTTTAAGTGGATTCAAGTTATACCATTGTTTTCTTCAAGAAGCATGAATTGATTAAGAACTCGTTGATACAAAATCCAAGATCACGGTTTCCAAGACCTTTTTTGTTCATTATGTTCATGCTTCAAAAGGCTATTTGATCTTTGTAACACTCTCCAAATCTGTTTGGGGTGTTTGTGCAATTTTCTGAAAGTTTTGTAGTCAAAGTAGAATTAAACAAAAGTAAAGGTCCCAATCTGCAAAAAAAAATTCGTGCAAATACAGTAAAATACAGAGGGACCATTCTGCAATTATAAAAAAGGTTAAAAAAAATTTGCAGATTTTTAAATTAAGCCACAAACTTAGTTGTTGATATGCTAGCCTTGAAATGGTATTAACTTGATGTTTTGGACATATATTTGGCGTCAAATTCTATTCTTAAAACACTTATCCTAGAGTCTTGTCACATAAATTAATTCCAATTAGAGTGTGCTTTTCTTGTTTGTTTTTCATGTTTGTCTTCTAAATACTCTTAGTTTTGTCTATGTAGTTTTCTTCTTTTTGAAATTCTTGATTGATACCTTGTGTGGATTTTCACAAAGATTTGGTACTTGTTTACATTCTTTAATTAGTATAGTTCTTTTCCAAGGATATTGAAAGAGGTCTTTGAGTGGGAAAAGGCAAGAGTCCTATACAAACCAATGGTGTGGAAAAAGCCAATTTGAGTGAAACACTTACTGAGGAAAATGGTGAGACCTTTAGATAGCATTGAGGGAGTGAAAATTAAAATACCTACTTTCCAAGGAAGAAATGATCTCGAAGCCCACTTAGAATGGGAGATGAAAATAGAACAAATCTTCTCTTGTCACCACTATAATGAACAAAAGAAGATGAAGATAGCATCTCTTGGGTTTTTTGATTATGCACTAGTTTGGTGGGATCAATTGCAAAAGGATCGAAGGAGGTATGGAGAGAACCTATTGAGACTTGGGAAGAAATGAAGAGGATCATGAGAAGGAGATATGCACCATCCCATTACCATAGAGATCTTCACAACAAATTGCAAAGATTGACACAAGGAACCAAGAGTTTGGATGAGTACCACAAAGAGAAAAGGATAGAAAATGAGAGATATGAAAGAACAAAGGTCAATCATAAGAAGGAGGGTTTCTATTCAAGGGTCAAAGAGGTCGTGAGCACTAATAGCAAAAGATCTACCAATGTCCTTTCTACTCCAACTCTTAAGACTGGAAGTAGGGATATGAGGTGTCTAGTGTGTTTTGGATGGGGGCATTTGGATTATCAATGCGCAAATGAAAAGGAAATATTGCCAAGAGAAGTTTGTAAGGATATTAGGGAGTACGAAAAAAGGGTGAGAAAGGAGGAGAAAATGAAAAGAAAGATTGCTAATTTTGATGCATATTGGGAAAAAATGTCTAAAGATAAAATTCAAGAGAAAGAAAAAAAAAACAAAAAAACAAAGAAAGTGAGGAAAAATTTGAGAGAAAAGAAGTGAGTTTCCTTGAAAAACAAGGTGAGGTGAAAGAAAAATAAGAAAGTGAGATCCAAGTTGACAGAAGCCTTGAGAAGGAGGTGAATGAAAAAGAGATTAATGCTAAAGAAAAAGAGAAAAAAGAAAGTGAGATACTTAAGTTTGTGCACTCAAAGGAAGCAAACCCCGGTTTGCCTTGCATCAGTATTAAAAAACATAGACATTCTAACTCTATGTTTGAGAGCTTCTTTGGTAAATTGCTAGGGACTTGCTCTTCTCCTACACTCACTGGTTTTGCTTGCATGCATCATGAATTTCATTACTTTCATCATCTTTCTACATTTGTTTTGAAGAAACAATTCTTGGGCATATGTGTTGAAGCATGTATTACTAAGCCCTTGACTTATGCAAATCATTTTGAAAATTGAGTGCACCTTCCCGAAGTCATAAAGCATGATATGAGGAATGAAAATTTGTATGCTAATTCGAACCCTTATCCCTCATGCACATATCATGTTACTCTTTTTGAATTTTCAACTAGTTTTCAAAGATTGCATGAAGAATTGTTTGAAAGACTCAACAATGCATCCATCCATGCTTTACTTATTTTTCCTTCTTCTTCTAAACTTGAAAGCGAGGCACATTATAAGAACATGGAGGCTGTTTTACTTCCCCAAGAACAAAACATTTCTTATTTTGATGAGAAGTATAATCGTCCAAAATTTGAGACTTCAATTCAACACCCTTTCCCGAGTGTCACATTCCCAAACGTTTATAAGGCCGAAAATATTTATTAATGCGGAAAATATGATTTTTCTTTTTCTTTTCTTTTCATAAAGATGTAATGGGATTAGTAAAGGTAATAAATAATACTAATAAGTGAACTTAGGTTCACCATGCATTACTAGGACATACTGTATTATAAATACAGAAACAGAAAACGGAAAACAGAAACATCGACATTACTATATACAGACATAAGTCTAATGTCTAACTGACATAAGAAATACAACAAGTACTAGGAGTCATAGCTCCCAAAAGGTACTACAAAAACTAACATAGTCAGGCCGACAACAAAACTAAAACAGCAAAAGAGTCCACCTCCGAACTCAAAAGGACTGCTGAACCGAACCATTGTCGCGTCCATCTGTTCAACCAGCAACAGTAAGTACCAGCAGAAAACATACAGATATGGGTGAGATTCCCGTTCATCAACACAACAAAATAGCAGTAGTAAAAACGGGACGACTCACCAGGTAACAGCGTACCCAACATGTTAAACAGTTAAAAAAAAACATACTAAAACTCTCAATATAAATCATGTTAAACAGTTAACAATATAATATAATGCATTCTTAAACAGAACAGAGATGTATAACAGTAAATGTAAACATCAACAAGCATGCAATGCAGTGCAATGTACATGACTCAATGCCAATGCCAATGCCACTGGGTACTACTCTGACCCCTACTCCATGGAACTAACAAAACATTCGGAGAGAGTGAATGGGAGGACATGTTCCGCTTTCTGCCAGCCATGAGCAAGATGCTACAACATTCGTACGGCATCTAGTAGAGGATATCAGTGTATTGCACGGATTCGCCACGACACAGAAGAATCACCAACTGGTCACACGTCAGCCCTTCCAACCCTGATACCTCCAAAAAGACCATTGAAGATCATCACCGTAAGATTCGCACCCGCATCAAGGTGTAAGCTCAACTCCTAGGCTCAAGGCCTTACAACTATGCACATGACATGCCAATGCTTACATAAAGCAGATGCGATAAAGAAATGTCTACCCATTGGATAGACCTCAAGGTTCACTAAGGTTCTCTTCCTTAGAAACTACACACATCTTTGTTTTATAAAACATTTATCCATCGGATAAATATCTCGTGATTCCTTTAGAATGATCTAGACTGCTTTCAGAATCGTCGACTGTCCCCACAAACCAACACAAGTCTTTTCAGCGTGTTTTGTCCTCACTCACAGGCTTTCTAGGAAACTTCCCAGAAGGTCACCCATCCCATAATTACTCTAAGTCAAGCACGCTTAACTATAAAGTTCTTATGTTCTAAGTTCCCGAAAAGAAAATAAATCTTGTTGGTATGGGTAGTACCAACCAATTCTTATATGCTTTCCTTTAACTATACAGTCCCATACCTGCATAGCCTCAGGATTCCTTCCACTGTACAGTCCCATACCTGCAGTCTCAGGATCTCTCTCATTCCGGTTATCACAAGACGGAAACAATTGAACAATTAACCTGGATCCGAATCACCAGTCCGTCATCAAACTACTGTTTCAAAAACCAAAACGTTTCATGTTTGTGTTTACGTCTTATGAATTATGTCTCAAGTCCTAAGCATTATGAATAAGGATTGAGAATCCTCTTAGATAAGTCTTTAAGCCTTTCTAAGATATTAATCCCTTGTCTTTCAATTAAGGAAACAAGTGTTGATTTCACTTAAGTCTTATGAACTCATTGATGTACTAAGTCATCAATGGGATAGTACATGGTCTTGTTCCACCACATACCATACTTAATTAACCCTTATCTTCAACTCTAAGTTAATTACTTAACTTAGGTTTTTCACGCGTAAAACTTTACGATTGAGATAGAAAACTCCTTTTGTAAACCAAACAGTTGAAAACTCATTTGATTTGAAGCAACATTTGAACTACTTACTTCATTTCTAGCATTTTCTGAAACATGAAATTCGCTTAGCGGAATTCCATTCGTTTAGCGAAAATGAGGCAGTAATGCCTCCTTTGGAACTCCTCTGCATTGCTCGGCGAAACATAATTCGCGTAGCGAAGTTTTTTATATTCGCTTAGCGAATATGGATTCGCTTAGCGAGATTGGAGGCGGTTACACCTTTTTTGAAACTCCTCTGGATCGCTCGGCGAAATATCATTCGCGTAGCGAAATCTCTGGATTCGCTTAGCGAATATCAATTCGCTTAGCGAAAGTGAGGCAGTGATGCCTAACTTAGAATTCCTCTGTTTTCGCTTAGCGAAGGTAAATTCGCTTAGCGAAAAGTTGCCTTAAAACAAGACATTAACCTTATGGAACCATTTGATTCTCTTCATGAAAACACCTCTTGTCTCATTTTGAGTCACTTGATTAACTAGATGGACTAAGGATAAGGCATAAAATATGTTTCACTTTGGTGAAAACACTTTGAGATTTAATTCCATTTGATCTTTGGATCAAAGTCACTTAGGGTTTTTCTTTGAAAAACATAAGCCACTAAAACACTTTTCTTACTTGAAAACTTAATTGTTCAAGAACTACTCAAACTCTTCCTTTTCTCAAGGTTATGGCTAAAGGCCTATTAGGAACAAATGTGAAGATTTACTTCACCCTCAAAACAAGTTATAACTCACAATGTTCATCTAATTATGACAAAGAACAATAACATATTATTGTATCATAATCAAGCATAAAGTCCATCACACATCATTTGCATCACAATCAAGCATAAAAGCCCATACTTGATCTAGTGATCAAGGTAGGTTTTTCAACATATATGAAAATGATTTTCATCCAATCACATCATCATAGACATATGCTAGAGCACACTAAAGCATAAACTACACTTATTACACATTGTTCTCCAAAAGAACCAAACTGAATGGTGAACCCAAACCAAAGAGTTTCACCCACACATAAACTAAACAACCATCTTCACCACCACCATTTTGGTGTGATGAGGTTCACCCCCCATACCTGTTGAAGAGCAGATTCCCGGATCAAAGTCGGTTGATCAGTTTGTGAACCTCCTGATAGTTGTCACCAACTACAAACAACCAAACAATCAAACATTAAACAACAATCAAACCAAACTCAACAATTGTCACAAAGAGGGTTTCGGCCACCCTAAAGAGAATAAAGCTAGGAATTGATCTTGGTTTTCCATTTCATGGATTCAAAGGCAATAGGAAAGCTAAGGATGAAATCAAGTGTTAGAAATCAAAAATTGATGAAAAATACTATTCATCATCACCTTGTAGGGTTCGGCCATAAAGTGCTTTTTGAGCTATGATGAGAGTTGAATCATAACTCTTGGGATTAGGTAGAAAATGATGAGGTGAGTTCAAAGAAATTGGTCTCACATCAAAATGATTTTTCTACAGTTTCCTATGGATTTTCAAACTTTTGGATCTAAGAAATGATTTTCATGAAAATGGATCTTGATCTTGAAATAAAGAGATATTCAAGAAGCTAAGAGATCATAGAAGTGATCTTACCTTAAAATTAAGGAAGATTGCTCAAGCAATCAAGTGATTCCAACAAGAAACCAAGCTTTTCTCAAGAACAACAATGGAGCTTCTCAAGGTTGAAGATGGAGTGTGAAAGGAGGGCTGTTTGTGCGTGAATGAGGGGCTGGATGGGGCTGAGTTCAGCCTTAAAACAAGTCACTTAAGGGCAAAATGGTCATTTGCCAAAAGGGTAAAATGGTAAAAGTGCAAAAGACTAAGGTTAGGGGCATTTTGGTCATTTCGCATCTAGATTTTCCCGATCGTCATGACGACTCTGGCATACTCTCCCAAATGTCCTAGGATGATGTGGTATCAAGCTTATCCGTTATCGGGTCTCGTTGAATCCCTTTACGACTCCAAACGCCTCCTGGTTCGATTATACGACTGAATATAATATATTATTATTATTTTTCGGACGTCAGGACGGATTTTAACGAAGATGTAGAGAATAAAATCCTGAGACTTACTGTCTTGTTCACGAGTCCAAATTAGGTCTCGATAGTAGAAAAAGGCTACTATCCGTGAAAAATGCAGACCGAGCTCCGTTTGAGCTTTCGCCCGAAACTTAAACATGGCTTCCTATGGTTGTGTAGAACATTCCTATCTTCTCGGAATATTTTATTTCACTCTCTAAACCCTCCAATAAAATATAAACGTTAAAATACTGGAGAATTAGAAAATGTGAAAATCGGGGCGTTACATTCAACATATGTTAATGAGTTGAAAATTTTGGCAAGAAAAGAGTGCTTCTCATATGTCATCATGCCCAAGCATAGAGAGGTAAAAATGGGGGTCAATACAATCTCTCCAAGGTATATCTTGCTTATTCGCTTTGATGTTCAATTGCTTGATTTCACTAATCTTAAGAATTTGTGTGTACATGATGCAAAGTACACTCACATAATGGTCACATGTGATGAGTTCTGTATATTTGTGTCTGACCCCGGAGGGTTGGTTATGTCACCATTACAGAATAAAAGGTTTCCCACTGAAGGAAATTCAAAGCATGATTTACTTTCAATATGCCTAAATTTAGTTCTTTCTCTTGATGTAGGTATGGAGATAATAAATTCGAGGGCAAATTTTCTTAAAGAAGGAGGTTATAATGGAGGCCAAATGGGGCAAGTCAACTTTGCAACAAGAGGAGTTCAACCCATTCAAGTCCAAGTCAAACCAGCCAAGTCCAAGTGACCTGTCTTCCTTGTTTTGGGTTTATCTTGAGTTCTGGATATCCGATGGAAGTTTTCTATGATGCGTTAGAAAGCTTACATCCGTATCTACACATTGTATTTCTAGCCTCATGACCAGATTCGGCCTCTATCATGGTGAAAATTGGGCTGGACGTTTAGTCTAATGGCCCGGACTACTTTAAGGATTGCCGACTGTCCCCACAAACCAACACGGGTCTTTTCAGCATGCTTTGTCCTCACTCACACGCTTTCTGGGAAACTTCCCAGAAGGTCACCCATCCCAGAATTACTCCAAGTCAAGCACGCTTAACTTTGGAGTTCTTAAGTGATGGGCTACCGAAAAAAAGATGCACCTTGTTGGTATAGGTAGTACAAATCAATTCTTATAAGCCTTCCTTCAACTGTACAGTCCCATACCTGCACAGGCTCAGGATCCCTCTCATTCCGGTGTGAATCGGTTCATTCATGTATCCTCCGCCTAGAAGCCTGCCAGAAGCCGCTCCTTGTCCGTGCCTCATGCACCAGCGACCACTCGCCGCCCTCGTCAGCCCCGGGTGTTACATCCCCACCAGCTTCCGCTTGGTTCGTCCTCGAACAACACCGTACTGGGAGAGGTCCGCTCTGACACCATTTATAACGGCCCGGACTGCTTTAAGGATTGCTGACTGTCCCCACAAACCAACACGAGTCTCTTCAGCGTGCTTTGTCCTCACTCACACGCTTCCTAGGAAAACTTCCCCGGAGGTCACCCATCCCAGAATTACTCCAAGTCAAGCACGCTTAACTTTGGAGTTCTTAAGTGATGAGCTACCGAAAAGAAGATGCATCTTGTTGGTATAGGTAGTACAAATCAATTCTTATAAGCCTTCCTTCAGCCGTACAGTCCCATACCTGCACAGTCTAAGGATCCCTCTCATTCCGATAGGAATTCGGTTCATTCATGTATCCCTTCGCCTAGAAGCCTGCCAGGAGCCGCTCCTTGTCCGTGTCTTATGCACCGGCGACCACTCCCTGTCCTCGTCAGCCCCGGGTGTTACATTTAGGACGTGATTTTGGACGAAAATTAGTCATTTGCTTCTAAGCAATATTTGGGCTTTCTATTGTGGGGGTGCACCTAGTACTTATGTTCTAGTATGTTCTCTTGAAGAGGAAGAGGCTTAGTGTAGGAATGATCTAGATCCTCACTTGAAGCCTATATATACCCATTTAAGGAAACATTTTGGATCAATGAAAGTTTAAAGAATTTGCTCATTTTTGAGTGTGAGTTGAGCAATTATGACTCCTCTTCAAGTTCTTGGATTAGAACTTGCTTGATTCTTATCAAAGAGTTCCATCTCTTTGTGGCAAAACCTCACTTGGCTTATCAATCTTCCAAATCCATTGGATTATTGTGGCGCCTTGATGGAGGCCAAAGGGGCAAGTCAACTTTGCAACAAGAGGAGTTCAACCCATTCAAGTCCAAGTCAAACCATCCAAGTCCAAGTGACCCATCTTACACCTGTGTCAACTTTTCCTTTATGGAAAAAGCCAAACCACCCATTTTTGGTTAATCACTACAACTTTGAATATGGTGTCAACACCTATGTACTTCATCACATCTTAGCCCTTCATTTCCTTACACTAATTCCCATCACACACTAACCAATATTTTGGTCATGAAGCCTAAAGGCCATTCGGCCATAACCCACCAACAACACCTATCCATTTTCATTCTACACATCCAAAAGATCAAACACACCATTTCTTGGGTTTTTGAAAAATCCTCTCTTCTCTCTCTTCATCATAGATTCGGTTCTTCACCCTAGATCTCTTACCAAATTCCTTTCTTTAATTCTAAAACCGTATTTCACCTTGTCTTGATCTAAGGATCAACTTTGGTGAAGGAAGTTTCTTGATTTGGAGAAGTTGTTCTTCAACCTCAAGAACACCATCCAAAACCTAGGAGTTGTTCTTGAGTGGGTAAGCTTCTAAATCCTTTTCCTTTTCATTTCCTTACTTATTAACTTGAGTAATCATCTTCTAGTTCTTCTTTTCATGAAATCTTCACATCCCCTAAGTGATGGTATTCGGCCAATTGTTAGTAAAAAGAGGAAGAACATGAGTTTGTTCTTGAACTTCAATGTTTTGAAAGCAAATAAATGTTTCAGTAATTTATATTTCAAAACAAACAAGAAGTGATTTTGATTCAAAGATCAATTAGGGTTTCGACCTTAAGTGTTTTTAACTAAGGTGAAATGTGTTTTACTTTAGTCATAGTTTATTCAATTAAGTAAGTGTTTTAAAAATAAAATAAGGAAAGTAATTTCATGAAAGTAAAATTAATATGAAGTTACCTTAGGTTTAGTAGGATGTCACATTCTTCTTAAAACTAAGTTAACATTCAATCCTCAAAGTATAAAGAGGACTTTGTCCTCAAGTTTGAATTAATTGAATCATCGTTTGAAAACTAAATGAAAGTTCCATTTCTTTTACACCAACTTAGATCACGGTTTTACACTAAGTTAGTGAGGAAAAACCTTTTCAAATTAGTTGAGGTACTTTAATTCGATCAAGTAACCAAGTTCTTTTAAATCAAGTGAGTTTTCAATTGGAAAGGTTTTGGTTTACAAAGTCTTGAATCGAGAGTTTTCAACTCAAATCGTAAAGTTTACGCATGAAAATCTAAGTTAAGTGATTAACTTAGAGCATAAGAAATGAGACAATTAAGTATAGCCTATGGTGGAACAAGACCATACCCTATACCATTGACGACTTAGTTCATCAATGACTTCATAAGACTTAAGTGAATCAATATTCATTTCACAAATTGAAACTCAAGGAACTAATACCTTAAACAGGATCACAGACTTATCTAAGAGGATTCTCAATCCTTCTTCATAACACTTAGGACTTGAGATGTAATTCATAAGACACAAACACAAACATGCAACGTTTTGGGTTTGAAATAGTAGTTCAATGACGAACCGGTGATTCAGATTCAAGAAAGTCGTTCAATTGTTTCAGTCTTGTGATGACTCGATCCCGGAGGGATCACAAGATTTATCCGATGGATAAAAGTTTTATAATACAAACATGTATATAGTTCCTAAGGAAGAAAACCTTAGTGAGCCTTGAGGTTTATCCGGTGGATAGACATTGCCTTATCACATTTGCTTTGCCTAAGCATTGGCATTTCATTGCATGAGTTTGTAAGGCCTTGAGCCTAGGAGTTGAACTTACACCTTGATGCGGGTGCGAATCTTACGGTGACAATCTTAAATAGTCTTAGATGTATCAGGGTTGGAAAGGCTAACATGTGACCAGTTGGTAGCTCTTTTGTGTCGTGGTGAATCCGAGCAATACACTGATATCCTCAACTGGATGCCGTACTTTTCATGTTTGGTGTAGAGTGTTTCCGTAAAAGCCAGATACGTGCACGTTACGAATGTTGTAGCATCCTGCCCAAGGCTTGCGTACACGGAACATGTCCTCCCATTCACTCTTTCCGATGTTTTGTTAGTTCCATGGAGTAGGGGTCAGAGTTTTACCCTTTGTGGCATATGGCATTGAGTCATGTACATCGCATTGCATCACATGGCTGCTGATAAGTACATTTACTTGATATGCATCATTATACTGTTTTTGGAGATGTTACATGATGCTAATTGATTAAATGATATATATATTTATATATTGAGATGTTTAGTATGCATGATTTGTATGTTGTTACCTGGTGAGTTGTCCCGTTTTTACTTCTACTGTTTTACTGTGTTGATGATTGGGAATCTCACCCATATCTATATTTGTCCTCTGCTGGTGTTGTTGTTTCTGCTTGAGAAGATGGGCTTGATGATGACTTAGCTCAGTGTCTACCTTGAGTCCGAAGGGGAACTCCTTATGTTGTTTTGTTTTGGCCAGGCTGTGTCCAGTCGTCAGTTGTACCTTTTGAGGAGCTGCGGCTCCTAGTACCTATTTATGTACCTATTTTACAGTTAGGCTTGGACCTATGTCTGTATTCAGTATTGTTTATATTTCTGCACTTTATTTTTGTTTGACCTTTAGAAATGCATGGTGAACCTAAGTTTAATTATTAGTACTCATATAACAAATCTCATTTCATCGTCATTATGAAAAGAAAAAAAAAAACCCGTATTTTCCGCATTAATATTATTTTCGACCTTATAATCATTCGGGAATGTGACACTCGGGAAAGGGTATTACATTATTTGGTATCAGAGTTGGCCGAGTCTTTCGGGTTTGTGGTTTCGATCTGTCTTGTTTGTGCTGTGTGTTCTCTGTGTGTTTCTCTACTGTTATCTCCGTAAAGAAGATAATGTTGTTTGCTTTGGTTGTGTTGTGGTCCCTTAAGCTTGACAGTTCTGGTTTTGTAGGTAACGATGGCTGCTCGAAACCTGAATGCTACTGTGAATGCCATACGGGAGATGGCTGCTATAATGATTCAATGTGATGAAAGAGCTGTTGGGGGTAGAGGAATGGATGAATTCCTCCGAAGGAACCCACCTCAGTTCAAGAGTGAGTTCGATCCTGAGCAAGCTGAGCGTTGGATTCAGACTTTGGAGAAGATCTTTGGAGCTTTGAAGTGTACCGAGAATGACAAGGTTGTCTACGCAACTTATATGCTGGTGGAAGATGCCGAATACTGGTGGGAAGGAGCCCATCAGGTGCTGATGCATGATCAATAAGTTATCGACCGGAATGCTTTCAAGGGGAAGTTTCTGGAAAAGTATTTTCCTACAAGTGCGAGGCATGAGAAGGAGATGGACTTCCTCCAGCTGAAACGAAGGGGAATGTTTGTAGCTGAGTACGGAGGCAAGTTTGAGAATTTGGCAAAGTTCTCAAACTACTTTCTGGACAACCCAAGAGAAGAATGGAAATGCAGGAAGTTTGAAGGGGTTTGAGGCATGAGTTGAAAAGGGCTGTGGTTCCTTTTGAGATTTCTGTGTTTCCCAAGCTGATGGAGAAGTGTCGCCTGGAATTGTGGCGCCTACCTTCCACTCCTTATCTTGTCCATTTTTGTGTATTCTTCTTCTTCGAATTTTGATTGTCACTCAAGGATAGATCCAAATTTTTATATGTGCCATTTTGGATCATATCATTTGGTAATCAGAGCTTAGGTTCTTTGTTAGGTGTTATCTATCCTTTTCAATTTTGTCTTTGTATTTTTGTTCAAATTAGAAAAAAAACGAAAATAAATAAAAAAATTGAAAGTTTCAATTTTTTTTATTTTGTGGTTGTATGTCATGGAAGTCATAAAAAGGAAGAGTACTGTCTATACTTTATGCTGTGTGAAGGATAAGATATATAGGTTGGACATTGATAGAAAGTTTTGGATCAATATGGCCAATACAATCATGGTGGAGAAGTTGAGACTTCCTGTTTTAGAGCATCCTGACCCTTATAGACTTGAAAGTCTCGAGGATCCAGAATTTAAAGATATGGGTGCGGTGATGGTGACCAAACAAGTACTAGTGCCGTTTAAATTCGAGGCAAATGACGATGAGGTACTATGTGATGTGGTGCCTACAAAAACAAGGCACTTGCTACTTGGACGTCCATGGAGGCATCAACGACAAGCAAGTCGTGTTGAAGAGAAAGAAAGAATGAGAGCAAAAAAAGAAAATGAGGTGAAAAATGATAACTTGAATGCTTGTTTTGATGCTATTCCTAATTCTTTGCCTAGTTGTGTTGATTTTCTTTTGAAGGAAATTGAGTTTGTTCCTCCAAAGGAAGTTTGCAAGACATTCAATGAAATTGAAGATGTGATTCCAAAGGAGGCTTGCAAGACATTCAATGAAATTGAAGATGTTATTCCAAAGGAGGCTTGCAAGTCAATCAATGAAATTGAAGATGCGATTCCAAAGGAAGCTTGCAAGACAACCAATGAAATTAAAGATTTAATCCCAAAGGAAGTACCCCATGGTTTGGGAACTCGCATTGAGACGACCCGCCGCCCCATCAGTAGAACCTAAGATATTAATTAACCTTAATTGCATTATAAACATTAGCGCGCCTTATTAATACGAAGTGAAGCGGAAAATTTAGCACGGAAGCAAAACGATTTACTGCACGCTACGCCTCAGAGTACACAGCTTTAAATATAAAGAAATATATCACATACATCATTGCCCCATCAGTAGGGCTACAACATTAAAGTAGTACATACAAAGTATATTATTACAAACCAAAATAAAAGTACGAAAGATAGGCCAAGAGATAGCTCTCCGGCTAATCACGATCATTGCCCAACCTCTCGAGGCTAGGGTCCGTGGCCCGTCCTCCAGCATCAGGCTCGTACGGAATGCCTTCCAGTTCCTTAGCAGCTGGTTCCTCTTCGGGATCTTCCCATAAAACAGAAATAACATATACAGAAAAATGCGGGAGATAAGAAACATAATTCATCAATATGGGAGAGGGGCATATATATATATATATATATCACACAACACAGATAACATATACAACACAACATCACCCATCTCTTAAGTCACCCATCACAATCATCTCAAACATCATTCTCTCAAATAAGCCTATAAGAGGCATACTAATCCCTATGTATATGCTGACTTCCCTATATGCATGTCGGCCGATACATCACGTCCCCAATTGGACATCCCCATCGGGATTACATCACATCACATCGCATCACATCCCGCCTCGGGATTTTAAGTAACGTCCGCAATTGGACATCCCCCTTTGGGACCAAATGATGTGGTATGAAATGATATGAAAATGCAACAAACATCCATCGCAGGTTGATATCGGGACCTCACGCCTAAGCACTCATCCACGACCACGACACACCGCATCACATCAACATCAACATCAATCATCAATATCAACATCACATCATCATCAACATCGCATCAGCATCAACATCAGCATCAGTATCACGACGCCTTGCGTCTACGAGCCATAGATCCACGGTCGGGACCACAACGATATCAACCCGAACAACATTATCACTCACCATACTCTCATAAACACTCAACCACCAGTCAAATCGCAATAACATTACAACAGTAATTTATCCGGTATAAACATCACTATAAAGCCAGATAACAATAAATCACTCCAATAGTTTAAAACAATAGGTAAACAGATAATCAATTAAACAAATCAACACATCAACCTCAATCAATTTCATCATCCATAATATCATCTTAGTGGTGATAGCCCAAAAGTACCTACACCCAGGTTCCAGGCACTTTATCTAGGGCTCAACCTCTAGTAGGGTTTAAGGGTTCTCTACACAGATATATATACTCTATATTAAGCTTGCCTTCCCGACGATATTAGTTCTTTCTCCCCATCTTAGAAAAGTTCACGTGCAGCTCCGGCTACGACCCCGCAACAGTCAGTCGGATGAGCTGTCGGATGTTCGAGACCTGTCCGATTCTATACAACAAAACACAAACAGAAATCAATACAGTTACATCAAAAACTCCCCTAACCTTAGGACTAGGCCACTGCCCCTATTTAATTAATTAAGCTAGGGATGTTGAAATTCTACCAACTCTTGGATCAATGATCCTTGAGCATACCTAAATCAAAACCCCTTAAACCAAGAACTTAGGGTTTCGGCCATCACCATGAAAAATAGGTGGAAGATGTATTTAGCTTCCTAATCACTTGGATTACATGATTAAGGAATGAAATAGGTGAAATCAAGAACAAAGAACAAAAACCCATTTTTCCCCCAAAAACCCACCCATTCGAACTTGAAAATATAAATAGGTTAGAGAGCTTATTTGATTTCAAGCTCTTGGATTATGATATTAGGGGATGATACTGGCTCATAAAAACTGGTTTGGCATCAAAATGATTTTTCTATAATTTTCTAGAGATTTTTGAAGTTTGAAGCATAAACTTGAAACTATGAACTTCAATGGAGAAAAATGAAGATTGAGAGCTCAAGAGTGAAATCTATACCTCTTATGTGATAGATGAGGATGAGAGGATCAACTTTGCTTCACAAATTTGCTTGAAAATCCTTGTGGAAGCTTGAGAAAAATGGAGGTGAAGGAAGGAAAGAAAAATGAAGAAAAATGGAGAAGAAGAAAGAAAGGAAGAAGAAGAAGAAGAAAGTGGAGGTGAGAGAGGGGAGAGAGAGGCACGAAAATAATAGAGAGAGAGAGAGAGGGTGAGTTCATCAAAATCTTAGATATTTTAGGGACATAAACGTCCTTTAGGAAAAAGACCTTGGGAATTTTGGTCTTTTCGCGTTCAGATATTTTCTAATTTCATAAGTATCTAGATATTTTCCAGAAAAGTAATGATGACAGTAATGAGTCACAGGCACACCTTCCTAGGCGATGTGACTTCATGTTCATCCGTTTTTAGCCCCGTTACTTTTACGATTTAGTATTTCGCCCCAAGAAAGTCGTGAAAACTTATATATTTTGAAATTTTTCAAAATCGGAGATAATGTTATCAATTTAGTTTAAAACCTAATGGTTTCGTTCACGAGTCAAAATTAGGTCGTCTGAGCAATAAAATAATATTGTCAGTGTAAAACGTAGACCGGGTTCCGTCTGAGTTTTTTGACCAAAATTTAGCCATAGCTTCCTTCGATAGCGTAGAGCGTGACTATGGTATCGGATTAATTTATTTCACTCTCTAGACCCTTAAATAAAATACGAACACAAAAATACTGATTAATTAAATTTAGAAAGCTTTTAAAGCTTTAAAAAAAACGGGGTGTTACACGCATGGCTTTCCAAAAGTATGGTGTTCATTTGGTTCATCATAACAACTTTGAGGAATGTGTTGGGATGTTGATTGTACAAGATGGAAATATATTCCGCCTACTTGCTACATTTGATGATTTCTATCAATTTTCATTTGACCCAAGAGGTGGAAGATGATTCCTTAAGGCAGTAAATTCGAGGTCCAATTCTCTTCAAGAGGGAGGGAATGATGCAAACCAAGAATGATGTCCAATTTAAGGCCAAATTGATTTTTGATGAAATTTTATTTTCATTAATGATGAACATGTCTACTTATTTTGGCTGCATCTCATGCTACGGATCTCCAATTGATGCATTCTTTATGCGTTAGAAAGCTAAGGAAATTATCTACGAATAGTATTTCAATCCTCTTGACCGGATTCAGCCTCTATCATGGTGAAAAATGGGCTGGAAGTTAAGCACGAAACTCTGGACGGATTTGACCCATTTTGTTTTAGGCTTGTATTTAGTTTTTATTTCAATATGTTATTTGGCTATTGTATGATGGGGGGTCAAATTTTATGACAAGAAAGGAGGTTAACTTTTGACTTGCTTGCCTTGTTAACTCCTTGGGAGGTTATGGAATCTTGGCCACTTATTGGAGAGTCATTATGTGGTGGTTATGAAGCTAATAGCCACTCATTACTGATTTATTTATTTGGTGGTTATGGTTTCATTTTTCGTTTATTAGCTTTAGTGGGTTATTTTCTATTTTTATGATGGAGTTAGTTCACTTTATGGTGACCTTTTGTTTGCATCTTCATGCAATCACCCTACTCTATATGTAAGTCGAAGTTGATGAATGAAATGCATTTTTGGTTGTTGTCAATTTGGCTAAGTCCATTTGCAGAGTGCATAGTCTCTCATAGGTTCTTCATTGAGCCAACCCCCTTTGATCTTATCAAGAGTCCAAGACTTTTGTGGCGATCCTCACCTTGGCTTATCAATTCCTCTTGGAATTGTGGCGCCTACCTTCCATTCCTTATCTTGGCCATTTTTTTTGTATTCTTCTTCTTCGAATTCTCTTCAAGAGGGAGGGAATGATGCAAACCAAGAATGATGTCCAATTTAAGGCCAAGATTCCATAACCTCCCAAGGAGTTAACAAGGCATGCAAGCCAAAAGTTAACCTCCTTTCTTGTCATAAAATTCGACTCACCCATCATACAATAGCCAAATAACATATTGAAATAAAAACTAAATACAAGCCTAAAACAAAATGGGTCAAATCCGTCCAGAATTTCCTTCTTAACTTCCAGCCCATTTTTCACCATGATAGAAGCTGAATCTGGTCACGAGGATTGAAATACTATTCGTAGATAATTTCCTTAGATTTCTAACGCACCAAAGAATGCATCAATCGGAGGTCCATAGCATGAGATAAAGCCAAAACAAGTAGACATGTTCATCATTAATGAAAATAAAATTTCATCAAAAATCAATTTGGCCTTAAATTGGACATCATTCTTGGTTTGCATCACCAAGTATGGGGAGAAGGGATTAGTATAACATATAGGTTCTAGGGTAGCGTAAGATGAGGGTTAACCCATGACCCTATTTGTGTGCTATATGCCTTAATTGCTGTATGAAGTTGTTATGGTTGTTTATACATGTTGTTAATTTTTTAGATGATTTGTATGATTTTGGCATGACACTTATGGTATTGTTTATGATGTTGCTTATGATGTTGTTGATATGCCATGATTGTATGAGTTGATGTGTTGGAACTGCTGTTAAATCTATGTTAATAAAAGACATAGGGATGTTAGCGCTAAGCCTAAAACTAGGATTAGTCTAATTGATGTGCATAAAATATAAAGATGTTGATGAGAGGTGAGATTAATGCCAATGGGTTAGTCAAGAACCTTAGGATTGATTTGGAGTGTTGAAATCTAGAGAATTGTTAAGTTTCTGGAGCTAAGACACTATAACAGCGTTGAGCACGCACTTGCTCATTATTGGCATGCTCGTGCTCTTTGCCCAGTAAAGCCAGCACGACCGTGCTCTCAATAGCATGCCCGTGCCATAAAAACGAGAAAAGTGACGTTGTTTAGCACGCCCGTGCTCTCGCACAACACGCCCGTGCCAGTTGGCCAGTACACCCGTGCTCAGGCCGTGCCACTGTCATAATTAAGAAACTTCATTGTTTTAAATAAAAAGAAATTTAATACCCTTTTTGGAATAAAATTATGATATAAGAGATTACAAAATATGACCTTGAGGATAGTTAATGAACTAGGACAATGATATGATAAAGTGTAATGATGGAGACTTAATAAAGAGATTAATTAATGAAAAGATGATGTTATGGGTAACAACGTATTGTTACCGATGTTGCTAGTTAAATCATTCTTGATCCTTATTGGTCAAGTTTGATGTTGATAAATCACCTTTGATGCTTATTGGTCAAAGTCGATAGCCTATGTTAAATGGTGTTGATGAGGTGGTTATCATGTTTTTTGTGTGTTAGCATTGCATGCATCATGACATGGTGTTGTTAGTTGGGGGAAGTTCGTTCTAGAGTATGGCAAACAGGCAACTCGTGGGGATTCATCCGAGAGTATGGTGAATCGTTACTCATGGGGGTTCATCCGAGAGTAAGGTGAATAGCCAGTGTTGATAGTTCACCCGAGAGTTTGGTGGGTAGGCAACTCGTGGGGATTCATCCGAGAGTATGGTGAATCGTTACTAATGGGGGTTCATCGGAGAGTAAGGTGAACAGCCAGTGTTGACACATGATGGTCAACAAGTTAATGTACTCTGAATCGTCTTCCTGAGTTAGTTGTTGGATCCACATTGCATATGGAGTAGTGGAGTAGTATGCATCACATAGCATGTTTATATGTGATATGGTGGTGTGTGTTACAACATGTATGTTGTATTATGTTTATACGTACAGTTCCTTACTCCCTAGCTGTTGTTGTGTTTTGCATGTACCTTTGGTTATGCAGAGGATGGTGAGCTGCCAGCTGAGGAGTGATCCCAAGGAGATCGCTTGCTCATAGTATAGTTTGGTTTATGTTTAGTTATGTTAGTTGTTTTCCGATATAATATCGGCAGTGGTTGTTGGAACCAAAGTGGTTATGGTCCAGTAATCCCTTATGTTTTGATGTTAACAATGGACTAATTTCATAAGAACAAAGATTTGTTATGGACTGACGCTTTATCTTAAGTTTGCAGGATAAAATATATATAAGTCCAAAGACTTTCACTCGTCCATCTGTAACAATAGAATTTTGAGTCCAAAGACTCTTCCTGATTATTGTGTAATCGCTATAGTCCAATAGTGCTTTAGTTATTTAGTGCGAATTCATTTCTAAAGCTTTTAAAATTATTATTTTTTGTAAAAACAGTTGTATCCTTTGGACAAATATTCCTTGTAACACTCGTTCAAACAAAAGCAAAATTCAGACTGTCCCTGACACAAAAAGAAGTTGACCTTCTCCAATAAGAAAGACAAAATGCAACATCCTTTCCCGAGTGCCACATTCCCGAACGTTTATAAGGCCGAAAATATTTATGCGAAAAATACGGTTTTTTTTTTTTTTCACAAAGATGTAATGGAATTAGTAAAGGTAAATAATACTAATAAATGAACTTAGGTTCACCATGCATTTCTAGAACATATTGTATTATAAATACAGAAACAGAAAATAGAAACAGAAATAATACTGTATACAGACATAGGTTTAATGTATAACTGACATAAGAATAAAATATGTACTAGGAGTCGTAGCTTCCAAAAGGTACTACAGATACTGACGCAGTCTGACCGACAACAAAATAAAATAGCAAAAAGAGTCTCCCTCCAGACTCAAAGGAACTACTGGACTGAACCGTCATCGCATCCATCTGTCCAAGCAGCAACAGCAAGTACCAGTAAGAAAACATACAGATATGGGTGAGATTCCCGTTCATCAACACAACAAAACAGAGTAGTAAAAATGGGACGACTCACCAGGTAACAGCGTACCCAACATGCTTACTAAAAATTCTCAATATAACATGTCAAACAGTTAACAACATAATATCATGTTAAACAGTTAACAACATAATATAATGGCATTCTTGAAAAAAGAACAGCGATGTATAACAGTAAATGTAAACATCAACAGCCATGCAATGCAGTGCAATGTACATGACTCAATGCCAATGCCACTGGGTACTACTCTGACCCCAACTCCATGGAGCTAACAAAACGTCGGAGAGAGTGAATGGGAGGACATGTTCCGCACGCGCCAGCCTTGGGCAAGATGCTACAACATTCGTAACGTGCACGTATTTGGCTTTTACGGAAACACTCTTGATCAAACATGAAAAGTATGGCATCTAGTAGAGGATATCAGTGTATTGCTCGGATTAGCCATGACACAGAAGAGCCATCAACTGGTCACATGTCAGCCCTTCCAACCCTGATACCTCCAAAAAGACCATTGAAGATCGTCACCGTAAGATTCGCACCCGCATCAAGGTGTAAGCTCAACTCCTAGGCTCAAGGCCTTACGACTACGCAAATGAAATGCCAATGCTTACACAAAGCAGATGCGATAAAGTAATGTCTACCCCCCGGGTAAAGCTCGAGGTCCACTAAGGTTCTCTTCCTTAGGAACTATACGCGTCTTTGAAAAAAACAAAACCTTTATCCATAGGATAAATCTCGTGACCCCTTCGGGATCGAGTCATCACAAGACTGAAACAATTGAATGACTGATCGGGATCCGAACCACCGGTCCGTCATCGAACTACTGTTTCAAAACCCAAAACGTTTCATGTTTGTGTTTATGTCTTATGAAGTCATTGATGTACTATGTCATCAATGGTATAGTATATGGTCTTGTTTCACCACATACTATACTTAATTAACCATTGTCTTCAACTCTAAGTTAATTACTTAACTTGGGTTTTAATGCGTAAAACTTTACGATTTGAGTTAACAACTCCTTTTGTAAACCAAACAACTTTTACAATTGAAAACTCATTTGATTTGAAACAACGTTTGAACCTCTTATTCTACTTTTAGCATTTTCTAAAACGTGAAATTCGCTTAGCGAAATTGAGGCAGTGATACCTCCTTTGAAACTGCTCTGTATCGCTAGACGAAACATAACTCGCGAAGCGAAATTTGTTGTATTCGCTTAGCGAATCTTAATTCACTTAGCGAAATTGGAAACGGTTACACCTCTTTTGAAATTCCTCTATATTGCTCGGCGAAACAGAATTTGCGTAGCAAAATTTGTTGTATTCGCTTAGCGAATTCTTAATTAGCGTAGCGAAAGTGAGGCAGTGATGCCCAACTTGGAATTCCTCTGTTTTCGCTTAGCGAAATTTAATTCGCTTAGCGAAATTTGCCTTAAAACGAGATATTAACCTTGTTAAAGAAAAACCTTATGGAATTATATTGATTCTCATGAAAACATTCATTAATTCACTTTTAAATCACTTGATTAGCTAGATGAACTAATGATAAGATAAAAGGCATGTTTCACTTTGGTGAAAACACTTAAGAATTGAAACTTTGTTTGATCTTTGGATCAAAGTCACTTAGGGTTTTTCTTTGAAACATAAGTAATTAAAACATTTTTCTTACTTTAAAACTTTAATTTGTTCAAGAACTACTCATACTCTTTCTTTTCTCAAGGTCATGGCCAAAAGTGTATTAGGAACAAATGTGAAGATTGCTTCACCCTCAAGACAAGTTATAGCTTACAAAGCTCACATAATTATGACAAACAATAAACATATATCATTGCATCATAAACAAGCATAAAAGTCCATACTTGATCTAGTGATCAAAGTAGGTTTTTCAACATACATGAAAATGATTTTCATTCAATCACATCATCATCAACATATGCTAGAGCACACTACAACACACTAAAGCATAAACTCATCATGACAACCTTGTTCTCCAAGAGAACTTAACAAAACTTAACAATTAAAAGTGAACCCAAACCAAAGGGTTTCACCCACACATAAACTTAAACAACCATTCTCACCACCACCATTTTGGTGTGATGAGGTTCACCCCCATACCTGTTGATGAACAGATATCCGGGTCAAAGTCGGTTGATCGGTTTGTGAACCTCCTAACAATCGTCACCAACTACAACAACACAACAATCAAACATTAAACAACAATCACTACACCAAAATAGGGAAAAATTGACGCAACATTCACCAGCGTTTTCCAGTAAAACGCTAGAAAATATGAGGCGGAGAAGTATTACTAGCGCTTTCTTTGGTAAGTGCTAGCAAATTATTGGGATTTACCAGCGCTTTGTTAACTAAGCGCAAGCAAAGCTCTGACATTGAGTATTGCCAGCGCTTTTCCAAATAAACGCTGGTAAAGGAACAAGACATTTGCCAGCGCTTACTTAGGAAAGCGCTGGTTACCAGCGCTTTCCTAAGTAAGCGCTGGCAAATGTCTTGTTCCTTTACCAACGTTTATTTGGAAAAGCGCTGGCAATTGTCATTTCTATATAAATATAATTTTTTGATTTATATTACTGATCAGTACTCGATCTTCACTAACACTTTCGCGCGCGCGCTTTCAGTAATAGTCTTCACACAGTACTCTCACCGCGAACTCAAACCTCCTCATCTCCTTCACAATCGCGAACTCAACCCTCCTCATCTCCTCCACAACCACGAACTCAACCCCTCTCCTCCACCACAGCGACCCTCAATCCGGTCCCCACAACCGTCGTCCACAACCCTCTCCTCCACGGTGAGAACGAAGGTTGCCACGTGAGCTGAACTACACCTCGTGCTTTCCCAACAAATTATCCAAGCTTTTCAGATTTTTTATTTATTTTGTTTTTTAATTTTCAGTCTTCCAGCTAGCGTGGTTTACAGAGAACAACAAAGTAACAAAACAACCACAAAATTGATGCAGCTTTAGATCAATCTCTCTCTTCGCTTAGCACTCACGACCTAAGCACTCACGCTCAGCACCTTCGCGAAACCTCACGGCTCTCTCCTCAAACCCTCTTCTCAACAGCGCGAGGACCTTGAGGTATTTTTTTCTTTTTTCTTCTTTTTCCTCTCTACCCTCTCTCCCCATTATCGCCGCTGCCACTTCGGCCACTGTCACTGCCACCACCAGATTGGGAAAGAAAAAAATGTGTCACAATTTCTTGGATAAGCTCTGTTGCATATGTATTGTACATTTGTGGTTCTGCTTTACTGAGAAAATGTCTGTGTGATGATAAGATAGAAAATTTATAGTTATCTTCAATTTTATTGCAACAAGTGGCCTTCTACTTAATTCGGCAAATAATCCACAATTGTAAGGACTTGTTTATGTACATTAAGTAGCTCTTAGTATTGCAGATTAAAGCCCTTCAGATTTGGCAATGAAACCTCTATCATTGTTTATAGACTAGCTCCATCAAGATTAGCATGTGGTTTTGACCTTAGCTACTAATAAAATGCATATAACCCAGGAGAATTCCATTTCTATAATAATTAAATGAATATCTAAATTGACATTAGCTACTTGTGGCTACTCTTTTAGGATCTTTTTATTTGTTAAAATGTTCACCACTCACCAGAAATTATTACATGAACATGAACCATGCCTGAAATGATGGAATCTGGTTTTATCCCTAACTATTAGTTACCTACTGTAAGCCTCTGAAACCAGCTTTGCCATATGGTGACAATCCACACACATTCTAAGGTTCTTCACTATTCTTATGCTTACTCCAGGTACTGTACTAATAAGGGCATAGGCAATAGCCAATTTCTCACTATGCCTGTAGAGTGCAGTCTCCTTATCCTCTTCCCCTATATCAAGGAAAAAAATATACCTCAAGGAAAAAAACCTCACGGTTTCTCTTTTATTTTCCTTGAGGTATATTCTTGCTATGAGAATGTGTTGTAGAAGGTATATTTGTGTTTCTGTGTTTTGTACTTTAATTGACATGTCTTCCAGATTTCGAATTGGCTTTTCTAATTTTGTATACACTTAGCATTGGATCCCTGAACTCCAACATTTTGCTCCTGGTGTCCCAGTGGTACTAGTTGGAACCAAATTGGGTAAGTCATCAAGCACTGTTCTTAAATTCTTAAATTGGGTAACTAAAATATTCTTGAGTTTAATGATTATTATTATAGTCAAACTGAGTTAATAATAATGTGACATGTGATATAATGAAAATTAAACTCATTTATTTTCTGTTTCTCATTTATATATTCTAACATGTGATAATTGAAGCAACACATTACCAAGCGGGAATCACTTAGAAGAAATTCGTTCATGGAGTGATAGGGACATCCCATTTCTCACATATCGAAATAGGTTAGTTTGGTCTCACCTTCTTTGTCTGATTTTACCTTTACTTTATCTTTGTCACTTGATAATCTGCAGTTTTGGTCATGTCTTGATTTTCTTATTGTCTACCACAGATTTCTTACTCCTACCAGGTATTTATCTTTTTTTTAATCTCTTATCAGCAGTATAATCATTAGACATATTTATTTTTATCGGTGTACACATGCATTAACCTTAGTTTCCTGTTCAATAATGATTTGTATATTGTTTTTGACACAATATACAAGTTGTTCTTGAATTGTCCAAAGTGGACAGTCTAAGAATGTAAAATCGCATTCAATCCATATTATTGTATGTCTTAATCACTAGCTTCTTGATCTAAGAATGTCATTGGTTTGTATTTTCTCATTGTTCTCTGTGTACATACCTAATTTGGGTCGTAATACCACCTGAATTAAGTTGTGTGCTTGGAGAACTAAGGGGAAATGCTGCCGAAATTTTCTTAGAACAAGAAGTAATTAAGACATATATACAATAATATAATGCGAAGTTTACAATCTTGGATAGGATAGGACCCCACCCTTTAGTATGAAGTAGACATGCATCATGCATGCATGTAGTACTATTGAATGTAGATTTCAACCTCTTTAAACTCAAAATAATTGCTGTAGATCGGGAAAATATGGATCGAAAGTGGATGTCTGCCAATCGTTTGTCGAAGGAATATAAGGACAGAGTGCAAGATTTTATTAGGTTTGCAGTTGGACACGCAGAAAACCCTAGTAGAATCATATGTCCATGTTTAGGTTGTTGTTATACAAGACGAGTTAGTGTACCTGACTTGGAAGGACATTTAATATGCAATGGAATTGATCAAAGTTATACTTGTTGGACAAAGCATGGTGAGACCAGAGGTGAATCTAGTGATATGGGGAATAGTGGGAAATATGCGTCAAATGATGCCAATACAAATACATATGAGGGCGATCGTTTTGAAGAGATGGCAAACGTGGTTGAAGAAGATCTTCGTGATTGTCCTCAAATGTTTGAGAAGTTGATAAGTGATGCAGAGAAACCGTTGTATGAGGGTTATACTAAATTCACAAGATTGTCGGCGATGTTAAAGTTGTTTAACTTGAAATCAGGCAATGGATGGACTGATAAGAGCTTTAATGACTTACTCACACTATTGAAATCTATGTTGCCGGAGGATAATGTGCTTCCTAGTCGGACATATGTGGCTAAACAAATGTTGCGCTCTATTGACATGAGCTATGAGAGGATACATGCTTGTCCTAACGATTGCATTTTATTTCGGAATGAACATGCATCGTTAAATACATGTCCTAAATGTAATGCCTCACGATATAAGAAGAAAGAATCAGCTCCAAAGAAGGTTTTGTGGTATTTCCCAATAATACCTAGATTTAGGCGCATGTACAGTAGTTCAGAAGATTCAAAGCACTTTACATGGCATGAGGATGAAAGGATTAAAGATGGCAAGCTACGGCACCCGGCAGATTCTCCTCAATGGAAAAGAATTGACCATGATTATCCCGATTTCGGGCAAGAACCAAGAAACCTCCGACTTGCATTGTCTACTGATGGATTTAACCCGCATGGTATTCAGAGTAGCTCTCACAGTACATGGCCTGTGATTTTGGTGATTTATAACCTACCTCCATGGCTATGCATGAAGCGCAAATATATGATGCTGTCTCTGTTAATTTCTGGGCCCAAACAACCAGGAAATGATATCGACATATACTTGGCTCCTTTAATTGAAGACTTGAAGCAAATGTGGGAGACAGGTGTAGAGGTGTACGATGGGTATAAAGAAGAAAGTTTCACCTTGAGGTCTATGATCTTTGGCACAATTAATGATTTTCCAGCATACGGTAATCTGTCAGGATATAGTACCAAAGGTCAATGTGCATGCCCTATATGTGAAGATAATACAGATTGGATGCGGTTGGAACATGGTAAGAAGAATGTCTTCCTTGGACATCGTAGATTTTTGCATTCAAGTCATCATTAACGGTTATGGAGAAAGGCATTCAATGGGAATATAGAAGAACGTAGAGCTCCTTTGCCGTTGACGGGTGTGCAACTGTTTGAAAAGGTAAAAAATTTGAGTATCGAATTTGGGAAGCCTTTTGCCGGAGAGCTTGTGACACGAGGGTGGAAGAAAAAGTCGATTTTCTTTGAGCTGCCGTATTGGAAGTCATTATATGTAAGACATTTCATTGATGTGATGCATATTGAAAAAAATATCTTTGATAGTGTCATTGGTACCTTACTCAATGTGCCAGGGAAGACTAAAGGTGGCATCAATGCAAGGTTGGACTTGGTTAGTATGGGATTGAGACGAGAATTGGGACCGGTGAAGAAAGGGAAACATACATATCTACCACCAGCAGCTCATACTCTATCTAGAAAAGAGAAAATTTCTTTTTGTAAGTTTCTTCATGGAGTGAAGGTTCCAGAAGGGTACTGTTCAAACATTGCTAGCCTCGTGTCGATGAAAGATCTCAAGTTGAAGGGTCTAAAGTCCCACGATTGCCATGTTCTTATGGAGAGTTTGCTACCCATCGGTATACGGTCCATTTTGCCCAACAAAGTGCGGGAGACCTTAACTAAACTTTGCTTCTTCTTCAAGGCAATTTGCAGCAGAGTGATTGACCCTGAAAAGTTGCCAGCATTGCAAAGAGAAATAGTTGTGACTTTGTGTGAGCTTGAGATGTATTTCCCACCTTCATTCTTTGACATAATGGTTCATCTAACCGTTCATCTGGTTAGAGAGACACAATTGTATGGGCCAACTTATATGAGATGGATGTACCCGTTTGAGCGTTACATGAAAATATTAAAAGGGTATGTGAAAAACCGATCACGACCAGAGGGTTGTATTGTTGAACAATATATAGTTGAAGAAGCTGTTGAATTCTGTACCGAATACTTATCCAATGTCAAACATTCCACAGGGATGCCAAAGTCTCATCATGCAAGAAGAACCATAGGGCAAGGGATTTCTGGAATTGAAATATTGACTATACCAAGAACAGAATGGGAGCAAGCACACTTGTATGTTCTACACAACGCCGATGAAGTTGAGTCATATATTGTAAAACACAAGGACATACTTAAGAATTTGTACCCAAATAAGAATCAAAATTGGTTACAAAGAGAACATATTCGGTGTTTTATAACGTGGCTAAAAGATCACATTTCTGTTGAGTATGCTCTAAATCCTACCTCAGTTTCAGAAAGATTGAGATGGTTAGCGAAAGGTCCAAGTCTACATGTTTTATCTTACACCAGTTATTTGATGAACGGGTACACATTCTATACAAAAGAACAAGATGATCGAAGTACAATGCAAAATAGTGGGGTGACTCTTATAGCTCAATCTATGCATATCTCAAGTGCCAAAGACAGAAACCCCATATATGCGAATATGTCATACTTCGGGGTCATCGAAGGTATATGGGAGTTGGATTACACAATGTTTCGGGTGCCTGTGTTCCGGTGTAAGTGGGTTGACAATAATAACGGTGTACAGATGGATGAGTTGGGGTTCATGCGCGTTGATTTCAATAAGGTGGGGTATAAAGATGAGCCTTTTATTTTAGCATCACAAGCTCAACAAGTGTTCTATGTCACCGATCCAGCTGATACAAATTGGTCCATTGTTCTATTGTCTAACAAAATGGTTGTTAATGATATTGATGATCATCAAACACATGAAGATGCCAATATGGAGGACGATCCTTTCTTTGGGACATCACATTCACTTGAGGGTAATCTAACTAGAGAGGAAGATATGTATATTAGAAATGATCATGATGAGGGAATTTGGGTCAATCCATTATTTCGTACCAATAAGGGACACACAAGTCTCAATCCAACGAGAAAAAGGAAAAGATTGTCTTAAATATGTAAGTATAGCTAGTGATTGTGTTTTTTTAAGTTCCAGCCTAATTAAATTTATATTCATCGATTTTTGCATATATGATTATGAAATAATGTTTTTACTTGTGTCTAATTTTTTTTTGCAGGTAAATGGCATCTCCATCTCATGATAGTCCTGCGGAGGCGAAGAAAAATGTGAGGCGTCGCGGACCGACAGTTAAGAAAAATGTCATTCGACAAAGGAGTAAAGGAGTGAGACCTTTGGTAAGATATATATATATATATATATATATATATATATATATATATATATATATATATATATATATATAATTAACTGTTTCATTTTATTGTTTGTTATATAAATTTATACACTTAATCAATTTTTTCAGGTTAAATGGAATATTAAAGGCCAGCCCGTTGGTAAAGTCAGCAGAGACATGAAGAGTTACATTGAGACCTTAGTGCGGCAGTCGGTCCCAATTACCTGCAATGATTGGAGGGATTCTTCTTTGCACCGTGTCAAAGAAGACATCTGGCATAATATAGAGGTAAATTAATTAACATTGATTAGTTATAGTGTTTCTTAATTATGTAAACATACTTATACTATGACATTAATTTTGCAGACGAGCTTTGATGTTGATAAATGTCGGCAAAAAATGTTAATTCAGATGGCCGGAAATATGCACCGATCATTCCGGTCTAAATTGACGACGAAGTACCTGAGAGATGAGGAAGGGAATGTCAGACCTGAGCCTCCAGCTCAATATGCAGAGTACATTTCACTGGATGCTTGGAGAGCTTTTGTAGCAAGACGCACAACAGATGAAGAATTTTTGGTATGTACAATAAATATCCTTATGACTTGTATATATGACATTAATTAACCATGCATGCATTGATATATATATATATATATATATATATATATATATATATATATATATATATATATATATATTTCTGTGTCTATGTAAAGGCTTAGCAATGAAAATCGGCAGAGAGCGTCAAATCCTGAATACCCTTATAGAGGTGGAAGTCAGGGGTATTCCGGCACTGAGGAAAAGTTGGTATGTACAATATCCTTATAATTGGGTTATAATTTGCTAATGTTTACTAATATTTGATTGTTCAAATGTATAGTTGTTGGCGGCAGGGGACGATGTTACAAACAAAATGGTTCAACGCCATATTTTGTGGATGGAAAGTCGTCGAGATGAGAACGGAGAAATTGTTGATCCACCACTAGGCAAGTGGTTGAACAAATTGTAAGTATGAAAGCATTAGTTAACAAGCGTTTTCATTTTTAACTTTCTTATGATAATATTTAACATTTTCATTTGTGTCTCAGGATAGCATATCACAGTCTGTATCACAAGGGGATATAACAGATTGTGATGGTCATCAAGACATCCTTGCCCGAGCCTTATCAAGGAAAGAGTACCCTGGTCGCCTAAGGGGTACGGGATTTGGTGTCACTTCGAGCCTTCCCTTCGGACCACAAACGCGTGCTACTAATGATAGAATGGAAGAGATGATGCGTGAGATACGCTGTCTACGGAAATAAGTAGATGAATTGCGAAGCACCATGCAAGACAGGCATCCAGTGGAGGCGCATGAGCCTGCTTTCCCTACCCCTACCCCATATAGCGCCAGAGATGGTTGCACTATGCTGTCACCCGAGGTAATTAATAATTCATACGTTGTTTTTACTTAAACATATTTAATCCATTTAAAATTTAAATATTAATATTTTGTTTATCATTTATTCAGGACACCTCTGCATGCAACCTATATTTGTCAAGCCCAACTCGTCAAATGGTTGGTAAGGGGATAATGTTTAACGAAACGGTTCAAACACTATTGCACAACCGACCATTACCTCCCGGTCATGTGAAAGTTAGAGTTGACCATGCGGTTGAAGGGAATGCATCATTGCCTGTACCACTTGAGGAGGCAGATGTGTTGACTGTGGAAGATGCAATAGGCACCTATGTGGCATGGCCAATCAGCCTCGTAGTTGTAAGTAACATGATATAAGTTAATAAACATGCATGATTTATTATCATAAAATCATTCACTAACTAATTAATGTATTTGCAATGCAAAATATCCAGGTACCGTCAAAATCCAAAGCCAAGGACAATGGTAAGGGCAAAGTGTCGGAGCACACAACTGACAAATCCCGACCTTCCCTTCCTATAGTTAGCAAGGGGCAAACAAAAGGGTCAATAACATCCCTAGTGAAGAACGGGAGCAAATCTCAGCCCCAGAGCAATTCTCAGGTCTCCCGTTCTCCTACGGCTCATGGTGCAGATTATATGGCTTATCTTGAAGCCTATATGTTAGGGAATATGAATGCACCAGATGTTACAGTGCCATTGGAGCCAGAACTGCTGGGTTATGAGACCACTTTGTTTCTCGGCCTTCATTTCGAAATCAAGGAAGTTCTTCGTCATGAGATACTATCTCAGACTGTTATTACGGTATATCTCAGGTATTACATCGAACTTATATTTTCTATCTCAAGTACGGTTATAGTTTATCCATTAATTTATTTACATGTTTTAATTTAAGGTACTTGTATCATGAGATATTGATCCCAGAAGAACGGACTCGGAGGTTCGTGTTTTTGTGCCCACATAAAACAGCTTTGCACAAGTCAATAACTGGGCAAAAACAATATATAGCCGATCGCTTAGCATTAGCTGAACCTGGTATTGAGTCATTGTTTTTGTCACCTTGCAACGTAGGGTGAGTCATTTTAATTAACTTCTATAAATTTTGTGAAATGTGATTATCTAGGCTTAGGATTTGCCAACTCTGTTCATTTTTGTAGGGGACATTGGGTATTATTAGCAATCAATCCTCATGAAGACATTGTGTACTATTTTGACCCGTTGCATGTCCCTTATACCTATCGCAAACCAATGATGGATCAATACAATAAGTAAGTATACACATTTATTTTTATCTTAATGTATATGATGATTCAAATTATATACTTTAATGAATTGTTTGATTTTGCACTTAGGGGTTTGCAAATTCATCATGCCCAGAGCAGAGGAGGCAAGTCCCGATTTTCTTCATCATCCAAGACTAACTGGATATTTATGGATGTACGTATTTACAAATTAAAAGTTCTATCTTATATATGCAGTTATTTAAATTAAAAACTGAAAACAATTAATTTATTATTTGAGCTTTTATAGTGCCCCCGTCAACCCAACGACATCGACTGTGGCTACTATGTAATGAAGTTTTTGAAGGATATCGTCGTTGAGAACCAAACTCAAATCCCATCATTGGTATGTACTTTTCGTTCTAGTTTATCTTGAAAGAGTATTTCAAAGTCAGTTAGTGGTTAGTAGTTATGAACTGTTGATGACAGTTATAATAGTAAATATTATCTCTTTGAGCTAGTTAGATGATTTATTTAGACCTTTTGTTAAAGGTCTGGCTACATCTATAAATCTGTGAAGTGTAAGTGCTCAGTAATGGCTAGTTGCTTGAAAAGGGATTCACGATGCACATGCAGCATGAACACATGGAGATTCTTGATGCTCACAATAGAAGAATTCTGAAGGCTCCTCTTGCTCAGAACAGAACCTTTCAAGTTCAAATCCATGCTGCTGATGCTATAATGGTACCATTCTAAAATACAATTTTGCAACTGAACTTAATTCATAATGCATAAAAGGATGACAAGGAGTTTGAACACCCTAGTCCTTTGTATATCATTCTTCTACATCCATTTGAACACCAACACAACTAAGAATGTATAACTAGCCCTAACATGATGAATTTCATCAACTCATCTGCTTTTGAAGAAAAAAAAAACACAAATATCAACTCTATGAACTCCCTACTGTCCTAGCAGAACAGCAGGCGAAGATTTGTGCATATCTCGGGGTAGGGACCTCCTGTAGGTATAAGGTTAGTGTCATTTGAAAGATAAGATCTACGGCCACATTTGGTGAAAATTTCAAGAATTATGGATCATTGTATGATTCTCAATAGTTCTTTGAAAACGGTTCTATTTCTGCAGAATCTTGCAGAAATAAGATTCTGAACAGTGTACAGTTATAAATGCATAACTCTATGTATAATAATTGAAATTGCGTGCCGTCAGAGAAATTCGAAACCTAAGACAAATACCTTCACTCCATGGAAATTTCTGAATTTTTAGTCTTATGGATAGATACATTTTAAACTTCAAAGTTGACTCATGTGCTGCAGAATCCATTCCCGACAGCCTGAATTTCAAGATGCATATCTCAGGCTACCGAAATCCTTTTAACCTAATTCCGGTGGCTATTTAAAGCTAAGACGCAAATATTAATGATGGAGAAAATTCATATTTTTTGGTCAACAAATGAATTCCCAGTAGGCCATTATGCAGAAAAGTTTTTTCTGCTGTGCTAGTTCTGGACAGCCTAGGTTGCAATGCGCATAACTCGGGTTGTAGGAACCCAAATGGCGTGATTCCGGTGACATTCAAAATCTAACAAGCAATAATATTTATATCTAAAATTTTATAATTTTATAGCATATATATTGGTACCGTTGTTTAGCCAAAGTTTCACTACGGTTTAAGAAAAAAATCAAGTTTCTTTGCTCAACAAAGTAAATCTCAGATTTTGAAGTGTGCCCTTGGATGTGCTTTTCTTGACTAAAGAGTATAGACCAGTGGTCATCTCAAAGATTCATATATAAAATAACCCTACAAAACCAAACAAAAGCTGCTCAACACAAATGTGCTAAAGTGTACATATTGTTGTCAATGTAAAATGATTTGTTACCTCTTCTGCAAACAAATTGCTCATGATCTTTCTTTCCTTGTGACCTAGTAACAAATCTGCAGGAAATCCAGTGATAACAAATCTGCAATCAGTTTGGCAAGAAATCCAATGGCTCATTGGAGGAGTAAACATATTGAGACCAAATTTCACTTCTTGCGTGAGTGAATAAAGGGAAACTGCAATTGTGCTTTTGCAGGTGATCTGAATTTCATAAAGTAGATATCATGACCAAGCCTATGAAAATTGAGAGATTCAAAGAGCTAAGGAGTTTTTTGAAAGTTGTATCAATAAGAGAATTGATTCAAACTTGATGTGCAGCAAATGATAGATGGAGTCTAGGTGCCAACCTAGTTGGAATGTTAGACTCCATAGTGATGCTAAATTAGCATATCTTGTGTGTTGAGTGAACTTCGAATTAGGTGGTTGTGTTGACAGAGTATTTCAAAGTCAGTTAGTGGTTAGTAGTTATGAACTGTTGATGATTATAACAGTAAAAGTGGTTAGCTCTGAGTTAGATGAGTTAGTTAGACTTATTAGTTAGAGGTCTAGCAGATCTATAAATGTGTGCATGAAAGTACTGTAAGTGCAGTGGTATATGAATTCAATAAAGAGTTAATTTTGAGTATTATTTAGCATATATATTTTCTCTCTAAATACTCTGTTTTCAGTAGTGTGTGTGGATTTCTTCTTCCCTTTTCCCCACAGTTTATATATTTAATTACTCTCACATTTGACCATATTTGAAATGTACATACTTTAATTATTAACTTGATTTAACTTTCGTTTCGCAGTACTATCTAGAACGTAAATGTCCGGTATACTCTGATGATCAACTTACCGCACTCAAGCAAGAGTGGTGTCGTTATATTGTTGATTTTATCGAATGAAGGTATATATATGTAAGTGTGATCTATTATAGTCATTTCGAGTTTATATATCATTTTGAACTTAACAATGTTTATTTGGATATTATTGAAGGGGAGCAAGGATTTTGTTGAAGGGAAAGCAAAGGATTAATTGATCAAGGGCTTCTTCAATCAAGCTAGTACTAGCTAGGATTATTTTTTGGTTTTTGCTCTTGTATATATATCTATATATATATATAAACATATTGTTGAGGTTTTGCTATATATATATATATATATAACCTGTTTGGTTTTGAATCACATGTATATTGCTATTTTTGCTTGTGTTGATTTGCAAATTGTAATGGAAAACAGGGGGAATAGTAAAAGTAATTATATATATAAAAAAAAAAAACAGGACATTGCCAGCGTTTACTTGAAGAAGCGCTGGTAAATATAAAAATTGCCAGCGTTTCCTTTAGTAAGCGCTGGTAAAGGTTATACAATTGCCAGCGTTTCCTTTAAGAAGCAAAAAGCGCTGGCAATTGTTAACCTTTACCAGCGCTTCTTAAAGGAAATGCTGGCAATTGTATAACCTTTACCAGCGCTTCAATAAGCGCTGGCGAACTTTTCCCCCTTTTGCTAGCGGATAAATAGTCAGCGCCCGAAAGCGCTGCTGAAGGCCTAAAATAAACGCTGGTAAATCCCTTTTCTGTAGTAGTGAATTAAAACAAAACTCAACAATTCTACCTAAAAGAGGTATCGGCCACCCTAGGGTAATAAGGTTAGGAATTGTTTTTGGTTTTCCATTTCATGGATTCAAAGGCAATAGGAAAGCTAAGGATGAAATCAAGTGTTAGAAATCAAAAATTGATGAAAAACACTATTTATCATCACTATAGGGTTCGGCCATTTGGCAAATTTTGGGCTATGATGAGAATTGAATCATAAGCTCTTGGGTTTAGGTAGAGAATAATGAAGTCAGTTCATAGAAATTGGTTTCACATCAAAAGAATTTTTCTACAAATTCCTATGGATTTTCAAAGTTTTGGATCTAAGAATTGATTTTCATGAAAATGAAGTTTGATCTTGAAATAGAGAGAGATTCAAGAAGCTAGGAGATCATAGAAGTGATCTTACCTAAGAATGAAGGAAGATTGATCAAGAAATCAAGTGATTCTAACAAGTAAATCAAGGTTTTCAAGAAGAAAATGAAGTTTCTCTCAAGAACAACTATGGAGTTCTATGGGGGCAGGGGCTGTGCGTGAGAATGGAGGCTGTGAGGGGCTGAGTGCAGCCTCTTGAAAGCTCACTTAAGGGCAAAAATGTCATTTGCCAAAAGGGTAAAATGGTAAAAATGTAAAGGACTAAGGTTAGGGGTATTTTGGTAATTTCGCGTCTAGATTTTCCCGACCGTCATGACAACTCTAGCATACTCTCCCAAGTGTTATGGGATGATGTGGTATCAAGCTTATCCGTTGGCAAGTCCCGGTAAATCCATATGTGGTTCCGTTCGTCACTCGATTGAGGATTCCGCTCGAACGGAGGTCAGGAAGTGATTTTTTTGAAATTTTTGTGAAATTTAACCAAAACGTAGAGAATCGAATTCTAAGACTTACTGTCTCATTCATGGGTCCATCTGAGGTCTCTTGAGCAATAAAATCATATTGTCAGTGTAAAAAAGCAAACCGGACTCCGTTTGAGTTTCGACTCAAAACTTAATCATAGCTTCCTACGATATTGTCGAGCATGACTATGGTCTCGGAATATTTTATTTCACTCTCTAAACCCTCCAATAAAATAAAAACGTTAAAATACTGAAGAATTAGAAAATGTGAAAATCGAGGCGTTACACAAAAGGCAACTTTTGAGTACAAAGAGGTTATGTCAGTCCCATTTCTAGCTATCAAACCTGATAGTCTACTTTGCTGATCAGAAGCTTCAAGGAAGTTATCAAACTCAATGGTCCAACGCATTTAATGCCCAATCAGAACGGATCCTTTTCCATCCGTTGAAGATCAAAGTTGATTGAATTAAGTCTGCTATAAATACCTCTGATCTTGAAGATGCTCAACAAGAACAAGTGAACGATAAGTGAAGTATTCAAAAAGAGATATACGAAAACAACAAACGAAGTGTTGCACAACTGATTCAAAGATTTGAAAAATAGTCAAGCACACAAAGCAATCAAGGGATATACATCAAAGCTCGAAAAAGCTTACTCTGATCTTTATTTTCATATCACCCTCTGCATAGAGTTTTATTCAAGAGTTTTAAGCTTTAGGTTCAAACTCTCACACTCAGTGAGTTAATGGAACAAAAATCGTTTCAAAACCTAGTTGGTTAAGCCTGAAGAGGTTTGTATAGAAAGAATACTTAGCTTACCTGAAGTGGCGTAGAATACTTACCTGAAGAGGTTTAGTATACTTGCCTGAAGAGGTGTTGAATACTTGTAACAAAGGTTTTTTGTTACAGTGGATAAAGCTCTTAAGTAAAGAGGACTGGACATAGCTCTTTGGTGAAGAGTGAACCAGGATAATATCTCTGTGTTCTTTTCTTTCCCTGATCTTCGCTTTAGTTTATTTTCTTACTAACTCCTTCGGATTGAATTGCTTTCTTATTACGCTTGTCTCTTTATCTTAATCGGACTAAGTAAGCGTCCAACTGGTGTTTGGAAACGCATCTTGCATCTTTTAAACGTTTTATCGTCCAACCTAGCGAAAATATCTATATCTGCTTGTGAAAAGTTTTAAAAACTTAAGAAACACAATTCAACCCCCTTCTTGTGTTTCAAACAGGTTCCTTCAATTGGTATCAGAGCTCAGCCTCTGGGTTGAGCACTTAGCCGTGTAGAGGAAAAGATCCTACAGCAGATATGGCAGGACAATCGGGAGTCAACCTGTTATGGAAGGCACTTCCATGACCAGACTTCCATTCTTAAATGGAACCCACTACTTGTACTGGAAGGAGAGATTCAAAGGCTTCATCTTAAGTACAAACTCTGCTCTTTAGGCCAGAATCATGAATGGTCCAAATGTGTGTCTCAACTCTGATGGGCCAGATAAAGCAGAAGATGCCTGGACTGATGCTGAAAGAGCAAGAATGGAACAAAATCATAAAGCCAGATATGCTTTAATGTGTGCTCTCAGTCCTGATGAATTTCAGAAGATTAACGCATGTCAATCATCAAAGCAAATCTGGGATACCTTGTTAAATCTCCATGAGGGCACCACCAAGGTAAAAGATTCAAAAATATGATGCTGGTTGGTCAGTATGAGCTGTTCACCATGGCCGAAGGAGAGTCCATTTTGGACATGATGGGTTGCTTTCAGACGATCACCAACAATCTAAAGTCCGTTGGGAAAGTCTACACTACCAAGGAGAATGTCACTAAAATTCTTAGGAGATTGCCTAAGAAGTGGAGACCTCTTGTTACTGCAATCACCTAGGCCAAAGATCTTTCTACTTTGACTCTGGATGATCTGGCTGGAATGCTTCAAGTTCATGAGCAGGAGCTTGATCTTGACAATCCTGGAAAGAAAAATTAAAGGGATCTCCTTGAAATCTCAGAAGTCCAACAACTCAAAAGCTCTAAAAGTTGATGAGTCCAGTGACGACGCTGATTAATCTGATAATGAAGTATCAGACGATGATGAATTGTCCTTCATCTCCAGAAAGATTCAAAACATGTGGAGAAAGAAAAACGGGATGAAAAGAAGGCCATTCCAAAAGAAAAACTTCAAAGATCACACTGAACCAAAAGACAAAAGTCAGCTGGTCTGTTTCGAGTGCAACAAGCCAGGTCACTTCAAAGCTGACTGCCTTATGTTAAAGGACAAGAAGAAGTTCTTCAAAAAGAAGAAAAATAACTTCATGGCAACTTGGGAGGATCTCAACTCGTTTGAAGAAGAAGAAGAAATAAAAGAGGAGGCTAACTTATGCCTTTGGTCCAACAATCAAAATGAAGACTCTTCGGATGATGAATGTAACGCCCCGATTTTCACGTTTTCTAATTCTTCAGTATTTTAATGTCTTCATTTTATTCGAGGTCTTAGGAATGGAAATAAAATATTCCGAGACCATAGTCATGCTCGACGATATCGTAGGAAGCTACGATTAAGTTTTGAGTCAAAAACTCAAACGGAGTCCGGTCTGCGTTTTTACACTGACAGTATGATTTTACTGCTCAGAAGACCTCAGATGGACCCATGAACGAGACAGTAAGTCTTAGAATTTGATTCTCTACGTTTTGGTTAAATTTCGTAAAAATTTCAGAAAAATAACTTCCTGACCTTCGTTCGGGCGGAATTCTCAATCGGGTGACGAACGGAGCCACATATGGACTTACCGAGACTTGCCAACAGATAATCTTGATATCACAACATCCCAGGACACTTGGGAGAGTATGCCAGAGTCGTCATGACGATCGGGAAAATCTAGATGCGAAATGACCAAAACGCCCCTAACCTTAGCCTTTTGCACCTTTACCATTTTACCCTTTTGGCAAATGACCATTTTGCCCTTAAGTGACTTGTTTTAAAGCTGAACTCAGCCCCTCACACTCTCATTTTCGCACAGCCCTCTCAAAAGTGAAGAACACCATAGTTACTCTTGAAGAAGCACCATTGTTGTTCTTGAAAAAGCTTGGTTTCTTGTTGGAATCACTTGATTCCTTGAGCAATCTTCCATCATTTCAAGGTAAGATCACTTCTATGATCTCTTAGCTCCTTGAATATCTCTTTATTTCAAGATCAATCTTCATTTTCATGAAAATTATTTCTTAGATCCAAAACTTTGAAAATCCATAGGAAATTGTAGAAAAATCATTTTGATGTGAGACCAATTTCTTTGAACTCACCTCATCATTCTCTATCTAAACCCAAGAGCTTATGATTCAACTCTCATCATAGCTCAAAAAGCACATTAGGGCCGAACCCTTCTTGATGATGATGAATAGTGTTTTCATCAATTTTTGATTTCTAACACTTGATTTCATTCTTAGCTTTCCTAATGCCTTTAAATCCATGAAATAGAAAACCAAGATCAATTCCTAGCTTTATTCTCTTTAGGGTGGCCGAAACCCTCTTTGTGAGAATTGTTGAGTTTGGTTTGATTGTTGTTTAATGTTTGATTGTTTGGTTCTTTGTAGTTGGTGTCAATTATCAGAAGGTTCACAAACCGATCAACCGACTTTGATCCGGGAATCTACTCTTCAACAGGTATGGGAAGAAGAACCTCATCACACCAAGATGGTGGTGGTGAAGATGGTTGTTTTAAATTATGTGTGGGTGAAACCCTTTAGTTTGGGTTCACTTTTATATGTTAAGTTTTGTTAAGTTCTCATGGAGAACAAGAATGTCATGATGAGTTTATGCTTTGGTATGTTGTGGTGTGCTTTAGCATATGTTGATGATGATATGATTTAATGAAAATCATTCCATGTATGTTGAAAAACCTACTTTGATCACTAGATCAAGTATGGACTTTTGTGCTTGATTATGAGACCATGATGTGTGATGGACTTGTATGTTTTGGTTATGATGTAATAAGGTGTAATTGTGGTTTGTCATAATTGGTGTGAGCTTTTGAGCTATATTTGCTTTGTTGGGGAAGCAAAGTCTCCATTTTTCATTGGAGTAGGCTTGTGGCCTTAGTAAGAGGAAATATAAGAACATGTGTTGTTCTTGATCTAGCAAGGTTTTGAAGTAAGAAAAAAACATGAAAACATGATTTCATAACCTATGTTTTCAAAGAGAAACAAAAGTGATTTTGATCCAAAGATCAAATGAAGTTTTAACCTTTTAAGTGTGTCACCAAAGTGGAAAATGTCTTTTCTTTAGCCATAGGTTTGTTAATCAAACTAAGTGTTTCAAAAGAGAATTAATGAAGAAGTTAAGGAAAAGTGAAAACAGGGCACTCGCCCAGCGAACCCCGTATCTCCTCGCGAGACAGAGGGAAGATAAGGCATTCGCCAGGCTAACATTGCCTCGCCTCGCGAGACAGTGGACTAGCCCGAGCAGCAAAGATGCAGATTCTCTGCCTCGCGTAGCGAAGTAGTTCTCGCCCCGCGAACCGCCTAAGCAGTGAAGAATTGCAGCTCTGCCTCGCGACGCGAGACAATTATCGCCTCGCAATGCAGAAGGTCGGTTTGAAATACAGTTCTCTGCCTCGCGACGCGAGACAATAATCGCCTCGCGATACAGAGGATTTGTATAAGGAGCAAATATAACTCTCAGCCTCGCGACACGAAACTTCTGTTCGCCCCGCGAGAAAGGAATCACTACCTTAATTTAGCTAAGCGAATGTACTCTCGCTAAGCAAATTTCATGTTTTAGAAAATGCTAGAAATGAAGTAAGTAGTTCAAATGTTGTTTCAAATCAAATGAGTTTTCAATCGTAAAAGTTGTTTGGTTTACAGAAGGAGTTTCCTCACTCAATCGTAAAGTTTTACGCGTGAAAAACCTAAGTTAAATAATTAACTTAGAGTTGAAGACAAGGGTTAATTAAGGATGGTATGTGGTGGAACACGACCATGTACTATATACCATTGATGACTTAGTATATCAATGACTTCATAAGACTTAAGTGAATCAACACTTATTTCCTTAATTGAAAATCAAGGAGTAACATCTTAGAAAGGCTTAAAGACTTATCTAAGAGGATTCTCAATCCTTATTCATAATGCTTAGGACTTGAGACATAATTCATAAGATGTAAACACAAACACGAAACGTTTTGGTTTTCAAAACAGTAGTTCGATGACGGACCGATGATTCGGATCCAGGTTAATCGTTCAATTGTTTCCGTCTTGTGATGATCGGAATGAGAGAGATCCTGAGATTGTGCAGGTATGGGACTGTACAGTGGAAGGAATCCTGAGGCTATGCAGGTATGGGACTGTATAGTTAAAGGAAGGCATATAAGAATTGATTGGTACTACCCATACCAACAAGATTTATCTTCTTTTCGGGAACTTAGAACATAAGTACTTTATAGTTAAGCGTGCTTGACTTAGAGTAATTATGGGATGGGTGACCTTCCGGGAAGTTTCCTAGAAAGCGTGTGAGTGAGGACAAAACACGCTGAAAAGACTTGTGTTGGTTTGTGGGGACAGTCGGCGATTCTGAAAGCAGTCTGGATCATTCCAAAGGAGTCACGAGATATTTTATCCGATGGATAAATGTTTTATAAAACAAAGATGTGTGTAGTTTCTAAGGAAGAGAACCTTTGTGAACCTTGAGGTTTATCCAATGGATAGACATTGTTTTATCGCATCTGCTTTGTGTAAGCATTGGCATTTCATGTGCATAGTTTTAAGGCCTTGAGCCTAGGAGTTGAGCTTACACCTTGATGCGGGTGCGAATCTTACGGTGACGATCTTCAATGGTCTTTTTGGAGGTATCAGGGTTGGAAGGGCTGACATGTGACCAGTTGGTGATTCTTCTGTGTCGTGGCGAATCCGTGCAATACACTGATATCCTCTACTAGATACCGTACTTTTCATGTTTGGTCGAGAGTGTTACCGTAAAGCCAGATACGTGCACGTTACGAATGTTGTAGCATCTTGCTCATGGCTGGCAGAAACCGGAACATGTCCTCCCATTCACTCTCTCCGAATGTTTTGTTAGCTCCATGGAGTAGGGGTCAGAGTAGTACCCAGTGACATTGACATTGAGTCATATACATTGCATTGCATTGCATGGCTATTGATGTTTACATTTACTATTATACATCGCTGTATTGTTTAAGGATGCCTTATATTATGCTGTTAAATGTTTAGCATGCTATTATGTTGTTAACTGCTTAACATGATTTATACTGAGAACCTTTGTAAGCATGTTGGGTACGTTGTTACCCGGTGAGTCGTCCCGTTTTTACTACTGCTGTTTTGTTGTGTTGATGAACGGGAATCTCACCCATATCTATATGTTTCCTGCTGGTACTTGCTGTTGCTGCTTGAACAGATGGACGCGATGATGGTTCCATTCCGCAGTCCCTTTGAGTTCGGAGGTGGACTCTTTTGCTGTTTTAGTTTTGTTGTCGGCCAGACTATGTCAGTTTTTGTAGTACCTTTTGGGAGCTATGAATCCTAGTACTTATTGTATTTCTTATGTCAGTCATACATTAGACTTATGTCTATATATAGTAATGTTGTTATTTCTGTTTTCTGTATTATAATACTGTATGTATGTCCTAGTAATGCATGGTGAACCTAAGTTCACTTATTAGTATTATTTATTACCTTTACTAATCCCATTACATCTTTATGAAAAGAAAAGAAAAAGAAAAATGGTATTTTTCTGCATTAATAAATATTTTCGGCCTTATAAACGTTCGGGAATGTGACACTCGGGAAAGGGTGTTGCATTATTTGGTATCAGAGCTGGCCGAGTCTTTTGGGGTTTGTAGGTTATGGTCTGTCTTGTTTGTGTTGTGTTTTCTCTGATTGTTTTCTGTGTTATTGTTTCTGAGAGAAAACAATGTTGGAAAGGATGATGAATTCGGTCTATCCTTTTGTGTTGTTTGTTCTCTGTGTTGTGTTTCTGTGAAGAAGACAACGATTGTTTGTTACTCTCTGCATTATTGTTTCTGAAGGGGAATGATATTGGACAGGGTAGTAATGTTTTTGCTTTCTTGTAAGTTGTTGCTCTCAGAGTTCTTTAGAACGAGTGCTTTTCCGATGAATTGAAAGACATGGCGTTCCTGCAACTACGTCAAGTAGGAATGTCTGTCAAAGAATATGCTGATCGTTTTGAGTCCCTGCTGAAGTCTTCGAGGTATTTCCATCTTCATATCGATGAGGAGTGGAAGTGCACAAAGTTCACAGAAGGTTTAAGGGACGAGATTCGAGGAGAGGTGCTACCTCTTGAGGTCAAAGAGTTCTCGGTGTTGGTAGGTGAATGCTTCGTAATCGAAGATCTGATGAAGACTCGTGAAGGAAGGCAATGTCACTCTGGACCGACTAGGTTCCATAAAGGCACCAATGGTCGTGATGATAGATCTCGATGGAAACCATATTCGAAACAGCAAGGTCAACAACAACGTTCTGTAGGAGGAAGCAGTGGGAGTATTAGTCAATTTGGAAGCGCCCCAAAGAAGTGCATGAAGTGTGGCAAGAACAATCATGTCACCAGAGAATGCTTAATCAAGGGGATCATATGCTTCAAGTGTGGGAAGCCAGGACATACTTCACGCGATTGTGTGCAATCAAAAGCTAGACATTCTGTCAACGATGTGCAAACAGCGAAGCCTAAGGCAATGAGTAGAGCTTATACTGGGGATGATGCTGAGACTTCTCAAAGGGAAGATTTGATTCACGGTCAGATCGTCGTGGAAGGTAAAACCTTATTTGTATCTTTCCTTACCCTTAGATTTGGTAATTTTTGCACTTTCTATAAAGCCTGTTATAACTGCGAAAGTCTGTTTGAATTGTTCTATTTCTGTTAAAGATAGAACGTTTTTGATTGATTTAATCTGTTTGCCTCTTCCGCAAATGGATGTGATCATAGGGATGGATTGGTTATCTTGTAACTATATACTATTAGATGGTGCTAACAAAACCTTAGTTTTTCCTGATTCGGATAATTCTGGATTTGGACTGCCAACCAAGGAAACGTTTCTTTGAGAGGAGGAGGAGCAAAACGAATACATGTTACTAACGAGTTTCCGGAAGTCTTTCTTGAAGACGTACCAGGTGTACCGCCAGTTCGAGACGTCGAGTTGTGATCGGTCTTGTACCAGGAACAGGACCAGCGTCTATGGCACCTTAGCATATGGCACCTGCTGAGTTGGAAACCTTGAAGGAACAGTTGGTGGACTTATTGGGAAAAACAGTTCGTTAGACCCAGTGTGTCGCCATAGGGAACGCCTGTGCTGTTGGTGAGAAAGAAAGATGAAACATCTTGCTTATGTGTGGATTAGCGCCAGTTGAACAAAGTTACCATTAAGAACAAGTATTATCTTCCGAGGATAAATGACTTGATGGATCAGTTGAGGAGAGCGACAGTTTTCTCCGAGATTGATTTGCGATCGGGTTATCACCAGATTCATGTGAAGACAGAAGATATACCGAAGACAGTGTTTCAAACACGCTATGGGCACCACGAGTACCTTGTAATGCCGTTTGGTATAACGAATGCTCCTCTATATTCATGGATTACATGAATAGGATCTTTCGTCCATATCTAGATAAGTTTGTCGTTGTTTCATAGACGACATACTCATCTATTCGCGAAACCAGGAAGTACACGCTGAATATCTTAGTGTGAATCTTCAGGTTCTGAAGGAGAAACAGCTGTATGAAAGTTGTCCAAGTGTGAGTTTTGGCTCGACGAAGTAAAGTTTTTGGGTCATGTGATTTCGAAGGAAGGATAAAGCGTTTGAATGGATTTAAGCCTGTGAGGAAAGTTTGCAAGGATTAGAGAGAAGGTTGACTACTTCACCTGTGTCAGTGCTGCCTGATCTCAAGAGAACATTTGTGTTCACACTTCTACGTATTCCTCAATGTATTAGACAATTGAGTGAATTGGTAATATGGTGTCCGTTGTTCTGGACATTTTCATATTATTTCACTGAAATTTTTGTTATTACTATTTCTTGAGTTATAACATAAACGACTTCTTGATACTGGAGGTTTCTTGATGAAACTTAGTCTAATCACTTTTACTTTTGGTGAAGGTGATCCAGTCTGATTTTTGCCAGACTGTTTATCTTTTGATTCCAAAGTTTATTGGAAGGTTCTTATGAAAGAAGGAACTTTATTAGAGTCATGGATGTAAACATGTATTAGCTATGCATTTTTACACTCACGAACCTACTGAAGAATCTTTTTGCATACCGGATATTCCTGTATTCATCCCAGATTGGTAAAATTCTTGTGTATACTTTCTTCTGAGACCAAGGCCAAGAAAATTTTCCATTGTTGAAAATTTCATTCCTTAATCTTCCGCAACCGAGTAGGTTTAGTTTTGAGTCACGGAATTTCGAGGGCGAAATTCTTTTAAGAGGGGTAGGAATGTAACGCCCCGATTTTCACGTTTTCTAATTCTTCAGTATTTTAATGTCTTTATTTTATTCGAGGTCTTAGGAATGGAAATAAAATATTCCGAGACCATAGTCATGCTCGACGATATCGTAGGAAGCTACGATTAAGTTTTGAGTCAAAAACTCAAACGGAGTCCGGTCTGCGTTTTTACACTGACAGTATGATTTTACTGCTCAGAAGACCTCAGATGGACCCATGAACGAGACAGTAAGTCTTAGAATTTGATTCTCTACGTTTTGGTTAAATTTCGTAAAAATTTCAGAAAAATAACTTCCTGACCTTCGTTCGGGCGGAATTCTCAATCGGGTGACGAACGGAGCCACATATGGACTTACCGAGACTTGCCAACAGATAATCTTGATATCACAACATCCCAGGACACTTGGGAGAGTATGCCAGAGTCGTCATGACGATCGGGAAAATCTAGATGCGAAATGACCAAAATGCCCCTAACCTTAGCCTTTTGCACCTTTACCATTTTACCCTTTTGGCAAATGACCATTTTGCCCTTAAGTGACTTGTTTTAAAGCTGAACTCAGCCCCTCACACTCTCATTTTCGCACAGCCCTCTCAAAAAGAGAAGAACACCATAGTTACTCTTGAAGAAGCACCATTGTTGTTCTTGAAAAAGCTTGGTTTCTTGTTGGAATCACTTGATTCCTTGAGCAATCTTCCATCATTTCAAGGTAAGATCACTTCTATGATCTCTTAGCTCCTTGAATATCTCTTTATTTCAAGATCAATCTTCATTTTCATGAAAATTATTTCTTAGATCCAAAACTTTGACAATCCATAGGAAATTGTAGAAAAATCATTTTGATGTGAGACCAATTTCTTTGAACTCACCTCATCATTCTCTATCTAAACCCAAGAGCTTATGATTCAACTCTCATCATAGCTCAAAAAGCACATTAGGGCCGAACCCTTCTTGATGATGATGAATAGTGTTTTCATCAATTTTTGATTTCTAACACTTGATTTCATTCTTAGCTTTCCTAATGCCTTTAAATCCATGAAATAGAAAACCAAGATCAATTCCTAGCTTTATTCTCTTTAGGGTGGCCGAAACCCTCTTTGTGAGAATTGTTGAGTTTGGTTTGATTGTTGTTTAATGTTTGATTGTTTGGTTCTTTGTAGTTGGTGTCAATTATCAGAAGGTTCACAAACCGATCAACCGACTTTGATCCGGGAATCTACTCTTCAACAGGTATGGGGAGAAGAACCTCATCACACCAAGATGGTGGTGGTGAAGATGGTTGTTTTAAATTATGTGTGGGTGAAACCCTTTAGTTTGGGTTCACTTTTATGTGTTAAGTTTTGTTAAGTTCTCATGGAGAACAAGAATGTCATGATGAGTTTATGCTTTGGTATGTTGTGGTGTGCTTTAGCATATGTTGATGATGATATGATTTAATGAAAATCATTTCCATGTATGTTGAAAAACCTACTTTGATCACTAGATCAAGTATGGACTTTTGTGCTTGATTATGAGACCATGATGTGTGATGGACTTGTATGTTTTGGTTATGATGTAATAAGGTGTAATTGTGGTTTGTCATAATTGGTGTGAGCTTTTGAGCTATATTTGCTTTGTTGGGGAAGCAAAGTCTTCATTTTTCATTAGAGTAGGCTTGTGGCCTTAGTAAGAGGAAATATAAGAACATGTGTTGTTCTTGATCTAGCAAGGTTTTGAAGTAAGAAAAAAACATGAAAACATGATTTCATAACCTATGTTTTCAAAGAGAAACAAAAGTGATTTTGATCCAAAGATCAAATGAAGTTTTAACCTTTTAAGTGTGTCACCAAAGTGGAAAATGTCTTTTCTTTAGCCATAGGTTTGTTAATCAAACTAAGTGTTTCAAAAGAGAATTAATGAAGAAGTTAAGGAAAAGTGAAAACAGGGCACTCGCCCAGCGAACCCCGTCTCTCCTCGCGAGACAGAGGGAAGATAAGGCATTCGCCAGGCTAACATTGCCTCGCCTCGCGAGACAGTGGACTAGCCCGAGCAGCAAAGATGCAGATTCTCTGCCTCGCGTAGCGAAGTAGTTCTCGCCCCGCGAACCGCCTAAGCAGTGAAGAATTGCAGCTCTGCCTCGCGACGCGAGACAATTATCGCCTCGCGATGCAAAAGGTCGGTTTGAAATACAGTTCTCTGCCTCGCGACACGAGACAATAATCGCCTCGCGATACAGAGGATTTGTATAAGGAGCAAATATAACTCTCAGCCTCGCGACACGAAACTTCTGTTCGCCCCGCGAGAAAGGAATCACTACTTTAATTTAGCTAAGCGAATGTACTCTCGCTAAGCAAATTTCATGTTTTAGAAAATGCTAGAAATGAAGTAAGTAGTTCAAATGTTGTTTCAAATCAAATGAGTTTTCAATCGTAAAAGTTGTTTGGTTTACAAAAGGAGTATCCTCACTCAATCGTAAAGTTTTACGCGTGAAAAACCTAAGTTAAATAATTAACTTAGAGTTGAAGACAAGGGTTAATTAAGTATGGTATGTGGTGGAACAAGACCATGTACTATATACCATTGATGACTTAGTATATCAATGACTTCATAAGACTTAAGTGAATCAACACTTATTTCCTTAATTGAAAATCAAGGAGTAATATCTTAGAAAGGCTTAAAGACTTATCTAAGAGGATTCTCAATCCTTATTCATAATGCTTAGGACTTGAGACATAATTCATAAGATGTAAACACAAACACGAAACGTTTTGGTTTTCAAAACAGTAGTTCGATGACGGACCGATGATTCGGATCCAGGTTAATCGTTCAATTGTTTCCGTCTTGTGATGATCGGAATGAGAGAGATCCTGAGATTGTGCAGGTATGGGACTGTACAGTGGAAGGAATCCTGAGGCTATGCAGGTATGGGACTGTATAGTTAAAGGAAGGCATATAAGAATTGATTGGTACTACCCATACCAACAAGATTTATCTTCTTTTCGGGAACTTAGAACATAAGTACTTTATAGTTAAGCGTGCTTGACTTAGAGTAATTATGGGATGGGTGACCTTCCGGGAAGTTTCCTAGAAAGCGTGTGAGTGAGGACAAAACACGCTGAAAAGACTTGTGTTGGTTTGTGGGGACAGTCGGCGATTCTGAAAGCAGTCTGGATCATTCCAAAGGAGTCACGAGATATTTTATCCGATGGATAAATGTTTTATAAAACAAAGATGTGTGTAGTTTCTAAGGAAGAGAACCTTAGTGAACCTTGAGGTTTATCCAATGGATAGACATTGTTTTATCGCATCTGCTTTGTGTAAGCATTGGCATTTCATGTGCATAGTTGTAAGTCCTTGAGCCTAGGAGTTGAGCTTACACCTTGATGCGGGTGCGAATCTTACGGTGACGATCTTCAATGGTCTTTTTGGAGGTATCAGGGTTGGAAGGGCTGACATGTGACCAGTTGGTGATTCTTCTGTGTCGTGGCGAATCCGTGCAATACACTGATATCCTCTGCTAGATGCCGTACTTTTCATGTTTGGTCGAGAGTGTTACCGTAAAGCCAGATACGTGCACGTTACGAATATTGTAGCATCTTGCTCATGGCTGGCAGAAACCGGAACATGTCCTCCCATTCACTCTCTCCGAATGTTTTGTTAGCTCCATGGAGTAGGGGTCAGAGTAGTACCCAGTGACATTGACATTGAGTCATATACATTGCATTGCATTGCATGGCTATTGATGTTTACATTTACTATTATACATCGCTGTATTGTTTAAGGATGCCTTATATTATGCTGTTAAATGTTTAGCATGCTATTATGTTGTTAACTGCTTAACATGATTTATACTGAGAACCTTTGTAAGCATGTTGGGTACGTTGTTACCCGGTGAGTCGTCCCGTTTTTACTACTGCTGTTTTGTTGTGTTGATGAACGGGAATCTCACCCATATCTATATGTTTCCTGCTGGTACTTGCTGTTGCTGCTTGAACAGATGGACGCGATGATGGTTCCATTCCGCAGTCCCTTTGAGTTCGGAGGTGGACTCTTTTGCTGTTTTAGTTTTGTTGTCGGCCAGACTATGTCAGTTTTTGTAGTACCTTTTGGGAGCTATGACTCCTAGTACTTATTGTATTTCTTATGTCAGTCATACATTAGACTTATGTCTACATATAGTAATGTTGTTATTTCTGTTTTCTGTATTATAATACTGTATGTATGTCCTAGTAATGCATGGTGAACCTAAGTTCACTTATTAGTATTATTTATTACCTTTACTAATCCCATTACATCTTTATGAAAAGAAAAGAAAAAGAAAAATCGTATTTTTCTGCATTAATAAATATTTTCGGCCTTATAAACGTTCGGGAATGTGACACTCGGGAAAGGGTGTTGCAATGAATAACTTGTTGTTCCCGAAGAAAGAACTCAGGAAGCCATCTCTGAAAGAGGATGGAATGTTCCACCGGTCTTCAAAGGAACGGACTATCCTTATTGGAAATCAGTTTTTCAATTATACATCCAAGCTCAAAATTATGAGTTGTGGAATATATTCACCAATGGAGATCATCGTCCAACAATCACTCTTGAGAATGGATCAATAGAGTCCAAACCTGAAGCTGACACTACTACAAAAAAGGGATTTACCAGCGTTTATTTTAAGCCTTCGCCAGTGCTTTCGGGCGCTGACTATTTATTCGCTAGCAAAAGGGGGGAAAAGTTCGCCAGCGCTTTTTGAAGCGCTGGTAAAGGTTCAAAATTGCCAGCGTTTCCTTGAAGAAGCGCTGGTAAAGGTTATAAAATTGCCAGCGCTTCCTTGAAAAAGCGCTGGTAAAGGTTTAAAATTGCCAGCGTTTCATTAGGAAGCGCTAACAACCTTTACCAGCGCTTCTTAAAGGAAGCGTTGTCAATTTTATAACCTTTACCAACGCTTCTTCAAGGAAACGCTGGCAATTTTGAACCTTTACCAGCGCTTCTTCAATGAAACGCTGGCAATGCCCTATTTATATATATATAGATATATATATTTTACTTTTCTTATCTATTTCCCCCTGATTACCAATACAATTTGCAAGATCAACACAAGCAAAACCAGCGATATATATACAGATGATTCAAAACCAATAGACAACATTTCCCCTTAGTTCTCCAAGCACACAACTTAATTCAGGTGGTATTACGACCCAAATTAGGTATGTACACAGAGAACAATGAGAAAATACAAACCAATGACATTCTTAGATCAAGAAGTGATTAAGACATATAATAATATGGATTGAATGCGATTTTACATTCTTAGACTGTCCACTTTGGACAATTCAAGAACAACTTGTATATTGTATCAAAAACAATATACAAATCGTTATTGAACAGGAAACTAAGGTTAATGCATGTGTAAACCGATAAAAATAAACATGTCTAATGATTATACTGCTTATAAGAGATTAAAAAAAGATAAATACCTGGTAGGAGTAAGAAATATGTGGTAGACAATAAGAAAATCAAGACATCACCAAAACTGCAGATTATCAAGTGACAAAGAGAAAGTAAAGGTAAAATTAGACAAAGAAGGTGAGACCAAAAGCAGAACCAAGGACAGCATGAAAGAGAAGAAAACTAACCTATTTCGATATGTGAGAAATGGGATGTCCCTATCACTCCATGAACGAATTTCTTCTAAGTGATTCCCGCTTGGTAATGTGCTGCTTCAATTATCACATGTTAGAATATATAAATGAGAAACAGAAAATAAATGAATTTTCTGAAACCATTGAAGCTACTCCCACAAAACTAACTAACATGTAAGATTTTATTTTTCTTTTAGTTCCTACCTCTAAACCACCCTTTATTTTTTTAGATGAGTAGTTCTTTAGATTATTGAAAGTTATAGGTCCTTTAAAGTTTTGGACAAATCAAATCTTAATAGAATACTGAAACTTGTTATGTATTAACATGCCATTACTTGTTAAAGTTAATCTTTTGACATAGCCATTTAGAGCTTCGAAAAACCTAGAAGCAAATATATATTACCAGTCCAAACTCATGTGAAGACACTACTTTGGAGGTTACATTGTTACTGTGTTCATAAATGCTGATGTATAAAAATAACAATATTGTATTAGATCAATAACTGTTAGTTTAATTTTACTAAACATTATGAGCTTCTGCTACTTGTATTTAATATTTAAGGCAAGATAGTTTTATTTGGTTTAAATGTCATATTTTACTGTTTCAGTACACTTAATATTCCTATACCGAATAAAACATCAATATGAAAAGGAAAAAAAAAAAAAAAGAGCCTATGTATAATCAATGGTTCTCACACCACACATTTCACCTTAGTATACAAGAGGAACATCCTAATTGACGTCTTACTTACTCATCATGGTAAAGAAGGAATTGAAACAACTAGATCTTAGGCAAAAATAGATGAAAAAAAAAAATAGGTCTGCAACCGCTAAAAAGAACACTACTGCAAGTGTTCACTTGATATAATTCAGCAACTTTTTTCAAGTCAAAGATGCAAGACTGAGGTGAAAATTTTATGATAAAGGAAGTTGGGATTCAAACCAACTATACAGGCAAAAAAAAAACAAGAAAAGAGCAGTTATTCTTTTTCAAATCCCATAAAATTTACTCCATGAAAAGTTTCTCTGAGAAATCCAATAAAGTTAGATTTAGATGTGAAAAATCACATGACAATGAGACAGGAATCTTATAAATTCAAATTGCATAACAACCACAAAGTCATGCAAAAGAGAAATTCCATTCCACTATCAATAAGTAGTTTCCATCACACAGAGAAGCTGAGAAAAAGCTCCACCGGAACTCAAGTGGAAATATTCAACAGTAGAAGCAGGATGATTTTGCCATACAACTCATCTACATGTGAAAGGACAATCTTTTAAATCATCCTTCAGACAAATATTAGTAGTAAGTTAATCATATATAGAGCCACTCATTACATTGATCTATAGCAATTTTACACTTATATCTCTTATAGAATAGCTAATTTTTAATAAAACCTGAAACTTTCAATCTATATAATAATAAAAAGTGGCTTGCCAAAGCTAAAATCGGATGACATGAACAAGATATGGTTATAATCATGCAATAGATTAAATCAATGTGCTTTGAATGCAAAATTTTCAGCAACAACAAAACTTTCCCTCTATGCTACATATTGTAATTTATTGGAACACATTACAGATACATATTGAAGAGATAAACCTACATCATGATCTTTACCAATAGAAAGAAATTGAAGTTCATGATTCATGACTAAATGATTGTCAAGCAAAAAGATTCCTAAGCAGATCATAGATACAACTATCATGTTTATTTTTATAAAATGCTCATACATCACATAATCACCTCCACCTAAACATCTTTTGGTCACAAGCAATTGATATACCTCAAAATAAGATGATGAATGCATTACAATAGAAAATTATTTAATTCTATTTTCCTTCAGTATATATCATCATGTCATGCACCTAAACAATGCCTAGACAGTTTCATCATGGTAAGTAATTTTCTATGAGTGCCAATGCATGTGTACTTGTATCTTTTACAGGAAAAAAAACCCAATAGATTGGACAACAAAAGAAGAAAGCAATTAAGATTACAGGAAGAACAATTGATACATAAAATGAGTAGAATTCATGAACTGAAGTAGCTACTTGAGCAAACTTGGAAGCCAAAAAAAAGGCAGATTTAGAATTATAGATTACACTAAAGTTGCTCACAAAACATGGAAGATGCAGGGTATTACCAAAGAGATAAAGGGTTGTACTTTACTCATTTGGAAGCTCAGTTCCTAACTTTAAGGACATTAAGAATTAAGAATGCTTAATAGTTCAACAATAGTATTTTTATTTTCCTATGAAACCTAAGGGAACACAGTGTCTGAAAACCAACTAAACTAACCCATATCATACTGCCCTCTTGCTGCTATGTGGAATCAAAAGATTTCTCAAAGATCAAACTAGAATTACACCTTGGTTCTCTAAAGACTTAAAAGGAAAAAATGGAAGATATATGAAGAGAGGAAGAACACCACCACTTCCTCCTCTTGTCTCTTCTTTGCCTCAACTTTCTCTCACTTTCTATCTTTCCTAGGGTTTCCAAAGTTAAGAAAAATCAGGGAGCAGGGGAAAAATAAGTTCCCTATTATAATTTGAAACTAGGACAATAATGCCCTTGTGCCTAAGGGTAATATGGGAATGCCCACAACTAAGATTAATTTACCATGAAAGCTTATTATGATTATTAAGTGTATGCCAAGTTATAAAACTATTAGTGTCATACAATATTTATTTAATTCATTTATGAAATAAAACAGTAATTTATAATATAATTTATTATTTTCATACGTATCCATAATTAATGAAATTAATGGGTATAACAGTAACTAATTTCATTTATGCTTTAGTGCTACTATAAGTAGGAGTAATTCACTGTTATCATTGCAATCAGTATTCACATTAGTTGAGAATTCAAGAATAGAAAATACTCTTGTAAAACGCTTATCACAGAGAGGAAAAGAATCAACCAGATTCTTGAGTGTCTTTGGGTGTAAGTGGGATAAAGGGGGAAACTGAGTGATACATTGTTATATACTGTGCAAACTGTAAATGTTCTTACGAATAATTTGGCAAAATAAGAACATCCGCAATCAAAAGATAAAATGGTTTTGGGTTGAAACAAGAATTTAAGAACAGTGCTTGATGACTTACCCAATTTGGTTCCAACTAGTACCACTGGGACACCAGGAGCAAAATGTTGGAGTTCAGGGATCCACTGCTAAGTGTATACAAAATTAGAAAAGCAAACTCGAAATCTGGAAGACATGTCAAAGTACAAAACACAGAAACACAAATATACCTTCTTCAACACATTCTCATAGCAAGAATATACCTCAAGGAAAATAAAAGAGAAAAGGAACCAGCAAGAATACCTCAAGGTCCTCGCGCTGTTGAGAGGAGGGTTTGAGGAGAGAACCGTGAGGTTTCGTGAAGGTGCTGAGCGTGAGTGCTTAGGTCGCAGTTGTGGAGGAGAGGGTTGTGGATGATGGTTGTGGGGAGCGGATTGAGCACTGTGGTGGAGGAGAGGGGTTGAGCTCACGGTTGTGGAGGAGATGAGGAGGGTTGAGTTCGCGATTGTGAAGGAGATAAGGAGGGTTGAGTTTGCGATGATGCTTAGGTCGCGAGAGTACTGTGTGAAGACTATTACTGAAAGCGCGCGCGAAAGTGTATGTGAAGATTGAGTAATCAGTAATATAAATCAAAAAATTATATTTATATAGAAAAGGACAATTGCCAGCGCTTTTCCAAATAAGCGCTGGTAAAGGAACAAAACATTTGCCAGCGCTTTCTTAGGAAAGCGCTATATGCTAGCGCTTTCCTAAGAAAGCGCTGGCAAATGTTTTGTTCCTTTACCAGCGCTTATTTGGAAAAGCGCTGGCAATACTCTAGGTTAGAGCTTTGCTTGCGCTTAATTAATAAAGCGCTGGTAAATCCCAATAATTTGCTAGCACTTACCAAAGAAAGCGCTAGTAATACTTCTCCATCTCATATTTTCTAGCGTTTTACGGGAAAACGCTGGTGAATGTTGCGTCAATTTTTCCCTATTTTGGCATAGACGAATGAGGATATCAGGCGATATTCGCTAAATGCTCTTGCTAATTGGTGTCTCATCAACGCTCTTGATCAACCAAGACTGGGATGGTCTTGCAATTCCAAACTACTAAGGAGAAGCTAGACGCATTAGGACAACTGTTTAGTCCAAGGAGTCTGTCTGCCTCAAACTTCTATTTAATGGCAAAAACTTCATCGAACGCTGAATCAGAAGAAGATGAGATATCTGTTTCTGACTCTCTTCAAGAAGCATATGATCAACTACTTAATGATTCCTCTTTATTGCATCATCAATATATTATGCTTAAAAGAAAATTTACAAAAGTAAATAAAGAGTTGGAAGATACCAACAAGCAAAATAAGCAGCTAGTTGATGAAAATAATAAGCTGAAAGAGGAGAATGTTAGTCTAACTGACAAACTCACCTCTGGGTCTAGTAAACCTTACGAGGTAACCAGACTAAAACAAGAGGTATCTGACCTAACCAAAAGCGTATCGAAGCTTGTTGGAGGTTCAGAGAAGCTAAACTTGATATTGAGGTATTCAAGATCACCTCACGATAAGTCTAGAAGCTATGACTCTGAGAAACAAGAAGCTTCTCAGAAAGTATCAAGGACCAATCAATATCACAAGGTTCTTCAATCTCATGGAAAACAAAAAGAAAGCAAACAGCATGTATCCAATACTTAATGCAATTTATGTGGAAAGAGTGGTCATATCTTTTCGAAATGCATACACAAAAAGATAAATAATATGCATGGACGAAGACCACAGACTAACCAAAAAGGACCCAAGTCTATCTAGGTACCTAAGAACATGATAATCCCTGTTGCAGATTTGTTTAGCAACACAAAGAAGACCCCAGTCCTGGTACTTGGACAGTGGATGCTAACGTCACATGACAGAAGAAAGGTGTATGTTCCAAGAACTACGTAAAAATACTGGTGAATGGGTCACCTTTGGAGGCAACCAGAAAGGAAAGATAGTTGGAATTGGTAAGATTGGAAAGCATCCTTTTCCCTCTATTGATAATGTTCTTCTGGTTGAAGGATTAAAACACAACTTGCTTAGCATAAGTTAATTATGTGACAGTGGGTCTGATGTTTCCTTCAATAAAGGTGAATGTATGGTCAAGAACCCTAATGGGTCCATCTTATTCACTACCAAGAGGCAAAACAATCTTTATAAGATTAACTTGGGGGAACTCTCAAAGCAAAGTGTATCATCCCTAGTGTTTATTGAAGAGCGATGGATCTGGCACAAAAGACTTGGTCATGCAAGTCTGAGACTAATCTCAAGACTAAACAAGCATAATCTCGTAAGAGGTTTACCAAAGATCGTGTATAGATCGGACGCTCTCTGTGACGCGTGTCAAAAAGGAAAACAAGGTAAGAACTCTTTTGAGTCCAAGAACATTGTTAGTACTTCAAGACCACTAGAGCTATTGCATCTTGATTTGTTTGGTCCAAGAAGGACTGCTTCTGTCAGTGGTAAGAAATATGGGCTTGTCATAGTAGACAACTATACTAGATGGACATGGGTTAAGTTCCTTGCTCACAAGGATGAGTTTATCAAGGTCTTTAGTATATTTTGTAAGCGCGTCCAGAATGAAAAAGGCATATGTATAAGCTCAATCAGAAGTGAACATGGAGGCGAATTTGAAAATGAGCTTTTCAAAAGGTTCTGTGATGAAAGCGGTATTCATCACAATTTCTCCGCCCCTAGAACACCACAACAGAATGGTGTTGTTGAGATAAAGAACTTATCTCTTCAAGAGATGGCTAGGGCAATGCTCAATGGTAATTCTATTCCTAAACACTTCTGGGTTGAAGCTGTAAATATTGCCTGCTACATTCAAAACAGAATATACATAAGACCAATCTTGAATAAGACTCCTTATGAATTGTGGAAAGGACGCAAACCCAGCATTTCTTATTTCCACCCCTTCGGATGTCAATGTTTTATTTTAAATACTAAGGATCAACTTGGTAAGTTTGATGCCAAAGTAGATAATGGAATGTTGTTAGGGTACTCTGAAACGTCCAAAGCTTTTAGAGTCTATAACTCTAGAACATTGGTTGTTGAAGAATCCATCCATGTTAAGTTTGATGACAAATAGCCTGATAAGAGATTATCAGGGCTAGATGATTCATTTGCAGATATGAATCTGAACGATACAGAAGATCGTCCAACGCTTGACAAAGACGAAGTATCAGACGCAACTCAGGACGCATCATCATCTCAGCAAGTAGTCAACACCCTTCGTTCGTGGCAATTTAGGACTTACCACCCTGAGGATCAAATCATTGGCAAACCAAATGATAGAGTCCGGACAAGGTCAACTTTCAGAAAGCAAGCTGACTCAGCTTTCATCTCTGAAATGGAACCAAAGTCTGTGGACGAAGCCTTAATGGATGAATGTTGGATCCTCGCTATGCAAGAGGAGCTCAACCAGTTTCAACGTAGTGACATTTGGACGCTGGTCTCTCTGCCAAAGGATAAGTCTATCATTGGAACCAAGTGGGTCTATCTTAACAAGCTGGATGAAGATGGCAAAGTTGTAAGAAATAAAGCAAGGTTAGTTGCTCAAGGCTACTCTCAAGAGGAAGGTATTGACTATACTGAAACTTTTGCTCATGTAGCTAGATTAGAAGCCATACGCATATTACTTTCATATACTGCACATCATAACATCATGCTTTATCAAATGGACGTAAAAAGTGCTTTCTTAAATGGTTTTATTAATGAAGAAGTTTATGTTGCTCAACCACCTGGTTTTGAAGATCAAAACCATCCTGAGCATGTATATAAGCTTAAGAAAGCTTTATATGGACTCAAACAAGCTCCTAGAGCTTGTATGAGAGACTCAGCACTTTCCTAATAGAGAATGGTTTCTCAAGATGAAAAGTGGATACAACTCTTTTTAGAAAGTCAAGCAAAAATAATTTTATTGTTGCATAGATTTACGTTGATGATATAATATTTGGTGCAACTGGTGAATCTCTTTGTCAAGAGTTTTCTAAGCTAATGCAAAAAGAATTTTCAATGAGTATGATGGGAGAATTGAAATTCTTCCTCGGACTTCAAGTAAAGCAAACAACGTACGGAGTGTACATTCATCAGACGAAGTACACAAAGGAGCTTCTGAAACGCTTCAAGTTGAACGATTGCAAACCAATGAATACCCCAATGCATCCAACGTCCGTACTAAGCAAAGATGACAAAGATAAAAAGGTAGACCAAAAGGTGTATAGAGGTATGATTGGTTCCCTCTTATATCTAACTGCGTCTAGACCAGATATCATGTTTAGTGTTTGCCTATGCGCTCGATTTCAATCTAATCCAAGAGAGTCTCATCTCTCAACAGTAAAGAGAATCTTTAGATATCTCAAAGGTTCTACTAATCTGGGTTTTTTGTATAAGAAATTTGATGAATACAGATTAGTTGGATTCTGTGATGCTGACTATGCTGGAGACAGAATAGAAAGAAAAAGTACCAGTGGAGGTTGTCACTTCATTGGAGCCAATCTAGTCTCATGGTCAAGCAAAAGGCAAAGCACAATTGCTCTATCAACTATTGAAGCTAAATACATTGCTGCTGCAAGTTGCTGCTCACAACTGCTTTGGATTCAACATCAGTTGGAAGACTACAACGTGTTTGTAAGTAACATTCCAATAATGTGTGATAACACTACTGCCATTAATTTGTCTAAAAATCCCATATTGCATTCTAGAGCAAAGCATATCGAAATTAAACATCATTTCATTAGAGACTGTGTGCAAAAAGGAATCATTGATTTTTAATTTGTTGATACTGACCATCACTGGGCAGATATCTTCACCAAACCTTTAGCTGAAGATAGGCTCACATTCATCAGAAAATATCTGAACATGCATTTCATTGATTAGATGTGAGTCCAATGCATGCGTCCAATAATTGCCTTAGTCCAATTCATGTGAGTCCAATATATATCTATATATATATATATATATATATATATATATTGCTTGCTCGTCCAATGCATTAATTGAACTAAATCTTTGTCAAATGAAAAATTAATTCTCATTCCCTTAACTAAGTCAGTTTAGTTTTCAATAAATTTCAAAACTGCTTTTTACAGTTTCAAGGTCTGGAACGTGTGTTAGTCATTCAATGCACGTCGTTTCACCACCTTCTCTCTTCTTTGAAAATACGAACAGTTTTTTCTCTTTTCTGTTTCTTCTTTTCTATAAAATCCAAAACTTGTTAAAGATTGAATTTTTACAATCTTTATCTCTCTGAAAAACCTCTATTGCAAATATTCCTCTTTCCAAAAACCCCTTCTCTGAAACAATGGCAACTTCATCCTCCACCGCTGCTGCTAAGGGTAAAGGAAAGAACTTTAGTGCTCAGACTGCTGATGTTCTGGTAGAGTTCAAGTTCAACCTTCAATTTCTTGCTGATAATGGGATCGATGTCTTCCCAAATATTCACACTGCCGGGTGGTCAAGTTTGTTCGAGGGTTCTCCTATCATCTACCCTGTTCTGGTTAGGGAGTTCTGGAAAAACCCTACAATTTCTACAAGGGAAATACGTAACAAGGTGATTGACACTGAGGTTATTGTTTCTGAAGCAATTATTTCCAACTCCATTGGGTGTGCTCAATCAGGAATAACTTGTGAGGACAAATGGGAAGAAGAACTCGGAGGTTTTGACGCCATTAAAGAGTGTCTCTTAAAGAACTTGTCAGACAAGCTAATGGCCTCAAGAATGACTGATAAGGCTAGGGCTCTTCATCAGAGTCTGAACAAATCTATCCTTCACAAAGCTGGGTCGAAGGATAATGTTTCTAAGGCACATCTATTCTGCCTAGTACATCTGATTCTGGAGAGGCAGATAAATCTTCCACACCTTCTATTCGCCTTCTTCAAATACGCCATTGAAAGCTCTGGGAAGAACACCTCCATCATCTACGTTGCCCTTCTCTCAAGGATATTTGAGAAATATATGGTTTATGAAGACCTCATTAATCTGACTCCAGAACAAAGACTCAAATACTATGGTATTCATGGAACAGACTGTGTGCATCAACCTGAGTTCAGCAAACAGCTTGGTGATGATGCAACTGAGCTGTTACAAGAAGTCTAAGCAAGAGGGAAAGCTGAAAGGAGCTCAGACGCAAGGTTCGGATGATGCGTCTGTCCAACAAGTCTCAACTGGACGCTCAACTGAGCCTGCTCGTCCAACAGCTAAGACTTCTTCTACTCATCCAAATCCTACCGTCCAACCCACAAGAAAAAGAAAGCTGGTTCTAGCTTCTATTGATGAGGAAGATGAGGACGATCAACCTATCTCCAAGGCTATCAAAGGTCCAAGGAGAGAGTCCTCTTCTGAAGTCTCTCGGCCTAAGCCTGCTGCATCAAGGGCAAAGACCACAAGAGCTAAATCCAAAGGTAATACTGAACCTCAATCTAGTTCAGTTATTACTCCTGCTGTTGAGCAACCCATTAAGGTTGAAGACCTAACCCTGGGCTCTCAACCATCCATACCCTTCTCACCCTCCATTTTACCCCACACACAAACCCTTCCTTCACCATCCGAACCTCAAGACCAGTTCACACCATGGGGAGATTACCCCTTTCAACCATATGGTGCACCTTACCCAAAAATGATTTACCCCAAAAGAAAATACAAACGCATTCCTAGAATTACCTTCAGAAATGAAAGCTCCAACTGGGCTGACGTTCAAAGAAGGTTCCCTGCTCTCCTCCACAAACACTCACCTCCCTCTACCTCTCAACATCCCAAAAGCAATATTCCTCCACCAAAATACCAATACGAAACACCTTCTCCTCGACCTCAAAAACCCTTTGGTCCGCCCCCTGAACATGGGTACTACCCCATTCCCTATACTCCTACTGGTCCTCTGGCAACTCAATTGTAAACTGCTCTTGGACCCTTGGTTGTCTGCCTTGAGAAGAAGAAGTTTCCTCCAAAGAAAATTTATCCAAATCTCATCAAGGACAAGGCCTTCCAGTGGTGCCACTACCATGTCAAAAGGCACGTAGTTATTCTGAACTAAGAGAAGAAAGGTTGCAAAACCACATATGAAAGAAGATCAAGGAAGTATGGTCTGCCCAACATCTTCCTTGATCAAGGCATCAAGTTCATTCCCAGCTATTCCTCAGCCTGGAAAGAATATTCTAATGTTCGGGACTTTCTTCCTTACTACGTTGTCGGAAAAGAGTGCGACATATCAAAAGAAGCCAAAATCCATCACAATCTGCCCAAGAAGTTTTGGAGCAGAAGCTCAGAAACAAGAGTAGGAGTTGTTCCTCCTAGAGCTTGTCCAAGGATTCCAATTCTGGACCCCAATAAAAATAAATATGGACGCAAAAGGCTTGAGACGTGGATGCTGCCCTACAAGCATGCCTTTGATCCTCTTTTCTAGAAGCAGCCAAGAGACGATTCAGTGGAACTAGTCATCTGGCAGAAAGACCCTTTCAAGAGGTTTGACCCAGACGCTCGGATCTACTGGGAAAACTTCATATGGAAATGCTCTCAAGAAGCATCCTCCTCTGGTCTCTCTATTGAGGAAAAACAGAGTATTCGTGTATTTCCCAGACAATACAGAATCTCTGATGCTTACTTCCTCATCATGGACGACATCTTTGGTATACCGCTGTATCCAAGAGACGTGCATCCAGCACCTAAACCTAGATGGAGAGAAAATAGATATGATGATGCTGAGATCATCCTTGAAGTGCTTCCACCTCCACCCAAACCTGTCATTGATCCTAACTTTGCAGCACCTCCACCTGCATGAATACCAGTTGTTGTCGAAGAAACTGGGAATACCGACATCGTCTATGAGGACCCTTCTCCTGAAATTCATGCTGAGGAAATGGAACAAGTTGCAGACTCAGTACCCTCTCGATCTCAACCTATCCCTCTTTTAGTAGTCCATCCTGCTGATCCATCTCCCTCTCAGGCTCTTAGTGTGATTCCTGATCAGAGAAATATGGATGCAACTAAGGCCATAGTTGAAAGTTCAATCTCTGCTATTGCTCCGAAATTTCAAGAGTTCGTCCAACGATCTATTGAAGCCAATAATGCTGTTCTGCTTCAACAAATCGCGGCCATGTTTCAAAATTTCCTTCCTAACCCTCCTCCTCCTCTTCCTTCGTCTTAAAATTTTTTTTCTTGTTTAAAAAAAAAAAAAAATTGGACTATGATGTGGTTCTCTTTCCTTTGTCTGCTGACAAAAGGGGGAGAAAATGGTTGATTGAATTGATTATTAAATCATAGTATATTTTGATCCATATTCATTATACGCATTGATATATATGCTTGATTGCTTGCTCTGTCTTACATGTTTTATATGCTTAGAATATTTGTCTTAGGGGTTCAATCAAATTAGTATGTTTTGTCAACATCAAAAAGGGGGAGATTGTTGGAACTAAAGTGGTTTTGGTCCAGTAATCCCTTTGTTGGTGTAAGCCCTAGTGGCCAATCTATTTGGAATATATCATCATTTGTGTCATGACTTTGATCATATATTTGATATATGAATAAGGCATTAATTTGTTATGTTATTGGCATTTAGCATAATAAAGTCCTTAGAATAGGCAGTTCGTTTAATGGAACATCAAATGTGACTTGATCGTGAGATCCCATTAAACTATAGAACGTTATTCTTAAAATGTCCGTAGTCGAGTATTATTGTCAATTAGGACAACAATAATACATAGAGACTATTGTGTGAGTAAACTGATGACCACATCTCACGGGTCATGGATATATGATATCAAGTCAACACACAGGTGCAAATATTAGGAGTAAAATTTGTGCTGGATTGACCCACTATGAGAACGCAGCATAATAGTTATGTAAGTGTCATAAGCGCTTCTCATGGCGACCATAGTGAAGTAGTCCTTCGACATGAAGTCACTACGATTCCTACATGTGGATTTGTAGGCTTTAGTGCTATCAAACGTCATCCGTAACAGGATGATCATAAAGGTAGTTATTGGGCCTGCAATGAAACATGTTAAGGGATGTGAGTGATGTAGATAGGATTTGTCCTTCCTACATAACAGGAGTAATGTCATGGGCCTCTCGATAGAGTAAGACGTGAAATATGCATGGCCACGCGAAAATGGGCCAATATGTGATATTGGGCCCATTTGTGATTACACGTCTACTCGGGAATTGAGAAATGACTATTTGAACTTAACAAGGATGACACATTTGTGCCTTGTGATCAATTAAGACATATGGACGAAGGAACATTTACTGCACGGTTATTTTGGTTACCATAAGATATATATCGTATCATCGATATTCTCACTAATTGGGTAACAATGATGCATTGCTAGATGCCTTCATTGTTTATAATATTAAATGTGATTTAATATTATTGCCAATTTATTGAGAACCTATAGGGTCACACGCATAGAGCAAATAGTCGGAGAATAAATCAAGTTATTAAATATGATTTAATAATATTAATTATAGATTGGGCTTGTAGCGTACAAGCCCATTGGGGTTAGGGTAAGTGGGTGACAGCTTATAAGGCTGTGCATGTCACTTAGGCGCCAAGAGTTTTTGTTGCACATAACCTAGCGGCCATCACACCTCCTTTGGTAGGTGCGCCCCCTTCACCCCTGCCGTCAGCTAGCACGATGTTTTCTCTGGCGGTAATTTGTTCGTGTGGACTACGTAGAGGTGCTGCTCCATTGCGGTATTGGTGATAACGTTGTTCATAGCGCTCGTGATCAATTGAGAATGACTGTTCTTCCCTTGCAATGATCACGGTAAAGCTACGCTACAAATGGTAAACACTACATCATGAGTCATGACCATTCACATGGATCTTTTGGTGGGAATTTTTTCCGCTGTGTTATTGTTTTTAAATACGCAAATTCCCAACAGTGGTATCAGAGCCACTTGCGAAACCATGATTCTCTTGTATGTTTATTTGTTATAACATGTTTTGTTTTGAAAAAGATATAATCTTTAACATGTTTTATTTGAAAATCGTAAAAGTGTTTTGTGAAAAAAGTTTTCTGAAATCCTTGTTTTGTTTTGCGATGACAGCAAATGTTGCTGTCATGCGCACCTTACGTCCAGACGCTTCATAATCAATCGATTATGAGGGCTCAAGTGTTGATGCCTAATCGTCGTGGAAGCAAAGCAATTTCTGGTTAGAACCACAATAATCAATTAGGTAATCGATTATATAATCGATTATGCAAAGAGTTTGCATGAACATTTGTATAACAGATTACATAATCAATTATGTAATCGATTATGGTGGTACAGTAATCGATTATGGTTGTACAGTAGTCATTCTCTGAAAAGTCAGAATAGCCGTAATCGATTATGGTAATCGATTATGATAGTATAATAGTCATTTTTCTGAGGAGTCAGAATAGCAATAATCGATTATGGTAATCGATTATGAGGATATCAGAAGCGTTATTTTGAGTGATTTTTGAAATCACTTAAAAATAATAATTAATAATAATAAATATATTATTATTAATTTTTATCATGTATTTGGTTTTGCATGGTGAATGGTTATGGCCTTAGTCCTTTTCTTCTTTCTTTGGTTATTTTGAAATACGGCCTGCGTGTCGTGCGTTTCTCTTAATTTCCAAATGTACATTCTTTTCTCACCTTATTCCCCTCGAATGTAAAAGAGGTTTCTTTTAATTGTAATGTTATGGTGGAGACAAGAAGACGGCTTCAGAAGAGGACAACTCGGTAGGTGATCATGCTTGGTGAAGCTTGTATGCTACTAGGGTTTTAGATTAGATTCTCTCATTGGCTTGGGAGAATCAATGCGTTAGGGGCCATAACCATGTCACATTTGTTATATGCTATATATGTATGAGATGCATGTTAGTATATAGTAGGTTAAACAGTTTAACTTATGGTGAGATCAAATTTATAAATAAATCCCTCAAAAGGAAATATTAAGTCACGTTTGAAAATGCCTTCCGATGCGCGGCACTCGTCAAGGCCAGAATCAAATAAGAGTGGGTTTGCCAAAGCAGGGCACCTTACTATATTTTGGTGAGGCGCGATGGAATAATTGTAATATCCAATTGCCAACCATTGGGTTTGACTTAACTAAGAGAATTCAATAGGATTGAAATGGCTTAGAGGCAAAGAAGTTGGGCATCAATTTATTAGATAAATTGGAATAAGGATTTATTCACCCAACTGATCCAAAAGTTGCATGAGATGCAATTGGAAAGGAGTTTCCTACCTAAATAGCCAAGTTCTGGGTGATCAGCCAAAGCTGACTCAGAATGAAGTGAAATATGGATCTTGTTCCTACTAGAAAATCTTCCAACGGGATTTTCCGAGTCAATGGTGAGGGTCATTGATTTGAGTAAAATAGTGGGATGCGTATTTAATAAAAAGACCTTATTAAATATGTTTGATCATGATACAAATCTTCTGCATGTTTCTGTATTTAGAATTACAACACTGAATTAACTGCGAAATGTCCGAAGGACAAGCTATCCAAAATTAAATTTCTGGATTGGTACAGGAATTTGAGGATTGTCCTCAAGAACAAGAAAAGGTTGTATGTTCTCGAGCAAATGATTCCTGAGCAAACACTTCCTACTAGGATCGAAAAGGATGCTTATTGTAACGCCCCGATTTTCACGTTTTCTAATTCTTCAGTATTTTAATGTCTTTAGTTTATTCGAGGTCTTAGGAATGGAAATAAAATATTCCGAGACCATAGTCATGCTCGACGATATCGTAGGAAGCTATGATTAAGTTTTGAGTCAAAAACTCAAACGGAGTCCGGTCTGCGTTTTTACACTGACAGTATGATTTTACTGCTCAGAAGACCTCAGATAGACCCGTGAACGAGATAGTAAGTCTTAGAATTTGATTCTCTACGTTTTGGTTAAATTTCGTAAAAATTTCAGAAAAATAACTTCCTAACCTTCGTTCGGGCGGAATTCTCAATCGGGTGACGAACGGAGCCACATATGGATTTACCGGGACTCGCCAACAGATAATCTTGATATCACAACATCTCAGGACACTTGGGAGAGTATGCCAGAGTCGTCATGATGATCGGGAAAATCTAGATACGAAATGACTAAAATGCCCCTAACCTTAGTCTTTTGCACTTTTACCATTTTACCCTTTTGGCAAATGACCTTTTTGCCCTTAAGTGACTTATTTTAAAGCTGAACTCAGCCCCTCACACTCTCATTTTCGCACAGCCCTCTCAAAAAGAGAACACCATAGTTACTCTTGAAGAAGCACCATTGTTGTTCTTGAAAAAGCTTGGTTTCTTGTTAGAATCACTTGATTCCTTGAGCAATCTTCCTTCATTTCAAGGTAAGATCACTTCTATGATCTCTTAGCTTCTTGAATATCTCTTTATTTCAAGATCAAGATCCATTTTCATGAAAAGAATTTCTTAGATCCAAAACTTTGAAAATCCATATGAAATTGTAGAAAAATCCTTTTGAGGTAAGACCAAGTTCTTTGAACTCACATCATCATTCTCTACCTAAACCCAAGAGCTTATGATTCAACTCTCATCATAGCTCAAAAATCACATTAGGGCCGAACCCTTTTGATGATGATGAATAGTGTTTTTCATCAATTTTTTATTTCTAACACTTGATTTCATCCTTAGCTTTCCTATGCCTTTGAATCCATGAAATGGGAAACCAAGATCAATTCCTAAACTTTTAATCTAGGGTGGCCGAAATCCTCTTTATTAGGATTGTTGAGTTTGGTTTGATTGTTGTTTAATGTTTGATTGTTTGGTTGTTTGTAGTTGGTGACAATTATCAGAAGGTTCACAAACCGATCAACCGACTTTGATCCGGGAATCTGCTCTTCAACAGGTATGGGGAGAAGAATCTCATCACACCAAGATGGTGCTGGTGAAGATGGTTGTTTACTTTATGTGTGGGTGAAACCCTTTAGTTTGGGTTCACTTTTAATTGTTATGTTTTGTTAAGTTCTCTTCAAGAACAAGGTTGTCTTGATGAGTGTATGCTTTAGTATGTTGTAGTGTGCTTTAGCATATGTTGATGATGATATGATTGAATAAAAAATCATTTTCATGTATGTTGGAAAACCTACTTTGATCACTAGATCAAGTATGGACTTTTATGCTTGGTCATGAGACTATGATGTGTGATGGACTTGTATGTTTTGGTTATGATGTAATAAGGTGTAATTATGGTTTGTCATAATTGGTGTGAGCTTTTGAGCTATATTTGCTTTGTTGGTGAAGCAAAGTCTCATGTGTTGTAGTGGGCTTTTGAGCTATATTGTCATTGGTGGCCTTAGTGAGAGGAAATATAAGAACATGTGTTGTTCTTGATCTAGCAAGGTTTTGAAGTAAGAAAAAAACATGAAAACATGATTTCATAACCTATGTTTTCAAAGAGAAACAAAAGTGATTTTGATCCAAAGATCAAATGAAGTTTTAACCTTTTAAGTGTGTCACCAAAGTAGAAAATGTCTTTTCTTTAGCCATAGGTTTGTTAATCAAACTAAGTGTTTCAAAAGAGAATTAATGAAGAAGTTAAGGAAAACTGAAAACAGGGCACTCGCCCAGCGAACCCCGTCTCGCCTCGCGAGACAGAGGGAGGATAAGGCGTTCGCCAGGCTAACATTGCCTCGCCTCGCGAGACAGTGGACTAGCCCGAGCAGCAAAGATGCAGCTTCTCTGCCTCGCGTAGCGAAGTAGTTCTCGCCCCGCGAACCGCCTAAGCAGTGAAGAATTGCAGCTCTGCCTCCCGACGCGAGACAATTATCGCCTTGCGATGCAGAAGGTCGGTTTGAAATACAGTTCTCTGCCTCGCGACGCGAGACAATATTCGCCTCGCGATACAGAGGATTTGTATAAGGAGCAAATATAACTCTTAGCCTCGCGACGCGAAACTTCTGTTCGCCCCGCGAGAAAGGAATCACTACCTTAATTTAGCTAAGCGAATGTACTCTCGCTAAGCGAATTTCATGTTTTAGAAAATGCTAGAAGTGAAGTAAGTAGTTCAAATGTTGTTTCAAATCAAATGAGTTTTCAATCGTAAAAGTTGTTTGGTTTACAAAAGGAGTTTATTAACTCAATCTTAAAGTTTTATGCGTGAAAAACCTAAGTTAAATAATTAACTTAGAGTTGAAGACAAGGGTTAATTAAGTATGGTATGTGGTGGAACAAGACCATGTGCTATACCATTGATGACTTAGTACATCAATGACTTCATAAGACTTAAGTGAAATCAACACTTGTTTCCTTAATTGAAAAACAAGGGATTAATATCTTAGAAAGGCTTAAAGACTTATCTAAGAGGATTCTCAATCCTTATTCATAATGCTTAGGACTTGAGACATAATTCATAAGACATAAACACAAACATGTAACGTTTTGGGTTTTGAAACAATAGTTCGATGACGGACCGATGATTCGGATCCAGGTTAATCGTTCAATTGTTTCTGTCTTGTGATAACTGGAATGAGAGGGATCCTGAGGCTGTACAGGTATGGGACTGTACAGTGGAAGGAATCCTGAGGCTATGCAGGTATGGGACTGTATAGTTAAGGGAAGGCATATAAGAATTGATTGGTACTACCCATACCAACAAGATTTATCTTCTTTTCGGGAGATTAGAACATAAGAACTTTATAGTTAAGCGTGCTTGACTTAGAGTAATTATGGGATGGGTGACCTTCTGGGAAGTTCCTAGAAAGCGTGTGAGTGAGGACAAAACACGCTGAAAAGACTTGTGTTGGTTTGTGGGGACAGTCGGCGATTCTGAAAGCAGTCTGGATCATTCCAAAGGAATCACGAGATATTTATCCGATGGATAATTGTTTTATCCGATGGATAAATGTTTTATAAAACAAAGATGTGTGTAGTTTCTAAGGAAGAGAACCTTAGTGAACCTGAGGTCTATCCAATGGATAGACATTGCTTTATCGCATCTGCTTTGTGTAAGCATTGGCATTTCATGTGCACAGTTGTAAGGCCTTGAGCCTAGGAGTTGAGCTTACACCTTGATGCGGGTGCGAATCTTACGGTGACGATCTTCAATGGTCTTTTTGGAGGTATCAGGGTTGGAAGGGCTGACATGTGACCAGTTGGTGATTCTTCTGTGTCGTGGCGAATCCGTGCAATACACTGATATCCTCTACTAGATGTCGTACTTTTCATGTTTGGTCGAGAGTGTTACCGTAAAGCCAGATACGTGCACGTTACGAATGTTGTAGCATCTTGCTCATGGCTGGCAGAAACCGGAACATGTCCTCCCATTCACTCTCTCCGAATGTTTTGTTAGCTCCATGGAGTAGGGGTCAGAGTAGTACCCAGTGACATTGACATTGAGTCATATACATTGCATTGCATTGCATGGCTATTGATGTTTACATTTACCATTATACATCGCTGTATTGTTTAAGGATGCCTTATATTATGCTGTTAAATGTTTAGCATGCTATTATGTTGTTAACTTCTTAACATGATTTATACTGAGAACCTTTGTAAGCATGTTGGGTACGTTGTTACCCTGTGAGTCGTCCCGTTTTTACTACTGCTGTTTTGTTGTGTTGATGAATGGGAATCTCACCCATATCTGTATGTTTTCTGCTGGTACTTGCTGTTGATGCTTGAACAGATGGACGCGACGATGGTTCGGTTCCGCAGTCCCTTTGAGTTCGGAGGCGGACTCTTTTGCTGTTTTAGTTTTGTTGTCGGCCAGACTATGTCAGTTTTTGTAGTACCTTTTGGGAGCTATGACTCCTAGTACTTATTGTATTTCTTATGTCAGTCATACATTAGACTTATGTCTATATATAGTAATGTTGTTATTTCTGTTTTCTGTATTAGAATACTGTATGTATGTCCTAGTAATGCATGGTGAACCTAAGTTCACTTATTAGTATTATTTACTACCTTTACTAATCCCATTACATCTTTATGAAAAGAAAAGAAAAAAAGAAAAATCGTATTTTTCCGTATTAATAAATATTTTCGGCCTTATAAACGTTCGGGAATGTGACACTCGGGAAAGGGTGTTGCACTTATGAGAAGCATCAAATCGATGTCCTGGATGTAGGATGCCTTATGATTGCAACCATGGAGGCACATGATATGATCATGCACCTCATGATGCTCTATTGAGAGCATGCAATGCATAAGAACATCAAGGCTTCCAAACCCCTTTTCAGATGCGAACTGGCAGAAGGGAAATCCAGACAATTATCATGTGCTTCATACTATTGAGTACATTGAGAATCTGGTAAACTGGGTTTTCCCTTAGGCCAAACGTTGGCCAGTGATACGATCCTGCAATTGTTGCCGGATTATTATAGTTAATTCATTATGAATGATTCTGATAGACCTCTGCCCGAGATTGCATGTAACTAAAGAACTGTCGAGCAGAGTCTCTACAGTAGAAAAGTATAGACTATTATGATAGTCTATAAAGGGAAAGTCTTAAAACTGCTAAACAAGGAGAAGAACCAGGGCAAGAACGAGTTCAAAGCCCAGTACTTCTGTCTTAAAGTTGATAAGCAGGGTTGCAAAGGAAGACAATTGTTTTCATTATGGTTTGACAAAACATTGGAAAACTGCCAAAGGTACCCGAAAGAGTATAAGAAAAAGAAAGGAAGTATGATTTCCTCTTGGAGCATTGTGTTTTGGAGGTCAACCTACTTCAAAATCATGGGTATTTAATACCGCATGTAGATCTCACATTAATGTGAAGGATCAAAGGGAGTACGACGTTGACTAAAGGCAATGGCCGACGTATGAGTAGAAATGGAGCAAAAGTTGCTACATTGACTCTAGGAGTTTGAATTTGCCTTGTGGACCTTGATGGAAATAATAATTGTTATTTTGTTCTAGCTGGTAATAGAAACGTCACTTCCATTTCTTGTATAGACAAGAGAGGATTTTAAGTGTTAATAAAAGGACAATTGTTGTTCCATTTATTCAACTGATGTTTTCTATACTAGTGTTCATATGAGATATGGACTTGGTGTCCGTGAACTCGATATGCCCATCTATAACATAATACGAATAGGGCCAAACCAAGTGATTTGGACCCTTTATGCCTTTAGCAATATCTTTTAGACCATATAAGTAAGAAACGCATTTCCAAGCTCCACTAAAATGGACTTTTGGACTCATCCGATCGATTGTGAACCGTTTGAGATATGTAAATCTTCCTTGTCGGGAAATATGACAAAGCCGCATTCACCAGTAAGGTGAGAGGGCTGGTGATATTATGGCATGATGCATATTGATGTATGAGGGCCACTAAACTAGTTTGCTAAAAAGGTTGGTTTCCATAATTCATTGCATTTACTAATGATTTCAATAGATATGAATTTGTGTATGACACAAGTCAGAAATCTTTGAAAGGTTCAAAGAATTCAAGAATGAAGTGGAGAATAAACAAGGCAAGAGTATTAAGGTCATACGATCAGATCGTAATGATGAATACTAAGGCCACGAGCTTGATGACTATCTTAGTCGTACCCTACTAGACATGATTCAATCTATGATGAGTTAGTCAGAACTCTATCACTCTTTCTAAAGATATGATTGACTTACAACTATTTCTTACCATTAACCGTTTTCCATCTAAAGCGATTGAAATGACACCTGATATGATATAGGATGCCTGAAGGACCAGTATGACATTTATGAAGATTTGGCTTGTCAGGTTTATTTGTTTTCAGATAAACTTGGACCCAAATCAGATAAATGTACTTTTGTGGGTATCCTAAGGAAACCAAATGATATTATTTCTACAACCCTTTCGAGGACAAATGTTTGTCGCTAGTACTGGAGTGTTCCTTGAGAAGGAATACATCTACAAAGGAGACAGTGGGAGGAATGTAGAACTTGGAGAAATCCAAGTGCCACAAAGTACTGATCCGCCTGCAATGGAACAAGAACTGGTTCTACAAGATGTTGTAGTTCAATCACCGGTTCAAGTAACACAAGAATTGCGTAGGTCTAATAGGTCACATCACCAACCTGAGAGATATGGACTTCTCCTGACTCAAGAAAGTGATGTGCTGCTCATGGATCAAGATGAGCTTGTAACCTACCAGGAGGCCGTAATTGGCCCAGAATCTGATAAGTGGCTTGAGGCTATGGGATCTGACATGGAATCCATGTACACTGATCAGGTTTAGACCTTGTTTGAGCCACCCGAAAGGATAAAACCCATAAGGTGCAAGTAGGTCTTCAAGAAGAAGATTGGCATGGATGGTAAGGTGAATACCTTTAAGGCGTAACTGGTCGCGAAAGGTTTCAAACAAATTTATGGTGTAAACTATGAAGAGACCTTCTCCCCAGTTGCAATGCTTAAATCCGTTCGGATTCTACGTGCTATTGCTGCATATTACGACTATGAAATCTGGCAGATGGATGTCAAAACTTCATTCCTAAATGGGAAACTTCTCGAGTATGTGTACATGACACAACCCGAGGTTTTTGTCGATCCAAAGGATGCTGGAAAGGTGTTTAAATTGCAGAGATCCATTTATGGATTAAAGCAAGCTTTCAGAAGCTGGAATCTTCGTTTTGATGAAGCTGTAAGACAGTTTGGATTCATCAAGAACGAGGATGAACCTTGTGTATACAAGAAGGTTAGTGGGAGTGAGATTGTATTTCTCATATTGTATGTGGATGACATACTGCTTATCGAAAACGATATCCGTACACTACAAAATGTAAAAACATGGTTAGGGAAATGTTTCTTGGTGAAGGACCAAGGTGAGACCTCCTAAGTTTTAGGACTCAAAATCTAAAGAGATAGATCGCTGAGGATGCTCAACCTTATTCCAAATTCATATGCTGACAAAGTGCTCAAGGACTTTAAATATGCATGATTCTATGTACTAGACTTATTATCTTGTATGCTTTGAGCATGGTTGGAAGGTACCAAATTGATTTTAGTGAAGGTCATTGAACTGTAGTCAAGAACATTTTTAAGTACATGACAAGAACTGAAGATACATTGTTGACAAATGAAGGTAAGGAAGAGGTCGTTGTAAGGTGTTACATCGATGTTGTTTCCAAACCGATAAAGATGATTCCAGATCGCATTTTGGATTTGTGTTTTGCCTAAATGGTGGCACTGTGGGCTTGAAAAGGTTTCAAGCGTAAGATAGTTGCTTATTTTATCACAGAGGTCGAGTATATAGTTGCCTCAAATGCAAATTTAGAGGCCGTTTGGAATGGGAAGTTCATTTATGAACAAGGCATACTTCCTAACTTTGCGAACTCCATTGATCTCGTTGTGATGATGGTGGAGTAATCGTGTAAGCAAAGGAAACTTGATCTCACCTGCGATCCAGACATATACTTAGGCGATTCCATCTCATTCGATAGATGATCGATAGAGGAGATGTGAAGATGTGTAGAATGACAACACTGAACAATCCGCTAATGGAGTATCATGCTCAATAGCAGCATGACACTCACACTAGATTGATGCATGTTAGATTGATGCCCGATTGGCCATAGTGCTAGTGGGAGATTGTTGGTGTAAGCCCTAGTGAAATAATAGACCTACTCATCATCAAACAGATGAAAAGTCGTGTCTATCCCAAAACAGTCGTCCTCATTATGATAGAATGGGTCTGAGGTTGAATATTGCGACAAACCTTCTTATTCTTTCTCAAAGATGAGGCCCTTTCTTCTTCTTCTGTAGCCATTTTGGCTATAGCCTCAAGATTCTTGACAAAGCTATCCTTGGTTGTAGATCCAGCAAGGGCAGCTAAAATCTTTGATTTCTGATTGAGAAACTCACAAGCTTCTGGATTGGCTGCTTTCATCCACTTTGGGTTTTGCTGCAGCCAAAGTTTGATGTTTTCGGTTGTGGCTGCAGAATAATCAAACTGCGTCCACCACTTCACATAAGAAGCTCTTTGGAGAGTTAGGAGGATGCCAGGGAAACTTGTTTGTTGCTGGTACTTGTATTACCAGCTAAAGATCCATGACAAAGCAAAATTGGTGAAAAATACTAAGCTTGCCGGAAAAGGGCTCGCCGTTGGCTCATGGTACTTTTCAAATGTTGCAAATCCTTCCTCTACAGCTGGAGGGAGAATTGTTTTGCTTGGTCCGAAATACTACCACCAGTGAACGAACCTGTTGGGGAATTTGTAGTTGACATTCCTCTTGAAATATATCAACCATGAATGTTTGAATTGATTATTTTGATACCAAAACGTGTTGTACCAAGCTGTTTCATAGTCCCAATAATTATAACCACAAGGCTCAAATTCTTGGGAAAACTTTTTATAACTATTAAGATTCTTTCCAAATTGTTCAGGTGTTAAAACCTTAAGAATCTGGAAAGTTGAATGAGTGTATTTTGTTTGATCTCTCGGGTCACGATAATGCTTGATCGTTACCGAGTCAGTATCAACCAATATAAACTCATAGAATTTTCTGGTTTTTGAAATATGAGAAGGCTTATAATGGAATCCATTTGGGAAAACTTTCTCAGCACTTTTATTGGGATTATTATCCCAAAAACTAAGTTCCATTTGGATGGCAGGTTGGAATTGGTTTTTTGCAACATAATGGGTTATTGCTGGTTTGGTAGTTTTGGCTGATAAAGTTTTATCAGTTGGATAGGAATAGGAGTGTTTGCCAATTCCTGGATCATGTCTGCAAGTTTGATATCTTTGAAGGGAGGTGGAGAGTTGGGTTCATTTTCGACCCTTTGTCCCCAAGTACCCTTTGGAAGATGGGTTAAGCCTTGATCTTGGACGGCTAACAAGGTTTGAATTGGGATACCATAATCTTGTTTGGTTTGTTTGGCTGTTTGAGTTGTTTGGGCTTTTTGGGTTGAAGGCCCATCTTTGGGTGGCTGTTGGGTGGATGGCCCAACTTTTGATGGTTTCTGGGTTGAAAACCCTGATTGATTTGTCGCAATATGGTGAGATTGAAGTCCAGATAGGACTAGTTTGGCTTTGCCTTTCTTCCCCTTTGCAGAGGAAGCCGAAGAGTTTGGCATAATTGCCACCAGATCCTGATCACTTTCCCTGCAAATATTCACGAGTAAGGTAGTCAGGAAGGGAGTTTGAAGAGCCTTTGAGAAATTCGATATCAAAATCAAAAGCACTTAAAATGGGTTGCCATCTGGCAAAAATTTGTTTTGATGCAAGGTTTTTGACATCCTTTTGCAAAATATATTTTGCTGATTTGCAATCTACTTTAACCAAAATTTTTGATTAAGCAAATCAGATTGAAATTTAGAGATGCATAAAACAATTGCTAAGATTTCTTTCTTAACAGTTGAATAATTGAGTTAAGCAGAATTCCAGTGTTTAGAAGTATATGCAATGATATGCTCTTTGTCTGAAATCCTTAGTTTTAGAATTCCACCATAACCAATGTCAGAAGCATCGGTCTCAACAATTTCGAAGGCAGAAGGATTCGGAAGATAAAGGCATGGAAGATCCTTTACCCTAGCCTTGATTGTTTGGACAACATGAGTATGTTTATCTGTCCAAGGAGGAGGTTCTTTCTTAAGCCTATCATGTAAAGGCTTAATAAGATTGCTTAAGTTTGGAATAAAATTAGCTACATAATTGAGACATCCTAAGAATCTCTGTAACTGAGTTTTATCAATAATTTGATTGGGAAATTTATCCGCGAACTCAATAGCCCTATGGATAGGAGTTATGGTTCCTTGATGAATATTATGACCAAGAAACCTGACTTTTACTTGGAAGAGACATATTTTGGGTTTAGACACAGCTAATCCATTTTTCCTAATGATCCCTACAAAGATCCTAAGATGTTTGAAATGCTGATCAATAGATTGTAAAAAGACTAACACATCATCAATGTAGACAATGGTAAAGTTTGAATAAGGGTTGAATATGTCATTCATAATTTTTTGAAATTCTGAAGGAGCATTTTTGAGACCAAAGGGCATTACGTTCCACTCGTATTACCCAAAAGGGACAGTGAAGGCTGTCTTGTAGCGATCACTATCTTTAATCTCTATTTGCCAATATCCAGATTTCATATCAAATTTGGAGAAAACTTTGGCATTGTTTAAGCGGTTAAGCAAATCCTTTTTATAAGGAATTGGATATCTTAGCCACTTAAGCACTTGATTAAGAGGTTTGTAATTGATGACTAAGCGAGGAGTTCCACGCTCAATCTCTGCTTGTTTGTTGACATAGAAAGCAGAACAAGACCATGGGGACTTGCTCTTGCGAATTAATCCTTTTTGCCAGAGATCACCAATCTCTTTTTGGCGATATTGGAGTAATTCATGATTCATTTGGATTGGACGAGATTTTGTAGGGATTTGCCTATCAGTGAAACCTTGTTCATAAGGCAAATCAACTACATGTTTCTTTCTATTCCAAAATGCACTAGGCAAATCAGAACAGATTGTTTTGTGGATATCATCTAGAAGATTTTGGATCCTCTTTTTTATATCTGGTTGTTCAAGTTTCAACCCAATATTCTTAAAAGAAAATTCTTTCTTTAGGAAATTGATTTGGATTTGTTTATGGTGACGAAAATTTAAATTCCTCACCAAAGGTTTACGAATGAAGGAGAAAGTTATGGTTTTACCCAAATGTTGGGTAGAGATTCCTTCATTGGTAATGGTCAAAGGGAAAAGTGATCTTATGAACAGAGTTCCAAGGATGACTTCATTTTTAAGGTCTTTAACCAGTAAAAACGGAGTTTCCACCTTAAGACCATGATTTTCTATAATGGCTTTAGATAATTGGAAGTTTATCCTAACCTTTGAGCCATTTGCTGCACTCAATCTTTCGGAAGTTTTGTCAAAGTATTTGGTAGGGATTAAACCTTCCAAAATACAGTTTGAATCAGCACCAGTATCAAACAGCGCTGTGGTTTCAAGAATAAAATCATCAATGATAATTCTAATCTTGATATAAAACTTCTAGATTCGTAATTGATTGACAAGATTCAAGAATGCTTGATCTTCATTAGTTTGAACATGTTTGTTGTCCTTTTCATCAGATAAGATCTGATTACTAGAACTAGCACCTTTATCAGGTTCAGAAAGGTTTTCATTATCTGATGCGAGTTCAGAGGATTGATTATCAAGCTGAGATAAAATCAGTTTATGAACAGCTTGTTCCTGTTTTATCTCTTTGATTTCTTGTTTGAGATTCTTGATTTCCTGTTGGAGATCGTGAATCATTACAGGCTTATGTTGTTTGGATTCCAAACATTTAAGGGTTGCTTTGAAATCAAATTGGTCTTTGATAATGGCTTTTCCTTTAGCCTTAGGTTCTTTCTTCATGGAAGCAGAGAACCTTTCAAAGTATCTTTTCCTGTCCTCTTGGTCAGGAAGAGAATTAATGACTTCAAAAAGGAGATCTTGATCCTTAGTTAAGACATTAATTTCATGTGATGATTCAGAAACTTGGCTTACAATATCATCATCTTGGATATGATTAAGATCTTCATAAGAATCAGCATCTGATCCATCTGAAACATCTGTTTCAATAAGGAGATTGTTCAGTTGTTCCTCAACTGATGGTTCAAGATTTAAGGCTTTGATTTTCTTCTTAAGCCTAAAATATTTGCTAATATGGTCTGGTTTGCCACAACTATAGCAAATAGTTGCCTTTTTGGGGATTGCGATATCTATCGCTGGCTTGGATTTGAACTCTTGTTTGAGTTTCCTGGGTGGAGTATTCCTTTTGTACCTAGTATACTTTGGCTTTTGGACTTCGTTGTTTTGATGATGATACTTGTGAGAGGATTTTGGTTTGTCTTTTGGACAAGGAGGCATGCCAAATTGTTGACAAAAAGATCCTAGATCCTTCTTTGCCGCCTTTTCCTTTTGGAATTGATTACGGACTCTATCCTCTTGACAAAGTCTCGTGCCAATTTTCTGGATAACTGCAATGAGTTGCCCATAAGTTAATTGATCATAAGGAATTTTCCCATCAGGGGCAGGAGCTTTGAGCTCATCCTAACAATGTCTCGTAAAGCATTAGGAAGACCTGTTATGAATTTTTCTTTCCAAAGACGATCCTGACAATCTTCTCTGGTGTAAACCCTTATTAGGAAGGTATCTCTATACCACCTAAAATATGATAAGGATCGACATCGAAGATTGGATAATAACTCAGCAGATTTGTCTTTCCAGACTAAAGCATTTCCAATAAAATGTTTAGCAATGGAAAAGATTAGGGTGTTTTCCGCATCTGGAATAAGTTCACCATCACTAGTCATTGGTGTTCCATCTGCCTCAGTTTTTGTAGCAGTAAAGACTTGTTCCTTCTGCTCATCGGTGAAAGAATGATCCCACCATCTTTTCAATTGACCAGTAAATCCTGCTGCGAGAATATTACAGATCGTTTCTTCAGAGGCATCATTTGCAGCTTGATAAGCTGTTGCCATCATTGTCATATGCTGCAATGTGGTCATAATTTGGTATTCGTTTTGGCCATCTATGTTCCATTCATAGATATTGTTGGAATTGAAGCTTTTAAAGGTTGGAAGTTTCACTTCTAAGAGCAAATCTAGGGGAGTTGCTCTAGGATAGTAAAGTTTTGTGGGTTTTTTCCAAGGTTTGGAAAAGACTAGATTGTGGTTAAGAAGCGGGTTTCCTGCCTCTTTGGTTTTAAATGAAGAAGCCACAGATTCATTCTTTAAGCTATCTTCATTAAGGACATTAATGGTTGGAGGTTTGTTCCTTAATTATAAGGAGCTTGAGTTTGAGGTTGTTCTAAAACTTGAGGTGAATCAGGGACCATGAGGTTTTGCAGCTTCTCATCAACCCTATTGATAAGATCTACCATAGATTCTGTTTTGACTTCTGGGTTGTGAAGAATCTTTAGGCTTTCCTTAAACTTCTTAGTAACCCTGAAAGGTTTGAATAATGGCTTATCCAAAGGTTTATCTGCTTCTTTTTTGGTTCCTAAAGAAGATGGTGAAGCAGAGACTTCAGATTTTGTAATTTTAGTACCTAAAACTTGAAGAAACTTGTTTGTATAGTTAGACTGCTCCATCAATTTCTGGATATCATGAATAGAAATTGGCTCATTCACATTCTTTGTTTTCAATGGGGAAGCCATGATTGGGGTTTTATTGTCATTTGGATCTTTGACTCCAGGGAGTTGGAAAGAGTTATTTGGATGTAACTCTGCCTTTACCAACTCACCATTTCGTAAGTACCATACTGTAATGACATTAGTTGTCTTATCCTCAGTTAAAGTTATTTGCCAAGGATAATCGATATTGTTTTTGACTACATAAACATGAAACCAGTCAAAGAATTGGATGTTTTCCTTAACATTGTTAAGAAATGTATAATATTTATCTTGAATATTTTTTCTATTTGTTCCCTAATAATGTTGAAAGAACCACTCCCTTTGATGACAACCAAATTAGTGGGTTGCCTTGTTGATGATCTTAGGTTGAATTATCAAGCACAATTGGTTAGACTGTCAATGAAACTTAGGAAAACATATAGTGTTCAATTCAAGAAAGAAGGAACCAAGAAAATGGATGAAGATGAGGAAGGGGAGAGGCGCCACAAATCCAAGGGGAGTTGATAAGCCTAGTGAAGATCGCCACAAAAGTCTTGGACTCTTGATAAGATCAAAGGGGGTGGCTCAATCCAAAACCAAAGAGAGACAATACCTTCACAAATGGATTCAATCCAAAATGAACTTCCTAGTTACCATTCCTCTTCAAAAAATTCGAATACATATAGGCTTGAGGGAGTTGCATGAAGATGCAACCAAGGGTCACCATGAAGTGAATTAAATCCCCCTCATAAAAGTAGCAAAAATCCTCTAAGTCTAATAAAAAGAACTAACCATCCACTAAGTAGCTATTAAACTTAACTCTTCATCTTTCTAAGGAGTTACCTAGGCATGCAAGCCAAAGGTTATCCTCCTTTGTGTTCATGAATTTCGAGCTCCCCTCCTAATGAGTCTTAGCCCAACTTAGTGTAACCCATTTATCATAGAAATCAAAGTAAAACACCCAAAAATTGGATCCACACATAGTTTATTACATTTTATTTAATAGAAACAAAACTAGTAAATGGGCTTTGAAAAAGCTATGAGACACGCCCCTCATCATCATATATCTTCAAGTTGGATGAGACAGGTAACCAATGTGGGCTCCATTTGATTTAGTCTTGACTTTGGGCTTGCTTCCATGAAGATTGTTATCATTTGATTTAGAACTTCTTGGGCTTTCTTGATCCTTGCACTTGTCATAGATCCACCAAGTTCTTGTAGTGCTCCTTGGTCCAAGCTCCTTCTTTGGGCTCATATCATCCCCTCCTTCTTTAAGTGAATTCGACCTTGAATTAGAGTCGTCATCACCTACATCAAAAGGAAACAAATTAGCCATGTTAAAAGTAGCTGTAACACTGTGATCACCTTGTAGGGCTTTTTTATAAGCACAATCATTAATCTTGGACAACACTTGATATGGACTATCTCCTCTTGGTTGAAGCTTGGATTTCCTTTGTGAAGGAAACCACTCTTTTCTCATATGCACCCAAACCCAATCACTGGGTTCAAATACCATCTTCCTTCTCCCTTTATTGGCTTGTCTCCCATAACTTTCGGTTTTCTTCTTAATTTGAGGATTCACTTGCTTTTCTATTTCTTTGGTCTCTTGAGGATTACTCCTGTAGGCTGGCCTATTAGGTAATGATGCACCCAGAATGAGATCAATGCGGTGTTCAATCCCTCTTAAAAGAGGTAGGCCATGTGGCACTTCCTTTGGAATCACATCACCAAATTCCTGCAAAAGAGTTTCAACACCACTAGGCAAAGAGAATTCATTAGAAGCATTGGCATTCAAACAATATTCTTTGCAATAAAGCATGTATGGGGGCTACCTTGAAATCAAAGCCCTCTTTACCTCACTTTTTGTTGCCAAATAACTCTCTTTCTTCTCACTATTTTTCTCTCTCCTTTTCTGTTCTTTTTGATCTTTTTTCATTCGGCCATCACTCTTTTTTTCACTCTCTTTTTCTTTTTCCTCTTGCATTTTTTTCTCTCTCAATTTAAGTTGATCCTCACTTACTTCTCTTGGAGAAAATGGTTTAAGAGTGATCTTGCGGTCTTGGTGCATAAAAGTGAACTTGTTTGTATTTCCATCATGGTTGGCCTTTTTATCAAATTGCCAAGGTCTCCCAAGCAACATATGACTTGCCTCCATGGGTACCACATCACATAGAACATTATCATGATACTTTTCAATGGAGAAACATACGTCAAGTTGCTTGCTTACAATCATTTCACCAACTTCACTAAGCCATTGAAGCTTATAGGGCCGTGGGTGAGGTTTAGTTTCCGAATTCAATTTAGACACCATTCTAGTACTAGCAACATTAGTACAACTTCCTCCATCTATAATTAAAGAACATACCTTCCCTTGGACAATGCACTTTGTACGGAAAATATTTTCTCTTTGGCTCTCATCATGTTCTTTAACTTGACTTCCCAAGAGCCTCCTCACCATAAGCAAATCTCCTTCTGGTGCCTTTTCCTCTTCACTCTCAGCCTCACTAGATGCTTCGAAATTTGAAGATGACTCAGTAACAATTTCTCCATTTTTCACTAACATTACCTTTTTACTTGGACATTGAGATGCAATATGACCCCTACCCAAGCATTTGAAACATTTGATGTCACAGTTCTTGGAACTAGAAGAGGCTTCTATAGGCTTGTTTTGATCCTTTCCTTGAGGGGCAGCCACGGCTTCCTTAGAGGTTGAAGAGCCCTCCTCCTTTGCTTTGTCCTTCCAACTTGATGAGTTGAAGTTAGAAATACTCTTCTTCATGTAGCCTTTCCTCTTGAGTTGTTGTTCTACCTTCATAGCTTGATGCACCAAGTCTTCTAATTCCATATAATGTTGCATCTCCACAATGTCACTAATGTCACGGTTTAGGCCGTGTAGGAACCGTGCCATTGTTGCTTCTCTTTCTTCGTCCAAATTGGCTCTTATCAAAGCCACTTCCATCTCCTTGAAATACTCATCAACACTTTTATTACCTTGAGTAAGTCTTTGAAGCTTGTTGTGTAACTCCCTATGGTAGTAAGAAGGCACAAAACGCCTCCTCATCATTCTTTTCATCTCCTCCCAAGTATCAATAGGTGGATCTTCATATCTCCTTCTCTCCTTGAGTGTTTGATCCCACCAAATCAAGGCATAGTCAGAAAATTCAAGTGCAACCACCTTCACCTTCTTCTCATTCGTGTAGTTATGGCATGAGAAGATTTGTTCAATCTTCATCTCCCACTCCAAGTACACCTCCGGATCATTTCTTCCTTAAAAGGATGGCACTTTAATTTTTACACCACTCAACCTCTCCTCTCTATTTTCTCCCTCATTTTCTCTCCTTCTTCTCCTATGTCTCCTCCTTGGTCTCTCACCTTCATGGACCTCACTTTCAGCATGTGAGGAATTGTTATGGCTTGCTACATCCTTTTCTATTTGATCAAGTCTTTCATGAAGTTCATCAACCTGCCTTCGCATGAATCCGTCCATATGTTAGGTCAAGGCTCGGATTTGCATTCTTGTCCTTGGAGAGGGAGGGGGACTCCCTGGACCTTCATGAGCACTTACAGTTGCCATCACTTGAAATACAAGATCAAAAATAACATGAAATTTTAAAATTCTCACCACACTCCCTCACGTGTTTCACTCAAAATTGTGATACACTCAATTAGGCTTTTTCCACACAATATGTAATTTTTGCACTCTTGCCTTTTCCCTCTCAATATGTCCTCTTATAGTTCTTAAAGGAATTAACCTTCCAATCCACACAAAATGTCCAAAACCAAAAAGCAATATTCAATAAGACTTATCAAGAACAAAGGAAAAGCAAGACAAGGAAAAATTTTCACAAGAATACAAACAAGAAGGAAGGGAAACTTTGTCAAGAACATAATTTGCCCAAACACGAATTTTTTTTTTTTTAAATATAATTGATTATTGTAATCGATTTTGGGTTCTCTGACTTGAATAATCGATTATTGTAACCGATTATGAGGTCTCTGACTTGAATAATCCATTATTGTAACCGATTATGAGGTCTCTGACTTGAATAATCGATTATTGTAATCAATTATGGTGTTTCTGACGTTTTTTTTTTTTTTACACTTTAATGAAGAGAAACACACTTGCAAACTTGTTTTGGGGCAGAAATATAATAGCAACGAAAATTCCCTTCAAACATAATCAAAATAATATTTTGATAGAAAAGAAGAAAGGTTGAAGATCAAGAACAAGAAGAAAATTGAAGAACAAAGACACAAAAATAATTCAACCAAACCTGAGCTTTGATGCCACTTGATGACAACCAAATTAGTGGGTTGCCTTGTTGATGATCTTAGGTTGAATTATCAAGCACAATTGGTTAGACTACCAATGAAACTTAGGAAAACATGTAGTGTTCAATTCAAGAAAGAAGAAACAAGAAAATGGATGGAGATGAGAAAGGGGGAGAGGCGCCACAAATCCAAGGGGATTTGATAAGCCTAGTGAAGATCACCACAAAAGTCATGGACTCTTGATAAGAAGATCAAGGGGGTGGCTCAAAGCAAGAACCTTAGAGAGACAATAACCTCACAATTGGATTCAATCCAAAATCAATTTCTTAGTTACCCTTCATTCATAGAACTCGAATTACATATAGGGGATGGGGCTGTATAGAATATGCATACGAAGGGTCATCACTAGATGACAAAACCCCATTCATGAACATCCCACTAAGTGGTGTAATAAAAGCTTTTACTCATCCACTAAGTGGCTAAATAACTATCCTACTTAAGTGAGTAAAAAAAAGTGGTTCCACATCTTCTAAAGGAGTTACCTAGGCATGCAAGCCACAGGTTGCCCTCCTAGAAGCTTCCCATTTTCATGCATCCTTATGAAGTGGGCTTGGTCATCATACAAACTTAGTTTAGCCCACACTTCATGGACACCAAAGTGAAGTTCCCCCAAAATTGGATCCACACAAAGTCTTTTACACTTTATTCAACTAGAAATAAAACTAGTAAATGAGCTTTGAAGAAGCTCACGCCCATTAACATCATATGTCTTCAAGATGGATGAGACAAGTAACCAATTTGGGCTCCACTCCATCAAGACTTAAACTTAGGCTTGTTTCCATCAAGGTTGTCACCACTTGGTTTAAGACTTCTTGGGCTTTCTTGATCCTAGCTCTTGTCATGGGTCCACCAAGTCCTTGTAGTGCTCCTTGGACCAAGCTCCTTAGTGGGCTCACATCATCCCCTCCTTCTTTAATTCAATTCGACCTCGAATTGAAATCTTCATCACCTACATCAAAAAGAGATAAATCAGCCACATTGAAAGTTGCACTAATTCCACCATACTCACCCGGAAGATCTATCTTATAAGCATTATCATTGATCTTGGCTAGCACTGGGAATGGCCCATCTCCTTTTGGTTAAAGCTTGGATTTCCTTTATGAAGGAAACCTTTCTTTTCTCATGTGCACCCAAACCTAATCTCTGGGTTCAAACACCACCTTTCTCCTCCCTTTGTTGGCTTGTCTAACATAGCTTTCAGTCCTCTTTTCAATTTGAGTCTTCACTTGCTCATGTAACTTCCTCACATATTCAGCCTTAGCCCTGCCATCTTTATGCTTTAAAAGTGAAGAGTTAGGCAATGGCAATAAATCAAGAGGAGTTAAAGGGTTAAATCCATAAACAACCTCAAAAGGAGAATATTGGGTAGTACTATGAACAGCCCTATTATAAGCAAATTCCACATGAGGCAAACATTCCTCCCAAGACTTAATGTTCTTTTTAATTACAGCCCTTAGAAGGGAAGAAAGTGTCTTGTTTACTACCTCAATTTGCCCATCCGTTTGGGGATGGCAAGTAGTGGAGAAAAAAAGCTTTGTACCTAGTTTTCCCCACAATGTCCTCCAAAAGTGACTTAGGAACTTTGTGTCCCTATCACTAACAATACTTCTCGGAAGGCCATGAAGCCTTACCAATTCTTTAAAAAATAATTCAGCAACATGACAAGCATCATCAATCTTTTTACATGGTATAAAATATGCCATTTTTGAAAACCTATCCACAATGACAAAGATTGAATCCTTACCATCCCTTGTCCTAGGTAGTCCCACAACAAAATCCATTGACAAATCAATCCAACGAAAATCAGGAATAGGCAAAGGAGTGTAAAGACCATGAGGCATCACTTTAGATTTAGACTTCTTACAAACAATGCATTTTTCACAAAACTTTTGCATATCATGTTTCATGTGTGGCCAATGAAAATGTTCATGCAACATATCTAAAGTCTTTTGGACCCCAAAATACCCCATTAGACCCCCTTCATGCACCTCTTTTAAAAGTAAGTCTCTTATGGAACTTTTAGGCACACATAATCTTTTTTCTTTAAACAAAAACCCTTGGTGCCTAAAATAACCATTTTGAGCCTCATGCACACATGTAGCATAGATATGGGAAAAATATTTATCATGCTCAGACAATTCTTTTATGCATTCAAGTCCAAACAATTTTGTTTCAAGGGTAGAAAGTAAAGTATACCTCCTTGAAAGTGCATCCGCCACAATGTTGGCCTTACCCTTTTTATGCTTGATGACATAGGGAAATTGCTCAAGAAACTCAACCCACTTGGCATGTCTTTTATTCAACTTCCCTTGTCCTTTTAAATACTTCAAGGACTCATGGTCACTATGGATGACAAATTCCTTGGGAAAAAGATAATGTTGCCATGTTTGTAATGCCCTCACCAAGGCATACAACTCCTTATCATAGGTGGGATAATTAAGTGCAGCACCACTTAATTTCTCACTAAAATAAGCAATTGGATGCCCTTCTTGCATCAAAACAGCTCCAACACCAATATTAGAAGCATCACATTCAATCTCAAAAGATTTAGCAAAATTAGGCAAAACAAATATAGGTGCATGAGTAAGTTTTTCTTTAAGCTCTTGAAATGCAAGTTCTTGTTTCTCCCCCCATTTAAAATCAACATTTTTCTTGACAATTTCATTAAGAGGTGCAGCCAAAGTACTAAAGTCTCTCACAGACCTCCTATAGAAACTAGCCAAGCCATGAAAGCTCCTCACTTCACTCACATTTTTGGGGGTTGGCCAATCTTGAATGGCCTTAATTTTCTCTTTATCAACATGGACCCCTTTTGCATTTACAACAAAACCAAGGAAGATCACATGGTCCACACAAAAAGTACATTTTTCAAAATTTGCATACAACTTCTCTTTTCTTAACACATGCAAAACAGCTCTCAAATGTTCATGATATTCATCTAGGCTTTTGCTATATATCAAGATATCATCAAAATATACAACAACAAACTTACCCAAAAATTCTCTCAAAACATGGTTCATTAAGCTCATGAAAGTACTAGGTGCATTAGTTAAACCAAAAGGCATAACATCCATTCATACAAACCATATTTCATTTTGAAAGCAGTTTTCCATTCATCCCCTTCCTTTATCCTATTTTGATGGAATCCACTCTTTAAATCAATTTTAGAAAATAAGCAAGCACCAAACAATTCATCTAACAAGTCATCAAGTCTAGGGATAGGGTGTCTATACTTGATAGTGATGTTGTTGACAACCCTACAATCAGTGCACATCCTCCAACTCCCATCCTTTTTGGGCACTAGGATGACTGGTACAGCACATGGGCTCAAACTCTCTTTGACCCATCCCCTTTGCATCAGCTCCTCAACTTGCTTTTGTATTTCTTTAGTCTCTTGAGGGTTGCTCCTATAGGCTGGCCTATTGGGTAATGATGCACCCGGAATGAGATCAATGTGATGTTCAATCCCCCTTAAAGGAGGTAGGCCATGTGGCACTTCCTTTGGAAACACATCACCAAATTCCTGTACAAGAATTTCAACACAACTAGGTAAAGAGAGTTCATTAGAAGCATTAGCATTCAAACAATATTATTTGCAATAAAGCATGTATAGGGGCTGCCTAGAAATCAAAGCCCTCTTCACCTCACTTTTTGTTGCCAAATAACTCTCTTTCTTCTCACTATTTTTCTCTTCTTTTTGATCTTGATTCTTTCGGCCATCACTTTTTTTTTCACTCTCTTTTTCTTTTTCCTCTTGCATTTTTTTCTCTCTCAATTTAAGTTGATGCTCACTTACTTCTCTTGGAGACAATGGTGACCTTGCGGTCTTGGTGCATAAAAGAGAACTTGTTTGTATATCCATCATGGTTGGCCTTTTTATCAACTTGCCAAGGCCTCCCAAGCAACATATGACTTGCCTCCATGGGTACCACATCACATAGAACATTATCATGATACTTCCCAATGGAGAAGCAAACTTCAACTTGCTTGTTCACGATCATCTCACCAACTCACTAAGCCATTGGAGTTTATATGGCCGTGGATGTGGTTTAGTCACAAGATTCAATTGAGAAACCATTCTAGCACTAGCAACATTAGCACAACTCCCACCATCAATAATTAAAGAACATACCTTCCCTTATATCATGCACCTTGTATGGAAGATATTTTCTCTTTGGCTTTCATCATGCTCTTTGACTTGGCTTCCCAAAAGTCTCCTCACCATGAGCAAATCTCCTTCCAGTACTATTTCTCCCTCACTTTCTTCTTCACTAGAGGCCTCGGATTATGTTACAACTTCATCATTCCTCAATATCATCACCTTTTTACTTGGGCATTGAGATGCAATATGTCCATGACCCAAACATTTGAAGCATTTCACATTACGGTTTCTAGGTGTAGAAGAGGCTTCCATAGGTTTCTTTCCATGTGTGCTAGTCACGGCCTCCTTGGAAGTTGAGGTGCCCTCCTTCTTTGATTTGTCCTTCCAACTTGAAGGTGAAAACTTAGAAGAAGAAGAAGAAAATTTGGACTTCTTCCTCTTAAGTTGTTGTTTCACCTTGATAGCTTGTTGGACCAAATCCTCAATCTCCACATAGTTTTGAAGCTCCACTATGTCTTGAACCTCTTGATTTAATCCATGTAAGAATCGAGCCATAGTAGCCTCCCCCTCTTTGTGGTACTCATCAACACTCTTGGATCCTTGGGTCAATCTTTGCAATTTGTTGTGAAGATCTCTATGGTAATGGGATGGCACAAATCTTCTCCTCATGACTTGTTTCATTTCGGCCGAAGTTTCAATTGGCTCCTCCTCATACCTTCTTCTTTCTTTTTGCATTTGATCCCACCAAACAAGTGCATAGTCTTTAAATTCAAGAGCGGCTACCTTCACTCTCTTCCTTTCATTGTAGTTGTTGCAATCAAACACTTGCTCCATCTTCATCTCCCACTCCAAGTAGGCTTCGAGATCATTCTTCCCATGGAAGGTAGGAACTTTGATCTTGACTCCTTCAATTCTATCCTCTCTATCACGCCTCCTTCTTCTATGTCCTCCTCCTCTCGGTCTTCCTCTTTCACTTTCATATCCACTTGACCCATCACGGGTTTGAAGCTTGGCAATTTGTCTATCATAATTTGCTTGCATTGCCTCCATTTGCCTTGTAAGGGTGCGGATTTGATTAGTCATCCTAGCTTGGAGAACTACAGACCTTGGAGAAAGAGGTGGGCTATCATTTGCCATCACTTGCAACACAAGATCAAATATAACAAGAATTTTAAACTTCTCACCACACTCCCTCACGTGTGTCACTCAAAATTGTGATACACTCAATTGGGCTTTTTCCACACAATATGTAATTTGGCACTCTTGCCTTTTTCCTCTCAAAATGTCCTCTTATAGTTCTTAAAGGAGTCAACCTCGAATCCACACAAAATGTCCCAAACCAAATAATAATATTCAACAAGGCTTATCAAGAACAAAGGAAAGGCAAGCCTAGAAAAAAATACAAACAAGGAAGAAGGGAAACTTAACCAAGAACACAATTTGCCCAAATAAGATTTTCTATTCTTTCTCCTTTTTTTTTTCTATGCGCTGTTTTCTTTCCCTTGTTTTTTTTTTTTTTTTTTTTTTAAACTTCCATGAAGAGAAACACAATTGCAAACGTGTTTTGGGGCAGAAACATAAAAGCAACGAAAATTCCCTTCAAAACAGAATCAAAGTAATATTTGGATAGAAAAGAAGAAAGGTTGAAGATGAAGAACAAGAAGAAAATTGAAGAACAAAACACAAAAAATAATTCAACCAAACCTGAGCTTTGATGCCACTTGATGACAACCAAATTAATGGGTTGCCTGGTTGATGATCTTAGGTTGAATTATCAAGCACAATTGGTTAGACTACCAATGAAACTTAGGAAAACAAGTAGTGTTCAATTCAAGAAAGAAGAAACAAGAAAATGGATGGAGATGAGAAAGGGGGAGAGGCGCCACAAATCCAAGGGGATTTGATAAGCCTAGTGAAGATCGCCACAAAAGTCTTGGACTCTTGATAAGATCAAGGGGGTGGCTCAATCAAGAACCTTAGAGAGACAATACCCTCACAATTGGATTCAATCCAAAATCAACTTCTTAGTTACCCTTCATTCATAGAACTCGAATTACATATAGGGGATGGGGCTGTATAGAATATGCATACAAAGGGTCATCACTAGATGACAAAACCCCATTCATGAACATCCCACTAAGTGGTGTAATAAAAGCTTTTACTCATCCACTAACTGGCTAAATAACTATCCTACTTAAGTGACTAATAAAAAGTGGTTCCACATCTTCTAAAGGAGTTACCTAGGCATGCAAACCAAAGGTTGCCCTCCTAGAAGCTTCCCATTTTCATGCATCCTCATGAAGTGGGCTTGGTCATCATACAAACTTAGTGTAGCCCACACTTCATTGACACCAAAGTGAAGTTCCCCCAAAATTGGATCCACACAAAGTCTTTTACACTTTATTCAACTAGAAATAAAACTAGTAAATGGGCTTTGAAGAAGCTCACGCCCATCAACATCATATGTCTTCAAGATGGATGAGACAAGTAACCAATTTGGGCTCCACTCCATCAAGACTTAAACTTGGGCTTGTTTCCATCAAGGTTGTCACCACATGGTTTAAGACTTATTGGGCTTTCTTGATCCTAGCTCTTGTCATGGGTCCACCAAGTCCTTGAAGAGCTCCTTGGTCCAAGCTCCTTAGTGGGCTCACATCAGTAATCCTCCTTTGTGTTCATGAATTTCGAGCTCCCCTCCTAATGGGTCTTAGCCCAACTTAGTGTAACCCATTTATCATAGAAATCATAGTAAAACACCCAAAAATTGGATCCACACATAGTTTATTACATTTTATTTAATAGAAACAAAACTAGTAAATGGCCTTTGAAGAAGCTGTGAGACACGCCCCTCATCATCATATATCTTCAAGTTGGATGAGACAGGTAACCAATTTGGGCAAAATTTGATTTAGTCTTGACTTTGGGCTTGCTTCCATGAATATCATTTGATTTAGAACTTCTTGGGCTTTCTTGATCCTTCCCTTGTCATAGGTCCACCAAGTTCTTGTAGTGCTCCCTGGTCCAAGCTCCTTCTTTGGGCTCATATCACCCTTTGAGGTTTCCATTCCTCAGAGTAAAAGCACTTTCTTAGGGATTCCTTATCAATAATGAACTTATAAATCATGATAAGACTCATTAAGGGAAGAGTAGGTTGGAAACTGAATAGATTTCTGGTCATCTTCAGCCTGATAAATTGGTCTTGGGATACTAGATGACGTATCTAATCCCTGAAGGTTGATGGTATGGTTTGAAGCTTGGGACAAAGTTGAAAATGATTGCCGTGATGGTATGCAACACCCCGATTTTTCTCAATCTTTTTAATTAATCAGTAATTTTATTTTATTGGAGGGTCTAGAAAATTAAATAAATTATTCCGAGGCCATAGTCACGCTCTACGCCATCGTAAGAGGCTATGATTAAGTTTTGGGCCGAAAACTCAAACGAAGCCTGATCTATGTTTTTTCGGATGATATTGTTTTTCTACTACCAAGACCTCATTTTGACTAATAGTCAGAACCATTAGTCTTAAAATTCAATCTTCTACCTTTTTACTAAAGTGTGTCCTGACGTCCAAAAATATAAATAATATTTTATATTCGGCCCGAAAATCGATCTGGTAAACGATTCGAGCTGTCTTAAGGTTTTTCGAGAACCTTGAGCCAATAATTTTCATACCATGCCTATGTTAAATTATTTGGGGACTCCTATCAGTGTCGTGAGGATTTATTTTTTCAAAATATCGGGAGGTGAATTGACCAAATTGCCCTAGTAAAAACCTTTACATTTTTTACTAAGACTTAACCCCTAAGTCTTCTTAATAAATGTACTATTATTCACCCTTATGGGACCCCCCCTCACTCTCTCGGCCAGCCCCTCTCCCAGACCCCTATCTTCACTTCTTTCTCTTCTTTCTCTCCTCACATAAACTCCATTTTTAGGAGACTTTGAGCTTGAATTTCTTGAAGCAACCTTCACCAAACTTGAAGTAGATCATCATAGGAGGTAGAATCTCATCTCTATCTCTCTCAATCTCCCATTTATCTCCCCAAAATTTCATGAGTAGAGGAGTTAGGGTTTTTATCCCTAAATCTTCAAAAATCCATGAAAAATTGTAGAAAAATCATTTTGATACGAAACCAATTTCTATGGCCTAGGTTCATGATGTAGTTGTATGGTCCAAGAGCTTAGAGCCAAGAAATCTCTCTAGGGTTTTTAACCATAGAGGGGCCGGGACCCTCTATTGAGTAGGGTAGGGTTTTTGGTTGGTTTTTGATGTTTTGAATTGATAACTAGGGTTATCACATTTAGTTAGGGTGTTATCCAAGAAATGAGAATTTTTGGAGCTCCCTAGCTATTTTTCATGTTTTTCATTCAATAAGGCCGAACCCTAGGGGTAGTGCAGTAGGAGAAATCTTTACTTTTTGAGTTGATGCCTTCATTAATTATGTTTAGGGATACCTGATGATCATTGATCCAAGAGTTAGGAATTTTTAGACATCGCTAGCCTAATTAATTAAATAGGGGCAGTAACTAATCCTAAGGAATTAGGGAGTTTTTGATTTAACTGTATTGATTTCTGATTGTGTTTTATTGTATAGAATTGGACAGGACTTGAACATCTGGCAGGGCACCCGACTGACAGCTGCGGAGTCGTAGTCGGAGCTGCACGAGGAAATCACTAAGGTGGGGAGAAAAAACTAATATCGTCGGGAAGGCAAGCTTAGTATAGAGTATATATATCTATGTAGGGGAACCTCAAACCCTACTAGAGGTTGAGCTCTGGATAAAGTGCCTAGACCCTAGGTGTAGGTACTTTTGGGCTATCACCGCTAAGTTGATATTATGAATGATGAGACTGATTGAGGTTGATTGTGTTGAATTATTTAATTGATTACCTGTTGATTTTATTTTGGTGAACTGTCTGTTTGATGAACTATTGTCTGAATTTATGATGATAACTGTACTGGAAAGATCTTTTGTTGCGATGTTTATTGTGATTGGTTGGTTGAGTGTTGATGAGAGTATGGTGAGCGTTGATGTTGTTCAGGTTGATATTGTTGTGGTCCCGACTGTGGAGCTGTGGCTCGTGGGCGCAAGGCGTCGTGATGTTGATGCTGATGTGATGTTGATGATGATGTGATGTTGATGTTGATATTGATGTTGATGTGATGCGATGTGTCGTGGTCGTGGACGAGTGTTTAGGCGTGAGGTTCCGATATCAACCTGCGATGGATGTTTGTTGCATTTTCATATCATTTCATACCACAGCATTTGGTCCCAAAGGGGGATGTCCAATTGGGGACGTTACTTAAAATCTCGAGGAGGGATGTGATGTAATCCCGACGGGGATTTCCAATTGGGGACGTGATATATCGGCCGACATGCATATAGGGAAGTCAGCATATACATAGGGACTAGTATCCCTTTATAGGCTTATTTGAGAGAATGATGTTTGAGATGTTTGTGATGGGTGATTTAAGAGATGGGTGATGTGTCGTATATGTTATCTGTGTTGTGTGATATATATATGCTGTACTGATGCCCCTCTCCCATATTGATGAATTATGTTTCTTATCTCCCTTTATTTTCTATATGTGTTACTTTATTTAATGGGAAGATCCCGAAGAGAAACCAGCAGCTGAGGAACTGGACGGCATTCCGTACGAGCTTGACGCCGGAGAACGTGCCACGGACCCTAGTCTCGAGAGGACAGGCAATGATCGTGGTTAGCCGGAGAGCTATCTCTCGACCTACCTTTCGTACTTTTATTTTGGTTTGTAATAATATACTCTGTATGTACCACTTTATATTGTAGCCCTACTGATGGGGCAATGATGTATGTGATATATTTCTTTATATTTAAAGCTCTGAGGCGTAGCGTGCCGTATATCTGTTTGCTTCCGCGCTAAATTTTTCACTTCTCTTCGTATTAATAAGGCGTGCTAATGTTTATTATGTGATTAAGATTAGTTAATATCTTAGGTTCTACTGATGGGACGGCGGGTCGTCTCATGGTACAGATCTAAAATCTCCTAATCTTATACTATTTGTTCTGAATGAGCTAAATGAGTTTCGCCTATCAAAGACTAACTCAACTTGTTCTGATTGTGACTGGACTATTCTGTTGAAGTCCGAAGATTCTCTTGGTAAAGGTGGTGTAGCTTTATCCAATATCCATCTTTTTGGTAAGACTACGTCTTTCCAGAGAATTGTTTTTGGGACAATGACATTTGCCTTCGTCACATATGTGAGAAACAAAGTTGTTTCTCCAGTTGTTTTTGTTTTGAGAACTTTGGAATTACAAGAATTCATTACCTTGTACTGAATCCTATAAAGCAAAGCCGCTGGGATAGATCCAGGTTTCATATCTATACCACAGATCTTGATATTTAGGAACAAAGAGTCCAAGATATTTCTATCTTGTAAACTCAGAGTCCTATTGGGTAACAATTAAAATAAATTGGACCCTGGCTTAGGCTAGTTTCAACTGTTCCTAAGAGAGAATCCTGAAATTGGTTGTGCCTAATATCTCTTAAGCACATGAGAATTGAAGCGTTTAATCCTTCATGGATTAACGGTTTTACAGCTACCTGGACACACCCTATGTGTAGGTATCTGTATTTTTGTTTGTACGTTTTGATTGTATCCATTGAGAGAAGATGGAATTCTTCACTCTCTGGGTTGATTGGAATGTTTTTCTCTACAGTCTTAATGACCTAATCAGAGTGCAAGAAGAACTTGCCTTCTGGTTTGTAGAGTTCTTTTGTGGGAATTTTTGGGATTTCCCAATTATCAATATCTTGATTGATATTTTCAAAGCAGATCTCTTCTTGGAAGATACTGCTAGGATTGTTAGGAATCTCATATTCCTGAAGAGATAAAGATGATGGTTGGGAGGAGCGGAAGGAGAGTTTGGAAAAGGAGCGAGACAACATATTTTTCATGATTCTGATATCATTGCCTTCCTTTGATTCCATAGTACCAATATTATAGATCTAAGTCATATCTTTCTGAATCTTTTCATAAAACTGTACAAAAACTAAAACAAGATTGGAAAACATATGTACAAAGAACCTTAGAACTTATTATCCTTAACCAAGGCTACACCTTTACATCTTAACCAAAAGCAACCTGGGCATAAATATTTTACTTATCTTGCTTAAGCATTGTCGAATTAGACTTACTACCTCTTTAACAATAGCGAGGACTTACTGCTACAGCTTTAACAAGATAAATCAAATATATGCATATGGTTCTTACCCAGTTAAGAAGTGCACCAACCAGTTAAGCATAATATTTTCTAAGTTAAAAGAAGCATAAAAGGAACATAAAAGGTAGGAGCCGAAGCCTTCCATAAGCATAAAAACTCCTTCTTTTTTTCAGAAAGATCAGAACTCAGACCCATAATACTATTCCTACTTTCCCATCTGGCTCTGCTACCAGAGGGAAGACGGAGCTACAGGAAGGAAAGGGGGAGAGAGCAGGATAAAGGAAATAGGAACATAAACAAATGATTTACATAATTAAAAAAGCAAAACAACGAATTAAAACATGTAAAAGAAAATAAAAAAGAAACCAGAGCGGAGGCAGAGCCTCACCAGGACCGGTGGAGGGAGAAGAGAATATGCAGTTTAAAACATGCAGAGGAGGAAAATTAAAACTTTTATTTAAAGAAAAGATTGTAGTTACAAGATTGGAAGATTGAAAACGAAGAAAAGGGAGAAGGGAGAAAAAGGAGAAGGCTCACTTTTATCAGAGCTTCCTTCATCCTGCTCTCTCCCCTTCCCTTCCTTCGTGTAGCATCGTAATCCCTCTGGTATTAGAGCCAGATGGGGAAATGGGAATAGTATCATGGATCTGAGTTCTGATCTTTCTGAATAAAAAAAAAAATTTATGGAAAGCCTTGCCTCCTACCTTCTCTTTCTTAGGAATTATTATTGTTGACTGGTTGGTACACCTCTTATCTGGGTAAGAACCTTATGCATATATTGGATTTATCTTGTTCGAGCCGTATTCGTAAGTCCTTGCTATGGTTAAAGAGGCAATAAGTCTAATTCGACCATGCTTAAGCAAGATAAGTAAGATATACATGCCCAAGTTGCTTTTGGTTAAGATGAAAAGGTGTAGCCTTGGTTAAGAATAATAAGTTCTAATGCATTTGTATATGCTTGTATAGCTTTATAAGAAAATATTCAGAAGGATTTGACTTAGATCTATACTATTATCTCTTATGGAACCAAAGGAAGGCAATGATATAAGAATCATGAAAAATATGTTATCTCGCTCCTTTTCTAAACTCTCCTTTTGCTCCTCCCAACCATCTTCTTCATCTCTTCAGGAATCTGAGATTCCTATCAATCCTAACAGTATCTTCCAAGCGAAGGATTAAATGCTTCAATTCTCATGTGCTTAAGAGATATTAGGCACAACCAATTTCAGGATTCTCTCTTAAGAACAGTTGAAACTAGCCTAAGCCAGGGTCCAATTTATTTTAATTGTTACCCCAATAGGACTCTGAGTTTACAAGATAGAAATAGCTTGGACTCATTGTTCCTAAATATCAAGATCTGTGGTTTAGATATGAAACCTGGATCTATCCCAACGGCTTTGCTTTACAGGATTCAGTACAAGGTAATGAATTCTTGTAATTCCAAAGTTCTCAAAACAAAAACAACTGGAGAAACAACTTTGTTTCTCACAGATGTGACAAAGGCAAATGTCATTGTCCCAAAAACAATTCTCTGGAAAGACGTAGTCTTACCAGAAAGATGGATCTTGGATAAACATACACCACCTTTACCAAGAGAATCTTCGGACTTCAACAGAATAGTCCAGTCACAATCAGGGCAATTTGAGTTAGTCTTTGAAAGGCGAAACTCATTCAGCTCATTCAGAACAAATAGTATAAGATCTGAAGATTTTAGATCTGTACCATCACGGCAATCATTTTCAACCTTGTCCCAAGCTTCAAACCATACCATCAACCTTCAGGGATTAGATACATCATATAGTATCCCAAGACCAATTTATCAGGCTGAAGATGACCAGAAATCTATTCAGTCTCCAACCTACTCTTCCCTTAATGAGCCTTATAATGATTTATAAGTTCATTATTGATAAGGAATGAAAACTTCAAAGGGAGTGGTTCTTTCAACATTATCAGGGAACAAATAGAAAAAATATTCAAGATAAATATTATACATTTCTTAACAATTTTAAGGAAAACATCCAATTCTTTGACTAGTTTCATGTTTATGCAGTCAAAAACAATATTGATTATCCTTGGTAAATAACTTTAACTGAGGATAAGACAACTAATGTCATTGCAGTATGGCATTTACAAAATGGTGAGTTGGTAAAGGCAGAGTTACCTCCAAATAACTCTTTCCAACTCCCTGGAGTTAAAGATCCAAATGACAATAAGACCCAAATCATGGCTTCCCCATTGAAAACAAAGAATGTGAATGAGCCAATTTCTGTTCATGATATCCACAAATTGATGGAGCAGTCCAACTATACAAACAAGTTTCTTCAAGTTTTAGGTACTAAAATTACAAAATCTGAAGTCTCTGCTTCACCATCTTCCTCAGGAACCAAAAAAGAAGCAGATAAACCTTTGGATAAGCCATTATTCAACCCTTTCAGGGTTACTAAGAAGTTTAAGGAAAGCCTAAAGCTTCTTCACAACCCAGAAGTCAAAACAGAATCTATGGTAGATCTTATCAATAGGGTTGATGAAAAGCTACAAAACCTCGTGGTGCCTAATTCACCTCAGGTTTCAGAACAACCTCAAACTCAAGCTCCTTATAATCTAAGGAACAAACCTCCAACCATTAATGTCCTTAATGATGATAGCTCAGAGCATGAATCTGTGGCTTCTTCATCTAAAACCAAAGAGGCAGGAAACCCGCTTCTTAACCTCAATCCAGTCTTTTCCAAACCTTGGGAAAAACCCACAAAACTTTACTATCCTAGAGCAACTCCCCCAGATTTGCTCTTAGAAGAGAAACCTCCAACCTTCAAAAGCTTCAATGCCAACAATATCTATGAATGGAACATAGATGGCCAAAACGAATACCAAATTATGACCACATTGCAGCATATGACAATGATGGCAACACCTTATCAAGCTGCAAATGATGCCTCTGAAGAAAAGATCTGTAATATCCTCGTAGCAAGATTAACTGGTCAATTGAAAGGATGGTGGGATCATTCTTTCACCAATGAGCAGAAGGAACAAGTCTTTACTGCTATAAAAACTGAGGCAGATGGAACACCAATCACTTGTGATGGTGAACCTATTCCAGATGCGGTAAACACCCTAATTTTTTCCATTGCTGAACATTTTATCGGAAATGCTTCAGTCTGGAAAGACAAATCTGCTGAGTTCTTATCCAATCTTCGATGTAGATCTTTATCAGATTTTAGATGGTATAGAGATACCTTCCTAACAAGGGTTTACACCAGAGAAGATAGTCAGGATCGTCTTTGGAAAGAAAAATTTATAACAGGTCTTCCTAATGCTTTAGGAGACATTGGTAGAGATGAGCTCAAAGCTCATGCCCCTGATGGGAAAATTCATTATGATCAATTAACTTATGGGCAACTCATTGCAGTTATCCAGAAAATTGGCACGAGACTTTGTCAAGAGGATAGAGTCCGTAATCAATTACAAAGGATAAGGCGGCAAAGAAGGATCTAGGATCTTTTTGTCAACAATTTGGCATGCCTAGCCTCCTTGTCCAAAAGACAAACCAAAATCTTCTCACAAGTATCATCATCAAAACAACAAAGTCCAAAAGCCAAAGTATACTAGGTACAAAAGGAATACTCCACCCAGGAAACTCAAACAAGAGTTCAAATCCAAGCCAGCGATAGATATCGCAATCCCCAAACAGGCAACTATTTGCTAGTTGTGGCAAATCAGGCCATATTAGCAAATATTGTAGGCTTAAGAAGAAAATCAAAGCCTTAAATCTTGAACCATCAGTTGAGGAACAACTGAACAATCTATTTATTGAAACAGATGTTTCAGATGGATCATATGATTCTTCTAAAGATCTTAATCACATCCAAGACGATGATATTGGAAGCCAAGTTTCTGAATCATCACACTAAATTAATGTCTTAACTAAGGATCAAGATCTCCTTTTCATTTCAAAGCAATCCTTAAACGTTTGGAATCCAAACAACAGAAGCCTGTAACGATTCAAGATCTCCAACAGGAAATCAAGAATCTCAAACAAGAAATCAAAGAGATAAAACAGGAACAAGCTGTTCATAAACTAATTCTATCTCAGCTTGATAATCAATCCTTTGAACCTGCATTAGATAATGAAAACCTTTCAGAACCTGATAAAGGTACTAGTTCTAGTAATCAAATCTTATCTGATGAAAAGGACAACAAACATTTTCAAACTAATGAAGATCAACCATTCTTGAATCTTGTCAATCAATTACGAATCCAAAAGTTTTATATCAAGATTAGAATTATCATTGATGATTTTATTCTTGAAACCACAGCGCTGTTTGATACTGGTGCTGATTCAAACTGTATTTTGGAAGGTTTAATCCCTACCAAATACTTTGAAAAAACTTCTGAAAGATTGAGTGCAGCAAATGGCTCAAAGCTTAGGATAAACTTCAAATTATCGAAAACCATTATCGAAAATCATGGTCTTAAGGTAGAAACTTCGTTTTTACTGGTTAAAGACCTCAAAAATGAAGTGATCCTTGGAACTCCGTTCATAAGATCACTTTTCTCGTTGACCATTACCAATGAAGTAATCTCTACCCAACATCTCGGTAAAACCATAACTTTCTCCTTCATTCGTAAACCTTTGGTGAGGAATTTATATTTTCTTCACCATAAACAAAACCAAATCAATTTCCTAAAGGAAGAAATTTCTTTTAAGAGTATTGAGTTGAAACTTGAACAACCAGATATCAAAAAGAGGATCCAAAATCTTCTAGATGATATCCACAAAACAATCTGTTCTAATTTGCCTAATGCATTTTGGAATAGAAAGAAAACATTTAGTTTATTTGCCTTATGAACAAGGTTTCACTGATAGGCAAATCCCTACAAAAGCTCGTCCAATCCAAATGAATCATGAATTACTCCAATATTGCAAAAAAGAGATTGGTGATCTCTTGCAAAAAGGATTAATTCGCAAGAGCAAGTCCCCATGGTCTTGTTCTGTTTTCTATGTCAACAAACAAGCAGAGATTGAGCGTGGAACTCCTCGCTTAGTCATCAATTACAAACCTCTTAATCAAGCACTTAAGTGGATAAGATATGCAATTCCTAATAAAAAGGATTTGCTTAACCGCTTAAACAATGCCAAAGTTTTCTCCAAATTTGATATGAAATCTGGATATTGGCAAATAGAGATTAAAGATAGTGATCGCTACAAGATAGCCTTCACTGTCCCTTTTGGACAATACGAGTGGAACGTAACGTCCTTTGGTCTCAAAAATGCTCCTTCCGAATTTCAAAAAATTATGAATGACATATTCAACCCCTATTCAAACTTTACCATTGTCTACATTGATGATGTGTTAGTCTTTTCACAATCTTTTGACCAGCATTTCAAACATCTTAGGATCTTTGTAGGGATCATTAAGAAAAATTGATTAGCTGTGTCTAAACCCAAAATATGTCTCTTCCAAGTAAAAGTCAGGTTTCTTGGTCATAATATTCATCAAGGAACCATAACTCCTATCCATAGGGCTATTGAGTTCGCGGATAAATTTCCGAATCAAATTATTGATAAAACTCAGTTACAGAGATTCTTAGGATGTCTCAATTATGTAGCTGATTTTATTCCAAACTTAAGCAATCTTATTAAGCCTTTACATGATAGGCTTAAGAAATAACCTCCTCATTGGACAGATAAGCATACTCATGTTGTCCAAACAATCAAGGCTAGGGTAAAGGATCTTCCATGCCTTTATCTTCCAAATGCTTCCGCCTTCAAAATTGTTGAGACCGATGCTTCTGACGTTGGTTATCGTTGCATATACTTCTAAACACTGGAATTCTGCTCAACTCAATTATTCAACTGGTAAGAAAGAAATCTTAGCAATTGTTTTATGCATCTCCAAATTTCAATCTGATTTGCTTAATCAAAATTTTTTGGTTAGAGTAGATTGCAAATCAGCAAAAGATATTTTGCAAAAGGATGTCAAAAACCTTGCATCAAAACAAATTTTTGCCAGATGGCAAGCCATTTTAAGTGCTTTTGATTTTGACATCGAATTTCTCAAAGGCTCTTCAAACTCCCTTCCTGACTACGTTACTCGTGAATATTTACAGGGAAAGTGATCTTAATCTGGTGGCAATTATGCCAAACTCTTCTGCTTCCTCCGCAAAGGGGAAGAAAGGAAAAGGCAAACTAGTCCTATCTGGACTTCAATCTCGCCATATTGCAACAAATCAATCAGGGTCATCTACCCAATCTGGGTCTTCAACCCAGAAACCACCAAAAGTTAGGTCATCCACCCAACAGCCATCCAAAGATGGGCCTTCAACCGAAAAAGCCCAAACAACTCCAACAACCAAACAAACCAAACAAGATTATGGTATCCCAATTCAAACCTTGTTAGCCTTCCAAGATCAAGGCTTAACCCATCTTCCAAAGGGTACTTGGGGACAAAGGGTCGAAAATGAACCCAACTCTCCACCTCCCTTCAATGATATCAAACTTGCAGACATGCAAACACTCCTATTCCTATCCAATTGGTTAAACCTGATAAAACTTTATCAGCCAAAACTACCAAACTAGCAACAACCCATTATGTTGCAAAAAACCAATTCCAACCTGTCATCCAAATGGAACTTTGTTTTTGGGATAATAATCCCAATAAAATTGCTGAGAAAGTTTTCCTAAATGGATTCCATTATAAGCCTTCTCATATTTCAAAAACCATAAAATTCTATGAGTTTATATTGATTGATACTGACTCGGTAACGATCAAGCATTATTGTGACCCGAGAGATCAAACAAAATACACTCATTCAACTTCTCAGATTCTTAAGGTTTTAACACCTGAATAATTTGGAAAGAATCTTAATAGTTATAAAAAGTTTTCCCGAGAATTTGAGCCTTGTGGTTATAATTATTGGGACTATGAAACAGCTTGGTACAACACGTTTTCGTACCAAAATAATCAATTCAAACATTCATGGTTGATATATTTCAAGAGGAATGTCAACTACAAATTCCCCAACTAGTTCGTTCACTGGTGGCAGTATTTTGGACCAAGCAAAACAATTCTCCCTCCAGCTTTAGAGGAAGGGTTTGCAACATTTGAAAAGTACTATGAGCCAACGGCGAGCCCTTTTCCGGCAAGCTTAGTATTTTTCTCCTATTTTGCTTTGTCATGGATCTTTAGCTGGCAATACAAGTACCAGCAACAAACAAGTTTCTCTGGCATCCTCCCAACTCTCCAAAGAGCTTCTTATGTGAAGTGGTGGACGCAGTTTGATTATTCTGCAGCCACAACCGAAAACATCAAACTTTGGCCGCAGCAAAATCCAAGGTGGATGAAAGCAGCCAATCCAAAAGCTTGTGAGTTTCTCAATCAGAAATCAAAGATTTTAGCTGCCCTTGCTAGATCTACAACCAAGGATAGCTTTGTCAAGAATCTTGAGGCTATAGCCAAATTGGCTAAAGAAGAAGAAGAAGAAGGTTTGTCGCAATATTCAGCCTCAGACCTATTCTATCATAATGAGGACGACTGTTTTGGGATAGACACGACTGTTCATCTGGAATAGATCATCATTTGCGTTTGACTTTGATCATATATTTGATATATGAATAAGGCATTAATTTGTTACGTTATTGGTATTTAGCATAATAAAGTCCTTAGAATAGGCAGTTCGTTTAATGGAACATCAAATGTGACTTGATCATGAGATCCCATTAAACTATAGAACGTGATTCTTTAAAATGTCTGTAGTCGAGTATTATTATTAATTAGGACAACAATAATACATCGAAACTATTGTGTGAGTAGACTAATGACCACATCTCACGGGTAATGGATATGTGATATCAAGTCAACACACAGGTGCAAATATTAGGAGTAATATTTGTACTGGATTGACCCACTATAAGAACATTGCATAATAGTTATGTAAGTGTCATAAGCGCTCCCCATGGCGACCATAGTGAAGTAGTCCTTCGACTTGAAGTCACTACGATTCCTACATGTGGAGTTGTAGGCTTTAATGCTATCAAACGTCATCCGTAACAGGATGATCATAAAGGTAGTTATTGGGCCTGCAATAAAACATGTTGAGCGATGTGAGTAATGTAGATAGGATTCGTCCCTCCTACATAACAAGAGTAATGTCATGGGCCTCTCGATAGAGTAAGACGTGAAATAGGCGTGGCCATGCGGAAATGGGCCAATATGTGATATTGGGCCCATTTGTGATTACATGTCTACTCAAGAATTGATAAATGAATAATTGAAATTAATAAGGATGACAAATTTATGCCTTGTGTTCAATTAAGACATATGGACGAAGGGACATTTACTGCACGGTTATTTTGGTTACCATAAGGTATATATTGTATCACCGATATTCTCACTAATTGGGTAACAATGATGTATTACTAGATGACGCTCATTGTTTATAATATTAAATGTGATTTAATATTATTGCCAATTTATTGAGAACCTATAGGGTCACACGTATAGAGCAAATAGTCGGAGAATGAATTAATTTATTAAATATGATTTAATAATATTAATTATAGATTGGGCTTGTAGCGTACAAATCCATTGGGTTTAGGGTAAGTGGGTGACAGCTTATAAGGTTGTGCACGTCACTTAAGCGCCAAGAGTTTTTGCTGCACATAACCTAGTGGCCGTCACACCTCCTTTGGTAGGTGCGCCCCCTTCACCCCTACCATCAGCTAGCACGACGTTTTCTCCGGCGGTAATTTGTTTGCGTGGACTACGTAGAGGTGTTGCTCCATTGCGGTACTGGTGATAGAGTTGTTCATAGTGCTCGTGATCAATTGAGAAGGACTATTCTTCCCTTTCAGTGATTGCGCTAAGGCTACGCTACAAGAGGTAAACACTACATCATGAGTCATGACCATTCGCACGGATCTTTTGGTGGGAATTTTTTCCGTTGCGTTATTGTTTTTAAATACGCAAATTCCCAACACCCTTATGTTTTGATGTTAACAAAGGACTAATTTAAGAAGTACAAAGATTTGTTATGGACTAACGCTTTATCTTAAGTGTGCTGGATAAAATATATATAAGTCCAAAGACTATCTAAGTCCAAAGACTTTCACTCGTCCATCTGTAACAATAGAATTTTGAGTCCAAAGACTCTTCCTGATTATTGTGTAATCGCTATAGTCCAATAGTGCTTTAGTTATTTAGCGCGAATTCATTTGTAAAGCTTTTAAAATTATTATTCTTTGTAAAAAGGTTATATCCTTTGGTTAAATATTCCTTGTAACACTCGTTCAAACAAAAGCAAAAGCCAGACTGTCCCTGACACAAAAAGTTGACCTTCTCCAATAAGAAAGACAAAAGGCAACTTTCGAGTACAAAGAGGTTATGTCAGTCCCATTTCTGCCTATCCAACCTGATAGTCTACTTTGCTAATCAGAAGCTTCAAAGAAGTTATCAGACTCAACGGTCCAACGCATTTAATGCCCAATCAGAACGGATCCTTTTCCATTCGTTGAAGACCAAAGTTGATTGAATCAAGTCTGCTATAAATACTTCTGACCTTGAAGATGCTCAACAAGAACAAGTGAACGATAAGTAAAGTATTCAAAAAGAGATATACAAAAACAACAAACGAAGTGTTGCACAATTGATTCAAAGATTTGAAAAATAGTCAAGCACACAAAGCAATCAAGAGATATACATCAAAGCTCGAAAATCTTACTCTGATCTTTATTTTCATATCACTCTCTGCGTAGAGTTTTATTCAAGAGTTTTAAGCTTTAGGTTCAAACTCTCACACTCAGTGAGTTAGTAGAGTAAAAATCCTTTCAAAACCTAGTTGGTTAAGCCTAAAGAGGCTTGTATAGAAAGAATACTTAGCTTACCTGAAGATGTGTAGAATACTTACCTGAAGAGGTTTAGAATACTTGCCTGAAGAGGTGTTGAATACTTGTAACAAAGGTTTTTTGTTATAGTGGATAAAGCTCTCAAGTAGAGAGGACTGGACATAACTCTTGGGTGAAGAGTGAACCAGGATAATATCTTTGTGTTCTTTTCTTTCCCTGATCTTCGCTTTAGTTTATTTTCTTGTTAACTCCTTGGGATTGAATTGCTTTCTTATTACGCTTGTCTCTTTATCTTAATCGGACTAAGTAAGTGTCCAACTGGTGTTTGGAAACGCACCTTGCGTCTTTTAAACGTTTTATCGTCCAATCTTGCGAAAATTTTTAAAAGCTTAAGAAACACAATTCAACCTCCCTTCTTGTGTTTCAAACAAGTTCCTTCAGTGGTTACCAGCTCTGATTATATGACATCGGGATTTGGGTTTTGTTTATGTTTATGTTTTTCCGCAGTTGTTATTTATGTTTGAAACGATTTGGATCATGTGGTACTTGCTACCGTTAATGTTAAAGTTTTTTTTAAACTTGCATGTTTTACTTTATATTTATGGTATGCGGGGTAGCGGGTGTCACATTTAATGGTATCAGAGCCGGTTTGTCCTACAGGCCGGGGTATGTATCTGTTGTGTTATCATATGTGTACTCTTATATGATTGTCTATGCCTAGCATGGATGATGATATAGGATTGTGTGAACCTTAGTTTCTTGTTAGATGTTGTTTTTGTTGTGGACTGGTGTCTACCAACCGAGTCCGACCTTGTAGAAATTTTGAGGACGAAATTTTTATAAGGGGATGGAATTGTAACACCCCGTTTTTCGTGTGGGTGTGTATGTGTTGCTATAATTATATGTATTATTATTATTACTGTGCACGCTTATGTTTGTATGGTTATAAGTTTGTTTACATTTTATATATTAAAATGTTATTATATATATTTTGTGTGTGTATATATATATATATATATATATATATATATATATATATATATAAAATATGTAGTTGATTCTTATTGATATGTAAATGATTTATATTAATTATGCTTATATTAATATGCGGTTGACTGTATTATTAGATAATTGCGCATAATTATATTTATATTATTAATTATTAATTATACTACATGTATAATACGTGATCTTATCTATATGAATATATAATTGATTATATTAGTATGTAAGTGTGTAATCTCGTCTGCTTATATGTGATCTTGTATGGACTAATATGATGTGTGTAATTAATGTGTGATCGTATATTTATTTACATGTCATCGATTATATATATGTTTTTATTAATACCGGATCACTTGTATTAATGCACAATAGTATTATATTAATATACGATTATCTGTATTCATATTTAGATCATGTTTATATTAATATAAGATATCTATATTTATGATAATTGTAGTTGTGTTGGTATAAGATCAATTAGATGTCATAAAGATTCAATCATTGAATAGATAAGATTATCTTATATTTAATCTCCTAAAACTCCTATCTAGAAACAACTATCTTTTTAACGCTGAATCTATATCGCATTGTTGACCCTTTTAGAGTCCGAATTAGGAATAGATCTTGAAACATGATTTTGTAGGAAATTATCTAAGCTTTCCAACGCCACCAAAAAGACCTAAATCGGACACTCATAGCTTAAGTTAGGGTCAAACCAGTGAGCATGCATTTTGGGATTTTTGGTTAGCCCGTTTCGCTCTAATCTTTTTTATACCTCTTTTGCTCAACCTAAAACTCATAGCCGTCTATCCTAAAGTTAGAAACAACCGTCTTTTACCTTTCTCTTGGGTTCCCATTGAATACTTGAGCTTTGTCACGACCTTCCCGTCCGGATGCTGCGAAAGAAATAAAAAGGAGTTGCCATCAATTTTTATTTTTTTGGAAAAAAATTGGAAAAAACCACTTATTTAAGGAAACTGGACTTTTTTTAAAAAAAAAATGAGATTTAGGCTCAGGAGTCGATTACGAGTAGGGAAGGTATTAGTACCTTACATCGTCCGTTCTAAGAACGGTACCTCAAGTTTCTGCTAATTTTAATAACTTTGAAAATATTTATTTTACCCAAAAAAAAAAAAAAGAGAAGATAGACACAAAAAATGAGAAAATTTAATTTTAGCTTGATGAAATGATTAATTTCGCTCCTACGTATTTCCTGGTGCGATAGGAAACTCAAAGCCACGTAGTTCTTCTAGAAAATATTTTGTTGGTTGGATTTTTTTCATTTTAAAAGATTTTATCTTTGTAAATAATTTTAGGAAAGGAAATTTTATTTTAAAGATAATTCATTTTCGCACAGAGTTCAAGACAATAATGTTATATGATAAACCCTTACAATATTATATGACACTTGAGGATGAAAAATCATACATCAATATCGTAAATTGTCGCGTGAATTAAAGAAAACACTTTATAAAACAAAGAGTGATTAATAATTTTTTTTGTGATTTTTATTTTTAGTTTTAGGTATCTACTTTTTTATTATTATTTTTTTAAACTAAGACACAGTCACAAAATAAATTGGACTCTGACCCAAAAACAAATTCTATCTACCAGATTAAACTTGGCCCAAACTTAACCCAAGCTATAATGGACTCAAACCAATTAATATGGAAAAGAAACAAAAAAAGAAAAGGTAAGAAACTAATTAATATATAAAAACACAAAAAGCAATAGGCTTCCTCACTGAAACCTGTAAATGCAGAAGCACAAAGAAGGCAGAGTGATGCGGTGGAGGGAGGGGACTGACTCATGGTAGGGCAACCTGCGATGATTCCAGCAAACTGCTCCGGTCTGTGCTTTTGATGGCGGAAGGGCGATGTGGCTTGAGGTGCTGCGTCTGGGGGAGCAGTGCTGCGGCGAACAGTGTGTCCCGGGCTGGTGCGCGTTCTGTTACAATGCAGAGGAGCAGTAGAGATGTTACGATAGTGGTAGCCGCGAAGAAGACGTTGGCACAACAATTATAGGTGAGTGAGGTGACCCGAGGAGGAAGACACAAATGGTGAGAACTAGGCGGTGACGCTGATGTAACAGGGGTTGTCCGTTCTGGACACTACTGCTAGGCGACTAAGATTGGACCTTTTGAAGAAGATGAAAATGGAACCTTTCTGCTGATGGAGGCTTTATGATGAGATCCCTCGTGACAACACTCACCAAGCATCACCTAAAGAGGAAGAAGAGGACTCAAGCTTAAGGAACATAGTTGGGCCTATCACAAGGTCAAGATTGAAAAAGGTCCAAAGTGCATTTGAAGTGAAAGTAGTCAACCTCATGGAGATCAACCTAGAGGAAGAACCAAGAATGGTGAACCTCTCACAACTTGAGGTCACGGCTACATAAGCTAGTTTAGGAAACCATGTAACAAAAGTAGGACTTTTAGTACTTTGACTTTTCTAGTTTGACTTTTGCATCATAGACTTGTAAATGGGTCAAGATGAAGTCATCAAGGCCCATCCAAGTAAGGAGAGGCGCGCACATAGGCCTTGGCTAGGAGCCTTAGGCGCGCATGTGAGAGAGTGAAAGGGAGGTCATATAAATACCTCTTTGTACTCATTTTGAATCATAATTGAAAGTTTAGAATTTTTCTCACATTGAGAATTTAGAGAGAGTTGAGAGAGAGAGTCTCCTCTTGAAGGTTCTAGAGTAGAACCTTGTGATTCTCATCAAGAGCTCCTTACTATTGTGGCGGATCTTCCTTGAGCTTATCACTCCATCTAATCCATGGAGTTGTGGCGCTTTCTTCCATTTCCCCTTCCCCTTCATCTTTTCCCTTTCTTTTTGAATTCTGGTTGCCTCACGCCTAAAGCCTTAGGCTTATCTTAGGATTTATGCATTTTAGCTTTATGTTGCTTAGGAATTGTGGATCCATGATTCTTGTGATTTGATGATCAAGCTTTGGCTTGAGGTGGAGCTAGTTCTCTCAATTTTCCTCAATATCATCAAAAATGAACAAGTTTGGATTTTCCTCCAATTTTTAGTTTGAATTTTCATTTCAATTTCGGATCAATTCTCCTAGAACGATCCTACATTCAATAGATCCACTTTGGATCATAACATTTGGTATCTAGAGCTAGCCTCTAGGAGAGTTAGAAGCTTAAAAAAATTCAAAAAAATTTTGGCGCTTCTTTTCAAATTTTGGCGCCATTTTTCAAAATTTGAAAATTCTAGATCTAGATCCTTTTGATCTTGATTTTGTGTTCTACTTGTGTAGTTTGTTGTTATTTGTGTTGGAATTTTCGAGATCTACATAGATTTGTGTTAGTTTTGTTAATTCTCTTGAATTTGAATTTTTTTTTATGTTCATAAGTGTTCTTCATATTTCTTGAGATCCTTGGGATAATAACTTCATAGATCTTGATGAATTTCAAAAGTGTTGGTTAACTTGTTGATCAACCACTTGAATGAAAGATCTAAGCATCAAATTGTGAAATCTAAGCTTGAATTACTAGGATTCAACTTGCTTCTTGCAAAATCACTTTTGAAAGGCTCTTTGATCTTACATTTGTATTAATTGTTTAGTTTGGGTTGTTTGTGCAATTTCGAAAAGTCAGTGGCTGTTATAAAAAAAATAGTTCAGAAATTATAGAAAAGGAAAAAAGTCCAAATCTGAAAAATCCAAAGGACCAAAACGCAAATTTAAAAAAAATTAGGGCAAAAGTGCAAATACTAAAAGTTTCGAAAAAAAAATTATTTGCAGAAAAAGACTTGCCACTATTCAGCCTTGAAACTTTGTGTTTGAGCCTACTTGAGCAAGAAAATTTCGAAAATCAAGAACACCTTAAGAAAAGTTCATTTTCAACTTCTTCTTTCTTCTTAATTCTTTCTTGTTCTACTTGTCTTCTTGCATTTCTATTTGAGTGTGCTATTTCTTGTTGAGCATTTTTAGTTTGTCTTTTAAACTTCTTAGTTTTGTCTTGTAGTTTTCTTTCTTTGAAATTCTTGTGAGTGAATTACTCTTGGTTTGATTTGTTTGCAAGTGCATTTGGCTTTATATCTTGGAATTGCTTGTTTCTACTTCAAGAGCCTTTGAGTGAGACTTTAGAGTGGAAAAAGGCAAGAGTGTGCATTTGCTAAAAAGACTATTTGTGTGATACACGAGTGAACATTCTAAGAGTGAAACACTTAGTTGAGTGGTGAGGTCCAATTTTATTTCTTTGTTTTATTGTTGAAAATTGTAAACATGTCACAAACTAGAGGTGATGGTGAAGGTAGTACACCACCTTCCCCTAGAACTTTGGCCTATGATATGAAACTTCAAAGAATGACACGACATTTGGAAAGGCTTCTAGAAAGGCAAAATGATGAGGTTAATGAAAGACTTGAAGGCCTTGAAAGAGCTTCAAGAGGCACAAGAACTAGAAGTCCAAGACAAGAAAGTTCCTCTCATGCAAATTCATCACATGAAGACAATGAATATGAAGAGGATGACCGAAGGAGAAGGAGGCATAGAAGGAGACATGTAGAGTATGGGGAGGATAGAGTGAGGAGACAAAAAGATAGGCTTGAAGGTGTGAAAATAAAAGTGCATACATTTCAAGGTAAAAATGATCCCGAATTGTACTTAGAGTGGGAGACAAAAATAAAGCAAATTTTTGCATGCCAACATTATAGTGAAGAGAAGAAGGTTAAGGTGGCATCCATAGAATTTGTAGACTATGCATTAATATGGTGGGATCAACTAATCAAGAAGAAAAGGAGGAATGGAGATGATCCAATATCTACTTGGAGAGAAATGAAGGCCATTATGAGGAAGAGATTTGTTTCTTCACACTATCATAGGGAGCTCCATAACAAGCTTCAAAGGCTTAATCAAGGCAACAAAAGTGTGGACGAATACTATAAGGAGATGGAGGTTGCATTGATTAGGGCCAACATATTTGAAGAAAGAGAAGCAACCATGGCAAGATTCCTCAATGGTTTGAATCAAGAAATCTTGGATATAGTTGAATTGCACCATTATGTTGAATTAGAAGATTTGGTGCATCAAGCAATCAAAGTTGAGCAATAATTGAAGAGAAAGAGATCCTACAAGAAGCCATTCAACAACTATTCCTCGTCAAGTTGGAAGGACAAGTCTAAGAAGGAGGGAACCACATTCAAGACCAATGAAGGTTCGGGTCCTAATGTTTTCAAAGGTAAAAATGTATCAAGTCCTACTTCAACTCCATCAACTTCTAGGAATAGAGATATTAAATGTTTTAAATGCTTGGGTAGGGGTCATATAGCTTCTCAATGTCCAAATAAAAGGACCATGGTAATTAAAGAGGGAGGGTATGAAACATGTAATTCTTCTCCTTCTTCCCCTATGTCGACTAGTGAAAGTGAAAAAGAGAGTGAAGTGAAAGCATTAGAAGGGGATTTACTCATGGTTAGGAGGTTGCTTGGGGTTCAACTAAAAGAGAAGGATGATAGCCAAAGAGAGAACATATTCCACACAAGATGCACTATCCAAGACAAGCTTTGCTCATTGATAATTGATGGTGGATCTTGTACTAATGTTGCAAGCACAAGACTAGTGGAAAAACTTGGGTTGAAGACTACTTTGCATCCACAGCCTTACAAGCTTCAATGGCTAAGTGAAGAGGGTGAATTGTTAGTCAACAAGCAAGTAATGTTGAGCTTCTCCATTGGGAAGTATGAAGATGAAGTTCTTTGTGATGTGATTCCAATGGAAGCGGGGCATATCCTACTTGGAAGACCATGGAAATTTGATAGGAATGTGGTGCATGATGGTCATTCCAACAAATTTACTTTTGTACATAGAAATAGGAAAGTTACTCTTGTACCTCTTTCACCAAGAGAAGTGTGTGAGGATCAAGTGAAATTAAGAGTGAAAAGAGAGCAAGAGAGAAAAGCCATAAAAGAAAAAGAAATTGAGTGTGAAAAAGAATCAAAGAAAAATGGAAAAGGACATAAGAGAGAAAAGCAAGAGGTTGAGGTAAGAGAAGAGAGAACAAAAGAGAGCTTGTTCATAAAAGAAAGAGAGGTGAAGAGAGCATATCTTGCAAGGCAACCACTATACCTACTCTATCTTCGTGAAACTTGCTTAACTCAAAATAAATTAACTCAACCTACAACTTTGCCAACTTCTTTTGAATCTCTCATAAACGAATATGTGGATGTATTTCCAAAAGATATTCCTTGCGGCCTACCACCTATGAGGGGGATTGAGCACCAAATGGATTTAATTCCAAGTGCTTCTCTACCTAATAGGCCGGCCTATAGAAGCAATCCACAAGAAACAAAAGAGATTCAAAAGCAAGTGGAAGATCTCTTGGAAAAAGGATGGGTACGGGAATCTCTCTGTCCTTGTGCTATGCCCGTCATCCTTGTTCCAAAGAAAGATGGCACTTGGAGAATGTGCACGGATTTTAGATCCATCAACAACATTACCATAAAATATAGGCATCCAATCCCTCGCCTTGATGACTTATTAGATGAGTTGCAAGGTTCATGCTACTTTTCTAAAATAGATCTCAAGAGTGGATATCATCAAATAAGGATTAGGGAGGGGGATGAATGGAAAACCGCCTTTAAGACAAATATGGACTTTATGAATGGCTAGTCATGCCTTTTGGGCTAACTAATGCACCTAGCACATTCATGAGGCTCATGAATCATGTCTTGAGGGATTTTCTAGGCAAATTTGTGGTAGTGTACTTTGATGACATTTTGATCTATAGCATGACACTTGAGGTGCATATTGAACATGTTAGAAGTGTCTTGCAAGTGCTACGTAAAGAGCAATTGTATGCTAATCTTGAGAAATGCTCTTTTTGTACTCATCAAGTTGTATTCCTTGGGTTTGTTGTGAGTTCCAAAGGTGTACAAGTTGATGAGGGGAAAATAAAAGCCATTAAAGAGTGGCCAACTCCCAAAACCGTGGGAGAAGTAAGAAGCTTCCATGGATTGGCAAGTTTCTATAGGAGATTTGTCAAAGATTTTAGCACTTTGGCCGCACCCCTAAATGAAGTGGTTAAAAAGCATGTTGGATTTAAATGGGGTCAAGAACAAGAAAAGGCTTTTAACTTGTTAAAAGAAAAACTCACAAATGCACCAATCCTTGCGCTTCCAAATTTTGTGAAGTCCTTTGAAATAGAGTGTGATGCTTCTAATGTAGGCATTGGGGCTGTTTTGCTTCAAGAAGGCCAACCCATTGCTTATTTTAGTGAGAAACTTAGTGGGGCAAGTTTGAACTACTCTACTTATGATAAAGAATTATATGCCCTAGTAAGGAGTCTCAAGGTGTGGCAACACTACCTATTGCCTAAAGAATTCGTGATACATAGTGATCATGAGTCCTTGAAGCACTTAAAAGGACAAAGGAAGTTAAACAAGCGCCACGCAAAGTGGGTGGAATTCATTGAACAATTTCCATATGTGATTAAACACAAAAATGGAAAAATGAACATGGTGGCCGATGCTCTATCAAGGAGATATAATTTGCTTGCCACATTAGAAACCAAAATCCTAGGGTTTAATCACATAAAGGAATTGTATGCTTGTGATATATAATTCTCTCAAATTTTCAAAGAGTGTGAGCAAGGGGCGCATAAGGACTTTTACTTGCATGATGGTTTTCTTTTTAAAGATAAGCGATTGTGTGTCCCTAAGCATTCAATGAGGGAATTATTAATAAAAGAAGCACATGAGGGAGGTTTAATGGGGCACTTCGGGGTCAAAAAGACAATGGACATTCTTCTTGAACACTTTTATTGGCCTTGTCTTAAGAAAGAAGTGCCTAAATGGTGCCAAAAATGTATTGTTTGTAAGAGGGCTAAATCGACTAGCAAACCTCATAGATTGTACTCTCCCTTGCCTATTCCTTTGGCCCCTTGGATGGACATATCCATGGACTTTATTGTAGGGCTCCCTAGGACTAAGCAAGGAAGAGATTCAATCTTTGTTGTGGTGGACCGATTCTCAAAAATGCCCCATTTCATCCCTTGTCATAAAAGTGATGATGCATGCCACATAGCCAACCTTTTCTTCAAAGAAATTGTTAGGCTACATGGGGTGCCTAAGAGCATAGTCTCGGATAGGGATACAAAGTTCTTGAGCCATTTTTGGAGAACTCTATGGAACAAATTGGGAACAAAATTGCTCTTTTCCACCACTTGTCATCCCCAAACGGATGGGCAAACAGAGGTTGTGAATCGAACATTGTCAACCCTTCTTAGAGCAATCATTAAAAAGAATTTGAAAACTTGGGAGGAGTGTTTTCCATTTGTTGAATTTGCTGATAATCGAGTTACACACTCCACCACACTTTGCTCACCATTTGAAGTGGTATACGGGTTCAATCCCCTAACTCCACTTGACCTACTTCCCTTGCCCAATGCGTCTAACTTGATGCATAAAGATGGCAAAACAAAAGCTGAATTTGTTCAAAAGCTACATGAAAAAGTCAAGGCACAAATTGAAAAGCGTTTAGAACAAAATGCCAAATTTGCAAATAAGGGAAGGAAACATGTTGTCTTTCAACCCGGGGATTGGGTATGGGTTCATTTGAGAAAAGAAAGATTTCCCTCAAAAAGGAAATCCAAATTAAACCCAAGGGGGATGGACCATTTCAAGTCTTGGAGCGAATTAATGATAATGCATATAAAATAGACTTGCCGGGTGATTACAATGTGAGTGCCACTTTCAATGTTAGTGACTTGAGTTTATTTGATGTAGGTGACCAAGAACTAAATTCGGGGTCGAATTCACTCCTAGAAGGAGGGGATGATGAGATCCCTCATGACAACACTCACCAAGCATCACCTAAAGAGGAAGAAGAGGACTCAAGCTTAAGGAACATAGTTGGGCCTATGACAAGGTCAAGATTGAAGAAGGCCCAAAGTGCACTTGAAGTGAAAGTAGTCAACCTCATGGAGATCAACCTAGAGGAAGAACCAAGAATGGTGAACCTCTCACAACTTGAGGTCACGGCTACATAAGCTAGTTTAGGAAACCATGTAATAAAAGTAGGACTTTTAGTACTTTGACTTTTCTAGTTTGACTTTTGCATCATAGACTTGTAAATGGGCCAAGATGAAGTCATCAAGGCCCATCCAAGTAAGGAGAGGCGCGCACATAGGCCTTGGCTAGGAGCCTTAGGCGCGCATGTGAGGGAGTGAAAGGGAGGTCATATAAGTACCTCTTTGTACTCATTTTGAATCATAATTGAAAGTTTAGAATTTTTCTCACATTGAGAATTTAGAGAGAGTTGAGAGAGAGAGCCTCCTCTTGAAGGTTCTAGAGTAGAACCTTGTGATTCTCATCAAGAGCTTCTTACTCTTGTGGCGGATCTTCCTTGAGCTTATCACTCCATCTAATCCATGGAGTTGTGGCGCTTTCTTCCATTTCCCCTTCCCCTTCATCTTTTCCCTTTCTTTTTGAATTCTTGTTGCCTCACGCCTAAAGCCTTAGGCTTATCTTAGGATTTATGCATTTTAGCTTTATGTTGCTTAGGAATTGTGGATCCATGATTCTTGTGATTTGATGATCAAGCTTTGGCTTGAGGTGGAGCTAGTTCTCTCAATTTTCCTCAAGATCATCAAAAATGAACAAGTTTGGATTTCCCGCCAATTTTTAGTTTGAATTTTCATTTCAATTTCGGATTAATTCTCCTAGAACGATCCTACATTCAATAGATCCACTTTGGATCATAACACTTTAGAACAAAAGGTCCAGTATGAGAAGAGAGGAATTGGTAGCTAAAAAATTCAAAAGCAAAAGGAGAATGATCAGAAATTTTTTTTGTTCCTCTCTATCAGTAAAAGTGTTCCCAATTTATACAAGTAAAGAGTAACAGATCTTCATCTGAAGAGCTAGTAGATAAAAAAGGAATCCTTATCTCATTAAGATTACGGTAACTGTGTAAAACATACTGAAACTTGATCATCCTTGATCTTTTCGTATCATCTTCAACACCCAACTGTTTACTGTTTTTATCTGAAACTTCATTTTTATTATATTTTTTATTTTTATATTTCTTTTATATTTTTCGTTATTAGTTTTTAGAAAAAGAGACGGGCCTAACTAGGATTAAATCAAATTGGATTTTTTTTATTTTTTAGTATTTATTATTTTTTTTAAAAAAGAAAATTGATCCGGACAAAATTGGTTGTTCACAGCTTCCCCTCTTTACTTGTTTCTTATTAGATAATAGGTGTAACCGTAGTTAACCTTTTATCATTATAAGACACGAGTAAAGACATGAACGACGATTTTGTCTGGAAGAGAAATTTTTAGACCACATGATGAAAGGTCAAAGCTTACGGAGACACTATCTGCTGAAGCTTGAAAGGGAAGATAAAAGAAACTCACGGAGACACTATCTGCCGAAGTTTGAAAGGAAAGGAGCTCACGAAGACACTATTTGTCGTAGCTTGAAAAGAGAAGAAGCCTGCAGAGACACTGCAACACCCTTTCCCTAGTGTCACATTCCCGAACGTTTTTAAGGCCGAAAATATTTCTTAATGCGGAAAATACGGTTTTCTTTTTTCTTTTCACAAGATGCAATGGGATTTAGTAAAGGTAATAAATAACACTAATAAGTGAACTTAGGTTCACCATGCATTTCTAGAACATATTGTATTATAAATATAGAAACAGAAAACGAAAAACAGAAACATCAACATTACTATATATAGACATAAGTCTAATGTATGACTGACATAAGAAATACCATAAGTACTAGGAGTCATAGCTCCCAAAAGGTACTACAAAAACTGACATAGTCTGGCCGACAACAAAGCTAAAACAGCAAAAGAGTCCACCTCCGAACTCAAAGGGACTGCAGAACCGAACCATCGTCGCGTCCATCTGTTCAAGCATCAACAGCAAGTACCAGCAGAAAACATATAGATATGGGTGAGATTCCCGTTCATCAACACAACAAAACAGCAGTAGTAAAGACGAGACGACTCACCAGGTAACAACGTACCCAACATGCTTACAAAGGTTCTTAATATAAATCATGTTAAGCAGTCAACAACATAATATCATGCTAAACATTTAACAGCATAATATAAGGCATTCTTAAACAATACAGCGATGTATAACAGTATATGTAAACATCAATAGCCATGCAATGCAATGCAATGTATATGACTCAATGTCAATGTCATTGGGTACTACTCTGACCCCTACTCCATGGAGCTAACAAAACATTCAGAGAGAGTGAATGGGAGGACATGTTCCGGTTTTTGCCAGCCATGAGCAAGATGCTACAACATTCGTAACGTGCACGTATCTGGCTTTACAGTAACACTCTCGAACAAACATGAAAAGTACGGCATCTAGTAGAGGATATCAGTGTATTGCACGGATTCGCCACGACACAGAAGAATCACCAACTGGTCACATGTCAGCCCTTCCAACCCTGATACCTCCAAAAAGACCATTGAAGATCGTCACCGTAAGATTCGCACCTGCATCAAGGTGTAAGCTCAACTCCTAGGCTCAAGGCCTTATAACTATGCACATGAAATGCCAATGCTTACACAAAGCAGATGCGATAAAGCAATGTCTACCCATTGAATAGACCTCAAGGTTTACTAAGGTTCTCTTCCTTAGAAACTACACACATCTTTATTTTATAAAACATTTATCCATCGGATAAAACATTTATCCATCGGATAAATATCTCATGATTCCTTTAGAATGATCTAGACTGCTTTCAGAATCGTCGACTGTCCCCACAAACCAACACAAGTCTTTTCAGCGTGTTTTGTCCTCACTCACACGCTTTCTAGGAAACTTCCCAGAAGGTCACCCATCCCATAATTACTCTAAGTCAAGCACGCTTAACTATAAAGTTCTTATGTTCTATGTTCCCGAAAAGAAGATAAATCTTGTTGGTATGGACAGTACCAATCAATTCTTATATGCCTTCCCTTAGCTATACAGTCCCATACCTGCATAGCCTCAGGATTCCTTCCACTGTACAGTCCCATACCTGCACAGCCTCAGGATAGCTCTCATTCCGGTTATCACAAGACGGAAACAATTGAACGATTAACCTGGATCCGAATCACCGGTCCGTCATCGAACTACTGTTTCAAAAATCAAAACGTTTCGTGTTTGTGTTTACGTCTTATGAATTATGTCTCAAGTCCTAAACATTATGAATGAGGATTGAGAATCCCCTTAGATAAGTCTTTAAGCCTTTCTAAGATATTAATCCCTTGTCTTTCAATTAAGGAAACAAGTGTTGATTTCACTTAAGTCTTATGAACTCATTGATGTACTAAGTCATCAATGGTATAGTACATGGTCTTGTTCCACCACATACCATACTTAATTAACCCTTGTCTTTAACTCTAAGTTAACTTAACTTAGGTGCTCTAAGTTAACTTAACTTAGGTTTTTCACGTGTAAAACTTTACGATTGAGTTAGAAAACTCCTTTTGTAAACCAAACAACTTTTACAATTAAAAACTCATTTGATTTTTGAAACAACATTGAACTACTTACTTCATTTTTTTAGCATTTTCTGAACATGGAATTCGCTTAGCGAAATTACATTCGCTTAGCGAAATTGAAACAATAATGCCTCTTTTGGAACTCCTCTGGATCGCACGGTGAGTCATAAATCGCGTAGCGAAATGTATTGTATTCGCTTAGCAAATATGTATTCGCTTAGCGCAAGTACAGACGGTTACACCTCTTTGGAAACACCTCTGGATCGCTCGGCGAAACAGAATTCGTGTAGCGAAATTTCACTTTATTCGCTTAGCGAGTATAATTTCGCTTAGCGAAATGGAGGCGGTTATACCTCCTTTGGAGACTTCTCTGGATCGCTCAGCGAGACGTAATTCGCGTAGCGAAATTCACTGGGTTCGCTTAGCGAATATTAATTCGCTTAGCGAATGTGAGGCAGTGATGCCCAACTTAGAATTCCTCTGTTTTCGCTTAGCGAATGTAAATTCGCTTACCGAAAAGTTGCCTTGAACCAAGACATTAACATTATGGAACCATTTTGATTCTCTTCATGAAACCACTTCTTTTCTCATTTTGAGTCACTTGATTGACTAGATGGACTAAGGATAAGGTATAAAACATGTTTCACTTTGGTGAAAACACTTTGAGATTTAATTCCTTTCAAAGTCACTTAGGGTTTTTCTTTGAAAACACAAGTTATTGAAAACACTTTCTTTACATCAAAACTTAACTTGTCCAAGAACTATTCATATCCTTCCTTTCCTCAAGGTCATGGCTAATAGCCAACTAGGAATCAATGTGAAGTTTTACTTCTTCAACCAATCAAAGTATGGCTCACAACACTTACACAATCATGAGAACCATAATACACATTATGGTCTCATAATCGACAATAAAAGTCCATACTTGATCTAGCGATCAAAGTAGGTTTTCTAACATACATGAAAATGGTTTTTCATTCAATCATCTCATCATCAACATATGCTAAAGCACACTACAACATACCAAAGCATAAACTCATCATGACATTCTTGTTCTCCATGAGAACTTAACAAAACTTAACACTTAACAAAACTTAACACATAAAAGTGAACCCAAACTAAAGGGTTTCACCCACACATAATTTAAACAACCATCTTCACCACCACCATCTTGGTGTGATGAGGTTCTTCTCCCCATACCTGTTGAAGAGCAGATTCCCAGATCAAAATCGGTTGATCGGTTTGTGAACCTCCTGATAGTTGTCACCAACTACAAACAACCAAACAATCAAACATTAAACAACAATCAAACCAAACTCAACAATTCTCACAAAGAGGGTTTCGGCCACCCTAGGGTAAAGAGGTTAGGAATTGATCTTGGTTTTCCATTTCATGGATTCAAAGGCATAGGAAAGCTAAGGATGAAATCAAGTGTTAAAAATCAAAAATTGATGAAAAACACTATTCATCATCTTCATATAGGGTTCGGCCATATTGTGCTTTTTGAGCTATGATGAGAGTTGAATCATAAGCTCTTGGGTTTAGGTAGAGAATGATGAGGTGAGTTCAAAGAAATTGGTCTCACATCAAAATGATTTTTCTACAATTTCCTATGGATTTTCAAAGTTTTGGATCTAAGAAATGATTTTCATGAAAATGGATCTTAATCTTGAAATAAAGAGATATTCAAGAAGCTAAGAGATCATGGAAGTGATCTTACCTTGAAATGAAGGAAGATTGCTCAAGGAATCAAGTGATTCCAACAAAAACTCAAGGAGCTTCAAGACCAACAATGGGGTTTTCTCTCAAGAACAACTATGGAACTCTAAAGGAAGAGGGGCTGTGCGAAAATGATGAAGTGAGGGGCTGAGTTCAGCCTCTTAAAAGCTCACTTAAGGGTAAAAAGGTCATTTGCCAAAAGGGTATAATGGTAAAAGTGTAAAAGACTAAGGTTAGGGGCATTTTGGTCATTTTGCGTCCAGATATTTCCGAACGTAATGATGACCCTGGCATACTCTCCCAAGTGTCCTGGGATGATGTGATATCAAGATTATCTGTTGGCGAGTCCCGGTAAATCCATATGTGGCTCTGTTCGTCACCCGATTGAGGATTCCGCCCGAACGAAGGTCAGGAAGTTATTTTTCTGAAATTTTTACAAAATTTAACCAAAACGTAGAGAATCAAATTCTAAGACTTATTGTCTCGTTCACGGGTCCATCTGAGGTCTTCTGAGCAGTAAAATCATACTGTCAGTGTAAAAACGCAGACCGGACTCCGTTTGAGTTTTCGACTCAAAACTTAATCGTAGCTTCCTACGATATCGTCGCGCATGACTATGGTCTCGGAATATTTTATTTCCATTCCTAAGACCTCGAATAAAATAAAGACATTAAAATACTGAAAAATTAGAAAATGTGAAAATCGGGGCGTTACAGACACTATCTGCCCTAGCTTGAAAATAGAAGAAGCTTCCTGAGAAAATACCTGCCGAAGCTTAAAAGGAAAGAAGCTTCCGGAAACACTATCTGCCGGAGCTCGAAAAGAAAAGAAGCTTCTAGAGACACTATCGGCCGGAGCTCGAAAAAAAAGAGGTTTCCGGAGACACTATCTGCCGGAACTTAACAAGAAAAGAAGCTTCCGGAGATACTATCTGCCGGAGCTTGAAAATAAAAGAAGCTTATGGAGACACTATCTGTCGGAGCATAAAAGAAAAGAAGCTTATGAGGCTGTGCCTGCTAAAGCCATCGAAAGTAATGGTATTAACCTTGTCAATGCATGAAATGATGAGAAGCTCACAAAGACACTATCTACTAGAGCTTGAAAGGAAAGAAGCTCCCGCAGACACTATCTGCCGGAGCTTAAAAGGAAAGAAACTTTCGAAGACACTATCTGTCGGAGCTTTGAAAAGAAAGAGGTTTCCGGAGACACTATCTGCCGGAGCTTGAAAGGAAAAGAAGCTTCCGGAGATACTATTTGTCGGAGCTTGAAAGGAAAAGAAGCTTCCGGAGATACTATTTGTCGGAGCTTGAAAGGAAAATAAGCTCACAAAGACACTATCTGCCGGAGCTTAAAAGGAAAGAAGCTTCCGAAGATACTATCTGCTGGAGTTTTGAAAAGAAAGAAACTTCCAAAGATACTATCTGCCCGAGCTCGAAAAGAAAGAAAGCTTCTGAAGGCACTATCTGCCGGAGCTTGAAAAGAGAAGAAGCTTCCGGGGACACTATCTGCCGGAGCTTAAAAGGAAAGAAGCTTCTGAAGATACTATCTGCCGGAGCTTTGAAAAGAAAGAAGCTTCCGGAGACACTATCTGCCGGAGCTTGAAAAGAAAAGAAGCTTCTAGAGATACTATCTGCCGGAGCTTGAAAAGAAAAGAAGCTTATGAGGCCTTGTGCCTGCTTAAAGCAATCGAAAGTAATGGTATTGACCTTGTCAATGCATGAAATGATGAGAAGCTCACAGAGACACTATCTTCAGAGCTTGAAAGGAAATAATAAAGCTTATAAGGTCCTGTGCCTGCTAAAGCCATCAAAAGTAATGGTATTGACCTTGTCAATGCATGAAATGATGAGATAGTGCATGATGTAAGATATGTTCTTTGTGATTGATGAGAACTCTGATATATTTTTTTCAAATATATGATACAAGGGATAATTTTCAATGAATGATGCATGAGATGATGTGCATGGCGCAAGAGATGCTTGATGAAGAGTGTGATTTTTTTTCAATGCACGATGCATGCAATGCTTTTTATGATTGATGAAAACTCTAATATTTTTTTATTATTATTTTCTTTTATTTTCTTATTATGATGCAAGATGTGCTTTCAGTGATTGATGAAAATTGTGATCCTATCCTTTTTCGCAAACCATTCTTTGATCATCGGCCCCTTAAAGTTTTGATCATAGCCAGATTTAGGATGAACTAGAACAAATCATTGATCTGATTTGTCATTTGCTTGTTCAACTGATGGTTTGCTTCTTGCCAAGGATATGCTTGTTTCATAATGATTACCCCAATGGTATAGAGTGCCTGATTGCTCTTTCTTTTCAAACATTGCCCCTTGTCAAGAGATCATTATGCTTTATATGACCTTTGCAATCTTGAGAGAGACTCTAAATGCTTTTATTATTGACACATTGACACAAGATTCACATTTCAGAATATGCTTATCATGAAAAATGTATTTTGAGTCTCTGTAGGTGGCAAGAAGAGGGGTACCAGATAAATGATGGAGAATGAAAAGGCAATAACAATATGTGGAAAGTGATAGGGATGGGAGCAAAACAATGATATCTGAATTTGAGATGTCTTTAAAAGGAAACGATGATGGGGTGAACTTCGCATTTCTTCAGGTGATACTCTTTAAGATAATCAGTGCTAGTCTTTCGTGCATATGGTCTCGAGCGCCTCTTTAATCAGATTTCAAGGATATGCCTTGCCCCAGTTTTCAAGTATTGGGAGCATTTCATGATTTGCCTTTCAAATTCAAACTGCCCCAGTTTGTTGCTTTGAGGGGATCTTTTTTTTTTTTTTACCATAACTTTTGCGTAGGTCACTCTTCCGAGTTTTCGACCTACCAGATTGCTCTTATTTTTCCCTGGACCGCCCTTTCAGATTTTCAGCCTAGAGAGCCATTTTTGCTTGCTTTTTTTTTTTTTTTTTTTTTTTGAGAGAACAATGTATTTAAGAGCACATACTTCTTGTCTCAGAATTAAAATTGATGAAAATGATAACAATCTTTCATTGATCATAATGAACTTTTTAGGCTTGTAACGTGGCCGAGGTTAAGGGGTATGAAAGAAAAGGTATACGGCCCAAATGAGTGTTCGAGGGTTGAATGGGTCAAGGATCCTTGTTCTTACCTCGCATCAACAAATTGTATCAATTGTGCTTTTTCTTTGGTTACTTCTCCACTTTTCTTTCTTCTTGCTTTTTCATTCACCTTTGTTGTGAGCTTATTTGATCATCTTTTTTTCTTATAGGAAATTTTTTTAACATTTCTCATTTCTCATATTAGCCCCCCAGTGTAGGGGTGATCCTTGCCCAAGGTTCTTTAAAAAAGTTTTAAACTCAAAAGGGGTAACACGAGATAATGGGAATATGTGAAGAATAGAGAAAGATGGCTTATCTTCATTTCAAATTATGATTGTTCATTTTCAAAAAGTTTAAATTAAAGACAAAATGATATTGCTCATCAAAATGATTACTTATTTGCTCCCCTTCAAATTGTTTTTTTTTTTATGGTATCCAGCTTGAATAGGAGGGCTTCAAGATTCTCCCTTGGTAGCACCCTTAAAGAAAAGGAATTCTCCTTCACTAAGTACCTCTTATTGGCTACTTTTGATTGCGCCATTCACCTTCAATTGTAAAAAGAGTGCTCATTTAATGCTTTTGGCTTAGTTGATCTTATATATCCATAGGGAACTTTTAATTGATAAGGTGATCAAAACCATATGATGAGATGCTAGCACCTTTTATTTTTTTATTTTATTTAGAGAATAACTTTCAAATCTGCGTCGTGGTAATTATCAAGGAGAAGACAGAAGGAAAAGATGGAAGGGAAAAAACTCAATACATTCATTTATTGATAATTCATAATGAAATGGAAACAAGTAAGCCCATTATAAAAGGGGTTCCTAAAGCCTTGGGCAGAGCTAAAGGATTAGCATTAATGAATTACTCTAAACAAGATTCAAAGGTCTGAGAAAGTTGCCAATCTTTCGATTGTTCCAGATGGTGCTTGAGAAATCACAAACTTCTTGACCATTTTCTACCAATATCGCATTGATAGCCCACTTGCACGAGTTGCATATCCATTAACTGTTGCAGCATTTGCTTGAACTCGCCACATACTTCAATTGAATGTCCATCCTTCCCATGGAAGTCACATCTTATCCCTTCCTAAAAACCTCATTCTCCCTTCTCGGGATTTGTACCAGCTCATATTTGTGCATCTCTCTGAAGATAACCCTGACTTAGGAGAGCATGCTCCACAGTGTCTTCTATGGCAATGACTCCAGAAGCATCATGATTTGGCAAAGGATTCTGACCTATGTTAGAAGCGCTTCCTTGAAAGCTGAACCACTTCGCATTGATCAAATCTTGCACCTTAGCCTTCAAGGCCTTACAATTCTCAGTAAAATGACTGTAACACCCTGCTTTTCACTTCTATGTCAATATGTGTTAATACTTAATTATAGATGTTTGCGCATGTTGTTTATGCCTGTTTTTGATGCATAAGTTCATAGTTGTAGTAGTTCGGCCTTTAGGATAATCGATCCATTCGAGCTCAAATAACCTGTTTCACGGTTTTGGCCATATCTTGAGTTCTAGACATCCAATTGAGGTGATCTTGGATGCGTTGGAAAGCTTAGAGAATTATCTACAAGTCTTATTTAGGTGTTGAGGTCAAAAACACGTTTTCTGGCGGGGAAATCGATTTGGAAAATCGATTTCCAGAAAGTGGAAATCGATTGTTTAAAGGGAAAAATCGATTTCTTTGATAAGAAAATTGATTTCCACGGTTGTGGAATCGATTCCTATGCGTGTCAGAGCTTGTGTACGCGTTTGTGTTATCGGGCTATGCTATGTACGGCCCATTCGTCCTAAAACGTCCCTAACAGTTATATATACATAGCGTATGACCAAAACCTGGTTTTCACACCCTATTATACTCACTATTTGCCTCTTCTCATCCCTAGGAGCTCACTGATCTCTTGCTCTAGAAAACCCAAAAGGACGAATCCTGCTTTGGTGTTCTTCGTCAAGAACACGCCGTTGTTTGGCTAGTCTATCCCTGCTGCTAGAGTTAATCTCCTAAGTTAGAAACCAGGTAAGTTTCTAACCCTAGATTTGTTTTCCCTTTCAATCCTTAACTTAAAGATCGACTCTGCTTTCCAGTGTTGTGATCGTGATCAAGTGCTGAACCCGTAAGAAGGAACCGTAGCAGAACTTGGCTCTGTTCTCTTTCCCTTAGGTTGTGAATCGTCATACCAAGTATGGGGGGAGAAAATTGGTCATGAATATGTGGGTTTTGGGATAGGTTAAGATGAAGGGTGTAACGCCCCGATTTTCACGTTTTCTAATTCTTCAGTATTTTAACGTATAAATTTTATTCGGGGTCTTAGGAATCGAAATAAAATATTCCGAGACCATAGTCATGCTCGACGATATCGTAGGAAGCTACGATTAAGTTTTGAGTCAAAAACTCAAACGGAGTCTGGTCTGCGTTTTTACACTGACAGTATGATTTTACTGCTCAGGAGACCTCAGATGGACCCGTGAACGAGACAATAAGTCTTAGAATTCGATTCTCTACGTTTTGGTTAAATTTCACAAAAACTTCAGAAAAATCACTTCTTGACCTCCGTTCGAGCGGAATCCTCAATCGGGTGACGAACGGAGCCACATATGGAGTTACCGAGGCTTGCCAACAGATAATCTTGATATCACTTCATCCCAGGACACTTGGGAGAGTATGCCAGAGTCGTCACAACGTTCGGAAAAATCTAGACGCGAAATGACCAAAATGCCCCTAACCTTAGTCTTTTGCACTTTTACCATTTTACCCTTTTGGCAAATGACCATTTTGCCCTTAAGTGACTTGTTTTAAGGCTGAACTCAGCCCCATCCAGCCCCTCATTCACGCACAAATAGTCCTCCTTTCACACTCCATCTTCAACCTTGAAGAAGCACCATTGTCGTTCTTGAGAAAAGCTTGGTTTCTTGTTGGAATCACTTGATTCCTTGAGCAATCTTCCTTCATTTTAAGGTAAGATCACTTATATGATCTCTTAGCATCTTGAATCTCTTTCTATTTCAAGATCAAGATCCATTTTCATGAAAATCATTTCTTAGATCCAAAACTTTGAAAATCCATAGGAAATTGTAGAAAAATCATTTTGATGTAAGACCAATTTCTTTGAACTCATCTCATCATTCTCTACCTAAACCCAAGAGCTTATGATTCAGCTCTCATCATAGCTCAAAAATCACATTAGGGCTGAACCCTTTTGATGATGATGAATAGTGTTTTTCATCAATTTTTGACTTCTAACACTTGATTTCATTCTTAGCTTTCCTATTGCCTTTGAATCCATGAATGGAAAACCAAGATCAATTCCTAACCTCTTTACCCTAGGGTGGCCGAAATCCTCTTTGATAGGATTGTTAAGTTTTGGCTTTGATTGTTGTTTAATGTTGGATTGTTGTGTTGTTGTAGTTGTTGACGATTGTCAGGAGGTTCACAAACCGATCAACCGACTTTGATCCGGGAATCTGCTCTTCAACAGGTATGGGGGTGAACCTCATCACACCAAGATGGTGGTGGTGAAGATGGTTGTTTAGTTTATGTGTGGGTGAAACCCTTTGGTTTGGGTTCACCATTCAGTTTGGTTCTCTTGGAGAACATTGTGTAATAAGTGTAGTTTATGCTTTAGTGTGCTCTAGCATATGTCTATGATGATGTGATTGGATGAAAATCATTTTCATATATGTTGAAAAACCTACTTTGATCACTAGATCAAGTATTGACTTTTGTGTTTAATTATGATGCCATGATGTATGATGGACTTCTATGTTTGATTATGATGTAGTAATGTGTATTGTGGTTTATCATAATTGTGTAAGCATTTTGAGCTACATTTGCTTTGTTAATGAAGCAAAGTCTCCATTTTTCATTGGAGTAGGCTTGTGGCCTTAGTAGGAAGAAATATAAGAACATGTGTTGTTCTTGATCTAGCAAGGTTTTGAAGTAAGAAAAACATGATTTCATAACCTATGTTTTTAGAGAGAAACAAAAGTGATTTTGATCCAAAGATCGAATGAAGTTTTAAACTTTTAAGCTTGTCACCAAAGTGAAAAATGTCTTTCTTTAGCCATAGGTCTGTTAATCAAACCTTAGTGAACCTTGAGGTTTATCCAATGGATAGACATTGTTTTATCGCATCTGCTTTGTGTAAGCATTGGCATTTCATGAGCATAGTTGTAAGGCCTTGAGCCTAGGAGTTGAGCTTACACCTTGATGCGGGTGCGAATCTTATGGTGACGATCTTCAATGGTCTTTTTGGAGGTATCAGGGTTGGAAGGGCTAACATGTGACCAGTTGGTGATTCCTCTGTGTCGTGGCGAATCCGTGCAATACACTGATATCCTCTACTAGATGCTGTACTTTTCATGTTTGGTCGAGAGTGTTATCGTAAAGCCAGATACGTGCACGTTACGAATGTTGTAGCATCTTGCTCATGGCTGGCAGAAACCGGAACATGTCCTCCCATTCACTCTCTCCGAATGTTTTGTTAGCTCCAGGGAGTAGGGGTCAGAGTAGTACCCAGTGACATTGGCATTGAGTCATGTACATTGCACTGCATTGCATGGCCATTGATGTTTATATTTACTGCTATAAATCGTTGTTCTGTTTAAGAATGCATTATATTATACCGTTAACTGTTAACATGATCTATATTGAGAGTTTTGTATGCTGTTTAACGGTTTAAAATGTTGGGTACGCTGTTACCTGGTGAGTCGTCCCATTTTCACTACTGCTGTTTTGTTGTGTTGATGAACGGGAATCTCACCCATATCTGTATGTTTTCTGCTGGTACTTGCTGTTGCTGCTTGAACAGATGGACGCGACGATGGTTTGGTTCAGCAGTCCCTTTGGGTTCGGAGGTGGACTCTTTTGCTGTTTTAGTTTTGTTGTCGGTCAGACTATGTCAGTTTTTGTAGTACCTTTTGGGAGCTACGACTCCTAGTACTTATTTTATTCCTTATGTCTATATATAGTAATGTTGATGTTTCTGTTTTCCATTTTATGTTTCTGTATTTATAATACAGTATGTCCTAGTAATGCATGGTGAACCTAAGTTCACTTATCAGTATTATTTATTACCTTTACTAATCCCATTACATCTTTATGAAAAGAAAAGAAAAATAAAAATTGTATTTTCCACATTAATAAATATTTTCGGCCTTATAAACGTTCGGGAATGTGACACTCGGGAAAGGGTGTTGCATTATTTGGTATCAGAGCTGGCCGAATCTTTTTGGGGTTTGTAGGTTATGGTCTGTCTTGTTTGTGTTGTGTTTTCTCTGATTGTCTTTCTGTGTTATTGTTTCTGAGAGAAAACAATGTTGGAAAGGATGATGACTTCGGTCTACCCTTTTGTATTGTTTGTTCTCTGTGTTGTGTTTCTGTAAGGAAGACAATAATTGTTTGTTATTCTCTGCATTATTGTTTCTGAAGAGGAATAATATTGGGCAGGAGAGTAATGTTTTTGCTTTCTTGTAGGTTGTCACTCGCAGAGTTCTTCAGGACGAGTATTTTTCCAACGGGTGCAAGACGAGTTGAAAGACATGGAGTTCCTGCAGCTACGTCAAGGAGGAATGTCTGTCAAAGAAAATGCTGATCGTTTTGAGTCCCTGCTGAAGTCTTCGAGTTATTTCCATCTTCATCCCGATGAGGAGTGGAAGTGCACAAAGTTCGAATAAGGTTTAAGGGACGAGATTCGAGGAGAGGTGCAACCTCTTGAGGTCAAAGAGTTCTCGGTGTTGGTAGATGAATGCTTCCTAATCGAAGATTTGATGAAGACTTGTGAAGGAAGGCAACGTAACTCTAGACCGACTAGGTTCCATAAAGGCACCAATGGTCGTGATGATAGATCTCGATGGGAACCATATTCAAAACAGCAAGGTCAACAACAGTGTTCTGTAGGAGGAAGCAGTGGGGGTATTAGTCAATCTGGAAGCGCCCCAAAGAAGTGCATGAAGTGTGGCAAGAACAATCATGTCACCAGAGGATGCTTGATCAAGGGAATCATATGCTTCAAGTGTGGAGAACCAGGGCATACTTCACGCGACTGTGTGCAATCAAAAGCTAGACATTCTGCCAACGATGTGCAAGCAGCGAAGCCTAAGGCAATGAGTAGAGTTTATACTGGGGATGATGCTGAGACTTCTCAAAGGGAAGATTTGATTCACGGTCAGATCGTCGTGGAAGGTAAAACCTTATCTGTATCTTTCCTTACCCTTAGATTTGGTAATTTTTGCACTTTCTGCAAAGCCTGTTATAATTGCGAAAATTTGTTTGAACTGTTCTATTTCTGTAAAAGATAGAATGTTTTTGATTGATTTAATCTGTTTGCCTCTTTCGCAAATGGATGTGATCATAAGGATGGATTGGTTATCTTGTAACTATATCCTATTAGACGCAAACAAAACCTTAGTTTTCCCTGATTCGGATGATTCTGGATTTGGACTGCTAACCAAGGAAATGTTTCTTTGAGAGAGGGAGCTCAACGAATACATGTTACTAATGAGTTTCCGGAAGTCTTTCCTGAAGACGTACCAGGTTTACCGCCAGTTCGGGACATCTTAGAAACCTTGAAGGAACAGTTGGTGGACTTACTGGGAAAAACAGTTCGTTAGACCCAGTGTGTCGCCGTAGGGAACGTCTGTGCTATTGGTGAGAAAGAAAGACGAAACATCTTGCTTATGTGTGGATTATCGCCAGTTGAACAAAGTTACCATTAAGAACAAGTATCTTCTTCCGAGGATAAATGACTTGATGGATCAGTTGAGGAGAGCGGCAGTTTTCTCCCAGGATGTTTTGCGATCGGGTTGTCACTAGATTCATGTAAAGGAAGAGGAGGTACCAAGAATAGCGTTTCAAACACGCTATGGGCACTACGAGTACCTTGTAATGCCGTTTGGTATGGCGAATACTTCGTATATTCATGGATTGCATGAATAGGATCTTTCGTCCATACCTAGATAAGTTTGTTGTTGTTTCATAGACAACATACTCATATATTCGCGAAACCAGGAAGTACACGCTGAATATCTTAGTGTGATTCTTCAAGTTCTGAAGGAGAAATAGTTGTATGCAAAGCTGTCCAAGTGTGAGTTTTGGCTCGACGAAGTAAATTTTTTGGGTCACGTGATTTCGAAGGAAGGATAAAGCGTTTGGATGGACTGAAGCCTGTGAGGAAAGTTTGCAAGGATTAGGGAGAAGGTTGCTACTTCACCTGTGTTAGTGCTACCTGATCTCAAGGGAACATTTGTGTTCACACTCCTACATATTCCTTAGTGTATTAGACAATTGAGTGAATTGGTAATATGGTGTCCATTGGTCTGGACATTTTCGTATTATTTCACTGAAAGTTTTGTTATGACTATTTCTTGAGTTATAACATAAACAACTTCTTGATACTGAAAGTTTCTTGATGAAACTTAGTCTAATCACTTTTACTTTTGGTAAAGGTGATCCAGTCTGATTTTTGCCAGACTGTATATCTTTTGATTCCCAAGTTTATTGGAAGATTCGTATGAAAGAAGGAACTTTATTAGAGTCATGGATGTAAACATGTATTAGCTATGCATTTTTACACTTACGAACCTACTGAAGAATCTTTTTACATCCCGAATATTCCTATATTCATTCCAGATTGGTAAAATTCTTTTGTATACTTTCTTCTGAGACCAAGACCAGGAAAAATTTTCCTTTGTTGAAAAATTTCTTTCCCTAATCTGTTTACGTACGGGGTACAATGTGGACCGTGGGGATGGAGAAATCCTGTTTAGTTTTAAGTCACGGAATTTCGAGGACGAAATTCTTTTAAGAGGGGTAGGATGTAACGCCCCGATTTTCACGTTTTCTTATTCTTCAGTATTTTAACGTATGTATTTTATTCGGGGTCTTAGGAATGGAAATAAAATATTCCGAGACCATAGTCATGCTCGACGATATCGTAGGAAGCTACGATTAAGTTTTGAGTAAAAAAACTCAAACGGAGTCCGGTCTGCGTTTTTACACTGACAGTATGATTTTAATGCTCAGGAGACCTCAGATGGACCCGTGAACGAGAGAATAAGTCTTAGAATTCGATTCTCTACGTTTCGGTTAAATTTCACAAAAACTTCAGAAAAATCACTTCCTGACCTCCGTTCGAGCGGAATCCTCAATCAGGTGACGAACGGAGCCACATATGGACTTACCGAGACTTGCCAACAGATAATCTTGATATCACTTCATCCCAGGACACTTGGGAGAGTATGCCAGAGTCATCACGACGTTCGGAAAAATCTAGACGCGAAATGACCAAAATGCCCCTAACCTTAGTCTTTTGCACTTTTACCATTTTACCCTTTTGGCAAATGACCATTTTGCCCTTAAGTGACTTGTTTTAAGGCTGAACTCAGCCCCATCCAGCCCCTCATTCACGCACAAACAGCCCTCCTTTCACACTCCATCTTCAACCTTGAAGAAGCACCATTGTTGTTCTTGAGAAAAGCTTGGTTTCTTGTTGAAATCACTTGATTCCTTGAGCAATCTTCCTTCATTTTAAGGTAAGATCACTTCTATGATCTCTTAGCATCTTGAATCTCTTTCTATTTCAAGGTCAAGATCCATTTTCATGAAAATCATTTCTTAGATCCAAAACTTTGAAAATCCATAGGAAATTGTAGAAAAATCATTTTGATGTGAGACCAATTTCTTTGAATTCACCTCATCATTCTCTACCTAAACCCAAGAGCTTATGATTCAACTCTCATCATAGCTCAAAAATCACATTAGGGCCGAACCCTTTTGATGATGATGAATAGTATTTTTCATCAATTTTTGACTTCTAACACTAGATTTCATTCTTAGCTTTCCTATTGCCTTTGAATCCATGAATGGAAAACCAAGATCAATTCCTAACCTCTTTACCCTAGGGTGGCCGAAATCCTCTTTGATAGGATTGTTAAGTTTTGGCTTTGATTGTTGTTTAATGTTGGATTGTTGTGTTGTTGTAGTTGTTGACGATTGTCAGGAGGTTCACAAACCGATCAACCGACTTTGATCCGGGAATCTGCTCTTCAACAGGTATGGGGGTGAACCTCATCACACCAAGATGGTGGTGGTGAAGATGGTTGTTTAGTTTATGTGTGGGTGAAACCTTTTGGTTTGGGTTCACCATTCAATTTGGTTCTCTTGGAGAACATTGTGTAATAAGTGTAGTTTATGCTTTAGTATGCTCTAGCATATGTCTATAATGATGTGATTGGATGAAAATCATTTTCATATATGTTGAAAAACCTACTTTGATCACTAGATCAAGTATGGACTTTTGTGCTTGATTATGATGCCATGATGTATGATGGACTTCTATGTTTGATTATGATGTAGTAATGTGTATTGTGGTTTATCATAATTGTGTAAGCATTTTGAGCTACATTTGCTTTGTTGATGAAGCAAAGTCTCCATTTTTCATTGGAGTAGGCTTGTGACGTTAGTAAGAAGAAATATAAGAACATGTGTTGTTCTTGATCTAGCAAGGTTTTGAAGTAAGAAAAACATGATTTCATAACCTATGTTTTTAAAGAGAAACAAAAGTGATTTTGATCCAAAGATCGAATGAAGTTTTAACCTTTTAAGCGTGTCACCAAAGTGGAAAATGTCTTTCTTTAGCCGTAGGTCTGTTAATCAAACTAAGTGTTTCAAAAGAGAACCTTAGTGAACCTTGAGGTTTATCCAATGGATAGACATTATTTTATCGCATCTGCTTTGTGTAAGCATTGGCATTTCATGTGCATAGTTGTAAGGCCTTGAGCCTAGGAGTTGAGCTTACACCTTGATGCGGGTGTGAATCTTACGGTGACGATCTTCAATGGTCTTTTTGGAGGTATCCGGGTTGGAAGAGCTAACATGTGACCAGTTGGTGATTCTTCTGTGTCGTGGCAAATCCGTGCAATACACTTATATCCTCTACTAGATGCCGTACTTTTCTTGTTTGGTCGAGAATGTTACCGTAAAGCCAGATACGTGCACGTTACGAATGTTGTAGCATCTTGCTCATGGCTGGCAGAAACCGGAACATGTCCTCCCATTCACTCTCTCCGAATGTTTTGTTAGCTCCATGGAGTAGGGGTCAGAGTAGTACCCAGTGAAATTGGCATTGAGTCATGTACATTGCACTGCATTGCATGGCCATTGATGTTTACATTTACTGCTATAAATCGTTGTTCTGTTTAAGAATGCATTATATTATACTGTTAACTGTTAACATGATCTATATTGAGAGTTTTGTATGCTGTTTAACGGTTTAACATGTTGGGTACGCTGTTACCTGGTGATTCGTCCCGTTTTCACTACTGCTGTTTTGTTGTGTTGATGAACGGGAATCTCACCCATATCTGTATGTTTTCTACTGGTACTTGCTGTTGCTACTTGAACAGATGGACGCGACGATGGTTTGGTTCAGCAGTCCCTTTGAGTTCGGAGGTGGACTCTTTTGCTGTTTTAGTTTTGTTGTCGGCCAGACTATGTCAGTTTTTGTAGTACCTTTTGGGAGCTACGACTCCTAGTACTTATTTTATTCCTTATGTCTGTATATAGTAATGTTGATGTTTCTGTTTTCCATTTTCTCTTTCTGTATTTATAATACAGTATGTCCTAGTAATGCATGGTGAACCTAAGTTCACTTATCAATATTATTTATTACCTTTACTAATCCCATTACATCTTTATGAAAAGAAAAGAAAAAGAAAAATCGTATTTTCCGCATTAATAAATATTTTTGGCCTTATAAACGTTCAGGAATGTTTCACTCGGGAAAGGGTGTTGCAAAGGGGTTAACCCATGTCCCCTATATATGCCTGCGTATGCCTATGAATGTTGTTATGTTGTTTTCTGGCTATATGAGTATTGATTGATGAATAATTTGAGGTTATAACATGTTTATAACTATGAGTTCATGATTTATATGATTGTTGATGAATTGATGATGATGAGCATGTTGTTTATGCCATGATATGGTGTTTTGTTAACCTTATGCTATAAGAACATAGTTATAGGGAGAAAATAAATAGACAATGTGAGATTGATGACCAAGGGTTAGTTTGAGAACACTTAGGTTATGATTTATGAGTGTTGGACTAATCAAATTGTTGATAAATAGCTTAGGCTTGAATGATATGTCAATTAGAGAACGTAGACTGGTCCGATAGCGGAGAAAACCCGTTCCTGCATTATCTGACACTCAGAAATCGATTTCCAACACATGGAAATCGATTTGAATCCTCCAAGAATCGATTTCCAAGGAGTAGAAATCGATTTGGCCTTGTAGAAATCGATTTCTAGAATCAATTTTCCTTGTTCAAAATCGATTGGGGAAATCGATTTGAATATGTTGAAATCGATTTCCAGAGATTGGAAATCGATTTGAAGACTTGAGAAATCGATTCCGAAGATTGGAAATCGATTCTCACGTGCCCAGGAGCAGTTTTGACCCCTTATGCTTGATGGATAGTGTTATGTAGGCTTGTTATAATCTTAATAAGATATGAATTATGGTTTAGATATTAAGATTAAGTTATAATCTTAATAAGATATGAATTGTAGTTTAGATATTATGATTAAGTTACAATCTTAATAAATATACGATTTGAGGTTTAAATATTAAGATTAAGTTATAATCTTAATAAAATATGATTGAGGTTTAGATAATAAGATTAAGTATAATACTTAATAAAGATAATGTTAAGTTAAGACTTAACAAAGAGAACAATTAATAAGACGATGATGTTATTGGTAACGACGTACTGTTACCGATGTTGTTGGTTAAATCATTCTTGGTGCTTATTGGTCAAGTTTGATGTTGATAAATCATCTTTGATGCTTGTTGGTCAAAGTTGATAGCCATGTAATGGTGTTGATGATGGATGGTTGGACATGTGTTTTGCATATTGATGAACATTGCACGCATCATACGTTGAAGTTGATATGTTGGGTGGAAAGCAAACGATGAATCGCGATAGTGGAGGCCACGATGGGTGTTAACCCGGCCTTGCGGGTACATTGGGTATGGAAGTTCCAGGTGACATGGGCTAGCTACCTATTGTCAGAGTGACCTAATGAATAAGCTTGAGTACCCTGACTAGCCATTATACGTTATCAGGATTAGTGAGAGTGTTCGGGGATGGCCCATGGTCTGGCATATCATCCACGTTGATAACCGGACTCCTAATCGTCTTTCCAGAGTTAGAGTTGTTGGCCACATGCATACGAAGTAGTGATGTGCATTCGCATTGACATGCATCTTTGATATATATATATTGATTATACATGTGTTGATTGATGTATGTTGTATGTCATCTTAATTACTAATTCATTCCATATACATTTATTTATGATCGTATTTCTCACCCCTATCTTTTGTTGTTTCTTGTGCTTATGATGTTGCATGTGCAGAGGAGGGTGAGCATGTCAACGAGGAGTGATCCCGTGGAGATCTCTCTTAGTAGTAGTAGTTAGGATTTACGTTCAGTTGTTTAGTTTTATTCCGATGTATTATCGGTATATGTATACCAACTCTGATGTGTGACATCGGGATTTGGGTTATGTTTATTATTTATATTTTTCGCAGTTTGTTTTTAAAGGATTTTGATTATTTCATATTCCTACGTTTAAGTTATAGATGATGTGATGCACATTGCCCTTGAGAAAATGTTTTTATTTTAATTGTTATATTATTTTTTTACAGACATGTATGATTTTATTTATATAATTTATTATATGCGGGGTAGTGGGTGTCACATTTAGTGGTATCAGAGCCGGTCTGTCCTACAGGCCGGGGTATGTGTCTGTTGTGTCTCTTTTGTGTACTCTGCAGAAGTGTTTTGAACTTGTGTGACTGTTTTATTATGCCTTTTGTTAAAAAATTTCTCTAGTAGGATTTAACCAATTTTAAATTGGTTAAGATCGCTGAGTGATAGGACAATGGGGTCGTGGCAGGGAACTGTCCAAACCATTGATAGTGAACCTTAACCTGTTTTATTGTTGCCTAAGAGTATGTATGACTTTAGGTGCCGATCAATATTATCCTTCCTAGAGTGTCATTCTTAGTGATGTGTTACAAGAGGAAAGATGGTAGCATGAAGTTGTGTGTCAATTATTGACAACTGGACAAGGTGACCCTTAAGAATAGGTATCCTCTTCCTAGGATAGATGATCTTATGGACCAGCTGATAGGAGCTTGTGTGTTTTCTAAGATAGATTTGAGATCAGGCTATCACCAAATTCAGGTCAAGTCTGAGGACATTCCAAAGACTGCGTTCAGAACATGCTATAGCCTTTCTGAGTATCTAGTTATGCCTTTTGGTGTGACTAATGCCCCTGCTGTGTTCATGGACTACATGAACAAGATCTTTCATCCATACTTGGATAGGTTTGTAGTTGTCTTCATAGATGATATCCTAGTATACTCCAAGACTAAGGAGGAACATGAGGAACACTTGAGGATAGTCTTGGAAACCCTTAAGGAAAAACAGTTGTATGCCAAGTTGTCTAAGTGTGAGTTTTGGTTAGAAGAGGTGAGTTTCTTAGGACACATCATCTCTAAAGGAGGGATAGCCGTGGACCCAGCTAAGGTAGAAACTGTGCTCCAGTGGGAAGCACCTAAGTCGGTGAGCGAGGTTAGGAGTTTCTTGGGTTTAGCCGGGTACTATAGGAGGTTTATAGAAGGATTCTCTAAGATAGCTTTGCCTATGACCCGCCTTACTAAGAAAGGTCAGATCTTTGTATGGGACTCTAAGTGTGAGGAAAGCTTTCAGGAGTTGAAGAATAGGTTGACATCTGCACCTGTGTTAGTAATGCCCAATCCTAGTGAACCTTTTGTGGTGTACTATGATGCTTCGAAGCAAGGTTTAGGTGGTATGTTGATGCAGAATGTTCAGGTAGTAGCTTATGTTTCTAGGCAGCTTAAGACCCATGAGAAGAACTACCCTACTCATGACTTGGAGTTAGGAGCTGTGTTTGCCTTAAAAATTTGGAGGCATTATCTTTATGGAGCTAGATTTGAGGTCTTTAGTGATCGTAAGAGTTTGAAATACCTGTTTGATCAAAAGGAGCTGAATATGAGACAACGTAGGTGGATGGAATTTCTTAAGGATTATGAGTTTGAATTGAGTTACCACCCAGGTAAGGCCAATATAGTGGCTGATGCTTTGAGTAGAAAAACCTTACATATTTCAGCCTTGATGGTTAGAGAGATGGATTTGATAGAGGAGTTTAGAGATTTGAGTTTAGCTTGGGAAGTTACCCCTAAAAGCCTTAGGCTAGGAATGTTGAAAATCACTAGCAGTTTGAAGGATCAGATTAGAGAAGGGAAGAAGATAGATGTATACCTTTTAGACCAGAGAGAGTTGATCGCTCAGGGTAGAAATCTCAGTTTTAAGGAAGGGACTGATGGAATTTTGAGGTTCCAGGATAGAGTTTGTATACCTAATGTTCCAGAGCTTAGGAAGTTGATCCTTGAGGAAGGACATAGGAGTAGTTTGAGTGTTCACCCGAGAGCCACAAAGATGTATCAGGATCTGAAACGGATGTTTTGGTGGCCTAGGATGAAAAAGGATGTGGCTGAGTTTGTGTATGCTTGCCTAGTGTGTCAGAAGGCTAAGAGAGAGCACCAGAAACCTTCGCGTAAGTTGCAACCTTTGAGTATTCCTGAGTGGAAGTGGGATAATATCTCTATGGATTTTGTGTCTGGACTCCCTAGGACTCCAGCTAGTTGTGATGCCATATGGGTTGTTGTGGACAGGTTAACCAAATCTGCCCATTTCATTCCTATGAACATGGAATATCCATTAGAGAAGTTGACTAGGTTGTATATCAGAGAGATAGTTAGATTGCATGGTGTACCCTCTAGCATAGTTTCAGATAGAGATCCTAGATTTACCTCTAGATTTTGGAATAGTTTGTATGAGGCCTTAGGAACTAAGCTTAGATTGAGTTTAGCTTATCACTCACAGACCGATGGTCAGTCTGAGAGAACAATCCAATCCTTAGAGGACTTGTTGAGGGCATATGTGCTAGAGCAGTCGGGTAGTTGGGATAAGTTTTTACCCCTCATAGAGTTTACCTACAACAATAGCTTCCATTCCAGCATTGGGATGGTACCTTATGAGGCTTTGTATGGGAGGAGATGTAGGACGCCTTTGTGTTGGAATGAGCCTGGGGAGAATGTTATGTTAGGACCTGAGGTAGTGCAAGAGACTACAAAGAAAGTGAGGATGATACAAGATAAGATGAGAGTGGCATAGAGTAGGCAAAAGAGTTAGCATGATAAGAGAAGAAAAACTCTCGAATTCCAGGAGGGGGATCATGTATTCTTGCGAGTTGGTCCAACAACTGGGGTTGGCAGAGTAAAGAAAGCGAGGAAACTTACTCCTAGATTCATTGGTCTTTACCAAATTCTAAAATGAGTCGGTGAAGTCACCTACCAGATAGCCTTACCCCCGTTCTTGTCAAACCTTCATAATGTGTTTCATGTGTCTCAACTTTGAAAGTATGTTCATGATCCAAGCCATGTGATAGTACCCGATGTCATTCCACTAAAGGATAATTTGACCTTTGAGGTGTTACCGCTTCGGGTTGAAGATTGAAGGGTCAAGCAGCTAAAAGGGAAGGAAATTCCCTTGGTCAAGGTCATTTGGAGTGGAGCTACAGAAGAAAGTGCTACGTGGGAGTTAGAGAGCAAGAGGAAGGAGTCATACCTGCATCTGTTTACTCAAAGTGAGTAGAAATTTCGAGGACGAAATTTTTATAAGGGGGTGGAATTGTAACACCCTGCTTTTCACTTCTATGTCTATATGTGTTAATACTTAATTATAGATGTTTGCGCATGTTGTTTATGCCTGTTTTTGATGCATAAGTTCATAGTTGTAGTAGTTCAGCCTTTAGGATAATCGATCCATTCGAGCTCAAATAACCTATTTCACGGTTTTGGCCATATCTTGAGTTCTAGACATCCAATTGAGGTGATCTTGGATGCGTTGAAAAGCTTAGAGAATTATCTACAAGTCTTATTCAGGTTTCGAAGTCAAAAACACGTTTTCTGAAGGGGAAATCGATTTGGGAAATCGATTTCCAGCTGAAGAAATCGATTTCCAGAAAGTGAAAATCGATTGTTTAAAGGGAAAAATCGATTTCATTGATAAGAAAATCGATTTGGCCAATAGAAAATCGATTTCCACGGTTGTGGAATCGATTCCCATGCGTGTCAGAGCTTGTGTACGCGTTTGTGTTATCGGGCTATGCTGTGTACGGCCCATTTGTCCTAAAACGTCCCTAACAGTTATATATACATAGCGTATGACCTAAACCTAGTTTCCACACCCTATTATACTCACTATTTGCCTCTTCGCATCCCTAGGAGCACACTGATCTCCTGCTCTAGAAAACCCAAAAGGACGAATCCTGCTTTGGTGTTCTTCGTCAAGAACACGCCGTTGTTTGGCTAGTCTATCCCTGCTGCTAGAGTTAATCTCCTAAGTTATAAACCAGGTAAGTTTCTAACCCTAGATTTGTTTTCCCTTTCAATCCTTAACTTAAAGATCGACTCTGCTTTCCAGTGTTGCGATCGTGATCAAGTGCTGAACCCGTAAGAAGGAACCGTAGCAGAACTTGGCTCTGTTCTCTTTCCCTTAGGCTGTGAATCGTCATACCAGGTATGGGGGGAGAAAATTGGTCATGAATATGTGGGTTTTGGGATAGGTTAAGATGAAGGGGTTAACCCATGACCCCTATGTATGCCTGCGTATGCCTATGAATGTTTTTATGTTGTTTTCTTGCTATATGAGTATTGATTGATGAATAATTTGAGGTTATAACATGTTTATAACTATGAGTCCATGATTTATATGATTGTTGATGAATTGATGATGATGAGCATGTTGTTTATGCCATGATATGGTGTTTTGTTAACCTTATGCTATAAGAACATAGTTATAGGGAGAAAATAAATAGACAATGTGAGATTGATGACCAAGGGTTAGTTTGAGAACACTTAGGTTATGATTTATGAGTGTTGGACTAATCAAATTGTTGATAAATAGCTTAGGCTTGAATGATATATCAATTAGAGAACGTAGACTGGTCCGAAAGCGGAGAAAACCCGTTGCTGCATTATCTGACACCCAGAAATCGATTTCCAACACATGGAAATCGATTTGAATCCTCCAAGAATCGATTTCCAAGGTGTGGAAATCGATTTGGCCTTGTAGAAATCGATTTCTAGAATCAATTTTCCTTGTTCAAAATCGATTGGGGAAATCGATTTGAACATGTTGAAATCGATTTCCAAAGATTGGAAATCGATTTGAAGACTTGAGAAATCGATTCCAGAGATTGGAAATCGATTCTCACGTGCCCAGGAGCAGTTTTGACCCCTTATGCTTGATGGATAGTGTTATGTAGGCTTGTTATAATCTTAATAAGATATGAATTATGGTTTAGATATTAAGATTAAGTTATAATCTTAATAAGATATGAATTGTAGTTTAGATATTAAGATTAAGTTACAATCTTAATAAATATACGACTTGAGGTTTAAATATTAAGATTAAGTTATAATCTTAATAAAATATGATTGAGGTTTAGATAATAAGATTAAGTATAATACTTAATAAAGATAATGTTAAGTTAAGACTTAACAAAGAGAACAATTAATAAGACGATGATGTTATTGGTAACGACGTACTGTTACCGATGTTGTTGGTTAAATCATTCTTGGTGCTTATTGGTCAAGTTTGATGTTGATAAATCATCTTTGATGCTTGTTGGTCAAAGTTGATAGCCATGTAATGGTGTTGATGATGGATGGTTAGACATGTGTTTTGCATATTGATGAACATTGCACGCATCATACGTTGAAGTTGACATGTTGGGTGGAAAGCAAACGATGAATCGCGATAGTGGAGGCCACGATGGGTGTTAACCCGGCCTTGCGGGTACATTGGGTATGGAAGTTCCAGGTGACATGGGCTAGCTACCTATTGTCGGAGTGACCTAATGAATAAGCTTGAGTACCCTGACTAGCCACTATACGTTATCAGGATTAGTGAGAGTGTTCGGGGATGGCCCATGGTCTGGAATATCATCCACGTTGATAACCGGAAATGTACTCCTAATCGTCTTTCCAGAGTTAGAGTTGTTGGCCACATGCATACGGAGTAGTGATGTGCATTCGCATTGACATGCATCTTTGATATATATATTGATTATACATGTGTTGATTGATGTATGTTGTATGTCATCTTAATTACTATTCCATTCCGTATACATATATTTATGATCGTATTTCTCACCCCTATCTTTTGTTGTTCTTGTGCATATGATATTGCATGTGCAGAGGAGGGTGAGCATGTCGATGAGGAGTGATCCCGTGATGATCTCTCTTAGTAGTAGTAGTTAGGATTTACGTTCAGTTGTTTAGTTTTATTCCGATGTATTATCAGTATATGTATACCAACTCTGATATGTGACATCGGGATTTGGGTTATGTTTATTATTTATGTTTTTCGCAGTTTGTTTTTAAAGGATTTTGATTATTTCAGATTCCTACGTTTAAGTTATAGATGATGTGATGCACATTGCCCTTGAGAAAATGTTTTTATTTTAATTGTTATATTATTTTTTTTTACAGACATGTATGATTTTATTTATATAATTTATTATATGCGGGGTAGTGGGTGTCACAATGACCTATTGCTCCCACATGATAATCACATTTTGCATTGGAATCAAACCACTTGGGGTACGGGGGTTCCAATGGTTTTGTCGAGACAAGTGCTAACATGGAGTTCTTTATAAGGTTGGATAGTAATTCAGTGTAAGTCATGGGTATCGGGTCAAACTGCATGGGCTTCTTTTCTGGGTCATAAGGTGGTCTTCTTTGATTCACATTTGGGTTCTGATTCCAAGGTTGAGTTGTTTGAGGTGGCATGGTGGAAAGCTTTTGGTGTTGGGTAGAGTATGATGGCTGATAAGGTTGGATATTTGGGATTTGTGAGGTGGCCGCGATGTATGGATGGTTGGGTTGGTGATGTGAAAGTGATGGGTTATATGGTATGTAGGTAGCTTGGAAAGATGGTTGAGGGTTGCCAAGCATTTGCTTTGATACCCATTGATCAGACTTCTTTTGCCCAAATGTCACAGCATGTGTATCTCCTTCCTTCGTTTGCACAAATGGAGATTTCTTTGTGTCAGTCGTCCCTGTTGAATTTTCAATAATCTTACCACTTCTTATCCCGCTCTCAATCCTTTCTCTAATGATGACCATATCAGAAAAGTTCGATGATAAACTTCCAATCATTCTGTCATAGAAGGGTGATGGGAGTGTGTCAATGAACATTGCAACAATTTCCTTTTCAGACAATGGGGCCTCTACTTGAGCATCCAATTCTCTCCATCTCTGCGCATATTCTTTGAAAGTTTCTATGTCTTTCTTTGACATGTTTTGCAGTTGCATTATATCGGGAGCCATGTCAATGTTGTACTTATACTGCTTCAAGAACGCATATGCTAGATCCTTGAAGGATCGAATATGAGCCCTTTCTAGATGCGTGTCCTGGAAGAAGTGAATTAATAGCTTTTCATCACGGGCTTGCGACGCCATCTTTCGAACATAAATGGTTCTTTGGACAAGTGGTCTCATTGTATTTGTTAAAATCAGGCACTTTGAATTTCGGTGGGATCACAACGTTTGGCACAAGACAAAGCTCCAAGGCATCCCAAAGACCATAACTGTTTGCCCCCTCAATAACTCGCAGTCTTTCTTCCAGAATTTCTAGCTTTTCTTTGGACTGAGCATTCTCAACCGAATGATTCACAGGAATCTCCCTGCATGGGGAAGACCATATGGGGGATTATTCGAGTCAAATGCAAAGTGAGCTTGATTATTTGGATACATAGTGAAAGGCACCAGGATCCCTTGCTGATTGAAGCCCTGAAAAGGAATAGACGGCTATTCTTCACTTGAGGCTGAAGGATTCTCATCTGTATTCTTGTCATTTTGCATTGCTTGCAACATTTCCATCATCTTGGCCATCTGCTCTTTGAGTTGACTTACATCATCCTTGATCTCTTGAGTTGTTTCCAGGTCAGCCATGATTCTGGCTTGTGATCGAGTCCGATAAGGGTACCGCAGAGCAATGGTTCAAAGGATCACTGGTAATTTTGAAGAAGAAAATGAATAAAGGGTAAAGCAAAAACTCATTATTGTTTATTATTTTCTTTTTTTTTTTTTAATTTTTAATTTTCAGAGTTAACACCCGCGTGTGATTGATGAGATGATTCCTCTGCCCCTTTCAGAGAGAACTTTGCCCATAAGACAAGGCAGAGTTGACAATGAACCTAGGGGAGAAATTTTTTCCACAATAGGTATTGTCATAGACACACTAGCATTGTTGATCTTGAGTTGAGGCAGTACAACCTACACTTTGCACAGAAGGCAAATTCCTATAAGGCAAAGATGTAGTTGATAACACGCTAAAGGGAGACTATGCTCCACGATAGGCATTATCGCAAGTCAAGTAGAAGAAAGCATTGCTAGTGTGTCTTGTATTTTCCATCTCTCGCTATTAAGGGTGTTAACTTTACTTGTCCTTTCTGTAAATAAAAACTTTATTAGAATTTTATTTATGAATTTACTTGGATGCATGATCTAGAATGCCGTGCAGATATGCATGAGCAAGCGAAGATGCATGTGCCTTTGAAAATGCATGTACATGTGAGGATGCATGAGCATGTGAGTAATGACAAATGATGACATAGAAAAGTGAAAGGAAGGGCGAAGTATGCTCCCTTTTGTCCTATCCAGGTTGTAGCCTAAGGTTGGATATCTAAGGTCAAAATCCTAATCTGGTGGTCACTATTGGCATTTATGTGTAGGACTTTTGCAGTAGGTCTAGACCCCTAATAATGTGGTCCCCAGATTACCCTCATCTTAATCCATGAACCTCACCATAGGGACAAATATGTCACAATATGACAGTCCATGTCACCACTAGAAATCTGAGCGGGAGAATCAGTGACTGTCAGGGACGGAAAAGCATCACAATAACAACACTAAAGCCCCTTCTAATCTTATAGCATTCCAAAGCTCGGGTATAAAGCCCAACAATTTGTTAAGATAGTGATAGTGATAGTGTTGTGTGTGCTGAGAGCATACAAACGTGTACAACCCTAAAAGCTATGACCTAACCTGCAAAATAGAGCCATACAAAAGATATGTCATCCCTCCAAGGGTTAACATGGAAAATGGCATCTACACTAGTGTTGCAAGAATATATACAAAATATTTACAAGAAGAAACTATTAAAAAAAGGGTAAAATAAATAAATAAAAGTTATTAAATTTAGCACAATAAACGATAAAAGGCCTGACTTTCTAAAGTGTCTCTAGTGGAGCCGCCAGCTGTCGCGACCATCCCGTCCGGACGCCGCGAAGGAAATAAAGAAGAGTCGCCACCAATTTTTACTTTTTTGGAAAAATATTGGAAAAAACCACTTATTTAAGGAAAATGATCTTTTTTTTAAAAAAAAAAAAAATGAGATTTAGGCTCAGGAGTCGATTACGAGTAGGAAAGATATTAGCTCCCTACATCGCCTGTTCTAAGAACGGTACCTCAAGTTAATTGTGTTAATTTTAATAACTTTGAAAATATTTATTTTACCCAAAAAAAATAAAGAGAAGAAAGACACAAAAAATAAAAAAATTTAATTTTAGCTTGACGAACTGATTAATTTCGCTCCTACGTATTCCTTGGTGCAATAGGAAACTCAAAGCCACGTAGTTCTTCTAGAAAATATTTTGTTGGTTGGATTTTTTTATTTTAAAAGATTTTATCTTTGGAAATAATTTTAGGAAAGGAAATTTTATTTTAAAGATAATTTATTTTCGCACAGGGTTCAAGACAACAATGTTATACGATAAACCCTTACAATATTATATAATACTTGAGGATGAAAAATCATACATCAACGTCGTAAATTGTCGCGTGAATTAAAGAAAACAATTTATAAAACAAAGAGTGATTATTAATTTTTTTCTGATTTTTATTTTTATTTTTAGGTATCTAGTTTTTTTATTATTATTTTTTTAAACTAAGACACAATCACAAAATAAATTGGACTCTGACCCAACACCAAATTCTACCAACCAGATTAAACTTGGCCCAAACTTAACCCTAGCTATAATGGACTCACACCAATTAATAAGGAAAAGAAACAAAAAAAGAAAAGGTAAGAAACTAATTAATAAATAAAAACAATAGTCTTCCTCACTGAAACCTGTAAATGTAGAAGCACAAAGAAGGCAGAGTGATGCGGTGGAGGGAGGGGACTGACTCACGGTAGTGCAACCTGCGGTGATTCCGGCGAACTGCTCCAGTCTGGGCTTTTGATGGCGGAAGGACGATGTGGCATGAGGTGCTGCGTCTGGGGGAGCAGTGCTGCGGCGAACAGTGTGTCCCGGGCTGGTGCGCGATCTGTTACAATGCAGAGTAGCAGCAGAGATGCTACGATAGTGGTAGCCGCGAAGAAAACGTCGGCACGACAATTATAGGTGAGTGAGGTGACTCGAGGAGGAAGACACAAATGGTGAGAACTAGGCGGTGACGCTGCTGTAACAGGGTTTGTCCGTGTTGGACACTACTGCTAAGCGACTAAGATTGGACCTTTTGAAGAAGATGAAAATGGAACCTTTCTGGTGATGGAGGCTTTAGAACATAAGGTCCAGTAATGAGAAGAGAAGAATTGGTAGCTAAAAAATTCAAAAGCAAAAGGAGAATGATTAGAAATTATTTTCGTTCCTCTATATCAGTAAAATGTTCCCAATTTATAGAAGTAAAGAGTAACAGATTTTCAGATTTTCTTCATTTGAAGAGCTAGTAGGGAAAAAAAAAAAGGAATCCTTATTTCATTAAGATTACGATAACTCTGTAAAACATAACTGAAACTTGATCATCCTTGATCTCTTCATATCATCTTCAACACCCAACTGTTTACTGTTTCTATCTGAAACTTCATTTTTATTATATTTTTTATTTTTATATTTTTCGTTATTATTTTTTTAGAGAAAGAGACGGGCCTAACTGGGCTTAAATCAAATTGGATTTTTTTTATTTTTTAGTATTTATTATTTTTTTAAAAAATAAAATTGATCCAAACAAAATTGGGTGTTCACAAGCGTTCTCCAATCCTTGTTGGGTGTTCTTCATCAAGAAGACATCCCAGTGCTGTTTACTGTTGCGTTTGGGGTTAAGCTGCTAACTTAGCGTTAATATAAGGTAAGGTAACCAACCCTATTCATCCTTTTCTTTGGATCCTTTAAGTTTAGTGTTCAACCGTTTTCTCCCTGTCAAACCAGACTTCGTTGTTCGTGTACAAGTGCTGTGAACGGCAACTAGCAGATTAGTTCCCCAAGGATCTAATCGAGGTATGTGCATAACCCTTGTGTTAATTCCCTTTCCTTTTCCTTGTTTAGGGAATTAACTTGTCCTTTTGCATTGGCGTTCTTGGTCAAAGATCGCTGAACCTGTTGAACCCATTTAGAGGAGTCAGGCGTAGATTTCGTTTTCGTTGGCTCTTAGGCTGTTATCGTCACGCCAGGTATAGGGAGAACGGATTAGTATAACATAAAGGTTTTAGGGTAGCGTAAGATGAGGGTTAACCCATGACCCTATTTGTGTGCTATATGCATTAATTGTTGTATGAAGTTGTTATGATTGTTTATACATGTTAATTGTTTGGATGATTTGTGTGATTTTGGCATGACACTTATGGTGTTATTTATGATGTTGCTTATGATGTTGTTGATATGCCATGATTGTATGAGTTGATGTTTTGGAACTGCTGTTAAATCTATGTTAATAAAAGACATAAGGATGTTAGCGCTAAGCCTAAAACTAGGATTAGTCTAATTGATGTGCATAAAATATAAAGATGTTGATGAGGGGTGAGATTAATGCCAATGGGTAAGTCAAGGATTTAGAGTGTTGAAATCTTGAGAATTGTTAAGTTCTCAGAGCTGAGACGCTGTAACAGCGTTGAGCACGCCCATGCTCTTTGCCCAGTAAAGACAGCACGCCCGTTCTCTCAGTAGCACGCTTGTGCCATAAAAACGAGAAAAGTGAGCTGTTAGCACGCCCGTGCCAGTTGGCCAGCACGCCCGTGCTCAGGTCGTGCCACTGTCAGAATTAAGAAACTTCATTGTTTTAAATAAAAAGAAATTTAATACCTTTTTTGGAATAAAAATATGATATAAGAGATTATAAAATATGACCTTGAGATAGTTAATGAACTAAGACAATGATATGGTAAAGTGTAATGATGGAGACTTAATAAATAGATTAATTAATGAAAAGATGATGTTATGGGTAATAACGTACTGTTACCGATGTTGCTGGTTAAATCATTTTTGATGCTTATTGCTCAAGTTTGATGTTGATAAATCACCTTTGAAGCTTATTGGTCAAAGTTGATAGTCTGTGTTAAATGGTGTTGATGGAGGTGGTTGTCTTGTTGTTTGTGTGTTAGCATTACATGAATCATGATATGGTGTTGTTAGTTGGGGGAAGTTCGTTCAAGAGTATAGGAAACAGGCAACTCGTGGGGATTCATCCGAGAGTATGATGAATTGTTATTCATGGGGGTTCATCCGAGAGTAAGATGAACAGCCAGTTATGATAGTTCACCTGAGAGTTTGGTGGACAAGAAACTCATGGGGATTCATCCGAGAGTATGGTCAATCGTTACTCATGGCGGTTCATCCGAGAGTAAGTTGAACAGCCAGTGTTGATAGTTCACCCGAGAGTTTGGTGGACAGGCAACTCGTGGGGATTCATCCGAGAGTATGGTGAATCGTTACATGGAGGTTCATCCGAGAGTAATGTGAACAGCCAGTGTTGATAATTCACCCGAGATTTTGGTGGACTGGCAACTCGTGGGGATTCATCCGAGAGTATGGTGAATCGTTACTTATGGGGGTTCATCCGAGAGTAAAGTGAACAGCCAGTGTTGTCACATGATGGTCAACAAGTTGATGTACTCCGAATCGTCTTCCTAATTTAATTGTTGGATCCACATTGCATATGGAGCAGTGGAGTAGTATGCAACGCATAGCATGTTTATAATGTGATATGATGGTGTGCGTTATAACATGTATGTTGTATTATGATGTCTATATGTTGCATGATCATCTTGCTAACTGCTATATTACCGTTTACTTTTATACATATAGTTCCTTACTCCCTATCTATTGTTGTGTTTTGCATGTACCTTTGGTTATGCAGAGGATAGTAAGCTACCAGCTGCGGAGTGATCCCAAGAAGATCGCTGACTCATAGTATAGTTTGGCTTATGTTAGTTATGTTAGTTGTTTTCTGATGTAATATCGGTAGTGGTTGCCAACTCTGATTATGTGACATCAGGATTTGGGTTTTGTTTATGTTTATGTTTTTCCGCAGTTGTTATTTATGTTTAAAACGATTTGGATCATGTGGTACTTGCTACCTTTTATGTTTAACTTTTTTTTTAAGTTTTTTTTTTGAACTTGCATGCTTTACTTTATATTTATCGTATGCGGGGTAGCGAGTGTCACATTTAGTGGTATCAGAGCCGGTCTGTCCTACAAGTCGGGATATGTGTCTGTTGTGTTATCTTATGTGTACTCTTATATCGTTTGGTGGTCAGGATAGGATAGGATGGATAGGATATGAGCTGGATAAGGATAGGATAGGATATGAGCATTAAGCTCTTATCCTGTCCATGTTGTTTGATGTGCATCAGATAATGACAGGTTGTATAAAATACCGATGATCCGATCCTTATACAAATGAGAAATTTTCTAATATCGAATATTTTTATAATAAATTTTAATATTACGTGGTTGTTTTATACATTTAAATTCGTATTTAATAATATATGTTTTGACTTTTTAATTTAAATTAGTTTTTTTTTAAATTATTATCGTTAACTTTTTTTTAGTATTTTATAAAAATTGCTAATTAAACCACATTTTCATTAGTATTAAGGTTGACTAATTAGTTTGAAACCGTAATTAAATGTATAATATTAAAGGTGAGTGTATTTTCTTATCCTATCCTGTTGTTCTAACAGCTCCACCCTCAGGATAGTATAACTAAGTATAGGATAAGCTAACAGGATAAGCTTATCCTATCCTGTTGGTTACCAATACAGATTATATGATAGCTTATATATCCTATCCCTTATATATATAAATATATATTGTCTATGCCTATATGATGATATATGATTGTGTGAACCTTAATTTCTTGCTAGATGTTGTTTTTGTTATGGACTGGTTGTCTACCAACCGAGTCCGACCTTGTAGAAATTTCGAAGACGAAATTTTTATAAGGGAGTGGAATTGTAGCACCCCGTTTTTCGTATGGGTGTGTATGTGTTGCTATAATTATATGTTTATTATTATTATTATCGTTATTAGTATATAGTATTTGATAATATGCTTGTTTACATCGTCACTGCATTTGATAAGTATCTGTATGAATGTATATTTATGTGTGTATATTTTAAGTGATAACATGCACGCTTATGTTTGTATGGTTATAATTGTCATTGTATGAGCTAATATATATATATATATATATATATATATATATATTATATGTCATAATGTAATTGATTCTTATATGTTTATTATTAATATATAAATATACTTGTATTAATTGTACATTTATATTAATTATTATTAATATTACGTTATCTTATTATTTGTATTCATATTTATCTCGTGTGCTTATATATAGTCTTAAGATATCTATAATTGTATGATAATTATACATTGTAATTGGTCACTTGTAGATCAATTAATATCATTAGAGATTCAATCATTGAATAAATAAGATTATTTATCTTAATCTTCATAGAAATCTATGAATAAGAAATTAATAATCTTTTAGAAACAATAATCTTTTTAACGCTGAAACTATATCGCATTTTTGACACTTCTAGATTCCGAATTAGGAATAGATCTTGAAACATGATTTTGTAGGAAATTATCTTAGCTTTCCAACGCCACCAAGTACACCTAAAGCAGACACTCATAGCTCAAGTTAGGGCCAAACCAGTAAGCACTCGTTTTGGGCTCTTTGGTTAACCCGTTTCCTTTTTATTCCTCTTTTGCTTGACCTAAAACTCATAGCCATCTATCCTAAATTTAGAAACAGCCATCTTTTACCTTTCTCTTGGATTCTCATTAAATCCTTGAGCGTTCTCCAATCCTTATTGGGTGTTCTTCATCAAGAAGACATCCCTGTAGTGTTTGCTGTTGCGTTTAGGGTTAAGCTGCTAGCTTTGCATTACTCTGAGGTAAGGTTACCAACCCTCTTCATCCTTTTCTTTGGATCCTTTAAGTTTAGTGTTGAACCGTTTTCTCCCTGTCAAACCAGACTTCGTTGTTCGTGTGCAAGTGCTGTGAAAGGCAACTAGTGGATTAGTTCCCCAAGGATCTAATCGAGGAATGTGCATAACCCTTGTGTTAATTCCCTTTCCTTTTCCTGGTTTGGGGAATTAACTTGTCTTTTTGCCTTGGCGTTCTTCGTCAAAGCTCATTGAACCTACTGAACCCGTTTGGTGGAGTCAAGCATAGATTTCGTTTTTGTTTGCTCTTAGGCTGTTATCGTCACGCCAGGTATAGGGAGAAGGGATTAGTATAACATATAAGTCTTAGGATAGTGTAAGATGAGGGTTAACCCATGACCCTATTTGTGTGCTATATGCCTTAATTGCGATATGAAGTTTTTATGGTTGTTTATACATGTTGTTAATTGTTTGGATGATTTGTATGATTTTGGCATGACACTTATGGTGTTGTTTATGATGTTGCTTATAATGTTGTTGATACGCTATGATTGTATGAGTTGAGGTGTTGGAACTGCTGTTAAGTCTATGTTAATAAAAGACATAGGGATATTAACGCTAAGTCTAAAACTAGTATTAGTCTAATTGATCTGCATAAAATATAAAGATATTGATGAGGGATGAGATTAATGCCAATGGGTTAGTCAAGAATCTTAGGATTGATTTAGAGCGTCGAAATCTAGAGAATTGTTAAGTTTCTAGAGCTGAGACGTTGTAACAGCGTTGAGCACGCCCGTGCCAGTTGGCCAACACACCCGTGCTCAGGCCGTGACACTGTCAGAATTAAGAAATTTCACTGTTTTGAAAAAAAAAAATTAATACCCTTTTTGAAATAAAAATATGATATAAGAGATTATAAAAATGACCTTGAGGATAGTTAATGAACTAGGACAATAATATGGTAAAGTGTAATAATGAAGACTTAATAAAGAAATTAATTAATGAAAAGATGATATTATGGGTAACAACGTACTGCTACCGATATTGCTGGTTACATCATTCTTGATGCTTATTGGTCAAGTTTGATGTTGATAGATCACCTTTGATACTTATTGGTCAAAGTTGATAGCTTGTGTTAAATGGTGTTGATAGAGGTAGTTGTCATGTTGTTTCTGTATTAACATTGCATGCATCATGACATGGTGTTGTTAGTTGGGGTAAGTTCGTTCGAGAGTATGGCAAACAGGCAACTCGTAGGGATTCATCCGAGAGTATGGTGAATCGTTACTCATGGGAGTTCATCCGAGAGTAAGGTGAACAGCCAGTGTTGATAGTTCACCAGAGAGTTTGGTGGACAGGCAACTCGTGGGGATTCATCCGAGAGTATGGTGAATAGTTACTCATGGGGGTTCATCCGAGAGTAAGGTGAATAGCCAGTATTGATAGTTAACCCGAGAATTTGGTGGACAGGCAACTCGTGGGGATTCATCCGAGAGTATGGTGAATCGTTACTCATGGGGGTTCATCCAAGAGTAAGGTGAACGGCCAGTGCTGACACATGATGGTCAACAAGTTGATGTACTCCGAATCGTCTTCCTGAGTCAGTTGTTGGATCCACATTGCATGTGGAGTAGTGGAGTAGTATGCATCGCATAACATGTTTATAATGTGATATGATGGTGTGCGTTATTTAAAACCCCACTTGAGGGTCACGATTATTCAACACAAGACCATAAATTTAAAAGCGGATATATATAAATAGAGCTTACCGAAAATATGGGTTTTATTTTTCCTTTCTTTTATACTCAAGTTCTAAAATCATGTACGTATACTTACACCACAAGGATAATATGCATTATCATAACAATATTAAAAGGTAGAACTTCTGTCGACTTTTCATAATACACATAGTAGTTTGACATCTAACTACAGGGAAAAGCAAAATAGCATAATGACCATCTTATCCTATACTACAAGAGACGTAGCTCCATAACATAAAGGGGAAGGGGTTCATAATAAATATACAGACATTGGGAAGACTCTAGAGACTGGCCAAACACTGACATTACACTAGTCATCAGAGTAATACTCCTCAGGGTCCTCCTCCTCCTCGTCCTCCTCCATGGCCTCCTCCTCCTCGTCCCCATCCTCCAAGGCCTGCATGTCATAGCCACTCATGATTTGCTCCGTGTACCGCAGCGCCTCCTCGTCAGTTCTCAACCACCACGGGCTGGCAGGGGCTACCTCAGGAACATCCTCCGGAACATCCTCGGGCACTTCCTTTTCCTCCTCCTCCTCCATCTCCTCATCGTCAGACGAGAGGATAATGATGGGAGCAGAAAAGGATACCCTAGCAGGAGCCGGTGTGCTCTTACGAGCAGTCATCCTCCAAGTCACCCGATGGCGGGGAATCAGAGGGTGTAGCTTGGAAGGCTCATAAGTAGGCCCTGGGGGTGGGACAACAGGGACAGAAGGGCCGGCCGCAGATGCAAGTACAGCAGAAGTAGGCGGTGTAGTAGGTGGTGGTGGCATAAAAGCAGGGTCAACATATATGTCCCGAGGCTTCTCCCGATGAACAGCAGTCTGGGTGCTGGGCTATCGCGGATGATCAGCAGGTGGTGGTGGTGGTGGTGGCTGGGTGACTCCTGTGCTACCCTCACCACTAAATTGTACAGTACAAACTCTCTCAGACAGGCTCATCATGGAGAAAGGCATCTCTCTCCTGCTCGTGAAACTCACTGCTCCCGTGTATGTGCGACGTCCGTCAGGATGGATCGTCCAAGCATCCGCCCCGTTGTGAAGCGTCAAGTCCAACGCCAATCGAGAAGGTGGATCGCTTGCCATATCTACTCACCATAGTAAAAAGAAAACCACGTGAGCAGCGTGACAGCAAAAGTAATGAGGTGAGATTCCGCATATCGCACAACCAGAATAGCAGTGATAAAAGGCACGCACACATGCACCCAATCGGCATAATAGCGCATGGGCTTTCACAGCATAACAATTAATTACATGGCATCACAGTTACATAAATATATCAATTACAGTTAATATATTAGTCACAGTTAATATATCCATCAACAATGATATGGGTCAAAGGTCAACTCAAGAATGTAATGACACAAATGCAACATGACTCAGACCCCCTACTCCATGGAGCTAACATAACAAGAGTGAGTGATTGGGAGAACATTGTCTACGTTATCTCAGCCCACAATGCCACATCCAAATGATTGCAATCATCATAACGGCTAACGCCAGACGCTCTTTACCCAAATCATGACTTGCCCGGTGTTTCAGTCAGGATGTCAGTGTTTTTCGATGGATATCCACGACACAGAGGAGCTACTCCCTTGTCACATGTGTTTTCCCCAACCCCCGACGTCCCCAAGATCCTCATGATCGACACCTCAGACAATCGCACCTGCACCAAGGTGTAATCTCAACTCCTAGGCATCACGCCCGACTCATGCACAGATGCAGATGCATGTCAAGAAAACCACACAAAACAACCACGTACTGCCTCATCATTGTAGTACCTAGTTTATCCCTTGATAAACCACAGGATACTCTTACGGGACCCACTTTCACACGACTTGCCATCAGTCGCCCATCCTTGGTTCCATTCCTTGCAACACGTACCACTTCGTCGTTCGAAACACGATGTTCATGTCTTATGATACATTAGTCCATAACCTAGATACATTATGGAGGTTGGGATCCACAAGGATCCCCTTCATCAATCTTCTCACTTGTCTAACAAAGGAACATTACTTATACTTGTAAGTAACTCTTAGTGATTAAACATTATGGAGTTCTTAGATGATCTAAATCATCAAGGATGTGGAACATGGTTTAGTCATGCCCACTAGGTATTAGTATATGTCTTTTACTAGGATCTTATGAGTCCATTATGGAGTTCATATAGATTCCCTTAGGAGATAACGCGTGTTTATATTATTATAGTGAAAACTTCAAAGTACTATCCTTATGTCAAAGTAGTTGATGAAATCTCTTTGATGAAGTATAGTTTGAAAATTCTAATCAAGTGTCCATAGGTGTCTCATTTTAGTGTAAAACTCCTTGAGTTAGTTTCCTTAATTCTATTACTTAGTGGAGAAGAAAACATAATTCTCTTTTGAAATCATTATTTTGTTTTCAAATGAACTATAACTTATAACTTTTGGAAAGTCCAAATAGGTGATAGTGTAAAACTCTTTGTTTTTAAAGAAAGGTTTTTGTAAGAATCCTATTTCTCAAAGAAGGCTTACTAACTAAAATTTCTTGAAAACCATCTTGATTAATTATGAAACTCTTGGTTCTTGAAAAACTTTTCTTTAAAACAAATTATTAAAGTAAGTGGTTGATCAACATCAAACCAACCCATTCTTAACATGGTTCCTACATGAAGTCCAAAAACTCTTATTTCACAACACATGGTTCTTTGGAACCAAAACTTGGATTCTTTGGAAACCCTTTCAATTTATATACTTCTTATACTTTATTATGAACGTATAAAACCCCTTAGCATCAACAAATTAAGGTCCTAACCCTATTTTCTACATCAAGGCCGAATGCCCCCATAGAAATAGGATAGGTTTTCTTTGTTTTATATGCATTGTTAGAACCATATTAAGTCCATTTTACCATCACTTAAACATAGAGGCTTTGGCTTCCCTCCTAAACATGTCAAGGCCGAACCACTCATGGTCTTATACCACCAAAATACAGCCATTCAACAACATCCAAAGTAGCATAGAATAATCACATCAACATATAAGCATGTTATCAAGACAACTTAGAACATAAACAAGTTCAAATCATTCAAAAGTCCTATCCTTAGATCTTTGGACCTAAGAATAGTTTTTCACCATGCCAAAATAATTTTCTCCTAGCACATACAAACATAATCATCATATCAACACAACAACATAATTAAATATGACAACAAAGTAACGAGCTTCATAAGGAAACCCTAGATCTATGGTTTTCCTTCAACAAATTAGGAGGCCTTTATCACCACCATTTAAGGTGTGATATGGTTCACTCCCCCATTACCTTTGTGAAGCTTCCTTGAAGAGTAGAAGATGAAAACTTGGTCACCAAAACCACTAGGAAAACCATGACCTAGAGGAGAAACAAACAAGTTCAAAACTTGATTTTTTTCAACTTCATAAACAATGAGAACACAATGATTTTTCAACATCATAAGGATGATAACATAAAGATGTTCTCAAGAGTAATAAAGAGAAGAAACTAAGTTAGAAACGTACTCTTGAACAAGGGTTCAAAATCAAGTTCAAGAAGCTTGAACCTTCTTGAATGATTCTTGAATAACTTGAAGCAAACAACTTCAAATGAAGAAATTCCAAAGAGGAAAGTTGTTTAGATGAATGAGATAAACAAGAATATGAAGTAAGAATTATGAAATAAGGTGAGTAAGACTACTTACTAGCTCTGACCGAATGCAAGAGGGAAGTGAGAGAAGAGAGAAAATCTTGAACTTTTGAGTTTTGAGTGAGAAATGAATGGAATAGTGTTTTGGTGTCTTGAAGACCTAAAGGGCTGAGTTCTCCCTCCCTTGTGGACTCCAAATCCTCATTCAATTTTGATCATAAATATTGGAGGGCCAAGATTCAAGTTGATGAGTGAGTTGTTGCTTATGGAAGGCTTAAGGACAAGATTAACCAAAAATGGTTAAGATGTTTTTTCTATTAATGGTTAACGTCATAACTTTCTTGGATATGATAAAACGAGGATTTTGGACTCTTCCCCAAGCATCATGGCCGAATGGTCTTGACTAATGTAACTAGAATAGTTACATTCTCATTTAGTTAGGAATTAGGTAATTAGGGTTTTTACCAAAAATGGATAATTTGTTTTTACTACTTTTGGTAAATTTCATTAGAAATAATCAACAAGGTAATGAAAAATGTAATTCAACATTACATCTCACTTAATTCCACGTTTCCCAGCCTCCGGCATGCAAAACGAGAAATTACCCGATAACAATCAAAATAGAACTTTTATCGGTTTTTCGTCTCTTGACGACAAAAGAAACTTTACCACAACATAATCATGGATATAAACCATCATATATATATATATATATATATATATATATATATATATATATATATATATATAAAAGTCATATCAAACATAAGGTAGCGATCACAATTAAATGTGGATCATAAACAGTTACAGAGACAAGGGTGTTACACGTTATAACATTTATGTTGTATTATGATGTCTATATGTTGCATGATCATCTTGTTAACTGCTCTATTACCGTTTATGTTTATACGTACAGTTCCTTACTCCCTATCAGTGGTTGTTGTGTTTTGCATGTACCTTTGGTTATGCAGAGTATGGTGAGCTGCCAGCTGAGGAGTGATCCCAAGGAGATCGCTTGCTCATACTATAGTTTGGTGTATGTTTAGTTATGTTAGTTGTTTTCCGATGTAATATTGGTAGTGGTTACCAGCTCTGATTATGTGACATCGGGATTTGGGTTTTGTTTATTTTTATGTTTTTCCGCAGTTGTTATTTATGTTTAAAATGATTTGAATCATGTGGTACTTGCTACCTTTTATGTGAAAGTTTTCTTTAAGTTTTTCTTTTTTAAACTTGCATGCTTTACTATATATTTATCGTATGCGGGGTAACGGGTGTCACATTTAGTGGTATCAGAGCCGGTCTGTCCTACAGGCCGGGGTATGTGTCTGTTGTGTCATCTTCAGTGTACTTTGATATGATTGTCTTGCCTAGCATGGATGATGATATAGGATTGTGTGAACCTTAGTTTCTTGTTAGATGTTGTTTTTGTTGTGGACTGGTTGTCTACCAACCGAGTCCGACCTTGTAGAAATTTCGAGGGTGAAATTTTTATAAGGGGGTGGAATTGTAACACCCCGTTTTTCGTATGAATGTGCATGTGTTGCTATAATTATATGTATTATTATTATTATTATCGTTGTTAGTAGTATAATATTTGAGAATATGCTTGTTTACATCGTCACTGCATTTTATTAAGTATCTATATGAATGTATATTTATGAGTGTATATTTTAAGTGATAACATGCACGCTTATGTTTGTATAGTTATAAGTTTGTTTACATTTTATATATTAAAATGTTATTATATATTTTATATATATATATATATATATAAACTGATTGTTATTGATACGTAAATGATTTATATTAATTATGCTTATATTAAAATACGATTGAATGTATTAATAGATAGTTGTGCTTAATTATATTTATATTATTAATTATTAATTATACTGCATGTATAAATATGTGATCTTATCTATACGAATATATAATTGATTATATTAGTTTGTAAGTGTGTGATCTCGTGTGCTTATATGTGATTTTGCATGGACTAATATGATGCGTGTAATTAATGTGTGATCGTATATTTATTTACATGTCATCGATTATATATATGTTTTTATGAATAATGAATCACTTGTATTAATGCACAATAGAATTATATTAATATACGATTATCTGTATACATATTTAGATTATGTTTATATTAATATAAGATATCTATATTTATGATAATTGTAGTTGTGTTGATATAAGATCAATTAGATGTCATAAAGATTCAATCATTGAATAGATAAGATTATCTTATCTTAATCTCCTAAAAATCCTATCTACCAACAACTATCTTTTTAACGCTGAACCTATATCGCATTTTTGACCCTTTTAGAGTCTGAATTAGGAATAGATCTCGAAACATGATTTTGTAGGAAATTATCTTAGCTTTCAAACGCCACAATGAAAACCTAAATCGGACACTCATAGCTCAAGTTACGGCCAAACCAGTGAGCATGCGTTTTGGGCTCTTTGGTTAGCCCATTTCGCTCTAATCCTTTCTATACCTCTTTTGCTCGACCTAAAACTCATAGCCGTCTATCCTAAAGTTATAAACAACCATCTTTTACCTTTCACTTCGGTTCCCATTGAATCTTTGAGCATTCTCCAATCCTTGTTGGGTGTTCTTCATTAAGAAGACATCCCTGTGGTGTTTGCTGTTGCATTTGAGGTTAAGCTGCTACTTAGCGTTACTCAAAGGTAAGGTAACCAACCATGTTCATCCTTTTCTTTGGATCCTTTAAGTTTATTGTTGAACCGTTTTCTCCCTGTCAAACCAGACTTCGTTGTTCGTGTGCAAGAGCTGTGAACGGCAACTAGCAGATTAGTTCCCCAAGGATCTAATCGAGGTATGTGCATAATCCTTGTGTTAATTCCCTTTCCTTTTCCTTGTTTGGGGAATTAACTTGTCCTTTTGCCTTGGCGTTCTTGATTAAAGCTCGTTGAACCTGTTGAACCCGTTTGGAGGAGTCAAGCGTAGTTTTCGTTTTTGTTGGCTCTTAGGCTGTTATCGTCACGCCAGGTATGGGGAGAAGGGATTAGTATGACATATAGGTTCGAGGGTAGCGTAAGATGAAGGTTAACCCATGACCCTATTTGTGTGCTATATGCCTTAATTGCTGTATGAAGTTGTTATGGTTGTTTATACAAGTTGTTAATTGTTTGGATGATTTGTGTGATTTTGGCATGACACTTGTTGCTTATGATGTTGTTGATATGCTATAATTGTATGAGTTGATGTACTGGAACTGCTGTTAAATCTATGTTAATAAAAGACATAGGGATGTTAACGCTAAGCGTTAACTAGGATTAGTCTAATTTATGTGGATAAAATATAAAGATGTTGATGAGGGGTGAGATTAATGCCAATGGGTTAGTCAAGAACTTTAGGATTGATTTAAAGTGTTGAAATCTAGAGAATTGTTAAGTTCCCAGAGCTGAGACGTTGTAACAGAATTGAGCATGCCCGTGCTCATTATTGGCATGCCCATGCTCTTTGCCCAGTAAAGCCAACACGCCCGTGCTCTTAGTAGCACGCACCGTGCCATAAAAACTAGAGAAGTGACGCTGTTTAGCAAGCCGGTGCTCTCGCACAGCACGTCCGTGCTAGTTGGCCAGTACGCCCATGCTTAGGCCGTGCCACTGTCAGAATTAAAAAACATCACTATTTTAAATAAAAATAAATTTAATATCCTTTTTGGAATAAAAATATAATATAAGAGATTATAAAATATGACCTTGAGGATAGTTAATAAACTAGGACAATGATATGGTAAAGTGTAATGATGGAGACCTAATAAAGAGATTAATTAATGAAAAGATGATGTTATAGGTAACAACGTCTGTTACCAACGTTGCTGGTTAAATTATTCTTGATGCTTATTGGTCAAGTTTGATGTTGATAAATCACCTTTGATGCTTATTGGTCAAAGTTATAGCTTGTGTTAAATGGTGTTGATGGAGGTGGTAGTCATGTTGTTTGTGTGTTAGCATTGCATGCATCATGGTATGGTGTTGTTAGTTGGGGGAAGTTCGTTCGAGAGTAGAGCAAACAGGTAACTCGTGGGGATTCATTCGAGAGTATGGTGAATCGTTACTCAAGGGGTTCATCCGAGAGTAAGGTGAACAGCCAGTGTTAATAGTTCACCCGAGAGTTTGGTGGACAGGCAACTCGTGGGGATTTATCCGAGAGTATTGTAAATCGTTACTCATGGGGGTTCATCCGAGAGTAAGGTGAACAGCCAGTGTTGACACATGATGGTCAACAAGTTGATGTACTCCGAATCGTCTTCCTGAGTTAGTTGTTGGATCCACATTGCATATGGAGTAGTGCAGTATTATGCATCGCATAGCATGTTTATAATGTGATATGATGGTGTGCGTTATAACATGTATGTTGTATTATGATGTTTATATGTTGCATGATCATCTTGCTAACTGCTCTATTACCGTTTAAGTTTATACGTATAGTTCCTTACTCCCTATTTGTTGTTGTTGTGTTTTGCATGTACCTTTGGTTATTCAGAGGATGGTGAGCTGCCAGCAGAGGAGTGATCCCAAGGAGATTGCTTGCTCATAGTATAGTTTGGAGCATGTTTAGTTATGTTAGTTGCTTTCCGATGTAATATCGGTAGTGGTTCCCAGCTCGGATTATGTAAAATCAGGATTTGGGTTTTGTTTATTTTTATATTTTTCTGCAGTTGTTATTTATGTTTAAAACGATTTGGATCATATGGTACTTGCTACCTTTTATGTTAAAGTTTTTTTTAAGTTGTTTTTTTTTAAAATTGCATGCTTTACTATATATTTATCATATGCGCAGTAGCGGGTGTCACATATAGTGGTATCAGAGCCGGTCTATCCTACAGGTGGGGGTATGTGTCTGTTGTGTCATCTTCTGTGTACTCTTATATGATTATCTATACCTAGCATGGATGATGATATAGGTTTGTGTGAACCATAGTTTCTTGTTAGAAGTTGTTTTTGTTGTGGATTGGTTGTCTACCAACCGAGTCCGACCTTGTAGAAATTTCGAGGATGAAATTTTTATAAGGGGTGGAATTGTAACACCTCGTTTTTCGTATGAGTGTGTATGTGTTGCTATAATTATATGTATGATTATTATTATCGTTATTAGTAGTATAATATTTGACAATATGCTTGTTTACATAGTCACTGCATTTTATAAGTATCTATATGAATGTATATTTATGAGTGTATATTTTAAGTAATAACATGCACGCTTATGTTTATATAGTTATAAGTTTGTTTACATTTTATATATTAAAATGCTATTAAATTTTGTGTATATATATATATATATATATATATATATATATATATATATATATAATACGTAATTGATGCTTATTGATATGTAAATGATTTATATTAATTATTCTTATATTAATATTCGATTGACTGTATTAATAGATAGTTGTGCATAATTATATTTATATTACTAATTATACTGCATGTATAAATACGTGATCTTATCTATATGAATATATAATTGATTATATTAGTTTGTAAGCTTGTGATCTCGTGTCCTTATATGTGGTCTTGCATGGACTAATATGATGCGTGTAATTAATGTGTGATCGTATATTTATTTACATGTCATCGATTATATATATGTTTTTATTAATACCGGATCACTTGTATTAATGCACAATAGAATTATATTAATATACGATTAACTGTATTCATATTTAGATAATGTTTATATTAATATAAGATATCTATATTTATGATAATTGTAGTTGTTTTGGTATAAGATCAATTAGAAGTCATAGAGATTCAATCATTGAATAGATAAGATTATCATATCTTAATCTCCTAAAAATCCGATCAACAAACAACTCTTTTTAACGCTGAACCAATATCGCATTTTTGACCCTTTTATAGTCTGAATTAAAAATGGATCTTGAAACATGATTTTGTAGGAAATTATCTTTGCTTTAAAACGCCACCATGAAAACCTAAATCGGACACTCGTAGCTCAAGTTAGGGCCAAACCAGTGAGCACGCGTTTTGGGCTCTTTAGTTAGCCCGTTTCGCTTTAATCCTTGCTATACTTCTTTTGCTCGACCTAAAACTCATAGCTGTCTATCCTAAAGTTCTAAATAGCCGTCTTTTACCTTTCTCTTGGCTTCCCATTGAATTTTTGAGCATTCTCCAATCCTTGTTGGGTGTTCTTCATCAAAAAGACATCCCTGTGGTGTTTGCTATTGCGTTTGGGGTTAAGCTGCTAGCTTAGCGTTACTCAAAGGTAAGGTAACCAACCATGTTCATCCTTTTCTTTCGATCTTTTAAGTTTATTGTTGAACCGTTTTCTCCCTGTCAAACCAAACTTCGTTGTTCGTGTGCAAGTGCTGAGAACGACAACTAGCAGATTAGTTCCCCAAGGATCTAATCGAGGTATTGCATAACCCTTGTGTTAATTCCCTTTCCTTTTCCTTGTTTGGGGAATTAACTTGTCATTTTGCCTTGGCGTTCTTGGTCAAAGCTGCTGAACCTGTTGAACCCGTTTGGAGGAGTCAAGCGTAGATTTCGTTTTTGTTGGCTTAGGTTGTTATCGTCACGCTAGGTATGGGGAGAAGGGATTAGTATAACATATAGGTTCTAGGGTAGCGTAAGATGAAGGTTAACCCATGACCCTATTTGTGTGCTATATGCCTTAATTGCTATATGAAGTTGTTATGGTTGATTATACAAGTTAATTGTTTGGATGATTTGTATGATTTTGGCATGACACTTATGGTGTTGTTTATGCTGTTGCTTATGATGTTCTTGATATGCTATGATTGTATGAGTTGATGTGTTGGAACTGCTGTTAAATCTATGTGAATAAAAGACATTGGGATGTTAATGCTAAGCCTAAAAATAGGATTAGTTTAATTGATGTGCATAAAATATAACGATGTTGATGATGGGTGAGATTAATGCCAATGGGTTAGTCAATAACTTTAGGATTGATTTGGTGTGTTGAAATCTAGAGAATTGATAAGTTCCCAGAGCTGAGGCGCTGTAACAGCATTGAGCACGCCTGTGCTCTTTGCCCAGCAAAGCCAGCACGCCCGTGCTATCAGTAGCACGCCCGTACCATAAAAACGAGAAAAGTGGCGCTGTTTAGCTCGCCCGTGCTCACGCACAGCACGCCCGTGCCAGTTGTCCAGCAGGCCCGTGCTCCAGCCGTGCTACTATCGGAATTAAGAAACTTCACTGTTTTAAATAAAAAGATATTTAATACCTTTTTGGAATTAAAATATGATATAAGAGATTATAAAATATGACCTTGAGGATAGTTAATGAACTAGGACAATGATATGGTAAAGTGTAATGATGGAGACTTAATAAATAGATTAATTAATGAAAAGATGATGTTATGGATAACAACGTACTGTTACCGATGTTGCTGGTTAAATCATTCTTGATGCTTATTGGTCAAGTTTGATGTTGATAAATCACCTTTGATCCTTATTGGTCAAAGTTGATAGCCTGTGTTAAATGGTGTTGATGGAGGTGGTTGTCATATTGTTTCTTTGTTAGCATTGCATGCATTATGATATGGTGTTGTTAGTTGGGGGAAGTTCGTTCGAGAGTACGGCAAACAGGTAACTCGTGGGGATTCATCCGAGAGTATGGTGAATCGTTACTAATGGGGGTTCATCCGAGAGTAAGGTGAACAGCCAGTGTTAATAATTCACCCGAGAGTTTGGTGGACAGGCAACTCGTGGGGATTCATCCGAGAGTACGGTGAATCGTTACTCATGGGGGTTCATCCAAGAGTAAGGTGAACAGCCAGTGTTGACATGATGGTCAACAAGTTGATGTACTCCGAATCGTCTTCCTGAGTTAGTTGTTGGATCCACATTGCATATGGAGTAGTGGAGTATTATGCATCGCATAGCATGTTTATAATGTGATATGATGGTGTGCGTTACAACATGCATGTTGTATTATGATGACTATATGTTGCATGATCATCTTGCTAACTGCTCTATTACCATTTATGTTTATACGTACAATTCCTTACTCCCTATCTGTTGTTGTTGCGTTTTGCATGTACCTTTGGTTATGCAAAGGATGGTGAGCTGCCAGCTGAGGAGTGATCCCTAGGAAATCGCTTGCTCATTGTATAGTTTGGTTTATCTTTAGTTATGTTAGTTGTTTTCCGATGTAATATCGGTAGTGGTTACCAGCTCTGATTATGTAACATCGGGATTTGGGTTTTGTTTATGTTTATGTTTTTCCGCAGTTGTTATTTATGTTTAAAACGATTTGGATCATGTGTTACTTGCTACCTTTTATGTTAAAGTTTTTTTAAGTTTTTTTTTAAACTTCCATGCTTTACTTTATATTTATCGAATGCGGGGTAGCGAGTGTCACATTTAGTGATATCAGAGCCGGTCTATCTTATAGGCCAGGGTATATGTCTATTGTGTTATTTTTTGTATACTCTTATATGATTATCTATGCCTAGCATGGATGATGATATAAGATTGTGTGAACCATAGTTTCTTGTTAGATGTTGTTTTTGTTGTGGACTGGTTGTCTACCAATCTACTCCGACCTTGTAGAAATTTCGAAGACTAAATTTTTATAAAGGAGGTTGAATTGTAACATCCCGTTTTTCATATGGGTGTGTATGTGTTGCTATAATTATATGTATTATTATTATTACCGTTATTAGTAGTATAATATTTGACAATATACTTGTTTACATCGTCACTGCATTTTATAAGTATCTATATGAATGTATATTTATGTCTGTATATTTTAAGTGATAACATACACGCTTATGTTTGTATGGCTATAAGTATGTTTACATTTTATATATTAAAATGATATTATATATTTTGTGTATATATATATATATATATATATATATATATATATATATATATATATATATAATATGTAGTTGATTTTTATTGATATGTAAATGATTTATATTAATTACGCTTATATTAATATAGGATTGATTGTATTAATAGATAATTGTGCATAATTATATTTATATTATTAAGTATTAATTATATTGCATGTATTAATACGTGATCTTATCTATATAAATATATAATTGATTATATTATTATGTAAGTGTGTGATCTCGTGTGCTTATATGTGGTTTTGTACGGACTAATATGATGTGTGTAATTAATGTGTGATCGTATATTTATTTATATGTCATCGATTATATATATGTTTTTATTAATATTGGATCACTTATATTAATGCACAATAGAATTATATTAATATACGAATATCTGCATTCATATTTAGATCATGTTTTTATTAATATAAGATATCTATATTTATGATAATTACAGCTGCGTTGGTATAAGATCATTTAGATGTCACGGAGATTCAATCATTGAATAGATAAGATTATCTTATCTTAATCTCCTAAAAATCCTATCTACAAACAACTACCTTTTTAACGCTGAACCTATATCGCATTTTTGACCCTTTTAGAGTCTGAATTAGGAAACATGATTTTTTAGGAAATTATCTTAGCTTTAAAACGCCACCATGAAAACCTAAATCGGACACTCATAGCGCAAGTTAGGGCCAAACCAGTGAGCACGCGTTTTGGGCTCTTTGGTTAGCCCTTTTCACTCTAATTCTTTTGATACGCCCTTTGCTCGACCTAAAACTCATAGCCGTCTATCCTAAAGTTAGAAACAACTGTATTTTACCTTTCTCTTGTGTTCCCATTGAATCCTTGAGCGTTCTCCAATCCATGTTGGGTGTTCTTCATCAAGAAGACATCTTTGTGGAGTTTGCTATTGCGTTTGGGGTTAAGCTGCTAGCTTAGCGTTACTCTGAGGTAAGGTAACCAACTCTGTTCTTCCTTTTCTTTGGATCCTTTAAGTTTAGTGTTGAACCGTTTTCTCCCTGTCAAATCAGACTTCGTTGTTCGTGTGCAAGTGCTGTGAACAACAATTAGCAGATTTGTTCCCCAAAGATCTAATCGAGGTATGTGCATAACCCTTGTGTTAGCTCCCTTTCCTTTTCCTTGTTTCAGGAATTAACTGGTCCTTTTGGCTTGGCATTCTTGGTCAAAGCTCGCTGAACCTGTTGAACCCGTTTAGAGGAGTCAAGCGTAGATTTCGTTTTTGTTGGCTCTTACGCTGTTATCGTCACGCTAGGTATGGGGAGAAAGGATTAGTATAATATATAAGTTCTGCGGTAGCGTAAGATGAGGTTTAACCCATGACCCTATTTGTGTGCTATATGCCTTACTGCTGTTAAATCAATGTTAATAAAAGACATAGGGATGTTAGCGTTAAGCCTAAAACTAGGATTAGTCTAATTGATGTGCATAAAATATGAAGATGTTGATGAGGGGTGAGATTAATGCCATTGGTTTAGTCAAGAACCTTAGGATTGATTTGGAGTGTTGAAATCAAGAGGATTGTTAAGTTCCCAGAGCTGAGACGCTATAACAGCGTTGAGCACGCCCGTGCTCATTATTGGCACGCCCGTGCTCTTTGCCCAATAAAGCCAGCACGACCGTGCTGTCAGTAGCACGCCCGTGCCATAAAAAAGAGAAAAGTGACGCTGTTTAGCACGCCCGTGCTCTCGCACAGCACGCCCATGCCAGTTGGCCAGCACGCCCATGCTCAGGCTGTGCCATTGTTAGAATTAAGAAACTTCACTGTTTTAAATAAAAAGAAATTTAATACCCTTTTTGGAATAAAAATATGATATAAGAGATTATAAAATATGACCTTGAGGATTGTTAATGAACTAGAACAATGATATGATAAAGTGTAATGATGGAGACTTAATAAAGAGATTAATTAATGAAAAGAGATGTTATGGTTAACAACGTACTGTTACCGATGTTGTTGGTTAAATCACTCTTGATGCTTATTGGTCAAGTTTGATGTTGATAAATCACCTTTGATGCTTATTGGTCAAAGTCGATTGCCTGTGTTAAATGGTGTTGATGCAGGTGGTTGTCATGTTGTTTGTGTGTTAGCATTGCATGCATCATGACATGGTGTTGTTAGTTGGGGGAAGTTCGTTCGAGAGTATGGCAGACAGGTAACTCGTGGGGATTCATCAGAGAGTATGGTGAATCAATACTCATGGGGGTTCATTCGAGAGTACGGTGAACAGCCAATGTTGATAGGTCACCCAAGAGTTTGGTGGACAGGAAACTCGTAGGTATTCATCCGAGAGTATGGTGAATCGTTACTCTTGGGGGTTCATCCGAGAGTAAGGTGAATAGCCAGTGTTGATAGTTCACCCGAAATTTTGGTGGACAGGCAACTCGTGGGCATTCATCCGAGAGTATAGTGAATCGTTACTTATGGGGGTTCATTCGAGAGTACGGTGAACAGCCAGTGTTGACAGATGATGGTCAACAAGTTGATGTACTCCGAATCGTCTTCTTGAGTTAGTTGTTGGATCCACATTGCATATCGAGTAGTGGAGTAGTATGCGTCGCATAACATGTTTATAATGTGATATGATGGTGTGTGTTATAACATGTATGTTGTATTATGATGTCTATATGTTGCATGATCATCTTGCTAACTACTCTATTACCGTTTGTGCTTATATGTACAGTTCCTTACTTCCTATCTGTTGTTGTTGTGTTTTGTATGTACCTTTGGTTATGTAGAGGATGGTGTGCTGCTTGCTGAGGAGTGATCCCAAGGAGATCGCTTGCTCATAGTATAGTTTGGTTTATGTTTAGTTATGTTAGTTGTTTTCCGATGTAATATCGGTAGTGGTTACTGAAGGAACCTGTTTGAAACACAAGAAGGTGGGTTGAATTGTGTTTCTGAAGATTTAAAATCTTTTCATAAGCAGATAATAATTTTCGCAAGGTTGGACACTAAAACGATTAAAAGCAAAGAGAGCTCTTCCAAACACCAAGTTGGACGCTAACTTAGTTTGATTAAGATAAGAAAACAGCGTAGGAAAAAACAATTCAATCCCAGTTAGTTGGTTAGATAATAAACTAAAGTAAGGGTAAGGGAGAGAAAAAAACACCGAGATATTATCCTGGTTCACTCTTCACCAAAGAGCTATGTCCAGTCCTCTCTACTTGAGAGCTTTATCCACTATAACAAAAACCCTTTGTTACAAAGTATTCAACACCTCTTCAGGCAGTATTCTCAACCTCTTCAGGTTCTCTACGTATTCTTTTACAGACAAGCCTCTTCAGGCTCAACCAAACTAAGGTTTTGAAAAGAGTTTGTTCTACTAACTCACTAAGTGTGAGAATTCGAAACTAAAGCTTAGACTCTTAAAAACTCTACACAGAGAGTGATATAAAAAATGAGGATCAGAGTAGCTTTGCTAGCTTTGCAAGCTTGAGATTTTCTCTTTGATTGCTTGAGCAGATGTTTGCTTGTTTCTCTTGAAAGATTTTGAATCCCTGAGTATTGCTTCACTTGTATTTTTGCTCAAGTTTGGTAACCTTGCATCTTCAAGGGATGGAGGTATATATAGCCTTTTGTCTTTGAACAGACTTCAGTCTTCAACGGATGGAAAAGAATCCGTTCTGATGAGCATTGAATGCATTTGATCCGTTGAGTCTGATAGCTTCTGAAGTTTCTGATCAGCAGGATAGACTATCAGGATGATAGCTAAAAGTGGTGCTAACATATCCTCTATGTAGAACGAAAGTTGCCTTTTGTTTTTCCAAAAGAAGAAGGTCAACTTCTTTAAGTGTCAAAGACATTCTGGCTTACGCTTTACATTTGAACGAATATTACAAAGAATGTTTTGTCCCAAGGATATAAGCCTTTTACAGGGAATAATAAATTCAAATACTTTTACAAGGTATTCGCGCTTAAATTATAAAAGCACTATTGGACTAGCTATTACAAAAGTAACCGAAAGAGTCTTTGGACTCATGGTTCTATTTATTACCATCTAGTCTGAGTAAGACGTAAACCACGTTCAAAGGTTGGACGAGATAAGTCTTTGGACTTTGGATAGTCTTTGGACTCAATTAAGTTTTATCCTGCACACTTAATATAAAACGTTAGTCCATAAGAAATCTTTGTTCTTCTTAAATTAGCCCTTTGTTAACATCAAAACTTAAGGGATTATTTGGACCATAACCACTGTGGTTCCAACAGTTACCAGCTCTGATTATGTGACATCGGGATTTGGATTTTACCAGCACCAACGTGCCATCACTAGCACCATCATGCCATCACTAGCACCAACGTGCCATCACTATATTGTCCAACTCAGGGTGCAATGTATATATATCGAATGACATAAAGTCACCACTAGGTTCCCTCTCATCAAGGTCCCCATTTTCACGGCACGTCTGCCCAACAACAAATGCATGAGAAAACCTTCTATTTTCGTAAGTTTTTCTGTGTCGTATAGTTATTTCCTTGTTGAAGCTCAAAGCTATCAACCACCACAATTTTTCTTTGACTCTTAAGTCTTTTCAACATTTTCTCAAAAGGGACACACAATCCGATTAACCAAAAGAGGACACACAATCCAAAAATAGCCCAAACCCAAAAACCACCAACCGATGCACCAATCTCAGATTTTGGATTCTAAAGCGCCCAAAAACGTCCACCAGCCTATTGGACCACAAGGATTGTCCACAAGCTTACCGGACCAAAAACTAACATAAATCCTTGATCCACGTGTTCTGTAGAACACTAGAATCCCGACGTCTCGGTTTCTAGGTTCATACCAAGAACCACATTTTTCTCTTTTGAAACCCAAAAACCAAAAACCTAAATCTCCGAAGCTTACACAAAGCCTTCGAGATCGGTTTTCCATAAAAAAAAAAAAAAACTTGGTTTAAAGACCACCTTTTTCTCTTTCGTAGCATTTCGATAAAACACAATACTTCGAAATACGGTTCATAAACCCTTTTTCTTGGATAAAACAATTTATTTTTGAAACAACATTTCTAAAAGCACTTTCACTAGAACTAATTCACTTTATTACTTTGAAAATGATCAATGTCTCCAAAACGTACTTTTTACCGCAAAACCTCACTTTTCTCAATTAAAAACATTTTTCTCTATTTTACCCTTTATGTCAACTCATCTCCCAATAAAGTAGTTTCTATTCTTCTTTATTCTCAACAGAGCATTAGTTTCCTTAGGCTTCCAAAATCCTTTGAACTTTAACTTTTCCTTTTCTTATTTTTCGTTCCAAGCTTTTTGAAGCTTTTAACTTTACACAATTTTGAACTCTAATCAATGTTAGGTTCCTTAGTGCAATTACCAATCACTATTCAATCACCACATCATACTAAGCATACATAGGCGTAGTCCAACATACTTGGGCATAATAAAATGCAATCACACATACTTAAACAAAATCAAGCATAAGCATATATAATTAAGCAATGAATAAACCACACAAACTAATTACCATACAACACTGTTACACATTTTCACCCAATACACAACACAGACAGTATACAGCCATCGGAAATGGAATTCCTCAGGTTATCTCCCCTTACCTCTCCAAGTATCCTCCGGATGAAAAGTCGCCCGATCAATCCGCAAACTCTCCCGCTATCTCGTCCGATTACCCAATCACAACTACAAACACATAATCCATTCAAGCATTAACATTAAACAACACAAAATCTCCTAATCCCATCTATATACGGTTCGGACATATAACTAGAAAATAGGGCTAGGGTTCTCCAAAAATTCCCATCTCATGGATTCTATACTAACTAGGTGTGGCAAGATGAAATCAAAGCTTAGAATACCAAAATTTCAACCAAAACTCTACACACCCAAAGGGGGTAGGTTCAGCCCTAATCATCCATTGGAGCTAGAGAACTCCTTTGGTTTCAATCTCTTGGATTGTGATAGAAGATCATGAATCTAGTCAAAGACATTGATTTGATATTAAAAGGATTTCTCTACAATTTTTCATGGATTTTGAAGTTTATGTTTCAAAACATAAACTACCATGATTCAAGAAATAGAATTGAGAAATAGAGAGATTGAGAGAGCAAGGATGGAATTTATACCTCCTAGATGACAAAGGTTGAGAAGAAACCAACTTTGTTTCCACAAAAATCTTGAAGCTTAGAAGAAATTTTTGAAGAAAATGGTGGAGGAAAGTTGAAGAAGAAGAAGGAAGAAGATGAAGAGAGAAAAGAGATGACTGGGGGGGGGGGGCGTGGGTTTGAGAGAGTGAAGAGATAAGGAGGTTAAAAATTTCACTTAGGGGTTGAAATTTGGACATTTCACCATGGTTAAATGGTAATTCCATGAAAACTCAAGGGCGTTTTGGTCATTTCGCATCCAGATATTTTCTGAAAACCATCATGACACTGGCACGCATTCCTAGGTGACTTAAACTTATGTGACTTCAAGATTATCCGTTAGCTGGTCCCGTTAAATCCATCTACAGCTTCAATCGTCTCTCGGTTCTAATTTTCGCCCGAATAGTTTATATTATTTTCACTTTTTAACGTTAAGAGTCAATTTTAGCAAAATTGTAGAGAATTGAATTCTAAGACTAACTGCCTTGTTCATGAGTCAAAATTAGGTCTTTATAGTAGTAAAATACTATTATCAGTGAAAATGTAGACCAGGCTCCGTCTGAGTTTTTGACCGAAAATTTAACCTTACCTTCCTACGATCACATAGATCATGAATATGATTTTAGTTTTTCCAAAATCATTTTCTAAAACGCAGATAAAAATATAAACTCATTTATATAGTTTACTGGTCTTAGAAAGCGTGAAAAATCGTGATATTACAATAAGTATCTATATGAATGTATATTTATGTGTGTACATTTTAAGTGATAACATGCACGCTTATGTTTGTATGGCTTTAAGTTTGTTTACATTTTATATATTAAAATGTTATTATATTTTATATTTATATTTATATATATATATATATATATATATATATATATATATATATATATATATATATAATATGTAATTGATTCTTATTGATATGTAAATGATTTATATTAATTATGCTTATATTAATATACGATTGACTGTATTAATAGATAATTGTGCATAATTATATTTATATTATTAATTATTAATTATACTGTATGTATTAATATGTGATCTTATCTATATGAATATATAATTGATTATATTAGTATGTAATTGTGTGATCTCATGTGCTTATATGTGGTCTTGTATGGACTAATATGATGTGTGTAATTAATGTGTGAGCATATATTTATTTACATGTCATCGATTTTATTTATGTTTTTATTAATACCGGATCACTTGTATTAATGCACAATAGAATTATATTAATATACGATTATCTGTATTCATATTTAGATCATGTTTATATTAATATAAGATATTTATATTTATGATAATTGTAGTTGTGTTGGTATAAGATCAATTAGATGTCATAGAGATTCAATCATTGAATAGATAAGATTATCTTATCTTAATCTCCCAAAAATCCTATCTAGAAACAACTATTTTTTTAACGCTGAACCTATATCGCATTTTCGACCCTTTTAGAGTCCGAATTAGGGCAAAAATCGGACTGAAATTAGTCCTGAAATTATCTTAGCTTTCCAACGCCACCAAAAACACCTAAATCGGACACACGTATCTCAAGTTAGGGCCAAACCAGTGAGAACGCGTTTTGGGCTCTTTGGTTAGCCCGTTTCGCTCTAATTCTTTTTATACTTCTTTTTCTCGACCTAAAAATCATAGCCGTCTACCCTAAAGTTAGAAATAGCCATCTTTTCCCTTTCTCTTGGGTTCCCATTGAATCCTTGAGCGTTCTACAATCCTTGTTGGGTGTTCTTCATCAAGAACACATCCCTGTGGTGTTTGCTGTTGCATTTGGGGTTAAGCTGATAGCTTAGCGTTACTCTGAGGTAATCAACCATGTTCATCCTTTTCTTTGGATCATTTTAGTGTTGAACCGTTTTCTCCCTATCAAACCAGACTTCGTTGTTCGTGTGTCAGTGCTGTGAACAACAACTAACAGATTAGTTTCCCAAGGATCTAATCGAGGTATGTGTGTGAATATGATCTTGGCTTATTTAATTTCATTTTCTAAAACCCCAAATAAAATAAAAACTTATTTACATATATTATCGATATTAAAAGCAGTGAAAAATCGGGGTGTTACAAGGGGGTTACAATTGCACGAATCGTGCACCTCTCTCCTAAATGAAGCCATGGTTGCGGGGATTGAATTTGGGTTACATGAACCCTAGGTTCCATATAAAGGGGAAAAAGATAACCCATCCCGCCAACGGTAACAACCACGTTAGCTAATACCCAAGCAGATAGATATGCAGTTAACGTACACGTAGGTCCGTCAATGACGGGCATGGGCGAAATCTAACGTGGAGTTTAACGTTATAAACGTTTGTAAACTTAAGGGACTAGTTTGTCAAAAAAAGAAAGATAAAGGACTAAAATGGAAAAATAATTAAGTTAAAGGACCAAAAGAGTAATTTTGCCATAAATTGTCACAATATTAAAAATGATTGACTCTTATAATAATTATATTGATTTGTGATGGATTGATAATATAAAAAAATTTATACCATATATCAAAATTAAAATCTTTCATTTATCCTTCTTAACAATTAACATTATTTTTTTCTAAAAAAAAAAAACAATTAACATTATTTCGTAATTTGGATACTTTACCCATGATTTTCCATGGGACCATAACGATACGCAAAATGTTAACATAACCAACCAACAATAATATAAAGAAAAAATGAAAAAAATAATAGAAAGTCGACAAAAGCATCCACGCAACTCTACCATAACTATGGCGACCTTCTACCTCGTCTCCAATCCACCCTCTCACCCATTCACATTCATTTCACCACCTCCTTCCTTCAGGCCTCCACCTTTTCCCATCTCTCCGGCGCTCCGCTTCGCCGCCGGCGACGAATACCGCCTCCAGAAACCGAGGGGTACGACGGTGACCACTCGTGCGAGCCCCAGCACCAGCAGCTACGTCTTTGCCTTCGCGCTCCCGCTCTCTCTCCTCGCTGTCACCGTATTCACCTCCATCCGAGTCGCCGATAAGCTCGACCAAGATTTTCTCGAGGAGGTAACGGCGATAAAACCTCTCTCTAAACGTTTGTTTGTTTTGGGTTGCTTTGTTAATGGGTTATTTTGAGTGATGTGGGTTTTTGTGTTGGTGGTAGAAATTTGGAAACTTTGTGCCATGTCTTCCATATGTTTGAGGAAAGTCCTCGCTAGGTCTTACACAAATACTTAAACTAACATTGCAGTGATAGCACTAGTAGCATCCAGTTGAATAAGCATCAACTTGGTACTGGTTTTGCTTATTGGAAAATGGCTAGTAACCAAATTCGGAAAATTTTATTATTATTAAGACTTTATTTTTGACACACTATCCGTCATCCTATATATAACTTCTAAAGTACTTATTATTATTATTATTATTATTATTATGAGGGGCAGACTGATTGAGGAGGCAAAAGAAGAATAATTTATCTAAGGGGATTAAAGAAATTATATATATATTTATTAGTAAAATAATAATAATAATAATAAAAATAGTTCCTAGTAAGGACTAAAATGTCCTTAAAATTTATCCTAAAAAGGATGAACGTCATTTAAAATTTTTGAGGACTAAAATGTCTCAAATCGATATTTTCCATTTCTTAAGGACCAAATATGTCTCTGTGTTTTTCTCAGGGACCAGTTTGAGTCTTTATTCTATATTTTTTTTAAAAATTACATCTTTAAAAGCTTGACTTTAAAAAGTTTGGGTAGCCATAATTTGCCTCATCATGGTAAAAGTCGTAGTTGGTTAGTTGCGCGGACTGAGCTTGTGGGGGAGGACCGCGATTCGAATCTACAAAAGACATTCTTGGGTAGGGATGGAGAACCTTAACTGTGACTAAGTACTTGAGTGGAGATTAGTCCCATAGCGAGTCCAAAGGATCTAAACATGCGAAGATACTTCGTGGATCCACTGAGGAGCCAAAGACCGTAATTACGGTGGGTTCCAAGAAAAAAAATACTATTTTTTATTATTATTTTGCATCTTTGAATGATATTCAAAGAGTCAAGTAATATAAAAAGAGTGGTAACCTGATTTAGTTTATTATTTTCTTTATTTTTTAAAATTTCTATTTTTTTTCGAGACTCTGTATCTGAAAATTACCTTTTAGTACAAATATTGTATTTGAGTGAATTATATTAATTTTTAGGAATAACCAAAATGTGACTAAACTGGAGTAATCCCCTTTATAATAATAGTATAGATAGAAGATTATTATTATTATTATTATTTTATTATTATTATTATTATATTATTATTGTTGTTGCATCTTTGGGAATGAATTCTTACTGCTTTGTAGAATTGTTAGGTGGAAGTGGGAAAATTTGTTCGTTTGTTTTCTCTTGATTACTATTGTTTGGAATTTGGATTTCTATAATCATTTCGGGGTAAAATGATTGCTATGTTTTGCTGTGGCTAAAAAAGAAGTAATCAGGGTGTAGCTTCTGTGCTTGAGGCAGAAGCTCGTGGAGTTTGGGAGGGTCTTAGCTTGGCTTGTAAAATGGGATTCAAAAGAATATCCTGGAGTTAGATTCCAAGGTGGTAGCAGCAATATTACTGCATTCACTTAATAACCTTGCGAATTGTATACCGAATTCCCCATTTCGCATACTGCCTGCCATTTGCCATAAAGAAAGTCTTGTAATATAATTGCAAGAAGTGGCAAATCGTGTATACATACCTCTACCTGTAACCTGTACCACATATCCTCAAATACCACATTTCTATTAACTATGGTAGAGTGGCTGAAAGGGGAGGAAAGTAGTAGTCATTCTGAAACGAGAATAATTTGGATGATTAAACTGCTGCTCCAGAAAGACTGACAGTGAAATTCAAACATCCTTTTATGGAGGGGAATTTTTGTGCAAGTCTCATGCTAATTTTAGTCTTTCCCATGAGTTAGGCACTAAGGAGTGGGATTCTCCTCCGAGTGAGATGAATGGTTTACTGTTGATGTTATGGGAGTTTTTACTCCCTGTGGTGTTCTTTGCAGCTTTTTTCTTTGGGTGGTAGCTAAAGGAACCTATTGGAAACACAAGAAAGGAGGTTAAATTATGTTTCTTAAGTTTTTAAAAACTTATTCGCAAGCAAGTATCTTTTCGAAAGCGTTTGGACGCAAGCAAGATAAGCAGATGTTAAAAGCGTGTAAGCTTAACTTTTGGACGCTCGCTAAAACGTTTTCTTGAAATATGGACGTTAAGAAAACAAGCTTAATGCCAAAACGTTAGTTATAAATAAACTAAAGACAAGATAAGGGAGAGGAAATAACACAAGAAAATTATCCTGGTTCACTCTTAACCCAAGAGTTACGTCTAGTCCCCTCTATGTGAGAGCTTTATCCACTATAACAAAAAACCTTGTTACACCAAGTAATCTACACCTCTTCAGGCACAAGTATTAAACACATTTTCAGGCTACACTAAGTATTCTTTTTACAGACATGCCTTTCCAGGCTCAACTACAAAGTGTTTTAAGAGAGAGTTTCTTAGACTAAGTCTAAGCTCACTGTGTGTGAGTGTATAACACTTAAGATCTAAAACTCTGAATGAGTAACTTTTCGCAGAGAGTGAATATGAAAGTTTAAACGCAGAGAAAACTTAAGAGCTTTTGTTTGTTTTTGCTTTTTTGATTTCTTGTTTGCTAGAAGCTTGAATATATTGTTCTAGATGCGTCACTTTGCTTTTTCAAGGATGAGGGTATTTATAGCCTTTAGTCTTGAGCAAACTTTGTATCTTCAACGGTTGGCAAAAGAGTCGTTCTGATAAGCATTTAATGTAAAATCCCGTTGAGTCTGATAGCTTGTGGAGAGCTTATGAAAAGCAGGATAGGCTATCTGAGGGATAGCTGAAAGTAGCACTGACAGCTTTTCCTTGTACCCAAAAGTTGTCTTCTGTCTTTCCTTGTTGAGATAATTAACTACACCGTGACAAGGACAAACTGAATTTATGCATTCGAGAGTACTAAGATACAGAGAGTTATTGTCTAATAGATATTCCCCTTTACACGAAAGATAATAATTTGAACTTATTAACTTTTACATTGGCGAGTTATGAACATGGTCAAGTAAAGATAAACATAAATAATTACATTAGACTTTAATATAAAAAGCAAGTCAACATTGCTCAAATGTGTCTTTGGACTCAGATAAGTTGAAAAGGATTCTTAGTTCATGAAGGACTTCATCCATTTATAGTTTATAGCAAAACGATGGACTGTGCGATAACACTTACGATCTGAGAAGTCTTTGAACTATGAATTCCTGCACACTTAGGATAAACTTGTTAGACCATAACAGATCTTTGTTCACCTAATTTAATTTTTTGTTAACATCAAAATTTTAAGGAGTTATGGATCATAACCACTTTCGTTCCAGCAGTAGCTTCTCTTTGTGAAACTTCATCAAAGTAAAACCTCCATTGGAGCTTTATGAAGTTTTTCGTAGCTGGCAAAGACCTATTTTTACTGCACTATTTTTTGTGGTGAGATTTTGAATGGGGTCTACAGTTTGCTCTAAATGCAAAGTACTGATCTTAATTTCCATGAGTTCATTGAAGTTATTGTTGCATTTCGTGGGATGTTACTAAGTAATTGTTGATATGAAAAGTTTATATTGTTTTTGCCAAAGTCATTTAAGTCTTTTGAGCTGGTTGAGCTTCCCCTTGGCATGTTCCTGTATGTCTGTTAACACTATTGTTAAACTGAAAGAAAAAAGAAAAGAAAAAAGAATGTCAAGAAGTGTCTAAAGTGCTATGAGGCATGAATCACACCCGAAAATTTACTTTACTTTGTTTGTTTAATCATTTCATTTTCCATTTTTATGGCCTCTTTCTCATCATGAGGAATATATAATCTACCTAAATTTCCACCCATCTGAACCACTTGAGTCAAGTATTGTTTGTAGGATAAGGTACCTTCAAAGTGAGTTTGTTTCTAAAATGAGTAAGTAATAATATATCCATTACTAAATATTAACGAGTTAAAGACCATGATGTACTTTATAGTAAATCAAGGATGGATACACTCATAGATACTAACTCATCTTAGAAGAGTTTTTTTCCTTGTTTTTGTAATATGCACAAAAGATATGTGATTCTATTACCAGCCCAATAAAGTACATCAAATATACTTGAGCCTCTACATGCAATTTCCAAGTTTCTAATCAATCGTGTATGGAACTATGGAATCTTAACTAATTCCTTTTAGCAATATTTGTCAGTTATATTCCGTTTTTGTAAGCAGTTTGCTGCGTTGGAGATAATTTTTGTTATGAGGAAATTGGTTTTCGGTTAGGAAGGTGTTCCCCGTGATTTTTGACATATTATTTCACAAATACCAGATGGCAATGAATGAAGCTCTCATGGAAGTTGATGAATATGACAGTGAGGATGATGAAGAAGATGTGGAAACTTATTCGCAAGAAGAACCCTCCCTTCCTCCTGGTCGTAACAGGCCAAAAAGGGAAGCTTAAGATGTCGTCCTGGGACTCTAAATCTATATTTTTTTTCAGGGCTGATCTTGCCACAGTAGAGTTAAGAATTTGTAGGGAAGGGAGGGAGGGAGGTGTCCTTCCATGTTCAAGTTTTCCCTCATTTTGTATTGCACTGGTTATCTTTCAATCATTGTTCTACTTGAAAAGAAGCAGTAATCATGTGTGATGAATCTAATATGTAACTATATATAAAAGTATTTAAAACGTCAAGGAAGCATCTGATTTCTCCGGATGTAGGCAAAAATACTATCTACCCATAAAATAAAAGAGTAATGTTAGGTTGCCACCTAATATCGACAACCTACGGTGGATATCGTAGGTATAAATGGCAAAATAGTAATAAAATAATTCAACAATCATCACTTTCAAGACACATAATTGCTTTCCCACTTCTTCATTGTTTTCTTCTCTCTCAACATGTATTTTATCACTCTCAAGACAATCACCTGATATTTTTCTCATCTCAACATTGTCTAAGCTGATTTTCACCTGTCTGATGAAGATATATGATCCGTCTGATCGAGAAAGCTCACCCGTTTACTTTCACTTTCACCCGTCTGAAGCTGAAGATCTTCACCCGTCTGATGACTCTGAGTGAAGAAATGTTCACCCGTCTGAATCACCCGTCTGATGACTCTCAGTAAGGAAATGTTCATCCGTCTGATTCACCAGTCTGATGACTCTCAGTAAATAACCATTTAAATGTTCACCCATCTGATGACTCTCAGTGTCACCCGTCTGATGACTATCAGTGAAGAAATGTTCGCCCATCTGAGAGTCATCAGACGGGTGAACCAGACGGTTGAACATTTCTTCACTGATAGTCATCAGACGGGTGAAGATCTTCAGCTTCAGACGGGTGAAACTGAGAGTAGACGAGTGAGCTTTCTCGGTCAGACGGGTCATATATCTTCATCAGACGGGTGAGCATTTCTTCACTGATAGTCATCAGACGGGTGAAGATCTTCAGCTTCAGACGGGTGAAACTGAGAGTAGACGAGTGAGCTTTCTCGGTCAGATGGGTCATATATCTTCATCAGACGGGTGAACCAGACAGGTGAGCATTTCTTCACTGATAGTCATCAGACGGGTGAAGATCTTCAGCTTCAGACGGGTGAAACTGAGAGTAGACGGGTGAACTTTCTCGGTCAGACGGGTCATATATCTTCATCAAACGGGTGAACCAGACGGGTGAGCATTTCTTCACTGATAGTCATCAGACGGGTGAAGATCTTCAGCTTCAGACTGGTGAAACTGAGAGTAGACGGGTGAACTTTCTCGGTCAGACGGGTGAAGATCAGCTTAGATGGGTAAGCATTTCTTCACTGATAGTCATCAGACGGGTGAAGATCAGCTTAGACGAGTGTTGAGATGAGAGAAATATCAGGTGAGTGTCTTGGGAGTGATGAAATACATGATGAGAGAGAAGAAAACAATAAATAAGTGGGAAAGCAATTATGTGTCTTGGGAGTGATGATTGTTGAGTTGTTTTATTACTATTTTGCCATTCACACCTACGGTGTCATCGTAGGTGTTCCAAATTTGGTTGTCAACCTAACATTACTCAAAATAAAAATAGGTTTAATTATTAAGTTGGTCCTGGAATTATTTGGGAATTTTCAAGTAGGTCTCTCAACTAAAAAAGTTTCTAATTGAGTCCTTAAACATATATTAAATTTTCAATTGGGTCTCTGGACATATATAAACTTTTCAATTGGGTCCCTAGGGTAGTAAATCTGTTACTGAACTGTGAAATTGAACGGAATATCCGTGAGTCTCTTCAAGCTTAACATCCATATCATTAATTTATCCATAATTATTGAGAATTTCTGACATCTAATTAAGTAATTAACCAAAAAAATTGATGCATACACACGAATATAATTTTGAACACACCAGCCATTTGTGGTGGATTACTTGAATAGAAGTCTCAAATTCCCAATAATTATGTACAAATTGTTGATATGGGTGTTCGGCTTGGAAGGACTTACAGATATTTTGTCAATTACACGGTTCAGTAACGAATTTTCTATCCAGGGACCCAAATGAAAATTTTATAAATGTTCAGGGATCCAATTAGAAATTTTTTTAGTTTAGGAACCTACTTAAAAATTCTCAAATAGTTTAAGGACTAACTCAATAATTAAACCATTAAACCATAAAAATACCAACAAGAAAAAGGTAAATGTATTATATGTTGAGTAAAGACCCAAATTGATCCTCGACGAAAAATCATTGTGACATTTTGGTCTCTGAGAAATGAAAAATGTCAATTTGGTCCTCAAGAATGTAAAATGCGGATCAAAATCGTCGCTGGTAGAGATTAAAATATCCCTAAAAATTATCCTAAAAAGGATCAATTTGATTCATATTTTACATTCTTGAGGATTAAATTGATATTTTTTATTTCTCAAAAATCAAAATATCATTGGGGTTTTTCTTTAAGGATGAATTTGAATCTTTATTCATATATTTTTATACGTTTCACACTCATGATAAATGGACAAAAATCCTGTCTCGATTCTCTATCATGCATTGTCAAACCAATTAAATTATGCCAAGTATTGACATGTTATTATTAATGCCTATTTATTTATTTATTTAATTTAAAACTAATGCCATAACCTGCTATTAAAGTGTTCCAGTAAAAAAAAAGCTATTCAAGTGTCAATGCCATCCGCATGCATTTTATTCGGCTTTTTTATCGAATTAAGTTAGTTTTTAAAATTATATATTAAAATAATTTGATTTTAAAATAAATTATTAAAATATTTTTATTTTGAATAAAAAATTATTTTTTGAGTGGTGCTGGTCAGTGTCATTCCTTTACACGTGGCACCCTCTAATTAGGTGTCATTTATTTTACCAAATTTTTTTTAAAAAAAAAAAGAATTTTGTATGGCCACGTCACTCTCTGAGAGCGCCACGTGACCAGTTCCTGACCACTTCTTCCACCCCCGCCCCAACATCTAGGGATGGCAATGGTGCCTAGATCTGCTGGGTACTCGTAAAATTTATCCGTTATAGGTAGGGTAATTACCCGCAAATTGGGTATGGAATTGGGTAAGGGTAATTACCCGCAAAAATTAATGGGGATAGATGCGAGTATCGGTACTTTAGTACCCACCCCGCCCTATACCCGCACATATATATATATATATATATATATATATATATATATATATATATATATATATATATATATATATATACATATGAATATCTGATTCTGATATAAATTTAAAACATTAAAAAAACTTAAGGAAAGTAAAAAACTTTCTAACTTAGCCTATTTCACTCTCATTCTTCTAATCTTATTGTGATCGACGTCGCTAATTCAGTATCACTGCACCTTGCGATCCTTAATTAAATTTGTGTTTGTTACTTTTAATTAGTTAGACTAATCATTTACTTTCTTGTTATGTTCTAGCTTCTATTGGCATCATTGAAACAAAACAATATTTACATTTGAAAGATAAGCATTTATAGTCTTTTGGGGACTCTGATTTAGATGATGAAATAACGTATCATTATTTACTTTACGATGTATTATTAATGAGTATTTTTACAATTACACTTAGTTAGTGTAATATATCCTTTTTAGCATAATTTTGGACAGTGCCAGCAGCTCAGGAGTACCAAGTTTGTGAATTATTGTTCTTAGAAGTTTATTGTAATATTTACTTGATGTTTTGGGGATTGATTATTGAATATTTTGTATTAAAAAGTTTGGATTTTATGTTCACAAATTGATTATTAGATCCACAGATTTCATTTTTTAGTTTGGAATGCAAGAGTTTATAAGAGTTTAGGCATTTTATTGTTTAATTAAAATTTCTTATATTAAAGTGCAGGTAAGGGTGCGGGTACGGATACTTAGGTACCCATAGGGTAAGGGTACGGGTATTGAAGTTACTACCCACGAGAGTATGGGTTCGGGTACGGGTACTTTTTCAAAACGCGGGTATGGGGACTGGTACTATAGTACCCTATCTATTGTCGTCCCTACCAACATCCCATATCTCACTTCCTCTTAACCCAACACTCATATCTTTCTTTACATATCTCACTTCTCCTTCTACTACACTCTTCAACATTATTTATTTTACTATTACTCTTTAATATTTAGTAAGCGGTTTATATTAATATTTATTTTACTATTACTATTTAGTGTTGTGTAATTTATATTAATGTTATAATTCTTGTCATGTTTATTAATGTTATTATAATTTATTTTTGTCTTTATTTATTGTTATAATCACTAATATTTTTAATATTGTTTAATTATAATTATTGTCCAACATTATTTATTTATTTTATTATTTTATTTATTTTATTACTATTGTGTAATTTATATTAATATTTTTATTATTTACTTTGTCTTTATTTATTTTGTCATGATTAATATTTTTAATATTGCTATTTAATTAATGTTATTATTATTGCCTTTTTTATTTGTTTAATTATAATTATTCTACAATGTTTTTTAATATTGCATTTTTTTAATAGTATTATTATATTAATATAATTTATTTTATGTTTGATTATTGCAGGCCCAGCACTATGAGTCAAGTAATGATTTTTGTCTATTACAATAGGAGGGTATTCTCAGGAGAAAATGGAATCACTTTCGAAGGGGATACAAAAATCATGCCAATAAAACAAGGAATCGGATATGAGAAGTTGAAGGCAAAGATTCATTCTAGGTTGAAACTTCAATCAAATCAGTCTATTTCAAAGATAATGGACAGATATTTGACACATGCAAATCCGTTAAATTACACTGCCTATGAAATAACCGATGAGAAGGACGTCTCGTGCATGATCGAGTCTTTTGGGCAAAATTCGTCGATGACAACACTTGAGATATATGTTGAGATTGATGTGGTCGGTAGTTCCACTGAACCTGTCCAATCACTATCAGGAGATGAAGATTGGAATAGTGAAATGGAGGCTGCTTCAATGGATGACGTACAGGACGATGAAATTCCAGATTGTGATTCGGTTGACACTGAAGATGAAGCTGACCGTACCTCCAATCCGTATTCATTGGCCTCACCGTCATTGCTAGTTTCTCCAATATTATCCTCAAGACCCGCAGCTGGTGTTCCACAACAAGCAGGTTTATTTTTTTTTAACAGTATTGTTATTGCATTTTTTTATTAATATCTTTAACATAATTGTACAAATTTTGAAATATGTTAATGAACTACAACTCAATCACAACATGGTGCATTCAACAATTCATCACCACATTACAGTTATATTAATTGGGACCATCCAGATGAAGAGATGAAATTTGATGCGATGGACGCTGTAGGATCTTGGCAACTCGGCCAGGAGTTTTGCACCGGTTTACAATTTGACAGCAAACAATCAGTTCAGAATGCGGTGAAGCAATATTCAATGAACATTCACCAATCATTTGATATCATTGATTCAACGAAGTCATTGTTTCATATGAATTGTTCAAACCATTCAGAAGGATGCCCATGGAGGTTGAGGGCCATTTTATCTAAGAAATTCGACAAGTGGGTTGTCACGAAGTACGGAGGTCAACACAATTGTGTCAACGCAATGTTATCACAGGATCATGCAAAGTTGGACTCCAACTTTGTATGCTCATGCATTTTAGGTATTATCACTAACCCGGTTCTTGAATTTGATATTTTAACTTATTGAATGGTGATTTGAAACAAAGTCTATTATTGTGTCAGACATGGTCCGTGAACAACCATCAGTTACCATCGGGTTGATAAGAGAAAGGATCTGAAGTACCTTAGGATACAAAATATCTTATAGGAAAGCATGGAAGGCTAAACAAAAAGCCATAGTGCATGTATTCGTAGATTGGGATGAATCATACGCGATGTTGCCTAAATGGCTGGAGTTTATGCAGTATCAAGCCCCGAGTGCTTATTTCAAGATTGAGACAAATGATGTAATTATCGGTAACCGGGTGAACAATGGATGTCATAAGTTTCATTGCGTTTTTTGGACATTCAAAAAATGTTGTGATGTGTTCAACCACTGTAAGCCAATAGTCCAAGTTGATGGTGCACACTTATATGGCAAATATCGTGGCACCTTATTGATTGCAACTACACAAGACGGAAATAGTGTAACACCCCGATTTTCTTAATCTATCTTTTAATTAATCAGTATTTAAGTAATTATATTTTATTGGAGGGTTTAGAAAATTTAATAAATTATTCTGAGGCCATAGTCACGCTCTACGCCATCGTAGGAGGCTATGGTTAAGTTTTGGGCCGAAAACTCAAACGAAACCCGATCTATGTTTTTCGGATGATAGTGTTTTTCTACTATCAAGACCTCTTTTTAACTAACGGTCAAGACCATTAGTCTTAGAATTCAATCCTCTACTTTTTTGCTAAAATGTGTCCTGACATCCAAAAATATAAATAATATTTTATATTCGGACCGAAAATCGACCGGGGAGACGATTCGAGCTGTCTTAGGGTTTTTCGAAAACCTTGAGCCGATAATTTTCATACCAAGGCTATGTTAAATCATTTGGGGACTCCTACCAGTGTCGTGAGGATTTTCAAAATATCGGGATGTGAATTGACCAAATTGTCCTTGGTTAGTTTTACTAATTACTTTTTTTTACTTTTACCTATTTTCTTAATGTCTTAAGTTAACTCTTTAAATATCAAATTGTCTCACACTCTCACCCTCGTTATTTTCGAGCAGCAAATAGCAGCCCCAACCCCATCTTCTTCTTTCTCTCATTTCTTCATTTCCTCACCATTAAAGCTCATTTTTGGAGTTTGAATCTTGAAGTTTTTGTGAAGCAATCCTCACTAAATTTGAAGGAGATCATCCTAGGAGGTAGCTAGTCTTCTCTATCTCTCTCAATCTCTCATTTTTCTCCTCTAAATTTCATGATCCTAAATGTTAGGGTTTTTTGTCCCTAAATCTTCAAAAATCCATGAAAAATTGTAGAAAAATCATTTTAATACCAAACCAATTTCTATGGCCTAGCTTCATGACATACTTGCATGATCGAAGAGATTAGAGCCAAGAAATCTCTCTAGCTATTTTTTTTTGAGAGAGGCCGAACCCCTCCTTATAGTGTAGGGTAGGGTTTTTGGTTGGTTTTTGATGTTTTGAGTTGATATCTCGGGTTATCACACTTAGTTAGGGTGTTATCCAAGAAATGAGAATTTTTGGAGCTCCCTGGCTATTTTTCATTCAATAGGGCCGAACCCTAAGGGTGGTGCAATAGGAGAAATCTTTATATTTTTGAATTAATGCCTTTATTGATTGTATATATGTAGTGATCGGCAGCTAGTCGTAGCCGGAGCTGCACGTGGAAATCACTAAGGTGGGGAGAAAGAACTAATACCGTCGGGAAGGCAAGCTTAGTATAGAATATATATATATATATATATATATATATATATATATATATATATATATATATATCTGTGTAGGGGAACCTTTAAACCCTACTAGAGGTTGAGCCTTGGATAAAGTGCCTGAACCCTGGGTGTAGGTACTTTTGCGCTATCACCACTAAGTTTATAATATGGGTATTGTAATTGATTGATGTTGATGTGATGAATTGTTTATTTGATTATCTGTTGGTTTTATTTTATTGAAAATTGAATTGTTTGTGTGGTTTACTGTTCTTCGACTTTATGTTGATATCTGCACTGGAATAAATTACTATTGTAATGTTATTGTGATTTGACTGGTGATTGGGTGTTGATGAGATGTTGTTCAGGTTGATATCGTTGTGGTCTCGACTGTGGAGCTGTGGCTCGTAGACGCAAGGCGTCGTGATACTGATGCTGATGTTGATGTTGATGTTGATGTTGATGTGACGCGATGTGTCGTGGTCGTGGACGCGTTCTTAGGCGTGAGGTCTTGATATCAACGTGCGAGGGATGTTTGTTGCATTTTTATATCATTTCATACCACAGCATTTTGTCCCAAAGGGGGATGTCCAATTGGGGACATTACTTTGAATCCCGAGGTGGGATGTCCAATGGGGGATGTGATGTGATGTAATCCCGACGGGGATGTCTAACTGGGGATGTGATGTATCGGCCGACATGCATATAGGGAAGTCAGCATATACATAGGGATTAGTATCCCTCTTATAGGATTATCCGAGAGAATGACTTTTGCGATGATTGTGATGGGTGATTTAAGAGATGAATGAGGTTGTGTCATATGATTAAATCGTGTTGTGTGATGTATATATATATATATATATATATATAATGCTGTACTGATGCCCCTCTCCTATATTGATGAATTATGATTCTTATCTCCCTTTATTTTCTATATGTGTTATTTTTATTTTATGGGAAGATCCCGAAGAGGAACCAGTTGCTGAGAAGCTGGACGGCATTCCATACGAACCTGATGCCGAAGGACGTGCCACGGACCCTAGCCTTGAGAGGTTGGGCAGTGATCGTGGTTAGCCAGAGAGCTGTCTCTTGGCTTATTTACATATTTTGATTTCCGTCTGTACTAATATATTCTATGTATTACTTTATTACTGTAGCCCTACTGATGGGGCAATGATGTATGCGACGTATTTCTTTACATTTAAAGCTGTGTACTCTGAGGCGTAGCGTGCCGTAAATCACGCTCAATTTTTCCGCCCGCTTCGCTTCGTATTAATAAGGCGCGCTAACTTTTATTATACGATTAAGGTTAGTTAATATCTTAGGTTCTCCAATGGGACGGCGGGTCGTCTCAAATAGCAATGTGTTGCCTCTTGCATTTACTGTGGTTGAAGGAGAGACATTGGATGCTCGGTCTTGGTTTTTGGCACTCATCCGCCATAATGTGACCAGCAAGATAGGTATTTGTTTGATCTCCGATAGCCACCAAAGTATTAAATCTGCTGTGGCAAATCCTGCCCTAGGTTGGCAACCCCCGAATGCTTACCCTGTATACTGCATCAGACACATCGCAAGTAATTTCAACCATAAATTTAAAAATGCGAATTTGAAGTCTGAGTGATGAAATTAGGTAACACTTTTATCTCAACTTGGTTAATGTTATTTCGACAATTATGTCAATATATAATAAGTCGTGATGACTTTTTTGGTCTTTTCCAGGGTATACGGTAGCCCGCGTTAAATTTGTTCCGAGGTTAGAAAAGTTCCGCGAAGCAAGCCCGGAGATACAAAGGTGGATTGACGCCATCTCGAAAGAGAAATGGAGTCTTGCTTATGACGATGAAGGTCGTAGATATGGTCATATGACAACCAACTTGTTGGAAGCAGTAAATAAAATATTAAAGGATGCAAGGAATCTCCCAATCACGGCTTTGGTGAAGTGCATATACGGCAGGATGGCTGAATATTTTGTTACCAGAGGTGCGACAGCTAGGGCTCAACTAAGTTCTAGACAAATATATTTGGAGAAGCTGATGAAAGCGTTGTTGAAACAACAAGAGGAGGCTACTTCGCATCTCGTCAACACGTATAATTATGATAATCAACGATTTCAATTCGACGAAGCTTTCAATCCAGTGACTCAGAGAGGGGGTCAATCTTGGAGTGTCAATTTAAAATCGGGGTGGTGTCAGTGTGGTAGATTTCAAGCATATCATTTTCCTTGCTCACATGTAATTGCAACATGTGCTCACATGAGAATTGCGTATTCTCAGTTTATTGATCCCATCTACAGTTTGCAAAGCATCATCAATGCTTACTCTCCTGAGTGGTTCCCCATTGGAAATGAGGAACACATACCGTCCATGTGGGTGCCGTGGACCTTGGTACCCGATGAATCAATGCTACGTCCAAAGGGTTGTCCTAAATCAACCCGTATTCGAAATGAAATGGATTGGCGGGAGTCACAACCTACGCAACGATGTGGGTTATGTAGGTCTGAAGGTCACAACAGATGTCACTGCCCTCAACGAGCAGGAGGATCAGGGGTACATGTTGATGAATAAAATTATAATGAATAGGGACTTGTGTTCAATCTAGCTAGTAATTGTGTATCAGTTTATCTCCTTGTAGGTTTTATTTAATGTTTTGTGTTCATCTTTTGTAGTAAACGTGTAACAGTGAACAATGGTAATATATTTTTATTGATGACCATTGCATCGTAAAAGTAGTCATTTCATTACAAACTATCATAAACATTTCATTACAAAATACTAGCATGACATCAATGGTCGTGATCCTCGTCGTCGTTGTCCTGCATGGGTGTCCAAATGCACCGACGAGGACGGTCCCTAGCAACACGGTGTGGGTTTCGTCTGCCCTCCTATTCAATAGGTTGGGTGGGTACATAATTGCCTGACTGTAAAACAGCCTCAAAATCAATATTAAGATCAATACCCATCATGCCACCATAATCCGGAGAGCGAATCGGAGTCTCTTGCATCTAATTAATCCACTCCTGAGGTGCAGCAGGTGTGTAAGTAGATGGGGTATAGGGTGATGGTGTATAGTACATGTTGCCTCCATCTTGATGCATTTGTCGGGTCCGATGTTGGGACCGCAACAGTGTGTGATGAAGAAGACTCCCCATGTCCGTAAAAATGTTGATGCATTGTCGGTTCCGATCATGGGTCCGCAACAGTGTGTGATGAAGAAGCTTCTCCATATCCGTAAAAATAGCTTTCCTGTGATTGTTATGGAACATGCGGATATTGTGGAGGAACGTAATACATCCCCGGTTGCCGCTTCGGGAATGGTGGGGGGTAAAACAGCTCTCCATGAATGTGTGTTCTGTGTTGGTCAAGTCCATGCCCCTCCCTCCTAGACTGACTGATTGGGTTCTGAATCTCAAGCGGAGCAAGATGTTGAGTATTAAACGGAGCAGACTGAGAAGCTATAGTAATGCGGTCATTCTCCCTTAAAGCCATCAACATACGTTGAGTCTCGCTTCTAATCTCTTCAATCGATAAAGCTTGGCTCCCTTCTGGCGTGACTAAATAGTTAATCCGTTCAACACCGTGAGCCTATTCAAGAATAAATAAATTTCATTATAAACGATAATAATATGATAGTAATTTCTAAAAATAAACACATTAAATTAATTTCATTACTAAAGTGCCTTTGTGTGCGTTGTCTCTGCTGATCCATCTACGTGTAATGCGTGACTACCACATCATGTACTCTGACTGTTTGTTGAGAAGCCCATGTTGTGGTGGATTATTCTGCACCCACACCAACCTATTGTTCCATATAGTAATAAATAGATTTAGAGTTTGCACCCGATCATCATCCGTTTTCCCCTTAAGAGTTAACCCGTGGACCCATTTTGGTTGGGAGGGTGCTTGAGGAACATGTTGGCTCATGCCAAACTGTCTCATCACACGATCTGGTTGATGCCATTCCACAATATGGTAGCATATCAATGGAACAACTGCCCGCCAAATATGGACGCCTTCAACGCATATCAATGGCAATGTTGCCATCATCTCCGGGGTGTACGGCTTCCACACAATCTACAAACAATCAGTAAGTACATCAACAATGAAATAAAAATAATACTTTGTAGAACTTAAAAAGCAGAAAAACCCTTACATCTGTACGTTTCAGCCTATCAAATATTGCTCGATAATGAGGCAAATCGTGATATTGCCTTGAAAAATTTATATCGCGCTGCCACCTGTTATTAAACTATTTATTACACCATAGTATATACATCAATATTGTCATAAAATGCATAAGAATATTGTTTCACCTTGTTCCATACGGTGTCTGAGGAGGTCTAGCATCATTTCGGAGCCTAGGTGCTACTTTTGGAAACGGTGCCCATGCCCACATCTGAATCAATGCAGTAAAGCCGGCCATCTCTTTGACTTCATAATTAGTGGCCTTACATAGTTCACGATATAAATAGCTTAACATAGTGGCGCCCCAACTATGTTGCGCAATTATGTTAAAATCTTCTAACAATGTTAGAAACCTTAACGGGACGAACGAACCAGAGTGATCGACGAATATCACTCCACCGAGTAACCTCAAAATGTACGCTCTAGTACAACGTATAGCCACTATCGGGTCACCCAGTGCGTATTGGTCGACATTTCCGAATGCTTCATTGAGCCATCTCATCCTCAGTCGATGACCGTGAAAAGCATTCGGAGGTGAGATCAATCCTAACATATGACCCACATACTCAGGCCAATCTTTACTGTTTTTGCCTGTTACTGCATCCCTGTCAACATGCAAACCTGTCAAAATTGCAACATCCTCCAATGTGATGGTGCACTCTCCAACTGGCATATGAAATGTGTGGGTCTCTGGTCTCCACCGTTCCACTAATACACTTATTAGTGAATGATTATCTTGAAACAAAGATAACTGAGCAATTCCCAAATATCCGGCTTGCTCAAGATACCCTACAATGGCCGGGGGTATGTTCACACCTCCATCATGAAAATGTTGGGCACGTCTACAAATAAGAACTCGATCTTCGTCACCGTTCCATACGTGTTGGGAAACATGAGTACTCTGCCCACTCAACACTGATGTATTTACCGGGCCAGGATTAATCGCATCTGCCATCTTACCTAATAAAAAAACAATAATCTTAACATTAATGCATAACACTAAAAAAAACGATAATCATAGAAAATAAAAAACTAAAAATAACCTTAATTTGATTAAAAAAACAATATTAAAAATATTAGCAATGACAACAATAAATAAAAACAAAAATAAATAATCATAACATTAATGTTAATTACACAATAATAATAAAATTAAAAAAAACAGTAATAACATTAGAAACAACAGTAATAATAGCAAAAGACTATTGATACCATTAATATAATAATTCTAATGAAATAATAATAATAATAATAATAATAATAATAATAATAATAATAATAATAATAATAATAATAGTATAGGATTAAACAGAAGTTAAAACAATAATTACAAAATAGTAGAATAAATAATATTGGACAGTGTAGTAGAACAGAGACTGAGATATGTTGCATACCTACAATTATTATTAGTGATGACAACAATAAAAAAGACAATAATAGTAACATTAATTTAAGAACAAAATTAAAATTAGTAATCATGACAACAATAATAATTTCATTTACAAAAAAATAAAAACATAATAATAATAATAATAATAATAATAATAATAATAATAATAATAATAAAAAAAATTAAATAAATAACAAATAATAACATTAGTATAATAATACTAATAAAAATTATAATTAAATTGCATACCTAAATATTAAATAGTTATACTAAAATAAATAATGTTGAAGAGTGTAATAGAAAAAGAAGTGAGATGAAAGTTATAGTAAAATAAATAATATTACAGAGTGTAGTAGAAGAAAAATATTAATATAAATTACACAATAGTAATAAAATTTACAAATAAAATAAATAAAATAATAAAATAAATAAATAATGTTGAACAATAATTATAATTAAACAATATAAAAAACATTAGTGATTGCAACAATAAATAACGACAAAAATAAATTATAATAACATTAATAAACATGACAAGAATTATAACAACATTAATATAAATTACACAACACTAAATAGTAATAGTAAAGTAAATATTACTATAAATTACACACCACTAAATAGTAATAGTAAAATAAATAATGTTGAAGAATGTGGTAGAAGGAGAAGTGAGATATATAAAGAAAGATATGAGTGTTGGGTTAAGAGAGAGTGAGATATGGGATGTTGGGGAGAGGCTGAGGGATGAGATGTTGGGGGATGGGGGCGGGGGGGTATAGGGAGGGGGAGGGGTAGTTGGAAGAAGTGGTCAGGAACTGGCCATGTGGCGCTCTCAGGGGAGTGGCGCCACGTGGCGCGGCCATGGAAAATATTTTTTTTTCTTAAAAAAAATCTGGTAAAATAAATGGCACCCAATCAGAGGTGCCACGTGTAAAGGAGTGGCGCTGGTCCATTGTTAAAAACTAGCTTAATTTGGTAAAAAAGCCCATTTTATTCACCTCTGCTGCCCTGTATCTATTATCTTGTATTGTTAGTCTGTTATAGTTTTTTCTGCTCAAAATTTTGTCAACGTACCTCCTCTTTCCTGCTGCTCCATACCACGGCACTTTTCTCTGCTTGTTGCCTCTTAAAGCATCTTGGACGGTAAAATTTTAAGAAATTCATTTTAAGTTTTTAAGTGGGTTTATAATAAAAAAAAAATTTTTAAAAAAAATCTGGTAAAATAAATGGCACCCAATCAGAGGGTGCCACGTGTAACCAGCGGCACTCAAAAAATAATTTTTTATTTAAAACAAGAATATTTTGGTAATTTGTTTCAAAACCAAATTATTTTGTTATATAGTTTTAAAAACTAGCTTAGTTTGATAAAAAAGCCCATTTTATTCACCTCTGCTGCCCTGTATCTATTGTCTTGTATTGTTAGTCTGTTACACTTTTTTCTGCTCAAAATTTTGTCAACATACCTCCTCTTTACTGCTGCTCCATACCATTGCACTTTTATCTGCTTGTTGCCTCTTAAAGCATTTTCGATGGTAAAAGTTTAAGAAATTCATTTTAAGTTTTTAAGTGGGTTTATATCATACCCGAATATAAAAAAAACAATGCCAACAGGGAGAAAAAAATGCAAGCAATCACATTTGTACAGGGGTTGTTGACAAGCAGTGATTAATATCAAATGCCCATATCAATTAATTTAGATTAACACGATTATACTCATTGTTCTACAAATCAAACCACAAACAAATTATTCAGCATAATGTAAATATAAATTCCTCACCTTAGGTTGAAAATTCTTGAGTTGCCTCCCCTTCTTTTCCTTTCTCTCCTTCTTCCTTCTCTTCTTCTTCTTTCTTTCGTTTCTTTCTTCTTCTCATAGAGTTCTAGAACCCTCTTTATGCCTATAAAAGCCATCGGGAGAAGAAAAAAAAATTGAATAAATAAAGGGATCCTCTTCCCCATTTAAATACACTCCTAAAACTTAGATAAAATGCCCTTCATTACAAAGGCATTTAGGGAAAGTTCAACAATCATTTTGGCTCATTAATAAATTTGATTGTATTATTGAGAGTGTTTCAAACTATACACTATCCTATTTATGACTTTTTAACCAATTTATAACAATTAATTATTTAAAGACACTTTTTTTTTAAAAATAAATAAATAAAATAAAATTTTGGGTACATTAATTATACAAGGAAAAAAGAAATTGATACTATATATATAATGCTTATTAAAGCTTATAATTTATTAATAAAATTTTACGGGTATAACAGTTTATATATATCAACTCAAATTTATGACACCCACTCAATTTTCACTCCAATGGAGGTCTCTATTGTCAAGTTCCTTAACTTCTCTTTTCCTTCGACATCCCACATTCTCTCTCTCACCTTTAGGGTGCGTAGGGACTAGGGGTGTTCATCAGTCGATCCAAACCAATTCAAACCGCAAAAACGAACCGAAAAATCAAAAAAAAATCGAAAACCGCAAAAACCATGTTTTTTTCATTGGGTTGGATCGGATTTTGGATCCCCTAGTGAAAATCGATTCAATCCAATCCAAACCGGCCTACTTTATACATATACTATTATTTTTTAAATTACAGTACTACTCATACTTAATCATTGTTTTTCATACTTTTATGAACGAACACTTTCATTCTCTTTAATATTTTTGTTGGAATTGTCAAATACTATATGTATTGGAATTTGTATAGTTATTCATGTACCTAGGAATCAATAGTTATTCATGTATTAGAAGATTTAATGCATGTACTTCGGAACTAGAACTACATTAATTCTTGTATATGTAGATTTAATGTTGATTTTCGACTTAATATAACTATGTAACGATGTATCGGTAAAAACTGAATTATCTAATCCAATCCAAACCGCATTTGATTGGATTGGATTGGATCAGATTTTTTTAAGAAAGCAAACTGATCCAATCCAATTCGCGAACACTCCTAAGGGTGCGTTTGATTTGCAAAAAAGTACAGGACTGAACAGCACAAAAATAATTATTCTATGTTTAATATGTAAAGTGATCAAGAGACTGGACAAAAAAGAAGGTGAGGGACTGGACAAAAATCCAAAATCTTGTCCCTTATCAAACCATGGGACAACTTTTTGTCCCATGGACATACCACCCAAAAAGACAAATTATCCATACTTATTTATTACTCTCTCTCATATATTAAATAACGTACATATATTAACGTTAATATATATAACTGTCATATATTTATATTTATTAAGTACATATAATATAATATAATATATACTATTATATTCCATAATATATATATATTATATAACATAATATTATATTTTGTCAAAAAAAGCATAGTATTATATATTATATATAATACTTATTTAATATAATATTATATATTATAAAAGGTATTTAAGTAAATTTTATATGATTTTACTTGTGCTGTCCATTATTCACCAAACAATATACAAGACAAAGAGTTGTCCTATGACTCAAACATTTGTCTTGTGTTGTTCTCCTTGTCCTGTACCTTAATGCGAATCAAACGCACCCTTATACTATCAAATGTAAAAAAATAATATTTAAATATTATAGAACTCTCTTTTTAGATTCCATAGATAAAGAACCTATTTTAAATTTAAGGAACCCAAAATCATATATATCATATTATAATAATATTTTATTCTTAAAAAATGCCTATCAATCTTCTACCAAAGATGCTCTTGCATGATCTGTAGGTAATATTTCTTCACATGCCAATCTTTTCAAAAGGCAATATTGTTGTACCATCTCTTGGCTGAATCCTTTTTACCCAGTATTTCTTAACTTTGCGCTCAAGGTCAAAATGTAATATTGAGGATAGTGTTGTACCCGTCATCGCAAGCTTAATATTGTTGTACCTTATCTTCCTCTGAATCCTTTTTACACAAAAAAAATTGCTCAAAAGGTAACATTAATTTCTTCCATTTAGCCAATTTTTTATTCACTGAATTTTTCTTTATGTTGTGTTTTATATGAATAAGATATATAATAACCATTATACATCTTATTCATGCGTATTATAGATTGTCACACATGCTATTTAAGGTGTTTTTTTATTATACATTTATCGTTCATGCTTTTAATTGAGTTTTATTTAAATTGAAGTTAGCGGACAATAAAGAGATTATGGCAGAAAGAGAACCTCAACCACCTAAGAATAATGGTAGTGATGGATTTGAGAAAAGCAAAGTTGTTGAGATATACGAAAGGATTCTTATTGAATTTATATCAGAAGTTGGGATGGAATTTGGAACAAAAGATGCAGCGTATGTCATTTATAATTAAATTCTTGTGATCAAAACTAGATTCGGATGTTTGGCAAGAGTGAAAAGTTGAAGTTTAACTGGAAAGTGCTAAGTACAAAGCAGCAAGCGAATAAAGTGCAAGCAGATAAATTTGAATGCTCAAATAGCTGCTTATGATGTTAGTTTTAATTATATATACATTAAGAGTGGCATGCCAATTTAATTGATGTGGCAAAATTTAACTAGCGTGAAAAGTAGTTCGTCCATGATAAACATGCGTAAAATAGTTTTATTATAACATTTTTTTTTCACTAGTAGAAAATATGGATTTTACGATTAGATTTAACGTCGGTTAAATAAAACTTGACGTTAAAAAAGACGCGGCAGAATGGTAAATAATTAGCTCATTTAAATCATATTTAACGTCGGTGTATGAATATCTGACATTAAAATTTTGAATAAAACTTTTAACGTCGGTTAATAAAAAACCAGACGTTAAAATAAACATTTTAACGTCGGTTCTTTAAAAAACCGACGTTAAAATGTTTATTTTAACATCTGGTTTTTTATTAACCGACGTTAAAAGTTTTACACAAATTTTTTTGACGTTAAGTCGCGCTCGTGCCGTAGGTATCAGTTCTACGCGCACTCACTACAATTCTCCGTTTGAAAAACTCTTGTCTGAGTCTGTCTCTTCTCCGTCGAACCACCACCGTCACAGCACCACCATCGCGCCCTAGGTATGCTTCTTCTCCCTTTCTCTTCTTCCTTTCTCTTCTCCCTTTCTCTTCTCCATTTCTCATTAAGCTTCTCCTCTCATTAGGTTTGGTTTCCCACTGCACCATCGCACCCCCACCTTGGGCTTCTCCTTTCTTTTCCTCAAGCTGCTACTGCTCCTCCAACAGGTAACCCTCATTAGGTTTTCAACTCTTATTATCATTTTCTTTATCTTGCTGTTCCTCTCATTAGATTTTCCCACTGCTTGAGTCTCTGTTGCTGCTTGTGATACTTTGTTTAGATTATTTTTCTGGTTCTTTGGCATATTCTCTTATAGTAGAGCAAGTTGTATAGCTATCAGGTTAAGATGCTGAAAGTATTAGAGGGTATATATAGGGTATATGATGCTAAAAGTATTAGAGGTTATATATAGGGTATATGATGCTGAAGGTATTAGAGGGTATATGGTATTTGAAATGCACATATAGTTTCTCAATTTTGTGCACTATTTGGATATGTTAGGTTATAGGGTATATGTATGGTTGTTAGGTTTTCAAATACTAGTGCTTTTTCAATCTTCCCTATTGTGCTTATATTGGATATGTGTGTATATATCTACAGAACCTCTCTAGTTATGGATCGTAGTTGGATGGTTAGTAAACGCACAAGTGATGAGTATTTGAAAGGAGTGGAAGAGTTTATAGAATTTTCTCAAACAAATCTTCCTGATAGTGATGGAAAGTTATGTTGTCCTTGTGTCAAATGTTTGAATTTAAGGAAATGTGCAGTGAAGGATATACGTACTCATCTTATTTGTAATGGGATTTGCAAGAATTATACAAGATGGATATGGCATGGTGATGTGTTGTTAAATAACAAGCCAAGTGTGGCCCAAAGTGAGGAAGTTGACGTAGATATGGAGGATGATCGACTAGAGGGCATGATCCGTGATATTGGACAAGAGTCTTTTCAGCGAGCACATGTGTATGAAACTTTGTGCAGTGATTCGGATAAGCCTTTGTATCCGGGGTTCACCAAGTGTACACGATTGTCAGCGGTGTTAAAATTGGTCACTGTGAAGGCGAGAAATGGTTGGAGCGATAAAAGCTTCACTGAATTGCTTGAGTTGTTGAAATAAATGCTTCCCGAAGACAACACATTGCTGGACCGTAACTATGAAGCGAAGAAGGTACTGTGTCCGATGGGTATGGAGTATAAGAAGATACATGCATGCCCTAATGATTGCATATTGTATAGGGGTGACTATGAAGAGTTTCACAACTGCCCCAAGTGTAGGGTATCACTGTACAAAGTGAAGGATGGTGATGATGATTCTAGTTGTGATGTGGACAAAAAGGGTCCTCCTGCGAAGGTGTTGTGGTATCTTCCAATAATTCTAAGGTTCAAGCGATTGTTCGCTAATGTAAATGACGCAAAGAATATTAGATGGCATGCAGTTGAGAGAAAATGTGATGAACAGCTTCGCCATCCGGCTGATTCATTGCAATGGAAGAGAATTGATAGTTTGTTTCCGGATTTCGGAAGTGAGCCAAGAAACCTCAGGCTTGGACTTGCAACGGATGGAATGAATCCGTATGGTACCTTAAGTAGTATTCATAGTTCATGGCCTGTTCTCCTGGTAATTTACAACCTACCTCCTTGGTTGTGCATGAAGCGCAAATACATGATGTTGTCTATGATGATTTCGGGCCCAAAATAGCCAGGAAATGACTTAGATGTTTATCTAAGCCCCTTGATTGATGACTTGAAAAAACTGTGGGTGGAAGGCGTTGATATGTTTGACTTCCATTACAAAGAGACTTTTAAGATGCTTGTCATGTTATTTTGAACCATCAATGACTTTCCAGCATACGGCAACTTGTCTGGCTGCAGTGTTAAGGGGCATAAAGCATGCCCTATATGTGAAGAAGGCACATGTTTCACTCAATTGTAACTTAAAAGGAAGACAGTTTACCTTGGGCATCGAAGATTTCTCAGACGCGATCACCCATATTGTAGATTGAAGAAAGCTTTTAACGGATATCAGGAGAGTGAAATTGCTCCGATGGCCTTAACTGGAGAGCAAGTTTATCAACGGGTGAAGGACATCAATGTTATCTTCGGAAAGGCCCAAAAGAAGGCTACTGATAAAAACATATGGAAGAAGAGGTCCATCTTCTTTGATCTTCTATACTGGTTCAAACTTGATGTTAGACACTGTATTGATATGATGCATGTGGAGAAAAATGTGTGTGATAGTGTAATTGGAATGCTTCTCAACATTCAGGGCAAGACAAAGGATGGTGTGAATGCTCGTCTAGATTTGGTTGCGATGGGTATACGAGAGCAATTAGCTCCGCAGCCAAAGGATGGTAAGTGGACATATTTGCCTCCAGCATGTCATACTTTGTCAAAAAAAGAGAGAATAAGTTTTTGTGATTGTCTACGGGGCGTCAAAGTGCCACATAGTTACTCTTCAAATGTCAAGAGGCTTGTCTCAAATGATCTCAAATTAGTTGGCTTAAAATCTCATGATTGCCACATGTTGATGCAACAACTACTACTAGTGGCTATTCATGGTATTGCTCCGAAAAATGTTAGACATGTCATAACTAGGTTGTGCTCATTCTTCAATGCTATATGTAACAAAGTCATTGACCCCCAGAAGTTGGATCAGTGGGAAGATGAGGCTGCTATTATCTTGTGCCAATTGGAGATGTATTTTCCTCCTTCATTTTTTGACATCATGGTTCACTTAATTGTTCATCTGGTGAGGGAGATTAGATTGTGTGGCCCTGTTTATTTAAGGTGGATGTACCCAGTTGAGCGAAACATAAAGATCTTGAAAGGGTATGTGAAGAATCCACACCGTCCGGAAACATCTATTGTTCAAAGGTATGTTGCAGAAGAAGCTATTGAGTTTTGTTCAGACTACATTTCTAAAACCGATCCTATAGGGGTTCCTAAGCCTCGTCATGATGAGGCAAGATGTGAAGGCCAGGGTACACATGGTGTAATGGTTGAGAGCAAGGGTCGGGAGGAAGTGCTTCAAGCACATTTGTATATATTGAATAACACTGATGAAGTTCAACCTTACTTATGTGATCACAAAAGAGACGTCAAGGTAAGAAACCCTCGAATGAGTGAAAAGTGGTTGTTGAACATGCATAACAAGACTTTCTTAAAATGATTTAAGGAAGAAATTTTGAAGGATGATAGTACTGCTTCTGATACTTTAAAATGGCTAGCACGTGGGCCTAGCTTTAATGTCATATGTTGGAGCGGATATGACATCAATATGTGTTCCTTTTATACAAAGGAACAAGATAACAAGAGTACCATGCAAAATAGTGGGGTTATGATAGTGGCTGAGGCCATGCACTTCCCTAGTTCAAAAGATACAAACCCAATTATGGCACCAATTCCTTACTTTGGAGTCATTGAAGAGATCTGGTTGGTCGATTACACTAAGTTTACAGTGCCTGTTTTTAAATGTAAGTGGGTTGACAGTAAAAGTGGTGTACAAATCGATGAATTAGGATTTACAATGGTAGATCTTGGCAAGGTAGGTCACACGGAAGAGCCTTTCATCATGGCTTCCCAAGCAAAACAAGTGTTTTATATCAATGATCCTTCTAACAAAAGGTGGTGAGTGGTTCTCCAAGATAAAAGCATGTATCGTAGTGATGAAAATCAAGATTCAACTCTTGATATTCCTGAGACTCCTTCTTTCGCAATACACATGCCTACTTTCATTGAGGAAAATGAGGTGGACGATGTGCATGCCACCGTGATGATCATCATGAAGGGATATTGACCTAGCTAAATTAAAGTTGACCATAGTGTAAGTTATATTTATCCATGATGTGAGTTTTGTTTTTTTAGGGTTATATTTTTATTTATCAATACATGTTTATTACTGTTCGTTGTTTTAATTGAAATTCCTTAGCTTCTGGGATTCTGTTCCCTTAAAGATAGGTGGAACCTTCCATCCTCTTTCATAGGTAGCTTCCTGAATTTGTTCTTTGGGAACAAGTTGTTCATCATCCAAAGAGTCTTTGTTGGGGTTCAGCAAGACCAATTAGGAATAAAGAACTCTCCTATGCACACAAACCAAAACAAGAGATGTATATATAGACCTATACAACAATCACTAATAGGTTATAGATGAGTCATCAATCCATGTGAAGTCCTTGATCCTTGTGAAGTTCTTATCCGTGCGAATCTTGAAGATCTCCACCTTCCACAACTGATTTCTAACAGTCTTGGACAAAAACTGTTATAACAGGTATTCGCCCCGCGAGCACTGCTTTGCCCCGCGAACCAGAGAGCTTCATAACACTGATGCTTGCATTCGCCCCGCGAACATAGCTTCGCCCCGCGAATGAACCTCCCCAGTTGTTCGCAGAAAACACTAGTCTCTGTCTCGCCCCGCGAAAATCAATTCGCCTAGCGAATTATATTAGAACAGAACCTTGTGATTTTTGAGTCATTCTTCATAGTCTTCGTTTTGCACATTCCTTTTACAAGAAAGGAATGTCCCTTATGTAATTTTAGTTACCATTTAAATTATAAAGAAAAAGTAATTATGGCATTTGCAATAATTATATGGGTCATAGACGGGTTGTTATAGACGGGTTGTCATAGATAGGTGGTCATAGACCGCTGGTTATAGACGGGTGGTTATAGGCAGGTGGCCATAGACGGGTCGCCTTAGCTAAGCGAATTTCTCCAGCTTTGGCTCTTCAAAAGCTTCAACTCTCTCATTTTTTCACCTATATACACAAAACATGAGTTTTTGATGCAATCTTCAAAATTTCACAATATATTTACTGCTAATCAAACTATTTACAACATTAATCTTTTGGGGATCAAGTAGACTAAATTTAACCAATTTAAGTTCAATAAGTACCTTTTAACTTCTAATGTTTTCAAGCAAATATGGCACTTATCAATTACTAACCTAATTTTTAGGGTATTTTTATTTATATATGTTATACTAACCTAATTTATTACTTTTTTTTGTCTAAACAGCCATACACATGACTAATTCAGCAGACATCCCTCATTCACAGGATGAGTCGATCATGGCTCCGCTGACTGATAGTGGACGTTTTATTTATACATATAATGTTAATTAAGTAGGCTAATTATATTTTTATTTATCCATGTTAAGCTAAGGTTAATTTATTATTTTTTTGTCTAAACATGCATCACACAGGGCTGACTCAGCAGTGTCGGGTAGTCGGCCTTCCCAAAAAAGGGGTAGGAAAGCCACAACTTTGAAAAGTTTGCCCAGATCCAGGATTAATAACCAGAGGCTTGAGATTGAGTTTGATAGTCGCTTGGAGCCCATGAGACCCCTTGCTAAGAAATTCACCAGTTTTGTGGCTTTGGAAGCTAAAACCCATACTAGCATTTTGTTTGATGATTGGGATCACGTACCGCAAAATGTGAAGGATCAGATTTGGGAGTCAATCACGGTATTTTCCAATGATCTCTTTGTTTGTATTTACATTATTTAAGTATATTATATATGATCCATGCATTACTAATTCCTCCTTCTTGTTCTGTAATTAATGTAGATCACATGGACCGTGCCGAATACTCCTGAACATCAGACAAAATGGCTTCAACTTGCGGCTAAGCGTTGGACGGGGTTTAAGTCTTTTCTGGGTAGTAAGTACATATTTGGAGAGAAGATCGATAAATCTCCTCTTGATGTTTACTCGTTCCTTGATAAGGATACGTGGGATAGATTTGTTTTGAGCCGAGCCAGTCCTGAGTTTTTGGTTAAAAGGGAAAAGGGTAAGGTGAGTTAGGTGAAGAATGTCCACCCCCACACCATGTCTCAAGGTGGGTATAGATTGGTGGAGAAGAAGTTGATGGATGAGAAGTTGAGAAAGAGGGAGGAGAAGTTGAAAGAGCGGGTAGAAGCAGGAGAAGAAGTATGTGAAATTGTTGATCCTCCGTCTCCACCCCCACGCGAGGACACATGGGTGGAAGGACGAAAGACTAAATCTGGAAATTTTAAAGTTGAAGCCACACGCGTTATTGTTGAAAAGATTGTAAGTAACAAATTAAACATACTACATTTCTACTTGTAATTGTAACACATTGTCTTACACATTTTTTTTAAAATTTGTCTTTGTAGGAGGAGCTGAAGGATCAAAGCTCACAAGGGTCCTTCGTTCCACAGGGACGTTCAGATATCTTGGTCGTTGCTCTAGGGAAAGATGACCACCCTGGCCGTGTTCGTGGTGTTCCAGGGACGATGGGCATTAAGAAATTTCATGGAACACGTGGGTCATGTAGGCGGGTCGAGCAGGAGATCAATAAGGAGGAGCTTAAAGAAGAGGTTAAACAGGATGTTATTTCCGACCCAAATTTTAGACAAGAGCTTATGTTTTCGCTTCTAAAGGACCCCACCTTCACGCAAACGCTTTTGAAGAAGTTTTCATCAAGGCAATCCCAAGAAGTTGCCCAACCTTCACATATGGAGGTGGAGTTGTCGAAGCGGGAGTTGGAGTTGGAAAAGCGGGAGTTGGAGTTGTCGCAGCGGGAGTTGGAGTTGTCCCTGGTATTCATAATCATTCTCAATTACTTATGTTTTCTTTATTCTCAATCTTAATTACTTATGTTTATGGTACTCTCAATTACTTATGTTTTCTTTATTTACAATTGAAGCCGAAGCCGAAGCCGGTCACGCATCATCAGTCTTCGCTAGCTCGTCTGTTTGCATTTGGTGTGGATTATCCTAATGATATTTTTGAAATTCCGATGGAACACGATGGCTTTGTGGGAGAACCTCATATTAGCATCGCTGGTGACGATATTGGTCAATTTTGCACTGATGGTGAATGGATAGTCAACACAATTCTAAGTATTTGGTGCACGTAAGTATATTTTGTGACCTTATATATATTGCATATTAAATTAGGTATTACAATTTTAGCTTGTTATTTCAATATATTACGTAATTAACATCAACTGATTGCATATCTTAGATATCTGCATCGCCAATTACTTGAGAGGGGCAGCGATACTGTTTACGGATTATTGGACCCTTCCCTTACTCTTGGTAATTTCATGACTGATCACACTAAAGTCAGTGCATACATGCAGACCCTGATGGAACAAAATCGGAAACAGATATACATAGCACCATTCGTAAGGAATGGCCATTGGCAGATGCTCCTACTTATTCCTAGCAAGCATATTTTCGTCTTTTTCTGCTCATGTCACTATGATCCGGCGAAGGAGGTGGTGGCCTCAATCAATACGTACGTAAAATTTAATTTAATTTAATTTAATTTATAACATTTGCTTTAATTTTATAAACATATAATTGACATGAATATTTTGTTTATCATAGAGCTATGAAGGCATGTAGCATTTCTTGTGCAAATGGGAAAAGTAGGTCTTCCAAGTCAAAATCAAATCCTGATTAGTATATCCTAAAGGTAAGCAGTTTATTAATAGTAATTATTATTATTATTATTATTATTATTATTATTATTATCATCATCATCATCATCATTACTATATATACATTAACTTGATATCCAATTTCATATTCATTTGCAGTCTCGTAGACAATTAAATAGTTGGGAGCGTGCTTACTATGTGATGTTTCATATGTTGAACATTGTCTCAGCGTCTTACTGACGGATGGGCGTACGTAATTAATTTTCAGGTTAATTAATTATATTTTGTTTTTATTGATAACTTAATTTAATGTTGAGTTTATTTGAACTTGCGCAGGCTTTCAGTGATCAGTCTCCTCTCACTAAACAAGAATTCAAAGACTTGAGAGTGCTTTTTCCAAGCTTCTTTTTTAAGTATGTTGCAGAGAAAAAAGTAAAAAAATATAGATCCTGCATACTTAGAAAAGAATGATTAGTTTATATATATGTATGAATTGTGTATAGAATTCTGAATTGTACTGACTAGCTTACAGAGAATTCTGAATTAAAGTTGGACTAGTGTTGAGTAAATAATATTGCAAAATCTGTATTCTGGAACAGTATTGAGTAAATTATGCAAAATTCTATATTCTGGACTTGTTAGAATTTTGGTTGTATGAGTGTAATGAATTTGTACAATTCTGCAGGGAGTTGGGAACTAAATATGACCAGCATTAAAAAAAAAAATATAACTTTTAACGTCAGTTTTACAATTATATTTTTTTAAAAAAATATATATATTTAACGTCCATTGTATAAATAAGCGATGTTAAAGGTTAACTTTTAACGTCTATTTTTTTATGTGAACTGACGTTAAAAGTTAACTTTTAATGTCTGTGGCCTAGGCAACTGACGTTAAACTAATATATTTAACGTCGGTTGAGAACGGACGTTAAATATCACACTTTTAACGTCTGCTGTATTAACGTCTATAATGAAACCGACGTTAAAAGTCACTTTTAACAGACGTTAAAAGTGCTTCCTGCACTAGTGTTTCTGTTGTGATCAAAACAAACCCTTGACATGTTAAGTTCATGAGCAACCACAATCTTGTTGGAGTTACCTAAATAAAGGTTATCGACTACTTTCTCTACTTATATGCTCCGGTAGATGGTGCTTAAGATTTTAACTGTCAACAATCTTATAGCAATTGTTATCGGTTAGAAATTTTAAAGAAAGCATTTCACCATCTCAAATATGAACAAAATTCCGATGTCATAAAAAATGATGTCTCAGTGTCTCCTATCAATCAAAGGTTATGAATGTGTATAAGTGTTAACGAGTTATGTTTTTATTTTATTAAGTGACAAATTATCATTGATGGGAGACAAAGAATGTGTATCAGCGTGCCAACGCTCAAGCGTTGGTATGCTTGCACGCTCAAATGTGTTGAGTGAGTTTGCCAGCTGGTGTGCTTTTTAACGCGTGTGCTACACGTGTCAGCCTAGGGTGAAGGTGGAGCGGACAAGGTTCCTCGCTCAAGTGTGGAGAGGATCTCACGCTCAAGCGTGCTGAGAGTAACGCTAAAGCGTTCTCAGCAGGATGCCCCAAGTGAAGTCATTCTCTTCTCTTTCACTTAGGCCATTTTCCCATCTTCTTCCAGCACAAGTTGCAGAGAGAGTAGAGAGAAGACAAAGCTCTTAAAGAGAGAAAGCTCAGTTTCGAGGCTATCGAAGTACCGGAACGCTATTCTGACTGCAAGGTTGTGATCGCGGCTAAGTTATCTTCAACTCTGACGGATTGGTTTCTCCATTCGTCTAAGGTAAACTCGAATCCCTAACACGCGTTCTTCGTGTTCTTGGCGTTCTTCGAGTCTTTACCTCTTTCTTTGATCTTTTGAGCTTGCCCTAGGGCTAACACTATTGCATATGTGTTGTGCTCGTGATTAGGGCTAAGTTCGCGCTCCTGATTTCCCGCAAATTGGAGCTTGAGGTCGCGGCTAGGGAGGAGCTTCGAGGCTGTTCCGGAGCTGTTCTTTGTGTTCGTGACTGCGTGAGAGGAGCAAGCCGATGATTGCGTGGATTTTTGTGTCAACTGTTCAGGTGGGGAGAAAGAGTACTGCTGCCGTCGGGAAGGCAAGAATAGTATAGTATGTTTTCTGCTATGTGTAAGGAAGCCCTAACCCTACTAGTGGTTGAGCCCTGATAAAGTATCTAAACCCTAGGTTTAGCTTACTTTGGGCTATCGCCGTTAAGATTGGAAACCCTAGGCTAGCAAACTGTTGATTGAGGATGATCTGTTTCGTATGACTGCTATCATGACTGTTGTTGTTGCTATCTGTCTAAGTCCCTACATGCTACTTGGTATGTGATATGACGTTATATGTTGTCGTGGATATTACTGTTGTTATTACTGTTGCTATTATGTTGTTGTGGTAATTATGGTGGTGGAATGCCGTAGAATTAAGTTTGGTTGTGTGCCGTGTTGTTGTCGGGTTGATACCGTGGATGGTGCCGTTGCTGTTATGCTGACTGTTCGAGGATGTGACCGTGATTGTTTGAGCTGTAGCTCGTGGACGTGTGGCGTCGAGGCTGTGGCCATGTGGATGAAGTGGCATCGTGTTGTTTCTGATTGAGAGTTTGGCGTGAGATCCGGTATCAAGCTCGTTGAGGATGTTTGTTGCATATCATCAGTTGCTAAGTGGCTAGGTCATATGACAGGTAGTATGGGCTGCCAGCATCATATGAGGTTAGTTGTACTTCAGTGTGGGTACGAAAAGTAGATGGGGTGGTCAAGTGAGTGACCTTGGGGATGTTGTCGGTATCGGGAATAGTTTATAGTGACGGATGAGGTAGTCCCTATCCTGTTGTGATGCTCGATCGAGTCCGGTTTGCCCGACTAATCCCAGAGCTTTCCATTGTTCCAGGCTAACGTTCCAAGGCGATCGAGATACCCCAGTTCCAGTGTGGGAAGGGGATGCACTCTTATTGTTCACGACAAGCGGTTCGGTTTCTTGGACAAACTAACTCCGTTCCGACACAGAACCTATTTCGGTGTGGACTTGTTCGGGTGTGGAACCGTTCCAGTGGGAACCAGCTTTGTGAGTTTTCGAACAACATGCTGCATGGGATTAGTATCCCGGTCTAGAGGATTAATCTGAGTGTGAGACTCATAGAGATGGATGCTTGTTGCATGGGTTGTCTCGAGAGATGTTTGTTGGAATGCAGTAACTGTGTATCGGTGATACCTGCTACATGCTATATGTTGTCGTTTACTGCATTACTATTGTTTTCCGACTTTACCATGCACTGTATTTCTTATCTCCCTACTGCTGTTTCTGTTGTTCTGTTGTTCTGTTTTGGGTTCACTTGAAGACAACGAGCCAGCCGAGACGCAGGATGGACCCGAGGCTTCACCCGTTTATCACGGGGGCACCGCGGATGCCGATGCTGGGTAACATTGAGATCATCTACCATGATGAGAGGGGATGGTGGGTGGACCCCTCGACCTTTTTGGTGGTTTACACAGGACCCGTCAGTCTGATCTTTCGGAGCGGCACGCTGCCGTATGTGGACATCTTTGGACCCTACCGTCTGTTCTAGTTCCTTCCTTTCCCTAGGATGTGGTGACCTCCGAGGCAGAGGGAGCGAAACTACATGTGGCTGGCACCCCAGTCTTCGGCCGTGTGCAGCAGGAGAGGCTATGTTTACCGAGGCCAGCGTCGGAGGACAGAGCAGTATCTGAGGACCTGCCGTAGGCATAGGATTATGGTGTCCAGTTCTTCGTCAGAGTATGAGCCTTTGGTGTCGTACAGGCATACTGATGGCGAGGATCAGGGTAGCTCAAGGCATCCTCACCACTGATGGTGAGAGCCTGCCAGTGCGTCCTAGGTAGTGAGCTGAGAGGTTTTTATGTACCTTTTGAGAAGGGACGGGTGGTGTTGGTGAGCTCTGAGAGCTTTTCTTTTGATGTCGATGTATTTTCAGTTTTTCTTTTACAGATGTATATGTATGTACAATACCCTACTGATGGGGCTAACATATGTATGGTATTCGTACAGTTATCTTTATGTTGCGCTTTGCTCTGATAGTTTCTATGTTTGCTGTTATTGCTTGTTTGTTTCCCCAACGCTGTTTGACCACCATACTATCGCTTTATATATGGCTAAGCATAGTTAATAATAATAGCAGCTTGGGACTAATGAGATTATCCTTCTGGGAAAGGAAGGTCGTCTCATTATTATGGTATCAGAGCGTCGAGGACGTTCTGCAACCAATGGGATGGCTTCATACGTATAGGGTCGTCTCACACACAATCCTAGAGATGCACTAGCTGGCTCTCACCCTTAGTGGTGAGGATGCCCTGAGCTACCCTGTCCCTCCCCATGAGTGAGCCTATAAACCTGCATAGGCTCATACTCAGATGAGGAACTCGACCTTACGATCCTAAGCCTCTGAGCTGCCCTCAGGTACTGCTCTGTATGCCTGCATTGACCTCTGTGAACGAAGCCTCTCCTGCTGGATACTACAGAGGAATGGCGTGTCACCCACAAGTAGTCTCGCTCTCGCTACCTCGGAGGGTGCCACATCCGAGGGAAGGGAAGAAACTAGTACACTCGATAAGGCCCTATGATGTCCACGTATGGTGGTGTTCCGCTCCGGAAGATCAAGCTGACAGGTCCGGTGTAGACGGCCAAAAAGGTCGAGGGGTCCACCTGCCATCCCCTCTCATCATGGTAGACTATCTCAATGTTCCCCAGCACCGGTATCCGCGGTGCCCCCATGATAAACGGGTGAAGCTTCGGGTCCATCCAGATCCTCCGCTAACTCGTCGTACACATACAAAGAAATACAAGGAGATAAAATATACAACACATATGTAACAGGGATGATGCAATGCAAAACATATAGTAAACACAACCATCTCTTAATGCCACGACACTACGGTCGTTCCCTAGCTAGATGTACACATACTCTTTCTATGCATGCCGGCCGGTACTAAACACCCTACTAAAGGCAACATCACCTCCGTATATCTGACAACAAGTTGGTTTGTTTCGGTAATTCGTTCCGCTCGCCATGACTAATAAGAGTGCATCACCGCTCAACTGTCCCAGACAAAGAGGGTTAACTAGGCCTCCTCGGAAGATCCACTGGCAACTGGAAAGACTCAGGGTCCAGTCGGGATAGTAGGATGTGCCCAGGACCGCCACGACACGATAGGCGTTACCATACCGGTCTCATGTGGGCACACTTGTGTCCAGTATATCCCCAAGATCACACAGACCTACCCTTCCGTTTTCGGCACCAGCACTCGGTGCACCAACCTTGTATGCCTCACAGCATGTGGCTCGCCACTTAGCATCAAATGCAGATGCTATGCATGTCATCCATCTCCCTTGAGCTCATATCGCAACACATGCAACTTGCTCTGAGAAACATGAGCTCCAAGATCCATAGGTAACCATATGAGCTCCAAGCTCCACTGTAACCACACAAGCTCCAAGCTCCATTATAACCTCAAATCTTAACTATCAGCTCAAATGTCCACAATGGGGTCAAAGCCCTAATCATGCTACACCTCCATATCTCATACATACATGCATTTCCAGTTATAATGCAATCAATTCATCATTTATCAACATGCCATCATCATCAATACGTCATGCATCTCTTGCAAATATCCGATATCATAATTAGCAGGCACGCATATATTAACACATAGCACATATTATCATGCATCACAAATCTGCTAACTTAGTGTATCAAATATAATGATGCTAGCCCAAAGTAGACTAAATCTAGGGTTCAGGTACTTTGTCAGGGCTCAACCTCACGTAGGGTTTAGGGTTCCCCACCACACACAAAACATACAATACAGCTATATGGACTACTCTTGCCTCCCCGACGTGTGTAACTCTTTCTCCCCACCTGATAACAAAAGTGGTGATAATCATGAACACAACGAGTACTTCTTGCTCCACTCTTAGCCTCCATAGTCGAAGCCTTCTTGCCCCAAAAGGGTTTCACACACAACTTCCAAACTTTCCCTAATCATGGAAATAACACGTAGACTATAGCAAACCCTAATTACGAAGTTAAACCGTGAAAAAAAGCTTAAACCAAAAGAGAACAATGTATAGGTACAATGCAGATAGATACGGAAACTCAGCTTACCCTCATCGAATTACAAAAGCAAACCGATAGAATTGGAGTAGGAGTCGCGCTGATCACGAAAACACGATCAGAATTGGAATGGCACTAACGAACGGGTCATAACCTTGAATCAAAGCTCTCAAACCTCTCTCTGGTCTCTCCTCACGCTCTCCGTATCAGTTACAAGTTCATAAAATCCGTCCATGGTGAAAATGAGCAAGTATTTATAAAGGTAAAACTCTGCTGAGAACGCTTTAGTGTTCTGGATCGCCACGCTTTAGCGTTCCAACGCTTGAGCGTTGGCTTCCTCAATGCTTGAGCATTGACGTTTCCTCGCCTCCAAGGCACTGCCCCATCACATGCTAGCCGCGACGCGTAATCGACATGTGTCACTTTACGTCCCATCATTGCCAGTCAACTGGTCAGAAGGTTCATGATTGAGCGTCCAAAACTCTCCACGCTAGAGCGTTAGCACGCTTGAGCGTTCCACTAGTCCACGCTTGAGCGTTCTGCTCCTGATCCCTTGTCCTTCATGCTTTTCCTATCCAATACATTCGTACTCTTAATCTTATTCTCTAAACACTCTTTCAAGCCATGATAATAATTAGCATCAAACATATAAATATTCAATCTAGGCCATCTATCTCAATCAGAGTTTCAGAAAACTGGGATGTTACATTACCACCCCCTTAAAGAGAATTTCGTCCCCGAAATTCCTTGTTCATACTTGTAAACAACGATGGATACTGTTGGTGTATTTGAGCCTCTCTTTCCCATGTTGAATCTCCGCTCACCGGGTCCCATTCCTCTCTTACCAAAGGAATCTGCTTACAGCGAAGCTTCTTGATCCTTCTATCCACTATCCGAACAGGTAAAGCCTCATATTCAAGGTTCTCTCTTAGCGGGATTGATTCAGGCTCTAACACATGCGATGAATCAGGGTAGTACTTTCTAAGTTGAGAAACGTGAAAAACGTCACGAAGTCTTGACAAGTTAGGTGGTAAGGCTATCTGATAAGCTACAGGACAAATTCGGCGAAGAATTTGAAATGGTCCTATGAACCTGGGTGTAAGCTTTCTGGATTGAATTGCCCTGCCAATACCCATCCTTCGGGTAACTCTTATAAATACATGATAGCCCTCCTGAAATTCTAAAGGTCTTCTCCGTCTATCAGGGTAGCTCTTCTGCCTATCCCTTGCGGCTTTCACCTTTTCCCGAATCAACTTAACTTGTTCTGTCGTCTGTTGTACCAACTTGGGGCCTAATAACTGAATCTCTCTAGTCTCGAACCAACACAATGGAGTCCTGCACTTTCTCCTGTACAAAGCTTTATACAACGCCATCCCAATACTTGAGTGATAACTGTTGTTGTAGTTAAACTCAATCAAAGGAAGAAAATCGTCCCAACTTCCCGGGTGTTCCAACACACATGCTCTTAGCAAATCTTCCAACGATTGAATCGTCCGTTTTGACTGACCATCCGTTTGGGGATGATAAGCATAACTCAACCTTAACTTAGTTCCCAATGCTCCGTTTAAGCTTCTCCAGAACCTCGAAGTAAACCTTGGGTCTCGATCCGATATGATACTCGAAGTCACACCTTGCAGACGCACCACCTGCCTGATGTAAATCTGAGTCAGCCTTTCCAGAGAATAGTTCTGGTTGATAGGTAAGAAATGACACATTTCGTCAACCTATCTATGATGACCCAAATTGCATCACACCTCTTCTAAGTTCTTGGTAACCCGGAAACAAAGTCCATTGCAATATTGTCCCACTTCCATTCCGGAACATCCAATGATTGGAACAATCCTGCTGGCTTCTGGTTTTCAACCTTCGCCTTTTGACACACCAAACAGGATAGGACATACGCTGCAACTTCCTTTTTCATCCCTGGCCACTAGAATAACTTCTTTAGATCCTGATACATCTTAGTAGTTCCTGGGTGAAAACTCAACTTGCTCTTGTGCGCTTCCTACAAAATCATATTCTTAACTTCACTATCCTCAGGCACACAAACTTTGTCGCCAAACCTGATGAGGCCATACGAACCTCTCTTAAACTCAAACATCTCACCTTTCTCGATCAACTAGTTAACCTTCTTAAGGTACTCATCCTCAGCTTGCCTTTTCCAAAGTAGATTCAAGAAATCACTAGTAACCTCGATCATCCCAAGATTCATCTTATCCTCGACGATTTCCACATCCATATTCAGATCCCTAAACTGCTCTAACAACTCAAGCTCCCGCACCATCATCGCAGATACGTGTAGGGACTTCCTACTGAGCGTATCCGCTACCAATGAGACTGGGTCTCGTCTTCAACAATCCACACCTTCTTCGCCGTCAACCTCAAGCAGCTCAAGCTACAGGGTTTCAAAGTAACCCAGAGGACTATTGATAAACATCTGTACACGTATCCAAAAACACAACAAGGTGTCCAACATGTACAGGCAAGGGTGAGAAACCAATATATGAATTTAAGCAGGATAACTACATGCGCGACACACCGAACAACATATGTATAATCATGATACATAAGATTTACTAAATAAACAAGTAGTTTATCAAAGGGTTTCATACCCGATAGTCTTCATCATTTTTAAAAAAAATGCATGACACTTCAACGTTCAATGTCTAGTTCTTTACTTAATCTCCGGAGATCCCAACACCGTATAAATGAGCTGATCAAACTCGATTGCCAAAAAGGCACACCGTTGTTAACCATAGCACACTGTCCAGCACAAGGCACAAGTGATCACCGTTTATGGTTTTCATTGTCCACCAAGGCACAATGATACACATTGTCTTGAATATCCTGACCACCAAGATATCCAGATTAACACCGTAAGCATGTCTGCCAATATATGCATGTCAAACGTTTCATGTCTTGTCACTTTTCTTTTCATTCTTTCTTTCCTTATAGAAGCTGAAAGGCTCTTGACCATTCATGATTTACAACGTTTTAAGATTTTTCATCGTCAACACAGGACAAAACGTCCGAGTGCTCAATCACGAAGCCCTAGACCGATGCACCAGTCCAAGGTCCTGGTGATAAAAACAACATTCACCTTTAACAACGTTCATCACAACATAAAGAGGACACACAGTCCAGAGGACACAAAGTCCACAACACCGTGACACGAATCTCAGATCCACATGCCATTATCACAGAACACTAGTATCTCGACGTCTCGTTTACTAGGTTCACGTTTCAACGTTTTCACCGTTTTCGTTCTGTGAAACACAAATCCAAAACATGATCTCCACAACTTATCCAAGTTGTCAGATTTAACACCGTTGACAAAAAAATCGTTTACAGAAAATCCTTTCCGTTGGAAATTTATTTTTAAACCGTCGAATTACCAATAAAACTTATTTTCGCTTGAAAGTTCTCTTTCCAAAGCTACGGTTCCTGAAAGAAAGAATTTGAGACTAAATCGATGTCCGAATCAGTACCACTGTTTTTCAAAAACACCTTCCGTAAATATTTTTGAGGTTGACCTTCGTTTAGCATTTCCAAAAACGTATTAAGTCGAAATTTGACTTTTCTCATAAAATAGTTTTCTCAACATAATAATTTAAATTATCTTTGAAAATGAACTTTTTCTACTAACTCTTTCTTTTACTTTAGAATTCCTTTTCATAAAAACATGCATCAGGCATCACTAAAAACTTTCCAACGTTCCTCATGAAGCTTTTTAAGGCTTTTATCTTATCAATTAGTTAAGCACTAACCACTGTCAGGCTTCTCAATCAACAATCAATATCAATAAAATTGACATACCAACGTTATAGCAGATAATACAGTTTATAACATGCATTAAAATACCATAACACATAATTACAGATAATCAATCAACAACAGATAATTATCAACAGATAAATAACAGCTTAAAATAACTTAAGCAACCACCACACAATTCAAACCAATTTATATAGACTAAACACTGGTAATATATAGTTATCAAGAAATCCCTCAGGCAATCTCCCCGTACCTCTTGAAGGCAAATCTTTGGATGCGCGTCGTCAGATTGATCCGTAAATCTTTTGATTTTTCGTTCGTACACTCAACACCAACTACATTCCCACAATCAATCCAAACTTTAACAATCACAAAAATACATCTCCTTGTCTCCTAGAAGCTAGGTTTTCCTCCTTAATTTAAATTAGGCTAGAGATGTCTAGAAATTTCTAACTATTGGGTGAATGATCCTTAGGCATACCTAACAATAGATCAAGTCTCATTACACAAGAACTTGAAACAAAACCCATGGCTTCCCAAAGATTTTGGGTTCGGCCACTTATAGAAAAATAGGCTAGGAATGTATTTTGATTCGATGCTCTTGGATAGTGATAGAGGATGATGATACCATATCATAGAAATTGATTTCACATTAAAAGGATTTTTCTATGATTTTCTAGAGATTTTTGAATATTGATCTTGGAAGTTGAAGCATAGATGATCATGGCTTGAAAACAAGAATTAAGTGAAGAATAGAAAGCTAATGGATCAAAGAGAGTGGTTATACCTCTTGGATGGTGAAAATGGGCAAGAATCCAACACTTTTCTTCACAAAATTTGCTAAGTTTCACCTTGAGAAAACGATGGAAGTTGAGAGAATTTGAAGCTTTTGAGAAAGAAATGGTGGATTGGCCATGGAGGTGTGTTTATGCGTGGAGGAGGGGAGGGGACAAGGAGGTCCAAAAATTGTTCACTTAAGGGCAAAATGGTCTTTTCCTTTAGGGACAAAAATGTCATTTCGTGAAAAGCAAAGGGTATTTTGGTCTTTTCGCAGTGTGAACACGTTCAGATATTTTCGTTTGTCATTATCACAGTGGTGAATCATGGCATGCTTTCCTAGGTGATTTGACTTGATGCGACTTCAACTTTATCCATTAGCGGGTCCCGGTAAATCCGTATTCAGCTCCTTTCTTCATTCGATTTAAGATTTCGCCCGTATAACTTGTATTAATTCACTTTTTAGCGCGAAAAACCAATTTTACCAAAGTTTTTGGAAATTCGATTCTAAACCTAACTATTTAATTCACGAGTCAAAATTAGGTCTTTTGATCAGTAAAATCTTACTATCAGTGAAAATACAGACCGGGCTCCGTCTGAATTTTTTTACCCAAAATTTAACCGTAGCTCCCTACAATAGCGTAGAGTAGGAATATGACTTTGGTTTAGTCAAAATCATTTTCTAAATCTCAGATAAAATATAAGTTTATTTATATTCATTTCCGACCTTAGAAAGCAGCGAAAATCGGGGTGTTACAGGAGCGAATGATACTTGCAAAACGATGGTTGAAAAGGAGTGAGGCGCTTCCAACTTTTCCTTCAAACGACGCTGCGAGAAGATGGTTGCAAACCAAGAGATAAATTTGGCGGTGTCCTAAACACAACTAATACATATGTTAAATTTGGTTTACAAAAGGAGGTGCAATTATTATAGTTTTAATTAAAAATAAGTGTGAAATTACTAATTCACCCCTGTTAGATGTTGAAGTGATTTTACAAAGTTGCCCCAGCCACTACTCTCCTTTTATATATAATGATATTAGTCCACAAATGTTTGAGTTCATCAAAACTTAGAGTGATAAGTTTTATCAGACGATTGGAGACTCAACCCTTAACCCGTCAAGAAAGGGGGTTGGTGGTGTAACATACCAAAAATCCTATACCTGTTTCTCTTAACTGTTTGTGTGAATAACTTGACTGAGATTGCAATTCGACTAAGTTTAATCATAAGAATGGTTAATGATTGGAAATTCATATCTGGATTTCAATTATGAGCTTAATGATCATAAAATGTTGTTTTGAGCTTGTTATGCTGTTTTGTGTCGGAACCGGTAAAAATGTTATTATTTTACTAGGAATCGCTTTACCTTGGGATGCGTGCCAGAGCCGGGTAGTAATCTGGCCCGAGGCTGGGGAATGTTCTGGCCTAGAGCCAGGAGTAGTTCATGACTACTTTTCACGTTTCCCTAAACTCTATGAATCTTTGGTTAATAACCTATCGACATTACCTTTTATGGAAAAGCAATTTAACCATTTTTGGTTAATCTTGCTACTTTTGAGGAGGAGTCAACAAGTATCTCTCTCTTTAATCCTTGGCCCTTGGATTACTTACACCTAATCACATCACTATGTCATAACCATTTGAATTAATTTGGAGCACTAAATCTAAAGGCCTCACGGCCAAAGTATTAGAAATAACACTTCAAGTCATTTTCATTTCCGTTCCAAAAGATCAAACTCTCTCTTTGCTCAAGAACTTTCATTTTCTCTCTTCTCTCTCTTCCTCTCTCACATTCGGCCATGCCTATAACAACACCATCCAAATTTCCTTTGTGATTTCTAAAACCATAGATCAACTAGTCTTGATCTCTAGATCATCCTTCGTGAAGAAAGCTTTCTCTTTGGAGCAACTTTGATCTTGACCTTCAAGAACACCAATCTTGATCTTCAAGGTGTTCCTCACTAAGTAAGTTTATAAACTCATCTTCTCTTTATTTTCTTACTTTGAATCATGAGTAAACTTCTTCTAGTTCATGATCTTGGCAAAACAAGTTACAAAATCTTATTTTGCTACATGTAGAGGTTCGGCCACCTCCTTGTTCTTGGTGTTGGAGTTGTCTCATTTACAAAAGATCTTCATTAAGGAAATGGGGGAGTGAACCTCATCACACCACATTGGTGGTGGTGAAAATGGTTTATGGGTTTGGTTTGGGAAATACCCTAAACCAAGGGTTTTGCCATTTTGTCTATTTGGTTCTTTATGAGGACAATGTTGTAATAATTATTTATTGCTTGATTTGTGTTCATTGATGTGTTTGAATTATTGAAAATAACTTTTATGTGTGAGAAAACCCTAATCTAAGCTTCCTCCATCTTTTTGTTGAAAAGAGTTTGAGAAAATGTAATTTTCGGATCTGCCCTTGTGTGAGTCATTTCGGTTTTTCTCTCAACCTAGAATTTGGATTTCAAAACTTGTTTTTGATCCTAAAACTAGACATCTTGGACTTCATTTTGAGCACAAATTTCGTGTGGTGTCATAAACATTTGACCCTTGAAAACTTGTTTCAATCTAAGCATAAAATTCTATCTCGGATTCTGACTATAGTGACTTAATTAGTGACTCTGTACTAACTCAGTTACTTTTTGTGAAAATTAATTATATATAAAAAAAACTAGACATCCTAAGATTTCATATGAGTCATCATTTGCTCAAATCCGAGTTCGTTTGGTCAATCAAATGTTTGTCACAAGTTGATGCTTGACATGTTGAAAATTCTGCATACGGGTTTGATGTTAAATTTTTGGAGTTGGTTGTTATGTTATTATCCATGTTGATGCATTGATGATTGCTCTTGTTCATGATGAATATTGGTGAAGCAAAATCTTCAGATTAAAACTAGTATAGGATTCGGCCAAAGCATAAACAAAAAAGATTTTCAATTTCAGTCTTTGAAACTCAAACGATTTTACAACTCTAAAATGGAATCGATGAATGATGAACCAAAGCAAAACAAAGAACTTTATTTGAATGAAAAATAATGTTCATTCAAGAGAGTCTTAGAAACAAGGGAAATGGTATTTTAATCATAAGCTATGGCTTAAGTAAATCAAATGATGTTTTGAAAATTAACGAATCAAATGTTCTCAATAAAAAACGACTTTGGGAAAATCTTATGCAACATTCGGTTACTAAGTAGGTTTTGAATGTAAAACCATTATTTGATCCCAATACAATGTTTAGTTCCAAGTTTAATTATAAATGATTTCAAGCTAAAAGGAATTTGGACTTAAGAAGATTTCTCTTCTTTAGTTTATACAAAAGAGTTTTAAACTCCAACTTCCGACTTTAAGTTTAACTGAAACTACAAGCTTTTCGAAATAATTTTTTCAAAGTATAAGATTTTGAATCAAAGGTACCAAGGCACTTTGCCAAGGTATAAAGCAAATAAGTGTTTTGTACTCACCTTTTTACAAAAGTGTCTTGAACTCAAAACTAAGGATTTTCCTAAGTTAAAACCCTAAGTCAAATAATTGAATTCGAGTGAAAGAAAGAGATAAGAAAGTGTAATGTGTGGTGGAACAAGACCATATTGATGATTCATTCATCAATCGACTCATAAGATTTATTGAATCAATGTGTATTTCATTACTTGAAAGACAAGTACCCTCTAACTTAGAAAGGATCTAAGACTTAACTAGAGGATTCTTAATCCCTCTTCATAAGACATTTAGGACTTGAGAAATATATCATAAGACACGAGCACAAACATGAAACGTTTTGGTTTGGAACAATAGTTCGATGACGGGCTGGTGAGTCGAACCCGAGGATATCGTCTAACTGTATAGTCTTGTGATGACTCAATCTCGGAGGGATCACGAGATTTATCCAGTGGATAAAAGTTTTATAATACAAAGACACGTATATAGTTCCTAAGGAAGAGGACCTTAGTGAGCCTTGAGGTTTATCCGGTGGATAGACATTGCTTTATCGCATCTGCTTTGTGTAAGCATTGGCATTTCATTGCATGAGTTGTAAGGCCGTAAGCATAGGAGTTGAGCTTACACCTTGATGTGGGTGCGAATCTTACGGTGACGATCTTAAATAGTCTTGGAGGTATCAGGGTTGGAAAGGCTGATATGTGACCAGTTGGTAGCTCTTCTGTGTCGTGGCGAATCCGAGCAATACACTGATATCCTCGACTAGATGCCGTACTTTTCATGTTTGGTGTAGAGTGTTTCTGTAAAAGTCAGATACGTGCACGCTACGAATGTTGTAGCATTTTGCCCAAGGCTGGCATAGACGGAACATGTCTTCCCATTCACTCTCTCCGACGTTTTGTTAGCTCCATGGAGTAGGGGTTTGAGTTTTACCCTTGTGGCATATGGCATCGAGTCATGTACATCGCATTGCATTGCATGACTGTTCATGGATACATTTACATGTTATACACTATTATCCTGTGTTTATGATGCCTTGTGCTGTTGATTGGATATTATGAGATATTGAGATATATGATATGCATGACTAGCATTTTATTGTCTTGTGTGTCGTACCATTTTTACTTCTGCCATGTGTTGTCCTGATGAATGGGAATCTCACCTCATTACTTTGTATTGCATCGTTGTGTGCTTCTCTAGTTGTCTCCTGAGAAGGTCGTGTTACCGAGACTTCACCCGACGTTTTGGATGCACCTCTCTGTTGAGCCTCCTAGTGGTTTTGGCGTTTGGACATCTAGTCATAGTGAGCTTCTAGCAAAGTACATGTGGAGAGCCACACTCACCATCCGCAAGGGTCGCAGAGAAAGAGTTCTTGACTGCTCCACAGCTTGTCTTCATGTCGTCTGCTATCAAGGTTGTACCCGTAACTGGAATGCTAGATGGACTATTCCACGGATGTGTTCAGTGCCTTCTCCCTCCGTTAGGGGTAGGCTGCTTGTTAACAGAGTTGCTTCTAAGTCAACTTTTGTTATGTCTTCCATAGGAATGCCAGCTGTAGTCTTTGCTAGGGTTCCTATTAGGTCTCGTTTGATGGGTCTTGGTTGGAAGGTGATGGGTGAAGAGACTAGGAGGAGGTGATTTATCCACACTTTCCTATTTCTTTTACTTGTCTCTTCGAAAAGGAGAAGTCAGAGGAAGTATTTAGCGGTTGATCCGAGGGATGTCTTCCTGTGTAGTATGTTGTTGGCTAGTGTAGGGTATCAGACAGTCTGTACCTTTGTTTTATCTTTTGTGGAGCTGCGTCTCCAAGTACCTTATGTTTAGGAGCTGCGTCTCCAATTCTTTTGATGAGTCTGTATCTTTCTGTTTTATTTCTGTAGTCGGGTTGGGTGTTTATGTAAACCTTTATAAACTTATGAAGCTATGTTATGAAATGTTTCTATTTATCTTACATGCATAAACGGTTACCATTTTTTTACAGTTATGCCTTGTGAAAAGGAAAAATTTACCCCACCTTTCTTAAAGGAATTTAAGTAACCTGTTTTTCGGCTTTATAGCTTTATAGAATGTCCGTTATGTGATGCCCCCGGAAAGGGTGTTATAGGTGGTGGGTCGGGTCAACGCGTACTTTTTTCAATTGTTTTTTTAATTTTATAACTGTATGTATTTTTAATTTTTTTAGTGGGTCAACCCTCTTTCTGTTTTTTGTTTTTGGCGGGCAACTCGCCATCCCACCGCTAAATGGTGTGGGTTAGGTGTTTCAACCCACTTTGTCGATATGGGTTTTTAGAACCAAAAAAGTGATAGTCTATGACCCCTCAAAGTTTTAATAATTAACAAAATTATTATATATTTATGAAAAATTGGTTTAAGTCATGTGGTCACTAATCCATAAGGTCAAAAGACCTTCTCTTTGTTTTGACTACAGATGGACTCATAAAAGTAAACTAAGTTTCAGCGTCCAATAGATAAAAACATGTTCTTAAACAGAGATTCGTCCATAATAACAGGTGTTTCGTCCAACTGGTCTTTAGACTTTACCTTCAAACACTAAAGGATAAGTTCTCTGCATCCAGAAGACACAAGCTTGTTTTATATATTGCGTTTATATTATTTGTGCGTCTACTAACTTTGTTTTGTAGATGACATGGCACTTGTTTTCAAAAGTTTTCAATATCATAAAAGAAATATCTTTTTTGAAAAACAGCTTGCAATAGATATGTGTCTAACGGATATTTAATGAGTCTAAACGGATATAGTTTATACCGCTTGATATCCTAAAGATCATGAAGACTATTTATCTAGATAGTAGAGCAGCGTTTTGAAAAATGAATGTACGAACTGTAAACACCCAATTTTGTCCAGGCTGGGATAATTAAGTAATAAAATTAATAAAAATAAAAATTTGCCCAAAAATGATAAGTTTTCAAAAAAGAGCTAATTAATTAATCCTCATGAATTTGATTTGATGATAATAAGATAATTGGGATTTTTCCAAATTTTTATTTGAATAAATTGATTTAGTTGAGACGGAAATAAAATCCACTACATAATTAAAAAAAATCTAAAAAGATAAGTTTTCAAATAAAAAATGGATGATTAATTGACTCAATTAAATTGATTTGGTTCTAATAAATTAATTGTGATTTGAAATTAAAATAAATTCCCTAATTAGAAAATCTAAATGGCGATTATAAATGTGTGAGTTGAAAAAATTAAAAAGGTCTTCCTCGTAGTGCCTTCATACCAAAACTTCTCCATACCAACTCTCCATCATTCCATAGCCAAGTTTCCCCACAACCTCAAGCATCAGTTCATCTTTCTCAAACCTCCTCTTCTTCTTTCCTACCAAATACCACCTAGAGTCACAGTCAGTCAGCAGACCCGCGTCCTTCTCCATCGAGTCAGAATCGTCGCGAACTGACAGAGCCACCGTGCGTCACCGCCTTTCCTCCACGAGACGCCAACCGCCGCGGCAGTCGTGCACCTCCTCAACCCATTCTCCATCACAAACAACTCTGCCATCCAGTGGGCGTAGCAAAACCCCCTCAGCGACGTCGTCTTCTTCACGCGCCTAACCGTCACACTACCACCGCATGTTGCCGCTGCTCCGCCATCCAGTATCGTCGGGTCCCGGCTCCTTTTCTCCGCGCGCGACCATCAGCTCCGCCGTCCAGAAGCTTTGTCACGTGAAGTGCCAGCAAACCCGTCGTGAGACCGCCGTGCCGCTGTACCCGTTCCACGCCCAACCTCCCCTGTTTTGCGATTTGAAGGTCCTGAGACCTTTCTTCTACTTTGATTTTAGTTGTTTTTTTTTTTGGTTCCTTTTTTATTTTAATAGTGTTTAGGTTGATTGTCTTTAGTGGGTTAAGTACTTAAGTTTGTTTTTTTTGGGCTATTTTAGATCAAATATTGCTTATCTTCTACGGTACAAATATTTCACTACATTCTTAATTAAAAATTTTACTACAACAATATACCAACTTAATTAAAATATGTTTTATTAAGTTACATACATTCTTAACAATAATAAATTGAATATTATTTAATTTGATTTCTTTTAAATAAAAAAGGATAACTGAGATGTGATATCTTGTTAACCCTGAGTTTTAAGGACACTTAAGTTGTGACAGCTTGATGATCCTAATCTTTAAAAAAAAAAAAAAGACTAAATAAACTCCTTTTAAATAAAAAACGGTAAACTGAGATGTGACATCTTGTTAACCCTTGGTTTTAGGACACCTGAGTTGTGACAGCTTGGTAATCCTAAGCTTTTAAAAAGTAAAAATAAATTAATTAATTTCTTTTAAAGAAGAAGGGTAAACTGAGATGTGACATCTTATTAATCCTTGGTTTTGGGACACCTGATTTGTGACAGCTTGGTGATCCTAAGATTTTAAAAAAAAGATAAAATAAATAAATTAACTTCTTTTAAATAAAATAGGTAAATTGAGATGCGATATCTTGTTAACCCTTTGGTTTTAAGACATCTGAGTTGTGACAACATGGTGATCCTGAAATTTCTCGATCAAAGTTTAATTAGGGTGCTAATACCTTCCTTACTTGTAACCGGCACCCGAACTCATTCTCTATCCTTTTTTAAAAGATCAGTTTTCCTTCAATTAATGGGTTTTCCAATATTTTCCCAAAAATAAAATTGGCGGCGACTAAGCTGAATTATCCTCTTTTTTTCACGGCGTCCGGATGGGACGGTCACGACATGAACCAACGAACATTCAAAAGCAATCAAGAATAGTCTTACGTTTCAAAACTCTTTATGTGTTCTCAAAGCTGTAAACCTTTCATATTCTTTCTTTGTAAAGTTTATATAGTCTCAAAGAGCTAAACCTTGTAATATCCTCACACATAGTGAGTTAGTCAAAAGCTCAAAACAACCTTCAAATCTTTGATTTGTTTGAGCCTGAAGAGGCTTGTCTGTAAAAGAATACTTGCAGCTTCAAGAGGTATAGAATACTTGGAGTTGTAAAGTCAGGAGTGACTAGGAGACAACTTGCATTGGTGCTAAGTGTTTTAGTGGAAAAGCCTTCAAGTAGAAGGGATTTGACGTAGCTCTTTGGTTTGTAAAGAGTGAACTAGGATATATCTTCCTATGAATCTCTCTATCCCTACTCTTGTCAAAGTTTATTTATTCACCAACTTGGGGATTGATTTTAAGGTTTCTTAACCTTTGTAAAATCTATTTTTCTGTGTGTTTATTGTTACATCCTGCTAGCTAAAAAAATTTTGAAAAGGATTTTCAAAAGTTTAAGAAACACAATTCAACCCCCTTCTTGTGTTTCCTTGTCTCACTTTCAGTTGGTATTAAAGGTCAGCCTCTGGGTTGAGCATTTAGCCGTGCTTGAGGAAAGATTCATTCAAAGCTCGATGGCAGGACAAGGCATGGCAAGTAGAAGTCAACCTGTGCTTAAAGGTACTTCCTTGACAAGGCCACCCTTCTTTAATGGAACCCACTACCTCTACTGGAAAAAAAGGTTCAAAGGGTTCATCTTGAGCACCAACTCTGTTCTCTGGCCGTTGATCACAAATGGCCCCAACATCATCAACAATCCTGATGGCACAGAGAAACACAAAACTCAATGGACAGATGTAACACCCCACTTTAGGGGTCACAGTTATTTAACACAAGACAAAATATAAATGCGAAAAAATCCACAAAACTCTATTATCCGAGAGCAACTCCCCCCGATTTGCCTTTAGAAGAGAAACCTCCAACCTTCAAAAGTTTCAATGCCAATAATATCTATGAATGGAACATAGATGGCTTATCTGAATACCAAATCATGACTACATTGCAGCATATGACAATGATGGCCATAGCTTATCAAGCTGCCAATGATGCTTCTGAAGAATTGATCTGTAATATCCTCGCAGTAGGGTTTACTGGTCAATTGAAAGGATGGTGGGACCATTCTTTCACTGAAGAGCAGAAAGAAGGAGTCTTTACTGCTATTAAAACCCAAGCCAATGGAACACCTATCATAAGTGATGGTGAATCCATACTTGATGCAATCAATACCTTAATCTTTTCCATTACTGAGCATTCCATTGGTAATGCCTCAGTCTGGAAAGACAAATCAGCAGAATTGCTATCCAATCTTAAATGTAGATCCTTATCAGATTTTAGGTGGTATAGAGATACCTTCCTAACCAGGGTTTACACCAGAGAAGATTGCCAGGATCGTCTCTGGAAAGAAAAGTTTGTAACAGGCCTTCCTAATGCTCTAGGAGACATTGTTAGGGATGAGCTCAAAGCTCATGCCCCTGATGGAAAAATTCCCTATGATCAATTAACTTATGGGTAACTCATTGCAGTTATCTAGAAAATTGGTACTAGACTTTGTCAAGAGGATAGAGTTCGTAGTCAATTCCAAAAGGAAAAGGCAGCAAAGAAGGATCTAGGATCTTTCTGCCAACAATTTGGCATGCCTCCTTGTCCTAAAGATAAACCAAAATCTTCCCACAAAAATCATCAACATCATCTCACCAACAAAGTCCATAAACCAAAGTATACCAAGTATACTAGATACAAAAGGAATACTCCTCCTAGAAAGCTCAAACAAAAGTTCAAATCCAAACCCGGGATTGATATCGCAATCCCAAAGAAGGCAACCATTTGCTATAGTTGTGGCAAGCCAGGCCATATTAGCAAATACTGTAGGCTTAAGAAGAAGATCAAAGCCTTAAATCTTGAACCATCAGTTGAGAAACAATTGAACAATCTCCTTATTGAATCAGATGCGTCAGATGGATCTGATGCTGATTCTTCGGAAAACCTCAATCATATCTTAGAGGATGATATCGGAAGCCAAGCTTCTGAATCTTCTCTTGAAATTAATGTCTTAACTAAGGATCAAGATCTCCTTTTTGAAGTCATTAATGCCATTCCTGACCAAGAGGACAGGAAAAGGTACTTTGAAAGGTTCTCTGCTTCCATGAAGAAAGAACCTAAGGTTAAAGGAAAAGCCATTATCAAAGATCAATTTGATTTCAAAACAATCCTCAAACGTTTGGAATCCAAACAACAAAAACCTGTAACAATTCAAGATCTCCAAGAAGAGATCAAGAATCTTAAACAAGAAATCAAAGAGATAAAACAGGAACAAGCTGTTCACAAACTGATTTTATCTCAACTTGATAATCAATCCTCTGAACCTGTATCAGATAATGAAAACCTTTCTGAGTCTGATCTGGGTAAACATGCTAGTCCTAGTCATCACTCTGATGACAAAGGCAACAAAACTAATGAAGATCAAACATTCTTGAATCTTGTCAATCAATTACGAATCCAAAAGTTTTATATCAAGATTAGAATTATTATTGATGATTTTATTCTTGATACTACAGCGCTGTTTGATATTGGTGCTGATTCAAATTGTATTTTGGAAGGATTAATTCCTATCAAATACTTTGAGAAAACATTCGAAAGATTAAGTATTGCAAATGGCTCAAAGCTTAGGATACACTTCAAACTTTCCAAAGCCATTATCGAAAATCATGGTCTTAAAGTAGAAACCCCGTTTTTACTTGTTAAAGATCTCAAAAATGAAGTGATCCTTGGAACTCCGTTCATAAGGTCACTTTTCCCTTTAACCATTAAGGATGAAGGTATATCTACCCAACATCTGGGTAAAAGAATAACTTTCTCCTTCATTCGAAAACCTTTGGTGAGAAATTTAAACTTTCTTCACCATAAGCAAAATCAAGTCAATTTCTTAAAGGAAGAAGTTTCTTTTAAGGATATTGAGTTAAAACTTGACAAACCAGATATCAAAAAGAGGATCCAAGATCTTCTTAATGATATCCACAACTCTATCTGTTCTGATCTGCCGAATGCATTTTGGAATAGAAAGAAACATGTAGTTGATTTGCCTTATGAGCAAGGTTTCACTGATAGGCAAATTCCTACTAAAGCTCGTCCAATCCAAATGAATCATGAGTTACTCTAATTTTGCCAAAAAGAGATTAATGATCTTTTGCAAAATAGATTAATTCGTCAAAGAAAGTCCCCGTGGTCTTGTTCTGCTTTCTATGTCAATAAACAAGCTGAAATTGAGCGTGGAACTCCTCGCTTAGTTATCAACTACAAACCTCTCAATCAAGCACTTAAGTGGATTAGATATCCAATTCCTAACAAAAAGGATTTACTTAATCGCTTAAACAATTCAAAGGTCTTTTCCAAATTTGATATGAAATCTGGATATTGGCAAATTGAGGTCAAAGATAGTGATGGCTACAAGACAGCTTTCACTGTTCCTTTTAGGCAATACGAATGGAATGTAATGCCCTTTGATCTCAAAAATGCTCCTTCCGAATTTCAAAAAATTATGAATGACATCTTCAATCCATATTCAAACTTTACCATTGTCTACATTGATGATGTGTTAGTCTTTTCTCAATCTATTGACCAGCATTTCAAACATTTTAGGATCTTCGTAGGGATCATTAAGAAAAATGGTTTAGCTGTGTCAAAACCAAAGATTTGTTTATTCCAAACAAAAGTTAGGTTTCTTGGTCATAACATCTATCAAGGAACCATAAATCCTATCCATAGAGCTATTGAGTTCGCGAATAAATTTCCCAATCAAATTGTTGATAAAACCCAGTTACAGAGATTCTTAGGATGTCTCAATTATGTAGCTAATTTTATCCCAAACTTGAGTAATCTTATTAAGCCTTTACATGATAGGCTTAAGAAAGAACCTCCTCCTTGGACAGATAAACATACTCATGTTGTCCAAGCCATCAAAGCCTCGGTAAAGGATCTTCCATGCCTTTATCTTCCCAATCCATCCGCCTTTAAAATTGTTGAAACTGATGCCTCTGACATTGGTTATGGTGGAATTTTAAAGCAAAGAATTTCAGGAAAAGAGCATATCATTGCATATACTTCTAAACACTGGAATTCTGCACAATTGAAATATTCAACTGTTAAGAAAGAAATCTTAGCAATTGTTTATGCATTTCAAAATTTCAATCTGATTTACTTAATCAAATTTTTTTGGTTAGAGTAGATTGCAAATCCGCAAAAGACATTTTGCAAAAAGATGTTAAGAATCTTGCATCAAAACAAATTTTTGCCAGTTGGCAAGCCATTTTAAGTGCTTTTGATTTTGATATTGAATTTATCAAAGGCTCTTCAAACTCCTTTCCTGACTACATTACTCGTGAATATTTACAGGGAAAGTAGACAGGCTCTAGTGGCAGCAATGCCAGACTCCTCATCTTCCTCTGCAAAGGGGAAAAAGGCCAAAGAAAAGGCCAAAGGTCCATTAGTCCTTTCTGGACTCCAATCGCGCCAAGTTGTGCCCAAACAATTTGGGTATTCCACCCAATCTGGGTCTTCAACCCAGAAACCACCAAAAGTTGGGTCATCCACCCAACAACCACCCAAAGCTAGACCTTCCCAAAGGGTCCAAACCTCACAAACAGCCAAACAATCCAAAGAGGATTATGGCATCCCAATTCAAACCTTATAGGCCTTCCAAGATCAAGGTCTGACCCATCTCCCAAAGGAAACTTGCGGAAAAAGGGTAGAAACTGAGCCCAACTCTCCACCTCCTTTCAAAGAAACCAATCTTGCAAAAATAATCCAGGATTTGGCCACCACACCAATCCCTATCCAAACGGTAAAACCTAATAAATCCATATCAGCCAAAACCACCGAAGAAGCAACGGCCCATTATATATGTTGCTAAAAACCAATTTCAAACGGTTATCCAAATGGAACCAGGCTATTAGGATAATAATCCCAACAAGGTTTCTGAAAAAATCTTTACTTATGGCTCTCATTATAAGCCCAATCATATTTTAAAAACAAGAAAGTTTTATGAGTTTATATTGGTTGATACCGATTCAGTTGCGATCAAGCATTATCGTGACCCAAAGGATCAAGCAAAATACACCCACTCCACTTTCCAGATTCTTAAGGTTCTTACACCTGAACAATTTGGAAAGAACCCAAATACTTGCAAAAAATTCTCCCAAGCTTTTGACCCTTGTGGTTATAATTATTGGGATTATGAAACAGCATGGTCCAACACGTTTTGGTACCAAAATAATCAAAACAAACATTCATGGTTGATATACTTCAAAAGAAATATCAACTATAAATTTTCTGAATGGTTCGTTCATTGGTGGCAATTCTTCGGACCAAGTAAATCAATCCTTCCCCCAGAAGTTGCTGAGGGTTTTCAAACCTTTGAAAAATACTATGAGCCATCAATTAGCACCTTCCCAGCTAGCTTAGTATTTTTCTCCAATTTTGCATTGTCATGAATCTTCAGCTGGCAATATAAATACCAGCAACAACCAAGCTTTCCTGACAATTATCCAATTCTTTCAAGAGCTTCATTCGTGCAGTGGTGGACGCAGTTTGACTATTCTGCTGCCACATCAGAAAATATCAAGCTTTGGTTGCAACAACACCTAAAATGGATGAAAGCAGCCAACCCAGAAGCTTGTGAGTTTTTGAATCAAAAGTCTAAGATCATGGCTGCCCTTGCTGGATCCTCAACCAAGGACAGTTTTGTCAAGAACTTAGAAGCAATTGCCAAATTGGCACGTGAAGAAGCCCAAGCTCAAGAAGCCCAAGCGTCTTCTTCAAGAGAAGATCTTCCTCTCTCAGAAGACGAAGACGAAGAAAACTCCCAAGACTCAGACCCATTCTATGGGAATGAGGATGATTGCTTTGGGATAGACACAACTGTTCGTCTGTCTGATGATGAATAGCTGTACTATTCACCAGTCTGAAGACTATTCATATATCTGAGGACTATTCATCCGTCTGAAGACTATTCATCTGTCTGAAGACCCAATCACTGTTGGCCCAACACTGTTCTGCCGACACCAGATACCGTTGACACAGTTCCAGTCAAGATATCGGCAGTACTGTTCACCAATTATTGTAATAGTATAGGTCATGTTACCGGTACTGTTGTAATAGTGTTTTTTAATTTCTTTAAATAGAGTGGCTACGTCCCTCGTCAAGCCATTCGAAGTTTTAGAGAGAACCTAGAGAGAGACGCTCTGAGAGAAGTGAGCCTCTTCTCCCTTCTCCCTTCTCTTCTTCTTCGTTTCAATCTTGTAATCTTTTTTATTTTCAATAAAACTCCAATCTTTCCTCCCTTGCATGCATTAACTGCATCTTCTCTTCTTCCTCCTCCGGTCTCAGTGAGGCTTTGCCTCCGCTCCGGTTTCTTTTTTCTTTTCTTTTGCATGTTTTAATTTATTGCATTTTGTTTTTAATTATGTAAATCGTTTTATGTTCCTGTTTTCCACATCCTGCTCCCTTTCCCCTCTTACCCTCCTGTAGCACCCTCATCTCCCTAGTATCAGAGCCTTCCTTTGGTTCCATAGAAGATAATAGTATAGATCTAAGTCAAATCCTTTTGACTATTTTTCTCATAAAACTATAGAAGCATATACAAAAGCATTAGAACTTATTATTCTTAACCAAGGCTACACCTTTCCAACTTAACTAAAAGCAACGTTTGCATAAATATTTTACTTATCTTGCTTAAGCATGGTCGAATTAGACTTACGGCCTCTTACCCATAGCGAGGACTTACTGTTACAGCTTGAACAAGATAAATCAAATATATGCATTTGGTTCTTACCCATTTAAGAGGTATACCAACCAGTTAATAATCATAAGCTCTTAGAAAGAGAAGGTAGGAGGCAAGGCCTTCCATAAACTATTTTTTTTTATTCAGAAAGATCAGATCTCAGATCTACATTACTATACATATATAACCACAAACAATATTAGAAAGAATAAAACTTTCCAAAATATATTAGTAGTGCTCAAACCATCCGACTACAGAAGGAAGGTAAACAACATAAGGAAGGTCAAATCCTACTCTACAGGAGACGCAGCTCCACAAAGGAAAAAGGGGGAAGGGGGGTACATCATAAACGTACAGACACGGGGAAACACTAGAGACTGGCCAGAGACATGCACAGTACTACTCGTCGGAGTAGTACTCCTCCGGGTCCTCCTCATCCTCCTCCATGGCCTTCTCCTCCTCATCCTCGTCCTCCTCCAAGGACTGCATGTCATGCCTACTCATGATCTTCTCTGCGTATCATAGCGGCTTCTCATCAGTCCTCAACCACAACGCATCCTAATTCGCGCTGGTGGGGGCTACCTCAAGCACATCCTCCGGCACATACTTCGGGACCTCCTCCTCCCCTTCCATCTCCTCATCATCAGATGAGAGATGGACCAGGGGAAAAGAAAAGGCTACCTTAGCATGGGCCGGTGTGCTCTTATGAGCAGTCACTCTCATGTTCGCCCGCTGGCGAGGAACTTGAGGGTGTAGCTTGGAAGGCACATAGGCAGGCCCCGGGGATAGGACTATGGAAACAGACGGGCCAGCAGTAGGTATGGGTAAGGCAGAAGTAGACGGTGCCGCAGGTGGAGGTGGCACGGAAGAAGGGCCGACGTACACGTCTCTGGGCTCCACGAGATGATATAACGCCTCGATTTGCACGTTTTCTAATTCTTCAGTATTTTAACGTTTTATTTTATTCGAGATCTTAGGAATGGAAATAAAATATTCCAAGACCATAGTCATGCTCGACGATATCGTAGGAAGCTACGATTAAGTTTTGAGTCGAAAACTCAAACGGAGTCCAGTCTGCGTTTTTACACTGACAGTATGATTTTACTGCTCAGGAGACCTTAGATGGACCCGTGAACGAGACAATAAGTCTTAGAATTCGATTCTCTATGTTTTGGTTAAAATTCACAAAACTTCAGAAAAATCACTTCCTGACCTCCATTCGAGCGGAATCCTCAATCGGGTGACGAACGAAGCCACATATGGATCCACCGGGACTCGCCAACGGATAATCTTGTTACCACATCATCCCAGGACACTTGGGAGAGTATGGCAGAGTCGTCATGACGTTCGGAAATATCTGAACGCAAAATGACCAAAATGCCCCTAACCTTAGTCTTTTACTCTTTTACACTTTTACCATTTTACTCTTTTGGCAAATGACCTTTTTGCCCTTAAGTGAGCTTTTAAAGAGCTGAACTCAGCCCCTCACACTCCTCATTTTCGCACAGCCCTCTCAAAAGAAGAACACCATAGTTGCTCTTGAAGAAACACCATTGTTGTTCTTGAAGCTCCTTGATTTCTTGCTAGAATCACTTGATTCCTTGAGTAATCTTCCTTCATTTTTAGGTACGATCACTTCTATGATCTCTTAGCTTCATGAATCTTTATTTATGTCAAGATCAAACTTCATTTTCATGAAAATCATTTCTTAGATCCAAAAGTTTGAAAATCCATAGGAAATTGTAGAAAAAACCTTTTGAGGTAAGACCAATTTCTTTGAAATCACTTCATCATTCTCTACCTAAAACCAAGAGCTTATGATTCAACTCTCATCATAGCCCAAAAAGCACAATATGGCCGAACCCTCTTTGATGATGATGAATAGTGTTATCATCAATTTTTGCTTTCTAACACTTGATTTCATCCTTAGCGTTTTTATTGCCTTTGAATACATGAAATGGAAAACCAAGATCAATTCCTAGCTTTATTTACCCTAGGGTGGCCAAAACCCTCATTGTTAGGATTGTTGAGTTTTGCTTTGATTATTGTTTAATGTTTGATTGTTGTGTTGTTGTAGTTGTTGACGATTGCCAGGAGGTTCACAAACCGATCAACCGACTTTGATTCGGGAATCTGCTCATCAATAGGTATGGGGGGTGAACCTCATCACACCAAGATGGTGGTAGTGAAGATGGTTGTTTAAGTTTATGTGTGGTTGAAACCCTTTAGTTTGGGTTCACTTTTAATTGTCAAGTTTTGTTAAGTTCTCTTGGAGAACAAGATTGTCATGATGAGTTTATGCTTTAGTATGTTGTAGTGTGCTTTAGCATATGTTGATGATGAGATGATTGAATGAAAATCATTTTCATGTATGTTGAAAAACCTACTTTGATCACTAGATCAAGTATGGACTTTTATGCTTGATTATGAGACCATGATGTGTGATGGACTTGTATGTTTTGGTTATGATGTAATAAGGTGTAATTGTGGTTTGTCATAATTGGAGTGAGCTTTTGAGCTATATTTGCTTAGTTGGTGAAGCAAAGTGTCCATTTTTCATTGGAGTAGGCTTGTGGCCTTAGTAAGAGGAAAATATAAGAACATGTGTTGTTCTTGTTTTAGCAAGGTTTTGATGTAACAAAACATGATTTCATAGCCTATGTTTTCAAAGAGAAACAAAAAGTAATTTTGATCCAAAGATCAAATGAAGTTTTAACCTTTAAAGTGTGTCACCAAAGTAGGAAAATGTCTTTTCTTTAGCAATAGGTCTTTTAATCAAACTAAGTGTTTCAAAAGGAGAATTAATGAAGGAGTTAGGGAAAATGAAAAACAGGGCACTCGCCCAGCGAACCTTGTCTCGCCACGCAAGACAGAGGGAAAACAAGGCATTCGCCTAGCTAACATTGCCTCGCCGCGCGAGACAGTGGGCTAGCCCGAGCAGCAAAGATATAACTTCTCGGCCTCGCGTCGCGAAGTCGTTCCAGAAGGACTGTCCGAGCAGTAGAAGAGATAGCTTCTCTACCTCGCGTCGCGATACCCTTCTCGCCTCGCGAATAAGAAAGACTGTCTAAAAAGTAAAGATAACTTCTCAGCCTCGTGTCGCAAAACATATTTTTGCCCCGCGAGAAATGGTTTTGTTTATAAAAAGTGTTTTTCAACTCAAACTGTAAAGTTTTACGTATGAAAACCTAAGTTAAGTAATTAACTTAGAGTTGAAGACAAGGGTTAATTAAGTATAGTATGTGGTGAAACAAGACCATATACTATACCATTGATGACTTAGTACATCAATGACTTCATAAGACATAAACACAAACATGAAACGTTTTGGGTTTTGAGACAGTAGTTCGATGACGGACCGGTGATTCGGACCCCAATCAGTCTTTCAATTGTTTCAGTCTTGTGATGACTCGATCCCGGAGGGATCACGAGATTTATCCCGTGGATGAAGGTTTTGTTTTTCAAAGACGCATATAGTTCCTAAGTAAGAGAACCTTAGTGGACCTCGAGGTTTACCCGGGGGGTAGACATTGCTTTTTCGCATCTGCTTTGTGTAAGCATTGCCATTTCATTTGCATAGTTGTAAGGCCTTGAGCCTAGGAGTTGAGCTTACACATTGATGCGGGTGCGAATCTTGCGGTGACGATCTTCAATGGTCTTTTTGGAGGTATCAGGGTTGGAAGGGCTGACATGTGACCAGTTGGTAGCTTTTCTATGTCGTGGCGAATCCGTACAATACACTGATATCCTCTACTAGATGCTGTACTTTTCATGTTTGGTCGAGAGTGTTTCTGTAAAGCCAGATACGTGCACGTTACGAATGTTGTAGCATCTTGCTCATGGCTGGCAGAAACCGGAACATGTCCTCCCATTCACTCTTTCCGACATTTTGTTAGCTCCATGGAGTAGGGGTCAGAGTAGTACCCAGTGACATTGGCATTGAGTCATATACATTACACTGCATTGCATGGCTGTTGATGCTTGCATTTACTGTTATACATCGCCGTACTGTTCAAGAATTCCTTACGTTATGTTGTTAACTGTTTAACATGATATTATGCTGTTAACTGTTTACATGAATTATATTGAGAACTTTAGTAAGCATGTTGGGTACGCTGTTACCTGGTGAGTCGTCCCGTTTTTACTACTGCTATTTTGCTGTGTTGATGAACGGGAATCTCACCCATATCTGTATGTTTTCTGCTGGTACTTTCTGTTGCTGCTTGAACAGATGGACGTGACGATGGTTCAGTCCAGTAGTTTCCTAGAGCCCGGAGGCGGACTCTTTGCTGTTTTGTTTTTGTTGTCGGCCAGACTATGTCAGTTTTTGTAGTACCTTTTGGGAGCTACGACTCCTATTACTTATTATTTCTTATTATCAGTTATACATTAGACTTATGTCTGTATATATAATGTTGTTATTTCTGTTTCTGTTTTCTGTCTTTTGTTTTTGTATTTTAATACTGTATGTTCTAGAAATACATGGTGAACCTAAGTTCATTTATTAGTATTATTTACCTTTACTAATCCAATTACATCTTTGTGAAAAAGAAAGAAAAAAGAAAACCGTATTTTCCGCATTAATAAATATTTTCGGCCTTATAAACGTTCGGGAATGTGACACTCTAGAAAGGGTGTTGCAGATGAACTGCAGGCTGGGCGCTAGGTAGACGTGGATGATCGGTAGGTGGTGGTGGTGGGTGGGTGATCCCCGAACTACCCCCGCCACTGATGCGTAAGGTGCAGACTCTCTCAGATAAGGACATCATGAGATATGGTGACTCCCTCCTGCTAGTGAGACTCACAACTCCCGTATATGTACAACGCCCATCTGGGTGAATCATCCAAGCATCCTCCCCGTCGTGGAGAACCAGGTACAAAGTCAGCTGGGATGATGGATTGCTCGCCATAACTACTCACCAGAGCAAGATGAATACCATGCGGGCAGCGTAACATCAAAAGTAATGAGGTGAGATTCCACACATCTCACAACCAGAATAGCAGTGATAAAGGTCATGCACACACACACCTAATCAGCATATAGCGCATGGGCATTCACAGCATATCAATTAATCACATGGCATCACAGTTAATATGTCAATCAACAATAACATGGGTCAATCATTAATTCAAGTATGCAATGACACAGTATGCAACGACACAGTATGCAACATGAATCAGACCCCTACTCCATGGAGCTAAACACAACAAGAGTGAGAGTGATTGGGAGAACATTGTCTGCGTTATCTCAGCCCCACAGTGCCAAATCCAAAGAATGCAATCGTTATAACGGCTCACCCCACACGTTCTTTACCCAAATAATGATTTGTCTGGAGTTCATTCAGGAAGTTAGTGTTTTTCGACAGGTACCCACGACATTGAGGAGCTACTCTCTGGCCACATGTGGTCATCCCAACCCTAACGTCCTCAAGATCTCCAAGATCGTCACCTCCAACAATCGCACCCGCAAAAAGGTGTAAGTTCAACTCCCAGGCATAACACCCAACTCATGCACAAATGCGTATGCTTGTCAAGAAAAGGCCACAACACTAACACGTACTACACTATCACTGTAGCACGACGTTTATGTCTTGATAAACCACAAGGTACCCCTACAGGACCCACTTTCAAACGATTTGCCATCAGTCGCCCATTCTTGGTTCCGTTCCTTGCAATCAAGTACAACTTCGTCGTTCGTAAAATGATATCATGTCTTACGATATATTATTCCATATTCTAAATGTATTATGGAAGACAAGATCCAGAAGGATTCCTTCATCATATCTTCTCACTTATCTATCAAAGGACACATTACTTGTTTTATATAAGTAATTCTTTGTGATTAAACATTATTGATTCCTTAGACGACCTAAATCATCAAGGGTGTGGGACATGGTTTTCCATGACCACAAGGTATTGGTGCATGTCTTTTACTTAGTCTTTGTGAGTCCATTGTGGAACTCATTGAATTTCCTTTAGAAGATAATACGTATTTACGCTATTTAGTAAAATCTTCAAAGTACTTTCCTTGTAGTAAACTAGCTGATGAAATATCCTTTATCAAGTATAGTTTGAAAACTCTATACAAATACTCATAAGGTATCAAATTTAGTGTAAAACTCTTTTGAAATGGTTTCTCATTCTTTTACTTGGTGGAAATAGGAATATACATCTTACTTTAAATCACCCATTCATTTTCAAATGAAAACTATAACTCATGTATTTTGTAAGATTCTAAATGGATAATAGTAGTGTAAAAGACTTTTTGTTTTAAAGAAAATATTTACAAGAAATCTCATTTTTCTCAAAGTAGGTTTACTAATCAAAATCTTTGAAACACAACTTGGCTATCTATGAAACTATTTTCCTTAAAACAACATGTTAGAATAAGTGGTTGATCAACGTCAAACCTTCGTATTCTTAAAATACTTTTCACATGAAACCAAAATACTTATTTTACAACATTTGGTTCTTTGGAACCAAAACTTGATTTCTTTGGAACCCTTTTCAATTTATATAACATTTTCACCTTAGTATGAACACATTAAACCTCTTAACATCAACATTTTAAGTTTCTAGCCCTATTTAAAATGGTATGGCCAAATGCCCCCAAGTAAAAGGACCTCTTTTAATTTATTTTACCTTCTTAGAACCATTTTAAGTCCATTACATCATCACTTGAACATGGAAGCTTTGGCTTCCCTCATTACACACCATATGGCCGAACCATACGTGGCCTATTTCAACAAAAATTAAAGCCATCCAACAGCATCCAATGTAGCTAGAAAATCATACCAGCACATAAGCATATTATCAAGGCAACTTAGAACATACACAAGTCCATCATTCAAAAAATCCTATCCTTAGGTCTTTGGACCCAAGAATAGATTTTCACCATGCCAAAATGATTTTCTCCCAACACATAAAACACAATCACCATATCAACACAACAACATCATACAACATAACAGCAAAGTAATGAACTTTATAAGGAAGCCGTAGATCTAGGGTTTTCCTTCAACAAAACTAGGAGGCCTTTACCACCATCATTAAGGTGTGATATGGTTCACTCCCCCATTACCTTTGTGAAGCTCCCTTGAAGAGTCAAAGAAGGAAAACTTGGTCACCAACAACAAACTAAAACCGTGACCTAGAGGAATAAGAAACAAGTTCAAAAACTTGGTTTTCAACATCATGAACATGATAAGATAAAGGAACAGTGTTCCTTAGAGGAAAGTTGTGAAGGAAACTAAGTTAGGAACTTACTTTCTAAAATGAAAAGTTCACAAAAAGTTCAAGAAGCTTGAAGTCTTCTTGAAAGATCCTTGAGCAACTTGGTGTAAACAACTTCAAATGATGAAATACCAAAGATGAAAGTTGTTTAGATGACTGAGATCAACAAGGAAATGAAGTTAAAATGATCAAATGAAATTGGTAAGCTCATCTACTCACCTAGGCCGAATGGAGAAGAAGAAGTGAGAGAAGAGAGAAACTTGGACCTTGGTGTTTTTGAGTGATAAGTGTTAAATGAACGGAATAGTGATTTTTGGTGTTTTAACCACCAAATGGCCGAGTACAACCACTTAGTGGACACCAAAATTTCATTCAAAAATGGTCATAGAAAATGGAGGGCCAAGATGTAAAGAGATGGTGTGTTGTTGCTTGTAGGAGACTTAAGGACAAGATTAACTAAAATTGGCTAAAACACTTTTTCCATTTAAGTTAATGACATAACCTTGATGTTAAGGAAATCAAAAGGAAAAATTTGTCTCCTCCCAAGATGAGATGGTCGAAGGGCCTTGCCATGTAACTAGAATAGTTACATTTTCCATTTAGTTATGAATAAGGTGTTCAAGATTTTTACCAAAACTGGATAATCAGTTTTTACTACTTTTTTAAAATTTTTGGATTTTATGAAAACCAATTCTCTTCAATAGGAATAATCAACAAGGTAATGGAAAATGTAATTCAACATTACATCTCACCCAACATATCATGGATATAAAACCATCATTGAAATCTTTCATATATAAATCATAAGGTCAAACACAACATAAAAGGTAGAAATCACATTGTCAAAGTGATTACAACTACAAGTTACAGAAAACGGGGGTGTTACAACACTCCCCAACAAAAAAAGAGTTTCGTCCTCGAAACCAAGGACGTCAAAACTTATGCGGATACTGCTCCTTCATCTTCTCTTCCGGCTTCCACGTCGCTTCTCTTAACGCTTCATTCCAGATGACCTTCACAAGAGCAATATCCTTCCCTCTCAGTTGCTTTATTCTTCGATCCTCGACCCTGACAAGAGAAGTTTCAAAGGTTAGGTTATCCTTTAAATGTACCGTATCAAGCTCTATTACATGCATGGGATCAGGAATGTACTTTTGTAATTGCGAAACATGAAACACATTACGAAGGTTTGAAAAAAAAAAAGGGGGTAAGGATATTTGATATACCACTGGGCCAACTCTACGAAGAATTTGGTAGGGTCCGATGAACTTTGATGTGAGTTTCCTGGATTTAATCACTATACCAATCCCAGTCATGGGCGTGGCTCTCAAAAATACATGGTCTCCCTCCTGGAACTCGAGAGGTCGATGCCTCTTGTCCGCATGCCCCTTTTGTCTACTTTAAGTCGTCCTCATCTTGTCCTGAATCAACTTTACCTTCTCCGTTGTTTGACGTACGAGCTCAGGTCCTAGAGTAAGGTGCTCTCTGTCTAGGTACCAACACAACGGCGTTCTATAACGCCTCCCATACAGAGCCTCATAGGGTGCTTGAGTGAAAACTATTGTTGTAGGTGAACTTTATTAAAGGCAAAAACCCTTCCCAACTTCCTGAATTTCGAGCACACAAGCCCTTAGTAGATCTTCCAAAGATTGGATACTTCTCTTAGATTGACCAACTTTCTGCGGCTGATATGCCGAACTCAACCGCGGCTTTGTAGAGCCTCCTGCAAACTTTGACAAAAACGAGATATGAATCTCAGGTCTCTGTCGGAAACGATAATAAATGGTACACGATGTAGCCTGACGGTCTCCCTGAAGTATAACTAGGTCAAATTCTCCATAGAGTACTTGATTTTTATGGGTAAAAAGTGTGCTGACTTTGTGAGTTGATCCATGATCACCCATATAGCATCGTAACCTTTCAGCGTCCTTGCTAGACTAGTCACGAAATCCATGGATATGCCATCCCATTTCCATTCTGGGATATCTAATGGTTGCAACATTCTTGTTGGCCTTTGGTGTACCACTTTGGCCTTCTGACACACTAAGCATGACGATACGAAACTGGCAACATGTCTCTTCATCCCGTGCCACCAATACATCCGCTTTAAGTCCTGATACATCTTGGTGGGTGCCGGATGCATACTCAACATGCACATGTGAGAGCTTCTTTAAGGATCAGTCTCCTTAGATTTGCATCACTATGTACAAAGATTCTACCCTTGAACCTTAGGGATCCCATCCGGTCCTTCCACAAACTCTGATGTCGTCACTTGCCGTCCGATTTCTATTTCTTTCATCAGATACTGATCCTCACTCCATTTCTCTTTGATCTGATTCAAGAGATCACTCTCCACAGTGATCATGCCCACACTGAGTTTTCATGGAGATGTCTCTACAACCAACTTCAAATCTCTAAACTGCTCGATGAGCTCTCTCTCTCTCTAACCATCATGGCAGATGAATGAAGTACCTTCCTACTTAAAGGATGCTCCTTCTGGTCAAACAAGTACTTCAAACTCATGTGATCAGTGAAAACGCAGAAATCTGCCCCAAACATGGAAAGCCTCCAAATCTTCAGAGCAAAAACCACCGCAGCTAACTCCAAGTCGTGAGTCAGATAGTTCTTCTCATGATTTTTCAACTTCCTTAAAGCGTAAGCTACCACTTTTCGGTTCTGCATCATGACGCATCCCAAACCTTGGTATAAAGCATCGCAAAATTCTTCAAAAGGTTGGTTAGGGTTCGGAAGTACTAACACTGGTGAACTGATCAGATGCTTCTTTAACTCCTAAAAAATGGCCTCACAAGCATCGGTCCATGCAAACGCTTGATCCTTCTGTGTTAACTTCGTCAACGGTGCCACAATCTTAGCAAATCCTTCAATAAACCTTCGACAGTAGCCTGCTAAACCGACAAAACTATGGATCTCCGTTGCCATCTTTGGTTGTTCCCACTGTAACACAACTTCCACCTTCGACGGATCCACAACGATTCCCTCTTTTGAGATAACGTGACCCAGAAACTGAACCTCTTCTAGCCAAAACTCGCACTTAGAAAAATTGGTATACAGCTGTTTCTCTTAAAGTATTTTCAGTACCACTCGTAAATGTTCCGCATGCTCTTCTTTATCCCTAGAGTGGATAAGAATGTCATCGATAAATACCACAACAAACTTATCTAAATAAGGGCGAAAGATGCTATTCATTTAATCCATGAATATGGCAGGTGCATTCATCACTCCGAATGGCATCACCAAATACTCATAGTGTCCATAACGTGTTCTGAATGCCGTCTTTCGAACATCCTCCATCCTGACTCGGATCTGATGGTAGCCTGTAACTTGGAAAACACAACCGCTCCCCTCAGCTGATCCATCAGGTCATCAATCCTCAGAAGCGGGTACTTGTTCTTGATAGTAATCTTATTCAACTGACGGTAATCCACACACAAACGAGACGTCCCATCCTTCTTCTTCACAAGCAAAATTGGTGCTCCCCATGGTGATACACCGGGTCTAACAAACTGCTTGGACATCAGCTGACGGTAATCTTGTTCTTGATAGTAATCTTATTCAACTGACGGTAATCCACACACAAACGAGACGTCCCATCCTTCTTCTTCACAAGCAAAATTGGTGCTCCCCATGGTGATACACTGGGTCTAACAAACTGCTTGGTCTAACAAACGTGTTCTAAATGCCGTCTTTCGAACATCCTCCGTCCTGACTCGGATCTGATGGTAGCCCGACCGTAGATCTAACTTGGAAAACACAGCCGCTCCCCTCAGCTGATCCATCAGGTCATCAATCCTCGGAAGCGGGTACTTGTTCTTGATAGTAATCTTATTCAACTGACGGTAATCCACACACAAACGAGACGTCCCATCCTTCTTCTTCACAAGCAAAATTGGTGCTCCCCATGGTGATACACTGGGTCTAACAAACTGCTTGGACATCAGCTCTTCCAACTGTTTCTTTAACACTTTTAGCTCTGCTGGCGCCACCCAATATGGTGCCATAGATATTGGTCCTGATCCCGGCACTAGGTCTATCGTGAACTCGATGTCTCTGATTGGTGGAAGTCCAAGTATATCTTCAGGAAAGACATCTAAGAACTCGTCGACAATTGGAATCGGACGCGCATCCTTCTAACTACTGACTTCCAAAAAGGACAACAACATGTATCCTTGAGCTCCTTCTCTCAAAGAAGCTCTCGCTTGATTGGCAAAGATAAAACCAGAAACCTCACTTTTTGGAAAGATTTGGGTTCGATTGGCACAATCCAAAAGAACCTAGTTAGAGGACAACCAATTCATCCCCAAGATAACATCTATTTGCGATAATTGCAAACGGATTAGGTTGACTACAAACTTCCTACCCTCAACAAGAATAGGGCAGTTTAGACAGGCCTCAGCTGTAACAACAGGTTTCGCAGTAGGCATGGAAATAACCAGATCGAAAGGTAGTAACGAAACAGGTAATCCCAAAGGTTTAACACAACTGTATGCAATAAAGGAATGTGTTGCGCCTGAATCAAACAGTACAGTTAAAGTTTTACCTCCGATGTTACCCTCTCTTTGGATCAGGTCCTCGTTTCGAGAAGCTTCAGCACTGCTCATAGAGAAAACACGCCCCTTTGCCTTGCGCCTTGCTGCTCGGACCAGGTTGACAGCAGGTTCCGCTTTGGATTTCCTTAAATGGCATGTAATTCCTGTTGATGAGCACTCCCTAGCATAGTGATCCCCTCCACACTTGAAGCACTTAATACCAACCTCTCCCGAAATCGCACGGCTTCCGATATGCTTCCCTCGAAAACGTTGGTATTGTTGGCCCCCAGTTGGCTTCAAATAAGGCTTCTTGTGATGAAAACCACTGCTACCACCCTTCTTGAACCTCGATGGTCCAAAGCATCCTTGTGTCTTGCTCAGACTTCCTTTTAGATCTTCAATCAACCGGCACTTGTCCATGAGTTCGGGAAAAGTAGTGATCTCGAACGGCATGACCGCTTCCTTGAGTTCGTGCCTCAAGCCCTCTTCAAACTTCTTGCACTTCCATGCTTTATTGGGATTGTCCTTGAAGTAGTTGGAAAACTTTGCTAGGCCCTCAAACTTGGCAGCATACTCGCAGATCGTCATGCTCCCTTGACGCAGTTGGAGAAACTACATCTCTTTAGCATGCTTAGCGCTTGCGGGAAAGTACTTCTCGAAGAACTTCCTGAGAAAGAGCTCCCACGTGATTGCCTGACCAGCATGTTCAGCTACCTAGCGGGCTCCTCTTCACCAATACTCAACATCTCCTACCAACATATAGGCAGCATAGGTTACTTTGTCCACGTCAGAACACCGCATCGCCTCGGAGATCTTCTCCATCTCTTGCACCCAAAGTTCAGCCTTCTCTTGGTCATACTCTCCTTTGTACTGACGTGGGCTGTTCCTACGAAACTTGCCCAAGCCTCGACCACCAGCGGTCATTTGTTAAAGTAGCACAAAAGTAGCTATCATCTCTCGCATGGCTTGTACAGCGTTAGCAATTCCCGTGTTCCTGTTAGCCATCTTGTCCTACAAGACCAACAAAGTTCAGTGTATGCCAGAGGCACATAGCACAAATAAGACAGACCAACCACGCACCCAAAAGACTCAGCCAGCTTTGATACCAAATACTATAACACCCCACTTTAGAGGTCACAATTATTTAACATAAGACAAAATATAAATACGGAAATATAAAGAGCAAACTAAAAATATGGGTTTTCTATTTTTTTTAATACACAAGGGCTGAAAAACATTTAAGTATGCTTGTAATCATAAGTGTGTATATATATATATATATATATATATATATATATACATACATACATATATATATATAACCGCAAACAGTATTAGAATGAATAAAACTTTCCAAAATATATTAGTAGTTCTCAAAACATCCCATTACAGAAGGAAAGTAAACAAAATAAGGAAGGACACAAATCCTAATCTACTAGAGACGTAGTTCCACAAAAAAAAAAGGGAGAACGGGGGTACATCATAAACCTACAGACACGGGGAAACACTAGAGACTGACCAGAAACAAGCACAATACTACTCGTCGGAGTAGTACTCCTCCGGGTCCTCCTCCTCCTCGTCCTCCTCCAAGGACTGCTTGTCATGCCTAATCATGATCTGCTCTGCGTATCGTAGTAGCTCCGACGCATACTCTGGGATATCCTCCTCCTCATCCTCTTCCATCTTCTCATCACCAGATGAGAGACAGACGAGGGATATGGAAAAGGCTACCATAGCATGGGCCGGTATGCTCTTACGAGCAGTCACTCTCATGTTCGCCCGTTGGCGAGGAACCCGAGGGTGTAGCTTGGAAGGCACATAGGCAGGCACCGTAGGTGGGACTACGGAAACAGACGGGCCAACAGCAGGTACGGGTAAGGCAGGACCAGACGGTGCCGTAGGTGGGGGTGGCATGAAACAAGGGTCAACGTACACTTCTCTGGGCTCCACTGGATGAGCTGCAGGCTGGGTGCTAGGTAGACGTGGATGATCAGTAGATGGTGGTGGTGGCTGGGAGATCCCCGAACTACCCTTGCCATTGATGCGTAAGGTGCAGACTCTCTCAGATAAGGTCATCATGGAATATGGTGACTCCCTCCTGTTGGTGAAACTCACAACTCCCGTATACGTACGATGCCCATCTGGGTGAATCATCCAAGCGTCCTCCCCGTCGTGGAGAACCAGGTACAAAGTCAGTTGGGATGATGGATCGCTCGCCATATATAACTACTCACCAGAGCAAGATGAATACCATGCGGGCAACGTAACATCAAAGGTAATGAGGTGAGATTCCGCACATCACACAACCAGAATAGCAGTGATAAAGGTCATGCACACACACACACCCATTCAGCATACAACGCATGGGCATTCACAGGATATCAACTAATCACATGGCATCACAGTTAATATGTCAATCAACAATAGTATGGGTCAATCATCAATTCAAGTATGCAATGACACAGTATGCAACATGACTCAGACTCCTACTCCATGGAGCTAAACACAACAAGAGTGAGTGATGGGGAGAACAATGTCTGCGTTATCTTAGCCCACGGTGCCACATCCAAAGATTACAATCGTTATAACGGCTCACACTAGACGTTCTTTACCCAAATCATGATTTGTCCGGTGTCCAATCAGGATGTCAGTGTTTTTCGACAGGTACCCACGACACAAAGGAGCTACTCTCTGGCCATATGTGGTCATCCCAACCCCAACATCCTCAAGATCTCCAAGATCGTCACTTCCAACAATCGCACCCGCACAAAGGTGTAAGCTCCACTCCCAGGCATAACGCCCAACTCATGCACAAATACGTATGCTTGTCAAGAAAATGCCACACAAACACGTACTACACTATCACTGTAGCACGACGTTTATCTCTTGATAAACAACAGGTTTCCCCTACAAGACCCACTTTCACATGACTTGCCATTAGTCGCCCATTCTTGGTTCCGTTCCTTGCAATCACGTACAACTTCGTCGTTCGTAAAATGATGTTCATGTCTTATGATATATTATTCCATATTCTAAATGTATTATGGAAGACAGGATCGACAAAGATTCCTTCATCATATCTTCTCAATTATCTATCAAAGGATATATTACTTATTTTATATAAGTAATTCTTTGTGGTTAAACATTATGGATTCCTTAGATGACCTTAAACATCATGGTGCATGTCTTTTACTTAGTCTTTGTGAGTCCATTATGGAACTCATTGAATTTCCTTCAGAAGATAATACGTATTTACGCTATTTAGTAAAATCTGCAAAGTCTTTCCTTGTAGTAAACTAGTTGACGAAATCTATTTTATCAAGTATAGTTTGAAAACTCTATAACAAATACTCATAAGGCATCTAATTTAGTGTAAAACTCTTTTGAAATGGTCTATAATTATTTTACTTGGTGGAAATAGGAATATACATATTGCTTTAAATCACCCATTCATTTTCAAATGAAAACTATAACTCATGTATTTTGTAAGATTCTAAATGGATAATAGTAGTGTAAAAGACTCTTTGTTTTAAAGAAAATACTTAAAAGAAATCTCATTTTTCTCAAAGTAGGTTTACTAATCAAAATATTTGAAACATAACTTGGCTATCTATGAAACTCTTTTCCTTAAAACAACATGTTAGAATAAGTGGTAGATCAACATCAAGCTTTCCAATTCTTAAAATACTTTTCACATGAAACCAAAATACTTATTTTACAACATTTGGTTATTTGGAACCAAAACATGATTTCTTTGGAATCCTTTTCAATTTATATAACCTTTACACCATAGTATGAACACATTAAACCTCTCAGCATCAACATTTTAAGTTCCTAGCCCTATTTAACATGGTATGGCCGAATGCCCTCAAGTAAAAGTGTAGGTCTCTTTTAATTTATTTTACCTTCTTAGAATCATTTTAAGTCTATTACATCATCACTTGAACATGGAAGCTTAGGCATCCCTCATTACACTCCATATAGCCGAACCATACATGGCCTATTTCAACAAAAATTAAAGCCATCTAGCAACATCCAAGGTAGCTAGAAAATCATACCAACACATAAGCATATTATCAAGGCAACTTAGAACATACACAAGTCCACCATTCAAAAAATTCTATCCTTAGGTCTTTGGACTCAAGAATAGCTTTTAATCATGCCAAAATGATTTTCTCCCAACACATAAAACACAATCACCATATCAGCACAATAACATAACACAACATAACAACAAAGTAAGGAACTTTATAAGGAAACCCTAGATCTCGTGTTTTCCTTCAACAAATCTAGGATGAATTTTCCCCCATTACCTTTGTGAAGCTCCCTTGAAGAGTCAAAGAAGGAAAACTTGGTCACCAACAACAAGCTAAAATCGTGACCTAGAGGAATAAGAAACAAGTTCAAAAACTTGATTTTCAACATCATGCACATGATAAGATAAAGTGTTCCTCAGAGTAAAGTTGTGAAGGAAACTAATTTAGGAGCTTACTTTCTTACATGAAAAGTTCACAACAAGTTCAAGAAGCTTGAAGTCTTCTTGAAAGATCCTTGAGCAACTTGGTGTAAACAACATCAAATGAAGAAATTCCAAAGATGAAAGTTATTTAGATGAATGATATCAAAAAGGAAATGAAGTTAAAATGATGAAATGAAATTGGTAAGCTCATCTACTCACCTTGGCCGACTGGATATGAATAAGTGAGAGAAAAGAGAAACTTGGAACTTGGAGTTTTTGAGTGATAAGTGTTAAATGAATGAAATAGTGGTTTTTGGTATTTTAATCACCAAATGGTCGAATACATCCACCTAGTGGACACCGAAATTTCATTCAAAATTGGTCATAGAAAATGGAGGGCCAAGATGTAAAGAGATGGTGTGTTCTTGTAGGAGACTGAAGAACATGATTAACTAAAAATGGCTAAAACACTTTTTCCATTTAAGTTAATGACATAACTTTGATGTGATGGAAATGAAAAGGAAAACTTTGTCTCCTCCCAAGATGATATGGTTGAATGGCCTTGCCATGTGACTAGAATAGTTACATTTTCCACTTAGTTAAGAATAAGGTGTTTAGGATTTTACCAAAAATGGATAATCGGTTTTTACTAGTTTTGATAAATTTTTGGATTTCATGAAAACTAATTTTATTCAATAGGAATAATCTACTAATGGAAAATGTAATTCAACATTAAATCTCACTCAATTCCCCGTTTCCCGGCCTCCGGCATGCAAAACGAGAAATTATCCGATACCGGCTAAAACAGAACTTTTATCGGTTTTTGGCTCAAAACAACAAAGGAAATCTTTATCACAACAATTATCATGGATATAAAACCATCATTGAAATCTTTCATATATAAATCATAAGGTCAAACATAACATAAAATGCAGAAATCACATTGTCAAAGTGATTACAACAGGTTACAGAAAACGGGGGTGTTACAACAGATGTTGAGAGAACTAAGATGGAGCAGAAATATAAAGCTAGATACACCTTGATGTGTGATCTCATTCCAGATGAGTTCCAAAATATTCACACCTGTGAATCAGCAAAACAAATTTGGGATACTCTATCCAATGTACATGAAGGAACATTAAGGGTCAAAGATTCAAAAATGGAAAATAGAGAAACCATCCTTAGAAAGATGGGTCAATTCCAAACCATTATAAAAAAAATTGAAATCTCTGGGAAAAGTTTATACCGCCAAGGAGAATGTCACAAAAATCCTTAGGAGCCTACCTAAGGAATGGAGACCACTCATTACTGGAATCACCCAAGCCAAGGATCTATCAACCTTGACTTTGGATGATCTTGTGGGAGCTCTTCAAGTTCATGAGAAGGAGCTCAACCAGGACAACCCCAAAAAGAAAGGTAAAACCATTTCTTTAAAAGCTCAGAAAGCCAGCAGCTCAAAGGCTCTCAAAGCTAATGAGTCTAGTGATGAAGCTGATCAGCAAGAGGAAGAAGAAGAATCTGATGATGATGAACTATCACTCATCTCAAAGAAACTTGAACGCATTCTGAAAAAGAAAAATAGCATGAAAAGAAGCCCTTTTGCAAGAAAAACTTCAAAGATCATAGTGAAACCAAGGACAAAAATCCAATGGTTTGCTATGAATGTAAGAAATCTGGTCACTTCAATGCTGAATGTCCTCAGCTGAAAGATAAGAAAATGTTCTTCAAAAAGAAGAACAAGAATCTCATAGCAACATGGGAAGATATTTATTCTAGAAGAAGAAGAAAATGAAGAAGAAGCAAACTTGTGTCTTTGGTCTAAAAATTATCCTTCTGAAGAATAATCAGAAGAAGATGAATAATCAACTTCTTCAATCACCTTGTATCTTGAAGCTTGTCCTTTGAGGGAATTTCGTGGTCTCTCTATAAATAGACCACCTATATTCTAATGAATAGGTGATTATGCTATTTGGAGAGAACTGTTCATGAGATTCAACTTAGCTCAAGGGGTTGATGATCTAAGGAGAGCATTCACTTATGATGCATTCTGTCCGACTGCCACCATCAATGGAGAGCGCATGTTAAAACCCATGGCTGAGTGTTCATAAGAAGAACAAAGAAGAGCCAGAAATAATGCAAAAGCTACCTACACTCTCCTCTACGCTCTGGATGATAGAATCGCTAATACAGTAATGTCTTTTGATAAGCAAAGAGGATGCTCGACATGCTTGATGCCCTCTATATGAGAAGGCGACTGCTCGTTCAAGAGGACCACCTATTTATCAATCCTCAAACTATGACGCATGGATAGAAAGCTTCAAAACTTTTGTCATAACACAAGGATCAGAGGATCACTGGAAAACTCTCACAGATGAAACCTATTGCCCTATCACTATAACTGATGGAGAATACACAATGAAACCTTTGGAAGATTGCACCGCAGAAGAAAGAACAAGAGTTCTTCTAGATTGTGAGGCAAGAGCTTTTTTGTTTCATGATGTTCATGGAGCAAGAAGAGAAGTCTTAACTGAAGAAGCAACTGCTTGGGGAATGCTAAACTTACTGGATATTCTTGAAAGATCTCCACCAGCATCTCCACCAGCAACCGATCTTTGTTTCATGGCAAGTACCTCCGCTGAGTTAGAGATAGAGGAAGATGAGGTAATTATATCTGACTATTCTAAAGAAGCATATGATGAATTATTAAATCAATCTTGAATTGTTTATTCAAAGTATAAGTCTCTTAAAAATAAATTCTCTAAACTTAATAAAGACTTTGAAAAAGTCAAAACTGAGAATAGCAAACTCAGAGAAGAGAAATCAGTCACACTGAAATCTCAAGCTTTGAGTCCAGTGCATCCTGTGAAGTTGAGAAACTTGAACATCAAATTGCATATCAAAATTTACCGATGGATCAAAGAAACTTAAAATTTAATTCTGAGATATAGATCTCCTCATAATAAGTCTGGTATAGGCTTTGAGAAAGAGAAGTAAAAGTCTCTTACAAAAGAATTGAGTCCAATAAATCTATATATTGTTTTGTTTGTGGTAAGAATGGACATTCTGCGTCCAAATTTACGCACAAGAAAAATACTAGAACTGTTAAGTTACCTGGGACTAACCAAGAAGGACCTAAGTCTATCTTGGTACCTAAAAGCATGATAATCCCTATTGCAAACTTGCTTGACAGCAAGAAGAAGACACCAGTCATGGTACCTGGACAGTGGATGCTAACGTCACATGACGGGAGAAAATTCTATGTTCCTAGACCTAAAGTCAAAATCTGAAGGCTCGGTTATCTTTGGAGGCTATGAAAAAGGAAGGATTGTGGGTATTGGTAAGATTGGTAAGAACAGCTCTCCTTCCATTGATAATGTGTCGTTGGTTGAAGGGTTAAAACACAATCTGCTTAGCATAAGTCAATTATGTGATGGCGGATTTGTGGTTTCTTTCAACAAAGATAAATTTATAGCTAAGTATGTTGATGGGTCCACTCTATTCACTGGTCAAAGGCAAAACAATGTATATAAAATTGACTTAGAGGACATGTCTAATCAAAATGTATCATGTCTAATGTCTGTTAATGATGAACAATGGATTTGGCACAAAAGACTTGGTCATGCAAGCTTGAGGTTAATCTCAAAGCTACAGAAGCATAACCTTATAAGAGGACTACCAAAGCTTGTCTACAAATCAGATGTTCTCTTTGATGCCTGTCAAAAGGGGAAACAAGTTAAAAGTTCTTTCAATTCAAAGAATATTGTTTCAATATCCAGACCATTAGAATTGCTACATTTAGATTTGTTTGGTCCAACAAGGACTGCTTCTCTAAGTGGAAAGAAATATGGGCTTGTCATAATAGATGACTATACTAGATGGACATGGGTAATGTTCCTATCTCACAAAGATGAGTCTTTTCAAGTATGCTCAATATTCTATAAAAGGATTCAGAATGAGAAAGGTATATATATAAACTCAATCCGAAGTGATCATGGAGGAGAGTTTGAGAATGAAAACTTCCCACTATTCTGTGAAGAAAATGGTATTTTTCACAATTTCTCTGCTCCTAGAACACCTCAACAGAATGGGGTACTTGAGAGAAAGAATAGGTCTCTTTAGAAAGAATAGAACACAATGATAACTTTGTCTCTAAGAACTTTTGGGCTGAAGCTGTTAACACAACATGTTATATTCAAAATAGAATATACATAAGACTAATACTGAAGAAGACTCCATATGAAATGTGGAAAGGACGCAAACACCAGCATATCTTATTTTCATCCTTTTGGATGTGCTTGTTTTATATTAAATACTAAGGATAACCTAGGAAAATTTGATGTCAAGGTTGATAATGGTATTTTCTTAGGATACTGCGAAGCATCTAAAAAGTTTAGAGTTTATAATGTAACACCCCGATTTTCTAGTTTTCCTAATTAATCAGTATTTATAAACTTATATTTTATTCAAGGTCTTAGAAATGGAAATAAAATATTCCGAGACCATAGTCGTGTTCAGCGATATCGTAGGAAGCTACGATTAAGTTTTGAGTCGAAAACTCAAACGGAGTCCGGTCTACGTTTTTACACTGACAGTATGATTTTACTGCTCAGGAGACCTCAGATTGACCCGTGAACGAGACAGTAAGTGTTAGAATTCGATTCTCTACGTTTTGGTTAAATTTCGCAAAAATTTCAAAAAAATCATTTCCTGACCTCCGTTCGAGCGAAATCTTTGATCGGGTGGAGAACGGAGCCGCGTATGGACTTACCAGGACCCGACAACGGATAATCTTGATATCACATCATGTCAACTCACTTGGGAGAACATGCCAGAGTCGTCATGACGATCGGGAATATCGGGCCGCGAAATTACCAAAATACCCCTAACTTAAGCCTTTTCACCTTTTACCATTTTACCCTTTGAACCAAATGACCTTTTTACCCTTAATGAAACTTTTAGAAGGCTGACCAGTCCTTGCACAGCCCATTTATCACGCAGCCAGTCCCTCTTGAAAAGCCAAGAACACTTCATCTTCTTCCTACATGAAAACCTCCATTGAATCCTTGAGAAAACCTTGAAAGCTAGTTGAAATCACTTGATTTCTTGACCAATCTTCCTCCATTTTAAGGTAAGGTCACTTCTATGGTCTCATATCTTCTTGAATCTCTTTCAATATCAAGATCAAACCTCCATTTTCATGAAACTCATTCTTAGATCCAAAACTTTGAAAATCCATAGGAAATTGTAGGAAAATCCTTTGGAGGTGAAACCAAGTTCTTTGAACTCACCTCATCACCCTCTATCTAAACCCAAGAGCTCATGATCCAAGTCTCATCCTAGCTCTAAAACCCCAAAGTGGCCGAAACCTAAGAGTGATGATGAATAGTGTTTTTCATCAAATTTTTGATTTCTAACTCTTGATTCCATCCTTAGCTTTCCTAGTGTCCTTGAATCCAAGTGATGGAAAACCAAATCAATTCCTAGCCTAGATTGCCCTATATGGCCGAGAGCTTCATGGGGAAAATCCATGAATGTTGTTTCACATTTTTGAGTCATAGGACTTGAAATGGTGTTAACTAAGTTCATGAACCAACCATCCAAAAGTTTGGAACCAAATGAGATCCCTAACCCTTTTTACCTTTCATGGCCGAACCCTACACCTTTTAGGGGAAGGAAGGGGAAGGAAAAATTGTGTTCTTATGTTATAGATTGATGTTGATTTGTTGTTTGAATTGAATTGTGTTTGATTGTTTTAGGCGACGCGAACGGAACCGGAGCCGGAGCTGAGAACCGATGGAGTTTGCATTGAACTTCCTTTGTGAGGTAAAGGGAGGTAGTCATTTAAGTTTGAGTAGCTTCATAGTTCATGTTTGGTATATGTATTATGATGACTTGATTGTTGAATTAGAGATGAGTTTGAGTGATGTATGGATTTGTTTTACTTAATGAAACATATTTGCACACTTGTTGATGATTTGTGGCATGGATGCCTTGAGTGATATTATTGTGATATTGAACTGTTGATATATATCTATACATATGTTTATATCCTGGATGAGCGTAGGACTGGCTATGTCTCGATAATTTATTAAAAGACTCAAAATCCTAAATCTATGTTTTGAAAATCGTGTTTTTAAATCAAAAAGTGGTTTTTTTTGGAAAACGTGTTGCTTTTCAAGAAAAGTTAAGTTCCCTTTTTGAAAAAGTTGTGTTCTTTTGAAAAGGAAAAGTGGTTTTGTGGAAAGTCGTGCGAAAAGTGTTTCGTTTCAGTAAAACGTTTTAAAAAGACGTGGAACCTTTAGAAAAATGGTTTTGTTTCCGAAAAAGTGTTTTTCCCGGAAAACGTTCTCTTGATTTAAAAGATGTTTTAGTTCAAGAAAACAAAAGTGTATTTTGTTTTCCCAAGGTTGTTTTGGGAAAGTGTGATCGAAAAGGAAAAATGATGAACCTTTGAGACGAACCCGAACCTAGTGGCCGAGACGTCGGGCTAGTGTTTTGTGGATTGAGCACTCGGACTTCGTGTCCTGTGTTTTGATTTGAGTGGGCTTAATGCCTTTTTGAAAAACGAGTCGTGGACTTTATGTCTCGACATTTGAAAGAATGAACGCAAAGAAAACAGAAAACTTTCTGTGTACATGCATGAACCGGCAGACGTGCCATTTGAAACCGAGCTACAACTCTAGTAGTTAAGAATAAAATCAGTCAAGACCACTAGGTCTATAGGGGAATTCTGTGTTCGAGACCCCACAAGTGGCCGGTGGCGTAGCAACCCCGTGCCGTGGTAAATCGACTGCCAAACACGAATGAACTCGATCAGAGACTGGCGTATTCAGGATATGGTTATGACGTGGTACCCTGGAACAATTGGAGTTCGGACCTAAATAGAGAGGCCGACTCATGAGAACAATTGTGTTACGGGTGTTACTACGGCCTATCGCTCGATGTTGGGAAGTTAGAATCTCCGGAGTACATGAATTAGAAAGATGATATTGAAGTCTCATGCATTATTATAACCGATGATAGTGTTTGGGATGTTGTACTGTATTATATAAATAACTGTTCATATAACTATATTTATCTGTGGATGTTTATACTGCTGTTTTTCGCTTGTGCGGCTATTGTGATAACTTTATATGAGTATCTCACCTTTGCCTGTACATGTTGGACACCTTGTTGTGTTTTTGGAACACATGTATAGATGTTGATCATAGGTCCCTGCGGAGACGTGAGGACTCGGACGATGGAAACTTCTGAAGGAGCCAACGTTGGGTTGTATCCCAATGGCTACTTTTAGCCGACCAGCTTAGGAGTCTTTTGTTTTTGAACAGTCTTATATTATTACTGCACGTATGTTGAACTTATTTCTTAAGTCTGTAATCTGATATATATTAGACCAGGTTTTACGTTATGTTTATGTTTTTATGAACAGTGAATATCAATGTGTGATGTGAAATTTATTTCTTCGTCTTGAGTTGTTTGCCTATGCATGTAGAAAATTTTTAGAACTGCGTTTTCGAATGTAGCTACTTAATTAAAGTATCTTCCGAAAGCAACCAGCGTTTTATTTTCTTGTTTTATTCTGCATTAGAGTCCGTATATGTAGCACCCGCGAGGGGGGTGTTACAATAACTATAGATTATTAATTGTTGAAGAATCTGTTCATGTTAAATTTGATGATAAGAAGTCTGATAAAGGATTATCAGAGCAGGACGAATCTTTTCCAGATATCAATCTAAATGATCTTCGTCCAACAAACAAAGACAAGGACCTCTACAACGAAGTCAAAGTTGATGAGTCCACACCTCAGTCATCAAATGAAAGTCAGAAAGCCTGGCAATTCAAAACTTACCATCCTGAAAATCAAATCCTTGGTCAACCAAGTGATAAAGTAAGAACAAGGTCAATTTTCAGAAATCAAGCTGATTCAGCATTTATTTCTGATTTAGAACCAAAAACAGTGGACGAAGCTCTTTTGGACCAAGGATGGATTTTAGCCATGCAAGAAGAGCTTAACCAGTTTGAAAGAAGCATAGTCTGGACCTTAGTTCAAGAACCCAAAGACAAATCCATAATTGGAACTAAATGGGTCTTTAGAAACAAGATGGACGAGGATGGTAAAGTTGTAAGAAACAAGGCAAGGTTAGTAGCACAAGAGTACTCTCAAGAAGAAGGTATTGATTATACTGAAACCTTTGCCCTTGTTGCTAGATTAGAAGCCATACGAATTTTACTTTCATTTGTTGCTCATTATGATATAACCTTATATCAAATGGATATTAAAAGTGCATTTCTGAATGGAATAATCAATGAGGAAGTTTATGTAATGCAACCCCCAAGGTTTGAAGATCATTCCCATCCTGAGTATGTATGTATATATATATATATATATAAAGCTTTATATGGACTCAAACAAGCTCTTAGAGCTTGGTATGAGAAACTCAGCTCATTCCTTATGGAAAATGGTTTTAGCATAGCAAAGGTAGATACTACCTTGTTTAAGAAATCAAATAAAAATCATTTTATAATAGTTCAAATCTTTGTTGATGATATCATTTTTGGATATACTAATGAGTCTTTGTGCAAGGAATTCTCTGAGCTCATGACAAAAGAATTTGAAATGAGCATGATGGGAGAACTTAAGTTCTTCTTAGGACTGCAAGTGAGACAAACCTCAAATGGTGTGTACATTCACCAGACTAAGTACACCAAAGATTTATTGAAGAAATTCAAAATGAACGATAGCAAGCCAATGGTACACCTATGCATCCAACGTCCATTCTGACCAAAGACAACAAAGATAAAAAGGTAGATCAAAAGGTATACAAAGGTATGATTAGATCTCTCTTATATCTAGACCTGATATAATGGATAGTGTTTGTCTTTGTGCACGTTTTCAAGCTGACCCTAGTGAAAGTCACTTAACTGCAGTCAAGAGAATTTTCAGTTATTTAAAGGGTACTACTAATCTGGGTTTATTTTATGAGAAATCAAATGAGTACAGATTAGCTGGTTACTATGATGTTGACTATGCTAGAGCTAGAATCGAAAGAAAGAACACAAGTGGTGGATGTCACTATCTTGGATCAAACTTAATATCATGGTCAAGCAAAAGACAAATTACCATATCCCTATCAATTGCAGAAGGTGAATATATCTCTACTGCAAGTTGTTGTTCTCAACTTTTGTGGATCAAACATCAACTGGGAGACTACAACGTCTATAAGAGTAAGATCCCAATCTTTTGTGATAATACCGTTGCAATTAATTTATCAAAAAATCCTATATTGCATTCAAGGGCTAAACACAATAGAAATCAAACATCATTTCATTAGAGACTATTTTCAAAAAGGTGTGTTTGATGTTAAATTCGTTGATACTGACCATCAATGGGTAGATATCCTTACAAAATCTCTTGCAGAGGACAAGTTTTCCTTAATAAGAAAACAACTCAACCTACACTATGTTGGGTGACCTTGCGTCCAATCTATACGTTGTTCTCTGTCCAATACAGACTTACATCTTTTGCATTCATTAATTGTTAAATTGAATATCTTGAATATTTATTGTGTTCAATTATTATTAAATTAATAAAAAATTTAGAATGATTACCTCTGACACTCACACGTTCCAATCCTGAGTCAACAACTTGAGTCACACAAACGTCATGCGTCTGTTACTCTTTCAAAATAGCCATCCTCGGTAACCGCTTGTCATTATGACTCTTTAACCATAGTAACTTTTTTTTGACGGTTGTAACACCCATTTTTAGGGGTCACATTTATTTAACACAAGATGAAATTAAAACGCAGAAATATAAAGAGCATACCGAAAATATGGGTTTTCTTTTATTTCTTTACAGGGCTTGAAAAACATTTATGCACAACTATATTATATATATATATATATATATATATATATATATATATATATATATATATATATACACACACACACATCCACAAGCAGTGTCAGAATAACCAAAAGCTTTTCATTATATAAAAGTAGTTCTCAAAACACAAGACTACAACTGAAAGATGAAACAACAACAAGATAAAAAACCAATCCTACACTATGGGAGACGTAGCTCCACAAAGGAAAAAGGGGAGAGGGATACATCATAAAATATACAGATTGTGGGGATACTCAAGATACTGGCCATAACAAAAACAACACACTACTCATCGGAGTAGTACTCCTCTAGGCCCTCCTCCTCCTCCTCCTCCTCCTCCATTGCCTCCTCCTCAAGCTCCTCAGCAGGCTCCAAAGACTGCATATCATACCTACTCATGTACTGCTCTGCATACCGCCACATCTCCTCGTCAGTCCTCATCCACCAAGCATCCTGACTCGTGCTGGCAGGGGCTACCTCAGGCACATCCTTCGGGACATACTCCGGAACCTCCTCATCCATCTCCTTATCATCAGATGAGAGACAAACGAGGGGGATGGAAAAGGCTACCCTGGCATGGGCCGGTGTGCTCTTACGAGCAGTCACTCTCATGTTCGCCCGCTGGCAAGGAACCTGAGGGTGCATCTCGGAAGGCATGGAGGCAGGCTTCGGGGGTGGGACCACGGGAACGGACGGACCGACAGCAAGTGTGGGTAAGGCAGATGTAGATGGTGCAGTAGATGGTGGCGACATGGAAGTAGGATCCACATACACGTCACTAGGCTCCGCTGGATGAACAGCAGGCTGGGCGCTCGGCAGACGTGGCTAATCAACAGGTGGGGTTGGTGGCTGGGTAACCCTCGAGCTACCTCCTCCACTGATGCACAAAGTATAGACTCTCTCTGACAAAGACATCATCGAGTACCGCGACTCCCTCATGCTAGTGAGGCTCATAGCCCTCGTGTAAGTGCGACGCCCGTCGGGGTGGATCGTCCAAGCATCCTCACCGTCGCGAAGAACCAAATCCATAGTCAACTGGGAAGATGGGTTGCTCGACATGACAACTCACCAGAACGAGATGAGACGACCCTCCTTTCTCAGAAGGATAATCCCATTAGTCCCAAGCTTATATTATTAACTATACCTTAACCGTATTATAACGTTAGCGTGTTAATCAGGAAGTGTAGCAAAGAAAAATAAATGAAACATACAACACGAATACGGAAAGGTAAAATCAATCAGAGCAACACAGATAAAATAACTATATACAAGAACCATGCATAGCCATAGCCCCATCAGTAGGGCACTGTATACACTGTATATATACAAACCATCTGTACATAAAAACTGAAAAGGTGAAACAAATATAGTAAAAGGACCAAAAAGGAAAAAAACCCTCACAACTCGCTAGCACTACCTGCCCATCTCTCAAAAATACATGGTAAGACGCTCAGCTCACTGCCTAGACGCACTGGTAGGCTCCCACCATCAGTGGTGCGGATGCCTTGATTTACCATGGCCCTCGCCATGAGTACGCCTATAAGTCACCAGAGGCTCATACTCAGATGACGAGCTAGACACCACAACCCTATGCCGACGGTAGGTCCTTCAATACTGCTTTGTCCTCCGCTGCTAGCCTCTGTACACAAAACCTCTCCTGCTAGACGCATGAGATGTCGGTGGCTCGACCCAAGTGTAGTCCCGCTCATGACGCTTCAGCGGCTGCCACATCCGTGTGAAGGGTAGAAAATGGATGACTGTAAAGGGTCCTAAAATATCGTCTTTGTGCGACGCCCTCCTCTAAACAGTATGCTCACTAGTCTCGTGTAGACTGTCAGGAATGTAGAAGGGTCCAACCGCCATCCTCTATCATCGTGATAGATGATCTCGATCAGGCCCAGCACCGGCATCCTCGGTGCTGACGTGATAAAAGGGTGCGCCCTCGGGTCCATTGTCTGCACCTGATGGCTCCTCATCTTCACGTGAACCAAGAACAAAACAAGCAACACAGAACACAAAAGGGAGATAAGAATACCGTGCATAGCATATCGATACAACAATAGTAAGATAGTAACAACAGCATATAACAAGTAGCATGTATACTGGTATAACAGCTATAACAGATACATCACACGTCCAAACATATCTCGAGACAATCCATGCAACAAACATCCATCTCCGTAAAGGCTCACCCCCAGATCAATCCTCTAGACCATGACACTAATCCCATGCAGCATGTCGACCGAATCTCACAACACTGGTTCTATATCGGAATAAGAGTTTGATTTTCCAAGAAACCGAACCGCTCTCCGTAACCAATAAGAGTGCATCCCCCTTCCAAAACCTGAAACCGGGGTGTCTTGGTCGCCTCGGAATGTTAGCCTGGAACGTGGAAAGCTCAGGGATTAGTCGGGCAAACCGGACTAGATCTGGAGTCACGACAGGATAGGAGCTACCTCATCCGTCACTGTAAACTATTCCCGAGACCGGACACATCCCCAAGGTCACTCACTTGACCGCCCCTTCCACTCTCCGTACCCGCACTCAGGTACAACTAACCTCGCATGACATTGGTAGCCCATACTACCTGTCATACTGCCTCACCACTTGGCAAGTGATGATATGCAGCAAACAACATCAATGAGATGATACCCGACCCTCACGCCTAAGCGCTCAATCGGCAACCAGCACACGATGCCACACATCAACACGAGCCACAGCTCCCATTTGCTCAACATATCACATCACAACAGCAATCCGTCCACGATATCAACTCGTACAAACACGGCTCACAGCCACTTAGTGTAACACCCGAGGCTGACGAAGGCGAGGAGTGATCGCCGGTGCATGAGGCACGGACAAGGAGCGGCTCCTGACAGGCTTCTACATGAATGAACCGATTCACACCGGAATGAGAGCGATCCTGAGGCTGTGCAGGTATGGGACTGTACAGTTGAAGGAAGGCTTATAAGAATTGATTGGTACTACCTATATCAACAAGATGCATCTTCTTTTCGGTAGCCCATCACTTAAGAACTCCAAAGTTAAGCGTGCTTGACTTGGAGCAATTCTGGGATGGGTGACCTCCTGGGAAGTTTTCCTAGGAAGCGTGTGAGTGAGGACAAAGCACGCTGAAGAGACCCGTGTTGGTTTGTGGGGACAGTCGGCAATCCTTAAAGCAGTTCGGGCCGTTAGAAATGGTATCAGAGCGGACCTCTCCCAGTACGGTGTGGTTCGGGGACGAACCAAGCGGAAGCTGGTGGGCATGTAACACCCGAGGCTGACGAGGGCGAGGAGTGATCGCCGGTGCATGAGGCACGGACAAGGAGCGGCTCCTGACAGGCTTCTACATGAATGAACCGATTCACACCGGAATGAGAGCGATCCTGAGGCTGTGCAGGTATGGGACTGTACAGTTGAAGGAAGGCTTATAAGAATTGATTGGTACTACCTATATCAATAAGATGCATCTTCTTTTCGGTAGCCCATCACTTAAGAACTCCAAAGTTAAGCGTGCTTGACTTGGAGCAATTCTGGGATGGGTGACCTCCTGGGAAGTTTTCCTAGGAAGCGTGTGAGTGAGGACAAAGCACGCTGAAGAGACCCGTGTTGGTTTGTGGGGACAGTCGGCAATCCTTAAAGCAGTTCGGGCCGTTAGACTTAGCAACTAAACTTAGGCACAACCGCCATAGCACAACAAATGATGAACAATCACAACAGTAATAGCAATAACATCAATAGCAACAACATAGCCGGCATATCATACACCAAGTAGCATGTAGGCACGTATACAGATAGCAATTAACACATCACATCACCGCAACAGTCATACGAAGCAACACATCCTCGATCAATAGTTATCTAACCTAGGGTTCAAACTTAGCGGTGATAGTCCAAATCAAAAGCTTGGGTAAAACACAAATGTAGTCCACAGACTATTTCTTTTTCTTTCGTTGTTTTTCGGTAAAACACAAACCTCAAAACAAAGCTTGTAAAAACCTTTTTCCTTGGATAAAACCAATAAATTTTGAAAATCACGTTTATTAAAACACTTTTGCCCAAACGGTTAACTTTATTACTTTAAAGACTAATAAAGGTCTCTAACGCCCTATTTAATTTAAAAACATCGTTTTTCGTTATTAAAACCCACATTTTCACAACTTTGCTCATTTAAGTTGATTTTCCTTAAAAGCAGCTATTCATTATATTTTATTTCAAAATACTTTATTTCTAAAGAGATAATTCATGTATTTTCTCTTAAATTAAACTGAGAAACAATAAAACATATTTATTTCCTCAATTTAGCATTTCAGGCTTTTAAAGTTTTTAAGTTACACGATGTCGGATCCTAATCAAAATTAGGTCCTCTAACGCCTTAAATCCCACAGCAGGGCACACGATACATCCATATAATTATTCAACAATTATAGCATGTATTCAACTATATCAGCAGTTATATCATACATACTCAAATCAACAGCAGTAAACCAAGCAATCAACCAACAATCAGATACAGAGTATTTAAATACAATACAAACACCGATGCAGCACATAGCTGTCGGAAATGGAGTTCCTCAGGTTTATCCCCTTACCTTAAATGAAGTCTCTTTGATGAGCAACTTCCAAGCATCAAATCCATGAGGTGGCTGAAGGTGGCATTGACGTCCAAACTTCACAACAACTCCAAGAATGCATATCCAGCTCCCCAAGTAAGTACAGCCACAACCAAAAATCAAGAAATAACATCCAAGCCCATTCAGCATCCAAACAACATATCAATTAACTAATCATCATTTAAAAACATAATCTAATGGATTTAAATATTTTACTTAGTCCAACAGAATTGCTTTTCCAATAAAATCAATTTGGGAAAAACCAATTGGATCACGAAAATATGAAATTAGCTTAGGAAATCATCAATTAACTACCCTAATTGCACTAAAACAGAATTAATTTCATAATTATAGTAAGATAAAGGTTTAGGGATTTAGTGAAATTGGGGAAATCCGAATTCAAAGAGGGATTTGAACAATTGACATAGGGAACTTGAAATTGATATACCCAATTGCATAAAAACATAATCAATTTCACATTTAAAGCATGAAATTAAAATGCTAGGGTTTTGAATTGGGGATTTAGGGTTAGGGTTCCTCATGAAATCAAAAACCAAGATAAATGAATGGAGGATTTTTACCCAGGAGGAAGAAAGAGCAGCTCCGGCGGTCCCGGCGGTGGCGCACGGTGGCGGCGCACGGCGGCTCCGGCGGTGGCAGTGGCGGTGCTTGGTCCAAAACGTGGAGGAAGATGCCGCCTTCCACGTGGTTGGTTCATTTCTGGAAAGGGAGGCCAAACGGTGGCCGGAAAACCCCATAACAGTGGCGGTTCTACGGTGGCTCCGCCGTCAACGTTGTCCGTTTGCAAAAATGTTGGGCTAGAAATGTAGAGGAAGGTGAGGAGAGTAAAGTTACAAGGTTGGTTTGGTGAAAGGTGGCCGGACGGTGGCCGGAAAACGCCCAAACAGTGGCGGTGGCCCCGTCGTCAACTTTCTCCGTTTGGAAAAATGTTCGGTTAGAATTGTAGAGGAGAAGATAAGGAACATTTCTATGATTTTGGTTTTGGGAGGGGTGGCCGGAGTTGGCCGGAAATGAAGAGAGAAGGAGAGAAAGTTTAGAGAGAGAGAGAGAGACGCGAGAGGGAGGCGTCGCGAGGAAGAAGAAGAAGAAAGAAAAAGAAAAGAGAAGAAAGAGAAAGAAAAAGAGAAAGAAAGGGTGGGTGTGCTGCTGGGGTGCAAGGGAATTTGGGGAGTTTTCCCCCATTTTTTTCTTTTGTTCTTTTAATTGTGATAGGTGGGAAAAATCTAAAATTTCAAAATTTGAAATAAGATAGAGATTGATGATTAAATTTATCAACCTAGGGAATCAATGATCCAAAATCAATTTTTGATTAAATCCAAATCATTTTATTTTCAAATCAAAAATCAAATAGATTAAATTTGGAAAATAATTTCCTTGAATCATATTATTTAAATTACTTAAATAATATTTTTCTAAATACATAATAATAATAATAACAATAGCATAATATTTGCTTTATAAAAGTGTATAGACTATGATAACGCACCCAATAAAATAAATAAACTAATTTAAGCAAATAAAATTCATTATTCACAGATATAGGATTTTCGGGGTGTTACATTACTACCCCACTAAAAAAATTTTGTCCTCGAAATTTCGTGGCACAACTAGACAAGATCTCTTCATCCTCAGGTTTCCCCAATGTACTTCTCGTACGTACTTCTTCCTTAGATAACACTTGTAACTTAATAACAAACTTCATGCCTATTATCCGTTCGATTTATCGTTAAAATCAAATCACTTCTCCTCAATCCATACTCCTTTTCCTCAATATCTTACCTTAATTTCTCACACGTGAGAGGCGTGAGTAAACTTAACAACTTCTCTTTCACTTTGAATTCATTTAGGAAATTTTTCTTCCACATTCTTCACCATCGTTATTTACATCTCGATTTTAAATTACGGTACACCTTCCTATCACAACACATCCATCAGTTCCGATCCAAGACATCCAATCCTAGTCTTAGTTTTCTTTTTGAACGTAGTCCATCTCTCTAATTTACATCACGATCATGCATCTCAACCTTACAAAACATGATTGCACCTATTAATACAACTACAACTACAACCAAGAGAATTCACATAAGGTACATAAATTTTAAACTTCTCGAACAACTTAGTTTCCCCTTTTCTATAAATCTTCAGCTTAGGTAAAACTACCAAACTACCAAGGACACTTTCCTACAATTCTCCAAACTCATACAATCAATCTTAACCACAGACATCGATAATTACCCTTGACCTCTTAACTACTATTATGTCCCGATCAATACTTGACTTATGATAATTGTCTCACTTACTGAGATTGATCTTAAAGGTTCACATCTTATCAGTCATAACTATACTTTAACCAACTCTCATCACTTCTTATTTATCCTATAAAAGGAATTATCGCAGTAGCTACTACACTTACTCCTAACCAACATTCCAAAGATCAAATCGTTTTCCTTGCTCGTCCACTCGAGTTGAAAGTGATCCATTGAACTCGGTCTCTACTCGATCCATGAGGATTAAGGAAGGAAATTTCCAACAAGGAAATTTTCTTGGTCTCACTATCATAAGAAAGTATATAGAAGAACTTTACCACTCCGAAAAGAATGCGGGAATATCCAATATGTAAAAAGATTCTTCAGTAGGTTCATGAGTGTAAAAATGCATAGCTAATACATATTTACAACCATGACTTTAATAAAGTTCCTTCTTTCACAAGAATCTCCCAACGGATTAGGGAATCAATAAATGAATAGTCTGGCCAAGAATCAAACTAGATCATATTTACCAAAAGTAAAGGTGATTAGACATCAAGAAACTTCCAATATCAAGAAATCGTTTGTGTTATAACCCAAGGAATAGTCATAACAAAGCTTTCAATGAAATGATATGAAAATATCCAGACCAATGGATACTATTAACCCAACTCACTCAAATGTCTAATACACTGAGGATTATGTAGGAGTGTGAGTACAAATACTCGTTTGGGATCACATGCTTTAAGAATTTTCACTACCATCGAGTCAAAACTCGCGCTTAAGCAACTTCACGACAGCTTTTCTCACGTAGGGTCCGCAATACATTCCACAAGGTTTCCTCATGTTCCTCGTGGCTCCTAGAGTAAACGAGAACTTCTCCGACGATAACAATTTTATTAAGAAATGGACGAATACTCCATTTCATGTAGTCTAACCTGGTTAGATTTGTAGGCAACATTCTACACAAAACGATGGAGGTCTGACTGACTCTAGAAACTAGATCAATCGAAACTCCACATCCTTCGCAACACAACCTTGGAACATTTTCAGAAAATTCTCCTGAAAGTCTTACACGATAGGCACCTCATTCAGATGTCCGACATAATATCAAAAGGATAAACAAGGTACTACATATATATAATTACCATTTACTGATCATGAGTTCTTACAAGACCTCAACCCGATTAGAACCCAACAAAACACGCATACACGTGTGTCACCTATTGTTTAGATAGGGAAACAATTCAACAAGGTCATACTCTCTAGGATAAATAAAACGAACTTTAGAAACTTATCATCAGCTTTTTCACATGCTAGTCAATTACTCTCTACTACTAATCCGTCGCTAAAGACTTGCTTCCATTCTTTCTTCCACTTAGTCTCTGATCAGTCGTAACCTATGAAAAAGTATACTTAGGTATCATACATACACCTTACCATCATCAGCATGGATCACAAGTCTACCCACAACGCATAACCCTCAATCTGTCCAAATGGAGACAAAAGTCTTATCCATCAAATCCACAAACAGCGGAGGTTCCAATCATTTCTTAAAATACCAACAGAAGAAACTTCGCGTGATGCCACACTTCGAGGGACATCATCGGTGAAATATTATCGGGCTCCTAAATTCCTCTCTTTCAACATTACGGGGTCGTCTATCCTTTAACACAAAGACTCTCATCAGGGATATCGGCTAACTTAAAAACAATATGATTAATTCTACATTGAATTATCATAACATAGCTATACAAATTTTCATTTTGTTCAAATCATCAAGCCTTAGTCCTTACTACACTTCCATTGCTCCACCTGGATTCCATTCCAGTCTCTCAACTCTATTTGTAAACATGTCGTTATCTTGCCGTCCCTTTGGTCGCTTACTAACCACCTATGCATCTACTTCAGAAAACTTTTGGTATTCCTCTACTTGTCTAAGGTACACTCGTTTTCCTTGGCAACTTTCCCAACAATCGAATTTCCTTCACATATAAAGGAGTTTTCCCTCACTTGCTAGCTAAGAGTCTACCATCCCTGACTCATAACGTAACGGTCATATTCAAGCCTATTTGCTAGAACTGACTAAGGAACTGTCTCAAAGCCAACCTTACTTAGTAACTCAGATAACTTATACACATACATTATTTCCAAGAAGGAAATAAAAAGAAGAACAAGAAACCAGTTACTCGCCAGGCGACCGTACCCTCGCGACGCGAGACAAAGGGTCGGCCCGAGTAGAAACATCCCAACTCTCGGCATCGCGACGCGAGACAGTTCTCGCCACGCGAACCAGAGAGTCTGCTTGAAAGACAAGGAACAGCTCCTCGGACTCGCGACGCGAACGCTCCTTCGCCTCGCGATCCAGGAAGCTTGCCATAGAAACAAAACACAACTCTCGGCCTCGCGACGCGAAAGTTCATTCGCCCCGCGATACGAAAACATGCCCTCTGCTTCGCGACGCGAAATCCAGTTCGCTACGCGATGCAGGGGACCTGCCCGAGAGGAAAACACTACTCCTCTGCCTCGCGACGCGAATCCCATTCGCCACGCGATGCAGAGAACATATCTGGGAAGCTTCTCTGCCTCGCGACGCGAAATCCTGTTCGCCTCGCGATACAGAGAACATGCCTGAGAAGCAAAACATCCCTTCTCTGCCTCGCGACGCGAAATCCTGTTCGCCTCGCGATACAGAGAACCTGCCTGAACACATCTGGATCATCGGATCCAATCAATCCAATTGGTCGGATTTCAAAAGGAGCAAGTCATCATAGACTATTCTTACACCTACTGACCTCTATCCAATCAAAACACAGAGTAAACACAGCAAAAACACAATGAATCCATAACCTAGATCCCGAAAGAAATCGACCAGCTCTGATACCACTTTGTAACACCCCTCTCCTTCGGGTGTCACTTTTGTAACTCAAAATATCCATTTACCCTTATTAACAAAAGACTTTTTCGAAAATAACTCTATAGTAATTGCGAAAATCTGATACCAAAAGAAAAGCTTTAACAATCCAAGGAAACAAAATGAAACTCATCATATATGACAATAATTCTAGTTCTGCTATTAGGCATACATACTTCGAATCTCTCAATACACAACACTCATAGTCACAGTCGGACGACTGAACTTACACATTTATAAATCTTAAGAGCTGGTCTGACAAAAGAATTCTATGGACAATAAAACTTACTGTCTAACATAAGTCGTACCAATGAGACTAGGTCTCGTCGTCAACAAACTACACCTCTTCGTCGTCAACCTCAAGCACTCAAGCTAGAGGGTCCCAGAGTGATTTAGAAGACTGTTAATAAAACATCTGTACATGTATCCAAAAACACACAGGGTGTCCAACATGTACAGGCAAGGGTAAGAAACCAATATATGAATCCATAAACAACAACTATAAGCCCAATCCAAAGCAACAGATTCATATAATATAACTCATTCAAATCATCATACATCAGATAGTATAGCATGTATAATCAAGCCCTAATAGCAGTAAAGGCACAAGGGCTTCGTACCCCACAATCAACGTTATCCTCTAAACGTATGCATGGCACTTCCATATATCTCAGCTAATATTCAAACTAGATTTCCGGAAATCCCATCACCATTCGCAATGAGCTGATCAGGCTCTAAAGATTAACACCAATATTTGGCCCAGAAACGAGTACTTTGAATCCCATGACACTGCGCGATTCTCACATGGGGGCGCAATCAGAAGTACTCCACAAGAATACGGTCATACTATATTGTCCAACTCAAGGCACAATACGTTCCCAGAACACGTATGACACCATTGTCCATCAAGGCACAATGTCTTGACAAATAAGTCATCTCAGGTTCTCCTTGCTTATCAAGGTCCCCCGTTTCACGGCACGTTTGCCCCGCATTTAATGCATGAGAAAACTATCTAGTTTTCGATAATTGATCTTTGTCGCATCAATATTTCCTCGTTGTAGCATCAACGCTAACAACCACCATAATGTCTTAGACTCTTTAAGCCTCAAAAACATTTTCTCAAAATAGGACATTTAGTCCAAAACCAACTCAAATCCCAAACATCCCTAACCGATGCACCAGTCAAGGACGTTGGATTCAAGATCATAAAAACATCCTCAAGCTTACAGGACCACAAAGATTGTCCCTAAGCCGACAGGACCACAACTAACACGGATCCTTGATCCACGTGTTCTGCAGAACCCTAGAACCCCGACGTCTCGGTTTCTAGTTTCTAAGCTTTAAAACCACTTTTCTTGAAAACTCGAAAATCAAAACCCAAATCTCCGATACTTACACAAAGTCATCGAGATCGGTTTTACATAAAACAAAATGTAGTCCACAGACTATTTCTTTTTCTTTCGTTGTTTTTCGGTAAAACACAAACCTCAAAACAAAGCTTGTAAAAACCTTTTTCCTTGGATAAAACCAATAAATTTTGAAAATCACGTTTATTAAAACGCTTTTGCCCAAACGGTTAACTTTATTACTTTAAAGACTAATAAAGGTCTCTAACGCCCTATTTAATTTAAAAACATCGTTTTTCGTTATTAAAACCCACATTTTCACAACTTTGCTCATTTAAGTTGATTTTCCTTAAAAGCAGCTATTCATTATATTTTATTTCAAAATACTTTATTTCTAAAGAGATAATTCATGTATTTTCTCTTAAATTGAACTGAGAAACAATAAAACATATTTATTTCCTCAATTTAGCATTTCAGGCTTTTAAAGTTTTTAAGTTACACGATGTCGGATCCTAATCAAAATTAGGTCCTCTAACGCCTTAAATCCCACAGCAGGGCACACGATACATCCATATAATTATTCAACAATTATAGCATGTATTCAACTATATCAGCAGTTATATCATACATACTCAAATCAACAGCAGTAAACCAAGCAATCAACCAACAATCAGATACAGAGTATTTAAATACAATACAAACACCGATGCAGCACATAGCTGTCGGAAATGGAGTTCCTCAGGTTTATCCCCTTACCTTAAATGAAGTCTCTTTGATGAGCAACTTCCAAGCATCAAATCCATGAGGTGGCTGAAGGTGGCATTGACGTCCAAACTTCACAACAACTCCAAGAATGCATATCCAGCTCCCCAAGTAAGTACAGCCACAACCAAAAATCAAGAAATAACATCCAAGCCCATTCAGCATCCAAACAACATATCAATTAACTAATCATCATTTAAAAACATAATCTAATGGATTTAAATATTTTACTTAGTCCAACAGAATTGCTTTTCCAATAAAATCAATTTGGGAAAAACCAATTGGATCACAAAAATATGAAATTAGCTTAGGAAATCATCAATTAACTACCCTAATTGCACTAAAACAGAATTAATTTCATAATTATAGTAAGATAAAGATTTAGGGATTTAGTGAAATTGGGGAAATCCGAATTCAAAGAGGGATTTGAACAATTGACATAGGGAACTTGAAATTGATATACCCAATTGCATAAAAACATAATCAATTTCACATTTAAAGCATGAAATTAATTTTGAATTGGGGATTTAGGGTTAGGGTTCCTCATGAAATCAAAAACCAAGATAAATGAATGGAGGATTTTTACCCAGGAGGAAGAAAGAGCAGCTCCGGCGGTCCCGGCGGTGGCGCACGGTGGCGGCGCACGGCGGCTCCGGCGGTGGCAGTGGCGGTGCTTGGTCCAAAACGTGGAGGAAGATGCCGCCTTCCATGTGGTTGGTTCATTTCTGGAAAGGGAGGCCAAACGGTGGCCGGAAAACCCCATAACAGTGGCGGTTCTACGGTGGCTCCGCCGTCAACGTTGTCCGTTTGCAAAAATGTTGGGCTAGAAATGTAGAGGAAGGTGAGGAGAGTAAAGTTACAAGGTTGGTTTGGTGAAAGGTGGCCGGACGGTGGCCGGAAAACGCCCAAACAGTGGCGGTGGCCCCGTCGTCAACTTTCTCCGTTTGGAAAAATGTTCGGTTAGAATTGTAGAGGAGAAGATAAGGAACATTTCTATGATTTTGGTTTTGGGAGGGGTGGCCGGAGTTGGCCGGAAATGAAGAGAGAAGGAGAGAAAGTTTAGAGAGAGAGAGAGAGACGCGAGAGGGAGGCGTCGCGAGGAAGAAGAAGAAGAAAGAAAAAGAAAAGAGAAGAAAGAGAAAGAAAAAGAGAAAGAAAGGGTGAGTGTGCTGCTGGGGTGCAAGGGAATTTGGGGAGTTTTCCCCCATTTTTTTCTTTTGTTCTTTTAATTGTGATAGGTGGGAAAAATCTAAAATTTCAAAATTTGAAATAAGATAGAGATTGATGATTAAATTTATCAACCTAGGGAATCAATGATCCAAAATCAATTTTTGATTAAATCCAAATTATTTTATTTTCAAATCAAAAATCAAATAGATTAAATTTGGAAAATAATTTCCTTGAATCATATTATTTAAATTACTTAAATAATATTTTTCTAAATACATAATAATAATAATAACAATAGCATAATATTTGCTTTATAAAAGTGTATAGACTATGATAATGCACCCAATAAAATAAATAAACTAATTTAAGCAAATAAAATTCATTATTCACAGATATAGGATTTTCGGGGTGTTACACTTGCTAAATATGCTTAAAAGTTATTTGATGCTAACCTTGAATTTGGAAGCTTTATAAGTTTCGAATATAGCAATCAAATCTTGGAAGAACAAGCCTATGAGTACAAAAGGAGGAGGTGAACAAGTGACTATCTTAAAATAATGAAATCTCAAAGGAAGATATTTCCAATTCAAAGAATTACCACAAACAAAGAGCACATCTCTCCAATAAAATTAATAAGTATCTCTATCCATGAACTTTATATATTGTAGTAGAATATATGTCTTCTACCATTCTTCAAATCTTATGAAAAGTGAAGTGTGTATATTTGCAAAATTATTTTTGTAAGGGGGAGAAATAATTTAATCCTAAAGGGGGAGTATGAGCGCATAGAATTGCATGTCTAACGGGGAGAATTTAAAAATAAAAACATTTTGTTACTTGATGGACATTGTAAAGGGGAGAGTTCTTTATTTAAACTGCACTGCAACTCTGAATAATATGCTCAAAAATATAAATGTGTCTTTTTCTTGATATCATATGTTTCATATAAAGGGAGAGAAAATATGAGAAACAAAATATTTATTTTATTACACTAATCTCTTCCCAAAAATCCTTTTTGTTAATGTCAAATAGGGGGAGGAAAAAAAAATTAGAAAGCAAATATATGGCATAACAAGTAGTTTATCTTAACAAATGGTTGAAATAATATATTTGCTTAGTGATTTGTCAACATCAAAAAGGGGGAGAATGTGAAACTCCATAGGTTTCAATATATTAAGTTTGGATGATGCCAAATATTGTTTGTTGAAATGCCAAATATTAATTGTTGAAAGATTTCATAGACATCTAGAATATTGCTTGATGAAATGTGTTGTACATGTACACATGTGTTGATGGAAAATATGGTATAAATATATGATGCATGACAAACACTAACCATGAGCATGCAGGACAAAAGACATATCACTATCAAGCATGCAAGTACTCAAAGTGTAGCAAAGCAAGAAATGGAAAAGCTAGAAGTATCAATGTTCAAGCATCAAGACCTCAAGCAACGATTGGGACAAAAGACATATCACCATCAAGCATGCAAGTACTCAAAGGGTAGCCAGCATCAAGACCTCAAGCAAAGATTGAGTAAATATATCAGGCCTTAGAAATCTTGTAAGAGTATGATGGAGTAAAACCTAATTTGGCTCATTTAATCAATCTAATTAAAACACTACGCTTTTGAGTACAGGGTTTTTTAAAATCAAAAACATTTGTTTAGCAAAGTGTTTATATATATATATATATATATATATATATATATATATATATATATATATATATATATGTGGATGCACGACTACTTTCAATATATTTAAAATGCCTTATTTTTTTTTAAGTATATATAAAACCTGAACAGTGCAAGACCTTTTCCCCCACAAAAGAATATTATTATCAGTTGAATTTAATAGTGAAAGTGAAAAGTAAATTAAATATGCAAACGATTTGTAGTTCTTTCAATTGATTTATAGGTTCAGTTTTTCTTTTGCCAATGAGCTGAAATGTCTCGGTTATAAAGAATCAAACGTTACTGTCCACTCAATTGACCAACTTTCTTCAATCCATTTAATTATTGTATCAACCGATTGTCAAGCTATATTTTTGTGTTTGAACTGGTAATTAATTGAGTCAATCGATTGACACTATTCTTCAAGTGATTCACAACGGTAAAAAGACAAAAAAAAAAAAAAAAACCTGAACAATGGGTACTTGCTTATACTCAGCTCTTTCCCCATTTAATTCCCAACGTTCTGGTTTTGAAATAATATAAACGGGGGGTTTTTGGAACACGAAGTGAGAGAAAAATTGAGCAAAAACTTGTTACATTTTAGACATTCTCTTAAGCCAAATTTGTGTTAAAATCATCATACTCATAGTTCTTCAATTTGTATACTTGCACTATCAAGAGTGTTCTAGTTGTTCACCATTCTTTTTGTGTATCAACTTAGAAATAGGGTGAGACATCCCTAGGTTGAGGGTGGTATCCCTCTGTTTAGAAGGTGAGGTATCCTTTTTTTGTAAAAGGGTGGGGCATCCCTTTTTTATACGAATTTAGGCTCAGAAGCACGGGTGAGGTGTCCCGGGGGCGCAAGGGAGAGTGCTAAAATTCGTTGAGGCTCTTACACATGGGTGAGGTATCCCATAAAGCGTGCTTAGAGTGCTCTATGGTGTAAAGGTTTCCAAGCACCTACAAGCTTGGTATTAGTGGATAAAACCAGGAAACATATTTTGGGAACTGGACGTAGGTCACCAACGGTGGGTGGCTGAACCAGGATAAATCTGGTTTGCAAGCTTTTCGTCCCTATCTCCTTTATTTGTAATTTATAGTTCATCCTATTATTTTATTGCATCGATTATTTTCATTGTATGCGCATTAAGTTTTAATAGATAAATTGCTTTCGCTAAATAAACCTTTAAAATTTTATAAACAAAATTCACCCTTCTCTTGGGTAATGGTTGTTTGGGCCAACACCAATCAATTCTAATAAGCCTTCCCTTAGCTATACAGTACCATACCTGCATAGCCTCAGGATTCCTTCCACTGTACAGTCTTAGGATCTCTCTCGTTCCGGTTGTAATGTCCCGATTTTCACGTTTTCTAATTCTTCAGTATTTTAACGTCTTTATTTTATTCGAGGTCTTAGGAATGGAAATAAAATATTCGGAGACCATAGTCATGCTCGACGATATCGTAGGAAGCTACGATTAAGTTTTGAGTCGAAAACTCAAACGGAGTCCGGTCTGCATTTTTATATTGACAGTATGATTTTACTGCTCAGGAGACCTAAGATGGACCCGTGAACGAGACAATAAGTCTTAGAATTCGCTTCTTTACGTTTTGGTTAAATTTCACAAAAATTTCAGAAAAATCACTTCCTGACCTCCGTTCGAGCGGAATCCTCAATCGGGTGATGAACGGAGCCACATATGGATTTACCGAGACTCGCCAACGGATAATCTTGATACCACATCATCCCAGGACGCTTGGGAGAGTATGTCAGAGTCGTCATGACGTTTGGAAATATCTAGACGCAAAATTACCAAAATGCCCCTAACCTTAGTCTTTTAAACTTTTACCATTTTACCCTTTTGGAAAATGACCTTTTTGCCCTTAAGTGAGCTTTTAAGAGCTGAACTCAGCCCCTCACACTCTCTCATTCACGCACAAGAGCTGGCCAAATAGAACTCCATAGTTGTTCTTGAGAAAACACCATTGATCCTTGAGAAAAGCTTGAATCACTTGCTAAAATCACTTGATTCCTTGAGCAATCTTCCTTCATTCGTAGGTAAGATCACTTTTATGATCTCCTAGCTTCTTGAATCGCTCTCTATTTCAAGATCAAACTTCATTTTCATGAAAATGGTTTCTTAGATCCGAAAGTTTGAAAATCCATAGGAAATTATAGAAAAATCCTTTTGATGTGAAACCAATTTCTTTGAACTCAACTTATCATTCTCTACCTAAACCCATGAGCTTATGATTCACTTCTCATCATAGCTCAAAAATCCCTATATGGCCGAGCCCTACGTGATGATGATGATGAATAGTGTTTTTCATCAATTTTTGATTTCTAACACTTGATTTCATCCTTAGCTTTCCTATTGCCTTTGAATCCATGAAATGGAAAACCAAGATCAATTCCTAGCTTTATTTGCTTTAGGGTGGCCGTAACCCTTAGGTAGAATTGTTGAGTTTTGCTTTGATTGTTGTTTAATGTTTGATTGTTGTGTTGTTGTAGTTGGTGACGATTGTCAGGAGGTTCACAAACCGATCAACCGACTTTGATCCGGACATTTGCTCTTCAACAAGTATGAGAGGTGAACCTCATCACACCAAAATAGTGGTGGTGAAGATGGTTGTTTAGTTTATGTGTGGGTGAAACCCTTTGGTTTGGGTTCACCAATTAATTTGGTTCTCTTGGAGAACAATATATAATAATTGTAATTTATGCTTGTATGCCTTATCATGTGTCTTATGATGATGTTGTCTAGGTGAAGAAATAATTTCTTGCATGTTGAAAAACCTACTTTGATCACTAGATCAAGTATGGACTTTTGTGTTTGATTATGAAGTAATGATGTGTGTTTATCGTTTATCATAATTGTGTAAGTTTTATGAGCCATAACTTGGTTAGTTGGTGAAGTAAATTTTCACATTGGTGCGTAGTTGGCTTTCGGCCATGACCTTGAGAAAAGGAAGGTAATGTGTAGTTCTTGAACAAATTAAAGTTTTGATGAAAGCAAAATGTTTTAGTAGCTTATGCTTTAAAGAAAAAACTTAGGTGATTTTGATCCAAAGATCAAACAAAATTTCAACCTCTAAGTGTTTTCACCAAAGTGAAACATGTTTTATACCTTATCCTTAGTTCATCTAGTTAATCAAATAACTTAAAAGTGGATTAATGAAAAGTTTTCATGAGAATCAATATAGTTCCATAAGGCTTTTTCTTTAACAAGGTTAATGTCTTGTTTTAAGGCACTTTTGGCTGAGCGAATCCAATTTCGCTGGGCGAAAACAGAGAAAATACGAGCTATGCATCACTGCCTTAATTTTCGCTAAGCGATTGCAGCTTCGCTAAGCGAATAAAAAAGAATTTCGCTAAGCGACTCAATTTTCGCTAAGCGATTCAGGGAAATTTCAAAAGAGGTATCACTGCCTCCTTTTCGCTAAGCAAATTAATCTTCGCTAAGCGAATGAAGCGAATTTTCTCTGAGCGAACCATGTCTCGCCCAGCGATACAGGGGCGTTTCAAAAGAGGTATCACTGCCTCATTCTTGCTAAGCGAATTTAACCCCGCTAAGCGAATTTCATGTTTCAGAAAGTGCTAGAAATAGAGTAAGTGGTTCAAATGTTGTTTCAAATCAAATAAGTTTTCAATTGTAAAAGTTGTTTGGTTTACAAAAGGAGTTTTCTAACTCAATCGTAAAGTTTTACGTATAAAAATCTAAGTTAAGTAATTAACTTAGAGTTGAAGACAAGGGTTAATTAAGTATAGTATGTGGTGAAACAAGACCATATGCTATACCATTGATGACTTAGTACATCAATGACTTCATAAGACATAAACACAAACATGAAACGTTTTGGGTTTTGAAACAGTAGTTCGATGATGGACCGGTGATTCGGATCCCGGTCAGTCGTTCAATTGTTTCAGTCTTGTGATGACTCGATCCCGGAGGGATCACGAGATTTATCCAGTGGATAAAGGTTTTGTTTTTCAAAAGACGCGTATAGTTCCTAAGGAAGAGAACCTTAGTGGAACTCGAGGTTTACCCAGAGGGTAGACATTGCTTTTTCACATATGCTTTGTGTAAGCATTGGCATTTCATTTGCATAGTTGCAAGGCCTTGAGCCTAGGAGTTGAGCTTACACCTTGATGCGGGTGCGAATCTTACGGTGATGATCTTCAATGGTCTTTTTGGAGGTATCAGGGTTGGAAGGGTTTGCATGTGACCAGTTGGTAGCTCTTCTGTTTCATGGCTAATCCGAGCAATACATTGATATCCTCTACTAGATGCCGTACTTTTCATGTTTAGTCGAGAGTGTTTATGTAAAAGCCAGATACATGCACGTTACGAATGTTGTAGTATCTTGCCCAAGGCTGGCGCTCACGGAACATGTCCTCCCATTCACTCTCTCCGACGTTTTTGTAGCTCCATGGAGTAGGGGTCAAAGTAGTACCCAATGACATTGGCATTGAGTCATATACATTGCACTGCATTGCATGGCTGTTGATGTTTACATTTACTGTTATACATCGCTGTTCTATGTTAATAATTCCTTATGTTATGCTGTTAACTGTTAAATGTTTAACATGATCTATACTGAGAATTTTAGTAAGCATGTTGGGTACGCTGTTACCTGGTGAGTCGTCCCGTTTTTACTATTGCTGTTTTTTTGTGTTGATGAACGAGAATCTCACCCATATCTGTATGTTTTCTGCTGGTACTTGCTATTGCTGCTTGAACAGATGGACGCGATGACAGTTCAGTTCGGTAGTTTCCTTGAGCCCGAAAGCGGACTCTTTTGCTCTTTTATTTTTGTTGTCGGCCAGACTATATGTCAGTTTTTGTAGTACCTTTTGGAAGCTACGACTCCTAGTACTTATTATTCCTTATGTCTGATATATATTAGAGCTATGTCTATATACAGTATTATTTCTGTTTCTGTTTTCTGTCTTCTGTTTCTGTATTTTAATACAGTATGTTCTAGAAATGCATGGTGAACCTAAGTTTATTTATTAGTATTATTTACATTTACTAATCCCATTACATCTTTGTGAAAAGAAAAAAAAAAAAAGAAAACCGAATTTTCCGCATTAATAAATATTTTCGGTCTTATAAACGTTCGGGAATGTGACACTCGGGAAAGGGTGTTGCATTATTTGGTATCAGAGCTGGCCGAGTCTTTTTGGGGTTTATAGGTTATGGTCTGTCTTGTTTGTGTTGTGTTCTCTGTGTGTTTCTCTGTTGTTATCTCCGCAAGGAGGATAATGTTGTTTGCTTTATTCTCTTAAGTTTGACAGTTCTGGTTTCAAAACCTGACTGCTGCTGTGAACGCCATACGAGAAATGGCTGCTGCAATGGTTCAACGTGATGAACGAGCTGCTGGAGGTAGAGGACTGGACGAATTTCTTCGTAGGAATTCACCTCAATTCAAAGGTGAATTCAATCCTGGGTTTGTTGAGCGTTGGATCCAGATGCTAGAGAAAATCTTTGGAGCAATGAGGTGTACTGAGAATGACAAGGTTGTCTATGCAACCTATATGCTGGTGGAAGATGCTGAATACTGGTGGGAAGGAGCCTGTCAGATGCTGATTCATGATCAACAAGCTGTTGATTGGAATGCTATTAAGGGAAAGTTCCTGGAGAAGTATTTTCCTGCGAGTGCAAGGCAAGAGAAAGAGATGGAGTTCCTCCAGCTGAGACAAAGGGGAACGACTGTAGCTGAATACGAGGCCAAATTTGAAAGTCTGGCAAAGTTTTCAAATTACTTTCTGGACAACCCAAGAGAGGAGTGGAAGTGCAGGAAATTTGAAGGAGGTCTGAGCATCCACTTAAAGAGAGCTGTAGTCCCATTGGAAATTTCTGTTTTTCCAAGACTAATGGAGAAGTGTCATCTAATCGAAAGCTTGGAACCTAAGGACAAGCGAGTACAGAGTTATGGACCGAGCAAGTTCCAAAGAGGAAGCGGTGGTCGAGACAACAAATCTCGATGGAAGCCCTATGCAAAGCAACAAGATCAACGTTCTGTTGGAGGAAGCAATGGGAGTTTCAGTCAGTCTGGAAACGTCCCAATCAAGTGCATGAAGTGTGGGAAGAGTAACCACATCACCAGAGACTGTTCGATCAAAGGGATTATCTGTTTCAAATGTGGGAAGCCAGGACATATCTCACGCGAATTCATGCAACCAAAAGTGGAACATTCTGTCAACAATGTCCAAGCTGCGAGGCCTAAGGCAAAAGGTAGAGTCTATACCACGGGTGGTGCTGAAGCTTCTCAAATTGAAGACTTAATCCAAGGTCAGTGTGTCATGGGAGGTAAAACCTTAACTGTACTGTTTGATTCAGACACAACGCATTCCTTTATTGCCTATGACTGTGTGAATCTATTGGGATTACCTGTGTCTTCTTTACCTTTTGATTTGGTAATTTCTACGCCTACTGCAAAGCCTGTTATAACTGCTGAAGTTTGTTTGAACAGTTCTATTTCTGTTAAGGATAGAATATTTTTGATTGATTTGATCTGTTTGCCTCTTTTGAAAATGGATGTGATCTTAGGAATGGATTGGTTATCTTCTAATCATATCCTATTAGACTGTGCAAATAAAACCTTAGTTTTCCCTAGTTGTGAGAATTCTGGACTTTTGACTGCCAACCAAGTAAACGCTTCTTTGAGAGAAGGAGCTCAAGGATACATGTTACTATCTTCTTTGGAGGTCAAGAGCGAACTAGTCTTAGAGCGCGTAACTGTCATGAACGAGTTTCCGGAAGTCTTTCCTGAAGACGTACCAGGTTTGCCGCCAATTTGGGACATCGAGTTTGCGATCGATCTTGTGCTAGGAACAGGACCAATGTCTATGGCACCATATCGAGTGGCACCTGCTGAGTTGGAAACCTTGAAGGAATAGTTGGTAGACTTATTGGGGAAACAGTTTGTTAGACCCAGTGTGTCGCCGTGGGGAGCACCTGTGCTGTTGGTGAAAAAGAAAGATGGAACATCTCACCTATGCGTGGATTATCGCCAGTTGAATAAGGTTACTATTAAGAACAAGTATCCACTTCCGAGGATAGATGACTTGATGAATCAGTTGAGGGGAGCGGCAGTTTTCTCCAAGTTTGATTTGCGATCGGGTTATCACCAGATTCGTGTAAAGGCAGAGGATGTACCAAAGACAGCGTTTCGAACACGCTATGGACACTACGAGTATCTTGTAATGCCGTTTGGTGTGACGAATGCTCCGGCTATATTCATGGATTATATGAATAGGATCTTTCATCCATACCTGGATAAGTTTGTCGTTGTCTTCATAGACGACATACTCATCTATTAGCGAGACCAGGAAGAACATGCTGAACATCTTAGTGTGGTTCTTCAGGTTCTGAAAGAGAAACAGCTGTATGCAAAACTATCCAAGTGTGAGTTTTGGCTCGACGAAGTGTAGTTTTTGGGTCATGTAATTTCGAAGGAAGGAATTGCTATAGATCCGTTAAAAGTTGAAGCAGTTCTTGAGTGGGAAAGACCAACCACAATGACTGAGATACGCAGTTTTGTGGGTTTGGCTGGGTATTATCGGAGGTTCATCGAGGGATTTTCTAAGATTGTAGGACCTCTTACCCAATTGACGAGGAAGGATAAAGCGTTTGAGTGGACTAAAGCCTGTGAGCAGAGTTTTCAGGAGCTGAAAAAGAGGCAAACTACATCGCCAGTGTTGATATTGCCAAATCCAAGCAAACCTTTTGAAGTGTACTGTGACGCTTCATACCAGGGGTTAGGCTGTGTTCTGATGCAAAATCGGAAGGTGGTAGCGTATGCCTCGAGACAGTTGAAAGTGCACGAGAAGAATTACCCAACTCATGATCTGGAGTTAGCAGCGGTAGTCTTTGCGTTAAAGATTTGGAGGCACTACTTGTATGGTTCGACGTTCAATGTTTTCAGCGATCATAAGAGCTTGAAGTATCTGTTCGATCAGAAAGGGCTCAACATGAGGCAGAGACTGTGGCTGGAATTTTTGAAGGACTATGACTTTCAGTTGCAGTATCATCCGGGAAAAGCTAATGTGTTAGCGGATATGCTGAGTAGGAAAGTATTGCATGTGTCTGCCATGATGGTTAAGGAACACGAACTGTTGGAACAGTTTAGAGATATGCATTTGTCCGTGGTTAGTATGCCAGGAAGACTATGCATGGGTATCATTACAATATCTTGTGATATGATGGATCAGATTTGGGGGAAGCAAGTATACGACCAGTACCTAGAAAAAGAGCGAAGGAATCTAAAGAAAGGGATGACGTTTGAATACAAAGAAGGAGTAGATGGAATCCTAAGACGAGGAGAGCGGGTTTGTGTGCCAAACAACCCAGAGATAAGGAGGCTAATTCTGGACGAAGCTCATAGAAGCAAGTTAAGTATGCATCCAGGGTCAACCAAGATGTACCAAGACCTGAAGCGATTGTTTTGGTGGCAAGGCATGAAAAGAGATGTAGCTGATTATGTGGCGTCTTGCTTAGTGTGTCAAAAAGCAAAGCTTGAACATCAAAGGCCAGCGGGAATGTTACTTCTACTGGATATCCCAGAGTGCAAATGGGATGGCATAGCGATGGATTTCGTAACGTGTTTTCCAAGAACACCTAAAGGATACAATTCCATTTGGGTAATTATTGATAGGCTTACGAAATCAGCTCATTTTCTACCTATCAATCTCAAGTATTCCATGGAAAAGCTTACTCAGATTTATATCGGTGAGATTGTGAGACTGCATGGAGTACCTTCAAGTATCATATCGGATAGAGACCCGCGTTTTACTTCGCGATTTTGGCAGAGCTTGCATGAAGCTTTAGGAACGAAGTTACGATTAAGTTCAGCTTACCATCCTCAAACTGATGGACAATCAGAAAGGACAATTGAGTCGACCCCACTTACGTAGGATAATCCCACTAGACCCTTTCAAAACATAACCTCACTCTCTCTGATACCTTAAAACACAGCCAAAAATTTTCACATCAACAATTAAGCAGATAAGAACTTATCACAGCTCAAGAATTTCACATCAAAGTTTCTCCTGGAAGTCATGGCGTAAAAATAAAAAACATAAAGGCCCCACTGGCCATGGTACAACTCATAAGAGACTCAAAAATGCCTCTGAGATCTCTATCTATTTGAGAAGCGCTGACACTGCACTTGTTACTGATGATAGAGTACACCTTGGGTCAGCTCCACCTGCTGTAGCACTTCCAATGACAAATCGGCACTTCCATCTTCGGATCACGATCCGGACAACCACACATATGTAAACATGGAGAAATATGCATAAGAGGTAAGAAACGCTACACTATCATACAAAAGGGAAATCACGTATCATATAACACATCAACATGTACAATAGCACACAATCAGCAAACACATCCATCTCTCGAGTTCAGCACAACAATCAACCTCAAAGTATCACCACTATGGATCATCGCCTATTCTATAACAGTCATCCTCAAAGTATCACAACTATGGATCATCGCCTATTCTACACGTGACAATAGTCGACCTCAAAATATCACAACTAGAGATCACCATCAATTCTACAACAATCAACCTCAAAGTATCACATCTAGGGATCTTCGCCTATTCTATATGCACAACTAAGTTCCTGGCCTTTGGAAATACTGTCCTTCAACTCACCTGTGAAGTAGTCATTTTCCAAGGTAGGAAGTCACCCTCCAACTATAAGGGCATAGAGTTGGTAGTCTAGGTTACTGGTTCCCAGGACGTCTCCCAGAACGTCCACCTTGCAACACCCTTTCCCGAGTGTCACATTCCTGAACGTTTATAAGGCCGAAAATATTTATTAATGCTGAAAATACGATTTTTCTTTTTCTTTTCATAAAGATGTAATGGGATTAGTAAAGGTAATACTAATAAGTGAATTTAGTTTCACCATGCATTTCAAGAATATACTGTGTTATAAATATAGAAATAGAAAACAGAAAGCAGAAACGGAAACAATATTGTACATAGACAAAAGTCTGATACATAACTGACATAAGAAATAAAATAAGTACTAGGAGTCGTAGCTCCCAAAAGGTACTACAAAAACTGACATAGTCTGGCCGACAACAAAACTAAAACAGCAAAAGAGTCCACCTCCGAACTCAAAGGGATTGCTGAACCGAACCATCGTCGCGTCCATCTGTTCAAGCAGCAACAGCAAGTACCAGCAGAAAACATATAGATATGGGTGAGATTCCCGTTCATCAACACAACAAAACAGCAGTAGTAAAAACGGGACGACTCACCAGGTAACAGCATACCCAACATGTTAAACAGTTAAACAGCATACTATAACTCTCAATATAAATCATGTTAAGCAGTTAACAGTATAATATAATGCATTCTTAAACAGAACAGCGATATATAACAGTAAATGTAAACATCAATAGCCATGCAATGCAGTGCAATGCATATGACTCAATGCCAATGTCACTGGGTACTACTCTGACCCCTCTCCATGGAGCTAACAAAACATTCGGAGAGAGTGAATGGGAGGACATGTTCCGATTTCTACCAGCCATGAGCAAGATGCTACAACATTCGTAACGTGCACGTATCTGGCTTTACGGTAACACTCTCGACCAAACATGAAAAGCACGGCATCTAGTAGAGGATATCAGTGTATTGCACGGATTCGCCACGACACAGAAGAATCACCAACTGGTCACATGTCAACCCTTCCAACCCTGATACCTCCAAAAAGACCATTGAAGATCGTCACCGTAAAATTCGTACCCGCATCAAGGTGTAAGCTCAACTCCTAGGCTCAAGGCCTTACAACTATGCACATGAAATGTCAATGCTTACACAAAGCAGATGCGATAAAGCAATGTCTATCCATTGGATAGACCTCAAGGTTCACTAAGGTTCTCTTCCTTAGAAACTACACACATCTTTGTTTTATAAAACATTTATCCATCGGATAAAACATTTATCCATCGGATAAAACATTTATCCATCGGATAAATATCTCGTGACTCCTTTGGAAGGATCCAGACTGCTTTCAAAATCGCCGACTGTCCCCACAAACCAACACAAGTCTTTTCAGCGTGTTTTGTCCTCACTCACACGCTTTCTAGGAAACTTCCCAAAAGGTCACCCATCCCATAATTACTCTAAGTCAAGCACGCTTAACTATAAAGTTCTTATGTTCTAAGCTCCCAAAAAGAAGATAAATCTTATTGGTATGGGTAGTACCAATCAATTCTTATATGCCTTCCCTTAACTATACAGTCCCATACCTGCATAACCTCAAGATTCCTTCCACTGTATAGTCCCATACCTGTACAGTCTCAGGATCCATCTCATCCCGGTTATCACAAGAAGGAAAAATTGAACGATTAATCTGGATCTGAATCACTGGTCCATCATCGAACTACTGTTTCAAAATCCAGAACGTTTCATGTTTGTACTTACGTCTTATGAATTAAGTCTCAAGTCCTAAGCATTATGAATAAGGATTGAGAATCCTCTTAGATAAGTCTTTAAGCCTTTCTAAGGTATTAATCCCCTGTCTTTCAATTAAGGAAACAAGTGTTGATTTCACTTAAGTCTTATGAACTCATTGATGTACTAAGTCATCAATGGTATAGTACATGGTCTTGTTCCACCACATACTATACTTAATTAACCTTTGTCTCCAACTCTAAGTTAATTATTTAACTTAGGTTTTTCACGCGCAAAACTTTACGATTGAGTTAGAAAACTCCTTTTGTAAACCAAACAACTTTTACAATTAAAAACTCGTTTGATTTGAAACAACATTTGAACTACTTACTTCATTTCTAGCATTTTCTAAAAGGTGAAATCTGCTTAGCGAGAGTACATTCGCTTAGCTAAATTAAGGCAGTGATACCTCATTTGAAATTCCTTTCTCGCGGGGCGAACAGAAGTTTCGCGTCGCGAGGCTGAGAGCTGTATTTGCTCCTTATACAAATCCTATGTATCGCGAGGCGAATATTGTCTCGCGTCGGGAGGCAGAGAACTATATTTCAAACCGACCTTCTGCATCGCGAGGCGATAATTGTCTCGCATCGCGAGGCAGAGAGCTGTAATTCTTCACTGCTTAGGCGGTTCGCGGGGCGAGAAATACTTCGCTACGCGAGGCTGAGAAGCTGCATCTTTACTGCTCGGGCTAGCCCACTGTCTCGCGAGGCGAGGCAAGGTTAGCCGAGCGAATGCCTTGTTTTCCCTCTGTCTCGCAGGGCGAGACAGGGTTCGCTGGGCTATGGCTAAAGAAAAGACATTTTTCACTTTGTTGACACGCTTAAAAGGTTAAAACTTCATTTGATCTTTGGATCAAAATCACTTTTGTTTCTCTTTAAAAACATAGGATATGAAATCATGTTTTTTTCTTACTTCAAAACCTTGCTAGATTAAGAACAACACATGTTCTTATGTTTCCTCTTACTAAGGCCACAAGCCTTCTCTAATGAAAAATGGAGACTTTGCTTCACCAACAAAGCAAATGTAGCTCAAAATGCTTACACAATCATGATAAACCACAATTACACCTTATTACATCATAATCAAAACATACAAGTCCATCACACATCATGGTCTCATAATCAAGAATAAAAGTCCATACTTGATCTAGTGATAAAGGTAGGTTTTTCAACATACATGAAAATGATTTTCATTCAATCATCTCATCATCAACATATGCTAAAACACACTACAACATACTAAAGCATAAACTCATCATGACAATCTTGTTCTTCAAGAGAACTTAACAAAACTTAACAATTAAAAGTGAACCCAAACTAAAGGGTTTCACCCACACATAAACTTAAACAACCATCCTCACCACCACTATCTTGGTGTGATGCGGTTCACCCCCCATACCTGTTGAAGAGCAAATTCCCGGATCAAAATCGGTTGATCGGTTTGTAAACCTCCTGATAGTTGTCACCAACTACAAACAACCAAATAATCAAACATTAAACAACAATCAAACCAAACTCAACAATTCTCACAAGGAAGGCTTCGGCCACCCTAAAGAGAATAAAGCTAGGAATTGATTTTGGTTTTTCATTCCATGGATTCAAAGGCATAGGAAAGCTAAGGATGAAATCAAGTGTTAGAAATCAAAAATTGATGAAAAACACTATTCATCATCACCTTGTAGGGTTCGGCCTATTTTGCTTTTTGAGCTATGATGAGAGTTGAATCATAAGCTCTTGGGTTTAGGTAGAGAATGATGAGGTGAGTTCAAAGAAATTGGTCTCACATCAAAATGATCTTTCTACAATTTCCTATGGATTTTCAAACTTTTGGATCTAAGAAATGATTTTCATGAAAATGGATCTTGATCTTGAAATAAAGAGATATTCAAGAATCTAAGAGATCATAGAAGTGATCTTACCTTAAAATGAAGGAAGATTGCTCAAGGAATCAAGTGATTCCAACAAGAAACCAAGCTTTTCTTAAGAACAACAATGGAGCTTCTCAAGGTTGAAGATGGAGTGTGAAAGGAGGGCTGTTTGTGCGTGAATGAGGGCTGGATGGGGCTGAGTTCAGCCTTAAAACAAGTCACTTAAGGGCAAAATGGTCATTTACCAAAGGGTAAAATGGTAAAAGTGCAAAAGACTAAGGTTAGGGGCATTTTGGTCATTTCGCGTCTAGATTTTCCCGATCGTCATGACGACTCTGGCATACTCTCCCAAGTGTCCTGGGATGATGTGGTATCGAGCTTATCCGTTATCGGGTCTCGTTGAATCCTTTTACGACTCCAAACGCCTCCTGGTTCGATTATACGACCGAACATAATATATTATTATTATTTTTCGGACATCAGGACGGATTTTAATGAAGATGTAGCGAATAAAATCCCGAGACTTACTGTCTCGTTCATGAGTCCAAATTAGGTCTCGATAGTAGAAAAAGGCTACTATCCGTGAAAAACGCAGACCGGGTTCCGCTTGAGCTTTCGCCCGAAACTTAACCTTGGCTTCCTATGGTTGTGTAGAACATTCCTATCTTCTCGGAATATTTTATTTCACTCTCTAAACCCTCCAATAAAATATAAACGTTAAAATATTGGAGAATTAGAAAACGTGAAAATCGGGTCGTTACACACCTCGACCTCATGTGACAGTCACAAACTGCTGTTGCAACTGTATACACGGCTCCCTGTACACAATCACTCAAACTACTGTTGCAGCTGTATACAGGTACCAACTCATATGATAGCCACTCAAACTGCTGTTGCAACTATTCATATAGCTCCTTGTGACAACCACTCAAACTGCTGTTGCAATTGTCACAAGTACCGACCTCGCGTGATCACTGCTGGCAAGCTTCTGTAGCAAGTACACACACGTAACCCTATACACAACCACTCAAACTGCTGTTGCAGTTGTGTACCAGCATATATGATTGCAGTTAGTCATATAGCCCCCTTGTGACAACCACTCAAACTGCTGTTGCAATTGTCACAAGTAATCCACCTCGTATGATAACTGTTCAGACAGCTGTTGCAGTAAATCCCGCGGCTTTCCACCACAACAATGCAAATGTTATAATTATGCATCCATCCTTTCAACAACAACTTAACTAATGCCTCAAAGACCACATCCTCCAACTGTGAGGTTGCTGCTCTCCATCTATGAGAGCCACTTACAACATAGATCCACAATCATTATCCTATAATCCCTAACAACATTTCAATCGTCATCCTATAATTCCTAACAACATTCCAATCATCTCCAAAGTCAACATCATTCTCCTATAACCCTAACAACATACCAATCATCTCTAAGTCAATCAAGATCATATCAATCACAAAGACATCACATGTCATAGTGCAGTAATAGATCATCATTATAAGCATGTCAAGATAGTTAATAAACATGTTATCATAACAAACATGTTATCATCACAAACAGGTTATTATCACAAACATATCATCTAGCATGTTATCATGTAGGATATCATTTAAGCATGTTATCAATTACCACAGATAGTCATGTTATCAATCATCACAAATAAACACACATCATCACTAGTAGGGTTTGAGGAGCCCTACACATGTTAAAAATTATATACTACGCCTATGAGTCCTAGATATATGTAGGTTCTTCCCCCTCACCTGGTAATCTGTTCCCGTACTCTCTTGTATTCACGGACAGCCTTGACCCTCGATCTCACGAACGCGACGAGCACAACCACAACCACTACGAGCTCACCACGCAGCTCCCCAACACTTCCAAAGATAGAGAACAGTGGCTGGACTTCGGCGAAAGCATATTCAAAAGTCAGTCCAAGAGTCTAGGGAAAAGGTACCAAAATAAAGGACACGGTGTGAGCTCCATATCTCGTGTTACAGTCTTCGTCTTGGAAATCCGAACGGTGAAGATGAAGATCAACGTGTCCAAAACCTACTTCCCAAATTTCAGCCCGATCCAACGGTTAACGAAACTCTGGAGAAGGTTTTACTATCGCAGGTTAGGTGATATACGGGATGAGTTTCTCACTCACTAAGACCATGATGTAAGCTGCATATCTCCCACTCTAGACCTTGAACCGAAAATCCGAACGGTCAAACTGAAGAACCACATGTTCGGAACCTCCTTTCTAGGTTTGAGCTTGATCCAACGGTTGATGAACGTTTTCCAACGATCTTACTGAAACTGCTTCAACCAAGCTTCAAGGCTTCCAACAATGGTTTCCCTTTTACTTCCACCTTGCCTTCTCTTTCTTCTAGCTCACGAAAATATGGAAGCTCATTCTATTATATTGCTTCATTCTCACTCTCATTCCATTATATTACTTCCTCCTAGATGATGAAGATGATCAAGCTTGTCAAGTTTACTTCTCAAAGTTCTTGAAGAATGGAGAGAAATTGAAGTACGAACTTTGAAGACCTTGAACATGAAGAAGAAAGAGAAGTTAACGAGGAATGGATGAGGGGAATGGCGTGGCTATATATATATAGGAAAGGTAAGGATGTGATAAAACTTACTTAAGGGCAAAAAGGTCATTTCCTTTATAGGAAAAATTGTCATTTCCATTAAGCCATCATGACTTATGGTGAGTCACCTATGTGACTCACCCCTAGTCATCATTACCATGGTGACTCACCTAGGTGAGTCACTATGTAATGATTGCATATGGATAAGGATAAGGTTAAGGATAAGGTGAGGTGGCTTTGAAAGTGACCTTACACTTATCCGTTACCGGTTCCTGTAATCTCGTATGCAGACCGGGTTTCGTATGAGTCTTCAACCCAAACCTTAACCATAATTCTCTACTAGTAATGTAGAGTAAAACAATATTAGTGTGGTATCCAAAAAGTGGATACGTAGGGATAAAATCAAATACCAGATGAGAGATGTGGTTCTTGAATGTGATTAGTCAATGGATGAGTTCATCACTATGACTTATCATCATCATGATTACTCTACCATGACTCATCATCATGAGTCATCCATGTCATGATTACTTGTCTAAAGTAGTCATAATTACTTCTCTAAAATATCTTGATATTACAACTTTGCCACTATAACTCAGATAAGATTTGTATACTTTACCGATCTGAAAATTGGGATGTTACAACGATTCAGTCTTTAGAGGACCTGTTGAGGGCGTGTGTGTTAGAACATGCCGAAAGTTGGGAGAATTTCCTATCGTTGATAGAATTCACCTACAACAACAGTTATCATTCGTGTATAGGGATGGCACTCTACGAAGCTTTATACGGACGACGTTGCAGAACACCTTTGTGTTGGTATCAAGATGGAGAAAGTGCTTCATTAGGACCTGAACTAGTGCAACAAACAACTGAGAAGGTGAAACTGATTCAAGAAAAGATGAGGATAACTCAGAGCCGACAGAAGAGTTATGCGGATAAAAGACGTAGGCCACTTGAGTTCGAGGAAGGGGATCATGTGTTTTTGAGAGTCACTCCAATGACTGGAGTGGGCAGGGTTCTGAAGTCCAGAAAACTCACTCCAAAATTCATTGGACCCTATCAAATTCTTCGTCGGATAGGTCCAGTAGCTTATCAAATAGCTTTACCGCCTTTTCTATCCAACCTTCATAATGTTTTTCATGTTTCGTAATTGCGAAAGTATATTCCTGATCCCAGTCATGTCATATAGTCTGATTCAGTACAGCTAAAGGATAGCCTAACCTATGAAACGATGCCAGTTAAAATCAAGGACAGAAGGATAAAGAAACTGCGAGGGAAGGAGATAGCTTTGGTCAAAGTTATCTGGAACGAGGTTACAGGTGATGCTACCTGGGAAAGAGAGGAAGACATGCAACAGCAGTATCCGAGTTTGTTTTAAGAGGTACGCATAATTTTGAGGACGAAATTCTTTTAAGAGGGGTAGGAATGTAATGCCTCGATTTTCACGTTTTCTAATTTTTCAGTATTTTAACGTATTTATTTTATTCGAGTTCTTAGGAATGGAAATAAAATATTCGGAGACCATAGTCATGCTCGACGATATCGTAGGTAGCTACGATTAAGTTTTGAGTCGAAAACTCAAACGAAGTCCGGTCTGCGTTTTTACACTGACAGTATAATTTTATAGTTCAGGAGACCTTAGATGGACCCGTAACGAGACAGTAAGTCTTAGAATTCGGTTCTCTACGTTTTGGTTAAATTTCACAAAAATTTCAGAAAAATCACTTCCTGACCTCCGTTCGATCGGAATCCTCAATCGGGTGACGAACGGAGCCACATATGGATTTACCGAGACTCGCCAATGGATAATCTTGATACCACATCATCCCAGGACACATGGGAGAGTATGCCAGAGTCGTCATGACGTTCGGAAATATCTGGACGCAAAATTACCAAAATGCCCCTAACCTTAGTCTTTTACACTTTTACCATTTTACCTTTTGGCAAATGACCTTTTTGCCCTTAAGTGAGCTTTTAAGAGCTGAACTCAACCCCTCACACCCTCTCATTCACGCACAAGAGCTGGCCAAATAGAACTCCATAGTTGTTCTTGAGAAAACACCATTGATCCTTGAGAAAAACTTGAATCACTTGTTAGAATCACTTGATTCCTTGAACAATCTTCCTTCATTCTTAGAGGTAAGATCACTTTCATGATCTCCTAGCTTCTTGAATCTCTCTCTACTTCAAGATCAAACTTCATTTTCGTGAAAATCGTTTCTTAGATCCAAAAGTTTGAAAATCCATAGGAAATTGTAGAAAAATCCTTTTGATGTGAAACCAATAAACCCAAGAGGAGCTTATGATTCAATTCTCATCATAGCTCAAAAATCCATATATGGCCGAACCCTATCTGATGATGATGAATAGTGTTTTTCATCAATTTTTGATTTCTAACACTTGATTTCATCCTTAGCTTTCCTATTGCCTTTGAATCCATGAAATGGAAAACCATGATCAATTCCTAGTTTTATTTTCTTTAGGGTGGCCGAAACCCTTAGGTAGAATTGTTGAGTTTTGCTTTGATTGTTGTTTAATGTTTGATTGTTGTGTTGTTGTAATTGGTGACGATTGTCAGGAGGTTCACAAACCGATCAACCGACTTTGATCCGGATATCTGCTCTTCAACTGGTATGGGGGTGAACCTCATCACACCAAAATAGTGGTGGTGAAGATGGTTGTTTAGTTTATGTGTGGGTGAAACCCTTTGGTTTGGGTTCACCAATTAATTTGGTTCTCTTGGAGAACAATGTATAATAATTGTAATTTATGCTTGTATGCCTTATCATGTGTCTTATGATGATGTTGTCTAGGTGAGAAAATAATTTCTTGCATGTTGAAAAACCTACTTTGATCACTAGATCAAGTATGGACTTTTGTGTTTGATTATGAAGTAATGATGTGTGTTTATTGTTTATCATAATTGTGTAAGTTTTGTGAGCCATAACTTGGTTAGTTGGTGAAGTAAATTTTCACATTGGTGCATAGTTGGCTTTCGGCCATGACCTTGAGAAAAGGAAGGTAATGTGTAGTTCTTGAACAAATTAAAGTTTTGACGAAAGCAAAATGTTTTAGTAGCTTATGCTCTAAAGAAAAACCATAGGTGATTTTGATCCAAAGATCAAACAAAGTTTCAACCTCTAAGTGTTTTCACCAAAGTGAAACATGTTTATACCTTATCCTTAGTTCATCTTGTTAATCAAATAACTTAAAAGTGGATTAATGAAAAGTTTTCATGAGAATCAATATAGTTCCATAAGGCTTTTTCTTTAACAAGGTTAATGTCTTGTTTTAAGGCACTTTTCGCTGAGCGAATCCAATTTCGCTAGGCGAAAACAGAGAAAATACAAGCTAGGCATCACTGCCTTAATTTTCGCTAAGCGATTGCAGCTTCGCTAAGCTAATAAGAAAGAATTTCGTTAAGCGACTCAATTTTCGCTAAGCGATTCAGGGAAATTTCAAAAGAGGTATCACTGCCTCCTTTTCGCTAAGCGAATTAATCTTCGCTAAGCGAATGAAGCGAATTTTCGCTGAGCGAACCATGTCTCGCCCAGCGATACAGGGGAGTTTCAAAAGAGGTATCACTGCCTCATTTTCGCTAAGCGAATTTCATGTTTCAGAAAGTGCTAGAAATATAGTAAGTGGTTCAAACGTTGTTTCAAATCAAATAAGTTTTCAATTGTAAAAGTTGTTTGGTTTACAAAAGGAGTTTTCTAACTCAATCGTAAAGTTTTAAGTATAAAAACCTAAGTTAAGTAATTAACTTAGAGTTAAAGACAAGGGTTAATTAAGTATAGTATATGGTGAAACAAGACCATATGATATACCATTGATGACTTAGTACATCAATGACTTCATAAGACATAAACACAAACCTGAAACATTTTGGGTTTTGAAACAGTAGTTCGATGACGGACCGGTCATTCGGATCTCGATCAGTCGTTCAATTGTTTCAGTCTTGTGATGACTCGATCCCGGAGGGATCACGAGATTTATCCGGTGGATAAAGGTTTTGTATTTCAAAAGACGCGTATAGTTCCTAAGGAAGAGAACCTTAGTGGAACTCGAGGTTTACCCGGGGGGTAGACATTTTTCGCATCTGCTTTGTGTAAGCATTGGCATTTCCTTTGCATAGTTGTAAGGCCTTGAGCCTAGGAGTTGAGCTTACACGTTAATGCGGTGCGAATCTTACGGTGGCGATCTTCAATGGTGTTTTTGGAGGTATCAGGGTTGGAAGGGCTTACATGTGACCAGTTGGTAGCTCTTCTGTGTCATGGCTAATCCGAGCAATATACTGATATCTTCTACTAGATGCCGTACTTTTCATGTTTGGTCGAGAGTGTTTCCGTAAAAGCCAGATACGTGCACGTTACGAATGTTGTAGCATCTTGCCCAAGGCTGGTGCTCACGGAACATGTCCTCCCATTCACTCTCTCCGACGTTTTGTTAGCTCCATGGAGTAGGGGTCAGACTAGTACCCAGTGACATTGGCATTGAGTCATACACATTGCACTGCATTGCATGGTTGTTAATGTTTACATTTACTGTTGTACATCGCTGTTCTGTTTTAATAATGCTTTATATTATGCTGTTAACTGTTAAATGTTTAACATGATCTATACTGAGAATTTTAGTAAGCATGTTGGGTACGCTGTTACCTGGTGAGTCGTCCCGTTTTTACTATTGCTGTTTTGCTGTGTTGATGAACGGCAATGTCACCCGTATCTGTATGTTTTCTGCTGGTACTTGCTGTTGCTGTTTGAACAGATGGACGTGACGACAGTTCAGTTCAGTAGTTTCCTTGAGCCTGGAGGCGGACTCTTTTGCTGTTTTGTTTTTGTTGTCGGCCAGACCATGTCAGTTTTTGTAGTACCTTTTGGGAGCTATGAGTCCTAGTACTTATTATTCCTTATGTCAGATATACATTAGGCCTATGTCTGTATACAGTATTATTTCTGTTTCTGTTTCTGTCTTCTATTTCTGTATTCTAATACAGTATGTTCTAAAAATGCATGATGAACCTAAGTTCATTTATTAGTATTATTTACATTTACAAATCCCATTACATCTTTGTGAAAAGAAAAAAAAATCGTATTTTCCGCATTAATAAATATTTTCGGCCTTATAAACGTTCGGGAATGTGACACTTAGGAAAGCGTGTTGCACTGGTATCACAAGACTGAAACAAGTGAACGATTGACCTAGATCCGAATCACCGATCCGTCATCGAACTACTGTTTCAAAACCCAAAACGTTTCATGTTTGTGTTTATGTCTTATGAATCACACCTCAAGTCCTAAGTGTTATGAAGAAGGATTGAGAATCCTCTTAGATAAGTCTTTGATCCTTTCTAAGATTTTAACTCCTTGATTTTCAAATAATGAAATAAGTGTTGATTCACTTAAGTCTTATGAAGTCATTGATGAACTAAGTCATCAATGGTATAGTACATGATCTGGTTCCACCACATACCACACTTAATTATCCCTTGTCTTCAACTACAAGTTAATTACTTAACTTAGGTTTTCACGTGTAAAACTTTACGATTTGAGTTAAAAACTCTCTTTGTAAACCAAAACCCTTCTTAATTGAAAACACATTAATTTTAAAGAACTTTCTTACAGGGTTAAGGTAAAGTACCCTAACAAACTTGGAAATATTTTTCCTTACTAACTTAGTGTAAAAGAAATATAATCTCATTAAAAGCTATGTTAACTTTCATGAAAAGACATTTTCGTTTTCGGAAACATCAAATACTTGTAGAAGGTATTTTTTTGACAAACTAAATACTTTTTAGTAAAATCGGCCATCATAACGTTTAGCTTAGAAGATTTTCATTCATCACAATCAAGCTATAGCCAATGCTATGCTCTTAACCAGTCCAGGATATATATATATATATATATATATATATATATATATATATATATATATATATATATATCAAATCTCAATTCAAGGCATCCATGCCACAATTCATATCCACATATCCATTCAAGGCATCCATGCAACAATTCATATTCACATATCCATGCACGTACTTCATAAAAAAACAAACCAAGTACATACACAATATACAACATATCTTCGAAGCACTAATCAACACAAATGTACATAACGTATCAACTAGACAAATCATCAACTTCACATCATAGATACAAACATTCAACAAGAAACTCATGAGGCTATCAAACTTATTGGAGCTAATCTCCTTTTACCTTTAGGAGTCATCCTCCGAAGGTAAGTCGCCCGATCGGTCCGCGAATTCTCCCGATTCATCGTCCGATTATCCGACAACAACTATAAACACAAAACCAATCCAATCGTCAACAATTAACACACAAATTTCCCTAATCCCCTAGAAGGTAGATTCGGCCAAAATTGATGAAATTGGCTAGGGATCACATTTGGTTCCAATCTTTTGGATGGTTGGTTCTTAAGCTTGATTAACACTAAATCAAGTCCTAATACTCAAAGGTATGAAACAAAACTCAATGTTCTTCACATTGAGGGTCCCGGCCATAAAAGGGAAAACATGGCTAGGGATTGATTTGGTTTTCCATCACTTGGATTCAAAGACAATAGGAAAGGTAAGGATGGAATCAAGAGTTAGAAATCAAAAATTGAACAAAACACTATTCATCATCTTTGATGGAGGCAAAGGAGGGACAAGTCAAGTTTGCAACAAAAGAAGATCAATCCACTCAAGTCCAAGAAAAACCATTCCAGTCCAATTAATCTGTGTTCTTATTTTGGCTATATGTTGAGTTCTAGATGTCCGATTGAAGTGATTCTTGATATGATCCAAGTTTGAATCACCGAAATTGAGGATCTATCCAAGAGCTTGTTCTTAGTTCTTATGTTAAAAAGATTAAAAGAATTGGGGAAGAAGAAGGTGCGATTGTCACCCGAATATGATTAACAAAAGGAAACAACTAAAGAAAGGAAGTAACTAAACAAGAAACTTAACCAAACAAAGAATTAAAGTACAACAACTAAAAACAGAATGTAAATGGCGAAAATGTAAAGAAGAACAAAAGAATCAAGCAAGTTCTAATCCAAGAACTTGAAGAGGAGGATCCAATGCTCAACTCACAAAAATACCCAAATAGGATAAATTCTAATTTCATTCAAAGTTATGTAAATGAGGTCATACATTTCCTATTTATAGAAAAGGAAAATGCTACCCACACCAACCCTCTAATTTGGCTCATGGCCGCCAAACCCTAATCCAAGGAGGCTGATTATTTTCGTGGCTCATGTGGCCCATTATACAAATAAAACCAAAACCCAATTACAAGCCAAAAAATTGCTTAATGAGAGTCAAATCCGTCCAGAACAGCGTTCCCAACTTCTAGCCAGGTTTTCGTCATGATAGAGTCCGAATCAGGTCTTGAGCTTCAAATAAAACTTGTAGATAATTCTCTTATCTTTCCATCACATAAGAATCACTTCCATCGGACATCTAGAACTCAACATATAGCCAAAATAGGAACACAGATTAATTGGACTGGAATGGTTTTTCTTGGACTTGAGTGGATTGATCTTCTTTTGTTGCAAACTTGACTTGTCCCTCCTTTGCCTCCATCATTCCACCCTTCTTAGAGGAAATTCGACCTCGAATTTATTCTCTCTATACCATTTACTGTTATTGTGTGCACATACCCAATCCGCCGGGGTCAAAAACAAATCTAAAGAACCCATCACATGTAACTTCTACATTTGAGGAATTTTCATCTTTGGTGCAAGACTCTTCAATTTGGCCTAGGCTAGTAAGGAAAAAAGCAACAAGCTTAAGCCTTAAAGATTTTCCACCATCATTTAAGAAAAGGTCTTGCAAATCCAATGAATTTAGCACATGTTCTTGTCCAATTGCCTTGATGCATGACTCTTCAATGCGGCATAAGGGAGAAATATTAGATGAAGGAACCAAAGTAGAATAATCCCAACATTTGAAGCTACACACCAATTTAGAGGAAGGTACTAAAGTAGTAGGATGCCATGTCTTCAATTCTTTTAAGCTATGAGGAACTTGTATCTTTGGAAGTTCAAATTTAATTTCAATTAATGCCTTGCATTCCTCTTTTGGATTACTTTCTTCCGCCTCGCCTTCTTTTACAAAGAGACTCTCTTCTTTTCTCTCAATTGTTTTCTCACACTCTTTGTTTTCTTTCTTTTCAAAGGCACTCTCAATTTTTTTCTCAATATTTTCCTTCTCATTTGGGCATTGATAATCCAAATGTCCCCATCCAAAACATACTAGGCACCTCATATCTCTACTTCTAAGTTTAAGAGTTGGAGTAGAAGGAACATTGCCATATCTTTTGTACCTCTTTCTTTTGAGTTGTTGCTCGACATTCAGGGATTGGTGCACTAAGTCATCAAGCTCCACATAGTGTTGGAGCCCAACAATGTCTTGGATGTCTTGGTTTAGGCCATGGAGAAACCGAGCCATTTTTGCCTTTCTTCCTTCATTAATATTGGCTCTAATCAAGGCTATCTCCATATCTTTGTAATACTCATCCACACTCTTACTGCCTTGGGTTAAACTTTGCAATTGGTTGCGAAGATCCCTTTGATAGTGGGGTGAAACATGTCTCTTCCTCATCATGGCTTTCATCTCACTCCAAGTATCAATAGGTTGCTCCCCAAACCACCTTCTATCTTTTTGCACTCGGTCCCACCAATTTCGTGCATAATAGCCAAACTCTTGGGCTACCACCTTCATCTTCTTTTGTTCACTATAGTGGTGACAAGAGAAGATTTGTTCTATTTTTATCTCCCAATCTAAATACAACTCCGGATCATTCTTTCCTTGGAAACTTGGCACTTTTATCATTTTCCTCACTAAGTGTTTCACTCAAATTGGCTTTTTCCACACAATTAGCTTGTTTTGCGCTCTTGCCTTTTTCCACTCAAAGTCCCCTTTCAATATTCTTGGAAAAGCACTATACCAATTCAAGTAATGAGAAAAAGTATCAAAACTTTGTGAAAAATCCACACAAGCTATCAATCAAGAGGTTCAAGGAAGAAAACTACTAAGACAAACTTAGAAATTTAAAGACAAGCAAGAAAACCTAAAAAGAGAAAGTACACTCTAAAAGGACAATTAAGAAGACAAAGACCCTAAGATAATATTTAGGAATAGAATTTGAGCCATATGTCCAAAAACATCAAGTAATACCAATTTTAAGGCTAGAAACACTTCGAATAGGGTTTTTGTGGCCTAATTTGAATTCTGCCAAAAAAATTTTTTTTACTTTTTATAATTGCAAATTGGTCCCTTTGTATTTTTCTGAATCCGGATTTTTTTTTTTTTTTACTTTTTGGGATCCTTACTTTTGCAAAATAACTTCGGCCACAATTTTTCTAAAAATTACAGAAAAGAACGCCCCAAACAGAATTTAAGTGAATCGCAAAGATCAAATAGACTTTTGAAGCATGAACATGATGAACAAGGGGCTATTCTTGGGATGTGCCCACAAATTAAATTCCCCCAAATTGAAATTGATGTCTAGTTCATGCTTTAAGCTTAAAATTAATTGGTATACTTGATTCCACTTGTAAAGACCTTTCAATCAAGGTGTAGATTAACACTCTAACACCAATTCTTGAAATTCATAAAGATCAAAGTGGCTCAAATCCCAAGAAAATGAAGAAGATTTTACGAAGGTTCAAGAACATGAAAACATGGATGATGAAGAATTTGGACAAAATGAGTTTCCAAACATCAAATTGATGCTAGATTTTTCAATTTCCAAGGCCTAACAGCCCCACAAAACACCAAAATTGATCAAAAATTGAAGATCAAGAATGGGTAGATAGGGCGGAAATACCAATGGACTTCTCACTATTGATTTTCCAAAAATTTCAAACAACACCCACTAGAAATTACATAAACCAAAAGAAAAATAAGCTCTAGGAAGCTAGCTCTAGATACCACATGATATGATCCAAGTTTGAATCACCGAAATTGAGGATCTATCCAAGAGCTTGTTCTTAGTTCTTATGTTAAAAAGATGAAAAGAATTGGGGAAGAAGAAGGTGTGATTGTCACCCGAATATGATTAACAAAAGGAAACAACTAAAGAAAGGAAGTAACTAAACAAGAAACTTAACCAAACAAAGAATTAAAGTACAACAACTAAAAACAGAATGTAAATGGCGCAAATGTAAAGAAGAACATAAAATAAATTAAGAAAATGGAAGAGGAAGAAGATGAAAGGGAAGGCGCCACAATATTCCAATGGATTTGGAAGATTGATAAGCCAAGGAGGATTCGCCACAAAGAGATAGAACCCTTTGATAAGAATCAAGCAAGTTCTAATCCAAGAACTTGAAGAGGAGGATCCAATGCTCAACTCACAAAAATACCCAAATAGGATAAATTCTAATTTCATTCAAAGTTATGTAAATGAGGTCATACATTTCCTATTTATAGAAAAGGAAAATGCTACCCACACCACCCTCTAATTTGGCTCATGGCCGCCAAACCCTAATCCAAGGAGGCTGATTATTTTCGTGGCCCATGCGGCCCATTATACAAATAAAATCAAAACCCAATTACAAGCCAAAAAATTGCTTAATGAGAGTCAAATCCGTCCAGAACAGCGTTCCAAACTTCTAGCCCGGTTTTCGTCGTGATAGAGTCCGAATCAGGTCTTGAGCTTCAAATAAAACTTGTAGATAATTCTCTTATATTTCCATCGCATCAAGAATCACTTCAATCGGACATCTAGAACTCAACATATAGCCAAAATAAGAACACAGATTAATTGGACTGTAATGGTTTTTCTTGGACTTGAGTGGATTGATCTTCTTTTGTTGCAAACTTGACTTGTCCCTCCTTTGCCTCCATCAATCTTCAACAAGGGTTCGGCCACTTTTGGGTAATTAGGCTAGGATGAGAGTTGGATCATATGCTCTTGGGTGTAGGTAGAGGATGATGAAGTGAGCTCAAAGAAATTGGTTTTCTATTAAAAGGATTTTTCTACAATTTCCTATGAATTTTTGAAGTTTTGGATCATAAACTTGATTTTCAGGAAACAAGATTTTGATCTTGAGATTTGAAGAGATTCAAGAAGCTAGGAGATCATAGAAGTGATCTTACCTAAAGATTGATGAAGATTGATCAAAGAATCAAGCTTTTCCTCCATGGATTCAAGCTTTTCTTTCATGAAAATGGTGGAGTTTTGGCCAAAGGAGGAAGATGAAGCTTTGAGCTTCTTTTGGTCTGTTCTTGGTGCATGAATGGGGCCGAGAAAGGGCTGTTCCAGCCTTAAAACATGTCACTTAAGGGCAAAATGGTCATTTACTTCAACGGTAAAATGGTAAAAGTGAGAAAGGTTAAGGTTAGGGGTATTTTGGTAATTTCGCGTCCAGATTTTTCCAAACGTCATGACGACTCTGGCATGTTCCCCCAAGTGATATAACATGATGTGATATCAAGATTATCCATTGGCAGGTCTCGTTGAATCCTTTTACGACTCCAAACGCCTCCCTGTTCGACTATACGGCCGAAAATAATATATTATTTTTATTTTTCAGACATCAGGACGGATTTTAATAAAGATGTAGAGAATTAAATCCTGAGACTTACTATCTCGTTCATGAGTCCTGTAACACCCCGAATTTCACCTTATATTAATACATATTACTATGTATTATTCTTGACCAATATATGTTATTTACGATTGTTCTTGATGTCGAAGTTCATAGTTGGGGTATTTTAGCCTTAAGGAATGGTCAATGCATTCAAGTCTAAGAAACCTATTTCATGGTTTTGGCCATATCTTGAGTTCTAGATGTCCGATTAAGGCGATCTTGGATGCGTTGGAAAGCTTAGAGAATTATCTACAAGTCTAATTTCAGGTGTTAAGGCCAAATTCGGCTTCTAAAGTTTCGCGTCGCGAGGATACATTCGCCTCGCGAACCTGACAGCCAGATTTTTGCAGCTCTCTGGTTCGCCTCGCGAAAGGCTACTCGCCTCGCGAATCTGCGGGCACCAGAATCGTGTTTTTAGGCTTCCAATCAGCCCATAATGACCCTAACTCATATTTATACCATAAGACTCGACCTAAACCTATTTTCAAAGTCGAATTACTCTTAGAAACTGCCTCTTCCTCTCCAAACAAGGATTTCTAAACCCTTTCCAAGGATTCTAGAAGGAGATTGCACCATTGTTCATCGTTATTCGTCTCCTTCGCTTGAAGAGCATCACTGCCATCACAAGCCCTCTTCCTAGTTGCTGCTCTTGAACCTTTTGGGGCTGTGATCGTGAAGTCAAGCGTCGTAAGATCGAGCATTCGTGAGACGCAACCTTTTCCGGACCTTTTTCCTTCCTTTGTTCATTGTGTTCGTCATACCAGGTATGGGGGGAAGGAATAGATCATGAGTATGTGGGTTTTGGGATAGGTTAAGATGAAGGGGTTAACCCATGACCCCTATATGTTTGTCTATATGCATTGTAAATGCCTATGTATATGCTATGAGTGTAATTATGTGTATGTTATGTATATGCCATGTATATGCCTATGTGAATATTGTATAAATGTACATGTTTATGGTTCTATGATTATGATTATGGGGGTTTGTCTTGATGATATGATTCAAATATTATGATGTGCAATGAATAGTATGAATATAGATACGATATGCATTGATGAGATTTTATGATGTGCAATGATAATGATGACTTGATGATGATGTGCGTTTCAATGAAGAAAATAGGATTAGTGAAAGAACATAGCTTAGGGACGTTTGGCACCCCATAATGAATGAGTTGTTATGAGAGGTGAGATTGATAATATTAGATTAGTTTTGGAAACCCATAGGGATGATTCTTGAGAGATGGGATGATAGGCATAGGGATAACTTAGAGAAATTCTTATGATTCCCACATCTGTCATGATTCGCCTGGCGAATATCCATTCGCGAGGCGAGACAGAGAGACCATTCGTGGTCTGACGTGATTCGCCTAGCGGATTGTAATCCGCGAGGCGAATGAGAGAACCAAATATTGGGGCTCTCGGGCTCGCCTCGCGAGCCAGGATTCGCCTAGCGAATCTGGGAACCTGTTTAGGAGCTCTCGGGCTCGCCTCGCGAGCCACGATTCGCCTAGCGAATATGGGTTTCTCACCCAGATTCTGTTGTGAAGAAGAAATAAATAGGGTAATGGAAAAATGACTGTGAGATCCCAATTCAAGGTTGATAGTATAGAAAAGAACGTTAATATTAATAATGACGATATGATAATATTGGCAATGTTGATAAAGGCAATAATGATGGGTAGCGCCTAGTTGTTTGATGATCATCGTTGATGGTCATTGTTGATAATCAATGTGATTGATTAAGATGATAATATTGGCAATGTTGATAAAGGCAATAACGATGATTAGCGCCTAGTCGATTGATGATAATCGTTGATGGTCATTGTTGATAATCAATGTGATTGATTATGACGGTGGATGGTTGGACATGTGTTTGCATGTTGTTGAGCATAGCATGCATCATACGTTGACGTTGATATGTTGGGTGGAAAGCAAACAATGAATCGCGATAGTGGAGGCCACGATGGGTGTTATCCCGACCTTGCAGGTACGTTGGGTATGGAAGTTCCAGGTGACATGGGCTAGCTACCTATTGTCAGTGACCTAAAGAATAAGCTTGAGTACCCTGACTAGCCACTATACGTTATCAGGATTAGTGAGAGTGTTCGGGGATGGCCCATGGTCTGGCATATCATCCACGTTGATAACCGGACATGTACTCCTAATCGTCTTTCCAGAGTTAGAGTTGTTGACCACATGCATACGGAGTAGTGATGTTGCATTCGCATTGACATGCATCTTTGATATATATATATATATATATATATATATATTGATTATATCTGTGGTGATTGATGTATGTTGTATGCCATCTTAATTACTATTCCATTCCGTTTACATATATTCATGATTGTGTTTCTTACCCCTCTCCTTGTTATTCTTGTGCATACGTTGTGGTATATGCAGAGGAGGGTGAGCATGCTGACGAGGAGTGATCCCGAGGAGATCTATCTCAGTAGTTAGGATTTATGTTTTATGTCATTCGGTTTTATTCCGATGTATTATCGGTATATGTATACCAGCTCTGATATGTGACATCGGGATTTGGGTTATGTTTATTATTTATGTTTTCCGCAGTTTGTTTTCAAAGGATTTTGATTATTTCAGATTCCTATGTTTTACGTTATAGATGATGTGATGCACATTACCCTTGCGGATATGTTTTTATTTTAATTGTTATATTTTTAAAGACATGTATGATTTTATTCATGTTTTATTATATGTGGGGTAGTGGGTGTCACATTTAGTGGTATCAGAGCCGGTCTGTCCTACAGGCCGGGGTATGTGTCTGTTGTGTCTCTTCTGTGTACTCTGCAGAAGTGTTTTGAACTTGTGTGGCTGTTTTATTATGCCTTTTGTTAAAAAAAATTTCTCTAGTAGGATTTAACCAATTTTGAATTGGTTAAGATCGCTGAGTGATAAGACAATGGGGTCGTGGCAAGGAGCTGTCCGAACCATTGATAGTGAACCTTAACCTGTTTTATTGTTGCCTAAGAGTATGTATGACTTTAGATGCCGATCAATATTATCCTCCTAGAATGTCATTCTTGGTGATGTGTTACAAGAAGAAAGATGGTAGCATGAAGTTGTGTGTCAATTATTGACAACTGGACAAGGTGACCCTTAAGAATAGATACTCACTCCCTAGGATTGATGACTTTATGGACCAGCTAGTGGGAGCTTGCATCTTTTCTAAGATAGATTTGAGGTCTTTAGTGATCGTAAGAATTTGAAATACTTATTTGAGAGGCAACGTAGGTGGATGGAGTTTCTTAAGGATTATAATTTTGATTTTGAGCTGCCACCTTGGAAAAGCCAACGTAGTGGCTGATGCCTTAAGTAGAAGACCTTGGATATATCGTCTTTAATGTTTAGAGAAAGAGATTTGATTGAAGGAGTTGAGAGACTTGAGCTTGGCTTGGGACGTTACCCCTAAGAGCATTAGATTTGGGACTTCAAAGGTTATCAATATCTTAATGGACCAGATTAGGAGAAGGTGTAAGTTGTCCCTTAGTTATTTTGTGAAGTCTACTAGAGCCTCAGTTACTACATTAGCAATGTTAGATTTCTTAGTTAATGCCCTGTAAGAATCTTTTAGAAAAGAAGGAGACTTACAAGCTTAAGTGAGATTGTTGAGCTATTATATATATAGATCTGGATGAGTTGTTGTCCTAATACGAGATAGAGTAGAATAAGGCTTAGATGAATTGGATTATTAAAAAAGGACGAAGTTAAGAATGAATAGACGAGTGGCTTAATGGTTTATGCGTAGAGTTTTTCTAGTTGATAGTGATTTGGAATGCATGGTGATGGTTAAGTTTGGATCTAGTTTACATGGTAGGTTGAACCATTGTTGGATTAGAGATAAGAGTATGGATGATCTAAGAATCATAATTATTAGGCAAACCTTGAATGGATGAGTAGATAGTTGTGATAACCTTTAGTAAGAAAAAGGAATTAAGATTGATGATTTGTGTATCATGTTGAGTCGATGGAAGTGTTTGAGGAAGGTTCTTTAGAAAGGTCATAAGGGTGAATATGTAACGTGGAGATTCCTAACCAATGACCAATGTTAAGTTCTTTACCAAGGAAAAGAAATCATGTCTAAAGTAGAGGAAGAAAGATTAAAAATAGAGGATGTGTTATTGGTGGGTTAGTTCCGTAAGTATTCCCTGAAAGTATTCTTAGTTTATTAGGAATCAAGTTGATCCTTATAGTGTCTTGCAGAATGTCCTCCCTAAGCCAATAATTCGTAGAAAAAGTGATAGGAATTACTTGAAAGGCAATTTATTCGGTCTAGTGCTTCGGTAGTTTCTTAAGCCATCCTTGCTTTTACTAGAAGAGAGTTGGTAAGTAGCATTAGAGCGCTTGTAAGTTATCGTTAGCCTTATATAATGGAAATAGAGAATAAACACCTTTCTCTAGAATAGATGATGTCTTGAGACATTACAGATAAAAAAAAAAAAAATTTGTCTGGAACCCTTGAGGATAGTTTTGCAAACTCTTTAGGAAGAACTTTTGTATGCTAAGTTATCTAGTGAAGGTTTCGATCTGAATAAGTAAGTTGTGGGACACCTCGTTTTAGGGAGAGTCATAATAGGCAGGAAGTCTAAAGGGTGGTAATCGGGATCATGAGTTCTTGAGAAAGGTTCTTAGTTAAAAGGGAGAGTTAACCTCAACCTTGTGTAGTTCTACCCCTCTTAGTAGATCTTGACAATATGTTATGATTGGAGTTTAGTGATACAACCTAGGAGGTTAGCAACATGTACCCTTAAGTTTGAATCCTTGAGAGCTTTAGGGACATTGTCGTTAAGAAACCCAATAGGGAATTTCTTGTGACACCGATGGAGTTTGAAGTACTAGTACGATCCAATGGAGTGAGATGTGTCGTAGAATAGGCAAGTGGGTGTCGTGTATGATCATAATTTTTTGAATCAAATAAGAAAACCGACGTAGTGACTGATACCTAACTAAAAGTTCATTGCTTGTGTTCACCATAATGGTTAGTGAGACCAATTGATTGAGGATTTTAGGGATGTGATTAAAACTTGGGATGTGCCAATTATGAATATTAGATTAGGAAAGTAGAAGGCCATTGGTGCATTTGCAAAGTTTTGAGGAATCAAGTTATATTTTAATTTCTAGAGTGCTCTAGAACTTAAGAAGCCTAGTCGGAATTGACATAATCATGAGGACAGTTAGATAAAAGGTCCATGTCCATATTTGTTTGCATGAGGTAGAAGAAATTTCGAGGACGAAATTTTTATAAGGGGGTGGAATTGTAACACCCCGAATTTCACCTTATATTAATACATATTACTATGTATTATTCTTGACCAATATATGTTATTTACGATTGTTCTTGATGTCGAAGTTCATAGTTGGGGTAGTTTAGCCTTAAGGAATGGTCAATGCATTCAAGCCCAAGAAACCTATTTCATGGTTTTGGCCATATCTTGAGTTCTAGATGTCCGATTGAGGCGATCTTGCATGCGTTGGAAAGCTTAGAGAATTATCTACAAGTCTAATTTCAGGTGTTAAGGCCAAATTCGGCTTCTAAAGTTTCGCGTCGCGAGGATACATTCGCCTCGCGAACCTGACAGCTAGATTTTTGCAACTCTCTGGTTCGCCTCGCGAAAGGCTACTCGCCTTGCGAATCTGCGCGCACCAGAATCGTGTTTTGGGGCTTCTAATCAGTCCATAATGACCCTAACTCATATTTATACCATAAGACTCGACCTAAACCTATTTTCTAAGTCGAATTACTCTTAGAAACTGCCTCTTCCTCTCCAAACAAGGATTTCTAAACCCTTTCCAAGGATTCTTGAAGGAGATTGCACCATTGTTCATCGTTCTTCGTCTCCTTCGCTTGAAGAGCATCACTGCCATCACAAGCCCTCTTCCTAGTTGCTGCTCTTGAACCTTTTGGGGCTGTGATCGTGAAGTCAAGCGTCGTAAGATTGAACATTCGTGAGACGCAACCTTTTCCGGACCTTTTTCCTTCCTTTGTTCATTGTGATCGTCATACCAGGTATGGGGGGAAGAAATAGATCATGAGTATGTGGGTTTTGGGATAGGTTAAGATGAAGGGGTTAACCCATGACCCCTATATGTTTGTCTATATGCATTGTAAATGCCTATGTATATGCTATGAGTGTAATTATGTGTATGTTATGTATATGCCTATGTGAATATTATATAAATGTACATGTTTATGGTTCTATGATTATGATTATGGGTGTTTGTCTTGATGATATGAGTCAAATATTATGATGTGCAATGAATAGTATGAATATAGATACGATATGGATTGATGAGATTTTATGATGTGCAATGATAATGATGACTTGATGATGATGTGTGTTACAATGAAGAAAATAGGATTAGTGAAAGAACATAGCTTAGGGACGTTTGGCACCCCATAATGAATGAGTTGTTATGAGAGGTGAGATTGATAATATTAGATTAGTTTTGGAAACCCATAGGGATGATTCTTGAGAGATGGGATGATAGGCATAGGGATAACTTAGAGAAATTCTTAAGATTCCCACATCTGTCATGATTCGCCTGGCGAATATCCATTCGCGAGGCGAGACAGAGAGACCATTCGTGGTCTGACGTGATTCGCCTAGCGGATTGTAATCCGCGAGGCGAAAGAGAGAACCAAATATTGGGGCTCTCGGGCTCGCCTCGCGAGCCAGGATTCGCCTAGCGAATCTGGGAACCTGTTTAGGAGCTCTCGGGCTCGTCTCGCGAGCCACGATTCGCCTAGCGAATCTGGGTTTCTCACCCAGATTCTGTTGTGAAGAAGAAATAAATAGGGTAATGGAAAAATGACTGTGAGATCACAATTCAAGGTTGATAGTATAGAAAAGAACGTTAATATTAATAATGACGATATGATAATATTGGCAATGTTGATAAAGGCAATAATGATGGGTAGCGCCTAGTTGTTTGATGATCATCGTTGATGGTCATTGTTGATAATCAATGTGATTGATTATGATGATAATATTGGCAATGTTGATAAAGGCAATAACGATGGTTAGCGCCTAGTTGATTGATGATCATCGTTGATGGTCATTGTTGATAATCAATGTGATTGATTATGATGGTGGATGGTTGGACATGTGTTTGCATGTTGTTGAGCATAGCATGCATCATACGTTGACGTTGATATGTTGGGTGGAAAGCAAACAATGAATCGCGATAGTGGAGGCCACGATGGGTGTTATCCCGGCCTTGCGGGTACGTTGGGTATGGAAGTTCCAGGTGTCATGGGCTAGCTACCTATTGTCGGAGTGACCTAAAGAATAAGCTTGAGTACCCTGACTAGCCACTACGTTATCAGGATTAGTGAGAGTGTTCGGGGATGGTCCATGGTCTGGCATATCATCCACGTTGATAACCGGACATGTACTCCTAATCGTCTTTCCAGAGTTAGAGTTGTTGGCCACATGCATACGGAGTAGTGATGTTGCATTCGCATTGACATGCATCTTTGATATATATATATATATATATATATATATATATATATATATATATATATATATATATATATATATATATATATATTGATTATATCTGTGGTGATTGATGTATATTGTATGCCATCTTAATTACTATTCCATTCCGTTTACATATATTCATGATTGTGTTTCTTACCCCTCTCCTTGTTATTCTTGTGCATACGTTGTGGTATATGCAGAGGAGGGTGAGCATGCTGACGAGGAGTGATCCCGAGGAGATCTCTCTCAGTAGTTAGGATTTATGTTTTATGTCATTCGGTTTTATTCCGATGTATTATCGGTATATGTATACCAGCTCTGATATGTGACATCGGGATTTGGGTTATGTTTATTATTTATGTTTTCCGCAGTTTGTTTTCAAAGGATTTTGATTATTTCAGATTCCTATGTTTTACGTTATAGATGATGTGATGCACATTACCCTTGAGGATATGTTTTTATTTTAATTGTTATATTTTTAAAGACTTGTATGATTTTATTCATGTTTTATTATATGTCGGGTAGTGGGTGTCACAAGTCCAAATTAGGTCTCGATAGTAGAAAATGATTACTATCCGTGAAAAACGCAGACCAGGCTCCGTTTGAGCTTTCATCCGAAACTTAACCATGGCTTCCTATGGTTGTGAAGGGTATTCCTATCTTCTCAGAATATTTTATTTCACTCTCTTGACTCTCCAATAAAATACAAACGTTTAAATACTGAATAATTATAAAACTTGAAAATCGGGGCGTTATAAAGGGGCCAAGGTATTAATGTCAGGTGAGGTTGAGAAAGAAAAGTATATTCAAAGGGCTAAACTAAGAAAATAAAGTAATAAACTCTTGAAGCGTAAAAGAATATAAATTGTATTGATACATTTTTCACAAAATATTCAAGGATATATTACTTTTCTTCAACCTTCCCTCTTTCCTTTTTGCTATAAGCTCTTACTTTTTCTTACTTTCTCTCTTATCTTTATTTTGATCATATATGTTTTTTTTATTTTTCTGTTTCTTTGTGAGACGAGAGAAGCAATTTTTTTTTCTTTTTACTGCCATCCTATTTTTAACATTATTTTTGGAAAGGGATCTACCATCACACATTGCTATTGTTGCTCCATTATACTTTCAAGAAGTCACCAAAAATAATTTTTAATTTTCAAAATAGGGACCAAGGAAGAGAATTTTCATAAAGGCTCAAAATTGGTCAACTAGAGGAAGTGTTTAGCAAAGAATGCAAGCCAGAAAAATACCTAAGAGTGCCCCAACTAGAGTTCCACATGCATAAGTCAAATTTGCCTCGAAATGGTCTCAGGACAAGTTTTAGAATATATTCACCTGAGAATGGCACTCATCAAAGAAAAAGGGTTAATATCAAAGTATTTGGCAATGTAACTTAACCCCATAAAAGCCCGATTCTCACATTTAGAAGTTAAGTCTAATAAAAAGTTTTCAATCAAAGAATTTTCTGCCAATTATCAGTTTTCAAAAGACCAACTCTTTAAAACATACTTATAAGATTATCAAAGCAATTTGTCAAAATAATTTTTTTTTGTAAGGGGTTTCCTTAATTTTAAAAGAAAGATAAGCCAAATAATTGGATGCAGCAATATTAACAATATGACTATATTTTTCCTTCCCACACTTAACTGATGCAGTGTCCTTAATGCAACATATTTAATCCTGAAATACAAGTGCAGAGAAGGAGAAGAGAAGTACCTATCCTCATTTTTTTTTAAAATTTATTTTTACTATCCTAAAGATAAAATAAACTATCCTAAAAATAAAATAAAGATAACAAAATAAATAAAATAACCCGGGTTGCCTCCCGCAAAACGCTTGTTTAACGTCATTAGCTTGACAGTACCTCAAAGGTGCAAGGGGCTCTCCAAGTGAAAATTTAGCATCTAACGCATTGCCCCTTCTTAGCTTCCTTACCATGTGGTTTATGTTATTTTTCCTTTTTCCCTTTGGTGGATGTGCTTCAAAAGATGATGACATTCATCCACCAATATTTTCAGATCCTGCAAGATAAGATTTTCTTTCCGCATCCTTACACACCGAAAGTTGTTAGCAACAACCACGTCATCATTAGCAGAATAAGAAGAAATCAAAGGAGAGAAATATTGAGAGGGATTTTTAGAATTTAACATTTTTAAAACATCCTCTTTGGTACCAATATTTAACTTCCCCTTTTTAACTTCAATTTTAGCATCACTATTGGCTAAGAGAATATTTTTTGGCTCACTGTTGATTCTTACCGTTTTTGGCTTACCGAGAGTGGTGCACGACAGTGCTTCAGCTGGTACACAGTCATGCCCATTATCAGAATTGCTTTCTTGAGCAAGAGCTCCTTCCTTTTCTATGGTCCTATCAACTAACTCTTCTGGCACACTGTCAGCTATGTACGGTTGTGCCTGAGCTTCAGAGTTGTCCCCTTCAGTAGGAACTTCTTCTGTGGATGCCTATCTGCCAATGAGTATGGAATGATACTCATCCAAAATTGATGAAGTTGCTCATCTCCAAGCTCTTAATTTTTTTGGATAGTATCCTCAGAAGGGATATTTTTCGACAATTGATAGAGCTGCTCCTCTTCAAGTTCTTCATTCATTTTGATGGCATCTTGAAAAGTGACATCTTCGGCTTCTTCCTCCAAATTGAGCTCAACTTGAGGGACCAATGGTTTGTGGACTGACTGAGTTAGCAGCATAGATAGGAAGGACATTTTAGTCTGTATAGTGTCCAATCGATTATTGCTCCACTTCATAATCTCGTCCCAATCTACTTCTTTCTTTTCTTGTCTTAGCCACTGATTTTGCTCATTAGGTGGCTTGTAGACATAATCATATTGCCCCCAGTTGGAGTTGCTTCCATAATTAATCCAAGGATTGCTTGCTGGCTTCTACATCCACATATCACAGTCACTGATAGTGAAATAATCTCCAAGAGTTGTCCTTTCTTCCATGGTTCTTCTTGCTTCCCCAATTGGAAAATAAGATTAACTAGAAGCACATTGTTGGGAAGACATTAGTATTCAAGGAAAGATAATTAAAATAAAATAAATTTCTAAAGTAACTAGGTGATATAGAACAGAAGTCCAGTTATCGTACCCAAGAGATTAATTTTGATAACTAAGTGATAAAGCAAGTACTAGAATAGGGAAATCCTTATGCTATTCAGACTTATCGAAATACTTAATAATATAAAGATGATGATATAATAGCAATAAAAGATAACAAAAGTGATAAACAGATATAAGAGATCAAGAGTAAAAGAGCCTAAAGCTATGGTTTCACTTATGCTTTCGATATCCCCCAAATCCTAATTCTATTCAATTTCGCAGTTGCTTTTCGAATATCAATCCTTCTATGAAAACTATTAAATGTTTGTGAGGCAACTAATATTTTTTTTCCCCAGATGAACCCAATGGTTGTCAGGTAAAGAGCTTAAGTGATTAGAAAGCATGAAGCGCAAAGAGGTTGAATGATTAAAAGGAGTAAATCATATTTTCTCAAATCTAAATGTTAAACCCCGTTTATCCTATAGGTCTACCAATTTAATTGGGCTTGATAGCTAAAATATCAATCAATTGATTAAGAACATACAAAGGATGCGCAATCCTAGTATAGGATGAAGAACAATAGAATAAAACTATTCAAATTGCAACTTTGAAACCAAATAGAATTGAATTAAAGCTAAGATATAGCGGAAAGGGTTTCTATTAACACAAAATCCATCACAACCCTAGTGGTGAATTTAGATACTCATAATAATAGAGAAAACCAAAATTAACAATGGAAAACGCATCCTGGATAATTGAAGAGGGAGAAGTTGTCTACAACTTAATCTCTAGGTGGCAAATCCCACTCTAGAAATCACAACTACAAAGAAAACAAACTACTAAAAACTACTACTATAAGTCTACAACTGATAACTAATGAAGAGAGTGGTACAGAGGCCTCTATTTATAGGAAAAATAGGAGAAAAGCGCTAAAATTTGCTGTCAGTGCCGCCAGCACGGTCGTGCTGAATTTAGCACGGCCGTGCTCTTTTTTCGTAAAACGGCGTCATAGTGCACTGTATCAATCACAGACGTGCTGAATGTCATCTTGTACAGCCTTGTAGATCTTTTCGCAAGCTTTCCAATGCCCCAAAGAACGCATCAATCGGACATTTAGAGCTCAAGTTATGATCAAAACGGTGACGATGGATACATGCAGAAATCTCTTCTGTACAGGCAGCACGAGCGTTCTCATCAGGCAGCACGGTCGTGCTCATCAGTCAGCATGGTTGTGCTCTTCATTATGTAAGGTCTTTCTCAAATATGTAAGGGTGTACCAACTTCGCAAATCAGTGTTCTAGTGCACGGGCTTCAGCACTGGCGTGCTGATGTTTGGCACAACCGTGCTAAATCTTCAGAAGTAAGCTTTAAGTCTTTTCATAAGGCTTTGTTTGAATGGATGGCTTTGGAGTGTTGGAATGGGCATGCTCTCGCATGGAACGGCCATGCTAACTTCAGTATTTTGCCCAATTTAGTTCTAAAACCTTCATTAATCTTCATAAGTTAATCAAACTGTTTCTAAACGTCAATTCTGTCAAGACCTAAGTAAAAGGGGTTAAATATAATAATATATATCATAAAATGCAAAAAAAATCACCCCAAATAACCCGTTTAAATTGCACAGAATTGACGGTTATCAGTATTTTCTGAGTTGAGAGATGTGAAAGACATCCTGTAAGTTTGAAAGATCCGGTGGTAAGGCTATCTGATATGCTATGGGGCCGATTCGTCGAAGAATCTGAAACGATCCTATGAATTTGGGTGTTAGCTTTCTGGATTTGATTGCCCTGCCCACTCCAGCTCTTGGGGTAACTCTCATGAAGACATGGTCTCCCTCTTGAAACTCTAAATATCTTCTCCTCTTATCGGCATAGCTTTTCTGCCCATCCCTTGCGGCCTTCATCCTTTCCCTGATCACACGGACTTGTTCCTTTGTTTGCTGTACCAACTCTGGACCTAAAAGCTGGCTTTCTCCAGTCTCAAACTAACACAACGAAGTCTTGCACTTTCGTCCATACAGTGCCTCGTACGGTGTCATGTCAATACTTGAATGGAAACTGTTATTGTAAGTAAACTCGATCAATGGAAGGAAATCATCCCAACTTCCTGTGTTCTCCAACACGTATGCTCTTTAGAGGTCCTCCAAAGATTGAATTGTTCGCTCAGACTGACCATCCGTTTGAGGATGATAAGCAGAACTCATACTTAGCCTCCTTCCTATTACATTGTTTAAGCTCCTCTAGAACCTCGATATAAACCTCAAATCACGATCTGAAATTATACTCGAAGGCACCCCATGCAATCTCACAACCTCCTTGATGTAAATCTGAGTTAACCTTTCCAAAGAATAACTTTGGTTGATAGGCAAGAAATGAACACATTTCGTTAACCTGTCAATGAATACCCAGATTGTATCACACCTTTTTTGAGTCCTCGGCAACCCAGAAACAAAGTCCATGGCAATGCTATCCCACTTCCACTCTAGGACATCGGGCAATTGCAACAACCCTGCTAGCTTCTGGTGTTCAATCTTCTCTTTCTGACACACCAAGCATGTTAGGACATACGTCGCCACCTCTTTCTTCATCCCCGGCCACCATAACAACTTCTTCAAGTCCTGATATCTCTTGGTAGCCCTCGGATGAAAACTCAGCTTGCTCTTGTGTGCTTCCTCCAAGATCATTTTCTTAACTTCGCTATCCGCTGGCACATAAATCTAATCATCAAACCTAAGAAGACCATCAGTACCTTTCTTGAATTCCAAAGTCTTAACTTCTTCTATTAACTTGTTCACACTCTCGAGGTAGTTATCCTCAGCTTGCTTTCTCCACAAAAGATCCAGGAAATCACTAGTTACTGTAATCATCCCCAGGTTCAACATATCCTCGACGATATCAAATCAAGATCCAGATTCCTAATCTCCTCTATCAGCTCTAGGTCCTTTACCATCATCGCAAACTCGTGCAGGGACTTCCTACTAAGTGCATCCGCTACTACATTCGCCTTACCTGGATGGTATTACAAGTTGAATTCATAGTCCTTTATGTATTCCATCCACCTTCGCTGTCTCATGTTCAACTCTCTCTGGTCGAAAAGATAATCCAAGCTCTTATGGTCGCTAAATAAACTGAATATAGCACCATACAGATAGTGTCCGCATATATTCAATGAAAACACTATCACAACCAATTCCAGATCATGTGTTGGGTAGTTCCGTTCATGTGTTCTCAATTGTCTAGAGGCATACGCCACTACTTTTCCTTCTTGCATGAGCACACATCTCAAGCCGTGATAAGATGCATCACAGTATACATCAAATTGTCCTAACGGATCTGGTAAAACCAACACTGGTGATGTGGTCAGTCTTCTCTTTAGCTCCTGGAAACTATGCTCACAAGCCTCTGACCACTCAAACGCCTTCCCTTTTCTCGTCAATTGCGTCATAGGTAACACAATCTTTGATAATCCTTCGATAAACCGCCGATAGTAGCCCACTAAACCAAGAAAGCTTCTTACCACACTTACAGAATTAGGGCTTTCCCAACTCACTATAGCCTCGACCTTCGCAGGATCCACTGCGATTCCATAGTTACTGATCACATGGCCTAAGAACTGCACTTCCTCTACCAGAACTCGCACTTCGACAGCTTAGCATACAACTGTTGGTCCTTCAACACTTGCAGCACCACAGGAAGATGCTCTTGATGTTCCTCTTTACTCGAAAAGTAAATAAGAATGTCATCGATAAACACAACGACAAACTTGTCTAGGAACGGTCAGAAGAACCTGTTCATATAATCCATGAACATAGCTGGAGAATTAGTCACACCAAACGACATAACTAAGTACTTGTAGTGACCATACCGACTCTGAAAAGCAGTCTTCGGAACATCCTCCTTCTTGACCTGGATTTAATGGTATTCAGATTGTTGATCGATCTTATAAAACACAACTGCTCCCTTGTACTAGTCCATCAAATCATCTATCCTCAGTAACGGGTACTTGTTCTTTATCGTCACTTTATTCAACTGACGATAGTCCACACATAACCTCGAGCTCCCGTCCATCTTCTTCACAAACAACACTGGCGCTCCCCACGGAGATGCACTAGATTTGATGAACTCTTTGCCTAGCATCTCATCCAACTATTTCTTAAGCTCTGTCAGCTCTACTGGAGACATCTGATATGGCGCTATCGATATAGGCCCAGTCCCCGATACGAGATCTATAGTAAATTCCACCTCCTTCTCCAGTGGTAGTCCGAGAACATCACCAGGAAACACTTTCGGAAACTCTCGCACGATAGGTAAAGCTCTGACACTAGGAGTCTCCTTAGATTCCAAAGAGAATAGCACCACGCATACGTCCGATCGTTCACCCGTCGGAATACTTTCGTTGGCAGGCATCAATCCAGATTGCTCTGAAAAGTAGAGGGTTTTGTTTGAATAGTCTAACACAACATGGTTGGCTGAAAGCCAGTCCATGCCTAGGCTAACATCTATCTGTTACAGAGGCAAATAGACAAGGTCAACAAGGAAGGTTCGGTTCTCGATTATGATAGGGCACTTCAGGCAGACGAATATGGTGGTTAAGGATTCACCCATAGGTGTAGAAATAGTTAGGTCATATGGTAATGAAGAAATAGGTAACCCTAGATGATTCATACACTCTACCGATGTAAAGAATGTGTAGCCCCCGAATCAGGGCATCAATAGGTTTCAGATCCCCTAACGGCAAATACTCATCCGGTGGTTTGTGGGCGAATCTATTGGCTTGCAATCTGTGACCTTCCACCACTCCTCTGAGCTCTTTCGCTCGGTTGCTGAAAATGAGCCTTTCTACTGACTCCGGGCTTGCAGACTGATGCATACTGACCTATCTGATTGCAGTTGAAACAACTAATGTGCTGGGTCCTTGGGAAGCTCTTTACCAGATGCGGTCCCCCGCATCGGAAACATGTTCTTATCTCTTGTTGCCCCTGACTGGAGCTATTTCCTCCATGAGTAATATTGTACGGAGCTGGGCGATCATACAGTCTTGCCCTTTGTTGAAACCTTCCATTTCTACCTCTCTGCCGCTGCTCCTAACCGATCTAACACTTTTAACCTGTGGCAGAACTGTCCTTGTCTTGTCGTGTCCTTCCAGCACTGTACATTTCTCAACAAGCTCCGGGGAAGACCTGATGCCAAAGGGCAATATCTTCGCTTCAACTCAGGCCTCAGCCCATCCTTGAACCGTCTGCAGACCCATTCTTCGTCTGGATGGACCTGATAAAACTGTGAAAACTTGAGCAGCGCCTCAAGTGTAACGCCCCGATTTTCACGTTTTCTAATTCTTCAGTATTTTAATGTCTTTATTTTATTCGAGGCCTTAGGAATGGAAATAAAATATTCCGAGACCATAGTCATGCTCGACGATATCGTAGGAAGCTACGATTAAGTTTTGAGTCAAAAACTCAAACGAAGTCCGGTCTGCGTTTTTACACTGACAGTATGATTTTACTGCTCAGAAGACCTCAGATGGACCCGTGAACGAGACAATAAGTCTTAGAATTTGATTCTCTACGTTTTGGTTAAATTTCGTAAAAATTTCAGAAAAATAACTTCCTGACCTTCGTTCGGGCGGAATTCTCAATCGGGTGACGAACGGAGCCACATATGGATTTACCGAGACTTGCCAACAGATAATCTTGATATCACAACATCCCAGGACACTTGGGAGAGTATGCCAGAGTCGTCATGACGATTGGGAAAATCTAGATGCGAAATGACCAAAATGCCCCTAACCTTAGTCTTTTGCACTTTTACCATTTTACCCTTTTGGCAAATGACCATTTTGCCCTTAAGTGACTTGTTTTAAGGCTGAACTCAGCCCCTCACACTCTCATTTTCGCACAGCGCTCTCAAAAAGAGAAGAACACCATAGTTACTCTTGAAGAAGCACCATTGGTGTTCTTGAAAAAGCTTGGTTTCTTGTTAGAATCACTTGATTCCTTGAGCAATCTTCCTTCATTTCAAGGTAAGATCACTTCTATGATCTCTTAGCTTCTTGAATATCTCTTTATTTCAAGATCAATCTTCATTTTCATGAAAAGAATTTCTTAGATCCAAAACTTTGAAAATCCATAGGAAATTGTAGAAAAATCCTTTTGAGGTAAGACCAAGTTCTTTGAACTCACATCATTAATCTCTACCTAAACCCAAGAGCTTATGATTCAACTCTCATCATAGCTCAAAAAGCACATTAGGGCCGAACCCTTCTTGATGATGATGAATAGTGTTTTCATCAATTTTTGATTTTTAACACTTGATTTCATTCTTAGCTTTCCTAATGCCTTTGAATCCATGAAATGGAAAACCAAGATCATTTCCTAGCTTTATTCTCTTTAGGGTGGCCGAAACCCTCTTTGTGAGAATTGTTGAGTTTGGTTTGATTGTTGTTTAATGTTTGATTGTTTGGTTGTTTGTAGTTGGTGACAATTATCAGAAGGTTCACAAACCGATCAACCGACTTTGATCTGGGAATCTGCTCTTCAACAGGTATGGGGAGAAGAACCTCATCACACCAAGATGGTGGTGGTGAAGATGGTTGTTTACTTTATGTGTGGGTGAAACCCTTTAGTTTGGGTTCACTTTTAATTGTTATGTTTTGTTAAGTTCTCTTCAAGAACAAGGTTGTCTTGATGAGTGTATGCTTTGGCATGTTGTAGTATGCTTTAGCATATGTTGATGATGAGATGATTGAGTGAAAAACCATTTTCATGTATGTTGGAAAACCTACTTTGATCACTAGATCAAGTATGGACTTTTATTGTTGATTATGAGACCATAATGTGTGATGGACTTGGATGTTTGATTATGATGTAGTAATGTGTATTATGGTTATCATGATTGTGTAAGTGTTGTGAGCCATACTTTGATTGGTGGATGAAGTAAAACTTCACATTGATTCCTAGTTGGCTATTAGCCATGACCTTGAGGAAAGGAAGGATATGAATAGTTCTTGGACAAGTCAAGTTTTGATGTAAAGAAAGTGTTTTCAATAACTTGTGTTTTTCAAAGAAAAACCCTAAGTGACTTTAAATGGAATTAAATCTCAAAGTGCTTTCACCAAAGTGAAACATGTTTTATACCTTATCCTTAGTTCATCTAGTCAATCAAGTGACTCAAAATGAGAAAAGAAGTGGTTTCATGAAGAGAATCAAAATGGTTCCATAAGGTTGATGTCTTGTTTTAAGGCAACTTTTCGCTAAGCGAAATTACTTTCGCTAAGCGAAAAACAGAGGAAAGTCTTAGTTGGGCATCACTGCCTCACTTTCGCTAAGAGAATTCATATTCGCTAAGCGAATCCAGCGAATTTCGCTACGCGAATTACATCTCGCTGAGCAATCCAGAGAAGTCTCCAAAGGAGGTATAACCGCCTCCATTTCGCTAAGCGAAATTATACTCGCTAAGCGAATAAAGTGAAATTTCGCTACACGAATTCTGTTTCGCCGAGCAATCCAGAGATGTTTACAAAGAGGTGTAACCGTCTGTACTTGCGCTAAGCGAATACATATTCGCTAAGCGAATACAATATATTTCGCTACGCGATTTTTGTCTCGCCGAGCGATCCAGAGGAGTTCCAAAGGAGGCATTACTGCCTCATTTTCGCTAAGCGAATGGAATTCCGCTAAGCGAATTTTATGTTTCAGAAAATGCTAGAAATGAAGTAAGTAGTTCAAATGTTGTTTCAAATCAAATGAGTTTTCAATTGTAAAAGTTGTTTGGTTTACAAAAGGAGTTTTCTAACTCAATCGTAAAGTTTTGCGCGAGAAAAACCTAAGTTAAGTAATTAACTTAGAGTTGAAGACAAGGGTTAATTAAGTATGGTATGCGGTGGAACAAGACCATGTACTATACCATTGATGACTTAGTACATCAATGACTTCATAAGACTTAAGTGAAATCAACACTTGTTTCCTTAATTGAAAAACAAGGGATTAATATCTTAGAAAGGCTCAAAGACTTATCTAAGAGGATTCTCAATCCTTACTCATAATGCTTAGGACTTGAGACATAATTCATAAGACGTAAACACAAACACGAAATGTTTTGGTTTTTGAAACAATAAGTTCGATGACGGACCGATGATTCGGATCCAGGTTAATCGTTCAATTGTTTCTGTCTTGTGATAACTGGAATGAGAGAGATCCTGAGGCTGTGCAGGTATGGGACTGTACAGTGGAAGGAATCCTGAGGCTATGCAGGTATGGGACTGTATAGTTAAGGGAAGGCATATAAGAATTGATTGGTACTGCCCATACCAACAAGATTTATCTTCTTTTCGGGAGCTTAGAACATAAGTACTTTATAGTTAAGCGTGTTTGACTTAGAGTAATTATGGGATGGGTGACCTTCTGGGAAGTTTCCTAGAAAGCGTGTGAGTGAGGACAAAACACGCTGAAAAGACTTGTGTTGGTTTGTGGGGACAGTCGACGATTCCGAAAGCAGTCTGGATCATTCCAAAGGAGTCACGAGATATTTATCCGATGGATAATTGTTTTATCCGATGGATAAATGTTTTATAAAACAAAGACGTGTGTGGTTTCTAAGGAAGAGAACCTTAGTGAACCTTGAGGTCTATCCAATGGATAGACATTGCTTTATCGCATCTGCTTTGTGTAAGCATTGGCATTTCATTTGCATAGTTGTAAGGCCTTGAGCCTAGGAGTTGAGCTTACACCTTGATGCGGGTGCGAATCTTACGGTGACGATCTTCAATGGTCTTTTTGGAGGTATCAGGGTTGGAAGGGCTGACATGTGACCAGTTGGTGATTCTTATGTGTCGTGGCGAATCCGTGCAATACACTGATATCCTCTACTAGATGCCGTACTTTTCATGTTTGGTCGAGAGTGTTACCGTAAAACCAGATACGTGCACGTTACGAATGTTGTAGCATCTTGCTCATGGCTGGCAGAAACCGGAACATGTCCTCCCATTCACTCTCTCCGAATGTTTTGTTAGCTCCATGGAGTAGGGGTCAGAGTAGTACCCAGTGACATTGACATTGAGTCATATACATTGCATTGCATTGCATGGCTATTGATGTCTACATTTACTGTTATACATCACTATATTGTTAAGAATGCCTTATATTATGCTGTTAAATGTTTAGCATGCTATTATGTTGTTAACTGCTTAACATGATTTATATTGAGAACCTTGTAAGCATGTTGGGTACGTTGTTACCCGGTGAGTCGTCCCGTTTTTACTACTGCTGTTTTGTTGTGTTGATGAACGGGAATCTCACCCATATCTGTATGTTTTCTGCTGGTACTTGCTGTTGATGCTTGAACAGATGGACGCGACGATGGTTCGGTTCCGGAGTCCTTTTGAGTTCGGAGGTGGACTCTTTTTCTGTTTTAGCTTTGTTGTCGGCCAGACTATGTCAGTTTTTGTAGTACCTTTTGGGAGCTATGACTCCTAGTACTTATTGTATTTTCTTATGTCAGTCATACATTAGACTTATGTCTGTATACAGTAATGTTGATGTTTCTGTTTTTCCATTTTCTGTTTCTGTATTTATAATACTGTATGTATGTCCTAGTAATGCATGGTGAACCTAAGTTCACTTATTAGTATTATTTATTACCTTTACTAATCCCATTACATCTTTATGAAAAGAAAAGAAAAAAAAAATCGTATTTTCGGCATTAATAAATATTTTCGGCCTTAAAAACGTTCGGGAATGTGACACTCGGGAAAGGGTGTTGCATCAAGCCTCATCGCGTACTCTCCAACTGACAGTTGTTCCTGCTTCAGATTCAGAAACTCCTTCTCTTTCTCTTGCTTGAACTCCTAGGGAAGTACTTTTCGAGAAAACTGTAACACCCCCTTGGGCATTACATATTGAACACGTGCGAAATTAAATTTAAAGGAGAATTACTGGTTGCTTTCGGAAAATAAGAATTTACTTTAAGTGAGAAAACTCGGGTGTAAAAATTTTCGACGGAATACTTCAGAAAAGTGATACACACATCACAATAATAAAAACACATTATACTTGACAACACACATAAATTGGGTTTCTTGATAAATCATTTCACCATCACATATAAGCTTTCTTGAAATTGTTTTTCATATTGAAGTCCCAAACCATACAGAGGTTTTCAAAACCACATATACCAACTTTCTCAACTTAAACATTAAAAATCCTAAGAGCTGGTCTGAGAAAAGAACTCTAAGGACAATAGAGCACACTATCTAACATACATTGTACCAATAAGACTGGGCCTCATCGTCAACAGTCCACACATTTTCATCGTCAACATCAAAAAACTCAACCTACAAGGTCCTAAAGTGACCCAGATGACCGTTGGGAAGCATCTGTACACGTATCCAAAAGCATAACAGGGTGTCCAACATGTACAGGCAAGGATGAGTAACCAATACATGGATTTACGCGATAACTACACGCACGACACACAAAACAGCATATGAACATATGTAGTATCAACACAGCACAATAGCAGAAGTAACACGAGAGGACACACCAGGTAACAACATGCCCAACATGGACCCATAAATTGCAATATATCATGTTAATCAATTATCAGCATAAGACGTCTTTGAAAACAGAATGGTAACGTACAATAAGTAAATGTAATCATCAACAGTCATGCAATGCAATGCGATGTACATGACTCAATGCCATATGCCACAAGGGTAAAACTCTTATCCCTACTCCATGAAGATAACAAAATGTCGGAGAGAGTGAATGGGAGGACATGTTCCGTGTTCACCAGCCTTGGGCAGGATTCTACAACGAATGTAACATGCACGTATCTGGCTTTACGGAAACACTCTACATCAACCATGAAAAGTACGACATCTAGTAGAGGATATCAGTGTATTGCTCGGATTCGCCACAACATAGAAAAATCACCAACTGGTCTCATGTCAGCCTTTCCAACCATGATACCTCCAAGACCATTTAAGATCGTCACCGTAAGATTCGCACCCGTATCAAGGTATAAGCTCAATCTCCTAGGCTCAAGGCCTTACAAACTCATGCAATGAAATGCTAATGCTTATAGAAAGTAGATGCGATAAAGCAATGTCTATCCACTGGATAAACCTCAAGGTTCGCTAAGGTTCTTTTCCTTAGGGATTGTACACGTCTTTGTATTATAAAATTTTTATCCCCTGGATAAATATCGTGATCCCTCTGGGATCGAGTTATCACAAGAGTGAAACAATTGAACGACTTCCTTGGATTCAGACCACCGGTCCGTCATCGAACTACTGTTTCAAAACCCAAAACGTTTCATGTTTGTGTTTGTGTCTTATGAATTACATCTCAAGTCCTAAGTTTTATGAAGAAGGATTGAGAAACCTCTTAAATAAGTCTTCGATCCTTTCTAAGATATTAATTCCTTGAGTTTCAAGTAATGAAAAGAGTATTGATTCACTAAAGTCTTATGAAGTCATTAATGAACTAAGTTATCAATGGTATAGTGCATGGTCTTGTTCCACCATATACTATACTTAATTATCTCTTTTCTTTTTCTCTAAGTTAATTACTTAACTTAGGTTTCCATGTGTAAAACTTTACGATTTGAGTTTAAAACTCTCATTTTAAGACTTTGCAAACCAAAACTTTGCTAATTGAAAAATCATTTGATTTAAGAGAACTTTGTTACTTGCTTGAAGTAAAGTACCTTAACAATTTGAAAAGGGTTTTTCCTTAATAACTTAGTGTAGAACCATGACCCAAGTTAGCACAAAGAAATGGAATTCTATTTCATTTTCAAACTATGATTCAATTAAGTCAAAACATTAGGACAAAGTCCTCGTTATACTTTGAAAGTTGAATGTTAACTTAGTTTTTAAAATGATTGCGACATCCCATTAAGCCTAAGGTGACTTCATATTAATTTTATTTTTATGAAATCACTTTCATCGTTTTATTTTTAAAACACTTAATTTATTAAATAAACTATGACTAAAGTAAAACATATTTTCTCCTTAGTTAAAACACCTAAGGGTCAAAACCCTAGTTGAACTTTGGATCAAAATCACTTCCTGTTTGTTTTTGAAATACAAGTTACTAAAACACTTATTTGCCTTCAAAAACATTGAAGTTCAAGAACAAGCTCATGTTCTTCCTTTTGTAACCATTATGGCTGAATGCCATGTGGAATGTGGAGATTTTGCTTCACTAACTTGTCAAGTAATAGCTCAAAATGATCCCAATATTATGATGGACAATAATCATACATCATTCAACCATAAACAAGCATAAAAATCCTTACTTGATCTAGAGATCAAAGTATGGTTTTCAACATACATGAAAACAATTTTCCATCCAAGCATACAACATCATAACATATACTAAGCATAGAAACATTATTATAATCACAACGAAGCTCAAACAAAACTGTATAGACCACTCACTGATAACAAATAGTTATCGAGAAATCCCTCAGGCAAACTCCCCTTACCTCTTGAAGTCAACTAAGGTTCTTTCCTTTCGATCTTTCAACACTTCCCTCTACACCACAAATCACCAACTCCATCAAATCAAGTGAAGCTACCAAGTCGTGTTCACGGTCTTTGGTTTGAATGATCCTCCAAAGCTCAGCGTACTCCACGAATCACCAAACTACAACTACTTAACAAATCCTTCACCAAACAACATTGTACAAGTTAATCTTTGAAAACAGTTGTTTATCCACTCTGAAGTAGGTTTGGCCTTCACTAATTAATTAGGCCAAGTGTAACACCCGGATTTTTCATGCTTTCAAAGACTGGTAAACTATATAAATGCGATTATATTTTATATGAGTTTTAGAAAATGATTTTGGATAAACCGAAATCATATTCATACTCTACGCTATCGTAGAGAGCAACTGTTAAATTTTGGGTTGAAAACTCAGACGGAGCCCAGTCTGTGTTTTCACTGACAGTAAGATTTGATTGCTCAGAAGACCTAATTTTAACCCGTGAACGAAACAGTTAGGCTCGGAATCGAATTTCCAACAATATCTCAAATCGGGTGGAGAACGGAGCTGAATATGGATCTACCGGGACCCGCAACAGATAAACTTGAAGTCACTTCCGGTCAAATCACCCAGGAAAGCGTGCCGATGTCATGATGACGTTAGAAAATATCTGGACGCGAAAAGACCAAAATGCCCCTGACCTTTTTCATAATTACCATTTTGCCCTTGTATGAAAAGACCATTTTGCCCTTAAGTGAAATTTTTTTGGACACCCTTGCCCTTCCTTCACCTCTCCCACGCCCCCTCCTTCATCAAATCCTCATCCATTTCATTTCTTCCTAAAACACATTTCTTCCTCACTTTCTCCTTTTTTTCTTAAGAAGCTTCAAGTGATTTTGTGAAGCAAAGTTGATAAACTTGCTCATCTTCATCCTCTAAGAGGTATGGACTCCTCATTTGATCCCTCAATCTTCATATTCTTCCATTGAAAACTTGTTTTTCAAGCTTTGTTCAAGATTAAGCTCCAAACTTCATAAATCCATAGAAAAGTGTAGAAAAATCTTTTTAATGTAAAACCAATTTCTGTAAGCTAGTTTCATCATCCTCTTTCATTGTCCAAGAGCATGTAACCAAAATTTTTCCCTAGCCCATATGGGTATAGAAGTGCCGAAACCTAGAGGATGAGAAATCCTAGGTTTTTGATTCAAGTTTTGAGTAATGAGATTTGTTTTAGTGTTAGGTACACCTAAGGATCATTCATCCTAGAGATAGGAATTTTTAGACATCTCTAGCTAATTTTTAGAGCATATGGCCGAACCCTAGATCGGAAGAAATAGGGGATTTTGTGTTGTTAAATGTTGATTTTTGATTGGTTTGTGTGAACGTAGTTGGTGTTGAGTAATCGAGTGTGTAATCAGATGATTCGTGGATCAACCGGACGAATTTTCTTTCGGAGGAATTCTTTAAGAGGTAAGGGGAGATAACCTGAGGAATTCAATTTCTGATGGGTCCGTACTGTTTGTATGTGTAATATGAGTAGTTGCGATGTATTGTAATTATTTTGTGGAGTGTTTTACTTATCGCTCAATTATGCTTGCTTATGCTTAATTGTGCTTAAGTATGTTACTTGTGTTTAATTGTGCTCAAGCATGTTTGATTATATTTGTGTATGCTTAACATGGTATGTTGATTAAAATGTTGATTGGTAGTGTGCTAGGGACCTAACATTGGTTAGAGTTCTAACTAAGTAAAGGTAAAAGCTTCAAAAAGCTTGAGACATAAAGTTAAGTGGGGAAAAAGTGTAAGTGTTGAAAAGGATTCAAAGCCAACGCATCTTGATTTTTTGGTTTAAGAAAATGAGAAAGTGAAATATATTTGATCCATGAAATAAAGAGACGTAAGGAAAAGAAAAGTGAAAACAATTTTAGTTGAAGAGAGGTAAGCTTTTAAAATGAAAAGTATCTTTAGAAATCATTAGTAGTTTTAAAGCGGCAAAACAAATCTTTTCAGGTAAAAGTAATTTTGAGTGATCCGGTTTTAGAAACAATTGTTTTATCAAAGAAAGTAGTTTTCACGAACTATATTTCAAGGATTGGGTGGTTTACCAAGGTATTTCAAAAGAGAGTAGTTTTGACCAAGAGTTTTCATGAACTACGTTTCAAAGTGTTGATATTTTACTAAGAGTTTGTTTTTCAAAAGAAAAGTGATTTTGATCCAAGAGTTTGTTTTTATGGAAACCGATCCCGAAGGCTTCGTGTGTAAGCTTCGGAGATGCGGGTTTTGTTTTTGTTATTTCAAGAGGAAAAGTTAATTTGAAAGTGAACTTAGAAACCGAGACGTCAGGATTCTAGTTTTCGGCAGAACACGTGGATCAAGGATCCGTGTTAGTAAAATTGGTCCTATAAACTTGTGGACAATCTTTGGGGTCGTGTAGGCTTGTGGACGTTTAGTATGCTCTAGAATCCAAAATCCGATACTGATGAATCAGTTGGAGATTTTTTTGGGTTTGGGATGTTTTGGACTGTGTGTCCTTTTTGGGTTTAGGACTGTGTGTCCCTTTTGATAAAAGTTGAAAAGACTTGAGAGTCTAAAAGTTGTGGTGGTTGATAGCATTGAGCTTCAACGAGGAAATAACTATACAACACAGAAAAACATATGAAAATAAAAGGTTTTCTCATGCATTTGTTTTTGGCAGACGTGCCATGGAATGGGGGACCTTGATGAGAGGGAACCCTATGGTGACTTTAAGTCATTATATATATATATATATATTGCCTTGAGTTGGACAATAAGTATGACCGTTAATTATTATGGCACGTTGGTGCTAGACATTGCTGCCTGGTGGCCAATGTACCCCGAGCTTGATCAACTCATTGATATGGAGATGGGATTTCCGGAAATTAAGAATCGAGTACTAGATGATATATTTGGAAGTACCATGCATATGTTTTGAAGATGACGATGACTGTTGGGTATGAGACCCTTGATTTATCTTTATTGGCATAATGTTATGTTTTGTACTTATGATGCCTATGAGTTTTATTGAATATATATATATATATATATATATATATATATATATATGAACCTACTGTTTGGTGTGTGGTGTATTTAGTTATCTTATTTTGAGTTCATATATTGGTTTCTCACCCTGTACATGTTGGACACCATATTGTGTTTTTGGATACATGTACAGATGTTTATCAACAGTCCTCTGGGTCACTTCGGGACCTGTAGCTTGAACTACTTGAGGTTGATGACGAAGAGGTATTGATTGTTGAAGATGAGACCTAGTCTCATTGATATGACGTATGCCAGATAGTACGTCTTTTTGTCAGAGTCGGACCTGCTTAGGATTTTCTTTTAAGGTAGTGATTTTTGGGTAGTTTGTTATCAACTACTGATGGCCATGATTTTAGAGATATGATTCTCAGACTATCACTACCTAGTTTTTAGACTTATAGCGTTTTACTTCTGTTAGTGTGTCTTTTGGAAACGAACGAGTTTTTTCCAAGGTTCCGCTATGTATAAGGTTAATTGATGGTGCATATATATGTATATGAATAGTGTTGATGATTATCTTGAGTAGATGTAACTTAACTTTGTAAGAAGAAAAGATTTTATCACGATTTCTGGAGTAAGTAAGATCTAAGTAAAAAAAAATCTGTTTTCCGAAAGTAAACCAGCAAACTTTTATATCAGGTTTTATGTAGTTTTTGGGTCACCATGTGATGCTAGATTAGGGTGTCACACTAAGGATGTTGAAATTTTACTAACTCTTGGATTAATGATCCTTAAGTATGATGAAGACATAATCACTAATCATTTGTCAAAGATTTGAATCAAAACTCACCCAACCACTAGGTTAGGGTTTCGGCCATTCTTGGAAAAATAGGGAAGAAATTTTAGTTTGATTCATGCTCTTGAATAATGAACATAGATGTCTTGATGAGTTCATAGAAATTGGTTTCATGATCATAGGATTTTTCTATGATTTTCTAGAGATTTTTGAAGAAAGTTTCATGAAAGTGGATGATGATGATTCATTTCTTAATCTTACCTAATGAATGAAGAAGAGCATATGATTGATCATGGAGATGATGGAAAATTGCAAGATATCAAGCAAGTTGTGATTCACAAATTTGCTTATGGATCACTTGAGAAAATAAAATACATATATGTCAAGACAATGAAGCAAGGAACAAGTTTACTAACTTGAGTCAAGAGAGTTTACCTCTTGATTGGTGGGAAAATGGAGAGAAAGTGAGGAACAACTCAAGAACTCCCAAGAACTTGAGGACCACTTGAGAGAAAACCATAAGTCAAGTTTTTGATCTTAAAAACTCAAGACAAAGTATCGTTTTTGTGTTGGCAGCCAATGTGGGGGTCATTTAGGCGTGAGTAATGAGCGATAAGAAGGTCCAAGCTTTGTTCATTTAGGGACAAAAGGGTAAATTCACTTAGGGACAAAATTGTCATTTAAATGAAAGACTAAGGACATAAATGTCATTTCATCTTTAAAGCCATAAATATCTAGATATTTTTCTAGAGGCAATGATGACGGTGGTGAGTCACAGGGCCAAAAATGTATTTTCATAAATTCCCGGGGGCAAAATAGTCATTTCACCTAGGGACAAAATTGGAATTTCATCAAATGGTTAAGGACATAATGGTCATTTCACCTTCTCATCATTTATGACCTTGGTGAGTCACTTGCATTACTCACCTAGGTGAGTCGTCATTGAAGGGACTTCATGTTTATCCGTTAGCGGATCCCGGAAATCCCGTATTCAGCTCCGTTGTTCACCTGATTTAGGTTTTACGCCCGAATAAAGTGTAATAACTTATTTATTTTGAAAATTTTCAAAATAACCAATATTGTTGGAAATTCGATTTAAAACCTAACCGTTTCATTTACGAGTCAAAATTAGGTTTTCTTATCAGTAAAATCTTACTGTCAGTGAAAACGCAGATCGGGCTAATCGTAACTCTCTATGATAATGTAGAGTATGAAAATGATTTTGGTTTATCCAAAATCATTTTCTAAATCTCGGATAGAATATAAACTTATTTATATAAATTACCGATCTTAGAAAGCAGCGAAAATCGGGGTGTCACAAAAACTGTCTTTGAACAGCTCTCACGTGACAATCCTGCCTTCAGCTTCCAGTAGCCTCGACTTGTTCTTCCACGAAGCTTCCGTTGCGCCTATTAGCATAAACGCAACATATGTCACCTTTCTGTCTTCTCTGCAACGAATGGCCATAAACACCTTCTCTATTTCTTGTAGCCACAACTCTGCAGCTTCAGGGTTGTACTTTCCATGGAATTGAGGAGGATTTCCCTTCATAAAAGCGTTGAGACCTGTGTCCACAATCTCGTCTCCTCTAACAGCCTGTAACTGAGTTTGCCTCGCTTCCCTTTCTTCCTACCTCTGGATGTATTGGGTAGTCTGTTGAGTTTGTTGCATCATCACAGTAGCCGAGTCTCGCATGGCTCTCATCGCTTCAGACGTCTCACCACCACCTCCAGTGCTGAGTGGTCACCGTTGTTGTTGTTGTTGTTGTCTCTGGTCATAGCCAGCCTGCCTCCTCTCGCACCTTGTCCATGGGCCATTTAGTTTCCTGTAAAAAGGAGCTATTAGTTCCGATTCATAGGACATACAATAGCACTTAACAGTTAAACATATCATATACCTTATGAATGAAAATAGTTATCACACTTTGATAACTCGCGCATCGAACATTCTACCCCAAAAACTAGACTAAGTTGACATAACACGGGTATCCAATATTAAAGCCAGTACACTTCCTGGACTTGCAGTTATGGTTCCAGACTTCCACAGTCCGTTACATAACCAAAAAGCTCTAATACCATCAAAATGAGACGACCCTCCTTTCTCACAAGGACAATCCCATTTGTCCCAAGCTTATATTATTAATTATACCTTAATTGTATTATAATGTTAGCGTGTTAATTAGGAAGCGTAGCAAAGAAAAGAAAATGAAACATAAAACACAAATACTGAAAGGTAAAATCAATTAGAGCATCGCAGATAAAATAACTATATACAAGAACCATGCATAGCCATAGCCCCATCAGTAGAGCACTATACATACTGTATATATACAAACCATCTGTACATAAAAAATGAAAAGGTGAAACAAATACAATAAAAGGGCCAAAAAGGAAAGAACCCTCACAACTCACTAGCACTACTTGCCCATCTCTCAAAAATACAAGGTAAGGCACTCAGCTCACTGCCTAGACACACTGGTAGGATACCACCATCCGTGGTGCGGATGCCCTGAACTACCCTAGCCCTCGCCATGAGTGTGCCTATAAGTCACCAGTGGCTCATACTCAGACGACGAGCTGGACACCACAACCCTACGCCGACGATAGGTCCTCAAATACTGCTTCGTCCTCCGCCGTTAGCCTCTATACACAAAACCTCTCCTGCTAGATGCATGAGATGTCGCTGGCTTGGCCCAAGTGTAGTAATGTATAAAGGTCCACCCGCCACCCTCTATCATAGTGATAGATGATCTCGATCAGGTCCAACACCGACATCCTCGATGCTGAAATGATAAAAGGGTGCGCCCTCGAGTCCATCGTCTATAGCTGATGGCTCCTCGTCTTCACGCGAACCAAGAACAAAATAAGCAACATAGAACACAGAAAGGAGATAAGAATACAATGCATAGCATATCGGTACGACAACAGTAACATAGTAACAACAACATATAACAAGTAGCATGTATACAGGTATAGCAACTATAATAGATATATCACACATCCAAACATCTCTCGAGGCAACCCATGCAACAAGCATCCATCTCCATAAAGTCTCATCCTCAGATTCACTTAAACCATCCTGCTATCCACGCTTTAGCGTGGAGGATTTGCACGCTTGAGTGTTCCCACGCTTGAGCGTGGGGTTTGTTCCATGCTTGAGCGTGGACCTTGTCCACTTCGCCTTCACCCTGGCCTGACACGTGCTGCACACGCGTCAGAAAGTACCCCAGCCAGCAAACGCACTCAGCACGCTTGAAGGTGCAACATGCCAACGCTTGAGCGTTGGCATGCTAGGGCATGCTCCCTTCCCCCGCTTGAGCGTGCTGCCTATCCGGGAAGAGTCTTCCAGACCTCTGACTTCCCTAGTTTCTCGTTTTACACCTTAGGCACTTCCAACAGTATTCAAGCCTATTCCTAAGCCTCCAACTAAGCCTTAAACTAACACAAAATAATTCACTCCAGCAATCAAAGCCCTAATCGAGATTAACTAGCCCGATTAGAGTTACAGAAAATCGTGATGTTGCACGAGACGAAACCACGTGAGCAGCGTAACAGCAAAAGTAATGAGGTGACATTCTGTACATCACACAACCAGAAGAGCGGTGGTAAAAGTCACATACACACCCAAACAGCATATAGTACATAGGCATCCACAGTATAATGAAACTCAATTCATAACATCACAGTTAATATGTCAATCAACAGCAATAAGGGCCAATCATCATTCAAGTATGCAATGACCCAATATGCAACATGACTTAGACCCCTGTTCCATGGAGCTAAACATAACTAGAGTGAGTGATTGGGAGAACATTCTCTGCGTTATCTCAGCCCCACTGTGCCACATCAAAAGATCGCAATTGCTATAATGGCTCACGTCAGACGTTCTTTACCCAAATCATGATTTTCCCGATGTCAGGTCAGAACGTTAGTGTTTTTTGATGGGTACCCACGACACAGAGGAGCTACTCTCTGGCCACCAGTGTTCTTCCCAACCCCAAAGTCCTCAAGATCGCAACCTCAGACAATTGCACCCGCACAAAGGTGTAAGCTCAACTGCCAGGCATAACGCCCAACTCAAGCACAGATGCGTATGCATGTCAAGATAACAACACAATACAAGTAATAGAAATTACTGTAGCACAATGTTTTTCTTCTTGATAATCCACAGGGCACCCCTATTGGACTCCCTTTCACACGACTCGCCATTAGTCGCCCATTCTAGGTTCCATTCCTTGCGTTCACGTACAACTCCGATGTTCGGAAGACGATGTGCATGTCTTATGATATATTATTCCATATCCTAAGCATATTATGGAAAATAGAATCCACAAGGATTCCTTCATCATATCTTCTCACTTATCTATCAAGGAAACATTTACTTATTTTGTATTAGTAATTCTTTGTGGTTAAGCATTATGAATCCTTTGATGACCTAAATCATCAAGGGTGTGGGACATGGTTTTCCATGACCATAAGGTATAGGTACATATCTTTTATTTTAATCTTTGCGAGTCCATGTTGGAACTCATTGAATTCCTTCGAAGATAATACGTGTTTATGCTATTATAGTAAAATCTTCAAAGTACTTTCCTTTGTAGTATACTAGTTCGTGAAATCTCCTTTATCAAACATAGTTTGAAAACTTTATGCATATACTCATAAGATATCCAATTTAGTGTAAAACTCCTTTTGAAAAGATTCTTATTTCTTTTACCTAGTGTAAAAGGAAAAATGTGTCTTACTTTAAATCACATTTTTATTTTCAAATGAAAACTATACCTCATTTATTTTGTAAGATTTCAAATTGATAATAGTAGTGTAAAAGACTCAACTTTTTAAATAAAACACTTACAAGAATTCTTATTTCTCTTTAAAGTAGGTTTACTAACCAAAACCTTTGGAAACCACAAGAACCATATTTTTTTTTTTTAAAGTCAAGGAAAGAACCTCGTTAAAACCTTCTAATGGAAAACCCAACTTAGGGATAAAACCATTAGCAAGGAAAAAGAGTACTCCTCCTCCAAAATATTATTAATAAAATTGAAACATATTACAAAAATCCATGAGGGGACATATAACCAAAACTCATGGGAATAATGAAATACAATCCTGTAAAAGGTAAGGGGGGCCATAAACATAGGAGTAAAGGAAGCAATAGCAAGTAGATCATCTAATCCTGAAATTTGGTATACCATTTTTATTCCTAAGTAAATCTTCTTTCATAAGAGGAGGGCCATCCCACCGTCTAAAGTTAGCCAAAGAAATACCCAAATTGGCAAGCTTGTCAGCACAAGCATTCCCATCTCTAAATATGTGAGAGCATCCGAAATTCATCTTCTTAGTCATTTGAATGCAAGTAATCCACTTGTTTCTTATTTTCCAAGGAACCAGATCAGTATTTGTGGAAAGCTTCATGAACAAGTTTAGAATCACTTTCTAACCAAAGATGATGCCAACCCTTAGCAAAAGCAATCTCAATAGCATGCATTGCACCAATTAATTCAACATAAAGAGCTTTGGAAATGCCACCATTAGTCGCAAAGCATCCCAGGAAATCAGCTCTGTAGTCTCTAAAAATGCCTCCATAACCTGCTGGACCTGGACAGCCTTGAGCAGCACCATCTGTGTTGCATTTAACCATATAGAAAGAAGGAGTATGCCAATGAACCTCCCGAATAGAAGGAGGAGGAGAAATGTGAGGCTGAATCTTAAGGCTTTTTAACAACACCAATTCCTACACAGAGTTTTTCATAGTGCCTGTGCTATTCGAGCCTGCTAGAGTGATGTGAGCCAAAGCATTAGATGTAGCAGCATGAAGACTAGTATTAATATCCTGAAATCTTTGCAAATTCTTGCATGACCAGATAGTACACAAGACTTGGAGAATGCCAGCAACAATGGTGTCAAGACATTGTGAACTCCAGGCATGATGACAGACATCAAGCAGAGACTGGAAACCAGTTAAATTAACCTGAAAACCACAACTGCAGTTAAACCAATCCCAAATTTTTTTAGCAAAAGAACAGTAAAGGAAAAGATGCATGGAACTTTCTTCAGCACAACTACATAAGCTGCAAATGGAAGCCAATTGACAGCCTCTTTTCATAAGGTTTTCATCAGTTGGCATCCTGTTATGAAGAAGTCTCCAAAATATGAATGCTTTAGAAGGAGGAATGCAAGGTTTCCAAATAAGTTTAGACCAAGAAGCTGGTTGTCCTTTGAGAGTGCAGAAGCTGTAGGCTTCTTTAAAGCTTAAAAATTCCTGAATCATTTAGGTCCCACCTAAGAGTGTCCTGAGCATCTTCAGCAGGAATATAGACATTGTCAATCTCCAATTTTAGAGAAGGGAAACTTTGAATGAAAGTTGGAAGTTGCCAGGCACCATTGACCAAAAATCACCAACTTTTGCTTCCAAACTGTTAGATACATGCTCAGGCAAATTGAGTGTAGTTACAATAGGCCTGCTCAACCATTTATCCTTCCAAAAATTTATTATTTTCCCATTGCCAATCTGCCAGCTTGAATTGGCCAGAACCATATTCAGATAACTTTTAATACCAGGCCAAATTGAAGATGCAATGTGATGCACAATAGCATAATTATTCTTGTATGCCATGGCCTTAATAAGAGTAGACCATGAAGAATTTGATGTTAACATATCCCAACAAAGATTGATCATGCCAGCTTTATTAATTGTAAAAAGAGATCTGACACCAAGCCCTCCTTCATTGAAAGTAGAACAAACTTTTTTCCTGGACACCGTTGTGATTTTCTTGCAATTGCAATCAGCACTCCAGACAAAATTCCTTATCCAAGAGTTAAGGGTTTTGAGTAAATTTCTAGGCAAAGCATATATTCTGCAGCTATACAACATCATGCTGAGAATAACAGATTTAACTAACATAATTCTTCCCATCAAAGAAAGAAGAGATCCCTTCCAAGTAGCAAGTTTGGCTTTGATTCTGTCAGCTATGGGGAGCAGATGAGCTTTTCTAGGTTTTCCAATGAATAAAGGAACACCTAGATAAACAAAGGGCAAGGAACCAGCCCCAAAGCCTAGCTGATTAGCAATGTCTGCAATCCTAGCAGCAGAAAAGTTCATAGCATAAAACTTTGATTTCTCTGGACTGACAATTTGACCAGAAGCATGCTCATACTGAGTGAAAAGATCTATCAGATGTCTAAGGCTCTTTTTGTTGGTCCTGCAGAACAGCATGATGTCATCTGCATAAAGGATGTGGCTAGGCATGTTGAACCCTCTTGGGCCAGCCATGAGTTGGAGAAGACCTTGATCCACAAGCTTGGAAATGCCTCTACTAAGAACCTCTTCAGCAATACAAAAAAGGAGAGGGGAAAGGGGATCTCCTTGCCTCACCCCTCTAGTGCAATTGAAAAAACCGACTGCATGGCCATTGACAGATACGGAGAGCTTGGCAGACAAAAGGATTGCTTTGATCCAACTACAAAACTGCTGATTGAAACCAAAAGCCAGAAGAACCTTTATGAGGAAATTCCAATCCATGGTGTCAAAAGCTTTCTTAATGTCTATTTTAATGGTTATTTGTCCTCCAAAAGCCTTTTTCTTAAGCATGTTAACACACGCAGAAGTAGTGCATACAAAATCTGAAATTTGTCTCCCTTTGATAAATCCCCTTTGATTTTCAGATATGATCTTAGGAGCAATCATAGCCAATCTATCTGCAAGAATTTTAGTGATGATTTTGAATTGGAAATTAGCCAAAGCTATAGGCCTGAACTGGCTTATGCTATTTGCACCAGGAACCTTTGGAATGAGAGTGACAATGTTGGAGTTGAGATTAGGCAGAATCCAATCCTCCTTGAAAAATTGAAGGGTGGCAAGATATATATCCCAGAAGTGTTGGAAGAAATAGCCACCAAAGCCATCAGGACCAGGTGCACTATCCCCGTTCAAATTAAAAACAGCCTGCTTCACTTCATCTTGAGTAGGAAGGCTAGTAAGCATGATATTGTCTTGATCATTCACAAGGGAAGGAATAATATCAGAAATCAAATCAAAATTTGTGCAGTTATTACTGGATGCAAAAAGATTAGTGTAGTAATCAAGAATATGATTTTCCACAGCAGTAGCATCCTGTATATGCTGATCATTAATTCTGAGTTGAGAAATTTGCTTGGTCACATTTCTGATCTTAACCAATCTATGGAAGAAGGCAGTGTTCCTATCACCATTTTTATGCCAATTCAATTTAGATTTTTCTTGCCAAAACATTTCTTCCACAGATAATGCCTGCTGAAGAGCAATTTGATCTTCCTTCTCTTGATTGATAAGATCATTTGAAGGACCATTATGATTTATCTGCTGTTGGGTGGATTCAACAGCATCAATAGCTTGAGTAGCTTTCAAATGGGCATCACCAAAGTCAGATCTATTCCAACATTTCAGCTTGACCTTCAAATTTTTTAATTTTTGAGATCGTATGAACATGGGACAACCATAGACATGCTCACTCCAGACCTCTTTAATGATGTTAACACAATCAGGATGCTGAGTCCACATCTTCATAAACCTAAAGACTGAACCATGCTTCTTGGAGGTTATCAAGATGCAGAAGGAGAGGAAAATGGTCAGATTTGCTTCTAACAAGTGTGCTGCAATTGATACTAGACCAGAAATTAATCCAAATAACATTACAAACTGATATGTCCAGTCTTCTTTCAGTTAGTTTGTTATTGCTCCTGCCATTAGACCATGTGAATTGGGATCCTTTTATATCAATGTGTATGAGATTGTCCACATCAGACCAGTTCTTAAACTCATTGCAAGAAGTCTTATGAGGGATGCACCTTCCTCTATGCTCATGAGATCCAAGAATTGCATTGAAATCTCCAATGAAGCACCAAGGGGCCTTATGAACAAGTTGAAGGCTATGCAAGTCTAACCATAATTGTCTTCTAATAACATGATCAGTGGAAGCATATATTGCTGCCAAGAAAATCTCAGTGTTATCAACATTTATAGAAAAAGCAACAAATTGACTAGAAAGTTTAATAACAGTAGGATTATACTTATCTGAGTAGAGGCACCAGATATTGGGAATGGAATCACCTCTGTGATACTCAGCAAAGAATTTGAGGTACATTCTTTTAAGTAGGCTTGTAGGGATTTTATCAGAAGTGATCATAGGCTCAGAAAGAAGGAGGAAATCCGGTTTGTTGTGATTCACAAGCTTTTTTAGAACAAGTTTAGTGTCTATGTTCCCAAGACCTCTAACATTCCAGAACAAGACCTTCATTTGGAACCATGATTGTGGCCTGCTCTGGACCTAGTGACTCTAGCAACAGAAGCCACTTGCTGCTTTTGCTGGTTTGCTTTTTTCCTAAGACTCTTCTGTTGAGACTTGGAAAGCACTGTTGTAAAATTTTCAACATTTTCCTGAGTTAACAGATACTTGTTGGCCAAGTTACCCTCGGCTACAATAGCACAACCTGCATTTTGAAGAGGTTCTTCCACATCATCCTGTGCATACCAGAACTTACCCAAAACATTATCAATTTTATTCAGATCATGAGCCACTCTCGGATGAATTGGAGGAGTATTTTCTATTTCTTCCTCAACTGATTCACTTGCCAGATATTCTGCTACATAATCCCTTTCTGAAGGGTCCTCATCAAGTTCCTCGATAACATAATTAGGCTGATCATCTAGATTGGTGTTCCCATGGTTTCCCTGATCTGCTGCCAACATTGTGTCATTGTGACCACCCAATTGCAGATCATTTTGAGCTGGAGTTGCATGCCCTTGGTTTTCCTGTTCTGCTGCCAGTTGTGTCTCATTATGATCACCTGAAGACAAATCATTGTGTCCAGCATGCACATTATGGACAGGAACTGGCATATTTGGAACATTACTATCAACATTGTTTCCATTATGATTTTCCATAACAGGTGTGGCAGTTGCATCTGCTGCCACAGTTGTCTTAGGAACATAAATTTTAGTATTCTTGGAAACATTTTTGCTATGCACTTTTTTCCTTGTGTAATGATTATTCTCTTGATTTTGAGGCATAAGCTTTTGATTATGGAAACAGTTCTCATCTGAATGACCTATGATCTTACAATTGGAGCAAAAATAAGGTAATTTTTCATATTCTATACCAACAAAAAAAGCATATCCTTTTCTTTCCACCAAAAGTTGTTCTCTAAGCTTTCCTGATTGATCCATATCTACTAAAACCCGAGCATAGTGACCAAATATTTTTTTACTGGTAGATCATCGAGGGAGAGAGGTGTACTAACACCCCTAGCAATGGAAAATAAAATTCTCGGCCTCCAGTATTCCTGAGGAAGGTTATAGATTCTAATCCAACTTTGAACATTAGTTTGCTTGACAAGGGAAGGATTGAAGTCTGGCGTCCATGAAAAAACCCTAAGAGATCCAGGGTTAATATTCCATGTCCCCACAGAGAGAATCCTGCGCATATCCTCAAGGGAAGAGAATGAAAACTCAAAGAAGCCTTTGCCTATAGGAACAACTCTCCATTGAGCGATCGGTTTCTATACTTGAGATAGCTTGAGGCGTAAGTCATTAACCCTTAAAGGGGTAGATCCTTTCGATAGCAATAAATGACCATGCATATTGTTCTTTGATGCCTCCAAACCTTCAAGATATTCATCTTCAGGAATGGTGATCGCAAATCTCCCTTAACACAGGGAACTGGCAGTTGGCTTGTAGGAATGTCACATGTGTTTTTCAATGCTTGCACGAACGTCTTGGAGGATGCAGAAGGTGGTTTCGGATTGATGGGGAAGGTCGATGATGGTGGAGAAAAGTGATCAAGAGGGGCGAGGAATCCCCAAGGACAGGCAGCCGCCATTATCACGTAGAGGTAAGCAGCATGCCTCACAAGAACCATCTAGAAAACTCTTTGTTCTTGAAAATCTTTTCCTTAAAACAACATGTTAGGATAAGTGATTGATTAACATCAAACCTTCCTATTCTTAAAATACTTTTCATGTGAACCCAAAACACTCATTTTACAACACTTGGTTCTTTGGAACCAAAACTTGATTTCTTAAAAAACCCTTTTAATTTCTATTCCCTTTATACCTTAGTATGAACACATTAAACCTCTTAACTTGAACATTTTAAGTTCCTAACCCTACTAACCATGCCAAGGCCGAATGTCCTATGGAAGGTGGATAGGTTTCTTTATTTATTTATTTTTTTTTGCCTTCCTGGAACCATTTTAAGTTCATTGAACCATTACTTGAACATAGAAGCTTTGGCTTCCCATTTTAAATCACCATGGCCGAACCATACATACCATTTTTCAACCAAACTAGTGCCATCCAACAGCATCCAAAGTAGCTAGAAGAGCTAGAAAATCATTCTAACACATAAGCATTTTATCAAGGCATCTTAGAACATAAACAAGTTCATCATTCAAAAAAAAATCCTATCCTTAGATCTTTAGGTCTAAGAATAGTTTTTCACCATGCGAAAATGATTTTCAACACTAACACACAAACACACCCATTACACCAACACCATAACATACACATCATAATCAACAAAGTAAAAAACTTTATATGGAAACCCTAGATCTAGGGTTTTCCTTCAACAAAACTAGGAGGCCTTTATTGTAACACCCTTTCCCGAGTGTCACATTCTTGAACGTTTATAAGGCCGAAAATAATATTAATGTGGAAAATATGATTTTATTTTTTTCTTTTCACAAAGATGTAATGGGATTAGTAAAGGTAAGTAATAATAAATGAACTTAGGTTCACCATGCATTTCTAGAAATCATATTGCATTAAATACAGAAACAGAAATAGCACTGTATACAGACATAGGTCTAATGCATGACTGACATAAGAATATAATAGGTACTAGGAGTCAGCTCCCAAAAAGGTAAAACAGACACCTGACATAGCCTGACCAAAAACTAAACAGCAAAAGGAGCCCCCCTTCGAACTCAAAGTAAATGCTGGACAGTATCATCATCGCGTCCATCTACTCAAGCAGAAATAGCATTACCAGTAGAAAAGATATACAAATATGGGTGAGATACCGATCATCAACATAACAAATTAGCAGAAGTAAAAACGGGACGACTCACCAGGTAACAACGTACCCAACATGCTTACCATATATCTCAATATAAATCATAATCATGTTAAACGATTAGCAGCATAAAATAAGGCATTCTTAAAAATATAGAACAGCAATGTATAACAAATAAATGTAATCATCAACAGCCATGCAATGCAGTGCAATGTACATGACTCAATGCCATATGCCACAGGGTAAAACTCTGACCCCTACTCCATGGAGCTAACAAATCGTTGGAGAGAGTGAATGGGAGGACATATTCCGGTTATTGCCAGCCATGAGCAAGATGCTACAACATTCGTAACGTGCACATATCTGGCTTTACGGAAACACTCTCGACCAAACATGAAAAGTACGACATCTAGTAGAGGATATCAGTGTATTGCACGAATTTGCCATGACACATAAGAATCACCAACTGGTCTCAGGTCAGCCCTTCCGACCCTGATACCTCCAAAGACCATTTAAGATTGTCACCGTAAGATTCGTACCAGCATCAAGGTGTAAGCTCAACTCCTAGGCTCAAGGCCTTACAAACTCATGCAATGAAATGCCTATGCTTACACAAAGCAGATTCGAATAAAGCAATGTTTATCCACCGGATAAACCTCAAGGTTCACTAAGGTTCTCTTCCATAGAAACTATACGCGTCTTTGCATTATAAACATTTATCCACCGGATAAATCTCGTGATCCCTCCGGGATCGAGTCATCACAAGACTGAAACAATTGAACGATTGACCTAGATCCGAATCACCGATCCGTCATCGAACTACTGTTTCAAAACCCAAAATGTTTTGTGTTTGTGTTTATGTCTTATGAATTATGTCTCAAGTCCTAAGCATTATGAATAAGGATTGAGAATCCTCTTAGATAATTCTTTGAGCCTTTCTAAGATATTACTCCTTGATTTTCAATATTTGTTGGTTCACTTACTCCTTATCAGATTCCGTCGCTCTTTCTCTAGATACTGGTCGTACACTTGTTTCTCCCAAATCTGATCCATCGGATCAAAAGACACTGTAACCATAACCACACAAAGTCTCCCTGGCATACTGACCACGGACAGATGCATACCTCTGAACTGTTCTAACAGCTCATGTTCCTTAACCATCATGGCAGACATATGTAATACCTTCTTACTCAGGGCATCCACCACCACATTAGCTTTTCCCGGATGATACTGTAATTGGAAGTCACAGTCCTTCAGAAATTCCAGCCACCGTATCGGCCTCATGTTGAGCTCTTTCTGATCGAAAAGGTACTTCAAACTCTTATGGTCGCTGAAGACATTGAACGTCGAACCATACAAGTAGTGCCTCCAAATCTTCAACGCAAAGACCATCGCTGCTAACTCCAGATCATGGGTAGGGTAATTCTTCTCGTGCACTTTCAACTGTCTCGAGGCATACGCTACCACTTTCCGATTCTGCATCAGAACATAGCCTAACCCCTGGTATGAAGCGTCACAATACACTTCAAAAGGTTCGCTTGGATCTGGTAACACCAACACTGGCGAAGTAGTCAGCCTCTTCTTCAGCTCCTGAAAACTCTACTCACAGGCTTCAGTCCATTCAAAAGCTTTATCCTTCCTCGTCAATTGGGTAAGGGGTCCTACAATCTTAGAAAATCCCTCGATGAACCTCCGATAATACTCAGCCAAGCCCACAAAACTGCGTATCTCAGTCACTATGGTTGGTTTCTCCCACTCAAGAGCTGCTTCCCCAATAAGTCCACCAATTGTTCCTTCAAGGTCTCCAACTCTGCAGGTGCCATACGATACGGTGCCATAGACACTGGTCCCGTTCATGGCACAAGATCAATCAAAAACTCGATATCCCGAACTGGCGGTAATCCTGGTACGTCTTCAAGAAAGACTTCCGGAAACTCGTTAACGACAGATACATGCTCTAAGACTAGCTCGCTCTTGACCTCCAAAGAAGATAGCAACATGTATCCCTGAGCTCCTTCTCTCAAAGAAGCATTTACTTGGTTAGCAGTCAAAAATCCAGAATTCCCAGAACTAGGAAAAACTAAGGTTTTGTTTGAACAGTCTAACAGGATATGGTTAGAAGATAACCAATCCATTCCTACGATTACATCCATTTATGAAAGAGGCAAACAGATCAAATCAATCAAAAACGTTCTATCTTTTGCACAATTAGAACAATTCAAACAAATTTTAGCAATTATAACAGGCTTTGCAGTAAGCGTAGAAATTACTAAATCAAAAGGTAAAGAAGACACAGATAATTCCAAAAGGTTCACACAGTCATATGCAATAAAGGAATGTGTTGCGCCTGAATCAAACAGTACAGTTAAGGTTTTACCTCCCTTGAAGCACTGACCTTGGATTAATTCTTCATTTTGAGAAGCCTCAGCGCAACTCACAGTATAGACTCTACCCTTTGACTTAGGCCTCACTGCTTGGACATTGTTGACAAAATGTTCAGCTTTCGGCTGCAAACAGTCGCGTGAAATATGCCCCGGCTTCCCACACCTAAAGCATATAATCCCCTTGATTGAGCAATCTCTTGTGGCATGATTACTCTTTCCACACTTCATACACTTGATTGGGGTGTTTCTTGACTGACTGAAACCCCCACTGCTTCCTCCCATAGAACGTTGTTGTTGATCTTGTTGCTTTGAATACGGTTTCCATCGGGATTTGTTGTCATAACCACCGTTCCCTCTATGGAATCTAGTCGGTCCAGAACTCTGTGATTACTTGTCTTTATTAGGCTCCAAACTCTCGATCAGATGACACTTCTCCATCAACCTTGGAAAAACAGAAATTTCCAGAGGAACCACAACCCTTTTTAAATCGAGCCTCAGACCCCCTTCAAACTTCCTGCATTTCCATTCTTCTCTTGGGTTGTCTAGGAAGTAGTTTGAGAACTTCGCCAAACTTTCGAACTTGGCCCCGTACTCAACTACAGACATTCCCCCTTGTCTCAGCTGGAGGAACTCCATCTCTTTCTCGTGCCTCGAACTTGCAAGAAAATATTTCTCCAAGAACTTCCCTTTGAAAGTATTACAGTCTATAACTTGTTGATCATGCATCAGCACCTGACGGGCTCCTTCTCACCAGTATTCAGCATCTTCCACCAGCATATATGTTATATAGACAACCTTGTTGTTCTCGGTACACCTCATAGCTCCACAGATTTTCTCCAAAGTTTGGATCCAACGCTCAGCTAGCTTAGGAATGAGCTCACCCTTAAACTGTGGTGGGTTCCTACGGAGGAATTCGTCCAGTCCTCTACCCCCAGCAGCTCTATCATCACGTTGAACCATCGCAGCAGCCATTTCCCGTATGGCGTTCACAGCAGCATTCAGGTTTCGAGCAGCCATTCCTACCTTCAAAACCAGAATTGTCAAACTCAAGGGACCACAACACAGTTAAAGCAAACAATATTACCTCCCTTGTAGAGATAATAACAGAGAAACACACAGAGAACACAACACAAACAAGATAGACCATAACCTACAACCCCAAAAGACTCGGCTAGCTCTGATACCAAATAATGCAACACCCTTTCCCAAAGGTCACATTCCCGAACCATTATAAGGCCGAAAATAATAGTAATGCGGAAAATACGGGTTTTTTTTTTGTTTCTTTTTCACAATGATGTAATGGGATTAGTAAAGGTAAGGAATAATAAAATGAACTTAGGTTCACAATGCATTTCTATAAGACATTCAGAAATAAAGTATAGATACAGAAATAGAACTGTATACAGACATAGGTCGAATGCCTAACTTGAAATAAGTATATAATAAGCACTATGAATCACAGCTCCCTAAAAGACTACAACAGACACATGACACAGCCTGGCCAAAAACTAAATAGCAAAAAGAGTCACCCTTCCAGACTCAGAGTAAACGCTGGACTGTATCGTTGTCGCGTCCATCTGCTCAAGCAGAAACAGTAATACCGGCAGAGAAGATATACAATTATGGGTGGGATTCCAGATCATCAACACAACAAAATAGAAGAAGTAAAAACGGGACGACTCACCAGGTAACAACGTACCCAACATGCTTACCATAAATCTTAATATAAATCATGTTGAACAATTAATAGCATAATATAAGGCATCCTTGAAAATAGAAAGGTGATGTATAACAAACAAATGTAACCATCAACAGCCATGCAATGCAATGCAATGTACATGACTTAATGCTGTATGCCACAAGGTTAAACTCTGACCCCTACTCCATGGAGCTAACAAAACATCGAAGAGAGTGAATGGGAGGACATGTTCCGTTTACACCAGCCATGAGAAAGATGCTGTAACATTCGTAACGTGCACGTATCTGGCTTTACGGAAAAACTCTGCACCAAACATGAAAAGTATGGCATTTAGTCGAGGATATCAGTGTATTACTCGGATTCGCCACGACACAGAAGAGCTACCAACTGGTCACATGTCAGCACTTCCAACCCTGATACCTACAAGATTATTTAAACCGTCATCGTAAGATTCGCACCCGCATCAAGGTGTAAGGTCAACTCCTAGGCTCAAGGCCTTACAACTCATAAAATGAAATGCCAACGCTTACACAAAGCAGACGCGATAAAGCAAAGTTTATCCACTGGATAAACCTCGGGGTTCTCTAAGGTTCACTTCCTTAGGAACTACGCGTGTCTTTGTATTACAAAACTTTTATCCACCGGATAAATCTCGTGATCTCTCTGGGATCGAGTCATCACAAGATTGAAACAATCGAATGATTGACCTGGATCCGAATCACCGGTCCGTCATTGAACTACTGTTCCAAAACTTAAAACGTTTTATGTTTGTGTTTATGTCTTATGAATTATGTCTCACGTCCTAAGTATTATGAAGAAGGATTGCGAATTCTCATAGATAAGTCTTTGTTCCTTTCTAAGATATTAACTCCATGATTTTCAAATAATGAAATAAGTGTTGATTCACTTAAGTCTTATGAAGTCATTGATCAACTAAACCATCAATGGTATAGTACATGGTCTTGTTCCACCACATACCATACTTAATTATCGCTTGTCTTCAACTCTAAGTTAATTACTTTAACTTAGGTTTTTACACGAAAAACTTTACGATTAAGAGTTCAAAACTCCCTTTGTAAACCAAATCCTTTCTATTTGAAAACTTATTAATTTGAAAGAACTTTGTTACTTGATTAAGGCAAAGTACCTTAATTGATTTTGAAAAGGATTTTCCTTACTAGCTTAGTGTAAAACCATGTTCTAAGTTAGTGTAAAGGAAAATATAATCTCTTCTAATCTTCTAACTATGATTCATTTTAATCAAACTTAAGGATAAGGTCCTCTTTATGTTTGAAAATGGAACATTATCTTAGTTCTAAGATAAAGGTAATATCTCATTAAAAACTATGTTAACTTTCATGAAATCACTTCATTATTTCTCCTTTTAAAACACTTAGTTAATTAGATAACCTATGGCTAAAGTAAAAGACATTTTTCACTTTAGTAAAACACTTGAATGTTGAAACTTTTTTCGATCTTTGGATCAAAATCACTTAATGTTTTTCTTTGAAACATAAGTTATTAAGACACTTTCTTACTCCAAAACTTTGAATGCTCAAGAACAACTCATGTCCTTCTATTTTTTCTTGCTAAGGCCACAAGCTCACTCAAATGGAAAATGAAGATTTTGCTTCACCAAATAGACAAGTTATAGCTCAAAATGCTCACAACATTATGACAAACAACAATCATACATCATTGCATCAAAATCAAGCATAAAAGTCCTTACTTGATCTATAGATCAAAGTAGGGTTTTTCAACATACGTGAAAATATTTTTCATCAAATCAACATCATCATAAACACCTTCTAGACATAGAACCATTATTACAAATTTTGTTCTCCAAGAGAACTTCACAAATAAAGTGGTGAACCTAAACAAAAGGGTTTCACCCAAACAACATAAACAACCATTTTCACCTCCACGAATTTTGATGTGATGAGGTTCACCCCCATACCTTTTGGTGAATAAATCCTACGGATGAAAGTGGATTGTTCAAAATTAGCTAGAAATGTTCAAAATTTCTTATCTCTTAGATGGATGGTCCTTAGGTACTCCTAACACTAAAGCAAGTCTTATTACTCAAAACTTGAATAAAAAACTCAATCTTTTTCAAGCTAGGTGGTTCGGCCGCTTTATACCCATATGGGTTAGAGAAAGCTTTTGGTTACATGCTCTTGGATAGTGAAAGAGAATGATGAAACTAGATCATAGAAATTGATTTGGTATTAAAAGGATTTTTCTATACTTTTCTATGAATTTTTGAAGTTTATAAATCAAAACTTTGATCTTCATGAGGATGGAGTTCATACCTCCTAGAAGAGAAAAGGAACTTCATTTCATAAAAAGCTTCAAGTTTTCAGGATCAAAAGATGGTTTTTGTTGAAGAACTTATGAAGAACTTTGATGAACTTGAAGAACTTGAAGAAAGAGTGAGAGAAGAGAGGAGAGAGAGATATGGCCGAGTGGCCAAGTGAGAGAGTGAGTGATATTGATATTTTCTTATCCATGGCAAACTTGTAAATACCTTAAGGACATTTTGGGAATTCATTAAAAGACCAAGGGCATTTTGGTCATTTCACGTTCAAATATTTTGAAAATCATCATAACACTGGCACACATCCCAAAGTGATGCTGACCTGATGTGACTTGATGTGACTTCAAGATTATCCGTTAGCGGGTCCCGTTAAATCCTTCTACAGCTTCAAACGTCTCCCGGTTCGAGTATACGCCCGAATATTTTATATTATTTTCAATTTTGAACGTTAGGACGGATTTTAGCAAATTTGTAGAGAATTAAATTCTAAGGCTTACTGTCTCATCTGCGAGTCAAAATTATGTCTTAATAGTAGTAAAACACTACTATCAGTGAAAAACGTAGACCGGGCTCCGTCTGAGTTTTTGACCCAAATTTTAACCATAGCTTCCTATGATAGCGTAGAGCGTGACTATGGTCTCAGATTATTTTATTTCACTCTCTAGACCCACCAATAAAATACAAACGGTTAAATATTGTTTAATTCGTATTATAAGGCTTGAAAAATCGGAGCGTTACAATAAGAAATATGGGCTTATCATAGTAGATGACTATACTAGATGGACACGGGTTATGTTCCTTGCTCACAAGGATGAGTCTATAAAAGTCTTTATTATATTCTGTAAGCGAGTCCAGAATGGAAAAGGCATATGTATAAGTTCAATCAAAAGTGATCGTGGAGGCGAATTTGAAAATGAGCTTTTCCAAAGGTTCCATGATGAAAGTGGTATCCATCACAATTTCTCTGCTCCTAGAACACCACAATAAAATGGTGTTGTCGAGAGCAAGAATCGGTCTCTTCAAGAGATGGCTAAGGCAATGCTCAGTGATAATTCTGTTTCCAAACACTTCTGGGCTGAAGCTGTAAATACTGCCTGCTACATTCAAAACTGAATATACATAAGGCCTATCTTGAATAAGACTCCTTATGAACTGTAGAAAAGACGCAAACCCAACATTTCTTAGTTTCACCCTTTCGGATGTCAATGTTTTATTTTAAATACTAAAGATCAACTTGGTAAGTTTGATGCTAAAGTAAATAATGAAATATTGTTAGGATACTCTGAAATGTCCAAAGCTTTTAGAGTCTACAACTTTAGTTGTTGAGGAATCCATTCATGTTAAGTTTGATGACAAACAGCCTGATAAGAGATTATCAGAGCTAGACGAATATTTTGCAAATATGAATCTAAATGATATAGAAGATCGTCCAACAATTAAATAAGATGGAGAATCAGACGCATCAACGTCTCAACAAGTAGCTAACACCCCTCGTTCGTGGCAATTTAGGACTTATCATCCTGAGGATCAAATCATTGGTAAACCAAATGATAAAGTCAGAACAAGGTCAACCTTCAGAGAACAAGCTGACTCAGCCTTCATCTCCGAATTGGAACCAAAGTCAATGGACAAAGCTCTGATGGATGAATGTTGGACTCACTATGCAAGAAGAGTTTAACCAGTTTCAACGAAGTGACGTTTGGACGTTGGTTTCCTTGCCAAAGGATAAGTCTGTCATTGGAACCAAGTGGGTATATCGAAATAAGCTGGACGAAGATGGCTAAGTTGTAAGGAATAAAGCAAGGTTAGTTGCACAAGGCTACTCATAAGAGGAAGGTATTGATTATACTGAAACTTTCGCTCTTGTAGCTAGAGTAGAAGCCATACGTATATTACTTTCATATGTTGCACATCATAACATTATGCTCTATCAAATGGACGTAAAAAGTGCTTTTTTAAATGGTTTCATTAATGAAGAAGTTTCTTTTGTACAACCACCTAGTTTTGAAGATCAAAATCACCCTGAGCATTTATATAAGCTTAAGAAGGCTTTATATGGACATAAACAAGCTCCTTGAGCTTGGTATGAGAGACTCAGTACATTCCTAATGGACAATGGTTTCTCAAGAGGAAAAGTAGATACAACCCTTTTTAGAAGCACAAGTAAAAAGAATTTTATTGTTGCACAAATTTACGTTGATGATATAATATTTGGTGCAAGTGATGAATATCTTTGTCAAGAGTTTTCTAAGCTCATGCAGAATGAATTTGAAATGAGTATGATGGGAGAACTAAAATTCTTCCTTGGACTTCAAGTCAAACAAACACTGGACAGAGTGTATATTCATCAAACGAAATACACTAAGGAGCTTCTAAAACGCTTCAAATTGGATGATTGCAAACCAATAAATACTCCCATGCATCCAACATATTAAACAAGGATGAGAAAGATAAAAAGGTAGACTAGAAGGTATATAGAGGTATGATTGGTTCCCTCTTATAACTAACAGCGTCTAGACCTGACATCATGTTTAGTGTTTGCTTATATGCTCGATTTCAATCCGATCAAAGAGAATCTCACCTCTCAGCAGTTAAAAGAATCTTTCAATATCTTAAAGGTTCTACTAATCTGGTTCTATTGTATAAGAAATTTGATGAATACAGATTAGTTGGTTTTTGTGATGCTGATTATACTGGAGACAGAATAGAAAGAAAAAGCACCAATGGAGATTGTCACTTCATTGGAGCTAATCTAGTCTCATGGTCAAGCAAAAGGCAAGGCACAATTGCATTATCAACTGCTAAAGCCGAGTACATTGCTGCTGCAAGCTGCTGATCCCAGCTTCTTTGGATGAAACATCAGTTGGAAGACTACAACGTGTTTGTAAGTAATATTCCAATAATGTGTGATAATACGGCTGCCATTATTTTGTCTAAAAATCCCATACTGCACTCTAGAGCAAAGCATATAGAAATTAAGCATCATTTCATTGGAGATTTTGTGCTAAAAGAAATAATTGATATTCAATTTGTTGATACTGACCACCAATGGGCAGATATCTTCACCAAACCTTTAGCTGAAGATAGGTTCACATTCATAAGAAAATATTTAAACATGCATTTCAATGATTGATTAAGAGTCCAATGCATGCGTCTAATATTATATCTAGCTCCAATGCATGTGAGTTCTATATATGTTGAATTGCTCGTCCAATGCATTAATTGAACAAAATCTTTGCTGAAAATGTATTTATCTCTTGTTCCCTAACTGAGTCACTTTCATTTTCAATAATTACAAAACTGCTTTTTACGGTTTCAAAGTCTGGAATGTGTGTCAGTCATTTAATGCACGCCGCCTCACCACCTTCTTTCGTCTTTTCTTTAAAAAATTTGATTTTGAAAATACGAACGGTTTTTAGTCTATAAAACCACACTCGTTAAAGATTGAATCTTTTCAATCTCTTCATCTTCAACCTCTTTATTCTCTGAAAAACCCTTTCTTGAAAAAGCTTCTCTCTCTGAAACAATGGCCTCATCCTCCTCCATGACCACTAAAGGTAAAGGAAAGAATCTTGATGTTCAGACTACTGATGTACTAGTTGAGTTCAAGTTTAACCTGAAATTCTTCGTTGATAACGAGATAGGCATTTCCCCAAATATTCAAGTTGCTGGTTGGTCAAGTTTCTTTGAAGATTCTCCAATCATATACCCAGTTCTTGTAAGGGAATTCTGGACAAACCCTACAATCTCTGCAAGGGAAATCAGAAACAACGTTCCTAACACCGAAGTCACTGTCTCTGAAGTAACTATTTCCAATGCCATTGGTTGTGCCCAATCTGGAATCACTTGTGAAGATAAATGGGAAGAAGAACTTGGTGAATCTGACACCATCAAAGAATGCCTTTTGAAGAACTTATCTGACAAGCTTATAGCCTCGAGAATGACTGACAAGGCTAGGGTTCTTCATTAAATTCTGAACAAATTCATCCTTCATAAAGCTGGTTCGAAGGACAACGTCTTAAAGGCACATCAATTTTGCCTACTTCACCTGATTCTGGAGCAGCAAATCAATCTTTCACACCTTCTCTTCACTTGCTTTAAGTACACCATTGAAGGCTGTGGGAAGAACGCTGTCATTCTTTATGTTGCTCTTCTTTCAAGAATCTTTGAGAAGCATTTGGTCTACAACTATCTCTTGTCCCTAACTCTAGAACAGAAACTTAAATATTTTGGTGTTCATGACATTGATCGTGTGCATCAACCAGAGTTCAGTAAGCAAAGCTTGGTGATGATGCAACTGGACTATCTCAAAAAGTCCAAGAAAGAAGGGAAGATAAAAGGTGTTCAGACGCAAGCTGTTGATGAAGTGTCTGATCAACCAATCCATGTTGAACGGTTGATAGAGCCTGCTCATCCAAAGGCTAGATCACCTTCAAGTCGTCCATCAACTGTACCCATCCAACCTTCAAGCAAAAGGAAGCTTGTTCTAGCGTCTGTTGATGAAGAAGATGAGGACGATCAACCTATCTCAAAGGTGATCAAAGGTCCAAGAAAAGCATCCTCTTCCACCGCCTCTCGATCTAAGTCTGCTGCAACAAGGCCTAGATTTACAAGGTCCAAGATTCAAGGTAATCCTGAACCTCAATCTAGTTCAGTTATTACTCTTGTTATTGAGAAACTGTCTATAGTTGAAGACTTGACAATAGACTCTCAACCGTCCATAAATCTTTCACCTCCCACCTCACCTCAAACACAAACCATACCTTCACCACAAAGAGAATCCTCAAACTCTCCTTCCCCTGGACCCTTCAAACCATGTGGAGCACCTTATCCCAGGATGCTCTACCCAAAAAGAAAATATAGACGCATACCAAGAATCACTTTTGAAAATGAAAGCTCTAACTGGGCTGACGTTAAAAGAAGATTCCCTACTCTTTTTCATAAACACTCACCTCCTTCCACCTCTCAACATCCTAGAGGTCCTATTCCTCCACCAGAATACCAATATGAAACACCTTCCCCTCCACCACAAAACCCCTCTGGTCCACCTCCTGAACGTGGTTATTATCCCATCCCTTACACACCCACCGGTCCTCTGCCAAGTCAACTCTTCAATGCTCATGGGCCCTTGCTAGTCCGTCTTGCGCAAAAAAAGTTCCCTCCAAAGAAGATATATCCTAATCTCATTAAGAACAAGGCGTTCCAATGGTGTCACTATAATGTCGGCAGACATGTGGTACTCCTTAATGAAGAAAAGGAAGGCTGTAAAACCACTTATGAAAAAAGATCAAGGACTTATGGTTTGGACAACATTTTTCTTGATCAAGACATCAAGTTCATTCCAAGCTATCCCTCAGCCTGGAAAGAATACTCTGATGTCAAGGACTTCCTACCATATTACGCTGTCAGAAAGGAGTGTGATATGTCACAAGAAGCCAAAATCCATCACAATCTGCCAAAGAAATTTTGGGGCAGAAGTTCTAAAACAAGAGTAGGAGTCGTTCCTCCTCAAGCTTGTCCAAGAATTCCTATTCTGGACCCAAACAAAAACAAAGATGGACGAAAAAGGCTTGAAACATGGACGCTGCCCTATAAAACGGCTTTTGATCCTCTCTTCTGGACTAAGCCAAGAGATGACTCTCAAGAGCTAGCTCTTACATAGCAAAAGGATCCCTCTGAAAGATTTGATCCAAATGCTCGGACTTACTGGGAAAACTACATCTGGAGATGTACCAAGGAAGCTTCTACGTTTGGTCTATCAGACGAAGAAAAGAGTCAAATTCGCATTTTCAGAAGACAGGTCAAACTCTTTAAGGTGGATTTTATGATTCTGGATGACATCTGTGGCATCCCTCTGTATCCAACAGATGTTCTTCCTGGACCAAAGCCTAGATGGAGTCAGGAAAGTAGATATGATGATGCTGAGATCATCCTTGAGGTACTTCCTCCTCCACCTAAGCCTGTTGTGCAAAAGGACTTTCTTCCTAAGGCACCTGTTCCTGTGATCCCTGAAGAAACTGGGGACACAGAGATTGTCTATGAGGACCCTTATCCTGAAGAGCAAGCTGAACATGTTGCAAAATCAGAACCTTCTAAGTCTCAGCCACTGCCTCTGTCAGTACTGCATCCTACTGATCCATCACCGTCCAATGCTCTAAGTGTGATCCCTGACCAGCAGAATCCTGAGGTAACTAAGGCCGCTGCTGAAAGGTCTGTCTCTGCGATTCCTCCAGAGTTTCAAGAGTTCGTCCAACGATCCATTGAGGCAAACAATACAGTTATGCTACAACAGATTGCGACCATGTTTCAGAATTTTCTCCCAAAACCTCCTTCTCCCCCTCCTCCTCCAACTTCTTAAAAATCTTTCTTTTTACAAATTTTTTTTTCACAATGATGGTTGTCTCTCTCTTTTATCTGATGACAAAAAGGGGGAGAAAGGGAATATAATTTGATTAGAAAATATTTGTCTTGATATAATATTTGTCTTGAAATTCTTGTCTTTGATATATTTGTCTTGAAATACTTGTCTTGAGCATGGCGCGCGCTGATTGCCAAGTCTCTGCCACGCGCCGCGTGCGCGCTGACACGTGCACCTCCACGTGTACCCCCTTCCACGCTCTGACATGCAACTACCCAGGCTCTAACATCAACGGTCAACTTTTGAGCGTGGGGTTTCTCAATGTCTAAATGTTGGACGCTGATTTGCGCTGTTTTTTCACGATTTTCCACTTTCTAGACTTGTTCCAAGGCCAAATTGTCTCAAATTTGAACCATGGCTTCCTCAACACATAAGGAACATAATTAAGCCCGCAAACATGCTTAATTAATGTCCTACACACTAATCAAGAAAACGGGGTGTTACAAATGGGCTTTTTAACCAAACTGGGGTTGCTTTAGAAACTACTTACCAAAATGGGGCTCTTTTGAAAAAATTTACTAAAATAGGGTTGTTTTCGCCAATTCAACGCTGACATAGAAGGCATCATTCAAACTAGCATCTCAGGTGAGGCCACGTGGACTAGCGCCTCCAACATGGACATGCCACGTCAGAGACGCAATTCCACGTGGCACCAGTTATAACACCCCAATTTTCATTTATGCGTTTATGGATGTGGTTATATATGTTTTCATATGTTGATCTATGTCCTTAGTTCCATGTTGGGTGTTTAAGTATATGTTTTGGGGGGTTTAGCCTTTAGAAAGGGTCAATCCATTCGAGTCCAAGAAACATGTTTTACGGTTTTGGAGGTATCTTGAGTTCTAGATGTCCGATTGAGGCGATCTTGGATGCGTTGGAAAGCTTAGAGAATTATCTACAAGTCAGAGTAGCCATAATGGATTATTGGTTACCCATAATCAATTATGGGTTTTCGATAGCACTGATTATCGAGTCAAAACAGTCATAATCGATTATCATAATCGATTATGATGCGTTTTTCTACAGAACGTTATTTGGACCCTTAATTTGGTTATTTTCATCTTAAATCCTTTTTAAACCCTTGGAGCACGAAGTAAACCCTAATTTTAGCAGCCTCTAAACCTCTGAACACATCCTTTTCAACCTCTTAAGATTCTTTCTCAATCCTTTTGGGATTCATCAAGAACGTAACCCCATTTTACCTGTTTTCATTGGAAATCACTGTAGCTAATACGGAATCCTTGTGTAGCCATTGTTCCTTGTTCTCGTTAACCTTGATAGGTTAGGATTGAGGGGTATTTAACCAAAAACAAGGAAACTCTTCCTCTTCTTTGTTCTAGTTTGGGTCTGTGATCAAGCACTTGAGCCCTAAGACGGAATCAAGAACAGATCTGGTATACTTTTCTTCCTCATATTTCGTTTCGTCATACTAGGTATGGGGGCAAAAGATGATCATATCATATGGGAATGTGAGAATGGGATTGAGGTGATTGGGGATTCGGTGATTGGGGATTCCCATGATTCCCTTGTGCCTTGAGTGATTTGTTGATACCATTGTTGGAGCAATGACCTGAATGATTATGTGCTATGATTATTGTATTGAACCTATTGCATGATTGTGATATCATGAAATCGTGTATGTATTGTTATAATGATGTTATAAATATGTATGTATTATTGTAAGTGGTACAGCGTTGTTAATGTTATTATGATAATGTTTTGATCTTGAATTATATGACTATTTGTTTGGGATCATAATATGTGAATAGCGAGTTATCACTAAGGATGAATATATGTGAACTATGGTTGTGACATTATTGAAATGTGATGTAATGTTGTGTGTGAGACTCAACTCTAAGGAGCCCGTTATGGGTACTCATTTGTGATCGTTTGTGAGACGCCCAGCTCTGCAAGGCTCGAGATGGGACTCAGCTCTGAATGGCCCGTTTATGGACCCAGCCATGGAATGGCCCGAGATGGGATCTAGCCGCTAAGAGCCCGTGTATGAGACTCAGCCCCTGGAGAGCCTATTTGTGGGTACTCAATTATGTCTATTGTATGAGTCCGAGGGGACATTGTTGCTTGTGATTGTAATGCAACATGTATACAAAATATAATGAGATGATATATTAAACTGTTATGAGAATGATTATGTTATGTTTGTGGGTTTGCAATACTTATATGTGTTTGTCTGTATATGTATATATGTATATATGTGTGTATGCGCTCGCCTTAATTTCCATTTTACTTCCATAGCATATGTATATAAGTATGTCTTCTCACCCCTTTGTATTTGTGTCTCTTCTTGTATAGTGTACGATTTGTACAGATTCTCGAGTGATTGAGGAGTAACGCATTGGAGCTTACGTGGAGTTGTGGATGCTCTATTAGGAGTTGATTTCACTTTGATGTTGTTATTTAGGCTTTGGATCATATTATTTATTTCTTTATGGGTTTTGTTTAGCTCTTATCCATGTGCCATCGGGTTAGGGGATTATCTTGTTTAAACTATTTATTATTTATGCAAAACTCGTAAATGTTTATGACACTATGTTTAATTTAGTTGGATTTGAGGCTTGAGTTTATGAATGGTGATACTCTTAACTATTGCGAAAATATTTATTATTGGTAGAACTCGTATCTTTATTCTGCAAAGAATTTGTTCGCAAATTAATATTTATATAATAAACATATGTTGTGGTTAAGGGTGTCACATTAAGTGGCATCAGAGCAGTTCAGTCCTAACAGGACTGTGAGGTTGAGTTGTTAGTGTTGGAACCAAAGTGGTTATGGTCCTTTAATCCCTTTAGTTTTGATGCTAACAAAAGACTAATTTTAGAGAAGAAAGATTAGTTGTGGACTAATGCTTTATCTTAAGTGTGTAGGAAAATCTAAGTCCAAAGACAATATAAGTCCAAAGAATTATAGCCCGTCCAATAAGTAATTCTCACTGTGAATGGACTATAAACTCTAAACATTGTCTCTGAGTCCAAAGATTCTATCTATCTTTTGGTTAGATGCGCTCTTTAGTAAAAGTCCAAAGACGTATGCTTTAAAATTTTTTAGAACGAACGTATATATAAAATATTTGAATTAATTATTCAATGTGTAAATGCTTGTATCCTATGGACAACCATTCCTTGTAATCTTCATACCATCAAAAACCGAAGCCAGTTTGTCCCTAACACACAAAGATTTGACTATCTCCAAAAGGAAAGACAAAAGGCAACTTTCGAGTACAAGGAAAAGATGTCAATCCTATTTCAAGATATCAAACCTGATAGTCTACTTTGCTGATCAGAAGCCTCAACAAGCTATCAGACTCAACGGACTAACACATTTAATGCTTAATCAGAATGGATTCTTTTCCAACCGTTGAAGACTGAAGTTGATCAAGACCAGAAGGCTATAAATATCTCTTCTCTGGAAGATTCAAACTAGTGATGCACAACTGAACTTGAGAAATATACAAGTATACAAGAAAACAAGCTATCAAGAGAAAAATCTAAGCTTACAAGCTTAATCTGATCTTTAACTTTCATATCACTCTCTACAAAGAGTTTTGCTTTAGAGTTCTAACCTTAAGTTTCAAACTCTCACTCTTAGTGAGTTAGTTGAACAACAAATCTTTCCAAAACCTTAGTTGGTTTAGCCTGAAAAGGCTTGTTTAGAAAGAATACTTGAGCTAGCCTGAAGAGGCTTATCTGTAAAAGAATACTTGTGTGCCTGAAGAGGTGTAGAATACTTGCCTAAAGAGGTGTTGAATACTTGTAACAAATGGTTTTTGTTATAGTGGAGAAAACTCTCAAGTAGAGAGGACTGGATGTAGCTCTTTGGTGAAGAGTGAACCAGGATAACATCTTTGTGTTCTTTTCTTTCCTTTGCTATTGCTTTAGTTTATTTTCTAATTAACTCTTTGGGATTGAATTGCTTTCTTAACATGCTTGTTCTTTTATCTTAATCCTTCTAAGTAAGCGTCCAACTGGTGTTTGGAAACGCTCTTCTCGTCTGTTGTCGTTTTAACGTCCAACCTTACGAAAATATATATATCTGCTTACGAAAAGTTTTAAAAATGTAAGAAATACAATTCAACCCCCTTCTTGTGTTTCAAACAGGTTCCTTTAGTTAGATGCTCGGTCTTACCTTCAAGTCGTGCATTCTGTGTTTATTGTGTTTCTCTATATGAACTCTGTGAACTAGTGTGAATTGTTTGACATTTTTGTGGTGCATTGTTTGATTTGAAACATGTTTGTTATCTTACATGTTGTAACCAGCAGAAATTTCGAGGACGAAATTTTTATAAGGAGGTGGAATTGTAACACCCCAATTTTCGTTTATGGGTTTATCGATGTGGTTATATATGTTTTCATATGTTGATCTATGTCCTTAGTTCCATATTGGGTGTTTAAGTATATGTTTTGGGTGGTTTATCCTTTAGAAAGGGTCAATCCATTCGAGTCCAGGAAACATATTTTACGATTTTGGACGTATCTTGACTTTTAGATGTTTGATTGAGGCGATTTTGGATGTGTTGGAAAGCTCAGAGAATTATCTACAAGTCAGAGTAGCCATTATGAGTGTCAGAACAATCATAATCGATTATAGAATCGATTATGAATAATCGATTATGGGTATTCGAGAGCACTAATTGTCTAGTCAGAACAGTCATAATCGATTATGATTGCGTTTTTCTGCAGAACGTGATTTGGACCCATACGGCCTGTTGCGTCTTAATTCCTTTTTAAACCCTTGGAGCACGAAATAAACCCTAATTTTAGCAGCCACTAAACCTCTGAAAACATCCTTTTCAACCTCTTAAGGTTCTCTCTTAATCCCTTTGAGATTCATCAAGAACGTAAACCGGTTTTACCCGTTTTCGTTGGAATTCTCAGCAGCTGATACCGAATCCTTGTGTAGCCGTTCTTCCTTGTTCTTGTTAACCTTGATAGGTTAGGATTGAGGGGTATTTCACCAAAAACAAGGAAACTCTTCCTCTTCTTTGTTCTGGTTTGGGTCTGTGATCAAGCACTTGAGCCCTGAGACGGAAACAAGAACGGATCTGGTATACTTTTCTTCCTCAGATTTCGTTTTGTCATACCAGGTATGGGGGCAAAAGATGATCATATCATATGGGAATGTGAGAATAGGATTGAGGTGATTGGGGATTCCCATGATTCCCTTGTGCCTTGAGTGATTTGTTGATACCATTGTTGGAGCAATGACCTGAATGATTGTGTGCTATGATTATTGCATTGAATCTATTGCATGATTGTGATATCATGAAAACGTGTATGTATTGTTATAATGATGTTATAAATATGTATGTGTTATTGTAAGTGGTGTAGCGTTGTTAATGTTATTATGATAATGTTTTGATCTTGAATTATATGACTATTTGTTTGGGATCATAATATGTGAATATTGAGTTATCACTAAGGATGAATATATGTGAACTATGATTGTGATGTAATGTTGTGTGTGAGACCCAGCTCTAAGAAGCCCATGATGGGTACTCATTTGTGATTGTTTGTGTGACCCCCAGCTCTGCAAGGCCCGAGATGGGACTCCACTCTAAATGGCCCGTTTATGGACCCAGCCATGGAATGGCCCGAGATGGGATCCAGCCACTAAGAGCCCGTGTATGAGACTCAGCCCCTAGAGAGCCTGTTTGTGGGTACTCAATTATGTCTATTGTATGAGTCCGAGGGGACATTGTTGCTTGTGATTGTAATGCAACATGTATACAAAATATAATGAGATGATATGTTAAACTGTTGTGAGATGATTTGACTGTATTTATGAGAATGATTATGTTATGTTTGTGGGTGTGTAGTACTTATATGTGGATGTATGTATATGTATATATGTGTGTATGCACTCGCCTTAATTTCCATTTTACTTCCATAACATATGTATATGAGTATTTCTTCTCACCCTCTTTGTATTTGTGTCTCTTTTTGTATAATGTACGATTTGTACAGATGATTCTCGAGTGATTGAGGAGTAACGCATTGGAGCTTAAGTGGAGTTGTGGATGCTCTATCTAGGAGTTGATTTCACTTTGATGTTGTTCTTTAGGTTTTGGATCATATTATTTATTTCTTTATGGGTTTTGTTTAGCTCTGATCCATGTGACATCAGGCTAGAGGATTATCTTGTTTAAACTATTTATTGTATATGCAAAACTCATAAACGTTTATGACACTATGTTTAATTTAATTGGATTCGAGGTTTGAGTTTATGAATGGTGATACTCTTAACTATTGCGAAAATGTTTATTAATGGTAGAACTCATATCTTTATTCCGTAAAGAATATTTTCGCAAATTAATATTTATATAATAAACATATTTGGGGGTTAAGGGTGTCACACCAGTTGGAATGGCGCCTTCCACCTGGGCACGCCACGTGGTGAAACTCTTTACACCCAAAGCTTCCTCTTGCTAAAAATGATTATTTTGGTAGAAAGTGGGGTTTGAACCCTTGACCTCAAGGATGAGGCTAGCATTTTATACCCATTGAACAAGCTTCACTTTGTTTTTGAACAAAACGTAATATTAAATTTATATTAATATCGTTTATAACTTATTTATATATAATATTTAACTCAATTAAATTAGAAAAGTGTTATATGGAAAAGATATACTTAATTATATAACATTCTTTTTTACCAAATATATAATTGTTGATACCTTGTTTAAATTTATTATTATCAATTATATCAATTATATAGTTTGATAGATAATTGAATAAAACACATGACACATAGTAAGTGATCTATCAATTATATCAATTTATATATGAATAAAACACTTTTTTCCACACCTTCATTAAATATATGAATAATATCAATTTATATATACAGTTTAATTTTGATACATTGTCAGTGTAAATTTTTTTACACTGTCCACCAATTAGAAATCATGAAATGAGTGACTTTTAAGGTAGTTAAGATAAGAGTCAAACATTTTAGCTAATATGGTGAGTTATGATTGGTTGATTGTGTAAAAAGTCTTTACACTGTCAGTGCATACCAATTAAACCCTCTGAAATATATCATTATACCAGTATATTCTACACCTTCATTAAATACATTGATAAACATTTTTCAAGGTATGTTATTATAACACTTTTTCTAATTTAATTGAGTTAAATATTATATATAAATAAGTTATAAACGATAATAATATAAATTTAATATTACATTTTGTTCAAAAACAAAGTGAAGCTTGTTCAATTGGTATAAAATGCTAGCCTCATCCTTGAGGCCAAGGGTTCAAACCCCACTTTCTACCAAAATAATTATTTTTAGTAAGAAGAAGCTTTGGGCGTAAAGAGTTTCGCCATGTGGCGCGCCCACGTGGAAGGCACCATTCCAACTGTGTGGATTGGCGTCTCTGACGTGACATGTCAATGTTGGATGTGACACCCGCTACCACGCATACGATAAAATAAAATAAAGCATGCAAGTTAAATAAAATTTTAACATAAAAGGTAGCAAGTATCACATGATCCGAAAACATTTTAAACATAAAACAACTGCGGAAAAACATTAACATAACGAAACCCGAAACCCGAAACCCGATGTCACATAATCAGAGTTGGTATACATATACCGATAACACATCGGAATAAAACTAAACAACTGAATGTAAATCCTATCTACTACTACTAAGAGAGATCTTCACGGGATCACTCCTCGTCAGCATGCTCACCCTCCTCTGCACATGCAACATCATATGCACAAGAACAACAAAGGATGGGGGTGAGAAATACGATCATAAATATATGTAAACGGAATGGAATAGTAATTAAGATGACATACAACATACATCAATCAACACATGTATAATCAATACATATCAAAGATGCATGTCAATGCGAATGCAACATCACTACTCCGTATGCATGTGGCCAACAACTCTAACTCTGGAAAGACGATTAGGAGTACATGTCCGGTTATCAACGTGGATGTTATGCCAGACCATGGGCCACCCCCGAACACTCTCACTAATCCTGATAACGTATAGTGGCTAGTCAGGGTACTCAAGCTTATCCTTTAGGTCACTCCGACAATAGGTAGCTAGCCCATGTCACCTGGAATTTCCCTACCCAATGTACCCGCAAGGCCGGGATAACACCCATCGTGGCCTCCACTATCGCGATTCATCGTTTGCTTTCCACCCAACATATCAACGTCAACGCATGATGCATGTTATGCTCAACAACATGCAAACACATGCCCAACCATCCATCATCAACACCATTACATGGCTATCAACTTTGACCAACAAGCATCAAAGATGATTTATCAACATCAAACTTGACCAATAAGCATCAAGAATGATTTAACTAATAACATCGGTAACAGTACGTCGTTACCAATAACATCATCGTCTTATTAATTGTTCTCTTTGTTAGGTCTTAACTTAACATCATCTTCATTAAGTATTATACTTAATCTTATTATCTAAACCTCAATTCATATCTTATTAAGATTATAACTTAATCCTAATATTTAAACCTCAAGTCATATAGTTATTAAGATAATAAATTAATCTTAATATCTAAACCACAATTCATATCTTATTAAGATTATAACTTATTCTTAATATTTAAACCTCAAGTCATATGTTCATTAAGATTGTAACTTAATCTTCATAACACTATCCATCAAGCATAAGGGGTCAAAACTGTTCCTGGGCAAGTGAGAATCGATTTCCATTCTCTGGAATCGATTTCTCAAGTCTTCAAAATCGATTTCCAATCCCTGAAAATCGATTTCAGCATGTTCAAATCGATTTCCCCAATCGATTTTGAACAAGGGAAAATCGATTCTAAAAATCGATTTCTACAAGGCCAAATCGATTTCCACGCTCTGGAAATCGATTCTTGGTCGATTCAAATCGATTTCCATGTGCTGGAAATCGATTTCTGGGTGTCAGATCATACAGCAGCGGGTTTCCTCCGCTATAGACCAATCAACGTTCTCTAATTAACAGATCATTCGAGCCTAAGCTATTTATCATCAATTTGATTAGTTCAACACTCATGAATCATAACCTAAGGGTTCTCAAACTAATCCTTGGTCATCAATTTCACATTGCCTATTTATTTTCTCCCTATAACTATGTTCTAATAGTGTAGGATTAACAAAACACCATATCATGGCATAAACAACATGTTCATCATCATCAATTCATCAATAATCATATAAATCATGTACTCATAGTTATAAACATGTTATAACATCAGATTATTCATCAATCAATACTCGTACAGCCAGAAAACAATATAACAACATTCATAGGTACTTACAATGCATATAGGCAAACATATAGGGGTCATGGGTTAACCCCTTCATCTTAACCTATCCCAAAACCCACATACTCATGACCAATTTTCTCCCCCCCATACCTGGTATGACGATTCACAGCCTAAGGGAAAGAGAACAAAGCCAAGTTCTGCTACGGTTCCTTCTTACGGGTTCAGCACTTGATCACGATCGCAACACTGGAAAGCAGAGTCGATCCTTAAGTTAAGGATTAAAAGGGAAAACAAAACTAGGATTAGAAACTCACCTTGGTTTCTAACTTAGGAGATTAACTCTAGTAGCAGGGATAGACTAGCCAAACAACGGCGTGTTCTTGACGAAGAACACCCAAGCAGGATTCGTCCTTTGGGTTTTCTAGAGCGAGAGATCAATTAGAGCTCTTAGGGATGAGAAGAGGCAAAAAGTGTGTATAATAGGGTGTGGATACTAGGTTTAGGTCATACGCTATGTATATATAGCTGTTAGGGACGTTTTAGGACGAATGGGCCGTACACAGCATAGCCCAGTAACCCAAACGCGTACACAAGCTCTGACGCGCATGAAAATCGATTTCAACATCCATGGAAATCGATTTTCCTTTGGCCAAATCGATTTTCTTATCAAAGAAATCGATTTTGCCCTTCAAAGAATCGAATTCCTCCTTCTGGAAATCGATTTCTTCACCTGGAAATCGGTTTCCCAAATCGATTTCCCAAATCGATTTTCCAATCGATTTTGGCATCAAGACCTGAATAAAACTTTTAGGAAATCCTCTAAGCTTTCCAACGCATCCTAGATCATCTCGATCGGATGTCTAGAACTCAAGATATGGCCAAAACCGTGAAACAGGTTATATAGACTCGGATGAATTGATTATTCTAAAGGCTAAACTATTACAACTATGAACTTATGCACCAAAAACAAGCAAAAACGACATATGCAAGCATCTATAAGCAAGTATCAATACATATATACATAGAAGTGAAAGAGCAGGGTGTTACATTGGAGGCGCCAGTTGGAATGATGCCTTCCATGTCAGCGTTGTGCAACATCCTTTCCCGAGTGTCACATTCCCGAATGATTATAAGGCCGAAAATAATATTAATGCGGAAAATAGACTTTTTTTTTCTTCCTTTTCACAATGATGAAATGGGATTAGTAAAAGTAAGTAATAATAAATGAACTTAGGTTCATCATGCATTTCTAGAAGTCATACAAAAATAAAGTACAGATATAGAAATAGAGCTGTATAGACAAATAGGTCCATTGCCTAACTGGCAATAAGTATATAATAAGTAGTAGGAGTCACAGCTCCCCAAAAGACTACAACAGACATTTGACACAGCCTGGCCAAAAACTAAATAGCAAAAAGAGTCCCACTCCGAACTCAAAGTAAATGTTGAACTGTATCGTCATCACGCCCATCATCTTGAGCATCAACAGCAATACCAGCATAGAAGATATACAGATATGGGTGAGATTCCAGATCATCAACACAAAAAAATAGCAGAAGTAAAAACGGGACGACTCACCAGGTAACAATGTACCTAACATGCTTACCACAAAGCTCAATATAAATCATGTTGAACAATTAACAGCATAATATAAGGTATCCTTGAAAACAGAAAAGTGATGTATAACAAACAAATGTAATCATCAACAGCCATGCAATGCAATGTACATGACTCAATGGCATATGCCAAAAGGGTAAACTCTGACCCCTACTCTATGGAGCTAACAAAACATCAAAGAAAGTGAATGGGAGGACATGTTCCGTGTATGCAAGCCATGGGCAAGATGCTGCAACATTCGTAACGTGTATGTATCTGGCTTTACGGAAACACTTTGCACCAAACATGAAAAGTACGGCATCTAGTCGAGGATATCAGTGTATTGCTCGGATTCGCCACGACACAAAAGAGCTACCAACAGGTCACATATTAGCCTTTCGAACCCTAATACCTCCAAGATTATTTAAACCGTCACCGTAAGATTCGCACTCACATCAAGGTGTAAGCTCAACTCTTAGGCTCAAAGCCTTACAACTCATGCAATGAAATGGCAATGCTTACACAAAGCAGATGCGATAAAGCAATGTCTATCCACTGGATAAACCTCAAGATTCTCTAAGGTTTCTCTTCCTTAGGAACTACGTGTGTCTTTGTATTACAAAACTTTTAACCACCGGATAAATCTCATGATCCCTCCGGGATCGAGTTATCAAAAGACTGAAACAATCGAATGATTGACCTGGATCGAAATCACCGGTCCGTCATCGAACTACTGTTCCAAAACCCAAAACGTTTCATGTTTGTGTTTATGTCTTATGAATTATGTCTCACGTCCTAAGTATTATGAAGAAGGATTGAGAATCCTATTAGATAAGTCTTTGATCCTTTCTAAGATATTAACTCCTTGATTTTCAATTAATGAAATAAGTATTGATTCACTTAAGTCTTATGAAGTCATTGATGAACTAGGTCATCAATGGTATAGTACATGGTCTTGTTCCACCACATACCACACTTAATTATCTCTTGTTTTCAACTCTAAGTTAATTACTTTAACTTAGGTTTTCACGCATAAAACTTTACGATTAAGAGTTCAAAACTCCCTTTGTAAACCAAATCCTTTCTATTGGAAAACTTATTAATTTAAAAGAATTTTGTTACTTGATTAAGGTAAAGTACCTTAACAAATTTTGAAAAGGATTTTCCTTACTAGCTTAGTGTAAAACCATGTAGTGTAAAACCATGTTCTAAGTTAGTGTAAAGGAAAATATAATCTCTTCTAATCTTCTTACTATGATTCATTTTAATCAAACTTAAGGATAAGGTCCTCTTTATGTTTGAAAATGGAACATTATCTTAGTTCTAAGATAAAGGTAATATCTCATTAAAAACTATGTTAACGTTCATAAAATCACTTCATTATTTCTCCTTTTAAAACACTTAGTTAATTAGATAACCTATGGCTAAAGTAAAAGACATTTTTCACTTTAGTAAAACACTTGAATGTTGAAACTTTTTTTGATCTTTGGATCAAAATCACTTATTGTGCTTCTTTGAAACATAAGTTATTAAGATACTTTCTTACTCCAAGACTTTGATGCTCAAGAACAACTCATGTTCTTCTATTTTTTTCTTGCTAAGGCCGCAAGCTCACTCAAATGGAAAATGAAGATTTTGCTTCACCAAATAGACAAGTCATAGCTCAGAATGCTCACAACATTATGACAAACAACAATCATACATCATTGCATCATAATCAAGTATAACAGTCCTTACTTGATCTAGAGATCAAAGTAGGGTTTTTCAACATACATGAAAATATTTTTCATCCAATCAACATCATCATAAACACCTTCTAGACATAGAAACATTATTACAAATTTTGTTCTCCAAGAGAACTTAACAAATAAAGTGGTGAACCCAAACAAAAGGGTTTCACCCAAACAAATTTAAACAATCATTTTCACCTCCACCAACTTTGGTGTGATGAGGTTCACCCCCATACCTGTTCGTGAATAAATCCTCCGGATGAAAGTTGATTGACCGGTTCGTGAATCTCCCGATTATTTTTCTGAATACTAGTCACTAACTACAATCAACACAATCAATCGAACATTAACATCTAACAACACAAATCTCCCTTATTTCCAACCACTTAGGGTTCAGCCCCTCTATGTTAAAATTAGCTAGAGATGTTCAAAATTTCTTATCTCTAGATGGATGACCCTGAGGTACTCCTAATACTAAAACAAGTCTTATTACTCAAAGTTTGAATCAAAAACTCAACCTTTTTCAACATAGGTGGTTCAACCACTTTAAGAAAATTAGGCTAGAAAACTTATTTGATTTCATGCTCTTGGATGATAAAAGAGAATGATGGAACTAGATCATAGAAATTGATTTGGTATTAAAAGGATTTTTCTACACTTTTCTATGAATTTTTGAAGTTTATGAATCAAAACTTTGATCTTCATGAATCAAGAGATTCAAGAGATGAAATAGAGAGATTAAGAGAGTTTGGATGGAGTTCATACCTCCTAGAAGAGAAAAGGAACTTGATTTCACAAAAAGCTTCAACTTTTCAAGATCAAAAGGTGGTTTTTATTGAAGAACTTACGAAGAACTTTGATGAACTTGAATGATGGAGGCAAAGGAGGGGCAAGTGAACTTTTGCAACAAGAGGAGGTCAATCCATTCAAGTCTAATTCAAACTCTTTAAGTCCAAGTGATCCTCTTTAATGTTTTGGGTATATCTTGAGTTATGTATATCCGAATGCAGTGATATTTGATGCGTTGGAAATATCACTGAATTATCTATAAATGTTATCTCAAGCATAAAGACCTCATTCGGCATCTATCATGATGAAAACCGGACTAGAAATTGGGAATGTTGTTCTAGACGAGTTTGACTTAATCCATTCAAGTCTAAAGAAAACCTTCTTCACGATTTTGGTTATATCTTGTGTTCTAGATATCCGATTGATGTGATTCTTGATGCGTTGGAAATATAAGAGAACTAGCTACAAGTTTCATTTGAAGTTCAAAACCTGATTTGGACTTTATCATGATGAAAACTGGACTAGAAGTTGGGAACGCTGTTCTGGACGGATTTGACTTAATTAGGCATTTTTAGGCTTGTAATTGGTTTTGGTCTTTAATGCTATATGGGCCACGAAATTACTCAGCCACCTTAACCTAGAATGTTCCTTAGCTTCTATAAATAGGACTTGTATGACCTCATTTGATAACTTGGAATGAAATTAGAATTTATCCTATTTGGGTATTTTTGTGAGTTGAGCATTGGCTCCTCCTCTTCATGTTCTTGGATTAGAACTTGCTTGATTCTTCTCAAAGAGTTCTATCTTTTTGTGGCGAATCCTCCTTGGCTTATCAATCTTCCAATTTTATGGATGATTGTGGCGCCTTCCCCTTCATCTTCTTCCCCTTCCATTTTCTTAATTTATTTTATGTTCTTCCTTACATTTGCGCCATTTACATTCTGTTTTTTAATTGTTGCACTTTAATTCTTTGTTTGGTTAAGTTTCTTGTTTAGTTATTTCCATTCTTTGGTTGTTTCCTTTTGTTAATCATATTCGGGTGACAACCGCACCTTCTTCTTCCCTAATTCTTTTCATCTTTTTTTTACATAAGAACTAAGAACAAGCTCTTGGATAGATCCTTCAAATTTGATGATTCTAACTTGGATCATATCATGTGGTATCTAGAGCTAGCTTCCTAGAGCTTATTGTTCTTTTGGTTTATACAATTTCTAGTGGATGTTGTTTGAAATTTTTGGAAAATCAATAGTGAGAAGTCCATTGGTATTTGCGCCCTATATACCCATTCTTGATCTTCAATTTTGGTGTTTTGTGGGGTTGTTAGCCCTTGGAAATTGAAAAATCTAGCATCAATTTGATGTTTGGAAACTCACTTTGTCCAAATTCTTCATCATCCATGTTTTCATGTTCTTGAACCTTCATACAATCTTCTTCATTTTCTTGGGATTTGAGCCACTTTGATCTTTATGAATTTCAAGAATTGGTGTTAGAGTGTTAATCTACACCTTGATTGAAAGATCTTTGCAAGTGGAATCAAGTATACCAATCAATTTTAGGCTTAAAGCATGAAATAAACATCAATTTGGGGGAATTTAATTTCTGGGCACATTTCCCAAGAACAGCCCCTTGTTCATCATGTTCATGCTTCAAAAGGCTATTTGATCTTTGTGATTCACTTAAATTCTGTTTAGGGCGTTCTTTTCTGTAATTTTAAGAAAAATTTTGTGGCCAAAATTATTTTGCAAAAGTAAGGATCCCAAAAAGTAAAAAAAAAATCCGGATTCAGAAAATACAAAGGGACCAATCTGTAATTATAAGTAAAAAAAAAAAAAAAATTTTGGCAGAATTCAAATTAGGCCACAAAACCCCTATTCTAAGTGTTTCTAGCCTTAAAATTGATATTACTTGATATTTTGGACATATTTTTGGCTCAAATTCTATTCTTAAACACTTTCCCTAGAGTCTTGTCACCTAAATTCCAATTAGAGTGTGCTTTTCTTGTTTGTCTTCTAAATACTCTTAGTTTTGTCTTTGTAGTTTTTTTCTTTTTGAAATTCTTGATTGATACCTTGGGTGGATTTTCATAAAGATTTGGTACTTGTTTACATTCTTGAATTAGTATAGTTCTTTTCCAAGGATATTGAAAGAGGACTTTGAGTGAGAAAAGGCAAGAGTGCAAAACAAACCAATGGTGTTGAAAAAGCCAATTTGAGTGAAACACTTAGTGAGGAAAATGGTGAGACCTTTAGATAGGATTGAGGGAGTGAAAATACCTACTTTCCAAGGAAGAAATGACCCTAAAGCCTACTTAGAATGGGAGATGAAAATAGAACGAATCTTCTCTTTTCACCACTATAGTGAACAAAAGAAGATGAAGATAGCATCTCTTGGGTTTGTTGATTATGCCTTGATATGGTGGGATCAATTCCAAAAGGAAAGGAGGAGATATGATGAGCAACCTATTGCTAATTGGAGGGAGATGAAAGCCGTGATAAGGAAGAGACATGTTTCATACCAATATCAAAGGGATCTTCGCAACCAATTGCAAAGGTTAACACAAGGCACTAAGAGTGTGGATGAGTATTACAAAGAAATGGAGATGACCTTGATTAGAGCCAATATTGATGAAGGAAGAAAGGCAACAATGGCTCGGTTTCTCCATGGCCTAAACCAAGACATCCAAGACATTGTTGGGCTTCAACACTATGTGGAGCTTGATGACTTAGTACACCAATCCATGAAGGTCGAGCAACAACTCAAAAGAAAGAAACACAAAAGATATTGCAATGTTCCTTCTACTCCAACTCTTAAACTTAGAAGTAGAGATATGAGGTGCCTAGTGTGTTTTGGATAGGGGCATTTGGATTATCAATGCCCAAATGGGAAGGAAAAGAGTGAAAAAAATATTGTGAGAAAAGAGGAGAGATTGAAAAGAAAGATTGATAATTTTGAAGCATATTGGAAGAAAATGTCTCAAGACAAAATTCAAGAGACAAATTTGAGATTGAAAAGAGATGAAGAAAAGAAAGAGGGAGAGAAATTAGAACAAGAGAGTGAGGTCCATGTTGAGAGAAAACTTGAGAGGAAGGTGAAAGCAAAAGAGAGTGATGCTAAAGAAAAAGAGGCAAAAGAAAGTGAGAGAATTGAGTATGTGCCTTCAAAGGAAGCTTACATGACAACCAATGCACTTGAAGAAGTGTGTCCAAAGGAAACACCGCACGGTTTGCTTACTTGCATGGCTCCCCAAAATCATGAACATTCTACCCCTATATTTGATATCATGCCTGGTAAATTGCATGGGTCTTGCTACTTTCCTACATTAAATAGATTTGATTACTTGCTTAATGAATAGCATGACTATTGCTATCTTTCTAAGTTTGATTTGAAAAGTGGGTATCATGATATGAGGGTACGTAATTTTTATGCTAATTTTGTTAAAAATTCATCTTGCACAAATCATGTTAGCCTTCCTGGGTTTTATGTAAGTTCTCAAGAATTGCATGTGGACTTGTTTGATAGGCTCACTAGTGCATTCATTCTTGCTTTACCTGTTCTTGTAAAGTCCATTCGAATTGAATGTGATGCATCTAATGTGATCAGGGGGCTGTTTTACTTCAAAAAGGACCACCAATTGTTTATTTGGGTAAAAAGTACAATGGGTCCAAACTTGAATATTCCACCTATGAGAATAATTTGAAGCATTCCAAAAAGGATGCAATACTCTCAAATGTCATCATGCCCAAGCATAGAGAGGTAAATATTTTGGTCAATGCAAATTCTCAAAGGTATAACTTTCCTACTCGCCTTGAACTTCAATTTCTAGACCTCACCAATCTTAAGGTGTTGTATGAGCATAATGAAAAATTTCCTAACATATTTGCCACATGTGATGAGTTCTTTAAATTTGTGTTTGACCCCAGAGGATTAGGAGTGTGCACATTAGAAAAATAAAAGGATTCCTACTCAAGGAAATCCAATGTTTGATTTACTTTCAATTTCCCTAAACTTAGTTCTTTCTCTTGATGTAGATATGGAGATAATAAATTCGAGGTCGAATTTCCTCTAAGAAGGGGGGAATGATGGAGTCAAAGGAGGGGCAAGTGAACTTTGCAACAAGAGGAGGTCAATCCATTCAAATCCAATTCAAACTCTTTAAGTCCAAGTGATCCTCTTTAATGTTTTGGGTATATCTTGAGTTATGTATATCCGAATGCAGTGATATTTGATGCGTTAGAAATATCACTGAATTATCTATAAATGTTATCTCAAGCATAAAGACCTCATTCGGCCTTTATCATGATGAAAACCGGACTAGAAGTTGGGAACGCTGTTCTGGACGAGTTTGACTTAATCCATTCAAGTCCAAAGAAAACCTTCTTCACGGTTTTGGTTATATCTTGCGTTCTAGATATCTGATTGATGTGATTCTTGATGCTTTGGAAAGATAAGAGAACTAGCTACAAGTTTCATTCGAAGTTCAAAACCTGATTCGGACTCTATCATTGAGACGACCCGCCGTCCCATCAGTAGAACCTAAGATATTAACTAATTTTAATCGCATAATAAACGTGAGCACCCCTTATTAAAACCAAGCGAAGCGGAAAATTTAGCCCAGAAGCAAAACGATTTACGGCACGCTAAGCCTCAGAGTACACAGCTTCAAATATAAAGAAATATATCACATACATCGGTTGCCCCATCAGTAGGGCTACAGTAATAAAGTAATACATACGAGTATATTATCACAAACCAAAATAAAAGTACGAAAGATAGGCCAAGAGATAGCTCTCCGGCTAATCACGATTGCTGCCCAACCTCTCGAGGCTAGGGTCCGTGGCCCGTCCTCCGGCGTCAGGCTCGTACGGAATGCCGTCCAGTTTCTCAGCAGCTGGTTCCTCTTCGAGATCTTCCCTTTAAATAAAGGCAACACATACAGAAAATAGCGGGAGATAAGAAACATAATTCATCAATATGGGAGAGGGCCATCAGTACAGCATATATATCACACGACACAGATAACATATATAACACAACCTCATCCATCTCTTAAGTCACCCATCACAATCATCTCAAACATCATTCTCTCAAATAAGCCTATAAGAGGGATACTAGTCCCTATGTATATGCTGTCTTACCTATATGCATGTCGGCCGATACATCACGTCCCCAATTGGACATCCCCGTCGGGATTACATCATATCACATCACATCATATCCCGCCTCGGGATTTTACGTAACGTCCCCAATTGGACATCCCCCTTTGGGACCAAATGCTGTGGTATGAAATGTTATGAAAATGCAACAAACATCCATCGCAGGTTGATATCGGGACCTCACGCCTAAACACTCGTCCACGACCACGACACATTGCATCACATCAATGTCAAAATCAATCATCAACATCAACATCAACATCACATCATCATCAACATCACATCAGCATCAGCATCATGACGCCTTGCGTCTACAAGCCACGGCTCCACGATCGGGACCACAACGATATCAACCCGAACAACATCATCGCTCACCATACTCTCATCAACACTCAACCAACCAATCACAATAAACACATCGCAACAGAAGATCTTTCCAGTACAGTTATCATCATAAATTCAGGCAATAATTCATCAAACAGACAGTTCACCAAAACAAAATCAACAGGTAATGAAATAATAATTCAACACAATCAACCTCAATCAGTCTCATCATTCATAATATCAACTTAGCGGTGATAGCCCAAAAGTATCTACACCTAGGGTCTAGACACTTTATCCAGGGCTCAACCTCTAGTAGGGTTTAAGGGTTTCTCTACACAGAGTTATATACTCTATACTAAGCTTGGCTTCCCGACGATATTAGTTCTTTCTCACCACCTTAGTGATTTCCTCGTGCAGCTCCGGCTACGACTCCGCAGCTGTCAGTCGGGTGCGCTGTCGGATGTTCGAATCCTGTCCAAGTCTATACAACAAAACACAATCAGAAATCGATACGGTTAAACCAAAAACTCCCTAATTCCTTAAGATTAGCTATTGCCCCTATTTAATTAATTAGGCTAGGGATATCGAACAATTCCTAACTTTTGGATCAATGATCCTTAGGTATCCCTAAACATAATCAATGAAGGCATTAGCTCAAAAAGTAAAGATTTCTCCTACTGCACTACCCCTAGGGTTCGGCCCTATTGAATGAAAAATAGCTAGGGAGCTCCAAAAATCCTATTTTCTTGGATAGCACCCTAACTAAATGTGGTAACCCTAGATATCAAGTCAAAACATCAAAAACCAACCAAAAACCCTACCCTACACAACAGGGGGTTTCGGCCTCTCTCTCAAAAAAATAGCTAGAGAGATTTCTTGGCTCTAATCTCTTGGATCATGAAAGTGTGTCATGAACCTAGGCCATAGAAATTGGTTTGGTACCAAAATGACTTGCGTACAATTTATCATGGACTTTTGAATATTTTTGGGACAAAACCCTAACTTCTATGATCATGGAAATTAAAGGAGAATAAAGAGAGATTGAGAGAGATAGAGATGACAAGCTACCTCCTATGATGATCTACTTCAAGTTTGGTGAAGATTGCTTCAAGAAATCCAAGCTCCAACTTTCAACAATGGAGTTTTCTATAAAGAAAAGGAAGAGAAAAGAGAGAAATGGAGAAGGTGAGGGTTTGGGGGGGAGGGGCTGCTGGTCGAATTCTTGTGGGAGGGTGAAGATGAGAGTGTGAGGTATTTATTTAGTTTATTAAGACTTAAGTTATGGTAAAAGTAAAAAGTGAAAGATATTATTAAAAACTAACCAAGGGCAATTTGGTCAATTAATATCCTGACATTTTGGAAAATCCTCACGACACTAATAGGACTCCCCAAATAATTTAACATAGCCCTGGTATGAAAATTATTGGCTCAAGGTTCTCGAAAAACCCTAAGACAACTCGAATCGTCTACCAGATCGATTTTTAGTCCGAATATAAAATATTATTTATATTTTTGGACGTCAGGACACATTTTAGCAAAAAGGTAGAGGATTGAAATTTAAGACTAATGGTTCTGACCGTTAGTCAAAATGAGGTCATGATAATAGAAAAACACTATCATCCGAAAAAACATAGATCGGACTCCGTTTGAGTTTTTGGCTCAAAACTTAACCATAGTCTCCTACGAGGGCGTAGAGTGTGACTATGGCCTCGGAATAATTTATTAAAGTTTCTAGACCCTCAAATAAAATACAATTACTAAATTACTGATTAATTACTGATTAATTAAAAGATTAAGAAAAATCGGGGTGTTACATTACTACCCCCTTAAAAAGAATTTCGTCCTCGAAATTCGACGTACCTTAGAATAGATGTGGATACCGCTGCTGCATATCCTCTTCACGTTCCCAGGTGGCATCTCCTGTTGTAGCATCCCATATGACTTTGATTAAGGGAATTTGCTTTCCGCGGAATTCTTTCACCCTCGTGTCTTCAATCCGTACAGGCAATGCTTCGTATTCTAAGTTTTCCCTTACTTGGATTGATTCGGGCTCTATCACGTGTGATGGATCAAGATGGTATTTTCTGAGTTGGGATACATGGAATACATTGTGAATATTGGATAGGTTGGGAGGTAAGGCAATTTGGTAGGTGACTGGACTAATTCGGCGAAGAATTTGAAATGGTCCAATGAATCTAGGTGTAAGCTTTCTGGATTTGATTGCCTTACCAATTCCAGTTCTTGGAGTGACTCTCATAAAGACATGATTGCCTTCCTTAAACTCCAAAAGTCTCCTCCTCTTATCACTGTAGCTCTTTTGTCGATCCCGTGCGATTTTCATCTTTTCTCGAATTTTCTTAACTTGCTCCGTCGTTCGCTATACCATCTCTGGGCCTATCAACTGATTCTCCCCTGCCTCATACCAACAGAGTGGTGTTCTGCACTTTCGTCCATACAGTGCCTCGTATGGCGCCATGCCGATACTCGAGTGGAAACTATTATTGTATGTGAACTCAATCAATGGAAGGAATTCGTCCCAACTTCCTGTGTTTTTCAAAACACATGCTCTTAAAAGGTCTTCCAACGATTGGATCGTCCTCTCAGACTGACCATCCGTCTGTGGATGATAAGCTGAACTCATTCTGAGCTTAGTTCCCAATGCACCATTTAGACTCTGCCAAAACCTGGAAGTAAATCTCGGATCCCTGTCCGAAATTATACTCGAAGGTACTCCATGTAATCTCACCACTTCTTTGATGTAAATCTAGATTAATCTTTCCAAAGAATACCTTTGGTTGATCGGCAAGAAATGAGCACATTTCGTAAGCTTGTCAACGATTACCCAAACTGCGTCGCATCTCTGTTGCGTCCTCGGTAATCCGGAAACAAAATCCATGGCAGTGCTATCCCATTTCCATTCTGGGACGTCCAGTGATTACAATAACCCTGCTGGTTTCTGGTGTTCAATCTTTACCTTTTGACACACTAGACATGATTGGACATATTCTGCTACTTCCTTCTTCATTCCAGGCCACCAAAACATTCCCTTTAGGTCCTGATACATATTTGTAGATCCGGGATGAAAACTCAGTTTGCTCTTGTGTGCTTCTTCCAAGATCATGTTCCTAACTTCACTATCCTTAGGCACACATATCCTGTCTCCAAACTTCAGGATTCCATCAGTACCCTTCTTGAACTTTGAAGTCCTTCCTTCTTCTACCATCTGGTTCTTTTTCTGTAGGTACTGATCTTCTCCTTGCTTTTTCTAGATCAAGTTCAGAAAATCACTAGTGATAGTGATCATTCCTAAACTTATCTCATCTCTGGATAACTCCACGTCCAGGTTCAGATTCCTGAACTGTTCCAGCAGTTCCAGTTCTTTCACCATCACAGCGGACATATACAAAGATTTCCGACTCAATGCATCTGCCACCACGTTGGCCTTTCCTGGGTGGTACTGTAAATCAAATTCATTATCCTTTATGAATTCCATCCATCTCCTCTGCCGCATGTTCAACTCCTTTTGGTCGAACAAATACTTTAAACTATTATGGTCGCTAAACACGCTGAATTTAGCGCCATAATGATAGTGTCTCCATATCTTCAATGAAAACACTATTGCGGCCAACTCTAGGTCGTGGGTTGGGTAATTTCGTTCGTGCACTTTTAGCTGTCTGGAAGCATAGGCTACCACTTTCCTTTCTTGCATAAGCACACAACCCAAACCTTGATACGATGCGTCACAGTGCACATCGAACGACATTGATGGATTTGGCAAGACTAGTACCGGAGATGTAGTTAGCCTCCCTTTTAGCTCTTGGAAACTAGCCTCACACTCTTCTGTCCATTCGTACGCTTTTCCTTTCCTCGTTAATTGCGTCAAAGGTAACGTAATCTTCGAGAATCCCTCGATGAACCTCTTGTAGTATCCTGCTAGTCCGAGAAAGCTTCTGATCTCGGTTACCGTCTTAGGACTTTCCCATTTAACCACAGCTTCTACTTTTGCAAGATCTACTGCGATACCATCCTTGTCGATCACATGTCCAAGGAATTGTACCTCCTCCAACCAGAACTTGCACTTCGACAACTTGGCATAGAGTTGTCTGTCCTTAAGAACTTGAAGTACAATCCTCAAATGCTCTTGATGTTCTTCCTTGTCTAAGGAGTAGATAAGGATGTCATCGATAAAAACAACGACAAACTTATCGAGGTACGGTCTGAAGATTATGTTCATGTAATTCATGAACACTGCAGGAGCATTAGTCACACCAAAAGGCATAACTAGATACTCGTAGTGTCCATACCGACTCCTGAAAGCCATTTTTGGTATATCATCTTCTTTCACCCTTATTTGATGATAACCGGATCTCAGATCAATCTTAGAAAATACCGTTGCTCCCCTTAATTGGTCCATAAGATCGTCAATCCGTGGCAACGGGTATTTATTCTTGATTGTCATCTTGTTGAGTTGTCGGTAGTCCACACACAACCTTGAACTACCGTCCTTCTTCTTGACGAACAGCACAGGTGCTTCCCATGGTGAAGCATTCGGTCTTATAAACTCCTTATCCAACATGTCATCTAACTGCTTTTTCAACTCTGCCAACTCCGCTGGAGCCATTCAGTATTCTTGGTACGATATCTAAAGCGAACTATATCTCCCTGCTCATCAATTTGGGAAAATATTTCTCTAGAAAGCATTTCCGAAATAGTCCCCAGTTAATAACTTTTCATTCTGCTTCAAGCATTCTCTGCTTCCCCTTCCACCATAGCTCTGCACCTCCCATCAGCATGAAGGATGCATAGGTCACCTTCTTGTCCTCACGACAGTGCATAGCCGCGAAGATTTTCTCTAGCTAATGTATCCAAAGTTCTGCTCCCTCCGAATTGAAGTCACCATGAAACGATGGCGGCTCCCCTTTCACAAAAGTACTCAATCCAGCATCTTCTGTCTCTACCTCGTCCGCCAGCCATTTAATTTCCCGTAGAAGAAATTATCAGCTCATATTTGTAAGACATACACACTGCATTATCCTATACATGCATTATATGTCATACAATGCTTCGATCCATAAGACATATCAAGTTTGTTAGCTAGGAAAGAAAATGAAGAAAACAAGAGAAAAGGCAAAAACAAGGTTTCGCTTAGCGAAATTCTCCAGATTCTCAACTATTCCCAACAAGAATAAAGCAACATTCAATATAAATCAACTGATATATATATATATATATATATATATATATATATATATATATATATATATATATATATCATGTGCCCTACGAACAAAACAGTTATCACTCTCGATAACATACGCTTCGGACACACTACCCTTTTTCTAACACAGTTAGTACCCAATGCCGACACAACTGTCAATGCTAATGCTTCCTAAACCAGCAGTAATGGTTCCAGACTCCACTATTTCCGGCTCCAACCTGGACTGTGTGGTTTCAACAACCCTCAAGGTCCGTTGTAGATCCAAACTGCTCTGATACCAATAAATGAGACGAACCGCCGTCCCATTGGTAGAACCTAAGATATTAACTAATCTTAATCGCATAATAAACGTGAGCGCCCTTTATTAAAACCAAGCGAAGCGGAAAATTTAGCGCGGAAGCAAAACGATTTACGGCACGCTAAGCCTCAGAGTACACAGCTTCAAATATAAAGAAATATATCACATACATCGGTTGCCCCATCAGTAGGGCTACAGTAATAAAGTAATACATACGAGTATATTATCACAAACCAAAATAAAAGTACGAAAGATAGGCCAAGAGATAGCTCTCCGGCTAATCACGATTGCTGCCCAACCTCTCGAGGCTAGGGTCCGTGGCCCGTCCTCCGGCGTCAGGCTCGTACGGAATGCCGTCCAGTTTCTCAGCAGCTGGTTCCTCTTCGAGATCTTCCCTTTAAATAAAGGCAACACATACAGAAAATAGCGGGAGATAAGAAACATAATTCATCAATATGGGAGAGGGCCATCAGTACAGCATATATATCACACGACACAGATAACATATATAACACAACCTCATCCATCTCTTAAGTCACCCATCACAATCATCTCAAACATCATTCTCTCAAATAAGCCTATAAGAGGGATACTAGTCCCTATGTATATGCTGTCTTACCTATATGCATGTCGGCCGATACATCACGTCCCCAATTGGACATCCCCGTCGGGATTACATCATATCACATCACATCATATCCCGCCTCGGGATTTTACGTAACGTCCCCAATTGGACATCCCCCTTTGGGACCAAATGCTGTGGTATGAAATGTTATGAAAATGCAACAAACATCCATCGCAGGTTGATATCGGGACCTCACGCCTAAACACTCGTCCACGACCACGACACATTGCATCACATCAATGTCAAAATCAATCATCAACATCAACATCAACATCACATCATCATCAACATCACATCAGCATCAGCATCATGACGCCTTGCGTCTACAAGCCACGGCTCCACGATCGGGACCACAACGATATCAACCCGAACAACATCATCGCTCACCATACTCTCATCAACACTCAACAAACCAATCACAATAACCATCGCAACAGAAGATCTTTCCAGTACAGTTATCATCATAAATTCAGGCAATAATTCATCAAACAGATAGTTCACCAATACAAAATTAACAGGTAATCAATTAAATAATTCAACACAATCAACCTCAATTAGTCTCATCATTCATAATATCAACTTAGCGGTGATAGCCCAAAAGTATCTACACCTAGGGTCTCGACACTTTATCCAGGGCTCAACCTCTAGTAGGGTTTAAGGGTTCTCCTACACAGATATATATACTCTATACTAAGCTTGCCTTCCCGATGATATTAGTTCTTTCTCCCCAACTTAGTGATTTCCTCGTGCAGCTCCGGCTACGACTCCACAGCTGTCAGTCGGGTGCGCTGTCGGATGTTCGAATCCTGTCGGAGTCTATACAACAAAACACAACCAGAAATCAATACGGTTAAACCAAAAACTCCCTAATTCCTTAAGATTAGCTATTGCCCCTATTTAATTAATTAGGCTAGGGATGTCAAACAATTCCTAACTTTTGGATCAATGATCGTTAGGTATCCCTAAATATAATCAATGAAGGCATTAGCTCAAAAACTAAAGATTTCTCCTACTGCACTCACTACCTCTAGGGTTCGGCCCTATTGAATGAAAAATATGAAAAATAGCTAGGGAGCTCCAAAAATCCTCATTTCTTGGATAGCACCCTAACTAAATGTGATAACCCTAGATATCAAGTCAAAACATCAAAAACCAACCAAAAACCCTACCCTACACAATAGGGGGTTTCGGCCTCTCTCAAAAAATTAGCTAGAGAGATTTCTTGGCTCTAATCTCTTGGATCATGCAAGTGTGTCATGAATCTAGGCCATAGAAATTGGTTTGGTATCAAAATGACTTTTGTACAATTTATCATGGATTTTTGAATATTTTTGGGACAAAACCCTAACTTCTATGATCATGGAAATTAAAGGAGAATAAAGAGAGATTGAGAGAGATAGAGATGACAAGCTACCTCCTATGATGATCTACTTCAAGTTTGGTGAAGATTGCTTCAAGGAATCCAAGCTCCAACTTTCAACAATGGAGTTTTCTATGAAGAAAAGGAAGAGAAAAGAGAGAAATGGAGAAGGTGAGGGTTTGGGGGGGAGGGGCTGCTGGTCGAATTCTTGTGGGAGGGTGAAGATGAGAGTGTGAGGTATTTATTTAGTTTATTAAGACTTAAGTTATGGTAAATGTAAAAAAAGTAAAAGGTAATTAGTAAAAACTAACCAAGGGCAATTTGGTCAATCAATATCCCGACATTTTGGAAAATCCTCACGACACTGATAGGAGTCCCCAAATAATTTAACATAGCCCTGGTATGAAAATTATTGGCTCAAGGTTCTCGAAAAACCCTAAGACAACTCGAATCGTCTACCCGATCGATTTTCAGTCCGAATATGAAATATTATTTATATTTTTGGACGTCAGGACACATTTTAGCAAAAAGGTAGAGGATTGAAATTTAAGACTAATGGTTCTGACCGTTAGTCAAAATAAGGTCATGATAGTAGAAAAACACTATCATCCGAAAAAACATAGATCGAGCTCCGTTTGAGTTTTTGGCCCAAAACTTAACCATAGTCTCCTACGATGGCGTAGAGTGTGATTATGGCCTCGGAATAATTTATTAAAGTTTCTAGACCCTCAAATAAAATACAATTACTTAATTACGGATTAATTAAAAGATTAAGAAAAATCGGGGTGTTACAATCATGATGAAAAGCGGACTAGAAGTTGGGAACGCTGTTCTGGACGGATTTGACTTAATTAGGCATTTTTTGGCTTGTAATTGGTTTTGGTCTTTAATTATATTTTGGGCTATATGGGCCACGAAATTACTCAGCCACCTTAACCTAGAATGTTCCTTAGCTTCTATAAATAGGACTTGTATGACCTCATTTGATAACTTGGAATGAAATTAGAATTTATCCTATTTGGGTATTTTTGTGAGTTGAGCATTGGCTCCTCCTCTTCAAGTTCTTGGATTAGAACTTGCTTGATTCTTATCAAAGAGTTCTATCTCTTTGTGGCGAATCCTCCTTGGCTTATCAATCTTCCAATTTTATGGATGATTATAGCGCCTTCCCCTTCATCTTCTTCCCCTTCCATTTTCTTAATTTATTTTATGTTCTTCCTTACATTTGCGCCATTTACATTCTGTTTTTAATTGTTGCACTTTAATTCTTTGTTTGGTTAAGTTTCTTGTTTAGTTATTTCCATTCTTTGGTTGTTTCCTTTTGTTAATCATATTCGGGTGACAACCACACCTTCTTCTTCCGCAATTCTTTTCATCTTTTTTTTACATAAGAACTAAGAACAAGCTCTTGGATAGATCCTTCAAATTTGATGATTCTAACTTGGATCATATCATTGAAGAACTTGAAGAACAAGTGAGAGAGGAGAGGAGAGAGAGATATGGCCGAGTGGCCAAGTGAGAGAGTGAGTGATATAGATATTTTCTCATCCACGGCAAACTTGTAAATTCCTTGAGGGCATTTTGGGAATTTCATTAAAAGACCAAGGGCATTTTGGTCATTTCACGTCCAGATATTTTGAAAATCATCATGACACTGGCACGCATCCCAATGTGATGTTTCCCTGATGTGACTTCAAGATTATCCGTTAGCGGGTCTCGTTAAATTCTTCTACAGCTCCAAACGTCTCCCGGTTCGAGTATACGCCCGAATATTTTATATTATTTTCAATTATGAACGTCAAGACGGATTTTAGCAAATTTGTAGAGAATTAAATTCTATGACTTACTGTCTCGTTCACGAGTCAAAATTAGGTTTCGATAGTAGTAAAACACTACTGTCAGTGAAAAACGCAGACCGGACTCCGTTTGAGTTTTTGACCTAAATTTAACCATAGTTTCCTACGATAGTGTAGAGCATGACTATGATCTCGGATTATTTTATTTCACTCTCTCGACTCTCCAATAAAATACAAACGTTTAAATATTGATTAATTAATATAAAAAGGCTTCAAAAATCGGGGCGTTACACGTTGACTTAGTGAAAAAACCCTATTTCAGTAAATTGTTTCAAAACAGCCCATTTTGGTAAATAGTTGCTAAACCAACCCCAGTTTGGTCAAAAAGCCGTTATAAATGTAGTTCAAAATCGTGGTTAATGAAGTGTTGAGTTTGGTTAATGGATATATCAAGGTGTCACAACTTATTAACTATCCACTAAACTGCATTAATCACATTATTGAATGTCATTAACCCCGATTTTCAGGTGTTCAAAGATACATGTAGTAGATTATATTTGAATACATGAAAATCATGGTTAATGACATAAAAAATTGTGGTTAATAAAGTTCAGTTGATGGTTAATGAGTCATGATACCTTGGTATATCTATTAGCCAAACTCAACACTTCATTAACCATGATTTTAAACTGTATTAATTATGAAAATTATTGTCAAATTTTATTATCTAATTTTGATTTTCAAAAGAGGGACCGATCTCATATATTTCAATGAATTTCAAATTCATTTTCCTTTCCGCTTGTGCTTTCTGTTTTGGGCTCAACTTTCAGTTTATGCCCTTATAGCCGTAGCGTCCGGACCCGGACCCAAAAGACAAAAACAAACCAAAAGAAAAAAACTACGGCGCCAAAACCCAATTTCCCGCTAAGCCAATTTAGCGCGCGAAAAAAAGTCTCTCCCGTGGCCTTCTTCACCATAGCATATAGTTCACAACGCACACTTCACACTAACTAATCATTTTTGTTGCAACCAACCAATCTCATGTCTTCCTCAAAACCCTCAATGTCACTCAGGCGAAGGACCCATGCCCTCAAACCGGCACCTGAGTCCTCCAGCCTCGAAGATATCAGCTGTGAAGAATGTGGGTCCGGCGACTCGCCGGCCGAGTTGCTTCTGTGCGATAAATGCGACCAAGGGTACCACATGTTCTGCCTCAGACCCATCCTTCCTTCTGTCCCCAAAGGCTCTTGGTTCTGCCCCTCTTGCTCCAATACCACCAACAAGAAGCCCAAGTGTATGTCCCCTTTTAGTTTACCCTCATTAATTTCCATTTCTAGAAATCAAGGGTTCGTACATATTTTAAAAATAGGTTGAGAATCCAAACCCATTATTATATTCAACCAGCAAAAATTATAACCACCGGTGCTTTATTTGTTAAAATGCAGCTTTTCCTCTTGTTCAGACCAAAATCATTGACTTTTTTAGAATTCAGCGATCTTCCGAAGCACTCCGGATGTCAAATCAAGGTAACACGAATTGTATCAGATAATAGAAAATGATAGGGGACAGGGATGGATCCAGGCGAGGGCAACCCTCTCCTCAATATATTTGTTTAATTAGTTATAATATATATATATGTATATATATATATATATATATATATATTGGGATGTTTTGGATCTGTTCCTGGATAGGGATGTGGGGTTTGATACTAATTGAAGTCTTACGTTTTTTTATCCTATGGTTTTCTATCCTCTTAGACAATCGGAAGAAGCGAAAGAGGGGTAGCAGCTTAGTGGTGTCAAAAAAGAAAAGGAAACTGCTGCCATTCTCCCCGAGCGAGGATCCTAAGAGGAGATTAGAACAGATGGCATCACTGGCAACGGCACTGACAGCCACCAAAACAGAATTCAGCAATGAGCTTACTTACATGCCTGGAATGGCACCAAGGTCTGCTAATTGTCCTGCTCTTGAGCATGGTGGAATGCAGGTAATTCATTTTTGTTTTTGTCAATTAGGCCAATTTATTCAGAGTTTGGTTCAATGTGAACATTATACCTATGGTTTTAAATTGAGGTTATGTAGTATTTACCGCAAGTCAATGCAGCCACAATTATCAAAGTCATAATATTGTAGTCGCAATTGCAGCTGCCAACTGCGATTTAAATCTACGATTATACCTGAATAATCTGCGACTTTATGGATTCTATAGGCAGAGAAGCATGTCAATCTGTATGTTGATTGTTTTGAGAAGAAATATGTACAAACAATACTATATTGTAGAGCTGAATATAACCGTTGGATTTTCTGTTTTTCTTAAGACTAGCAGCCACGTATTGAGAAACAAAAGTTCATTGTAGCTTTACTTTGATGTAGTTTTAAAAAAATAGTAAAAAGAGAATCAAGTAAACAAAATTACTTGAAAGAAAGAAAAATGAAGAAAGAAAAATATAAATTTCAGTTAGAGTTTGTCTGCTTCCCTACAAGCAGTAAAATAATTGTGTTTCTCCCCTTCTCAAACCAAGGGATAGTATACCTTTTTTAGTTCTGCTGCCACTTGTTTAATTATTAGAGAAACAAGCATTTTAAGTTTTAACTCATAGAACACGTCTTTTGTTCACTTTGATGTAAGAAGGATCATAGAAGGTTGTGTTCGTAGAAAAAAGCCAGTGCCACAACTTTAGGCAGATAAAGAAAACATAACTTATTTTGTGCTATTGATTGATTATCTCAAAGATTAGACAGAAGCAAAGATTTTTGGTTCCCCAAATTACATGTTTATCTTAACATAGTTCTCTATTTGACAGCACAGTAGAGGAGTCTGCAGAAAACTGTAACAACGTAGAATAATAATGGTTGTTGCAACAAATCAAAATGTGCATTACTGTACAATATAGGTGGTGTGACTCAAAACTAGTGTAAAACTACCATCGTAAATACAAGAACACTATGTTTAAAATGTAGTCCGCTTTGGATCATCTGTCTGTGTATTATTCTGCACTTTGCTGTCGTTCAGTTCTATTTAGTTGTACACCAATATTTATCTCATTATCATTGCAGGTAAGAATCATGGTAGAACCCATAGAAAAGAGAAAATACATAAAACTGGAAATAGAAATTTTATTCATAAAATGGGAAAAGTTGAATTACAGGAAGTACAATAGGACTTATATAGCCAATGAGAACAACTAATTTCCGAACTAATGTAACTAATCTTTTATATCTCAGTGTCTCTAACACGCGTTTATAGGTATTATGTATTTCATAATTCTCAAGCTTATTCTATAATGGTGCAAAAACATGAGTATGTGTATAGCTTCAGTTGTAATTTCTTCTTCCTCCATTTTCTATGCATCTAGATTGGCAACTCAGACAAGTTTATATATCTTTTGATTTAGGTCTTATTAAAAGAAGATATGGAGACTTTAAACCTGTGCAAAAGTATGATGGAAAGAGGAGAATGCCCACCCCTCATGGTTGTTTTTGATCCTCTAGAAGGGTCAGTACATACGTAACATAAACTGGCATTATCTTTTGCTCCCTTGCACTCTGATCCTGACTTAGTTTTTCTTTCTGCAGCTTCACTGTTGTAGCGGATAGATTCATAAGAGATTTGACAATAATCACAGAATATGTTGGAGATGTAGACTTTTTAAAAAATCGGGAAAATGATGATGGGGATAGCATGATGACACTTCTTTCAGCTTCTGATCCTTTACAAACGCTTGTCATCTGTCCAGATAAACGTAGCAACATAGCACGTTTCATTAATGGCATCAACAACCACACACCGTAAGTTTCTTCCATCTCAGAATTTTACTGCCTACAGAGAATGCCTTCTATCTCGTATGTTTTTAAAAGGGGCAACTCTCAAATCTACGGTAGCTAATTGTAACTTAGGAAGAGTATACATAACTGACAGAATAGTTATATTTATCTTTAAGAAACTATTAACTTTGGTGCAAATAAGCAGGTCTAAAATGACAGGATCCCAGTCAGTTAGCATTGAAAATTGACTGACTTGTGGACTTAATTTGAATAACAACATATATGGATTTGATTTTAGGAATGTTTTTTACGGTAACATTAAATCATACATTAAAAATATTTGATTCAACAATTGCCTCAAAAGTCACACGTGTTATGTGTGATTGGTTGATGGTGTACAAACACTAGTGGCCCTTTTTATGTAATACAAAGATGAATACTTTCAATTGCAAGACTTCCTTAGGGCTCATAATCATCATAGTCCATGTCAAGTATAGCATTCCATTTTCATTTGACGTAACATGGTTGTTTGATAGTAATAATCCCTAACAGTCCCTTTTTTTCACGCAGGGCAGGAAAAAAGAAGCAGAACTTAAAATGCGTGAGATTTGACGTCAGCGGTGAATGTCGGGTTCTTTTAATTGCTAATAGAGATATAACTAAGGGGGAAAGGTTGTACTATGACTACAATGGATACGAACATGAATATCCAACTGAACATTTTGTCTAATTGCCGTCTCTCCGTTCATGATCTGAGATTCATATAAGCAAAGCACCATTTTCCCCCCTTCAAATCTTTTAGTTGATTCAAGTCGTTGGCAGTCATTGAAATGAGTGGGAAAATACACAATTTCTGTGTTAACAGTTGTTAGTTCTTAATTCTTATTCCAATCGGTTCTTATAATTGGTCATGTCAAAAGATAGTGATTTTGTTTATTGATTTCATTCGTTATAGTTATTTTCTTATTATATTTAGGACTTTAATATTTAGGCTCTGTAAGTATTTAGCAACGGCGTTTACTTTTCATATTCCGCTTGTGATTGCTAGCAACATTTGGTAGTTTAAATCCTGTAAGCAATGAGAGGGTTTGTGCTAGGTCCCTTATTCGAGATAGGGAAGTCTCCAGAAGGTAAGAAAGAGAAAGGGAAAAAGCAAATAAGATTTCTGAATATTCTCTGCTCATTCATTCATACGGTTACCTCCTTATAGCAAGGAAAGGTAGTTACACAAAAGGTGGATCAATAGTCACCTGTCCTAGCCTTACAGATATTTAAGAAAATTATTTTAAACATGAAAATCCTTCATCCAACTAGGTTTGTTAATACTCCTCTTAGGCCTAACATTCGGGCCTTCCTCCCCACTTTTAGGGATTTTCTTTTAATACCTCATTTTTATCTTTTCCTATCCCTTTTCTCAAATTTATCCATTTAAATCTCATAATTATCCTTTTTAATTTCCTATTCTTACTCTAACTCCTGTTTTTATTAACCCTCTTTTCATAATTTTTTTTACCTCTTTTCAAACTTCTTCTGCTACCTCCTTCTGTATTTTTTTTTTTTTTTTTTTTTTGCTTTTGTTCTTCTAAATTCTCATATTTTTCAAATCAGTGTCATCCCAATTGTGACTCTCCCTTCGTCGGAGAGTTGTGTTGAGTGGATCAAATAATCACTTTATCATTGTGATGGAAGTTCTAAGTAAAAGAGAGGTAAGTTTTGTCAGTTTACGTGTGTCGTGAGGATTCTTTATTTAAATACCCTACGGAAACTATAGACTCCGTAGAGGTAACCAAATTTTGGTATCCTACGGAGTCTATAGTTTCCGTAAGTTACCAACTTTTCTCCCCTAATGTTATAAGTTTGAATTTATTATTAATATAATTAGTTTTTTATTTTATTTTGACATTCTTGATAATATTATTGATTTTGTTGTAGTAATAGTTAATTATTTTATTATTAATAATTTGATATTATTCATAATACTTTATATTATTTTTTGTTAATGTATTTATTTTTTAATTTTTAATATATTAGGGAAATTTTATGATGTTTAATGAGTTTCTGGTAGGAGTGTTTGCAGATTGGATTGGATCGGTTTGCTTCCTTAAAAAAAAATCCGATCCAATCCAATCCAATCAAATGCGGTTTGGATTGGATTGGATAATTCGGTTTTTACCGATATATCGTTACATAGTTATATTAAGTCGAAAATCAACATTAAACCTATATATACGAGAATTAATGTAGTTATAGTTCCTAAGTACATGCATGAAATCTTCTAGTACATGAATAACTATTGATTCCTAGGTACATGAATAACTACACAAATTCTAATACATCTATTATTTGACAATTCTAATAAAAATATTAAAGAGAATGAGCGTGTTCGTTCATAAAAGTACGAAAAATAATGCTTAAATATGAGTAGTACTATAATTTAAAAATAATAGTATATGTATATAGTAGGTCGGTTTGGATTAGATTGGATCGGTTTTCACTAGGGGATCCAAAATCCGATCCAATCCAATGAAAAAAAAAAGGGGGTTTTGCGGTTTTCGATTTTTTCGGTTTTCGGTTTTTCGGTTTAATTTTTGCGGTTTGAATTGGTTTGGATCGGTTGATGAACACCCCTAGTTTCTGGTATTATGTAGATCAAGATATGGAAGATTATGTAAGCAAAGTGTCTCATGAAGTCGATTGTTGTGAAGCATTTACCACTATAGAGGTAATTGATTGATAAATGATCATCATTAAGTTTTGAATATGTATATATCTTGCAACCGAATTTTTAATTTTATTTTCAGGTCTTTCCTACTCGAGATGATCTACTGAAATGGGCTCGATGTGTTGCAATGGAGAATGAATTTATTATTATTATTTTGAGATCAGACAAAAGCAAAGAACGTGTAGGAAGGAAGACATTTCTACTTCTGGGTTGTGAAAGGAGTGGAAAGTATAAACCATATAAGGAAGAGTTAACTCGTTTATGGTGACCTCGTCTAGCTGAACCCGATAGGGCATCACCCGACCGTCACTCCTGCGTGGGGTCCAACGCGAGGCTCGAGGTAAATCCTCAACCTAGCTAGCCGTCAAGTCCCGACTCCCCATACCGGGAAAGTGCTCGAAGATCGAAGCCTATAAAAAAAATAACGATTAAATTACTTTTAACTTGTTTGTTGAAATTAAATGCGAAAAAAAAACTAAACTTTGTACCTGTAGAAGGGTCATATACCGTCCCAATTGCTTCGTCTCCCAATAGCTGGCATGACCTAGATGGTCATACAAATATGTCAGGGAAGTTGCACCCCATGCATAATTACCGCAATTCTGGAAGTCGCGGAATAGATCTAGGTATGCAACGTCGACTGCAAATGCACTCTTGTCAGCAAAAATGGTGCAACCTACCAAGTGCAGTAAAAATGCCCTAGCAGCCTCGTCCCACTGTTGCGCCTGACAACGCTCTATGTATATAGTTCGTAGCCACTGCAACGAAACTTTTGAACCCTTGCATATGTCAGTCTCTGTCATTGCCTTCTGATATGACACCCCTAACAACTCCATCAAAAGTGCATATGCGATGGCTCTGTCACTGCCAGGATGGTCCAGAAGGCTCCCGTGATAGGTAGATGAAGTAAGGATGACACATCATCTAACGTGATGGTCATCTCTCCAAATGGCAAGTGGAAGTTGTTGGTCTCTTTATGCCACCTCTCAACAAATGCAGACAAGATGCCCTTGTCCACCTCCACGTAGCAGGACGACAACAGTGGTGCCAACCGAAAGATGTCTACCCTATCCTGTATCTCACGATGCTCAATCGTGCACTGCTTCAGCTTCCGGCCACCGGTGACCATCTTCAGTTCACCTCGATCTTGCATCCATCAAATCTTTCTTTAGTTTGTTGAATCAAATTTTTAAACATTTAATCAAAGATGAATCCATCGGTTCATTACCTGAACGATTCATATACGTGTACCAACGTGATCCTCAAATGACCTAAGGACCGACGTATCCTGGGGCCCACCCAGGAAAGACCCTGGCGGTGCAGGGATCTCGTCCTGATTCTCTGCAGCTGTAGCAACACGACGTCTACGTTCTGAATCTGTGGGTGGTACCCGTACAACGCCACCGCCTCTGGCTCGTGGCATATCTACATACATATAAATTAAACACATTACTTAAATACGTCAATTTAAGTTTAATAATTAAATTTATTAATTAAATCATACGCATAATAAATTTACAAATTATAATTATATAATTGTTTTGGTAAAAATTATAAATTTACTCAAAAAAAAAACTCCAAAATATAATAATTTATTTAAACTAAATAAATAAATAAAATTTAAATTTAATTTTTAATTGGAAAGAATGATATAAATTAAGAAAACATCTATTATAATATTAAATAGCAATTATAACTTCCATATAAAAAAATAATTAATTAGCTTCATAAATTTAAATTAAATAAACTAAATAATTACTTTGAAATTTAATTTTTAGTTAGATAGAATGATATAAATTAAAAATATAGCATATATTATAATACTAAATAGCAATTATAAATTAAAATTTAAAATAATTAATTAGCTTCATAAATTTAAATTAAATAAACTAAATTATTACTTTGAAATTTAATTTTTAATTAGATAGAATGATATAAATTAAAAACATAGCATCTATTATAATATTAAATAATAATTATAAACTAAAATTAAAAAATTTTAATTAATTAATTAACTAATATAATTTATTTAAAATCCATAAAGTTACGGAAATTATAATTTCCTAGTTTACCTAAGGTTTCAAAAATTTGAAACGATACGGAAACTAATAGTTTCCATAAGCTTGCGGTGTAACTAGTAGGGAGGGCAAGGAGATGTGCATATTTTGTTAATCAATTCACTACCACCCATGTAGCTATCTTCCCCTGAGAAGGTGGCAGATAGTGATAAAATCTATGGAAATTTCCTCCCTCACTTGGTTGGGAATAGGGTGAGGTTGCAGTAAGCCCGTTAGTGCTTGAGTGGTGGTTTTATTTTGTTGGCAGACTTGACACTGGGCTACAAACTGCTTGACTGACTTGTTCATTGCAGGCCAGTAAAACGAGGCTGCAAGGCGAGCTAAAGTATATCTATACCCGGAATGGCCACCAAGGGGTGAAGAGTGGTACTCGTGTAAGAGGGCTGGTTGCAGGTTACTAGCAGAGGGAATAAGGAGTCACTCCCCAAAATATAACAGCTGGTCTTGCAGCTTGAATTGTGCTCTCATGTCTTCATCATTTTCCCATTCAGCAAGCAGGGTCTATCCCTCAGAATGGTCGGCATAGAATTTCTTGAGTGAGTCCACAAAAGTCAGAACCAGGGAGGAAACTGCCAACAAGACCGACTCAGTAACCTCTAGTTTACGAGAAAGAGCATCAGCAACTTTATTGGAGGTACCCGGTTTGTAATGGATCTCATAGTCGAACCCCGGTAATTTTGTGAGCCACTTTCGTTGTTCTGGGGTCTGAGTTGTTTGATGCAACATGTTTCGCAGGCTTTGCTGATTCGTATAGATATGAAATTTGTGCCCCAACAAATACTGGCGCCACTTCTTCACTGCCTCAGTAATGACATACATCTCCCTCACGTAAGTGGATGAAGATTGCATTTTTTGGTACATTTTCTTGCTGAAAAATGCCAAGTGATGTGAATTTTGAGACAAGACCGTGCCTATAGCTATGGCAGACGCATCAGTTTCCACCTGGAAGGGGGCGGAAAAATCGGGCAATCTCAAAACGGGGTTAGTGGTCATTGCAACCTTCGACCGGGAAAATGCAACTTCTGCCTCAGAATTCCAGTGGAACTTTCCCTTTTTCAGTAGCTTTGTATTGTAACACCCACTACCCCACTCAAGATAATTAATACAAAAGATTATACAAGTCTTTAAACTAAAAATGTGTTAAAATAAAAACTTGTTTAAAGAGTAGTAAGTATCACATTATCCAAGACAATTAACCGTACAAACCAAATAAGTTTTGAACATTTAAAACTCAATAACTGCGGAAATAAACTAAACCCGAAACCTGATGTCACATATCAGAGCTGGTATACAATACATCGATAATACATCGGATAAACGGAAAACAAACTAGCAAATTAGCAACCTAACTACGAGCAAGCGATCTCTTCGGGATCACTCCTCAGCAGCTGGCTCACCCTCCTCTGCATAAACAAGGTACATGCATAGAACAACATAAGTAGGGAGTGAGAAGTCATATACATATGAATATAAACGGTAACAGAGTTGTTAATAAGATGAGCATACAACACACAATCATACAAACATAATATATCATGTTAAGGAATGCGTGCAATGCTATGCAACACCACTACTCTTTGCACATGTGGATCCATCAACTCTAACTCTGGAAAGACGACTAGGAGTACATATCTGTTTAACCAACAGGGATGCATCACCATACCAGATGATCTCCACAAATACTCTCACTAATCCTGAAAACGTACGGTGGCTCTTCAGGGTAGTCAGGATGTCAACAGGACGCTCCGGCCACGGGTTGCAAATCCATGCCATAAGGAACCGCCTTACCCGACTCTACTCTCAAGGTCGGGATAACATCCATCGTGGCCTCCACCGTCGCGATTCATCGTTTGCTTTCCGCCCAAACCATCATCTTTATGCAATGATATATGCAATGTTCATCAAACATGCAAACATATGACCAACCATCCACCATCATCATAATTAACAATGATTATTGAACTTGATCATCAACGATGATCATAAACAACATCTGACGATAACCCATCGTTACCATCTTTATCAACACCACTAATAGCAACACATCGTTACTATTAGTATCATTATCTTTATTAAGTATTATCTGAATTAACTAAGCCTCTATCCTTATTTTACTTACGAATATCCCCATTAATGTTCTCATCTTAATTTGATTACTATCCTCAACACATATTCTTTAGATTATCACATTCCTCACTCACTTTCTTTATTTAACTCCGTAAGATCATGTGGTTTCACTCATGCCCGATAATCAATTATTACCTATTATATTCAATTACTGCTATCTTAGTAATCGATTATTGCTAACTTGATAATCGATTATTACTATGTATTAATTGATTATCACCCTGATACAACAACTCTCGTACTTAGTTTAAGAGTATTTTCTAACCTGGAATGTTTTTAACACTCATAGATCGATACTTATGTGCTTGAACTATAATCCTTGGGTTATTATTCTCACCTATCATACTAACTCCATTTATTATGAACTTTCATGGACCTATAACTTGGTCTATGGCTTAAGATTAGTTTAACATCAACTTTCAAGGCTTAATCAATGTAGCCATCCATCATAATTCATCATCATCAACATGAAACATGAAACATGAAATCAACACGTATAATCATATGCCATAACAATAATAACTCACATCCAATAATCACAAGAATAAAAAATATCACATATAGTCATTTAACAACACCGCTAGACATACATGAATACATAGATAAGGCTCAAAAGTCATATATCATATATCAACATACAATTAGGGTCATGGGTTAACCCTTCATCTTACACTATCCCAACACCTATATTCATATTGACCTTCTCCCCCTATATCTGGTATGACAAAACGAAATCTGAGGAAGAAGAGATTGCGAGATTCGTTCCTGATTCTGCCTCGAGGTTCAAGCACTTGATCCAGAACACAACATAACAAAAAGAATAGATTCAATTCCTAACCTAATAAAAATTGAAGGAAAAATGATGAACTTTAGGGTCGGTTACCTTACCTTGATCACAGACTAAAAGACCTACTAGAACAAAGAAGAGGAAGAGTTGCCTTGTCTTTGGTTCAATACACTTGCTGCATAATGGTGTCAAACGGAACCCAAAAACGTTCATAATCAGTCCCCAAATCAAGAAAACTCAAAGAGAATTAGGAAAAAGACAAGGGTACATGAATTTACCTCAATTCTATCCTATTAAGGTTAACAAGAACAAGGAAGAATGGCTACACAAAGACTCCGTATCAGCTGCAGTGATTTTCCAATGAAAACGGCTAAAACGGTTTACGTTCTTGATGAATCTCAAAGGGATTAAGAGAGAACCCTAAGAGATTGAGAAAGGATGTTTCAGAGGTTTAGAGGCCGCTAAAATAGGGTTTATTTCGTGCCCAAAGGGTTTAAAAAGGAGTTAAGACGAAAAGAGCCGAAATAAGGATTGAAAACCCGTTTCTGCATAAAAACGCAGTCATTCTGATTGTCAACGTGCGTACTCAAAAAATAATCGATTATGATGTTCTGACTTATTTTCTGAACTCATAATCAATTATGACTATTCTGACTCGTTTCTCTAACATTCATAATCGATCACCATAATCGATTACCATAATCGATTATGGATGTTCTGACTCCTTTTCACTAACTGATCATAATCGATTATCATAATCGATTATGGTCTGGTTTGACAACAGATGCCCCTTTTTAAGGCTAAACCACCCAAAACATATACTTAAACATCCAACATGAAACTAAGGACATAAATCAACATATAAACATATATTAACACATCGATGCACATATAAACGAAAATTGGGGTGTTACATGTAACACCTCGATTTTTTGTTTACGGTGTGAGACATTAATTAAGCATGTTTAAGGGCTTGATTATGTTCCTTATGTGTTGAGGAAACCATAGTTCAAATTTGGGACAATTTGGCCTTGGAACGAGCTCCGAACGTGTAAAAACGTGAAAGACCTGTTTTGATCAGCGTCCAACGCTTAGACGTGGAGAAATCCCACGATCAAACGTTGATCGTGTTAGAACCAAAACAGTAATGGCTAATGACCCCTAAAAGTTTTAATGATTAACAAAATTATTATATGATTGTTGAATTTACTCAAAGTCAAGTTTATGCTAATCCATAAGGTCAAAAGACCTTTGTATGTTTCTGACTTTAGATAGTTCTCCAAAAACCAAAGTTTCACCTAGATCTTAAAGAACAAAAAGATCACTGCAATATTTTCGTCCAAAGAAACTACATGGTTCGTCCAAAAAATCTGTTGTACTATAGTGGTAAAGGTTTACGTACAAAACATGATAATATAGTATTGTGCGTCCAATTGTCTACATTGTGCATCCAATTGTTTACACTATTTTTACGTCCAACTGTTTATACATATTGTGCGTTCAATTGTCTACACTACTTGTGTGTCCAACTGTCTATATAAATTGTGCGTCCAACTTTTTATATATGCCTATGCCGTCCACTAATTTCATTTTGCAGATGACGTGGCTCTCTCTTACTCAAAAGTCTTAATTGGTTATAAGGAAATATATTTTTCACATAAGACAAAAGAATGTACGATCGTGGTACAAAGCAAACCACGTAGAGCAAAACGCTTGTCGGCCATAAAAGCAAAATCAGTCTGCTACCATTCAAGCTGCTACTACCTCCTCATTCTGAAAGGACAAATACACAACGGAGAACAATTGGCAAATGATTCTATGCCTAACGGATATTTGAATGTGTCTAAAAGGAAAAGTTTTCCCACTGTTTTGAAATCAGAAGGTCAAGACAAAGCTATAAGAAGACCCTCCTCTGAAGAAGCAAAATAGAGAACACACGAGCAAGAAAATATTCAAGAGAATTCATTGTGCAAACAAAAGCCTCAAAGTTTTCACTCTCTAGTAATTGATATGTAAACCTTCTCATTCTTTCATTGTAAAGTTGCAAATAGATTGTTAAAGAGTTATATCGTGTAAAACTCTCACTGTAGTGAGTTTGTAAAAAGCTCAGAAAAACCCCTCTCAAATCTTAGGATTTGTTGAGCCTGAAGAGGCTTGTCTGTAAAAGAATACTTGTAGCCTGGAGAGGTGTAGAATACTTGGAGTTGTAGTCTTGGAGAGACTTGGAAATAGCTTGTGAAAAGTGCTAAGAGTTTTAGTGGAAAAACCTTCCGAGGGAAGGGACTGGACGTAGCTCTTTGATTTGAAAGAGTGAACCAGGATATATCTCTGTGTGAATCTCTCTATCCCTATCTTGTTAAGTTTTTATTTATTATTGACTAGGGGATTGAAAACAAAGTATCTTAAACGCTTATAATCGTTTTGGTGTGTTCTTTCATCTTACTGCCTTAAACGTTTGCTTAAAAAAAGGGTTTTCGAAAATCGGTTAAGAAACACAAGTCAACCCCCCTTCTTGTGTTTCCCTGTTTCACTTTCAGTTGGTTTCAGAGCTCAGCCTCTGGGTCGAGCTTTTAGCCGTGCTTGACGAAAAGATCCAAAGCTCGATGGCAGGACAAGGGATGCCCAGTGGGAGTCAACCTGTTCTTGAAGGTACCTCCTTGACTAGATCTCCTTTTTTCAGTGGCACTCACTACCTCTACTAGAAAGAAAGATTCAAAGGATTCATCTTAAGTACCAGCTCTGCGCTCTGGCCATTAATCATGAACGGTCCTCATATCATCAACAATCCTGATGGCACTGAGAAAGATGAGTCTCAGTGGACTGATGATGAGAGAAGAAGGATGAAGCAGAACTACAAAGCTAGATACACACTCATGTGTGCTCTTAGTCCAGACGAGTTCCAAAAGATTCATGCATGTGAATCAGCAAAACAAATCTGGGATACTCTATCAAATGTTCATAAAGGAACATCCAAAGTAAAGGACTCAAAGATCATTATTCTTATGAGCCAATATGAAATGTTCACTATGGAAAATGGAGAAACCATTGTTGATATGATAGGTCGTTTCCAAACTATCATCAACAATCTCAAGTCTCTTGGAAAGGTCTATACTACAAAATAAAATTTTACGAAGATCCTCAGGAGTTTACATAAGGAATGGAGACCACTCATCACTGCAATCATGCAAGCCAAGGATTTGTCAACCTTGACTTTAGATGATCTTGTGGGAACTCTTCAAGTTCATGAGCAGGAGCTCAACCAGGACAACCCTACAAAGAAAGGAAAGACTATTGCCTTAAAGAGTCAAAAATCCAGCAGCTCGAAAGATCACAAAGCTAATGATTCCAGCGATGAAAATAATCAAGATGAAGAAGAAGAATCTGATGATGAGCTGTCTCTCATATCAAAGAAACTTGAACGTATTCTGAAAAAGAAAAATATGAGAAGAAGACCATTTACAAAGAAAAATGTGAAAGACCATGGTGAAATCAAGGATAAAAATCCAATGGTTTGCTATGAGTGCAAGAAACCAGGCCACTTCAAGGCTGAGTGCCCTCAGTTGAAAGATAAGAAAAAGTTGTTCAAAAAGAAAAGCAAGAATCTCATGGCAACATGGGAAGATCTTGACTCCTCTGAAGAAGAGGAAAATGAAGAAGAGGCCAACCTATGTCTTTGGTCTCAAAATCATCTCCCTGAAGATTCTTTTGAAAAAGAGGAACAATCTACCTCTTCAATCATCTTATATCCTGAGTCTGAGTTATTAAGACAATTCAGTAACCTCTCTATAAATAGACCAACTATGTTCTATATAACTAGTGACTATGCCATGTGGAGAGAACTATTCATGAGATTCAGCTTGGAACAAAATGTTGATGACCTATGGAGAGCTTACATCGATGATAACTTTTATCCTACCATTGTTGTCAATGGTGAACGCATATTCAAATCAAGAGCTGAATGTTCTGAAGAAGAAGAAGGAAGAGTGAGAATCAATACTAGAGCGGTCTACACTCTTACATGTGCCTTGGACGCAAGAATTGTCAACATGGTGATGTATTGCGATATCGCAAAAAGAGTGCTTAACATGCTAGATGCCCTTTTTATGAGAAGGAGACTTGCTTTTTCTGAAGGACCACCAATTTATCAATCATCAGAATCAGAATATGAAGCTTGGAAAGAAAAATTCAGATCCTTTGATGTAACCCAAGGATCAGAAGAACACTGGAAAACTCTCACTGACGAAACCTTCTGTCCCGTCATCATCATCAATGGAGAATATATGATAAAACCTCTAGATCTCTGCACCTTTGAGGAAAGAAGAAGAGTTGATCTTGACTCTGAGGCAAGGGCCTTCCTGTTTCGGAGTGTACACGGAGCAAGAAGAGATGTCCTGGCTGAAGAGACAACTTCTTGGGGAATGATGAATCTAATGGATATTCTTGAGAGATCTCCACCTGCATCCCCAACAACAGATATATGTCTCATGGCAAGTATTTCCTCTGAGACAGAAATAGAAGAAGATGAGGTAAATATATCTGACTATTCTAAAGATGCATATGAAGAGCTATTAAATGAATCATGCACTATTTATTCTGACTATAAGGCTCTTCAAAGAAAATTTGCCAAACTCAATAAAGACTTTGACAAAGTCAAAATTGAGAATGGAGAACTGAGAGATGAGATAATCAGCCTAACTGAAATCTCAAGCTCTAAGTCCAGTACATCCTGTGAAGTTGAGAAACTTGAGCATCAAGTTACTTACTTAACTGATAGTCTATCTAAATTCACGGATGGATCTAAGAATCTCAATCTAATTGTTAGATATAGATCTCCGTATAATAAATCTGGCATTGGATATGAAAAAGAAAATCCTAAAATTTCTGAGACAAAAAGAGTAATGTATTGTTTTATTTGTAGTAAAGACGGACACTCTGCGTCCAGATGTTTACACAAAAGAAAAGCTAGAACTTATAAGTCACCTGCAACTAACCAAAGAGGACCCAAGTCTATCTGGGTACCTAAAAGTAGAATAATCTCTGTTGCAGACTTGCTTGAAAATAGAAAGAAAACACTAATCATGGTACCTGGACAGTGGATGCTCACGACACATGACGAGAGAAAGGTCTATGTTCCTAGACCTAAAGCCAAAGTCTGAGGGATCACTTGTTTTCAGTGGCAATCAAAAGGGAAAGATTGTAGGTATTAGTAAGATTGGTAAGAATAACTCTCCCTCAATAAATAATGTGTTGTTAGTTGAAGGGCTAAAACACAATCTACTTAGCATAAGCCAATTGTGTGACAGTGGGTTTGTAGTGTTTTTCAACAAAGATAAATGTATAGTCAAATATGTTGATGAGTTCACTCTATTTACTGGTAAGAGGCAAAACAATGTATATAAAATTGACTTGGAGGACCTCTCTAATTAAAATGTATCATGTCTAATGTTTGTGAATGATGAGCAATGGATTTGGCACAAGAAACTTGGTCATGCAAGCCTAAGATTAATCTCAAAGCTACAAAAGCATAACCTCGTAAGAGGATTACCAAAGCTAGCCTATAAATCGGATGCTCTCTGTGATGCCTGTCAAAAGGGGAAACAAGTTAAAAATTCTTTTAATTCAAAGAATATTGTTTCAACATCCAGACCTTTAGAATTGCGACATTTAGTTTTGTTTGGTCCAACAAGGCCTGCCTCTCTAAGTGGAAAGAAATATCGACTAGTCATTATTGATGATTATTCTAGATGGACATGGGTAATGTTCCTAGCTCACAAACACGAGTCTTTTGAGATATTCTCAATATTCTGTAAAAGGATTCAGAATGAGAAAGGTATATGTATTAATTCAATCCGAAGTGATCATGGAGGAGAGTTTGAGAATGTAAACTTCCAACTATTCTGTGAAGAAAATGGTATTCTTCATAATTTCTCTGCCCCTAGAACACCTCAACAAAATGGGTTCGTTGAGAGAAATAGTAGGTCTCTTCAAGAGATGGCAAGAACATTACTCAATGATAACTCTGTCTCTAAGAACTTTTGGGCTGAGGCTGTTAACACAGCATGCTATATTCAAAATAGAGTATACATAAGACCAATACTGAAAAAGACTCCATATGAACTGTGGAAAGGACGAAAACCCAACATATCATATTTTCATACTTTTGGATGTGCCTGTTTTATATTAAACACTAAAGATAATCTAGGAAAAATTTGATGCTAAAGTTGATAATGGTATTTTCTTAGGATACTCTGAAACATCTAAAGCTTTCAGAATTTATAATTGTAGATCATTAATTGTCGAAGAATTTATTCATGTTAAATTTGATGACAAGAAGCCTGATAAGACATTATCAGAGCTGGACGAATCTCTTGCAGATCTGGATCTGAATGATCATCGTCCAACCAACAATGGAAAGGAAATCTTCGATGATGTCAAAGCTGATAATCACAATCCTCACTTGTCTAGTGATAGCCAAAAAACTTGCAATTCAAAGTTTACCATCCTGAAGATCAAATTCTTGGTCAACCCAGTGACAAAATAAGAACAAGGTCAACCTTAAGAAATCAAGCTGATTCAGCTTTCATCTCTAAGTTAGAACCAAAAACTGTGGAAGAAGCTCTCTCGGATGATGGATGGATCTTGGCTATGCAAGAAGAACTCAATCAGTTCGAGAGAAACAAAGTTTGGACCTTGGTTCAAGAACCTAAAGATAAATCCATTATTGGAACAAAGTGGGTATTTAGAAATAAGATGGACGAACATGGAAAGGTTGTGAGAAACAAAGCAAGGTTAGTAGCACAAGGTTATTCTCAAGAAGAAGGTATTGATTACACTGAAACCTTCGCTCTTGTTGCTAGAATAGAAGCTATACGCATCTTGCTATCGTTTTACTGCTCATCATAACATAACCTTATATCAAATGGATGTTAAAAGTGCTTTTCTGAATGGACTAATTAACGAAGAAGTTTACGTAATGCAACCCCCTGGGTTTGAAGATCATTCCCATCCTGAGTATGTATATAAGCTTTAGAAAGCTTTATATGGACTCAAACAAGCTCGTAGAGCTTGGTATGAGAAACTCAGCTCCTTCCTCATGGAAAATGGCTTTTGTATGGGAAAGGTAGATATGACTCTGTTTAAGAAAACAAATAAAGATAATTTGATAATAATTCAAATCTATGTTGATGACATTATTTTTGGATCTACTAATGATTCTCTTTGTAGGAATTTTCTGATCTTATGACGAAAGAATACGAAATGAGCATGATCGGAGAGCTCAAATTCTTTCTGGGTCTGCAAGTAAGACAAACCTCAAAGGGTGTGTACATTCACCAGACCAAGTACATTAAAGATCTCTTGAAGAAATTTCAAATGGATGATAGCAAGCCAATGAGTACACCTATGCACCCAATGTCCATTCTGACCAAAGACAACAAAGATAAAAAGGTAGATAAAAAGGTTTACAGAGGTATGATCGGATCTCTTTTATATCTCACTGTGTCCAGACCAGATATAATGTTTAGTGTATGTCTTTATGCACGTTTTCAAGCTGATCAATGTGAAAATCATTTAACTGCTGTCAAAAGAATTTTTAGATATCTAAAAGGTACTTCTACTCGGGGTTTATTTTATGAGAAAACCAATGAGTACAGATTAATATGATATTGTGATGCTGACTATGCTGGAGATAGAATTGAGTGAAAAAGTGTAAGTGGTGGATGTCATTATCTTGGAACTAATCTCATCTCATGGTCTAGTAAAAGACAAAGCACCATATCCTTATCAACTGCTGAAGCTGAATATATCTCTGCGGCTAGTTGTTGCTCACAGCTTTTATGCATTAAGCATCAACTGGAAGATTACAATATTCATGAAAGTAAGATTCCAATTTATTGTGATAATATTGTTGCAATAAATTTATCGAAAAATCCTATATTGCATTTGAGGGCTAAGCATGTAGAAATCAAACATCACTTTATCAGAGATTACATTCAAAAATGTGTGTTTGATGTAAAATTTGTGGATACTGATCACCAGTGGGCAGATATCTTCACAAAACCTCTTGTAGAGGATAGATTTTCTTCAATAAGAAAATAGCTCAACATGCTCTATGTTGAATGACCTTGCGTCCAATAAACGCTTGTGTCAGAAAAGCATGCGCATAAAATGATTGTGTCCATTTACTGCTTTCTATCAGCTTACATCATTATTTTGTGATATTTATTATTTGTCATAAATGTTTTTCTGTTAAAAAAAATTCTTTATCTGTCCTCCACATAACTTCTATGCTGAGTCAGCACTCTCGGGTCACGTCAAACGGCGTGCATCTGATACTTCACTCTTAAGTAGCCTCCCTCGGTAACCGCTAGTCATCATGGTTCTTTAACCACAGTTACTTTCTCTGACGTCTCGGTTACTTTTCTCTTCTCTATATTAACCTCAACCCGTGAGCTCAAACCTTACCAAACGTCCTCTCTTTGAAATCTCCTCTCTCTCTCTCTCACTCTCAACTGTTCATCTTCACTCTCTTCACTCTCATCTGAAAAATGGGAAGAAATCTGCGTTCAGCTGGAGAAGGAAGCAGCATTCCTCAGGAGACCATCTCACCTCTTGGACATCCAACTCGCGAGATTCCAGACAACTGCCAGATCAACATTGAGCACCGGATCGACTTGAACATGCTAGCCAGATTGGGAGTAGACGTTAGGATCTACATCATTGGTGTTGGATGGGATCATTTCTTCATCAACTATCCAGAAGTCTATCCAAGACTTCTCACTGAGTTTTGGAAGACCGCTCACCTGGAAAAAGAAGGTCTCATTTCTAGGTTTGTTCTGGGGACACAGAAGGTTGAAGTCTCCAAAGTTTCTATAGTTTCTGCTATTGGGTGTCTATCTCTCGGTGCCACCTATTTCAAAACTTGGCACAACAAGTTTGGAGGAAAAGACAACGTCTTTAACTTCCTGAGAAATCCTGATGCTCAGCCAAATACACTCTTTCATGCTCCTATCATGAAGGACGAAGCCAGAGTTCTTAATCAAATCTTGACCAAGGCCGTTCTCCACAAAGCTGGGTCCAAAGACTCCATCTCTGAAATGCATTCTTTTCTGCTCACCCATCTGCTGTATGGTATAAAGGTTAATCTTCCCTCTCTTTTCTTTGACCGTTTCAAAGAAAATTGCATTGATGTCGTTTCTGTTAAAACCATTACATATGCAATTCTTCTCTCCCGCATCTTTGAAAATTAAGGGATTTATCGCATACTCAACAAGGTTCATCCTAGCATCAGAACCTCCTATCAAACCGTAAGCTGCCCTGTGTTTGGAAAGGCGAAACTCTCCAAAATGCAACTCAAATCAGTGGTGGCTTTTGATCAAGCTCAGTCCACTACTGCTCAAGCTCAACACATGGACGATCTTCAAAGCCGTCAGAGAAGGAAGCATCAGACTCAAAAGTTTGCCAATCCTCCTCTTGTTTTCTCTGATTCGTCCACTCAGGCTCATACTCAAAACGTTTTTGAAGAGTTTGAAGAAAAGCCGAGTCTGGAGTTTGCCTCAATGATGGAAGGTATTGCTTACACCATCCATGGAGAAAAGTTCATCAAGCTCAGTGGTGTGGTTGTTCCTTTTGTTGAAGAGATACATGGTCCTTTGCTTAAAGCTGACTTAGGCTCAAAGCAGCAGGCTCCTGTATCATCTCAAGCTGGTCTAGAAGCTGGTTCCTCTAAACCTAGATACAGAAAAAGGAACCTTCTGGTGGACGAAGAGGACGAAGAAGATGATGAGGATGATGTTCCGATTGCCCTCCTTCTTGCTAAGAAAAATAAGTTATCTCCATCACCCTCAACCTTACCCAACCCGTCTGTTTCTTCTGTACCCTCCACTCCTTCTGAAGAACCATCTTCTACCCCTCACCCCAATCCTAAACTGTCTGCGTCCATCCCTCTTCAACCTAAACCAATGAGAATCAAAACTGTAGCCGAACGGCCACCTAGACCCAAAATCGTCATCCCAGACTCCTCAACCTCCACCCCCTCCACACAACAACCTGTTTCCCCACTCCCATCTCCACCTCTCTTACCCGTCATCCTATCCTCAGATGAACACCAAGAAGCTTAAGATGCTTCACCCTCTGTACAACCATCACAAGTCCCGGAATCATCCTCTCCTCCTCCTGTTCTTTTGCTTCCATGGTACTCTCATGAAAAAGCCACATCTTCAGAGGTTCCAATGGATACTTCTCCTGTGTCTGCCTGCACTTGAGACCCAAGCAAATGCCTATTGTGCTGAGTCTTCTGGTCCACTCAAAGATGCAAGCTGTGAAGCTGTTGCTGTTCCTTATTCCCAAGCGGAAACAAGCTCAGTTCAACACATTGAACGTCTTGATGCTAATTCCACCTTGTCTGGAGACACTGTGGAACACATCTAGATGATGAAGATGTCAACTCTTCTGCAGCTGAAGAAGCCTGCCCTGCTCAAACTTTGGCTCCCTCTCTAGCTCCTAGGCTGTCTCCTGAAGTTGTTGACTTCTTGGTAGATCGGATCTCAGCAAGGGTCACTCAAGAGTTGGATCGAAAGATGAATCAGATGTTCTCCTACCGTCATCGCATCTTTCCTGACTTTCCTCCTCCATCTCCTTAGAATCTTTTCATTTTTTATTTTTTGCTGACAATGATGTGAATCCTCCCTTCTTTCCTTTTGCTTGATGATAAACAGGGGGAGAATATATGAAATGAAATGTGTAAAATTTTGTTTTGAATAAATATGAAATGAAAGTAGAATTTGAAAGTTTGGTTATATGTCTTGTTTTTATGCTTTCATAAAACTTATGTTCTGAATTATGTCTTCAATATGCAAATGCATAATCTCAGGGGAAGCTTTTATACATAAGAAGTACTGTTTATACTGTCTCAAAAACATGCTTCATAATAATGTTTGTCATCATAAAAAAGGGGGAGATTGTTAGAACCAAAACAGTAATGGCTAATGACCCCTAAATTTTTTAATGATTAACAAAATTATTATATGATTGTTGAATTTACTCAAAGTCAAGTTTATGCTAATCCATAAGGTCAAAAGACCTTTGTATGTTTCTGACTTTGGATAGTTCTCCAAAAACCAAAGTTTCACCTAGCTCTTAAAGGACAAAAAGCTCACTGCAATATCTTCATCCAAAGAAACTGCATGGTTCGTACAAATAATCTGTTGGACTATAGTGGTAAAGGTTTATGTACAAAACAAGATAATATAGTATTATGCGTCCAATTGTCTATATTGTGCGTCCAATTGTTTACACTGTTTTTGCGTCCAACTGTTTATACATATTGTGCGTCCAATTGTCTATATTGTGCGTCCAATTTTCTACACTACTTGTGTGTACAACTGTCTATATAAATTGTGCGTCCAACTTTTTATATATGCCGATGCGTCCACTAACTTCATTTTGCAGATGATGTGGCTCTCTCTTACTCAAAAGTCTTAATTGGTTATAAGGAAATATCTTTTTCACATAAGAAAAAATAAGGTACGATAGTCGTACAAAGCAAACCACGTAGAGCAAAGAATCACGTAGAGCAAAATGCTTGTCGGCCATAAAAGCAACATCAGTCTGCTACCATTCAAGCTGCTACTACCTCCTCATTCTAAAAGGACAAATACACAATGGAGAACAACTGGCAAATGATTTTGTGTCTAACGGATATTTGAATGTGTCTAAACAGAAAATTTTTCCCACTATTTTGAAATCATAAGGTCAAGACAAAGCTATAAGAAGACCCTCCTCTGAAGAAGCAAAATAGAGAACACACGAGCAAGAAAATAATCAAGAGAATTCATTGTGCAAACAAAGGCCTCAAAGCTTTCACTCTTTATTAATTGATCTGTAAACCTTCTCATTCTTTCATTGTAAAGTTGCATACATATTGTTAAAGAGCTATATCGTGTAAAACTCTCACTGTAGTGAGTTTGTAAAAAGCTCAGAAAAACCCCTCTCAAATCTTAGGATTTGTTGAGCCTGAAGAGGCTTGTCTGTAAAAGAATACTTGTAGTCCGGAGAGGTGTAGAATACTTGGAGTTGTAGTTTTGGAGAGTCTTGGAAACAACTTGTGAAAAGTGCTAAGAGTTTTAGTGGAAAAACCTTCTGAGGGAAGGGACTGGACGTAGCTCTTTGATTTAAAAGAGTGAACCAGGATATATCTCTATGTGAATCTCTCAATCCCTATCTTGTTAAGTTTTTATTTATTACTAACTTGGGGATTGAAAACAAAGTATCTTAAACGCTTATAATCGTTTTAGTGTGTTCTTTCATCTTACCTGCCTTAAACGTTTGTTTAAAATAACAGGGTTTTCGAAAATCGGTTAAGAAACACAATTCAACCCCCCTTCTTGTGTTTCTCTGTTTCACTTTCAGATCCTTGACGCTCGAGCGTGGGTAATCGCATGTCAAAACGTGGAGAGTGGACGCGTGGGAGTACATGTGTCAGTGCGCACACGACACGTGGCAGAGAAGTGGCGATTAGCGCTCCACGCAAGCGTGGAGTTTTCCCATGTCAGATTGTGCCCATGCTGAAGCGTGGAGTTTTCCCATGCTCAAGCGTGGACAGTCTGACAACATCACTTATGTTTTCTCTTCTCATTTTCATGGGGAGAAAAACTTAGAGTTTTTCAGCATTCTAGAGAACGTGAGAGAGAGAAAACTGAGGTTCTAGTGAGAGAGTGTGATCCCGGAGGAAATCGAGGCATCAGATCGTGATTCCGACTACACCACTGCGATCAGGGCTTCGATTACTTCAAGTTTCACCGATTGAATTCTTGATTTCTTGAAGGTAAGCTCGAATATCTAACACGTCGACTTTAACTTCTTCATGTTCTTCGTGTTCTTCGAGCTTTTTCCCTTCAATATATTTGGTTTTGGTGTTGCCCTAGGGTTAACGATGTTGTTTACACGTTGTTCCCGTGATCAGGGCAAAGTTCGTGATCGTGGTCGTGCGAGCTCCCGGATGAGGTTATAGCTGCGAGCTTGCGGCTGAGAAACCACGTGGTGGTGGCTGAGTGAGGCTGAGTTCATGGTGCTTGTGGTGGTGGTGTTGAGCTTGTGATCGTGTTCGTGTTCGCGGTTGCACAATCTTTTAGGTGGGGAGAAAGAAACTGTTATCATCGGGAAGGCGAGCGTAGTGTAAAATGAATGCATGTGTAGGGGAACCTTAAACCATACTAGAGGTTGAGCCTGTGGCAAAGTACCTACACCCTAAGTATAGGTATCTTTGGGCTATCACTGCCAAGTTATTACCCTAGGCTAGACGACATTGTTGTTGAGGTTGATGTGATATGCATGCTACTTTGCCTATGTGATTAATTGTTTACCTTCCTATTTGACGATATGTGTATTAGCATGCTTATTGCTATGATGATGTTATTGATGTTGATTGGTTGATGTTGATGTTGATGTTGATGAGAGTATGGTGAAGTTGATATGTTGGTGTAAGCCCTAGAGGCCATTAGTCTTCTTTGAGATTTACATTTGTATCATGACTTAGATTTACATATATTTATATATATGAGGCATTTCAGATTATCCTGTTATTTGTTTAAACGAAGTAAAGTCCTTAGGATAGTTATTTCAGTTCAATAGAACATCAAGTGCATGACTTGATCGTGAGACCCTATTGAACATTAAAATACTATTCTTAAAGTATCCGTAGTCAAGTATTATTGTTAATTAGGACGACAATAATACATCGAGACTATTATGTGGGTAGACTGATGACCACATCTCACGGGTCATGGATATTAGATATCAAGTCTTCACATAGGTATAAATATTAGAGTAATATTTATACTAGATTGGCCCACTATGAGAATGTTGCATAATAGTTATGTAAGTGTCATGAGCGCTTCTCATGGTAACCAAAGTGAAGTAGTCCTTCGACTTGAAGTCACTACAATTCCTACATGAGGAGTTGGAGACTTTAATGCTACCAAATGTTATCCATAACAGGATGATCATAAAGATAGTTGTTGGGTCTACAATGAATCATGTTGAGGGATGTGAGTGATGTAGATAAGATTCGTCCCTCCTACATAACAGGAGTAATGTCATGGGCCTCTCGATAGAGTGGGACGTGAAAGTGTATGGCCATGCTGCAATGAGCCAATATGAGATATTGGGCCCATTTGTGATTACACGTCTACTCGGGAATTGAGAAATAGATAATTGAACTTAACAAGGATGACACATTTATGCTTTGTGTTCAATTAAGACATATGGACGAAGGGACATTTACTACACGGTAATTTTGGTATTAGAGCCACTTGTGAAGCCATGATTCTTTTTGCGTGTTTGCATGTTGTATGTTATAACATCTTTTTATTTTGAAAAGATATGATCTTTAACATGTTATGTTTGAAAATCGTAAAAGTGTTTTGCGAAAAACGTTTTTCTGAAATCCTTGTTTTGATTTACGACGACAGCAAGTGTTGCTGTCATGCGCACCTTATGTCCAGACGCGTCATAATCTATTATGGTGGAACAATAATCGATTATGAGGTTTCAAATGTTGATGCCTTAATCGTCGTGGTAGCAAGGCAAATTCTGGTCAGAACCACAATAATCGATTATGTAATTAATTATATAATCGATTATTCAAAGTGTTTGCATAAACATTCGTATAACATGTTACATAGCAGATTACATAATGGATTATGTAATCGATTATGTAATGGATTATGGTAGTACAATAATCAATTATGGTGGTACAGTATTCAATTATGATAGTACAGTAATCATTTTCTGAGGAGTTAGAATATCAATAATCGATTATGGTCGATTATGAAGATATCAGAGGCTTTGTTTTGAGTGGTTTTTGAAATCACTTAATAATAATAATAATAATAATAATAATAATAATAATAATAATAATAATAATAATAATAATAATAATAATAATAATAATAATAATAATAATAATAATAATAATAATAATAATAATAAATATTATGGTATTTTAGTGTTGTTATGTATTTGGTTGTGTATGGTGAATGGTTATGGCCTTACTCCTTTTTCTACTTTCTTTGGTTATTTTGAAATACGGCCTGCATGTTGTGTCCTTCTCTTAATTTCCATATGTACATTCTGTTGGTGTAAGCCCTAGTGGCCCATATATATATATATATATATATATATATATATATATATATATATATATATATATATATATATATAGTATCATGACTTTATTCTATATTTTATATATGAGGCATTTATTTATTATGCTGTATTTGATGATCATATTTATAGCATAGTAAAGTCCTTTGAATTGGTAGTTCATTTAATGGAACATCAAGTATGACTTGACCGTGAGATGCTATTGAATTATAGAACACTACTCTTAAATATCCATAATCAAGTATTATTATTAATAAGGACAATAATAATACATTGAGACTATTATGTGAGTGTACTGATAACCATATTTCACGGGTCATAAATATAAGATATCGAGTCTTCAAATAGGTATAAATATTAGTGGAATATTTATACTGGAGTGACCCGCTATGAGAACGCTGCATAATAGTTATGTAAGTGTCATCAGCGATTCTCATGGTGACAATAGTGAAGCAGTCCTTCGACTTGAAGTCACTACGATTCCTAACATATGTAGTTGTAGGCTTTGATACTATTAAACGTTGTCTGTAACAGGATAACTATAAAGATAGTTATTGGGCCTGTAATGAAACATGTTGAGGAATGTGAGTGATGTACATAGGATTCGTCCCTCCTACATAACAGGGGTAATGTGTAACACCCCCCTTGGGCATTACATAAATAACATGTGCAGAATTAAATTTAAAAGAGAATTGCTAGTTGCTTTCGGAAAAAGGATAATTTACTTTAAGTTGGAAAACTCGGGTGTAAAAATTTTCGACATAATACTTCAGAAAAGTGATACACACCTCATAATAATAAATTCACATTATACTTGACAACCTACGTAAACTGGGTTTATTCATAAATCATAAACCATCACATATAAGTTTTCCTGAAATTGTATTTCATACAGAAGTTCCAACTATACAGAGGTTTTCAAAACCACATATACTGACTTTCTCAATTTAAACATTGAAAATCCTAAGAACTGGTTTGATAAAAGAACTCTACGGACAATAGAGCCCACTATCTAGTATACATCGTACCAATGAGAAGGGGCCTCGTCATCAACAGTCTACACATCTTCGTCGTCAGCATCGAGAAATACCAGCTACAGGGTCTTGAAGTGACCAAAATGACCATTGAGAAGCATATGTACACGTATCCAAAAACACAACAGGGTGTCCAACATGTACAGGCAAGGGTGAGTAACCAATATATGGATTTAAACACGATAACTACATGCACGACACACAAAATAACATATGAACGTATGTAGTATTAACGCAGCACAATAGTAGACATAGCATAGGGCGATACACCAAGTAATAACATGTTTAACGCGCATACCATAAATTGCAATATATCATATTAAACAATTAGCAGCATATGACATCTTTGAAAACAGAATAATGATGTACAATAAAAAACTGTAATCATCAACAGCCATGCAATGCAATACGATGTACATGACTCAATGCCATATGCCACAAGGGTAAAACTCTGACCCCTACTCCATGGAGCTAACAAATCGTCGGAAAGAGTGAATGGGAGGACATGTTCCGGTTAATGCCAGCCATGGGCAAGATGCTACAACAAATGTAACGTGCACGTATCTGGCTTTACGGAAACACTCTCGACCAAACATGAAAAGTAGGGCATCTAGTAGAGGATATCAGTGTACTGCACGAATTCGCCACGACACAGAAGAATCACCAACAGGTCTTATGTCCGCCCTTCCAACCCTGATACCTCCAAAAGACCATTAAAGATCGTCACCGTAAAATTCGCACCCGCATCAAGGTGTAAGCTCAACTCCTAGGCTCAAGGCCTTACAACTATGCAAATGAAATGCCAATGCTTACACAAAATAGATGCGATAAAGCAATGTCTATCACTCGGATAAATTTCAAGGTTCTCTAAGGTTCTCTTTCTTTGGAACTATACGCGTCTTTGTATTATAAAACATTTATCCACCAGATAAATATCAAGTGATTCCTTTGTAATGATCCAGACTTCTATCAGAATTACCGACTGTCGCCACAAACCAACACGGGTCTTTTCAGCGTGTTTTGTCCTCACATACACGCTTTCTAGGAAACTTCCTAGAAGGTCACCCATCCTATAATTTCTCCAAGTCAAGCACGCTTAACTATGGAGTTCTTATGTTCTGGGCTTCGGAAAAGAAGATAAATTTGTTGGTATAGGTAGTACCAAACCATTCTTATAAGCCTTCCTTTATCTGTACAGTCCATACCTGCACAGCCTCCGGATACCTTCAACTGTACATTCCTATACCTGCACAACCGCAGGGTCCTTCTCGTCCCGATCATTACAAGACTGAAACAATCGAACGACTGACCTTGATCCAAATCATCGGTCCGTTATCGAACTACTATTTCAAAACCCAAAACGTTTCATGTTGGTGTTTATGTCTTATGAACCACATCTCAAATCCTAAGTATTATGAAGAAGGATTGAGAATCCTCCTAGATAAGTCTTTGATCCTTTATAAGATATTACTCCTTGATTTTCAATTAATGAAATAAGTGTTGATTCACTTAAGTCTTATGAAGTCATTGATGAACTAAGTCATCAATGGTATAGTACATGGTCTTGTTCCACCATATACTATACTTAATTATCTTTTTTCTTTTACTCCAAGTTAATTACTTTAACTTAGGTTTTCACGTGTAAAACTTTACGATTAAGAGTTGAAAACTCTTTTTGTAAACCAAATCCTTTCTATATGAAAACTCATTGATTTGAAAGAACTTTGTTACTTGATTAAAGTAAAGTACCTTAATTATTTTGAAAAGGATTTTCCTTACTAGCTTAGTGTAAAACCAACTTCTTTTCTCGCAGGGCGAACATCGGTTTCCCATCGCGAGGCTGAGAGGCTATTTTTACTTTTTAGACCATCCTTTTGGTTCACTTGGCAATAATGGTCTCCGTCGCGAGGCCGAGAAGTTGTATCTTTACTGTTCGGGCTAGCCCTCTGTCTCACATGGCAAGACGAGGTTAGCCAGGTGAATGCCTTGTTTGCCCTTGTCTTTAACTTCTTCATTATATCTCTTTTTTTAAAACACTTAGTTAATTAAATGACCTATGGCTAAAGTAAAAGACATTTTTCACTTTGATGACACACTTAAATGTTGAAACTTTATTTGATCTTTGGATCAAAATCACTTTTTGTTTTTCTTTGAAACATACGTTACTAAAACACTTTTCTTACTCCAAAACTTTGATAGATCAAGAACAACACATGTTCTTCCTTTTTCTTAGCCAAGGCCGCAAGCTCCCACACAAGGGATGTGAAGATTTTGCTTCACCAAATAGACAAATCATAGCTCAAAATGCCCACAATTTCATGATGAACAATAATCATATATCATTCAACCATAAACAAGCATAAAAATCCTTACTTGATCTAGAGATCAAAGTATAAGTTTCAACATACATGAAAACATTTTCCATCCAAGCATACATCATCATAACATATGCTAAAGCATACTAAAACATACTAAAGCATGGAACATTATTACAATCACAATGAAGCACAAACAGAGCTACACAAATCAATCATGGATAACATATAGTTATCAGAAAATCCCTCAAGCAAACTCCCCTTACCCGTTGGAGTTATCCTCCGAGCAAAAGTCGTCCGATCGGCTAACGAATTCTCCCGATTCCTCGTCCGATTACTCGACCACAACTACACACACCTAATCAATCCAAACATCAATATTTAACAACACAAATCCTCCTATTTCTACCTATATAGGATTTGGCCATGGAGCTATAAAAATAGCTGGGGATGTCCAAAAATTCCTATCTCTTGGATTCCATCTTTACTAGATGTGGTAAGGCTAGATCAAAGCCTATTACACCAAAACTTGAACCAAAATCCCATCCACCAACACGTGGAGGTTTCGGCCAAGAAAACCCATATGAGCTAGCAAGTTCATTTGGTTTCCAACTTTTGGATCAATGATCCTCAAGTACACACAACACTAGATTAAGTTACATTACTCAAAAATTTGAAGTAAAACTTTTGTTTTTCAACAAGGGTGGATTCGGCCACTCCTAGAAGAATTGGCTAGAAAGCTTATTTGATTTCATGCTCTTGGATAATGAAAGAGAATGATGAAACTAGATCATAGAGATTGGTTTGATATTAAAAGGATTTTTCTACACTTTTCTATGAAATTTTGAAGTTCATGGATCAAAACTAAACTTCCATGAATCTTGAGATTAAAGAGATGAAATAGAGAGATTAAGAGAGCTAGGATGGAGTTATTACCTCCTAGATTCAAAGTCTTGAAGAGAAACAACTTGATTTCACCAAAAACTTTCAAGTTTCAAGATCAAAATGAAGAAAAGTGTGAAGAACATATGAAGAACTCTATGAACTTGGAAGAACAAGTGAGAGAGTGTGTGTGTGTGAGAGAGAGAGAGAGAGAGAGAGAGAGAGCCGTGTGGCCTAGAGAGAGAGAGAGTGAAGGTGAGATTTTATTTTGTCTCAATGGCAAACTTGTAGTTAAGTAGAAGGGTAATTTGGTAATTTTGCTAAAAGACCAGGGGCAAAATTGTCATTTCCCCTATAAATATCTAGATATTTTCTAGAAGTAATGATGACATTGGTGAGTCATAGGGTCATTTCATAAATTCTTAGGGGCAAAACGGTCTTTTCATCTTAGGACAAATGGTAATTATGGAAAAAGGTCAGGGGCGTTTTGGTCTTTTCGCGTCCAGATATTTTCTAAACCTAATCATTACACTGATGAGTCACGGCACACCTTCCTAGGTGATGTGACTTCAACCTTATCCGTAGCGGGTCCCAATAAATCTCGTTTTCAGCTCCGTTGTTCACCCGATTTAGGTTTTCGCCCAAGAAAGCCGTGAGAACTTATTTATTTTGAATTTTTTTCAAAATCGCTGATATGGTTCGCAATTTTATTTAAAACCTATCTGTTTCGTTCCTGATACAGAATTAGGTCTTGATAGTAGTAAAATACTACTGTCAATGAAAAACGCAGACCGGGCTCCGTCTGAGTTTTTGACCAAAATTTAACCATAGCTTCCTACGTTAGCGTAGAGCTTGACTATGGTCTCAGATTATTTTATTTCACTCTCTAAACCCTTCAATAAAATATAAACACATAAATACTGTTTAATTCGAAAATCCGGGTGTTACATTACTACCCCACTAAAAAAAAATTTCGCCCTCGAAATTTCGTGACTTAAAACTAAACAGGATTTCTTTATCCTCAAATTCCCCGTAAGTAATCCTTCCCTAGGTAACATTGGTAACCTAATGACAAACTTCATACTTATTCTCCGTTTGATTTATCATTAAAAATCAAATCATTTATCCTTACTCCATACCCCTTCTCCTTAATACCTTACCTTAATTCCTTGACATGTGAGAAATATAATCAAACATAACCACCTTTCCTTCAATACTAATCTACTTAGGAAAATCTTCCTCCGACATCTTTAACTCTTACTGTTAACACCATGATTTAAACTATGGTACATATTTCTTTTACAGCACATCTATCCATTCTGATCCAAGATATCCAATCTAAGTCTTAGTTCCTTTTGAACGTAGTCCACCTCCAATTTACATCATAATTATGAATCTCAACCTTAAAGAATAAGATTGCACCTCTTAATGCAACTACAACCAAAAAGAAATCGCATCGGGTAGATTTATCCAAATGCATAAGTCTTGAACTCTTCTAATATCTTAGTTTTACTCAAGAACCTCTCCTTTCTGCTTATATTTAGCTTAGGGGAAACTACTAAGAACATTTTCTTATAAATCTTCAAACTCATACAATCAATCTTAACTACAGACATTGATCATTACCCTAGGTCTTTCAACTAGCATTCTACCTTGATCATAACTTGACTTATAGTAATTGTGTCACTTTCTTAGATTGATCTTATAGGTTCATAACTATACCTCAATCAAAATTCCCATCACTTCTTGTCTATTCTACTAAAAGAATTATTGCAGTTAGCTACTATACTGACTCCCAACCAACCTTTCAATGATCGAATAGTTTTTCTTGCTCATCCACTTGTGTTAAGGATGATCTGTTGAACTCGGTCTCTGCTCGGTCCTTGAAGATTAAGGAAAGAAATTATAAACAAAGGAAATTTTTCTTGGTCTTACTCTCGTAAGAAAGTATATCGAAGAATTTTACCACTTTGAAAAGAATCCAGGAATATCCATTATGTAAAAGATTCTTCAGTAGGTTCGTGAGTGTAAAAAAATGATGGCAACCAAATGGTGTGGTTGCCTTTTAATGATCTTATGGTTGAATTCTAAATAAGTTAATTTCGTGTTCTAGTTTAGACACAATATGAATCAACACAAAAGTGAAGAAAATAAGAAAATGGTGAAGAAAGAAATGATGAGGCGCCACAAACCAAGAAGGCTTGATAAGCCAAGTGATGTTCGCCACAAGAACCTTGGATTCTTGATAAGAACTAAGTTTGGTTCAACCAAGAACCTAGGAGAAACAATTCTCACTCCAATGGAATTTGATCCAAAATAACATCAAAGTTCTATTTCTCAAGGTTTTAGGTGCATACATATAATAGTCATCCAACTCTTGGCATCCAAAGACAAGACATAACCCCCACTTTGAATGGCCTAATTCCTAACTTGATGACCACTAAAATAAAATCAATTCAGCCCCCAAACCCATTCATACACGCCTACCCTTCCTTCTTCATGGGTGGTTACAGTTTATTTGTCAAATTAAAAGTGTAACACTCAAACAATTGAAGGCAGCCCATCAAGCACTCATAACTCACCATCAAGCAGTTGAATTCAGCCCCAAGACACTCAATGTCACGCCTACCACTTGTTCTTCATAGGCGGTTACACTTTGTTTTTCAAATTAAAAGTGTAACACTCAAACAATTGAAGGCAGCCACCAAGACACTCATAACTCACCATGAAGCAATTGAAGTCAGCCCCAAGCACTCAATGTCACACCTACTCTCCCTTCATGATGGGTGATTACACTTTGCTTCGCAAATTAAAAGTGTAACACCCATAACTTACAATTTATTGACTCAACTTAATGAGGAGTTTCTTAGAGCATGCAAGCTAAAGATTCCCTCCCCAAGACTCCCTACTCAACGTGTAGCATGGATATTATGGGCTAGACCTTCATGCAACTCTTAGTGTAGCCCACTAATGGAGAATGCTTAATTGGATCCACTCACATAACCCATTACACTTTATTGAATTGAAAAACAAAATAATAACTATGGAAGCAAAGTCACGCCCCCTTGTCATCATTATGGGCCTCTACTTGACTAAGATAAGTCACCATCTTGGATTCCATTCCTTCTAGGCCGGAAGTTGGGCTTGCTTCCATAAGGGTTGTCACCATTTGTTCTAGGACTTCTTGGGCTTTCTTGGTTCTTGATCTGGTCATAGGCCCACCAAGTCCTTGAAGTGCTTCTTGGTCCATACTCCTTATTGGGCTCATATCATCCCCTCCTTCTTTAGGTGAATTCGACCTCGAATTGAATTCTTCATCACCTAAATCAAAAAAAGATAAATCAGCCACATTGAAAGTAGCACTTATTCCACCATGCTCTCCAGGAAGATCCAACTTGTATGCATTATCATTGATCTTGGCCACCACTTGAAATGGCCCATCTCCTCTTGGTTGCAATTTAGATTTCCTTTGGGAAGGAAACCTTTCCTTCCTCATGTGAACCGAAACCCAATCTCCGGGCTCAAATACCACCTTCTTCCTTCCTTTGTTGGCTTGTCTTGCATAGCTTTGGGTCCTCTTTTCAATTTGGACCTTCACTTGCTCATGTAACTTCCTCACTTATTCAGCCTTGGCCGTACCATCTTTATGCTTTAAAATTGAAGAGTTAGGAAATGGCAATAAATCAAGAGGAGTTAAGGGATTAAAACCATAAACAACCTCAAAAGGAGAATATTGAGTGGTGCTATGAACAACCCTATTATAAGCAAATTCCACATGAAGCAAACACTCCTCCCAAGACTTACTGTTCTTTTTAATCACAACCCTTAAAAGGGAAGAAAGTGTTCTATTAACAACTTCAGTTTGCCCAACCGTTTGAGGATGGCAAGTAGTGGAGAAAAGAAGCTTTGTACCTAGCTTTCCCCACAAAGTCCTCCAAAAGTGACTTAGGAACTTAGTGTCCCTATCACTAATAATACTCCTTGGGAGACCATGAAGTCTCACCATTTCCCTAAAAAATAAGTCCGCCACATGACAAGCATCATCAACTTTTTTACATGGAATAAAATGTGCCATTTTGGAGAACCTATCCACCACAACAAAAATGGAATCTTTACCATTCCTTGACCTTGGCAATCCCACAACAAAATCCATAGATAAGTCTATCCAAGGAGAGTTAGGAATAGGTAAAGGAGTATAAAGTCCATGGGGCATCACTTTAGATTTTGACTTTTTACATACAATGCATTTTTCACAATATTTTTGCACATCATGCTTCATGTGAGGCTAATGAAAATGTTCATGCAACATGTCTAAAGTCTTTGGACCTCAAAGTGCCCTATTAATCCCCTTCATGCGCCTCTTTTAAGAACAATTCCCTTATAGAGCTTTTAGGCACACATAAACGTTTTACTTTGAACATAAATCCTTGGTGCCTAAAATATCCATTTTGGGACGAATGAACACAATTAGCATAGATATGAGAAAATTCCTTATCATGCTCATACAATTCTTTAATGCATTCAAGACCCAACAACTTTGTCTCAAGGGTAGAAAGTAAAGAATATCTTCTTGAAAGTGCATCCGCAACAACATTGGCCTTACCTTTTTTGTGTTTCACCACATATAGAAATTGTTCAAGAAATTCAACCCACTTTGCATGTCTTTTATTTAACTTTCCTTGCCCTTTCAAATATTTCAAAGACTCATGGTCACTATGAATGACAAATTCTTTGGGCAAAAGATAGTGTTGCCAAGTTTGCAAAGCTCTTACTAAGGCATATAATTCCTTATCATAGGTGGGATAATTAAGGGAAGCTCCGCTTAATTTCTCACTAAAATAAGCAATTGGATGCCCCTCTTGCATCAAAACAGCCCCAACACCAACATTTGAAGCATCACATTCAATCTCAAAAGATTTAGCAAAATTAGGCAAAACAAGTATTGGTGCATGGGTGAGCTTTTCCTTTAGTTCTTTGAAAGCATGTTCTTGCTTCTCCCTCCATTTAAACCCAATATTTTTTTTGACAATTTCATTAAGAGGTGCAGCCAAGGTGCTAAAGTCCTTAACAAACCTCCAATAAAAACTAGCCAAGCCATGAAAACTCCTCACATCACTCACATTTTTGGGGGTTGGCCAATCTTGAATGGCCTTAATTTTCTCTTTGTCAGCATGGACCCCTTTAGCATTTATCATAAATCCAAGAAAAATCACATGGTCCACACAAAAAGTACACTTTTCCAAATTAGCATACAATTTTTATTTTCTTAATACAAGCAAAACAGCCCTTAAATGTTCATGATGTTCATCTAAGTTTTTGTTATATATCAAGATGTCATCAAAATACACCACAACAAACTTGCCCAAAAATTCCCTCAAAACATGGTTCATAAGCCTCATAAAAGTGCTAGGTGCATTTGTTAAACCAAAAGGCATTACCAACCATTCATACAAACCATATTTAGATTTTAAGGCAGTTTTCCATTCATCCCCCTCCCTTATTCTAATTTGATGGTACCCACTTTTCAAATCAATTTTAGAAAAAACACAAGCACCATGCAATTCATCAAGCAAATCATCAAGTCTAGGGATAGGATGTCTATACTTAATTGTGATGTTGTTCACGGCCCTACAATCTGTGCACATCCTCCAAGTCCCATATTTCTTTGGCACTAAAATTACCGGGACAGCACATGGACTCAAACTTTCTTGCACCCAACCTTTTTGTATCAACTCCTCCACTTGTGTTTGGATCTCTTTAGTCTCTTGTGGATTGCTCCTATAGGCTGGCCTATTGGGCAATGATGCACCCGGAATGAGGTCAATGTGATGCTCAATTCCTCTAAGAGGGGGAACGCCATGTGGCACTTCCTTAGGAAAAACATCACCAAATTCCTGCAAAAGATTTTTGACACCACTAGACAAAGAATTATCATTAGGAATGTTAGTATTTAAACAAAATTCCTTACAATAAAGTATGTATAGGGGCTGCCTTGAAATTAAGGCACTCTTCACCTCACTCTTTGTTGCAAGAAAGCTCTCTTTACTCTCTTTTTCCACTCTATTTTTCACTTCCTTTTTCTCATGATTTTTTTTTTTTTTGATTTTTCTTCACTCTTTTTCTTAATTTCTTTTTCACCCTCTTTTTCTTTTCTCTCTTGCTCTCTCTTTTCTCTCATTTTTATTTGATCCTCACTAACTTGCTTTGGAGATAAAGAAGAAAGTATGACCTTTCGGTCTTGATACATGAGAGTATACTTATTTGAGAACCCATCATGGATGGCCTTCTTGTCATATTGCCAAGGCCTTCCCAACAACAAATGGCTTGCCTCCATAGGCACCACATCACAAAGAACACTATCCTCATACTTCCCAATTGAGAATGGAACCTCCACTTGTTTGTTCACCACCATTTCTCCTACCTCACTTAACCATTGAAGCCTATATGGTCTTGGATGTGCCTTAGTTACAAGATTTAGTTTTGACACTAATCTAGTACTTACAACATTAGCACAACTTCCTCCATCAATAATTAAAGAGCATACCTTTCCTTGAATTAGGCATCTAGAATGAAAGATATTCTCCCTTTGGCTTGCTTCATGTTCTTTCACTTGACTCCCCAATAGCCTCCTTACCATAAGTAAATCACCATCCGGCATGAACACATCTTCTTCACTTTCCTCTCCACTTGAAGCCTCGGATTATGATACTACTTCACCATTCATGGTCACCATAGTTCTCTTTGTTGGACATTGGGCGGCTATGTGCCCATGGCCAAGGCATTTGAAACACTTTACTTCATGACTCCTAGTGGTTGTCTCCATTGGTTTCTTGCCTTGAGAGGTGCTCACGACTTCTTTGGTTGGTGCACCCTCCTTCTTTTGCTTGTCCTTCCAATTTGATGATGGAAACTCTGAAGAAGAAGAAGAAGAATATTTGAACTTCCTCCTCTTAATTTTTTGCTCCACCTTGATTGCTTGTTGCACCAAATCTTCAAGCTCCACATAATTTTGTAATTCTACAATGTCTTGAATATCTTGATTCAAGCCACGTAAGAATCTTGCCACGGTAGCCTCCCTATCTTCTTGAAAATTTGACCTAAGTAAGGCCAACTCCATCTCCTTGAAATACTCATCAACGCTTTTGTTCCCTTGGGTAAGTCTTTGTAATTTGTTGTGAATGTCCCTTTGATAATGATTTGGAACAAACCGCTTCCTCATGACATACTTTATCTCCTCCTAAGTGTCTATAAGCTCCCCTCCAAGTCTCCTTCTCTCTTTTTGTAATTGGTCCCACCACACAAGGGCATATTCTTTGAACTCAAGAGCGGCTACTTTCACCTTCTTGCCTTCATTGTAAGAATTACAATCGAAGACTTGTTCTATCTTTAACTCTCACTCCAAGTAAGCCTCCGGATCGTTCTTCCCAAGAAAAGGAGGAACTTTGATTTTAACCCCCTCAAGCCTTTCATCACGCCTCCTTCCTCTATGTCCTCCTCCTCTATGTCTTCCTCCTCTAGGCCTTCCTCTTTCACTTTCATTGCCACTAGACTCATCATTTTGAAGGTTGGCAAGTTGTTGATCATAGCTGGTTTGCATCGTCTCCATTTGCCTTTGGAGGGCTTGCATTTGAGTAGTCATTCGTACAAAAAGGACCGCGGACCTTGGTGAAAGTGGTGGACTATCTTCATTTTTTGCCATGATTTATGTTTCGTCACTACACTCCCTCACTTGTCACACAAATGAATTTCACTCTTTTGGCTTTTTCCACACAAGAAGTAAATTTGCACTCTTACCTTTTTCCTCTAAAATGTTCTCCTTTAGTTCTTAGAGGAATCAAACACAAAACACAAAAAATACCAAAATTTCAAGTAACAAAAATCACAAAACTTATCAAAACAAGGAAAAAAAAAACAAGACCAAAGGCTAGAAAAGAAAAGGTTTAGAAATAAGAAACAAAGGAAGAAGGGAAAAACAATTTTCAAGGCACAAATTGCTCAAATGAAACTTTCTCTTCTTTTTTTTTTTTCACACGAATTTCTTTTTTTCTTTTTAACTTGTTGAAGAGTATCACTCTTGAAAACTTTGTTTTTGGAGCTGCAACAACAACCACGAAATTTCCCTTCAAGAAAAGAATCAAGGTAAACTTTTTTTTTGGTTTTGAGAAGAAAAGAAGAAAGGGTAGAAGATGAAGAACAAGATAGAGTCACGAACACACAAAAACAAATTCAACCAAAGCCTAAGCTTTGATACCACTTGATGACAACCAAATGGTGTGGTTGCATTTTAACGATCTTATGGTTGAATTCTAAATAAGTTAATTTCGTGTTCTAGTTTAGACACAATATGAATCAACACAAATTGAAGAAAATAAGAAAATGGTGAAGAAAGAAATGATGAGGTGCCACAAACCAAGAAGGCTTGATAAGCCAAGTGATGTTCGCCACAAGAACCTTGGATTCTTGATAAGAACTACGTTTGGTTCAACCAAGAACCTAGGAGAAACAATTCTCACTCAAATGGAATTTGATCCAAAATAACATCAAAGTTCTATTTCTCAAGGTTTTAGGTTCATACATATAATAGTCATCCAACTCTTGGCATTCAAAGACAAGGCATAACCACCACTTTGAATGGCCTAATTCCTAACTTGATGACCACTAAAACAAAATCAATTCAGCCCCCAAACCCATTCATACACGCCTACCCTTCCTTCTTCATGGGTGGTTACACTTTATTTGTCAAATTAAAAGTGTAACACTCAAACAATTGAAGGCAGCCCATCAAGCACTCATAACTCACCATCAAGCAATTGAATTCAGCCCCAAGACACTCAATGTCACGCCTACCACTTGTTCTTCATAGGCGGTTACACTTTGTTTTTCAAATTAAAAGTGTAACACTCAAACAATTGAAGGCAGCCACCAAGACACTCATAACTCACCATGAAGCAATTGAAGTCAGCCCCAAGCACTCAATGTCACACCTACTCTCCCTTCATGATGGGTGGTTACACTTTGCTTTGCAAATAAAAAGTGTAATACCCATAACTTACAATTTAATGACTCAATTTAATGAGGAGTTTCTTATAGCATGCAAGCTAAAGATTCCCTCCCCAAGACTCCCTACTCAACGTGTAGCATGGATATTATGGGCTAGACCTTCATGCAACTCTTAGTGTAGCCCACTAATAGAGAATGCTTAATTGGGTCCACTCACATAACCCATTACACTTTATTGAATTGAAAAACAAAACAATAACTATGCAAGCAAAGTCACGCCCCCTTGTCATCATTATGGGCCTCTACTTGACTAAGATAAGTCACCATATTGGATTCCATTCCTTCTAGGCCTGAAGTTGGGCTTGCTTCCATAAAGGTTGTCACCATTTGTTCCAGGACTTCTTGGGCTTTCTTGGTTCTTGATCTGGTCATAGGCCCACCAAGTCCTTGAAGTGCTTCTTGGTCCATACTCCTTATTGGGCTCTTATCAAAAAATGCGTAGCTAATACATGTTTACAATCAAGACTCTAATAAAGTCCCTTCTTTCATAAGAATCTTCCAGCGGATTAGGGATTCAAAAGATAAACAGTCTAGGTAAAAATCAGACTGGATCACATTTACCAAATGTAAAAGCGATTAGACTAAGTTTCATCAAGAAACTTCCAGTATCAAAAAATTGTTTATGTTATAACTCAAGAATTAGTCATAACAAATCTTTCAATGAAATAATACGAAAATGTCCAGACCATTGAACACTATTAAACCAATCCACTCAAATGTCTAATAAACTGAGGATTATGTAGGAGTGTGAACACAAATGCTCCCTTGGGATCAGGCAGCACTAACACAGGTGAAATAGTCAACCTTGTTTTTAATCCTTGAAAACTTTCCTCGCAGACTTCGGTCCAAGTCCTCGAAAATTGAAAATATCCAAACAAAGAGTCAACAATATCTTCAGATAGTTGTCGTTGCAGGCTAGTCCAAAGTTATCTGTCCTACTTATCTACACCGGTCATTGTCTTAAGTTCTCTTAACGAGATACTACTCCTGTCTCTGTAGGATCCATTGTAATTCTTTCCCCTACGGATACCAATCGTAAGAACATCCATTCTATATCCAAAATTTATACTTCCATCACCATCATCAACTTGGATTACAAATCCACTCATAACGTGTAACTCTCAATCTGTCCTAATGGAAACATGTGTCTTATCCATCAAATCCACAAACATCAGAGATTCTAATCATTTCTTAAAAATACTATCAGAAGAAACTTCACGTGATTACCACACTTCGAGGGAAATCATCGTTGAACTATCATCAGGCTCCTAAGCTTTTCTCAACATTATAGGATTATCTATCCTTTCAAAACAAAGATCCTCATCAGGTGTAACTAACTCTAAAAAGTCCAAGAATTTCGGCCTATTCCAAGTCATTACAGCTCCTTCTACTGTCAATAAGCTATTGGGTAGTCAATGTGACAACTTATCATCAAGTATTCGGAAAACTATTGTATAGGCTAACTTAAATCATATGGTTAAACCACCGTCGAATCATCACAAAACAGTTATACAGATTCTCATCTTTCGAGTCATCAAGTTTTCTTTCTCCTACCTGCCTAAGGCATACTTGTTCAAATGTCTGACACAATCCCAAAAGAATAACCGACGTGTCAACATGAATACAAGTACTATTTACTAAACATGAGTTCTTACAAGGCCTCAACCCGATTAGAACCCATCAAAACACACATAATTTTGTGTCAACACACATTGTTTCGACAAGGAAACAAATCAATCAAGTTCAGTCAGAGATCACACAACAAAACCGCAACAGACCTATTCCCCAAGGTTCCCGAAAGACTCAACCAGCTCTGATACCACCAATGTAACACCCCCTTGGGCATTACATAAATAACACGTACGGAATTAAATTTAAAAGAGAATTGCTGGTTGCTTTCGGAAAAAGGATAATTTATTTTAAGTTGGAAAACTCGGGTGTAAAAATTTTCGACATAATACTTCAGAAAAGTGATACACACCTCATAATAATAAATTCACATTATACTTGACAACCTACATAAATTGGGTTTATTCATAAATCATAAACCATCACATATAAGTTTTCCTGAAATTGTATTTCATACAGAAGTTCTAACTATACAGAGGTTTTCAAAACCACATATATTGACTTTCTCAATTTAAACACTGAAAATCCTAAGAGCTGGTTTGATAAAATAACTCTACGGACAATAGAGCCCACTATCTACTATACACCGTACCAATGAGACTGGGCCTCGTCGTCAACAGTCTACACATCTTCGTCATCGGCATCGAGAAATACCAGCTACAGGGTCCTGAAGTGACCCAAATGACCATTGAGAAGCATCTGTACACGTATCCAAAAACACAACAGGGTGTCCAACATGTACAGGCAAGGGTGAGTAACCAATATATGGATTTAAACACGATAACTACATGCACGACACACAAAATAGCATATGAACGTATGTAGTATTAACACAGCACAATAGTAGAAGTAACACAGGGCGATACACCAAGTAATAACATGTTCAACGCGCATACCATAAATTGCAATATATCTTATTAATCAATTAGCAGCATAAGACATCTTTGAAAACAGAATAATGATGTACAATAAAAAAATGTAATCATCGACTGCCATGCAATGCAATGTGATGTACATGACTCAATGCCATATGCCACAAGGGTAAAACTATGACCCCTACTCCATGGAGCTAACAAATCGTCAGATAGAGTGAATGGGAGGACATGTTCCGGTTAATGCCACCCATGGGCAAGATGCTATAACAAATGTAACGTGCACGTATCTGGCTTTACGGAAACACTCTCGACCAAACATGAAAAGTACGGCATCTAGTAGAGGATAACAGTGTATTGCATGAATTCGCCACGACACAGAAGAATCACAAACTGGTCTCATGTCAGCCCTTCCAACCCTGATACCTCCAAAAGACCATTGAAGATCGTCACCGTAAGATTCGCACCCGCGTCAAGGTGTAAGCTCAACTCCTAGGCTCAAGGCCTTACAACTATGCAAATAAAATGCCAATGCTTACACAAAGCAGATGCGATAAAGCAATGTCTAGATAAACTTCAAGGTTCGCTAAGTTTCTCTTCCTTAGGAACTATACGCGTCTTTGTATTATAAAACATTTATCCACCAGATAAATATCACGTGATTCCTTTGTAATGATCCGGACTGCTATCAGAATTACCTACTATTCCCACAAACCAACACGGTCAGTGTGTTTTATCCTCACTCACACGCTTTCTAGGAAACTTCCCAGAAGGTCACCCATCCTACAATTTCTCCAAGTCAAGCACGCTTAACTATGGAGTTCTTATGTTCTGGGCTTCCGAAAAGATGATAAATCTTGTTGGTATAGGTAGTACCAAACCATTCTTATAAGCCTTCCTTTAGCTGTACAGTCCCATACCTACACAGCCTCAGGATTCCTTCAACTGTACAGTCCCATACCTGCACAGCCTCAGGGTCCTTCTCGTCCCGATCATTACAAGACTGAAACAATCGAACGACCGACCTTGATCCAAATCATCGGTCCGTTATCGAACTACTATTTCAAAACCCAAAACGTTTCATGTTTGTATTTATGTCTTATGAATCACATCTCAAATCCTAAGTATTATGAAGAAGGATTGAGAATCCTCTTAGATAAGTCTTTGATCCTTTCTAAGATATTACTCCATGATTTTCAATTAATGAAATAAGTGTTGATTCACTTAAGTCTTATGAAGTCATTGATGAACTAAGTCATCAATGGTATAGTACATGGTCTTGTTCCACCATATACTATACTTAATTATCTTTTTTTCTTTTACTCCAAGTTAATTACTTTAACTTAGGTTTTCACGCGTAAAACTTTACGATTAAGAGTTGAAAACTCTTTTTGTAAACCAAATCCTTTCTATATGAAAACTAATTGAATTGAAAGAACTTTGTTACTTGATTAAGGTAAAGTACCTTAATTATTTTGAAAAGGATTTTCCTTACTAGCTTAGTGTAAAACCAACTTCTTTTCTTGCGGGGCGAACATCGGTTTTGCATCGCGAGGCTGAGAGGCTAATTTTACTTTTTAGACCATCCTTCTAGTTCGCTTGGCCATAATGGTCTCGCGTCGCGAGGCCGAGAAGCTGTATCTTTACTGTTCGGGCTAGCCCTCTATCTTGCGTGGCGAGACGAGGTTAGCCAGGCGAATGCCTTGTTTCTCCTTTTCTTTAACTTCTTAATTATATCTCTTTTTTTTTTTAAAACACTTAGTTAATTAAATGACCTATGGCTAAAGTAAAAGACATTTTTCACTTTGGTGACATACTTAAATGTTGAAACTTTATTTGATCTTTGGATCAAAATCACTTTTTGTTTTTCTTTGAAACATAGGTTACTAAAACACTTTTCTTACTCCAAAACTTTGATAGATCAAGAGCAACACATGTTCTTCCTTTTTCTTAGCCAAGGCCGCAAGTTCCCACACAAGGGATGTGAAGATTTTGCTTCACCAAATAGACAAATCATAGCTCAAAATGCTCACAATGTCATGATGAACAATAATCATATATCATTCAATCATAAACAAGCATAAAAATCCTTACTTGATCTAGAGATCAAAGTATGGGTTTCAACATACATGAAAACATTTTCCATCCAAGCATACGTCATCATAACATATGCTAAAGCATACTAAAACATACTAAAGCAAGGAACATTATTACAATCACAACGAAGCTCAAACAGAGCTACACAAATCAATCACGGATAACATATAGTTATCGGAGCATCCCTCAGGCAAACTCCCCTTACCCGTTGAAGTTATCCTCTGAGCAAAGGTCGTCCGATCGGCTCGCGAATTGTCTCGATTCCTCATCCGATTACTCAACCACAACTACACACACATAATCAATCCAAACATCAATATTTAACAACACAAATCTTCCTATTCCTACCTATATAGGATTCGGCCATGGAGCTATAAAAATAGCTAGGGATGTCCAAAAATTCCTATCTCTTGGATTCCATCCTTACTAGGAGTGGTAAGGCAAGATCAAAGCCTATTACACCAAAACTTGAACCAAAATCCCATCCACCAACACATGGAGGTTTTGGCCAAGAAAACCCATATGAGCTAGGAAGCTCATTTGGTTTCCAACTTTTGGATCAATGATCCTCAAGTACACACAACACTAGATTAAGTTACATTACTCAAAAAATTTGAAGTAAAACTTTTGTTTTTCAACAAGGGTGGATTCGGCCACTCCTAGAAGAATTGGATAGAAAGCTTATTTGATTTCATGCTCATTGATAATGAAAGAGAATGATGAAACTAGATCATAGAAATTGGTTTGACATTAATAGGTTTTTTCTACACTTTTCTATGAAATTTTGAAGTTCATGGATCAAAACTAAACTTCCATGAATCTTGAGATTAAAGAGATTAAATAGAGAGATTAAGAGAGCTAGGATGTGAGACGACCCACCGTCCCATCAGTAGAACCTAAGATATTAACTAATCTTAATCGCATAATAAACGTTAGCGCGCCTTATTAAAACGAAGCGAAGCGGAAAATTTAGCGCGGAAGCAAACAAATACAAGGCACGCAACGCTTCAGAGTATACAGCTTAAAATATAAAGAAATATATCACATACAGTATTGCCCCATCAGTAGGGCTACAGTAATACAGTAATACATACGAGTATACTCTTACAAACCAAAATAAAAGTATGAAAGGTAGGCCAAGAGATAGCACTCCGACTAATCACGATCATTGCCTAACCTCTCGAGGCTAGGGTCCGCTGCACATCCTCCAGCGTCAGGCTCGTAAGGAATGTCGTCCAGCTCTTCAGCAACTGGTTCCTCCTCGGGGTCTTCCCATAAAATAAGAGCAACACATACAGAAAAATAGCGGGAGATAAGAAACATATATCATCAATATGGGAGAGGGGCATCAGTACAGCATATATATACATCACACAACACAGATAACATATATAACACAACCTCATCCATCTCTTAAGTCACCAATCACAATCATCTCAAACATCGTTCTCTCGGATAAGCCTATGGGAGGGATACTAATCCCTATGTATATGCTGTCTTCCCTATATGCATGTCGGCCGATACATCACGTCCCCAATTGGACATCCCCGTCGGGATCACATCACATCATATCCCGCCTCGGGATTTTACGTAACTTCCCCAATTGGACATCCCCCTTTGGGACCAAATGCTGTGGTATGAAATGTTATGAAAATGCAACAAACATCCATCGCAGGTTGATATCGGAGCCTCACGCCTAAACACTCGTCCACGACCACGACACATCGCATCACATCAACGTCAACATCAATCATCACATCAACATCACATCATTATCAACATCACATCAGCATCAGCATCACGACGCCTTGCGTCTACGAGCCACAGCTCCACGGTCGGGACCACAACGATATCAACCCGAACAACATCAACGCTCACCATACTCTCATCAACACTCAACCAGTCAAATCACAATATCATCACAATAGTAATTCCACCAGTACAGTTATCATCATAAAGTCAAACAACAATTCATCACGTAGGCAGTTCAACAAAATAAAACCAACATATAATCAAATAACCGATTCAACACATCAACCGCAACAAATCATAAATGTCATATCATCAACTTAGTGGTGATAGCCCAAAAGTACCTACACCCAGGGTTCAGGCACTTTATCCAGGGCTCAACCTCTAGTAGGGTTTTAGGGTTTCCCTACACAGATATATATACTCTATACTAGCTTGCCTTCCCGACGATATGAGTTCTTTCTCCCCACCTTAGTAAAGCTTTCGAGAGATTCCGAACGCGGCTCCGCAACAGTCAATCGGGTGCGCGGTTGGAAGTTCGAGTCCTGTCCGATTCTATACCACAAAACACAACCACAAATTCATATAATTAAATCATAAGCTCCCTGTATTTTTTGTATAGGTTGAAATGAAGATGATTTAAGAAAGAAAGTAAAACTGGTAGAAATCCGCTAAGCGATTTGATTTCGCTAATCGAAATTTGAAAGGAAGTAAAGCTGTCAGAATTCCGCTAAGCGATTTTATTTCGCTAAGCGAAATTTGAAAGGAAGTAAAGCTGTCAGAATTCCGCTAAGCGATTTGATTTAGCTAAGCGAAATTTGAAAGGGAGTAAAGCTGTCAGAATTCCGCTAAGCGAAATTTCTCCAGAATGTAAAAACCCATTTTTTCCAAAATATACATCCATTCGGCCTCTTTAAGAAAAATAGGCTAGAAAGCTTATTTGATTTCAATCTCTTGGATTATGATAGTAGGGGATGATACTAGCTCATAGGAATTGGTTTGGTCTCAAAATGATTTTTCTACAATTTTCTAGAGATTTTTGAAGTTTAGATCTAGAAATTGCAATTCATGAAAATAAAGGGAGAAAATAAATATTGAGAGCTCAAGGATGAAATCTATACCTTCTAGGTTGTAGAGGAGGATGAGAGGAGCAACTTTGCTTCACAAACTTGCTTGAAAAAGCTTGAGGAAGCTTGAGGAAAAAGAGGTTGAAAATGGAGGAAGAAGAAGGAAGAAGGAAGAAGAAGGAAGAAGAAGGAGAAAGGAGAAGTGAGAAGCAGAGCAGAAGCTGGCCAACGAAAAGTGAAGAGAAAAAGGTGAAGAATAGTGTAATAAATGGGTGGCTTAAGGCTTAAGGAAGGTGAAAGTAATAGTGGGTAATTAGTAAAAATTAACCAAGGGCAATTTGGTCAATTCACGTCCCGATAAAATTGAAAATCTTCATGACATTTGTAGGAGTCCCCAAATGTTTTAGCATAGCCCTGGTATGAAAATCATTGGCTCAAGGTTCTCGAAAAACCCTAAGACAACTCGAATCTTCTACCCGATCGATTTTCAGTCCGAATATAAAATATTATTTATATTTTTGGACGTCAGGACACATTTTAGCAAAAAGGTAGAGGATTGAAATTTAAGACTAATGGTTCTGACCGTTAGTCCAAATGAGGTCATGATAGTAGAAAAATACTATCATCCGAAAAAACAGATCAGGCTCCGTTTGAGTTTTTGGCCCAAAACTTAACCATAGTCTCCTACGATGGCGTAGAACATGACTATGGCCTCAGAATAATTTATTAAGGTTTCTAGACCCTCAAATAAAATACAGTTACTTAATTACTGATTAAATAAAAAGATTAAGAAAATCGGGGTGTTACAGGATGGAGTTATTACCTCCTAGATTCAAAGTCTTGAAGAGAAACAACTTGATTTCACCAAAAACTTTCAAGTTTCAAGATCAAAATGAAGAAAAGTGTGAAGAACATATGAAGAACTCTATGAGCTTGGAAGAAAAAGTGAGAGAGAGTGTGAGAGAGAGAGAGATCCGTGTGGCCTAGAGAGAGAGAGAGTGAAGGTGGGACTTTATTTTGTCTCAATGGCAAACTTGTAGTTAAGTAGAAGGGTAATTTGGTAATTTTGCTAAAAGACCAGGGGCATAATTATCATTTCCCCTATAAATATCTAGATATTTTCTAGAAGTAATGATGGCATTGGTGAGTCACAGGGTCAAAAGGGTCATTTTATAAATTCTCAGGGACAAAACGGTCTTTTCATCCTAGGGCAAATGGTAATTATGGAAAAGGTTAGGGGCATTTTGGTCTTTTCGCGTCCAGATATTTTCTAAACTTAGTCATTACACTGATGAGTTCTGGCACACCTTGCTAGGTGATGTGACTTCAACCTTATCCGTAGCGGGTCCTGGTAAATCCTGTAATCAGCTCCGTTGTTCACCCTATTTAGGTTTTCGCCCAAGAAAGTCGTGAGAACTTATTTATTTTGAATTTTTTTCAAAATCGCCGATATCGTTCACAATTTTATTTAAAACCTAACTGTTTCATTCAGGAGTGAAAATTAGGTCTTGATAGCAGTAAAATACAATTGTCAATGAAAAACGCAGACCGGGCTCCGTTTGAGTTTTTGACCAAAACTTAACCATAGCTTCCTATGATAGCTTACAGCTTGACTATGGTCTCAGATTATTTTATTTCATTCTCTAAACCCTTCAATAAAATACAAACACATAAATACTGTTTAATTCGAAAATCGGGGTGTTACATAATGTCTATAGGTCTCTTGATGGTATGCGAGGTAGAAATGCATGGCCATGCTAAGGTGAACAATATAAGATATTGGGCCCCCATGATCGTACATCAATTACTAGATCAAGAAATAAATAATTGAACTTAACAAGGATGACACATTTATGCCATGTGTTCAATTAAGACATTGAGACAAAAGGACGTTGACTGCACATTACATATGGTTACAATAAGGTTTTAATCGTATCACCAATATTCTAATTATTTGGGTAGCAATGATGTATTGTTAGATGTCGCTCATTGTTTATAATATTAATTGATTATTAATATGATTAATAATTAATATTATTACCAATTAATTGAGAACCTATAGGGTCACACGCATAAAGCAAATGTTCAGAGAATTAATTTAATTGATTAATTAAATATGATTTAATTAATAATTAAAATGGGATCAGTTTAATTGATTAATTAAAAATGATCTAATTAATAATTAAACATTGGGCCTGAAGCGTACAGTAGCCCAACTGGGTTAGGTTAAGTGAGTGATAGTTATTAGTAAGCTGAGCACGTCACATAAGGTACACACAACAGAGAGCACTCATAACGACCGTTGTACACCCTTGATAGGCACGCCCTCTTGTCACTTTGTGTGTGTTGTGTTTCTCCCCAATCCTGATAGCTAGCACTACGTTATCTCTAAAGTTGGTTTGCTCGCGTGGACTGAGTAGAGGTATTGCTACTTTGCAATACTGGTGATAGAGAAGAACCTCTCCCTTTGTTGTGATTGCAGCAGTGTTCCTCGGATTTGTTGCACTGTAGCTGTGTAGATCAAATTGCCATTCACACCGTAGCAGTGTTCGTGATTTACCCGTGCTGCTGACGTGCTTACAGTGTTCTTGGTAAAGCTACGCTTCGAGAGTTAACACAATATCCTTGTGATTCATGTGCGTTATGTGGTCCTTTAGTAAAAGGGTTTCTTTGCTCAAGAGGTTTTTATAAATTTTTTTTAAAAATTATCTCTCTTGAAACCTCAACAGTGGTATCAGAGAGTCTGGTCATAGTTTGCCATGTATCCTAGGACTGTTTGCCATTGTATGATGACATGTTTATTGCTTTTAAATAGGATTTCTATGTTTAAAAGCATGTTTATACGATTTGTTTGTGATATAAATCTCTTTGAACATGTTTTGTGTGCTTGGTTGTGCTCTTGACATAAACAAGGATTCGCTTCTTGAATCCTGTTGCGCCGTTTGGCACGGCTGTGCTCCCTGTAGCACGGTCGTGCACGTTTGAGTTAGCGTTAGTGAACACGTAGCACGACCGTGCACCATTTGGCATGACCGTGACACTTTTGAACAGCGTCAGCAAGGTTTCAACACGGCCGTGCGCCGTTTGGCACGGCCGTGCACATGTGGAACAACGTCAACGAGTTTTCAGCACAATCGTGCGTCGTTTGGCACGATCGTGCTGATGGACAGAATGTGATTTTGTCCCCTGTCCTATATTTATAAATTGTTTATTAAATGTGTGGGGTATGTGGTTATGGCCCTAGTTTTGGTGTTTTATTTTATTTTATAAATACGGCCTGCGTGTCATGATTTATTGTATTTTATTTGGTAAATACGGTATGCATGTCATGATTTATTGTATTTATTTTATAAATACGGCTTGTATGTCGTGACATTTACTTTATTTATTTTATATTAAATTTTGTGAATTGTTTGGGTTGCATGGAGGCAACACCAGATCATGACTGTAACACCGTGATTTTTCAAAGCTCTCTAAAGCTAATTAATTAGTATTTATATATTTCTATTTTATTGAAGGACCTAGAGAGGGAAATAAAATAAACCAAAACCATAGTCATGCTCAATGTTATCGTACGAGATTACGATTAAATTTTGAGCCAAAAACTCAGACGGAGCCCGATCTGCATTTTTACACTGGCAGTATGATTTTACTGCTCAGGAGACCTCAGATTGACCGGTGAACGAGACAGTAAGTCTTAGGATTCGATTCTCTAAGTTTTGGCTAAATTTCACAAAAATCACTTTCTGATCTTCGTTCGAGCGAAATCCTCAATCGGGTGATAGACGGAGCCGCATATGGACTTACCGAGACCCGCCAACAGATAATCTTGATACCACATCATGTCATATCACTTGGGAAAGCATGCCAGAGTCGTCATGACGTTTGGAAATATCGAGGAGACGCAAAATGACCAAAATACCCCTAACTTAACCTTTTTCACTTATACCATTTTACCATTGAAGGAAATGACCTTTTTGCCCTTAAGTGACTTAATTAAAAGGATGGTCAGCCCCAATTCAGCCCCATTTATCACGCAGAACAGCCCCCGAAGATGAACTCCAAGCCTTGATATTCTTCCATGAAGAGAAAACACCATTTTTGCTAGAGAAAAAGCTTGAATCCTTAATGGAAAAGCTTGATTCCTTGATCAATCTTTATCATTCTTTAGGTAAGATCACTTCTATGATCTCTAATTTTCATGAATCTCTTCTTATTTCATGATTTAAGAAATTGATTTCTTGAGTTCCAACTTTAAGATCCAAATTTCAAAAATTCATAGGAAATTGTAGAAAAATCCTTTTAATGGGAAATCAATTTCTTTGAGCTCGCTTCATCATCCTCTACCTAAACCCAAGAGCATATGATCCAACTCTCATCCTAGCCTAATTTCCCAAAAGTGGGCGAACCCTTGAAGTGATGATGAATAGTGTTTTTTGTTCAATTTTTGATTTCTAACTCTTGATTTCATCCTTACCTCTCCTATTGTCTTTGAATCCAAGTGGAAGAAAAACCAAATCAATTTCTAACCCATTTCTCTCTTTTTGGCCGAGACCTATAGGTGGGGAGAACCTTGATTTATACATGCTTAAGAACCAACCATCCAAAAGATTGGAACCAAATGTGATCTCTAGCCCTTTTCATCATTTTTGGTCGAACCTTATACTATTTTGGGGAAAGAGAACTTATGTTTTGATGTTGTTAATTATGTTGTTAATTGTTGATGATTGGTGTGGTTGTATGTTTGTAGTTGTTGTCGGATACTCGGACGAGGAATCGGGAGAATTCGTGGACCAATCGGGCGACTTTACCTTCAGAGGATAACTTCTAAAGGTAAGGGGGGATTAGCTCCAATTAGTTTGATAGTCACATGAGGTTGGTTATGATGTGAAGTTGATGATTGTTCCTGGTTGATGCTTTATGTGACAATTATGCTTGATTAGTGCTTTAAAGATATGCTATATGTTGTGTATGTACTTGAATTACTTTATGAAGTATATACTTGAATGTTTGAATATGAATTGTGGCATGGATGCCTTGATTGAGAATTGATGTGTGTGTGTATATATATATATATATATATATATATATATATATATATATATATATATATATATATATATATATATATATATATATATATATCCTGGACTGGTTAAGAGCATAGCACTGGCTATAGCTCAATAACGAAGATTAAGCTAACTAAAAGACTTAATCAAAGAATTTTGAAATGTTTTGATTTGAGGAAATGAAAAGCTTCTAAGCGAAAGGGTCATGCTGGCCAATTTTACTAAAAAGCCACTAAGTTAAGAATCCAAGATGTTTTTGAATAGGACTTAGGAAGTTGAGAGTCGGTGAGGAGAATAGTGAAAAGTTGTTTTATCATTATTTTCAAAACATGTTGAACAAGGAAAGAAAACCATGAAAGGAATTTAGTTTGTCAAGAAAGGATCTTCTGAAAGTATTTGATGTTTCCAGAAACGAAAATGTTTCTTCATGAAAGTTATTCCGATAACAATCTTTAGAAAAGTGTTTGAAGACGATGGAACCTTTAGAAAAGGCTTGTTACGCCAAAATCCTTTGAAAATGCATCTTTAGAACTTGAGTTTTGAGAATGATTTGTAAAAGAAAAGTTTTGTGGAAAAGAGTTTTAGAGCGAAAATGAGTTTTGATCAAACCAAAGAGAATCTATGTTTTGTTTTTGGGATTTGAACTACGAAAATGTTTTGATGAAACTGGTGATTACCCCTTCAAACATGTGAAGCACATGAACCTGGTGATTGAGCACTCGGCTATGTGTCCTGTGTTTTGAGAAGAGAAAGAACGGACTTAGTGTCCTATGCAAGTCTAGTGTCCTCGATGTCGGCCTAGTACTTCGCATATGTCCTTTAAAATGAGTCATGAGCTATATGCCTTGACAAGAAAAGAAAGAATGGAAGAAAAGAAAGAATGAAAGAAAAGAAAGAATGGAAAACCTCTTGCATACATGCATGAGTCGGCCGACATGCCATTTGAACTGAGATACAATCCAAGTGGTTGAGAATTGAGCTAGTTAAGACACTAGGTCTATAGGGGCATTCTGTGTGTCGAAACTCCACAAGTGGCCGGAGGCCTCGCGACTCTGTGCCGTGGTAAGTCGGCTACCTAGCACGAATGAACTCAATCAGAGACTGGACTATTCAGGATATGGTTTGACGTGTTACCCCAGAACAATTAGAGCTCGGACCTAAATTGAGAGGCCGACTTACAAGAACAATTGTGTTATGGGGGTATTCACGGCCTATCGCTCGAGGAAGGGGAGTTAAGAGTCTTCGAAGTACATGAACTAGAGAATTGAGAAGTCTCATGCATTCATTTGATTTCTCTTAATGAATGAGTATGATATTTGAAAGTGATATTATATTGAATAATGATATTTTATCACATGACTGTGTTGACGTATTATTTGTACGCTGCTTTACTTGTGTGGCTATTATGATAAACTTGTATAAGAGTAATCTCATCCTTGCCTGTACATGTTGGACACCCTGTTGTGTTTTTTGAACACATGTAACGATATTTTCTAGCGGTCCTATGGGTCACTGCGGGACCCTATAGCTGAGTTCCTTGGTGTCGACGACGAAGATGGTGGACTGTTGATGACGAGGCCCTGTCACATCCAGATGATGCAAGCTAGGTATTATACTTTATTATTCTTAGAGTTTTGTTAGACCAACTCTTAGGATTTTGATATTTAAAGTCAGGTCCTTTGACCGTGACGTAGTATCATATGTATTAAGATATTGAAATGATGTATGCCTTAAGGCAAAGTTGAATGTCACATACTAATGATGAGTTTGAGTTATCCCTTTGTTATTGTTAGACACTTGGATTGATATCAGAATTTCCGCAACAAATCTAATGAATATTTTCGAAAAGGTTTTAATTAACCGAAAAAATAGAATTTAGGTTACGAACTGTGACACCTCGAGGGGGTGTTACAATGACGCCAGTGGGAGGAACTTTGGAAGTTTGCTCGAGTTTCAAAGATTGTAATAATTTGTTTTAATTATTGCACATTAGGAGGCCATAATCATAATACCTTTTATATGTTTATGTATGTGATGCATGAAATGTATGAGATGTATGATTTAAATTTGAAATTTAAATTGTATGATAGCATTTATGTCATTGCATGCTAAATATGTTTTGAATGTATGTAAGCTAGTATGCCTTGTATACTATGAGAGGTATTTAAATGATAAACAAGCCGATGAGATCACTTAATTATTTTATTAAATGCCTCCTGATCCGTGGCATTCATCAAGGCCAAAATCATTTAAGTGTGGGTCATGCTACAGCTGAGCACCTTAATATATTCCAGTGAGACGCGAAAGGTGAAATAACCTACTGCTAACCATTAGGTTGAACTTAACTAAGCGTATTCAATAGGATTGAAACGGCTTAGAGGCAAGGGATTGGGCATTAATCCATATGGTGGATTAAAATAAGGAGTTATTCACCCAATTGGTCCAAGAATTACATTGGATGTAATTAGAAAGGAGTTTCCTACCTAAATAGCTGAGTTATGGGCGATCAGCCACAGTTGACTCAGAATGAGGTGAAATATGGATCTTGGTCTCACTAGAAAATCTTTCAACGGGATTATCCGAGTCAATGATGAGAGTCATTAATTTGAGTAAAATAGTGGAAGCATATTTAATAAAGATTTATTAAATATGTTTTAAAATCATGATACTTATACTTTGTATAATTTATTTTATGTAGATATCCATGGCACCAAACACAACTAATAATATGTCACTGCGATATGTCCTTGAGAAGGACAAGTTATATGGAAATAATTTTCTGGATTAGTACCAAAACCTGGGGTTTGTCCTTAGGCAAGAGAAAAAGTTGTATGTTCTTGAGGAGGTTGCTCCTGAACTACCCGAGGATGCTTTTAGGGCTGACAGAGATACTTACAAGAAGTATCAGGATGATGCCCTGGATGTTAGTTGCCTCGTGCTTGCCACCATGAGCTCTGAGCTTCAGAAGCAACATACATGGAGGCGTTCGATACCTCAAAATGCTCTATCAAGAGCAGGCAAGGCATGAGCGCTTTGAAGTTTCTAGAGCCCTGTTTAATTGTAAGCTGGCAAAAGGAAGCCCAGTTGGACCTCACTTACTCCTTTTGATTGGGTATATCGAGAGCCTTGAAAGATTGGGTTTTCCACTGACCCAAGAGTTGTCTACAGATGTAGTTCTGTAATCGTTTCCAGAAAGCTACAATCAATTTATCATGAATTACAACATGAATGACATTGACAAAACTCTGCCAGAATTGCTAGGCATGTTGAGATTTGCTGAGCAGAGCATTAATAAAGGAAAAGGTAAATCCATAATGATGGTTGATTCTGGGAAGCAGGCTAAGAAGAAGCCCTGGAGCAAGAAGAAGGACAAGGGCAAGAAAAAGTTTAAGCCTAGCACTTCTGCCTTGAAGCTCGTGGGCGGAGTAGCTAAGGAAGGCAATTGCCACCATTGTGGCCAACCTGGCCAATGGAAGAGGAACTGCAAGAAATACCTGGAAGAGAAAAAGAAGTGAAGTGAGACTTCTGCTTCAGGTATTTATGTTATTAATGTTAATTTATCTACTTCAGCATCTTGGGTATTTGATACTGGATGTGGTGCTCACATTTGTAATAATGTGCAAGGACTAAGAAGTAGGAGGAAATTGACTAAAGGTGAAGTAGACCTACGCGTTGGAAATGGAGCAAAAGATGATGCATTAGATGTAGGGAGTTATGTTTTAAATTTACCTACTGGGCTTGTTTTGGAACTTGATAATTATTATTATGTTCCCGTTATTAGTAAAAACATCATTTCTGTTTCTTGTTTGGACAAGAAGGGTTTTCATTTAATTGTTAAGGACAAATGTTATTCTCTTTATTTGGATAATGTTTTGTTTGCTAATGCACCATTGAGCAATGGACTTTATATTCTTGATCTCGATGTGCCCATATATAGCATAAATACGAAAAGGATCAAACCCAATGGTTTGAATCCTTCTTATCTTTGGCATTGTCGTTTAGGCCATTATAATGAGAAACGCATCTTCAAACTCCATAAAGATGGATTATTGGATTCTTTTGATTATGAATCATTTGATATGAGCGAATCTTGTCTATTGAGGAAGATGACTAAGGCCCCATTTACTGGTAATAGTGAAAAGGCCAATGATCTTTTGGGCTTGATACGTAGTGAGGTTTGTGGGCCACTGAACAAACCTGCTAGGGGTGGTTTTTCCTACTTTGTCACATTTACTGATAACTTCAGTAGATATGGATATGCGTATCTAATGAAACACAAATCTAAAGCCTTTGAAAAGTTCAAAGAGTTCAAGAATGAAGTAGAAAACCAACTAGGCAAGAGCATTAAAGCCATACGACCCGATCGTGGTGATGAATACCTTAGCCAGGAATTTGATGATTATCTGAAAGAGTGTGGGATAGTATCCCAACTCACTCCTCCCAGAACCCCACAATGGAATGGCGTGTCTGAAAGGAGGAATCGTACCTTGTTGGACATGGTACGATCGATGATGAGTCACTCAGATCTTTCAGACTATTTCTGGGGTTACGCATTACTTGTAGCAGCTTTCACAATTAAACGTGTTCCAACAAAGGCGGTAGAACAAATACCACATGAAACGTGGAAGGGGCGAAAGCCTAGTTTGTCTTTTATGAAGATTTGGGGTTGTCATGCCTATTTCAAATGTTTAATCACAAATAAACTGGAACCCAAATCAGATAAATGTACTTTTGTGGGGTATCCTAAAGAAACAAAAGGATACTAGTTCTATAACCCCTCTGATGACAAAGTGTTTGTCGACAGGACTGGAGTGTTCCTTGAAAAGAAATACATCTCTAAAGCAGACAGTGGGAGAACAGTAGAACTTGGAGAAATCCAAGCACCATAGAGTACTGACTCGTCTGCAACGGAACAAGAACCGAATCCACAAGATGTTGTGGTTCAAGCACCGGTTCAAGTAACACAAGAAACGCATAGGTCAAACAGATCACGTACACAACCTGAGAGATTTGAACTTCTCCTAAATCAAGGAGGTGATGTGCTCCTCTTGGATCAAGATGAGTCTGTTACCTACCAGAAGGCATAGTTGGCCCTGAATCTGAGAAGTGGCTAGAAGCCATAGGATCTGAAATGGAATCCATGTATACTAACCAAGTTTGGATCTTGGTGGAGCCACCTGAAGGGGTAAAACCCATAGGGTGAAAGTGGGTCTTTAAAAAGAAGATTGACATAGATGAAAAGGTTAATACCTTCAAAGCGTGACTGGTTGCGAAAGGTTTCAAGCAAGTTCATGGTATAGACTATGATGAAACTTTTTCTCCAGTTGCAATGATTAAATCTATTCGAATCCTACTTGCTATTGCCGCATACCATGATTATGAAATCTGGCAGGTGGATGTCAAAACTACATTCCTTAATGGGTATCTCCTCGAGGATGTGTACATGACACAACCTGAGGGTTTTTTTCGATTCAAAGGATACTGGAAAGGTGTGAAAATAGCAGAGATCCATCTATGGACTCAAGCAAGCTTCCAGAAGCTGGAATCTTCGTTTTGATGAAGCTATGAGATTGTTCAGATTCATCAAGAATGAGGATGAACCTTGTGAGTACAAGAAGGTTAGTGGGAGCATGATTGCTTTTCTCGTATTGTATGTGGATGACATACTACTCATCGGAAACGACATTCCTACACTACAAAATGTAAAGACATGGTTGGGGAATTATTTCTCGATGAAAGACTTAGGCGAAGCTTCCTATGTATTGGGAATCAGGATCTATAGGGATAGATCACTTAAATTATTAGGCCTTAGTCAAGATACAGATATTGACAAAGTGCTTAGGCGCTTCAATATGCATGATTCCAAGAAGGGTCTCTTGCCTATGTCACATGGCATATACTTGTCCAAGGGACAGTGCCCTACTACATCTGATGAGAGGGAACGCATGAATAAGGTTCCATATGCTTCGGCAATTGGATCTATCATGTATATATGCTATGATATGTCCTAGGCCAGATGTCTCGTATGCATTGAGCATGACGAGTAGGTACCAATCTGATCCCGGTGAGAGTCACTGGAAAGCAGTCAAGAATATCCTCAAGTACTTGAGAAGAACTAAGGATACATTCTTAGTCTATGGAGGTGAGGAAGAGCTCATTGTAAAAGGTTACACTGCTGCTAGCTTCCAAACTGATAAGGATGATTCCAGAGCGCAGTTAGGATTCATGTTTTGCCTTAATGGAGGCGCTATGAGTTGGAAGAGCTCAAAGCAGAAGACGGTTGCCGATTCTACAACAGAGGCCGAGTATATTGCTGCATCCAATGTAGCAAAGGAGGCTATTTGGATCAAGAAGTTCATTTCTGAACTTGGTACTGTTCCTAGCATTGTGGACCTGATTGACCTCTATTACGATAATAATGAAGCAATCGTGCAAGCCAAGGAACCCCGATCTCACCAGAGATCCAAACACATACTCAGGCATTTCCATCTCATTCGAGAGATTATCGATAGAGGAGATGTGAAGATATGCAGAGTTGATACACTTGACAATGTTGCTGACCCGCTTACCAAGCCTCTTGCTCAGCAGAAGCATGATGCTCGTACTAGGTCGATGGGTATTAGATTTATGCCTAATTGGCACTAGTGCTAGGGGGAGATTGTTAGTGTAAGCCCTAGTGGCCAATATATATATATATATATATATATATATATATATATATATATATATGAATTTATTCTATATTTTATATATGAGGCATTTGTTTATTATGTTGTATTTGATGATCATATTTATAGCATAATAAAGTCCTTACAATTGGTAGTTCATTTAATGGAACGTCAAGTATGACTTGATCGTGAGATGCCATTGAATTATAGGACACTATTCTTAAATATCCATAGTCAAGTATTATTATTAATAAGGACAATAATAATACATTGAGATTATTATGTGAGTGTACTGATGACCACATTCACAGGTCATAGATATAAGATATCAAGTCTTCACATAGGTATAAATATGAGTGGAATTTTATACTAGAGTGGCCCGCTATGAGAACGTTGCATATTAGTTATGTAAGTGTCATAAGCGATTCTCATGGTGACCATAGTGAAGCAGTCCTTTGACTTGAAGTCACTACGATTCCTAACATATGTAGTTGCAGGCTTTAATACTATTAAACGTTATCTGTAACAGGCCAACTATAAAGATAGTTATTGGGCCTGCAATGAAACATGCTGATAAATGTGAGTGATGTAAATAGGATTCGTCCCTCCTACATAACAGGGGTAATGTCTATAGCCTCTTGATGGTATGCGACATAGAAATGCATAGCCATGCTAAGGTGGACAATTTGAGATATTGGGCCCACATGATCGTACGTCAATTACTAGATCAAGAAATAAATAATTGAACTTAACAAGGATGACACATTTATGCCTTGTGTTCAATTAAGACATTGAGACGAAAGGACGTTGATTGCACATTACCTATGGTTACAATAAGGTTTTAATTGTATCACCAATATTCTAATTAATTGGTTAGCAATGATGTATTGCTAGATGTCGCATAGAGCAAATGTTCAGAGAATTAATTTAATTGATTAATTAAATATGATTTAATTAATAATTAAAATGGAATCAGTTTAATTAATTAATTAAATATGATCTAATTAATAATTAAACACTGGGTCTGTAGCGTACAGTAGCCCAACTGGGTTAGGTTAAGTGAGTGACAGCTATTAGTAAGCTGTGCACGTCACATAAGGTACACACAACACAGAGCACTCATAACGGTCGTTGTACACCCTTGACAGGCGCACCCTCTTTTCTCTCTCTGTGTGCTATGCCTCTCCCAATCTTGATAGCTAGCACTACGGTATCTCTGATGTTGGTTTTCTCGCGTGGACTGAGTAGAGGTATTGCTACTTTGCAATAATGGTGATAAAGAAGAACCTCTCCCTATGTGGTGATAGCAGCAGCGTTCCTCGGATCTGTTACATTGTAGCTGTATAGATCAAATTGCCATTCACACCGTAGTAGTGTTCTTGATTTACCAGTACTGTTGACGTGCTCACAGTGTTCGTGGTAAAGCTACGCTTCAAGAGGTAACACAATATCTTTGTGATTCATGTGCGTTACGTGGTCCTTTAGTAAAAGGGTTTTTTCGCTCAAGAGGTTTTTATAAATTGTTTTTAAAAATTATCCCTCTTGAAACCCAACACATTCTTTTCTCACCTTTTCCCCCTCGAATGTAAAAATGGTGTCTTCCAATTATAATGTTATGGTGGAGACAAGAAGACGACTTCAGAAGAGGACAATTTGGTAGGTGATCATGCTTAGTGAAGCTTGTATGCTACTAGGGTTTTAGATTAGATTCTCTCATTGGCTTGGAAAAAATCAATCCGTCAGGGGCCATAACCATGTCACATTTGTTATATGCTATATATGTATGAGATGCATGTTAGTATATACTAGGTTAAACAGTTTAACTTATGGTGAGATCAAAATTTATTAATAAATCCCTCAAAAGGAAATATTAAATCACGTTTGAATATGCCTTTCAATGCATGACACTCATCAAGACTAATATCGATTGAGCGTAGGTCTACCAAAGCCGAGTACCTTTGTCTATACTAGTAAGACGCGATGGGATAAACATAATATCCAATTGTCAACCATTAGGTCTGACTTAACTAAGGCAACTTCAATAGGATTGAAAAGGGCTTAGAGGCATGGAGTTGGGCATTAATCCATAAGATGGATTAGAATAAGAGTTATTCACCCAACTAATCCAAGAATTACATGAGATGTAATTGGAAAGAGTTTCCTACTTAAATAGCCAAGTTCTGGGCGATCAACCAAAGCTGACTCAGAATGAAGTGAAATATGGATCTTGGTCCCACTAGAAAATCTTCCAACAGGATTTTCCAAGTCAATGGTGAGGGTCATTGATTTGAGTAAATTAGTGGGAGACGTATTTAATAAAAGACCTTATTAAATATGTTTATGCATGATACTTATATTCTGTATATTTCTGTTGTAGATAACCATGTCTGCAAACCACACATCAAATAACCTATCACCGCGATCTGTCCTTGAGAAGTACAAGTTGTCTGGAACGAAGTTCCTGGACTGGTACAGGAACCTGAGGATTGTCCTCAGGCATAAGAAGAAGCTGTATGTTCTTGAAGAACAAACCCCCGAGGAGCCGCCGGCTGCGAATGCTTCTAAGGCTGAGAAAGATGCTTATAAGAAGCATCAGGATGATGCCTTAGACGTCTGCTGCCTCATGCTTGCTACCATGACCTCTGAGCTTCAGAAGCAACATGAGACCATGGAGGCGTACGATAAAATCGTGCACCTCAAAATGCTCTATCAAGGGAAAACAAGGCATGAGCGGTTCGAGGTTTCCAGAACCCTTTTTAATTCTAAACTTGCAGAGGGAAGCCCTGTGAGTCCTCATGTACTGCAATTGATTGGGTAAATTGAGAATCTTGAAAGGTTGGGTTTTCCATTGGGTCAAGAGTTGGCCACGACGTAGTTCTGCAATCATTGCCAGAGAGCTATAATCAGTTTGTCATGAACTACAATATGCATGATCTTGACAAAACTTTGCCAGAATTGTTGAGCATGTTGAGAAATGTTGAACAAAATATTAAAAAAGGAAAGGGGAAGGCATTGTGATGGTCCAAGCTGGAAAGGGCAAGAAGCAGCCCAAGAAACCCATGGATAAGCAGAAGGGCAAAGGCAAGGGCTTCCATAAGTCCAAACCCAGCACTTCTGGCTTAAAGCCCAAAGGTGGAGTTGCTAAGAAGGGTAATTGCTTTCACTGTGGTCAGACTGGACATTAGAAGAGGAACTGTCCAAAATACCTGGAAGAGAACAAAAAAAGGGAAGTGAGACTTCCACCTCAGGTATATATGTTATAGAAGTCAATTTATCTTTTTCTACATCATGGGTATTAGTCACTGGATGTGGATCTCATATTTGTACAAATATGCAGGATCTAAAAGGGAGTAGACCATTGACAAAAGGCGAAGTCGACCTATGAGTTGGCAATGGAGCAAAATTTGCTGCTTTAGCTGGAGGGACCTATGTACTGACTTTGCCTACTGGGCTTATTATTTAGTTGGAGAATGTTATTTTGTGCCTGCTATTAGCATGAATATGATTTCTGTTTCTTGTTTGGACAAGAGTGGTTTTCATTTTATAATAAAGGACAAATGTTGTTCTATTTATTTAAATGAAATTTTCTTTGCTGGTGCACAAATGTCTAATGGACTCTATGTCCATGATCTTGATATGCCTATCTATAACATTAATACCAAAAGGGTCAAACCGAACGAGTTGAACCCGTCTTACCTTTGGCATTATCGCTTGGGCCACATAAATGAGAAGCGCATTTCCAAACTCCATAAAGATGGACTATTGGACTCTTTTGATTATGAATCATATGAGATATGTGAGTCTTGTTTATTGGGAAAGATGACTAAAGCCTCATTTACTAGTAATAGTGAAAGGGCAAGTGATCTTTTGGGCCTTATACATGGTGATGTATGTGGACCCCTAAACACATCGGCTAGAGGTGGTTTTCAATAGTTCATCACTTTTACTGATGACTTGAGTAGATATAGATGTGTGTATCTAATGAAACATAAATCTGAATCCTTTGAAAAGTTCAAGGAATTCAAGAATGAAGTAAAAAACCAACTGGGCAAGAATATTAAAGCACTTCGACCAAATCGAGGTGGTGAATATTTAAGACTGGAGTTTGATGATCATCTGAAAGAGTGTGGGATATTATCTCAACTCACTCCTGCTAGAACACCATAATGGAATGGTGTATCTGAATGGAGGAATCGAACCTTATTAGATATGGTTCGGTCCATGATGAGTCTTGCAGACCTTCTAAACTCCTTCTGGGGACATGCTTTATTAACAGTAGCTTTACACTTAACTGTTTTCCATCTAAGATGGTAGAAAAGACACCATATGAGATATGGACTGGCAGACAACCTTGTATGTCTTTTATTAAGATTTGGGGTTGCGAGGTTTATGTTGAACGAAAATTTTCTAATAAACTTGAACCCAAATCTGATAAGTGCTTATTTGTGGGGTATCCCAAGGAAACCAAAGGATACTATTTCTACAATCCTTCTGAAGGCAAAGTGTTTGTTGCTAGGATTGGTTTATTCCTATAAAAGGAGTTTATCTCCAAAGGAACCAGTGGGCGGAAACTAGAACTTGAAGAATTTCAAGAATCACAAAATAGCAATGAACCTATGATGGAACAGGAGCAACCTCCGGAAGATGTTGTGGAACAATAATCTGCTCCAGTAGCACAAGACTCGCGTAGGTGTAACATGATACGTCACCAACCTGAGAGATATGGGTTTCTCATGACTCAACAAGGTGATGTTTTACTCATGGATTAAGATGAGCCTGTGACTTACCAAGAAGCCATCACTGGCTCAGAATCTGAGAAATGGCTAGAAGCTATGAGATCTGAAATGGATTCCATGTACACTAATCAAGTTTGGAACTTGGTTGAACCACTAGAAGGGGTAAAACCCATAGGATGCAAGTGGGTTTTCAAAAAGAAAAATGACATAGATAGTAATGTACATACCTACAAAGCACAATTGGTTGCTAAGGGATTCAAACAAATTCATGGCATAGACTATGATGAAACCTTTTCACCGGTTGCAATGCTTAAATCCGTTCGGATCTTGCTTGCTATTGCAGCACACCAGGATTATGAAATCTGGCAAATGGATGTCAAGACTGCTTTCCTTAATGGAAATCTACTTGAGGATGTGTACATCACACAACCTGAGGGTTTTGACACTAGAGAATACTGGAAAGGTGTGCAAATTACAACGATCCATTTATGGATTGAAGCAAGCTTCCAGAAGCTGGAATCTTCGTTTTGATGATGCTGTAAGACAGTTTGGATTCATCAAAAATGAAGATGAACCTTGTGTCTACAAGAAGGTTAGTGGGAGAATTGTTGTCATTCTAGTACTGTATGTAGATGACATACTACTTACTGGAAATGACATCCCTACCCTACAAAATGTAAAGACATGGTTAGGGAATTGCTTCTCTATGAAAGACTTAGGCGAGGCTACCTATGTGTTAGGTATTGGAATATATAGAGATACATCATTGAGACTGCTTGGTCTAAATCAGAGTACATATGTATACAAGGTTTTAAAACGGTTTAACAAAGACTCTTGCCTATGTCACATGGTATAAGCCTTTCAAAGGCACAATCCCCTTCCAATCATGAAGAGAGGGATCACATGAGTAAGATTCTGTATGCATCTTCAATCGGATCTATCATGTATGCAATGTTATGTACTCAACCAGATTTCTCGTATGCTTTAAGCATAACGAGCAGGTACAAGTCAGATCCCGGTGAGAGTCACTGGACTGCTATCAAGAATATCCTCAAGTACTTGAGAAGAACTAAGGATACATTCTTGATCTATGGAAGTGAGGAAGATCTCGTTGTAAAGGGTTACACCAATGCTAGCTTCCAAACCAATAAGGATGATTCCAGATCACAGTCTGGTTTTGTGTTTTACCTGAATGGTGGCTCTGTGAGCTAGAAGAGTTCAAAGCAGGAGACAGTTGCTGATTCTACCACAAAGGCTGAGTATATTGCTGCCTCCAATGCAGTAAAGGAGGCCGTTTGGATCAGGAAGTTCATTACTGAGCTAGCTATTGTACCTAGCATTGTGGATCCCATTGATGTCTATTATGATAACAATGGAGCCATTGCATAAGCCAAGGAACCTAGATCTCATCAGCGATCCAAACATATACTTAGGCGCTTCCATCTCATTCGAGAGATTATCGATAAAGGAGATGTGAAGATATGCAGAGTACCAACACTTGACAATGTTGCTGACCCACTTACAAAACCTCTTGCTCAGTAGAAGCATGATGGTCACACTAGGTCGATGGGTATTATATTTATGCCTGATTGGCTCTAGTGCTAGTGGGAGATTGTTGGTTTAAGCCCTAGAGGGCATTAGTTCTCTTTGAGATTTACATTTGTATCATGACTTTGATTTACATATATTTATATATAAGGCATTTCAGTTTATACTATTAATTATTTAAACGAAGTAAAGTCCTTAGAATAGTTATTTCAGTTCAATAGAACATCAAGTGGATGACTTGATCGTGAGACCCTACTGAACAATAAAATACTATTCTTAAAGTATCCGTAGTCAAGTATTATTGTTAAATAGGAAGACAATAATACATCGAGAGTGATGACCACATCTCACGGGTCATGGATATGGGATATCAAGTCTTCACATAGGTATAAATATTAGAGTAATATTTATACTGGATTGACCCACTATGAGAACGCTGCATAATAGTTATGTAAGTGTCATGAGCGCTTCTCATGGTAACCAAAGTGAAGTAGTCCTTCGACTTGAAGTCACTACAATTCCTACATGGGGAGTTGTAGGCTTTAATGCTATCAAACGTTACCCGTAACAGGATGATCATAAAGATAGTTATTAGGCCTGCAATGAATCATGTTGAAGGATGTGAGTGATGTAGACAGGATTCGTCCCTCTTACATAACAGGAGTAATGTCATGGGCCTCTCAATAAAGTGAGACATGAAAGTGCATGGCCATGCTGTAATGGGTCAGTATGAGATATTGGGCCCATTTGTGATTACACATCTACTCAAGAATTGAGAAACAAATAATTAAACTTAAAAAGGATGACACATTTATGCCTTGTGTTCAATTAAGATATATGGACGAAGGGACATTTACTACACGGTTATTTTGGTTGCCGTAAGGTATATATCGTATCACCGATATTCTCACTAATTGGGTAACAATGATGTATTGCTAGATGTCGCTCATTGTTTATAATATTAAATGTGATTTAATATTATTGCCAATTTATTGAGAACCTATATGGTCACACGCATAGAGCAAATAGTCGGAGAATTAATTAATTTATTAAATATGATTTAATAATATTAATTATAGATTGGGCCTGTAGCATACAAGCCCATTGGGGTTAGGGTAAGTGAGTGACAGCTTATAAGGCTGTGCACGTCACTTAAGTGCTGAGAGTTTGCTGTGCATAACCTAGTAGCCGTCACATCTCCTTGGTAGGCGCGCCCCCCACCCCTGCCATCAGTTAGCAAGACGTTTTCTCCGACATTGATTTGTTCGCGTGGACTATGTAGAGGTGCTGCTCCATTTCAGTACTGGTGATAGCGTTCATCCCCCTATTCAGAGCAGTGTTTGTAGCGCTCGTGATCAATTGAGAAGAACTGTTCTTCCCTTGCAGTGATCGCGGTAAAGCTTCTCTACAAGAGGTAAACACTACAATCATGAGTCATGACCATTCGCATGAATCTTTTGGTGGGAATTTTTCCGCTGCGTTATATGTTTTAAATACATAGCAGACGAGTGTTCGTGCTACATGGACGGCAGTGGAGATCAGAGCAGTATTGGAGGACGTCTAGGCAACAGAGGATAGTAGTGTTTCGTTCCTCACCTATGTATGTGCTCTTGCGGGTCCATAGGCGCATTTACCGTGAGGGACAGTGTAGTTCAGGATATCGCCGTCGTCGGTGACGGGATTTCCTGTAATACCCCGATTTTCACTGTTTTAAGACCGATAATGTATATAACTACGTTTATATTTTATCCTAGAGTTAGAAAATGAATTTAAATAAACTAAGACCATAGTTATACTCTACGTCATCGTAGAGAGTTACGGTTAAATTTTGAGTTGAAAATTCAGACGGAGCTCGGCCTGCGTTTTCACTGACTATAAGATTTTACTGATAAGAAAACCTAATTTTGACCCGTGAACGAGATAGTTAGGTTTTATATATCGTTTCGAACAATATCGGTGATTTTGAAAAATTTCAAAATAAAAAGTTCTTACGACTTTCTCGGGCAAAAAACCTAAATCGGGAAATCGATGGAATCGAGAATGAACGTGCAGGACAAAACCGGACACCAGATGAGGGACACGAGTCACCGGGGTAGGGTGAGTCAGAGGATGAGTCACCACCATGACTCACCAACGTCATCATTACGCTTCTACAAATATCTGAGATATTTAAGGCGAGAAAAGACCGTTTTGCCTCTTGGAACTAACGAAATTACACTTTAGCCTTATGACTCATCACCATCATCATTACTTCTTGAAAATATCTAGATATTTGTAATTTTGGAGATGAAAGGACTATTATGCCCTTAACCTTTTGTTGAAATTCCAATTTTGTCCCTAAGTGAAATTACTCTTTTGTCCCCAAATTATCCAGAAGTTAGGCTCATGGGCCAAAAAGCCCACCAAGGGGGGGTGGCTACCTTAACCTATAAATACCCCTCACCTTCCTTTGTTTTCCTTCACATTCTCTTCACAAAAGCTTGATCATCTTCTTCAAGTTTAAGAAACCTCCATTGTTATCTTCAAGTGCAAGCTTTTTTCTTCACTTTCCTTCAAACTTCAAGAGGTAAATTCTCTTATACTTACTCTCCTTGATCCATAAGTTTCTTATTCTTCACTTATTTCTTGTTTTCAATCCATGATCAACTATGTTCAAAGTTCTAAATTCAAACTTCATAAATCTCTAGAAAATCATAGAAAAATCCTTTTAATGTGAAATCAATTTCTATGATCTAATTTCATTCTTCTCTATCATTATCCAAGAGCATGTAATCAAATAACATGTCTAGCCCATTTTACCATGAAGTGGCCGAACCTTAGCTTGTGGGAAACCATGAGTTTTGCTTCAAGTTTTTGAATGATGAAGCTTGTTTTAGTGTTAGGTATACCCAAGGATCATTCATCCAAGAGTTGGAAATTTTTAGACATCTCTAGCTATTTTAAACCTTGATGGCTGAACCTAGGTCCTAGGAGACAAAGAGATGTACTTTTGTGAGTGCTAAAGTTGTGATTTGTTGTGAAGGATCAGATCGTGTTGGATCATCCTAAAGCGTGCTAAAGTGCCGATTGTGGAGCTGTATTTGGAAGATTATATGAGAAGGCGAGCGTGCGTAGCTGTTTCGGGTGGGGGAAAGAATCACACTCGTCGGGGAGGCAAGAGTAGAGTACAATACATTGTTATGCGTAGGGGATCCTAAACCCTACTAGTGGTTGAGTAACCGACAACACCTAAGTCCACATTGGCGACTACCGTAAAGTGGTACCAATGTAGGGTTAGCCGTTGTAGGCTTATCACCGTAGGTTGATATTATGTTGATTGAGGTCATATGTTTAACATGTTTATGTGCCTGCTATGATGTGATTGTGGATGTGTTTTACCATGATTGTGATAAGGTGCTTTATTGTCTTAATTGGTGATGTAGTGATAATATGCTTATTTGGCTCAATTAATGATATGATGATAATATGTTGTGTTGCATGCTGTGTTGCACATATATGATTATTGGTTCGCTTAGATTTAAGCGATGATCATTGTGAATTGGGTGATGTGTGAGATAATATCAGTTGGTGGAAATAAGCTATTGTACTCAACCTGATGAAATGATTGAGGTCTATGGGTAGTCGTGAACACTTTGCTTGGTAGGGAGTGTTGGTGTTTAGTGTGTTAGGTGATGAGGTTGAGTTACTAAGCTGTTGATCGAAATGAGTTGTGAGAATTCATGCTAGTTGCATTGTGTGGTGATGTCACTACCGCGTAGATCTGGGATTACGTGAGGTCAAACCGGAACTACAGATAGATGCTTGGTGGGTCTACTGTGAGCTTCTGAGATCTCCAATGCGCATTCTGACACTGGGATAGCTATTCCTATTAGGAATGGGCAATAGTGTCACCCTGCTTGGTAGGGGGAGGTATCCTGCTTGGTAGGGGATGTAATGTACTCGTGAGTGTAACGGAATCTGCTGCTCGGATGGCGTTTGATTTTCATCCTGCTTGGTAGAGGATGAGTATCCTGCTTGGTAGGGGATACGTTGTGACGTAGGAATGTGGCCGCATCTTCATGTAAGATCTAGATGCATAAGAGTGTGAGATGAGTGGTTAAGTTCAATAAACCCCAAGGATGGTTGTTGATTGTGTGTGGTTGTGCTATTAGAGTATCTGCTTTACCTTTATCCCTATCTGAGATGAGATGTAATTCTTATCCCTGTTATTCGCACATTGTATGTTCTTTGATGTTGTGAGAAGACCCGGTGTAACACCCCCTCGAGGTGTCACATATCGTAACCCAAAATTCTTGTGATTCGGTTAATTAAGAACCTTTTCGAAAATACTTACTAGATTTATTGCGGAAGTTCTGATACCAACTTAAACGTTAACAATAACAAAGGAATAAATTCAAACTAGTCATTTATGAAACTCATTCATTTCGCCTTAAGGCATACATCAAGTCACTTTCTTAATACACATCATACTGAGTTACAGTCGATGGACCTGACTTGAAATATCAAAATCCAAAGAGCTGGTCTAACAAAATTCTAAGAACAACAAAACATACTACCTAGCATGCATCGCCCAAAAGATACTGGGCCTCATCATCAATAGTCCACCGTCTTCGTCATTGACACCAAGTAACTCAAAAGCAGGGTCCCGTAGTGACCCAGAGGACCGCTGGAAAATAGCTGTACATGTGTTCAAAAATCACAACAGGGTGTCCAACATGTACAGGCAAGGGTGAGATACTCTTTCACAAGTTTATCATAATAGCCACACAAGTAAAACAGCATATAAATAATGCATCAACACAGTCACGATAACAGAAGTAACACAGGATATCACACTAGGAAACAGCATGTCCACAAGTATACCATAAATTGCAGTATATCATATTAATCATTTAGCAGCATAAGACATCTTTGAACGCAGAATAATGGTGTACAATAAGTGGATGTAATCATCAACAGCCATGTAATGCAATGCGATTTACATGACTCAATGCCATATGCCACAAGGGTAAAACTCTAACCCCTACTCCATGGAGCCAACAAATCGTCGGAGAGAGTGAATGGGAGGACATGTTCTGTTTATTGCCAGCCATGAGCAAGATGCTACAACATTCGTAACGTGCACGTATCTGGCTTTACGGAAACACTCTCGACCAAACATGAAAAGTACAACATCTAGTCGAGGATATCAGTGTATTGCACGGATTCGTCACGACACAGAAGAATCACCAACTGGTCTCATGTCAGCCCTTCCAACCCTGATACCTCCAAGACTGAACAAATCATCACCGTAAGATTCGCACCAGCATCTAGGTGTAAGCTCAACTCCTAGGCACAAAGCCTTACGAACTCATGCAATGAAATGCCAATGCTTACACAAAGCGGATGCGATAAATAAATGCTTATCCCCCGGATAAACCTCGAGGTTCACTAAGGTTCTCTACCTTAGGAACTATAAGCGTCTTTGTATTATAAAACGTTTATCCACTGGATAAATATCACGTCATTCCTTTGGAATGATCCGGACTGCTTTCAGAATTACCGACTGTCCCTACACACCAACACAAGTTTTTTCAGCGTGTTTTCTCCTCACTCACACGCTTTCTAGGAAACTTCCCAGAAGGTCACCCATCCCACAATTAATCCAAGTCAAGCATGCTTAACTATGGAGTTTTTATGTTCTAGGCTCCCGAAAAGAAGATAAATCTTGTCAGTATAGGTAGTACCGATCAATTCTGATAAGCCTTCCCTCAGCTATACCGTCCCATACCTGCATAGCCTCAGGATTTCTCTCATTCCGGTCATCACAAGATTGAAACAAGTGAATGATTGACCTAGATCCGAATCACCGGTCTATCATCGAACTACTGTTTCAAAACCCAAAATGTTTCATATTTGTGTTTATGTCTTATGAAGTCATTGATGTACTAAGTCATCAATGGTATAGTACATGGTCTTGTTCCACCACATACCACATTTAATTATCCCTTGTCATAAACTCTAAGTTAATTACTTAACTTATGTTTTCACACATAAACTTTACAATTTGATTTAAAAACTCCCTTTGTAAACCAAAACAACGTTTTCAATTGAGGAAAACAAGGAAACGGCAAAACAAGGTACTCGCTTGAATTTCGCTCAGCGAGATTACATTCGCTTAGCGAAATTGAGAGAGTGATGCATCATTTGAAATTCCTCTATATCGCTTAGCGAAATTGAGGCAATGATGCCTAGCTTGGATTTTCTCGGTATCGCTTAGCAAGATTCACTTCGCTTAGCCACACTTGCCTCAAGCAAAGCACTTTAACTAAATTTTGAAAGGAGATTTTCCTTACTAGCTTAGTGTAAAACCATGTTCTAAGTTAGTGTAAAAGAAATATAATCTCATTAAAAGCTATGTTAACTTTCATGAAAGATATTTTCATCTTCGGAACAACAAATACTTTCTGAAGGTATTTCCTTGACAAACTAAATACTTTTTAGTAAAATCGGCCATTATAACGTTTAGCATAGAAGCTTTTCATTCCTCAAAACAAGCTATAGCCAATGCTATGCTCTTAACTAGTCCAGGCTATATATATATATATATATATATATATACACACACACACACACACACATCAAATCTCAATTCAAGACATCCATGCCACAATTCATATTCACATATCCAAGCATGTACTTCATGAAAATAAATCAAGTACATACACAACATATAGTCATTCAAAACTCAAATCAACATTATGCATATGTTCTATCCAAGGCAAAATGCAACAATTCACCTCACAACCAACCTCATGTGACTATAAAACTCATTGGAGCTAATCTCCCCTTACCATTAGGAGTCATCCTCCGAAGGTAAGTCGCCCGATCGGTCCGCGAATTCTCCCAATTCTTCGTCCGATTATCCGACAACAGCTACAAACACAAAACCAATCCAATCATCAACAATTAACACACAAATTTCTCTAATCCCTTAGGAGCTAGGTTCGGCCAAAAATGATGAAATTGGCTAGGGATCACATTTGGTTCCAATCTTTTGGATGGTTGGTTCTTAAGCTTGATTAACACTAAATCAAGTCCTAATACTCAAAGATATGAAACAAAACTCAAAGATATGAAACAAAACTCAATGTTCTTCACATTGAGGGTTTCGGCCATACAAGGTAAAACATGGCTAGGGATTGATTTGGTTTTCCATCACTTGGATTCAAAGACAATAGGAAAGGTTAGCATGGAATCAAGAGTTAAAAATAAAAAATTTGAACAAAACACTATTCATCATCACTATTGAGGGTTCATCCACTTTGGGGATTAAGAGCTAGGATGAGAATTGGATCATATGCTCTTGGGTTTAGGTAGAGGATGATGAAGTGAGCTCAAAGAAATTGGTTTCCCATTAAAATGATTTTTCTACAATTTCCTATGAATTTTCAAAGTTTTGGATCATAAACTTGATTTTCATGAAAACAAGATTTGATCTTGAGATTGAGAGAGATTCAAGAAGCTAGGAGATCATAGAAGTGATCTTACCTAAGAATGGATGAAGATTGATCAAAGAATCAAGCTTTTCCTCCATGGATTCAAGCTTTCCTTTCATGAAAATGGTGGAGTTTTGGCCAAAAGAGGAAGTTGAAGCTTTGAGCTTCTTTGGGGCTGGCCCATCAAAAAAAAAATCTCTTAAATTAGAGTTAGAGACTCGAAATCAAGCAAAAGCAGAATACGCGGGTCGAGTAGATCTTGAATCATCTCTCTCAAACAAAGAAAAAGATATTAAAGAAGATTCTGCGGGATCGGACAGGACAGAGGGTAAGGATATAAAGAAAAAGAAATACAAGAACAAGATAGAGGCAGAACTTAATTTCTTACTAAAAAAGTATTTGAGTTTTCAATTGAACTGGAAGGGTTCCTTAAATCAAAGAATAATGAATAATATCAAAGTATATTGTCTCCTAATTAGATTGATAAATCTTTTGGTGCGTGAATGGGGCTGAGAAAGGGCTGTTCCAGCCTTAAAAAAAGTCACTTAAGGGCAAAATGGTCATTTGCTTCAAGGGTAAAATGGTAAAAGTGAAAAAGATTAAGGTTAGGGGTATTTGGTAATTTCGCGTCCAGATATTTCCGAACGTCATAACGACCCTGGCATATTCCCCCAAGTGATATAACATGATATGGTGTCAAGATTATTCATTCGCGGGTCTCGTTGAATCCTTTTACGACTCCAAACGCCTCCCGATTCGATTATACGGTCGAATATAATATATTATTTTTATTTTTCGGACGTCGGGACGGATTTTAACAAAAGATGTAGAGAATAAAATTGTGAGACTTACTGTCGCGTTCAAGAGTCCAAATTAGGTCTTGATAGTAGAAAAAGGCTACTATCTGTGAAAAACGTAAACCGGGCTCCGTTTGAGCTTTCGCTCGAAACTTAACCATGGCTTCCTATGGTTATGTAGAACATTCCTATCTTCTCAGAATATTTTATTTCACTCTCTAGACCCTCCAATAAAATACAAACGTTAAAATACTGAAGAATTATAAAACGTGAAAATCGGGGCGTTACATTACTACTCCACTAAAAAGAATTTTGTCCTCGAAATTTCGTGAATAAAACTAAACAGGATTTCTTAATCCCCAAGTTCCACATTGTACCCCGTAATAAATCCTTCCCTAGGTAATATTGTAACCTAATGACAACTTCACACCTATCCTTTGTTTGATTTACCGTTAAAATCAAATCGCTTACCCTTAATCCATATCTTAATATCTTACCTTAGTTTCTTCGCATGTGAGAAATATAATCAAACTTAACCACTTTTCTTTTAGCACTAATCCACTTAGGGAATGTCTCCCTATGGCATCTGTAACTCTTACTGTTAACTCCAAGATTTAAACTACAATACACATTTCTTTGACGACACATTCATCAGTTTCGATCCAAGATATCCAATCTTAGTCTTAGTTCCTTTTGAACGTAGTCCACCTCTCCAACTTACATCATAATCATACACTTTGATCTTGCAGAACTTGATTGCACCTCTTAATGCAACCACAACCAAAAAGAAATCACATCGGGTAGATTTACCCAAAGTCATAAGTCTTGAACTTTTATAACAACTTAGTTCTACTCAGAAACTCCTCTCTTTTTCTTATATTCAGCTTAGGTAAAACTACTAAGAACACTTTCTTATAAATCTCCAAACTCATACAGTTAATCTTAACTACAGACATTGATCATTGCCCTAGGTTCTCCAACTACTATTCTGCATTGATCAATACTTGACTCATAGTAATTGTCTCACTTTCTCATATTGATCTTAAAGATTCACATCTTATCAATCACAATTATATCCTCAACAAAATTTCCATCACTTCTTGTCTATCCTGCTGAAAGGATGTTCGTAGTTAGAGTAATACACTTACTCCCAACCCGTCCTTCAAAGATCGAAACGTTTTCTATTCGTCCACTTGAGTCGAGGGCAATCTTGTTCGAAGATTAAAGAAAGAAATCTTTCAACAAAAGAAATTTTCAACAGTGGAAATTTTCTTGGTCTTACTCTCATAGGAATGATATAGAAGGATTTTACCATTCGGAAACGAATATAGGAATATCCAGTATGCAAAAAGATTCTTCAGTAGGTTCGTGAGTGTAAAAATTCATAGCTAATACATGTTTACAACCATGACTCTAATAAAGACCCTTCTTTCATAAGGACCTTCCAACAAATCAAGGGATCAAAAGATAAACAGTCTGGTAAAAAATCAGACTGGGTCACAGTTACCAAAAGTAAAAGTGATTGGACTAAGTCTCATCAAGAAACTTCCAGTATCAAGAATTTGTCCATGTCACAACTCAAGAAATAGTCGTAACAAATCTTTCGATGGAATGACGTAAAAATGTCCAGGCCAAACATCACTATTAAACCGATTCACTCAAATGTCTAATACATGAGAGTGTGAGTACAAAGGCTTGTCCAAAATCACATACCCTAAGAATTTTACCGTCATCGAGTCAAACTCATACTTAAGCAATTTCATGACAAATCTTCTCGCGTAGGGTATGTGACACTTGACGTATAGTCTCCTCATATTCCTCGTGAATCTTAGAGCAAACGAGAACATCGCCGATGATGACGAATTCCACAAGAACCAAATGAAATTCCACTTCCTGCAGTCCAATCCAACCAGCTTTGCAGGTGATATTCTACACAAGTGAAGGAAATCTAACTGAATCTAGAAACTAGATCAATCGAAAACTCAACGTCCTCTATAACGCAACTCGGAATATCCTCAGAATATTTCTCCTGAAAACCTTCCATAACAGGCACTTTGTTCAAACATCTGACACGATCCCAAAAGGACGACAATGTGTCAACATGAACTCAAGTACCCTTCTCTAGACGTGAGTTCTCACAAGGTCTTAACCTGATTAAAACTCAACAAAATGCACACCACTGTGTGACAGCACACATTGTTTCGACAAGGAAACAATTTCAACACGGTCTCACTCTCTTGGAGGAATCAAAGTAACTCCTAAAACTTATCATCCATCTTTTGGTCATCCCACGACTATAGGGAAAGTCATTTCCTCTCTTACTGACTTGTTAACTCGTCATTCTCTACTATCAATCCTTCACTCAAGACTTACTTCCATTCTTACTTCCAAGCATTACCTCCGTGATCAAGCACTTATGTTAACTTCCATGGGTATTTCAAACACTTAAACTAGGTCTCATTCCATTATTACACGTCTCAATCTTACCAACAGCTCTAATGCACTCTAAATCCCATTAAGCTCATTGAAGAGTTTTGATATTTAAGTGAAAATTCAAACTTAGTTCAAGTGCTCGAATTTGAAAGTATCAAAACAAGGAGTCAACTATATCCGCCTCGCGAGCCAGAAGGCTAGACATATTCATCCTATGCCTTATCAGGTAGTGGTCGTTGCGACCGAGTCTAACTCATCTGTCTAACTCATCTCTGCTGATCATTGTCGTAAGTTCAATTATCAAGACAATACTCCTATACAATACTCTTATCCATATAGGATCCATTGCAATTCTTTCTCTTACTGATACCAGTCCTAAGGACACTCATTCTATAACCAAAGTTCACATTTCAATTCTGATTTTCTCAGTCTCTGATCATTCGCAACTTCGAAAAGTCATACTTAGGTATTATATGAATCTTTCACCGTCATCAACATGGATCACAAGTCTACCCATAAGGTGTAGCCTTTCATATGTTCTAACGGGACAAATATCCTATCAATCAAATTCACAACAGCGGAGGCTCCAATCGTCTCTTAAATACTATTAGAAGGAACTTCACATAGTCCCACACTTTTATTGCTTTACCGGAATTCCATCCCAGTCTCTTAATCTCTATTAGAGTACATAGTATTATCTTGCCATTCCCTTGGCCTCTTACTAGCTACCTATGTGAATACTCCAATAACCCTTCAGTATTCTTCTATTTGCCTAAGGTATGCTTGTTCCTTCGGCAAACTTTCCTAACATTCAAACTTCCTTACCAAGGAGTCTTTACTCACTTGATAACTAAGAGTCTAACATCCTTGACTCATAAAGTAAAGGTCATATTCAAGCTTGTTACCTCTTAATAACTCAGATAACTTTTCTCATAAAAGTCTTAACACATCTCAATCATCGGATCCAACCAATCCAATTGGTTGTATTCCGAAAGAAACAAGTCATCACAGACTGTTCTTACCCTTACTGTCCTCTATCAACACAAAACATAGAGTAAACACAGCAAAAACATTATGAATCCATAATCTAGATCCCAAAAGACATCGACCAGCTCTGATACCAATAATGTAACACCCCCTCGAGGTGTCACATATCATAACCCAAAATTCTTGTGATTTGGTTAATTAAAACCATTTCGATACTTATTAGATTTATTGTCGAAGTTCTGATGCCAACTTAAACATTGACAATAACAAAGGAATAAATTCAAACTCGTCATTTATGAAACTCATTCACTTCGCCTTAAGGCATACATCAAGTCACTTTCTTAATACATATCATACTGAGTCACAGTCGATAGACTTGACTTTAAATATCAAAATCCTAAGAGCTGGTCTAACAAAACTCTAAGAACAATAAAACGTACTACCTAGCTTGCATCGCCCAAAAGATACTAGGCCTCATCATCAACAGTCCACCGTCTTCGTCGTCGACACCAAGTAACTCAAAAGCAGGGTCCCGCAGTGAGCCAGAGGACCGTTGGAAAATATCTGTTCATGTGTTCAAAAAACACAACAGGGTGTCCAACATGTACAGGCAAGGGTGAGATACTCTTTCACAACTTTATCATAATAAAGGAGATGAATGGAATTCATAAAGGATTATGAATTCGATCTACAGTACCACCCAGGAAAGGCCAACGTAGTAGCGGATGCATTGAGTCGAAAATGTTTGCATATGTCTGCTATGATGGTAAAGGAGCTGGAACTGTTGGAACAGTTCAAAGACTTGAATCTAGATGTGGAGCTATCCAAAGACAATATGAGTTAAGGAATGGTTACTATCACCAGTGATTTTTGAACTTAATTTGGAAGAAGCAAGGAGAAGATCAGTACCTGCACGAGATGAATCGGATGGTGGAAGAAGGTAGGACTTCAGAGTTTAAGAGGGGTGCTGACGGGATCCTAAGGTTTGGAGAAAGGATATGTGTGCCGGAGGATAGAGAGATTAGGAAGATGATCTTGGAAGAGGCACATAAGAGCAAGCTAAGCTTTCATCCAGGAGCTACAAAGATGTACCAAGACCTAAAAAGGATGTTTTGGTGACCAGGAATGAAAAAGGAGGTAGCAGAATATGTCCAATCCTGTTTGGTGTGTCAAAGGGCAAAGGTTGAACACTAGAAGGCAGCAGGATTATTGGAATCACTGGACATCCCAGAATGGAAATGGGATAGCATTGCAATGGAATTTGTTTCCGGACAGCCAAGGACGCAAAAGAGGTGCGATGCAATTTGGGTAATCATTGACAGGCATATGAAATGTGCTCATTTCTTGCTGATCAATCAGAATTATTCTTTGGAAAGATTAACCTAGATTTACATCAAGAAAGTTGGTAGGTTGCACGGAGTACCTTCAAGTATAATTTCGGACCAGGATCCGAGATTTACATCAAGGTTTCGGCAAACTCTAAAGAGTGCTTTGGGAACTAAGCTAAGAATGAGCTCAGCTTATCATCCACAGACGGATGGTCAATCTGAAAGGACGATTCAATCTTTGGAGGATCTGTTAAGAGCATGCATTTTGGAAAACACAGGAAGTTTGGACGATTTCCTTCCATTGATTGAATTCACGTACAACAATAGTTTCCATTCGAGTATTGGCATGGTGCCACACGAGGCACTATATGGAAGAAAGTGAAGAACACCACTCTGTTGGTATGAAGCCGGGGAGAACCAGTTGATAGGCCCCGAGATGGTGCAGCGAACAATGAAGTGATGGAGGCCAAAGGGGGCAAGTCAACTTTGGAACAAGAGGAGTTCAATCGATTCAAGTCCAAGTCAAACCATCCAAGTCCAAATGACCTGTCTTCCTAGTTTTGGGTTTATCTTGAGTTCCGGACATCTGATGGAAGTGTTCTATAATGCGTTGGAAAGCTTAGATCCTTATCTACACATAGTATTTCTAGCCTCATGACCAGATTTAGCCTCTATCATGGTGAAAACTGGGCTGGAAGTTTAGGATATGATTTTGGACGAAAATTAGTCATTTGTTTCTAACCAAATAATTGGGCTTGTATTTTGGGCTTTCTATTGTTGGGGTGCACCTAGTACGTATGTTCTAGTATGTTCTCTTGAAGAGGAAGAGACTTAGTGTAGGAATGATCTAGATACTCACTTGAAGCCTATATATACCCATGTAAGGAAACATTTTGGATCAATGAAAGTTTAGAGAATTTGCTCATTTTTGAGTGTGAGTTGAGCAATACGGCTCCTCTTCAAGTTCTTGGATTAGAACTTGCTTGATTCTTATCAAAGAGTTCCATCTCTTTGTGGCGAATCCTCACTTGGCTTATCAATCTTCCAAATCCATTGGATTATTGTGGCGCCTTCTTTCCATCTCCTATCTCTTCCATTTTCATCTTTTCTTATTTCCTTTATGCTTAATTCCCCACGCCCATTTATACGTTTTTTTTTTTTCCTTATCTTGTTGTTTCCTTTATAGTTACTTTGATCTTCATCTTATCCTATTGATAGTTGTCTTTTGTTATTTTGACCTTTTATATTTTGGGTTCCAAAGAACCTTTTCATCTTCTTCTTTGTTCTTTGCAAATAATCCTAAACAAGTTCAAGGATAGATCCTAAATCTTGATGACTCCTTCTTGGATCATATCATGTGGTATCTAGAGCCAAGGATCCTAGAACTTATTTTTCGTTTAGGATTATGAAAAGTCTAGTTTTTGTGTTCTTGAGCCTTCATACCAATTTGTCTCATCCTTTTAGGATTTGAACCACTTTGATCTTGATGAATTTCATGAAATGATGTTAGAATGTTAATCAACATCTTGATTGAAAGATCTTTTTAAGTGGATTCAAGTTATACCATTGTTTTCTTCAAGAAGCATGAATTGATTAAGAACTAGTTGATACAAAATCCAAGGTCACGGTTTCCAATACCTTTTTTGTTCATCATGTTCATGCTTCAAAAGGCTATTTGATCTTTGTGACACTCTTCAAATCTGTTTGGGGTGTTTGTGCAATTTTTTGAAAGTTTTGTAGCCCAAGTAGAATTAAACAAAAGTAAAGGTCCTAATCTGCAAAAAAAAAAATCGTGCAAATACAGTAAAATACAGAGGGACCATTCTGCAATTATAAAAAAAGGTTAAAAAAAAAATTCGCAGAATTTTAAATTAGGCCACAAACTTAGTTGTTGATATGCTAGCCTTGAAATGGTGTTAACTTGATGTTTTGGACATATTTTGGGCTCAAATTCTATTCTTAAACACTTTTCCTAGAGTCTTGTCACATAAATTCCAATTAGAGTGTGCTTTTCTTGTTTGTTTTTCTTGTTTGTCTTTGTAGTTTTCTTCTTTTTGAAATTCTTGATTGATACCTTGTGTGGATTTTCACAAAGCTTTGGTACTTGTTTACATTCTTGAATTAGTATAGTTCTTTTCCAAGGATATTGAAAGAGGACTCTGAGTGGAAAAAGGTAAGAGTGCAAAACAAACCAATGGTGTGAAAAAAGCCAATTTTAGTGAAACACTTAGTGAGAAAAATGGTGAGACCTTTAGATAGGATTGAGGGAGTGAAAATTAAAATACCTACTTTCCAAGGAAGAAATGACCCCCAAGCCTACTTAGAATGGGAGATGAAAATAGAACAAATCTTCTCTTATGACCACTATAGTGAACAAAAGAAGATGAAGATAGCATCTCTTGGGTTTGTTGATTATGCACTAGTTTGGTGGGATCAATTGCAAAAGGATCGAAGGAGGTATGGAGAGGAACCATTTGAGACTTGGGCAGAAATGAAGAGGATCGTGAGAAGGAGATATGCACCATCACATTACCATAGAGATCTTCACAACAAATTGCAAAGATTGACACAAGGAACCAAGAGTGTGGATGTGTACAGCAAAGAGAAATGCATAGAAAATGAGAGATATGAAAGAACAAAGATCAATCAAAAGAAGGAGGGTTCTTTTCACGGGTCAAAGAGGCCGTGAGCACTAATAGCAAAAGATCTAGCAATGTCCTTTCTACTCCAACTCTTAAGACTAGAAGTAGGGATATGAAGTGCCTAGTGTGTTTGGGATGGGGGCATTTGGATTATCAATGCCCAAATGAAAAGGAAATATTGCCAAGAGAAGTTTGCAAGGATATTATGGAGTATGAAAAAAGGGTGACAAAAGAGGAGAAAATGAAAAGAAAGATTGCTAATTTTGATGCATATTGGGAGAAAATGTCTAAAACAAAAATTCAAGAGAAAGAGGAAAGACAAAAAAACAAAGAGAGTGAGAAAAAAATTGAGAGAAAAGAAGTGAGTTTCTTTGAAAAAGAAGGTGAGGTGAAAGAAAAACAAGAGAGTAAGGTCCAAGTTGAGAGAAGCCTTGAGAAGGAAGTGAATGAAAAAGAGATTGATGCTAAAGAAAAAGAGACAAAAGAAAGTGAGATACTTAAGTTTGTGCACTCAAAGGAAGCAAACCCCGGTTTGCCTTGCATGAGTATTAAAAAACATAGACATTCCAACTCTATGTTTGAGAGCTTTTTTGGTAAATTGCTTGGAACGTGCTCTTCACCTACACTCACTAGTTTTGCTTCCATGCATCATGAATTTCTTAACTTTCATCATCTTTCCACATTTGTTTTGAAGAAACAATTCTTGGGCATATGTTTTGAAGCATGTATTACTAAGCCCTTGACTTATGCAAATCATTTTGAAAATCAAGTGCACCTTCCCAAAGTCCAAAAGTATGATCTGAGGAATGAAAATTTGTATGCTAATTCGGACCCTTATCCCTCAAGCACATATCATGTTAATATTTTTGGATTTTCATCTAGTTTTCAAAGATTGCATAAAGAATTGTTTGAAAAATTCAACAATGCATCCATCCATGCTTTACTTATTTTTCCTTCTTCTTCTAAACTTGAAAGTGAAGCACATTATAAGAACATGGAGGCTGCTTTACTTCCCCAAGAACAAACCATTTCTTATGTTGATGAGAAGTATAATGGTCCAAAATTTGAGATTTCAACACATGTTAATGAGTTGAAACATTTGGCAAGAAAAGAGTGCTTCTCATATATCATCATGCCCAAGCATAGAGAGGTAAAAATGGTGGTCAATACAATCTCTCCAAGGTATATCTTGCCTATTCGCTTTGAAGTTCAATTGCTTGATTTCACCAATCTTAAGAATTTGTGTGTACATGATGCAAAGTGCACTCACTTAATGGTCACATGTGATGAGTTCTTTCTATTTGTGTTTGACCCCGGAGGGTTGGGTATGTCACCATTGCCAAATAAAAGGTTTCCCACTGAAGGAAATTCAAAGCATGATTTACTTTTAATTTGCCTAAATTTAGTTCTTTCTCTTGATGCAGGTAGGGAGATAATAAATTCGAAGGCGAATTTTCTTAAAGAAGGAGGGTATGATGGAGGCCAAAGGGGGCAAGTCAACTTTGGAACAAGAGGAGTTCAACCGATTCAAGTCCAAGTCAAACCATCCAAGTCCAAATGACCTATCTTCCTAGTTTTGGGTTTATCTTGAGTTCCGGACATCCGATGGAAGTGTTCTATAATGCGTTGGAAAGCTTAGATCCTTATCTACACATAGTATTTCTAGCCTCATGACCAGATTCGGCCTCTATCATGGTGAAAACTGGGATGGAAGTTTAGGACATGATTTTTGACGAAAATTAGTCATTTGTTTCTAACCAAATATTTGGGCTTGTATTTTGGGCTTTCTATTGTTGGGGTGCACCTAGTACTTATGTTCTAGTATATTCTCTTGAAGAGGAAGAGACTTAGTGTAGGAATGATCTATATCCTCACTTGAAGCCTATATATACCCATGTAAGGAAACATTTTGGATCAATGAAAGTTTAGAGAATTTGCTCATTTTTGAGTGTGAGTTGAGCAATACGACTCCTCTTCAAGTTCTTGGATTAGAACTTGCTTGATTCTTATCAAAGAGTTCAATCTCTTTGTGGCGAATCCTCACTTGGCTTATCAATCTTCCAAATCCATTGGATTATTGTGGCGCCTTCTTTCCATCTCCTATCTCTTCCATTTTCATCTTTTCTTATTTCCTTTATGCTTAATTCCCCATGCCCATTTATACGTTTTTTTTTTTCCTTATCTTGTTGTTTCCTTTATAGTTACTTTGATCTTCATCTTATCCTATTGATAGTTGTCTTTTGTTATTTTGACCTTTTATATTTCGGGTTCCAAAGAACCTTTTCATCTTCTTCTTTGTTGTCATCAAGATTTAGGATCTATCCTTGAACTTGTTTAGGATTATTTGCAAAGAACAAAGAAGAAGATGAAAAGGTTCTTTGGAACCCGAAATATAAAAGGTCAAAATAACAAAAGACAACTATCAATAGGATAAGATGAAGATCAAAGTAACTATAAAGGAAACAACAAGATAAGGGAAAAAAAAAACATATAAATGGGCGTGGGGAATTAAGCATAAAGGAAATAAGAAAAGATGAAAATGGAAGAGATAGGAGATGGAAAGAAGGCTCCACAATAATCCAATGGATTTGGAAGATTGATAAGCCAAGTGAGGATTCGCCACAAAGAGATGGAACTCTTTGATAAGAATCAAGCAAGTTCTAATCCAAGAACTTGAAGAGGAGCCATATTGCTCAACTCACACTCAAAAATGAGCAAATTCTCTAAACTTTCATTGTAGTTGTTGCAATCAAACACTTGCTCCATCTTCATCTCCCACTCCAAGTAGGCTTCGGGATCATTCTTCCCATGGAAGGTAGGAACTTTGATCTTGACACCTTCAATTCTATCCTCTCTATCACGCCTCCTTCCTCTATGTCCTCCTCCTCTAGGTCTTCCTCTTTCACTTTCATATCCACTTGACTCATCACGGGTTTGAAGGATGGCAAGTTGTCTATCATAATTTGCTTGCATTGCCTCCATTTGCCTTGTAAGGATGCGGATTTGATTAGTCATCCTAGCTTGGAGAATTGCGGACCTTGGAGAAAGAGGTGGGCTATCATCTGCCATCACTTGAAACAAAAGATTAAATATAACAAGAATTTTAAACTTCTCACCACACTCCCTCACGTGTTTCACTCAAAATTGTGATACACTCAATTAGGCTTTTTCCACACAATATGTAATTTTGCACTCTTGCCTTTTTCCTCTCAATATGTCCTCTTATAGTTCTTAAAGGGGTCAATCTCCAATCCACACAAAAATGTCCAAATCCAAATAGCAATATTCAGCAAGACTTATCAAGAACAAAGGAAAAGCAAGACAGGGAAAAGCTTTCACAAGAATACAAACAAGAATGAAGGGAAGCTTTGTCATGAACACAATTTGCGCAAATAAGATTTTTTTTTTTCTATTCTTTCTCTGTTTTTTTTTTTTTTTGCGCTGGTTTCTTTTTTCTTCCTTTTTTTCATTTCGGGATTCATAATTCTTGCCAAGGGTGTCCATTCTAGATTCACATCATTCCCTCCCTCTTCAAGAGAATTCGACCTCGAATTTCTAGCTCCAATACCTCTAGGGTCGAAAATTAGTATAAAGAACTCATCACATGTTACTTCCACAGTAGAGAAATTTTGAAGTTTGTTGGAAGGATTTGCTTGCTCCCCTTTTCTTTTGGTTTCCATGGCATAATTATCTTTACCAAAGTCACAAAAGGTAATCACCTCTTGAGGAGTTTCTCCTTGATTCACTTTCTTCTCTTCACGACCTAAGGAAGAAATGTTAGGCAAAGAAACAAAATAAGAAGAATCCCAACGCTTGAATCCACAAGCCAACTTAGAAGAAGGGATTAGAGTAGTTGAAGGCCATGACTTCTCTAATGATTCTATGGAATTGGTCATTGCTTCTTCAAGTACAATGGTTGTTGTGCAATTATCCTTTGAAATTTTATCCTCAACCTCCTTCACAAGAGAATCAACAAAACATGGAAAAATGTGATGATTACAACAAGTATCCATAATGACTTCCTTCACCAATATCTATTTTCCCTCTCCCTCTCTTGCACTACTCTCTTTTTCATTGACCTCATTTTCTAGTCTTCTCTCAACATGGACCTCACTCTCTTCAATCTTTTCTTTCAATTTCTCTTTTTCACTCAAGGCTTTCTCTTTTTCTCTCAAGGCTTTACTTTGTTTTCTTGCCTCTTTTCTCATTTTTCTTTCATGAAGATACTTCGCATATTCTGGATCCATCAAAAAATCTCTTTGATAAATCCAATATGCCCTTGTAGGTGGTGGTGTTTCTCCCATTGTTTTAGAGCTTGCTATATAAAAAAAACTATATATATATATATATATATATATATATATATATATATATATATATATATATATATATATATATAAATTGATAAAAGACAATCAATTCAACCCAAACCTAAGCTTTGATACCACTTGATGACAACCAAATTAGTGGGTTGCCTTGTTGATGATCTTAGGTTGAATTATCAAGCACAATTGGTGAGACTTTCATAGAAACGTAAGAATACATGTATTGTTCAAATCAAGAAAGGAGAAAAATAGAAAATGGATGAAAATGAGGAAAGGGGAAGGCACCACAAATCCAAGGGGATTTGATAAGCCTAATGAAGATCGCCACAAAAGTCTTGGACTCTTGATAAGATCAAGGGGGTGGCTCAATCAAGAACCTTAGAGAGACAATACCCTCACAATTGGATTCAATCCAAAATCAACTTCTTAGTTATCTTACTCATCATAGAATTCAAATACATATAGGCTTAGGGAGTTGCATGAAGATGCAACTAAGGGTCACCATGAAGTGAATTAACTCCCCCTCATAAAACTAGCAAATATCCACTACAACTAATAAAAAGAACTAATTATCCACTAAGTGGCTATTTAACTTAACTCTTCATCTTTCCAAGGAGTTACCTAGACATGCAAGCCAAAAGTTATCCTCCTTTACTCTACCAATTTCGAGCTCCCCTTTTAATGGGTCTTAGCCCAACTTAATGTAACCCACTTATCATAGAAATCAAAGTATTTTCGGCCAAGAATTCGTCTTCAACTTGCAGCCCATTTCCACCATGATAGATGCCGAATTTGGTCAAGAAGCGTGAAATATAATTCGTAGAACATTTTTTTATCTTTCTAACGCATCAAGAAACACATCATTCGGACTTCTGTAGCTCCTGATTCATCCAAAACAAGACAGACAAGTAATTTTCAATAAAAATAAGAATTTCTGCAAATACCAATTTTTTTCTTCCTTTTTTCATTTCGGGATTCATAATTCTTGCCAAGGGTGTCCATTCTAGATTCACATCACGAAGCAAGTGCAGAAGATTCGGGAAAAGATGAAAATCGCACGAGATCGGCAAAAAAGCTATAGCGACAAGAGGAGGAGAACCTTGGAATTCTAGGAAGGCGACCATGTCTTTATGAGAGTCACTCCAAGAACTGGAATTGGTAGGGCAATCAAATCCAGAAAGCTTACCCCTAGATTCATTGGACCATATCAAATCCTTCGTCGAATTGGTCCAGTTGCCTACCAAATTGATTTACCTCCCAACCTATCCAATATCCACGATGTTTTCCATGTATATCAGCTAAGAAAATACCATCCTGATCCATCACAAATAATAGAGCCTGAATCAATACAGATAAGAGAAAACTTAGAATATGAGGCGCTACCTGTACGGATCGAGGATAGGAGGGTGAAAGAACTCAGCAAAAAGCAGATTCCCTTAGTCAAGGTCATCTGGGACGCAACAACGGGAGATGCTACATGGGAAATAGAGGACATATGACAACATTACCTAATCTATTCTAAAGGTACGTCGAATTTCGAGGACAACAGGTTAGGATAGGTGGTTGATCAACATCAAATTCCCTATCCTTAAAATACTATACATATAACTCCAAAGATACTCATTTTCCAACACTTGGTTCTTTAGAACAAAAAAATTCATTTCTTAGAAGACCTTTTTAATTTCTATTTCCTTTATACCTTAGTATGAACACATTAAACCTCTTAACATCAACATTTTAGGTTCCTAGCCCTAATTACTATGGTATGGTCGAATGCCTCAATGTAAGTAAAAGCATTAAAATCATCTCAACATATAGTCATTTCATCAAGTATTAAAAGCATGGACAAGTTCATCATTTAAAAATCCTATCCTTAGGTCTTGAACCTAAGAGTAGTTTTTCATGATGCCAAAATTATTTTCAAAACTAACACTCAAACACAAATAGTCACACCAACACCATAGCATACAATTCCAAAAATCAACACCAAAACCCGTATACAGAATTTTCAGCATTTCAAGCATCAACTTGTGACAAACATTTGATTGACCAAGCGAACTCGGATTTGAGAAAATGAGGACTCATATGAAATCTTAGGATGTCTTTTTTTATTTATAAAATTTATTTTCACAAAAAGTAACCGAGTTAGTACAGTTTCATGAAATAAGCCACTGTAGTCAGAATCCAAGACAGAAATTTATGTTTAGATTGAAACAGATTTTCAAGGATCAAATATCCATGAAACTAAAAGCAATTTGTCATCAAAATGAATACCAAGATGTCTAGTTTCAGGATCAAAAATAATTTTTGAAATCCGAGGTCTAGGTTATGAGAAAAACCAAAATGACTCACAGAAGGTCAGATCTGAAAATTACATTTTCATAAACTCTTTTCAACAAAAAGATGGAGGTACCCTAGGTTAGGGTTTTCCCACACATAAAAGTTATTTTCAAATATTCACACACATCAATGGACAAAAATCAAGCCACAAATAAATATTACACATTGTTCTCATAGAGAACCAAATAGACAAAGTAGAAAACCCTTGGTTTAGGGTTTTCCCAAACCAAACCCATAAACCATTTCCACCACCACCAATGTGGTGTGATGTGGTTCACTCTCCCATTACCTTAATGAAGATCCTTTGTGAATGAGACAACTCCAAGCACCAAGAACAAAAGGGAAGGCCGAACCTACTAGGAACAAAACAACAAGGTTTTGAAACTTGTTTCACAAAAATCATGAACTAGAAGATGTTGCTTATGATTTAATGAAAGGAAATGAAGAGAAAAGTAAGATTAAGGACTCACTTTGTGAAGAACACTTGATGAACAAGGTTGGTGTTCTTGAGGTTCAAGAACAAGGTTGCTCCAAATGAAAAACTTTCTTCATCAAAGATGATCTAGAGACGAAGATTAACAAAGCTATGGTCTTAGAATTTAGAAACAAGTTTTTGAACATGGAGTTCTAGTGATGGCCGAATGGGTGAGAGAAAAAAGGGAAGAGAGGATTCTTCAAGAACTTGAGAAATGATGTGTTTAATCCTTTGGATGAGTAAAAAGCAAATGGAAGGGTGTTTTACGAGTGTCATGGCCGAATGGCCTTATGGTCTTATGACAAACATTTTGGTTAAAGGTTGATAGGAATTTGTGTAAGGAATTGAATGGCCAAGATTCAATCAAGTACATAGGTCTTGAGTAATCATGCAAAGTGAGAGACTAACCACAAATGGTTAAGATGCTTTTCCATAAAAGGTAAGGATGATAGGTTATTAACCAAGAGTCATACGAGTTTAATCCATTGGTTAAAGGAATGAAAAAGGTGATGGATGGTTGACATAAAGGTGACAACGTCTCGTGAAACGTGAAATGCAGTCACAAACTACTCCCGACTTTGGGCCAGAACAACTTCCTCGGCCCTGACACATATCCCAAGGTAAAGCGTTCCCGATTAAAATAATAATATTTTTATCGGTTCCGATCCAAAACAACACACTGAGTTCAAAACAACATTTTATGATTATTAAGCTCATAATGGAAATTCAAATATGAATTTCCAATTATTAACTATTTTTATAATTATGATTAATCAAATTGTATTCTCAGTCAATTTATTCACACATACAGTTAAAAAGACAGATGTAGGATTTTCGGGATGTCACTACCCTCAAAAAAGAAATTTCGTCCTCGTAATTTACCTTAGAAGAGATGCGGAAACTGGTCCCTCATCCTATCCTCCAACTCCCAGGTGGGAACACCTGAAGTCTCGTTCCAGATAACCTTGACCAAGGAAATCTTTTTCTCTCGCAGCTTCTTTACTTTTCTGTCTTCTATCTTGACACGAAGTATCTCTTGGTTAAGTTCCCTTTTTGATTATAATGTATCAACTTGACGACACGGAAAAGATCATCAAGGCAAATCCTTGTGAATTTCAAAACTCGAAATCCATTAAGAAGATTCGAAAGTTAAGGATAATAAAAACCGTATGCATTGAACAAATTCCGATACCGGATCAATATAAATTTGCAACTCTCGTTTAGATGGCATTTTGACACACCTTTCAGAAAAACAATTTGGGACAAGGAAAGCATTTCCAAGAGTGTAGAATTCAAATCAAATCCACTCCAGTTCTTTTAAAAGAAAACAATAAAATTTGTGAGCTTCTTTACTCAAAGTAGCTCTTATTTGACTGAAAAGGAAACATGTAGTAAAAAATTTCTAGTTTCCAAGAAATTCTTAAATTCTTTCCTACGAAGGCCAATACGGTTTGATTAGAAGGTAATCCATCCATTTTCAGAATTATATTCATTTGCGGAAGAAGCAAACGAATCGAGTTACTAAAAGTTTTAGTTCTCAACAATAAATGAGAACCCAAACAATCTTGATCAAATTCATCGGTTCATCAAAAGACTAAAATAGTCAAATGAGAAGGTAATGAAGAAACTTGAAATTGCGATTGGTTCACGCAAAAACATAGACCATAGAAGTAGAAATGATGAAATCAAATCAACTTAAATCAATTCAAATCAATCCAAATCAAGAGAACAATGAAGACATAATAAGCATTTCAAGATTTTCACCTTGTCATAGGCAATAAGAATAAATCGTGTCTGAAATAAAGGTAGTCGAATCAAAAGGGTAGAAGAGGAAACAGGTGATCCTGATAGTTTCACACATTAAAAGTAATAAAGGAATGGATGGTGCCTGAATCAAACAGTATAATTAAAGGTTTACCTGCTATGGTACTACCCTTTGAACAAGATCATTAGATCATGATGCTTCAGCTTCACTCGTCGTGTTGACTCCACCCTTGCTGGTTGCATGGTAGTTCGTACCTCGTTGGTTACCGACTCCATCTTGAGTTTATCACAGGCTCTAGAAACATGCCCCGGTTTCCTATACTCGAAGCGTATGGCACCCTTGATGGTGCAACACCTTGTTTCGTGGTCGTTTCCACATTTCTTGCATCGAGACGTAGGAGTCACTGGCTGACTAGACTTACTACTCCCTCGGAAAGGTTGTTGCTCGCAAACATGTATGATGTGACCAAGTCTCCCACATCAAAAACAAACGACTTTCTTTGAGTTGTAGCCTCTGGTTGCATGATCTTTACCATGCTCCTTGCAACATTGCGGAGGTACTACGGATTGACGATTTCCCTTTCTACTCCTTTTGATATGATCCAAAATCCGGACCGCCTTGAAGTTTCAGGAAAAGGAATAGATATTGACGCCACACTCAAGATGTAGGTGAGAAGGTGAGTGATAAGTCATGTGTTTGATCGCCACAAGTTGCCTTGATAAGATCGGATTTAGTTCTTTTACCCAAGAACCTAAGCGAAGCTCTTACAATAGAGAAAACTCTTCAAATTTCATTATCCAAAACTGCAACACCCTTTCCCGAGTGTCACATTCCCGAACGTTTGTAAGGCCGAAAATATTTCTTAATGCGGAAAATACGATTTTCTTTTTTTTTTTTTCTTTTCACAAAAGGTAATGGGATTTAGTAAAGGTAAATAATATTAATACGCGAACTTAGGTTCGCCTTGCATTTCTAGAACATAATGCATAATAAATACAGGGACATAAACAGAAAAGAAATAATACTATATACAGACATAGGTCTAATGTATAACTGACATAAAAAGATACAATAAGTACTAGGAGTCGTAGCTCCCAAAAGGTACTACAAAAACTAACATAGCCTGGCCGACAACAAAACTAAACCACAAAAAGAGTCCTCCTCCGGCTCAAAGGAACTACTGGCCTGAACCATCGTCACGTCCATCTGTTCAAACAGCAACAGCAAGTACCAACAGAAAACATACAGATATGGGTGAGATTCCCGTTCATCAACACAACAAAACAGCAATAGTAAAAACGGGACGACTCACCGGGTAACAGCGTACCCAACATGCTTACAAGAATTCTCAATGTCAAACATATTAAGCAGTTGACAGCATAATATCATGTTAAGCAGTTAACAGCATAAAATAAGGTATTCTTAAACAGTACAACGATATATAACAGTAAATGTAAACATCAATAGCCATGCAATGCAATGCAATGTATATGACTCAATGTCAATGTCACTGGGTACTACTCTGACCCCTACTCCATGGAGCTAACAAAAACGTCGGAGAGAGTGAATGGGAGGACATGTTCCAGTTTCTGCCAGCCATGAGCAAGATGCTACAACATTCGTAACGTGCACGTATATGGCTTTACGGTAACACTCTCGCCCAAACATGAAAAGTACGGCATCTAGTAGTGGATATCAGTGTATTGCACGGATTCGCCACGACACAGAAGAGCTACCAACTGGTCACATGTCAGCCCTTCCAACCCTGATACCTCCAAAAAGACCATTGAAGATCGTCACCGTAAGATTCGCACCCGCATCAAGGTGTAAGCTCAACTCCTAGGCTCAAGGCCTTACGACTATGCAAATGAAATGCCAATGCTTACACAAAGCAGATGCGATCAAGCAATGTCTATCCCCCGGATAAACCTCGAAGTCTACTAAGGTTCTCTTCCTTAGGAACTATACATGTTTTTTGAAAAACAAAACCTTTATCCACCGGATAGATCTTGTGATTCCTCCGGGATCGAGTCATCACAAGACTGAAACAATTGAACGACTGATCGGAATCCAAATCATCGGTCCGTCATCGAACTACTGTTTCAAAACCCAAAACGTTTGTAAACCAGAACAACTTCTCAATTGAAAACTCATTTGATTTGAAACAATTTTTGACATACTCTATTTTTAGCATTTTCTGAACATGGAATTCGCTTAGTGAAATTACATTCGCTTAGCGAAATTGAAACAATAATGCCTCTTTTGGAACTCCTCTGGATAGCTCGGCGAGACATAAATCGCGTAGCGAAATGTATTGGATTCGCTTAGCGAATATGTATTCGCTTAGCGCAAGTTCAGACGGTTACACCTCTTTGGAAACACCTCTGGATCGCTCGGCGAAACAGAATTCGTGTAGCGAAATTTCACTTTCTTCGCTTAGCGAGTATAAGTTCGCTTAGCGAAATGGAGGCGGTTATACCTCCTTTGGAGACTTCTCTGGATCGCTCAGCGAGACGTAATTCGCGTAGCGAAACTCGTTTGGTTAGCTTAGCGAATATGAATTCGCTTAGCGAAAGTGAGGCAGTGATGCCCAACTTAGACTTTCCCTGTTTTCGCTTAGCGAAAGTAAATTCGCTTAACGAAAAGTTGCCTTAAAACAAGACACCAACCTTAGGGAACCATTTTGATTCTCTTCATGAAACCACTTCTTTTCTCATTTTGAGTCACTTGATTAGCTAGATGAACTAAGAATAAGGTATAAAACATGTTTCACTTTGGTGAAAGCACTTTGAGATTTAATTCCATTTAAAGTCACTTAGGGTTTTTGTTTGAAAAACACAAGTTATTGAAAACACTTTCTTTACATCAAAACTTGACTTGTCCAAGAACTATTCATATCCTTCCTTTCCTCAAGGTCATGGCTAATAGCCAACTAGGAATCAATGTGAAGTTTTACTTCATCAACCAATCAAAGTATGGCTCACAATACTTACACAATCATGATAACCATAATACACATTACTATATCGTAATCAAACATCCAAGCCATCACACATTATGGTCTCATAATCAACAATAAAAGTCCATACTTGATCTAGTGATCAAAGTAGGTTTTTCAACATACATGGAAATGATTTTCATTTAATCATATCTTCATCAACATATGCTAAAGCACACTACAACATACTCAAGCATAAACTCATCATGACAATCTTGTTCTCCAAGAGAACTTAACAAAACTTAACATATAAAAGTGAACCCAAACTAAAGGGTTTCACCCACACATAAAATTAAACAACCATTCTCACTACCACCATCTTGGTGTGATGAGGTTCTTCTCCCCATACCTGTTGATGAGCAGATTCCCGGATCAAAGTCGGTTGATCGGTTTGTGAACCTCCTGATAATCGTCAACAATTACAACAACACAACAACCAACATTAAACAACAATCAAAACCAATCTCAACTATCCTAACAAAGAGGATTTCGGCCACCCTAGGTTAAAAAGGTTAGGAATTGATTCAAAGGCATTAGGAAAGCTAAGGATGAAATCAAGTGTTAAAAATCAAAAATTGATGAAAACACTATTCATCATCTTCAAGTAGGGTTCGGCCAAAAATGCTTTTTGAGCTATGATGAGAGTTGAATAATAAGCTCTTGGGTTTAGGTAGAGATTGATGATGAGAGTTCAAAGAACTTGGTCTTACCTCAAAAGGATTTTTCTACAATTTTCTATGGATTTTCAAAGTTTTGGATCTAAGAAATTCTTTTCATAAAAAATGAAGATTGATCTTGAAATAAAGAAAGATTCAAGAAGCTAAGAGATCATAGAAGTGATCTTACCTTGAAATGAAGAAAGATTGTTCAAGGAATCAAGTGATTCCAACAAAAACTCAAGCTTTTCTAGGTGAAAATGGAGTTTTCTCTCAAGAACAACTATGGAGCTTCTAAGGATGAGGGGCTGTGCGAAAATGATGAAGTGAGGGGCTGAGTTCATCCTCTTAAAAGTTCACTTAAGGGTAAAAAGGTCATTTGCCAAAAGGGTATAATGGTAAAAGTGTAAAAGACTAAGGTTAGGGGCATTTTGGTCATTTTGCGTCCAGATATTTCTGAACGTCATGACGACTCTGGCATACTCTCCCAAGTGTCCTGGGATGATGTGATATCAAGATTATCTATTGGCGAGTCCCGGTAAATCCATATGTGGCTCCGTTCGTCGCCCGATTGAGGATTTCGCTCGAACGAAGGTCAGGAAGTGATTTTTCTGAAATTTTTACGAAATTTAACCAAAACGTAGATAATCGAATTCTAAGACTTACTGTCTCGTTCACGGGTCCATCTGAGGTCTTCTGAGCAGGAAAATCATACTGTCAGTGTAAAAACGCAGATCGGACTCCGTTTGAGTTTTCGACTCAAAACTTAATCATAGCTTCCTACGATATCGTCGAGTATGACTATGGTCTCGGAATATTTTATTTCTATTCCTAAGACCTCGAATAAAATAAAGACATTAAAATACTAAAGAATTAGAAAATGTGAAAATCGGGGCGTTACATTCCTACCCCTCTTAAAAGAATTTCGTCCTCGATATTATACGTACCTCTTAAAACAAATTCGGATACTGTTGTTGCATGTCCTCTTCTCTTTCCCAGGTAGCATCACCTGTAGTCTCGTTCCAGATAACTTTAACCAAAGCTATCTCCTTCCCTCGCAGTTTCTTTATCCTCCTGTCCTCGATCTTAACCGACAATGTCTCATAGGTTAGGTTATCCTTTAGCTGTACTGAATCAGACTCTATGACGTGACTGGGATCAGGAATATATTTTCGCAGTTGCGAAACATGAAAAACATTATGAAGGTTGGATAGAAAAGGCGGTAAAGCTATTTGGTAAGCTATTGGACCTATCTGACGAAGAATTTGGTAAGGTCCAATGAATTTTGGAGTGAGTTTTCTGGACTTTAGGACCCTGCCCACCCCAGTCATCGGAGTGACTCTCAAAAACACATGATCCCCTTCCTCGAACTCAAGTGGCCTATGTCTTTTATCCGCATAACTCTTCTGTCGGCTCTGAGTCGTCCTCATCTTTTCTTGAATCAGTTTCACCTTCTCGGTTGTTTGTTGCACTAGTTCAGGTCCTAAAGAAGTACTTTCTCCATCTTGGTACCAACACATAGGTGTTCTGCAACGTCGTCCATATAAGGCTTCGTAGGGTGCGATCCCTATACTCGAATGATAACTGTTGTTGTAGGTAAACTCTATCAACGGTAGGAAATTCTCCCCACTTCCGGCATGTTCCAACACACACGCCCTCAACAGATCTTCTAACGACTGAATCGTCCTTTCCGATTGTCCATCAGTTTGAGGATGGTAAGCCGAACTTAGTCGTAACTTCGTTCCTAAAGCTTCATGTAAACTTTGCCAAAATCGCGAAGTAAAACGCGGGTCTCTATCCGATATGATACTTGAAGGTACTCCATGCAGTCTCACAATCTCACTGATATAAATCTGAGTAAGCTTTTCCATAGAATACTTGAGATTAATCGGTAGAAAATGAGCTGATTTCGTAAGCCTATCAATTATAACCCAAATGGAATCGTACCCTTTAGATGTCCTTGGCAAACACGTCACAAAATCCATTGCTATGCCGTCCCATTTCCACTCTGGGATATCCAACGGAAGTAACATTCCAGCTGGCCTCTGATGTTCAACCTTTGCTTTCTGACACACTAAGCAAGATGCCACATAATCAGCTACATCTCTTTTCATCCCTTGCCACCAAAACAATCGCTTCAGGTCTTGGTACATCTTGGTTGACCCTGGATGCATACTCAACTTGCTTCTATGAGCTTCGTCCAGAATTAACCTTCTTATCTCTGGGTTGTTTGGCACACAAACCCGTTCTCCTCGTCTTAGGATTCCATCCGCTCCTTCCTTGCATTCAGACGTCATCCCTTTCTTTAGATTCCTTCGCTCTTTCTCCAGATACTGGTCGTATACTTGTTTCTCCCGAATCTGATCCATCAGATCACAAGATACCGTAACCATACCTACACATAGTCTTCCTGGCATACTAACCACGGACAGATGCATATCCCTGAACTGTTCCAACAGCTCGTGTTCCTTAACCATCATGGCAGACACATGTAACACTTTTCTACTCAGGGCATCCGCTACCACATTAGCTTTTCCCGGATGATACTGTAACTGGAAATCATAGTCCTTCAAAAATTCCAACCACCGTCTTTGTCTCATATTGAGCTCCTTCTGATCGAACAGATACCTTAAGCTCTTATGATCGCTGAAGACATTGAACGTCGAACCATACAAGTAATGCCTCCAAATCTTCAACGCAAAGACTACCGCTGCTAACTCCAGATCATGAGTTGGGTAATTCTTCTCGTGCACTTTCAACTGTCTCGAGGCATACGCTACCACCTTCCGATTCTGCATCAAAACACAACCTAAACCTTGGTATGAAGCGTCACAGTACACATCAAAAGGTTCGCTTGGATCTGGCAATATCAACACTGGCGATGTAGTTAGCCTCTTCTTCAACTCCTGAAAACTCTGCTCACAGGCTTCAGTCCATTCAAGCGCTTTGTCCTTCCTCGTCAATTGGGTGAGAGGTCCTACAATCTTAGAAAATCCCTCGATGAACCTCCGATAATACCCAGCCAAACCCATAAAACTGCGTATCTCAGTCACTGTGGTTGGTCTTTCCCACTCAAGAACTGCTTCGACTTTCGATGGATCTACAGCAATTCCTTCCTTTGAAATTACATGACCCAAAAACTGCACTTCGTCGAGCCAAAACTCACACTTAGACAACTTTGCATACAACTGTTTCTCTTTCAGAACTTGAAGAACCACACTAAGATGTTTAGCGTGCTCTTCCTGGTCTTGCGAATAGATAAGTATGTCATTTATGAAGACAACGACAAACTTATCCAGGTATGGACGAAAGATCCTATTCATATAATCCATGAATATAGCTGGAGCATTCGTCACACCAAACGGCATCACAAGATACTCATAGTGCCCATAGCGTGTTCGAAACGCTGTCTTCGGTACATCTTCTGCCTTCACACGAATCTGGTGATAACCCGATCGCAAATCAATCTTGGAGAAAACTGCCGCTCCCCTCAACTGATCCATCAAGTCATCTATCCTCGGAAGTGGATACTTGTTCTTAATAGTAACTTTATTCAATTGGCGATAATCCACACATAAACGAGATATTCCATCTTTCTTTTTCACCAACAGCACAGGTGCTCCCCACGGCGACACACTGGGTCTAACAAGCTGCTTCCCCAATAAGTCTACCAACTGTTCCTTCAAAGTTTCCAACTCAGCAGGTGCCATACGATAAGGTGCCATAGACACTGGTCCTGTTCCTGGCACAAGATCGATCGCAAACTCGATGTCCCGAACTGGCGGCAAACCTGGTACGTCTTCATGAAAGACTTCCGGAAACTCATTCACGACAGGTATGCGCTCTAAGACTAGCTCGCTCTTGACCTCCAAAGAAGATAGTAACATGTATCCTTGAGCTCCTTCTCTCAAAGAAGCATTTACTTGGTTGGCAGTCAAAAATCCAGAATTCTCACAACCAGGGAAAACTAAGGTTTTATTTGCACACTCTAACAGGATATGATTAGAAGATAACCAATCCATTCCTAAGATTACATCCATTTGCGAAAGAGGCAAACAGATCAAATCAATCAAAAATGTTCTACCTTTAACAGAAATAGAACAGTTCAAACAAACTTTAGCAGTTATAACAAGCTTTGCAGTAGGCGTAGAAATTACCAAATCAAAAGGTAAAGAAGACACAGGTAATCCCAACAGATTCACACAGTCATAGGCAATAAAGGAATGCGTTGCGCCTGAATCAAACAGTACAGTTAAGGTTTTACCTCCCATGACGCACTGACCTTGGATCAAGTCCTCATTTTGAGAAGCTTCAGCACCACCCATAGTGCAGACTCTGCCCTTCATCTTAGGCCTTGCAGCTTGGACATTGTTGACAGAATGTTCCAATTTCGGTTGCATGCATTCACGTGAGATGTGTCCCGGCTTCCCACACTTGAAGCAGATAATCCCTTTGATCGAACAATCTCTGGTGATGTGATTGCTCTTCCCACACTTCATGCACTTGGTTGGGGCGTTTCCAGACTGACTGAAACTCCCACTGCTTCCTCCAATAGAACGTTGTTGTCGATCTTGTTGCTTTGCATAGGGCTTCCATCGAGATTTGTTGTCTCGACCACCGCCTCCTCTCTGAAACTTGCTCGGTCCAGAACTCAGTACCCGCTTGTCCTTGGGCTCCAAACTCTCGATCAGACGACACTTCTCCATTAACCTCGGAAAAACAGAAATTTCCAATTGAACTATAGCTCTCTTCAAGTCGATCCTTAGACCTCCTTCGAATTTTCTGCACTTCAACTCCTCTCTTGGGTTGTCCAGAAAGTAATTTGAAAACTTTGCTAGACTTTCAAACTTAGCCCCGTATTCAGCTACGGTCATTCCCCCCTGTCTCAGCTGGAGAAACTCCACCTCTTTCTCGTGTCTTGCGCTCGCAGGAAAATACTTCTCCAGGAATTTTCCCTTAAAAGCATTCCAATCCACAGCTTGTTGATCGTGAATCAGCATCTGACGGGCTCCTTCCCACCAGTATTCAGCATCCTCCACCAGCATATAGGTTGCATAGACAACCTTGTCATTCTCAGTACATCTCATCGCTCCAAATATTTTCTCCAGCGTTTGGATCCAGCGTTCAGCCAACTCAGGATTGAATTCACCTTTGAATTGAGGTGGATTCCGACGAAGAAATTCGTCCAGTCTTCTACCTCCGGCAGCTCTTTCGTCACGTTGAACCATAGCAGCAGCCATTTCCCGTATGGCGTTCACAGCAGCAGTCAGGTTTTGAGCAGCCATTGCTACCTTCAAAACCAGAACTGTCAAACTCAAGAACCACAACTAAAGCAAACAACAAAGAAACACACAGAGAACACAACACAAATAAGACAGACCATAACCTACAACCCCAAAAAGACTCGGCCAGCTCTGATACCATTTGTAATGGCCCGGACTGCTTTAAGGATTGCCGACTGTCCCCACAAACCAATACAGGTCTCTTCAGTGTGCTTTGTCCTCACTCACACGCTTCCTAGGAAAACTTCCCAGGAGGTCACCCATCCCAGAATTACTCCAAGTCAAGCACGCTTAACTTTGGAGTTCTTAAGTGATGGGCTACCGAAAAGAAGATGCATCTTGTTGATATAGGTAGTACAAATCAATTCTTACAAGCCTTCCTTCAACTGTACAGTCCCATACCTGCACAGCCTCAGGAGCCCTCTCATTCCGATGTGAATTCGGTTCATTCATGTATCCCTCCGCCTAGAAGCCTGCCAAGTGCCGCTCCTTGTCCGTGCCTCATGCACCGGCAATCACTCCCCGCCCTCGTCAGCCCCGGGTGTTACATGGCCACCAGCTTCCGCTTACTGGGAGAGGTCCGCTCTGATACCAAATAATGCAACACCCTTTCCCGAGTGTCACATTCCCGAACGTTTGTAAGGCCGAAAATATTTCTTAATGCGGAAAATACGATTTTCTTTTTTTTTTTTTTTTTCTTTTCGCAAAAGGTAATGGGATTTAGTAAAGGTAAATAATACTAATACGCGAACTTAGGTTCGCCTTGCATTTCTAGAACATAATGCATAATAAATACAGGGACATAAACAGAAAAGAAATAATACTATATACAGACATAGTTCTAATGTATAACTGACATAAAAAGATACAATAAGTACTAGGAGTCGTAGCTCCCAAAAGGTACTACAAAAACTAACATAGCCTGGCCGACAACAAAACTAAACCACAAAAAGAGTCCTCCTCCGGCTCAAAGGAACTACCGGACTGAACCATCGTCACGTCCATCTGTTCAAACAGCAACAGCAAGTACCAACAAAAAACATACAGATATGGGTGAGATTCCCGTTCATCAACACAACAAAACAGCAATAGTAAAAACGGGACGACTCACCGGGTAACAGCGTACCCAACATGCTTACAAGAATTCTCAATGTCAAACATATTAAGCAGTTGACAGCATAATATCATGTTAAGCAGTTAACAGCATAAAATAAGGTATTCTTAAACAGTACAACGATGTATAACAGTAAATGTAAACATCAATAGCCATGCAATGCAATGCAATGTATATGACTCAATGTCAATGTCACTGGGTACTACTCTGACCCCTACTCCATGGAGCTAACAAAAACGTCGGAGAGAGTGAATGGGAGGACATGTTCCGGTTTCTGCCAGCCATGAGCAAGATGCTACAACATTCGTAACGTGCACGTATCTGGCTTTACGGTAACACTCTCGACCAAACATGAAAAGTACGGCATCTAGTAGAGGATATCAGTGTATTGCACGGATTCGCCACGACACAAAAGAGCTACCAACTGGTCACATGTCAGCCCTTCCAACCCTGATACCTCCAAAAAGACCATTGAAGATCGTCACCGTAAGATTCGCACCCGCATCAAGGTGTAAGCTCAACTCCTAGGCTCAAGGCCTTACGACTATGCAAATGAAATGCCAATGCTTACACAAAGCAGATGCGATCAAGCAATGTCTATCCCCCGGATAAACCTCGAAGTCTACTAAGGTTCTCTTCCTTAGGAACTATACATGTTTTTTGAAAAACAAAACCTTTATCCACCGGATAGATCTCGTGATTCCTCCGGGATCGAGTCATCACAAGACTGAAACAATTGAACGACTGATCGGAATCCGAATCACCGGTTCGTCATCGAACTACTGTTTCAAAACCCAAAACGTTTGTAAACCAGAACAACTTCTCAATTGAAAACTCATTTGATTTGAAACAATTTTTGAAACACTTACTTACTCTATTTTTAGCATTTTCTGAACATGGAATTCGCTTAGAGAAATTACATTAGCTTAGCGAAATTGAAACAATAATGCCTCTTTAGGAACTCCTCTGGATAGCTCGGCGAGACATAAATCGCTTAACGAAAAGTTGCCTTAAAACAAGACACCAACCTTAGGGAACCATTTTGATTCTCTTCATGAAACCACTTTTTTCTCATTTTGAGTCACTTGATTAGCTAGATGAACTAAGGATAAGGTATAAAACATGTTTCACTTTGGTGAAAGCACTTTGAGATTTAATTCCATTTAAAGTCACTTAGGGTTTTTGTTTGAAAAACACAAGTTATTGAAAACACTTTCTTTACATCAAAACTTGACTTGTCCAAGAACTATTCATATCCTTCCTTTCCTCAAGGTCATGGCTAATAGCCAACTAGGAATCAATGTGAAGTTTTACTTCATCAACCAATCAAAGTATGGCTCACAATACTTACACAATCATGATAACCATAATACACATTACTACATCGTAATCAAACATCCAAGCCATCACACATTATGGTCTCATAATCAACAATAAAAGTCCATACTTGATCTAGTGATCAAAGTAGGTTTTTCAACGTACATGGAAATGATTTTCATTTAATCATATCTTCATCAACATATGCTAAAGCACACTACAACATACTCAAGCATAAACTCATCATGACAATCTTGTTCTCCAAGAGAACTTAACAAAACTTAACATATAAAAGTGAACCCAAACTAAAGGGTTTCACCCACACATAAAAATAAACAACCATTCTCACTACCACCATCTTGGTGTGATGAGGTTCTTCTCCCCATACTTGTTGATGAGCAGATTCCCGGATCAAAGTCGGTTGATCGGTTTGTGAACCTCCTGATAATCGTCAACAACTACAACAACACAACAACCAACATTAAACAACAATCAAAACCAATCTGAACTATCCTAACAAAGAGGATTTCGGCCACCCTAGGTTAAAAAGGTTAGGAATTGATTCAAAGGCATTAGGAAAGCTAAGGATGAAATCAAGTGTTAAAAATCAAAAATTGATGAAAACACTATTCATCATCTTCAAGTAGGGTTCGGCCAAAAATGCTTTTTGAGCTATGATGAGAGTTGAATAATAAGCTCTTGGGTTTAGGTAGAGATTGATGATGTGAGTTCAAAGAACTTGGTCTTACCTCAAAAGGATTTTTCTACAATTTCCTATGGATTTTCAAAGTTTTGGATCTAAGAAATTCTTTTCATAAAAAATGAAGATTGATCTTGAAATAAAGAAAGATTCAAGAAGCTAAGAGATCATAGAAGTGATCTTACCTTGAAATGAAGAAAGATTGCTCAAGGAATCAAGTGATTCCAACAAAAACTCAAGCTTTTCTAGGTGAAAATGGAGTTTTCTCTCAAGAACAACTATGGAGCTTCTAAGGATGAGGGGCTGTGCGAAAATGATGAAGTGAGGGGCTGAGTTCAGCCTCTTAAAAGTTCACTTAAGGGTAAAAAGGTCATTTGCCAAAAGGGTATAATGGTAAAAGTGTAAAAGACTAAGGTTAGGGGCATTTTGGTCATTTTGCGTCCAGATATTTCCGAACGTCATGACGACTCTGGCATACTCTCCCAAGTGTCCTGGGATGATGTGATATCAAGATTATCTGTTGGCGAGTCCCGGTAAATCCATATGTGGCTCCGTTCGTCACCCGATTGAGGATTTCGCCCGAACGAAGGTCAGGAAGTGATTTTTCTGAAATTTTTGCGAAATTTAACCAAAACGTAGATAATCGAATTCTAAGACTTACTGTCTCGTTCACGGGTCCATCTGAGGTCTTCTGAGTAGGAAAATCATACTGTCAATGTAAAAACGCAGACCGGACTCCGTTTGAGTTTTCGACTCAAAACTTAATCATAGCTTCCTACGATATCGTCGAGTATGACTATGGTCTCGGAATATTTTATTTCTATTCCTAAGACCTCGAATAAAATAAAGACATTAAAATACTAAAGAATTAGAAAACGTGAAAATCGGGGCGTTACAAAAACTGATTTGAGTAGTACATGAGTTCCCTATTTATAGGCTAAGCTTAAACTCTTGAGATACTAGGAATAAATTCCCACTACCATGCATTTACCTAGAAAGTAAGCATAAACATGATTATAAATCCCCACTAGCCATTATAATGACTTAGAGCACTACTAGGAAGCATTTAGAGAGGTAGGAGTATGCAAAAGGTCATCATAAAATTCAGCCTAAAAAATAGTACGAAAATTAAAAATAAAATGATAAAATCTGGACTTAATTATTATCTATTAAACCCACTAATAATTAATAGTCCACTAATCAACCCATGAATGCTTCTTGTCATGTGAATTGGGCTTTCCATTGTGTTGTCTTCAAGATGGACTCAAAGTATCTTCATCAAATTATTGAATCGGATCAAAGGAAACTTGAACCGGATCCGAATATGCTTCTTTCCACATGCTTAATGAATTCACGACCACATCACCTTTCGTAAGATTGTTGTTGCTGCGACAGGTTCCTCAGTGGTCTTGTGTACGGTTCCTGCTGGAACCTAGTGTTGTTGCCTCTTGCGAACCTAGATGGCCCAAGATGACATCGCCTCTCTTCACGAGTCTTCACTAGATCTTTGATTATGAAACACTCTTCCCTCAAAACTAGAAACTCTCTGATCTGTAAAGGTAGTATTGATCCGCGAATCTCGTCCTGTGATCCTACACTGGCCGACAACATACTTCACAAGAAGACATCCCTCAGATCAACCGCTAAATGCTTCCTCTGACTTCTCCTTTACGGAGAGACAAGCGAAAAGGATAAGAAGGCATAGATAGATCACCTCCCTCCTAATCTCCTCACTTCTTGCCTTGCAACCAGAACCTGTCAAATGAGACGACCCGCCATCCCATCAGTAGAACCGAAGATATTAACTAACCTTAATTGCTTAATAAACGTTAGCGCGCCTTATAAATACGAAGCGAAACGGCAAAATGAACGCGGAAGCAATCAAATACACGACAAGCAACGCTTCAGAGTACACAGCTTAAAATATAAAGAAATATATCACATGCAGCATTGTCCCATCAGTAGGCTACAGTAATAAAGTACTACATAGTCTATATTAGTACAGACTGAAATCAAAATACATAACTAAGCCAAGAGACAGCTCTCCGGCTAGCCACGATCATTGTCCAACCTCTTGAGGCTAGGGTCTGTGGCAAGTCCTCCGGCGTCCGGCTCGTAAGGAATGCCGTCCAGTTCCTCAGCAGCTGGTTCCTCTTCGGGATCTTCCCATAAAATAGAAATAACATATACAGAAAAATGCGGGAGATAAGAAACATAATTCATTAACATGGGAGAGGGGCATCAGTACAGCATATATATATATATATATATATATATATATATATATATATATATATATATATATATATATATACATACATCTCACAACACAGATAACATATACAACACAACCTCATCAATCTCTTAAGTCACCCATCACAATCATCTCAAACATCATTCTCTCAAATAAGCCTATAAGAGGGATACTAGTCCCTATGTATATGCTGACTTTCCTCTACGCATGTCGGCCGATACATCACGTCCCCAGTTGGACATCCCCATCGGGATTACATCGCATCACATCACATCACATCCCGCCTCGGGATTTTAAGTAACGTCCCCAATTGGTCATCCCCTTTTGGGACCAAATGCTGTGGTATGAAATTATATGAAAATGCAACAAACATCGATCGTCGGTTGATATCGGGACCTCATGCCTAAGAATTCATCCACGACCACGACACATCGCATCACATCATCACCAACATCACATCAGCATCAGCATCACGAAACCTTGCGTCTACGAGCCACATTTCCACGGTCGGGACCACAACGATATCAACCCGAACAACATCATCACTCAGCATACTCTCATCAACACTCAACCACCAGCCAAATCACAACAACATCACAACAGTAATTCATCCAGTGCAGGTATCATTATAAAGCCAGATAATAGTAAATCACTCCAACAGTTTATCACAACAGGTAAACAGATAATCAATTAAACAAATCAACACATCAACCTCAATCAATTTTATCATCCATGATATCAACTTAGTGGTGATAGCCCAAAAGTACCTACACCCAGGGTCCAGGCACTTTATCTAGAGCTCAACCTCTAGTAGGGTTTAAGGGTTCCCCTACACAGATATATATACTCTATACTAAGCTTGCCTTCCCGAAGATATTAGCTCTTTCTCCCCACCTTAGTGATTTCCTCGTGCACCTCTGGCTACGACTCCGCAGCTGTCAGTCAGGTGCGCTGTCAGATGTTCAAGTCCTATCCGATTCTATACAACAAAACACAACCAAAAATCAGTATGGTTAAATCAAAAACTCCCCTAACGTTAGGACTAGGCTGCTGTCCCTATTTAATTAATTAGGCTAGGGATGTTGAAATTCTACCAACTCCTGGATCAATGATCCTTAAGCATACCTAATACATAATCAATGATCAATTATCAAAGATTTGAACCAAAACCCCTTAAATAAAAAATTTGGGGTTTCGACCACCACCCAAAAAAATAGGTGGAAGATGGAATTAGCTTCCTAATCACTTGGATTACATGATTAAGGAATGAAATAAGTGAAATCAAGAACAAAGAACAAAATCTCATTTTCCTCCCAAAAACCCACCGATTCGGACTTGAAAAGATAAATAGGTTAGAGAGCTTATTTGATTTCAAGCTCTTGGATTATGATAGTAAGGGATGTTACTGGCTCATAGAAATTGTTTGGTCTCAAAATGATTTTTCTACAATTTTCTAGAGATTTTTGAAGTTTGAAGCATAAACTTGAAACTATGAACTTCAATGGAGAAAAATGAAGATTGAGAGCTGAAGAGTGAAATCTATACCTCCTAGGTGATAGAGGAGGATGAGAAGATCAACTTTGCTTCACAAACTTGCTTGAAAATCCTTTTGGAAGCTTGTGAAAGATGGAGGTGAAGGAAGGAAAGAAAAATGAAGAAGAAGAAAGAAAGGAAGAAGAAGAAGAAGAAAGTGAATGGAGACGGAGAGAGAGGGTGAGGTCATCAAAATCTTAGATATTTTAGGGACGTAAACATCCTATAGGAAAAAGACCAGGGGCATTTTGGTCTTTTCGCGTTCAGATATTTTCTAATTTCATAAATATCTAGATATTTTCCAGAAAAGTAATGATAACAGTAATGAGTCACACGCACACCTTTCTAGACGATGTGACTTCATGTTCATCCATTTTTAGCCCCGTTACTTTCACGATTTAGTATTTCGCCCCAAGAAAGTTGTGAAAACTTATATATTTTGAAATTTTTTTAAAATCGTCGATAACGTTCGTAATTTAGTTTAAAACCTAATGGTTTCGTTCACGAGTCAAAATTAGGTTGTCTGAGCAGTAAAATAATACTGTCAGTGTAAAATGCAGATCGGGTTCCGTCTAAGTTTTTTGACCAAAATTTAACCATAGCTTCCTACGATAGCATAGAGCGTGACTATGGTCCTGGATTAATTTATTTCATTCTCTAGACCCTTCAATAAAATACAAACACAAAAATACTGATTAATTAAATTTAGAAAGCTTTTAAAGCTTTTAAAGAAAAACGGGGTGTTACATTACTACCCCCTTAAAAAGAATTTCGTCCTCGAAATTCGTCATACCTTAGAATAGATGTGGATATTACTATTGCATATCCTCTTCATGTTCCCAGGTGACATCTCCTGTTGTAGCATCCCATATGACCTTGACTAAGAGAATCTACTTCCCGCGGAGTTCTTTCACCCTTGTGTCTTCAATCCGTACAGGCAATGCTTCATATTCTAAGTTCTCCCTTACCTGGATTGATTCGGGCTCTATCACGTGTGACGGATCAGGATGGTATTTTCTGAGTTGGGATACATGGAATACATTGTGAATATTGGATAAGTTGGGAGGTAAGGAAATTTGGTAGGCAAGTGGACCAATTCGGCGAAGAATTTGAAATGGTCCAATGAATCTAGGTGTAAGCTTTCTGGATTTGATTGCCCTGCCGATTCCAGTCCTTGGAGTGACTCTCATAAAGACATGATCGCCTTCCTGGAACTCCAAAGGTCTCCTCCTCTTGTCACTGTAGCTCTTTTCCCGATCCCGTGAGACTTTCATCTTTTCTCGAATTTTCTTAACTTGCTCCGTCGTTCGTTGCACCATCTCTGGTCCTATCAACTGATTCTCCTCGATTTCATACCAACAGAGCGGTGTTCTGCACATTCGTCCATACAGTGCCTCGTATGGCGCCATGCCAATACTCGAGTGGAAACTATTGTTGTATGTGAACTCAATCAATGGAAGGAATTCGTCCCAACTTCCTGTGTTTTCCAAAACACATGCTTTTAAAAGATCCAACGATTGAATCGTTCTTTCAGATTGACCATCCGTTTGTGGATGGTAAGCTGAACTCATTCTGACTTTAGTTCCCAAAGCACCATTTAAACTCTGCCAAAACCTAGAAGTAAATCTCGGATCCCTGTCCAAAATTATACTCGAAGGTACTCCATGCAATCTTACCACTTCTTTGATGTATATCTGGGTTAATATTTCCAAAGAATATCTTTGGTTGATCGGCAAGAAATGAGCACATTTCGTAAGCCTGTCAACGATTACCCAAATTGCATCGCACCTCTTTTGCGTCCTTGGTAGTCCGGAAACAAAATCCATTGTAACGCTATCCCATTTCCATTCTGGGACGTCCAGTGATTGCAATAACCCTGCTGGTTTCTGGTGTTCAATCTTTGCCTTTAGACACACCAGACAGGATTGGACATATTCTGCTACTTCCTTCTTCATCCCAGGCCACCAAAGCATTCCCTTTAGGTCCTGGTACATCTTTGTAGATCCGGGATGAAAACTTAGCTTACTCTTATGCGCCTCTTCCAAGATCATGTTCCTAAATTCGCTATCCTTAGGCACACATATCCTATCTCCAAACTTCAGGATTCCATCAGTACCCTTCTTGAACTCTGAAGTCTTTCCTTCTTCTACCATCTCGTTCTTTTCCTGTAGGTACTGATCTTCTTCTTGCCTTTTCCAGATCAAGTTCAGAAAGTTGCTAGTGATAGTGACCATTCCTAAACTTATCTTATCTCTGGATAACTCCACGTCCAGGTTCAGATTTCTGAACTGTTCCAGCAGATCCAGTTCTTTCACCATCATAGCGGACATATGCAAAGATTTCCGACTTAATGCATCTGCCACCACATTGGCCTTTCCTGGATGGTACTGTAGATCAAATTCATAATCCTTTATGAATTCCATCCCTCTCCTCTGCCGTATGTTCAACTCCTTTTGGTCGAACAAATACTTTAAACTTTTATGGTCGCTAAACACACTAAATTTAGTGCCATAGAGATAGTGTCTCCATATCTTCAATGAAAACACTATTGCAGCCAACTCTAGGTCATGGGTTGGGTAATTCCGTTTGTGCACTCTTAGCTGTCTGGAAGCATAGGCTACCACTTTCCTTTCTTGCATGAGCACGCAACCGAAACCTTGATACGATGCATCACAGTACACATCGAACGACGTTGATGGATTTGGCAAGACTAGTACCGGAGATGTAGTTAGCCTCCTTTTCAGCTCTTGGAAACTAGCCTCACACTCTTCTGTCCATTCATACGCATTTCCTTTCCTTGTTAATTGCGTCAGAGGTAACGCAATCTTCGAGAACCCCTCGATAAACCTTCTATAGTATCCTGCTAACTCGAGAAAGCTTCTGATCTCAGTTACCGTCTTCAGGCTTTCCCATTTAACCACAGCTTCTACCTTTGCAGGATCTACTACTATACCATCCTCGTCGATCACATGTCCAAGGAATTGTACCTCCTCCAACCAGAACTCGCACTTCGACAACTTGGCATAGAGTTGTCTGTCCTTAAGAACTTGAAGTACAACCCTCAAATGCTCTTGATGCTCTTCCTTGTCTAAAGAGTAGATAAGGATGTCATCGATAAAAACAACGACAAACTTATCAAGGTACGGTCTGAAGATTCTATTCATATAATCCATGAACACCGCAGGAGCATTAGTCACACCAAAAGGCATAATGAGATACTCGTAGTGCCCGTACTGACTCCTGAAAGCCGTCTTCGGTATATCATCTTCCTTCACCCTTATCTGATGATAACCAGATCTCAGATCAATCTTAGAAAATACGGTTACTCCCCTTAATTGGTCCATAAGATCGTCAATCCTTGGCAACGGGTATTTATTCTTGGTCGTCACCTTGTTGAGTTATTTGTAGTCCACACACAACCTTGAACTGCTGTCCTTCTTCTTGACGAACAGCACAGGTGCTCCCCAGGGTGAAACACTCGGTCTTATAAACTGCTTTTGCAGCATGTTGTCCAGTTGCTTCTTCAGCTCTGCTAACTCTGTTAGGGACATTCGATAGGGTTCTATCGAAATCGGTCCGGCTCCGGGTGTAAGATCGATTGCGAACTCTACATCCCTCTTGGGTGGTAATCCTGGCACATCATCCGGGAAAATATCTGGAAACTCACGCACCACCGGCAAAGCATCAAGACTTGGAGTCTCTTCGACTTCCAAAGAAAACAGCACCATGCATTCTCCTGATTGTACACCTCCCGATACACTATCACTGGCAGGCAATGATCCAGATTGCTTGGAAAAACAGAGGGTTTTATTTGAACAGTCTAGTACTACATGGTTGGCCGAAAGCCAATCCATGCCTAAGATAATATCAATTTGCTGCATAGGCAGGCAGACTAGGTCCACAAGAAAAATCTGGTTTTCTAACATAACCGGGCATTTTAAACAGACAAATAGAGTTGTCAGGGAATCACCCGTGGGTGTAGAAACAGGCAAATCATATGGTAAGGCTGAAACAAGTAATTTCAAATGATCCATACACGCCAAAGAAATAAAGGAATGTGTAGCACCCGAATCAAATAAAATAGATAAGAGTCGCCCAGCAACTATGCACTTACCTTGTATCAGATTGGGACATTGAGAGGCTTCAGATCCTCTCACGGTGAACACTCTTCCCGTCGTCCGTGGCCTGTTCTGCTGACCCACCACTTGCTGTCCAGTCCCACCATTCTGAGCCCCTTCGGCTTGCTGTTGAATTTGACTCTTACCAGAATCCCCCGTTCGACACTCGTTGGCATAGTGGCCCCACGTGCCACAACGGAAACAAGTGACGTTTGGTGCCTGGGTACAATCATTCACTTGATGTGGCCCACCGCATCGAAAGCACTTTGAGAATCCTGGTTGCCCGGGACTGGCATTCCCTTTTCCATAGCTTGCTGGATGCTAATTCGGGCGACTGTAAGGCTTCGCCCTCGGTTGGAACTTTCCTCCTCGGTCTTTCTGACCAAAGTTTCTGGCTGGTCCACCGCTTGTTACTGGAGTTTGTGTAACTTTCTCTTGATTGTGTCCTTCCAGTACGGTACATTTCTCTACTAGTTCGGGGAATGATCGAATGCTCAATGGCAGCATAGCCCTCTTCAGCTCGGGCCTCAGTCCGTCTTCGAACCTTCTGCACACCAAGTCTTCATCCGGTTGTACTTGATAAAACTGGGAGAATTTCAGTAGCGCCTCGAACCTCATGGCGTATTCTCCTACCAACCTTTGGTCCTACTTCAGGTTCAGGAACTCTTTCTCTTTTTCTTGGCGGACACTCCTTGGGAAATATTTTTCCAAGAAGCTCTCACGGAATACTTTCTAAGTCAGCAATCTTCCTTTAGTCTCTAGCAGTCTCTGCTTGTTCCTCCACCATGCTTCAGCTGCACCGACTAGCATGAAGGCAGCATAAGTAACTTTCCTATCCTCTCTGCATTGGATAGCAACGAAGACTTTCTCGATCTCTTGCAGCCATAACTCAGCAGCTTCCGGATTGTACTCCGATTCCCCTTCATGAAAGCATTCAGTCCAGTATTCACCACTTCACCTCCTCTTGCTGGTTGCTGTTGTTGTCTAGCATCCCTTTCTTCACGTCGCTGCATAAACTGAGCATTCTGTTGTGTTTGTTGTAGCATTGCAGCTGCCAAATCCCTCATGGCCCTCATTGCTTCGTTCTGATCTCCGTTATTCCCACTTCCCGAGGTATCCCCACTACTGTCGGGGCTCCCGGTTCCAACTAATGCTCCCATTCCTCTACCACGTCCTCTGGCCATTCTTTCCTGGTAAAGGAAGCGTTAGTTTCAATCCATAAGACATATAATATCAATCAACAGATATACATATCATATGCCTTATGAATAAAATAGTTATCACACTCGATAACTTGTCCATCGGATACACTACCCTACTTCTAACACAGTTAGTACCCAATGTGGATACAACTGTCAATGCTAGAATACTTCCTAAACCTCACAGTCCGATATTAGAATCCGAACTGCTCTGATACCAATAAATGAGACGACCGGCCATCCCATCAGTAGAACCTAAGATATTAACTAACCTTAATCGCATAATAAAGGTTAGCGCGCCTTATAAATACGAAGCGAAGCGGAAAATTGAGCGCGAAAGCAATCAAATACACGATACGCAACGCTTCAGGGTACACAGCTTAAAATATAAAGAAATATATCACATACAGCATTGCCCCATCAGTAGGGCTACAGTAATAAAGTACTACATAGTGTATATTAGTACAGACTGAAATCAAAATACATAACTAAGCCAAGAGACAGCTCTCTGGCTAGCCACGATCATTGCCCAACCTCTTGAGGCTAGGGTCCGTGGCACGTCCTCCGGCGTCAGGCTCGTACGGAATGCCGTCTAGTTCCTCAGCAGCTGGTTCCTCTTCGGGATCTTCCCATAAAATAGAAATAACATATACAGAAAAATGCGGGAGATAAGAAACATAATTCATCAACATGGGAGAGGGGCATCAGTAAAGCGTATATATATATATATATACATACCTCACACAACACAGATAACATATACAACACAACCTCATCCATCTCTTAAGTCACCCATCACAATCATCTCAACATCATTCTCTCAAATAAGCCTATAAGAGGGATACTAGTCGCTATGTATATGATGACTTCCCTATATGCATGTCGGTTGATACATCACGTCCCCAATTGGACATCCCCGTCGGGATTACATCGCATCGCATCACATCACATCCTGCCTCGGAATTTTAAGTAACGTTCCCAATTGGACATCCCCCTTTGGGACCAAATGCTGTGGTATGAAATGATATGAAAATGCAACAAACATCCATCGCAGGTTGATATCGGGACCTCACGCCTACGCACTCGTCCACGACCATGACACATCGCATCACATCAACATCAACATCACATCATCATCAAATTCACATCAGCATCAACATCACGACACTTTGCGTCTACGAGCCACAGCTCCACGGTCGGGACCATAACGATATCAACCCGAACAACATCATCACTCACCATACTCTCATCAACACTCAACCACCACTCAAATCACAACAACATCACAACAGTAATTCATCCAGTGTAGGTATCATTATAATGCTAGATAATAGTAAATCACTCCAACAGTTTAACACAATAGGTAAACAGATAATCAATTAAACAAATCAACACATCAACCTCAATCAATTTTATCATCCATGATATCAACTTAGTGGTGATAGCCCAAAAGTACCTACACCCAGGGTCCAGGCACTTTATCTAGGGCTAAACCTCTAGTAGGGTTTAAGGGTTCGCCTACACAGATATATATACTCTATACTAAGCTTGCCTTCCCGAAGATATTAGTTATTTCTCCCCACCTTAGTGATTTCCTCGTGCACCTCCGGCTACGACTCCGCAGCTGTCAGTCGGGTGCGCTGTCGGATGTTCGAGTCCTGTCTGATTCTATACAACAAAACACAACCAAAAATCAGTACGGTTAAATTAAAAACTCCCCTAACCTTAGGACCGGGCTGATGCCCCTATTTAATTAATTAGGCTAGGGATGTTGAAATTCTACCAACTCCTAGATCAATGATCCTTAAGCATACCTAATACATAATCAATGATCAATTACCAAAGATTTGAACCAAAACCCCTTAAACCAAAAATTTGGGGTTTCGGTCACCACCCAAAAAAATAGGTGGAAGATGGATTTAGCTTCCTAATCACTTGGATTACATGATTAAGGAATGAAATAGGTGAAATCAAGAACAAAGAACAAAAACCCATTTTCCCCCCAAAAACCCACCCATTCGGACTTGAAAAGATAAATAGGTTAGAGAGTTCAAGCTCTTAGATTATGATAATAGGGGAGGATAGTGGCTCATAGAAATTGGTTTGGCCTCAAAATGATTTTTCTACAATTTTCCAGAGATTTTTGAAGTTTGAAGCATAAACTTGAAACTATGAACTTCAATGGAGAAAAATGAAGATTGAGAGATCAAGAGTGAAATCTATACCACCTAGGTGATAGAGGAGGATGAGAGGATCAACTTTTCTTCACAAACTTGCTTGAAAATCCTTGTGGAAGCTTGAGAAAAATGGAGGTGAAAGAAGGAAAGAAAAATGAAGAAGAAGAAAGAAAGGAAGAAGAAGAAGAAAGTGAACGGAGAGAGGAGAGAGGAGAGAGAGAGGGTGAGGTCATCAAAATCTTAGATATTTTAGGGACGTAAACGTCCTTTAGGAAAAAGACCAGGGGCATTTTGGTCTTTTCGCGTTCAGATATTTTCTAATTTCATAAATATCTAGATATTTTCCAGAAAAGTAATGATGACAGTAATGAGTCACAGGCACGCCTTCCTAGACGATGTGACTTCATGTTCATCCGTTTTTAGCCCCGTTACTTTCACGATTTAGTATTTCGCCCCAAGAAAGTCGTGAAAACTTATATATTTTGAAATTTTTCAAAATCGCCGATAACGTTCGCAATTTAGTTTAAAACCTAATGGTTTCGTTCACCAGTCAAAATTAGGATGTCCGAGCAGTAAAATAATACTGTCAGTGTAAAACGCAGACCGGGTTCCGTCTGAGTTTTTTGACCAAAATTTAACCATAGCTTCCTACGATAGCGTAGAGCGTGACTATGGTCTCCGGTTAATTTATCTCACTCTCTAGACCCTTCAATAAAATACAAACACAAAAATACTGATTAATTAAATTTAGAAAGCTTTAAAAGATTTTTAAGAAAAACGGGGTGTTACATCAAACTAGGCCTAATAGGAATCCTAGTAGGGACTACTGCTGGCGTTCCTATGGAAGACATCGTAAAAGTTGACTTAGAAGCAACTTTGCTAGTTAGCGGCCTGCCCCTAACAGAGGGAGATGGCACTGATCGGTGAAAAAACCCACCTAGCGTTCCACTTACGACCATAGCCTTGACGGCAAACAACATGAAGACAAGCGGTGAAGCGGTTAAGAACCTTTCCTCTGCGACCCATGCAGATGGTGAATGTGGCTCTTCACATGTATGTTGCTAGAAGCCCATCATGCCTAGATGCCCAAATGTCGAAACCACTGGGAAGCTCAACACAGAGATGCATCTGAAGCGTCGGGTGGAGTCTCGGTATCACGACCTTATTGGGAGACCACCAGAGAAGCACACAACGATGCAATACAAAGTAATGAGGTGAGATTCCCATTCATCAACACAACACATGGCAGAAGTAAAAAACGGTACGACATGCAAGATAACAGTATACTAATCATGCATATCATACATCTCAATATCTCATATTATTCAATCAACGGCATAAGACATCATAAACACAGGATAATAATGCATAACATATAAGTGTATCCATCAACAGTCGTGTAATGCAATGCAAGCTAAACATAACTAGAGTGAGTGATTGGAAGAACATTGTCTACGTTAGCTTAGCCCCATAGTGCCACATCAAAGATCGCAATTGCTATAACGGTTCACCCGAGACGTTCTTTACCCACATCATGATTTGCCCAGTATTAAGTCAAGACTTCAGTGTTTTTCGATGGGTAACCACGACAAAGAGGAGCTACTCCCTGGCCACATGTGTCTTCCCCAACCCCAACGTCCCAAAGATCCTCAAGATCGCAACCTCAGACAATCACACCTGCACCAAGGTGTAAGCTCAACTCCTAGGCATAACACCCAAATCATGCACAGATGCATATGCATGTCAAGACAAATGTCACAACACCAAAACCAGTAATACAATATTACTGTAGCACGACGTTTATCTCTTGATAAACCATAGGGCACCCCTGCGGGACCCACTTTCAGACGACTCGCCATCAGTCGCCCATTCTTGGTTTCGGTCCTTGCATCCACGTACAACTTCGTCGTTCGTAAAACGATGTTCATGTTTTATGATATATTATTCCAAGATAATACTTTCCTTGGTAGTAAACTAGTTCATGAAATCTCCTTTTTCAAACATAGTTTGAAAACTTATACGTTTACTCATAAGATATCTAATTTAGTGTAAAACTTCTTTGAAATGATTTCTATTTATTTTACTTAGCGTAAAAGGAGAATGCATCTTACTTTAAATCCTCTTTTCATTTTCAAATGAAAACTACAACTCATTTATTTTGTAAGATTCTGAATTGATAATAGTAGTGTAAAAGACTCATTGTTTATAAGAAAACACTTACAAGAATTCTTATTTCTCTTTAAAATAGGTTTACTAACCAAAATATTTGAGAAACAACATGGACCATCTAGAAAGCTCTTTGTTCTTGGAAATCTTTTCCTTAAAATAACATGTTAGGAAACATATTAAGCGTCTGAGTCAGATATTACTAAAGAATAAGATTCAAGAGTCTTAAAGAGATAGATGAGCCCTTTCACGCTGCCTCACGCGTCTTTACTTTGTTCCTCAAGAAACATTTACAAATATTTTTGAATTATGTTGGGACCATATTTAAAAAGCTTCTCAAGGACTCTTCACTTGCAAAGTCAATCTGAATAAAGCAACATCCTCTGAGTATCGTACCTGACGCCTTTACTCTTAGAACGCAACGAAGTCACTTCACAACTGATAACTCCGAGTGTGTACACGAAAGAAGAAAATCTGCACTACAAAAATCCTGATGATCTGCTCTGCTCTACGATAAAATGTTGTACTTCAAGTACAAGAATACCCTTAACATATTGCAACACATTTAATGCTTCATCAGAACGACTCTATTGCATTAATGATTTCTCTAAAGACTTGAGATAAAGCATGCATCAAAGACAAAATGTCTCACAACGGATTTATTGCAGAGAAGTCTATAAATAGAAGACTCTGAAGTTTTGAAGAAGAAGAACATATCAAGCAAGCTGAACATACTCTCATTTATGGTATAGCTTTTAATTCTTCATTTCTTCATTTTCTCCTCAATCATTTGTAAATCTTAAGAGAAGTTATTGCACAGCCATACCCTACAAACTTCATATTCACTCTGTGAGTTTAATCTGGTTGACTTGCTCTTTCAAGCTGAAGCTGCTGCTTCAAAAACAATTCATTTGTTTCAATAAGGCTTGGAAAGGCTTACTGAAAAATACTTGTTGATCCTGGAGAGGCTAGGTGTGCAAACAATGCTTGTTGATCGAGCCTGGAAAGGCTAGGTGTGCAAACAATACTTGAGCTTGGAGAGGCTAGGTGCGCAAATAATACTTGTCTGTAATCTGATCAGTTATAGTGAAATTCTTGGTTAAGCCAAGGACTGGGCGTAGCTCTAAAATGGAGGGAACCAGTATCAAATCGCTTGGTGTGATTCTTTCTCTCCTTCAACTCTTTATTATTATTGTTGTGATTACTGATTATATCTAACCTGGGGTGAAAATGTTTTTATCTTTAAAAGCAAACTTATTTGTTTTATCTTACTTCATTTTCACTTCTTCAGACGCGTGCTTCATTCTAACAGCGTCTTACTTTCAAACATTTTGAAAAAGTTTTTGTTTAGTCAAAAGTTTTAAGTAAACACTATTTGACCCCCTTCTTGTGTTTACTGAGTTTATTTCAGTGTATTCAGTTTTAGGGCATTCCTCATATAGAAAATGTTTTGATTTTGTAACATTGTGTTTAAGTAATTAAGTGAAGTTAGTGCAATCAAGTAAAATCAAGTTTTCAACAAAAACCTATCATCCCAAAGGATGAGGTAGGTCACGGCCTTAGGATCAAATTTAGGGTTCCAATAGGAGTTTGATACTTAACTTATGATCATATGATTTACCTAAGTCATAAATTGATTTAATTGAACCAGTTTTGATAACATAGTGTGTTATTAAGATTTGTGATCATACACTTCAAATAAGTGCTTTCAAAACTGTATTTCAAACTCAATGAATGAAAGGTGACGCCAGGGTTTAGGTGGTGGAATTGACCATACTATTTAGCTTGATAGCTTCTTTGATGGCTTTCCATGGCTTGACAGTTGTTGGCTCACAAGAGTTCTTAAAACTTAAGAGTTATGATAAAGGAATTATACCTTTGGAAATCTTCACTAATTAATTACTTAATTAATGTAACCTAGAAGAATTATCTTATCACTTTCATGAGAAACAGTTTTAGCGGAGTAAAGGAAAAGAATATAATTGGTGTAATAGAATAAAAGAAATTAATATAATTAGTGTAATAGAATATACCTTTAAATAATCCTACGAAAATGAATTATCTTAGTATGTTATGAGGAAAAACAGATTTCAAAGTGTCTTGGAATGATTTTAACAAAAGGATTACACAAGGTTTGGAAATTAAATGTTTTACGCTAAAAGTCAAAGTTATTTACAATTAGGTCCGTATGGACTCAAAATATAAGATATGAATAGTAAGAATATGTTATGTATTGATATATATCTTAGATGATTTCACATTATCAAAAAGGAGTCATAAGACTTAATTTAACAAAGAATGTTTTTGGTTGTTTGCTCGGTAAGTAACTACGTTTCAAGAAGGAAACCAAGAAGATAAAGGATCAGATTTGAGACAGCCCCTCCTCGGAGATCCCATTTAGTAACCCGAACTCATATTCTTAACGTTGCAGCATAGCGTGATTAAATAAAAATGCGAAAATATTAAAACAACCAACACTGATACCACGACTGTATATAACATACATATAAAAGTACTAGCTCCATCAATAGAGCCTACAACAACTGATACCAACTACAAACCCTCAGAGTACGCAACACATATAAAATTAAAGCATGGTAACAAAAGATACAGAACGAAAGTACATCAGACTTCCTCTCCTGGCCCAAAAATATATTTCGCTCAGACCCATATACTGGCCATAACAAAACTAAGACTATCTTACCACGACTCTAACGAGAGTAACGAAAACCCCCAAGCTCTAAAGTATACGGTAGTCGGGCCCGTATACACCACTCTTCGCTGAGAGTAGTCAATCTCCCAAAGACGGTCATCCTCTGCATAGAGTGTAACACCCCTCCTCTGGTGTTACTTTCGTAACCTCAAAACAACATAAAGTATAAAAAGGAATTTGTTGGTTTACTTTCGAAAATAGTTTTTCTTTACTTAGATCTTATTCCATTATGAAAATCGTGATAAAAGTTTTCTTCTCATACAACATTAAACTACATCTACTCAAGATGATCATCAACAACCACACACATATATAAATAGGTATCATCATCCAACTTACATACTTAATGGGACCTTGGACCAGCCGTCCGTTTCCAAAATACACTAACAGAAGTCAAAACATAATGAGCCTAAAAACTAGGTAGCGGTAGTCTGAAAACTGTATCTCCAAAACACTGGCCATCAGTAGCCGCTAACAGACTACCCAAAAGATACTACCTCAAAAGAAACCCTAAGTTGGTTTGACAAAACTAGTACCTATCGCACATCTTACCAATGAGACTGGGTCTCATCTTCAACCCTCCGTACCTCTTCGACGTCAACCTCAAGTACACAAGCTATAGGGTCTCTGAGTGACTCAGAGGACTGTTGATAAACATCTTTACATGTATCCAAAAACACAACAGGGTGTCCAACATGAACAGGCAAGGGTGAGAAACCAATATATGAATTCAAAATACGACGACTACATACATCATGTACAAATAGCAGATTCATATATGTACTCATATACCAAATATGATTCAGAAGCATCAAGGGCATAATATGAAATATCATAACAGTGAAAGTAAAGCAAGGGTCTCATACACAATAGTCATCATCATTTATAAAATGTAAGCATGACACTTCCATATATATCATCTACCATTTGATTCTTAATTTCCAAAAATCCCATCACCTTATAAATGAGTTGATCACACTTGATTGCCAATTAAGGCCCACAATGTTCACCATATCACGTTGTCCAACATAGGGTGCAACGCTTCACATTATATGGACTTCATTACCATGGATTTCAGTGCATATCACACAGACCAACATAGGGTACAATGTTTCACGTTACATGGATTTCATCATCATATCACACTGACCAACACAGGGTACAATGCTTCACACTATATGGATTTCATCACCATATCTCACTGTACAAATGCTTCACATTATACAGATTTTATTACCATATCACACTGACCTCCACAGGGTACAATGCTTCACATTATATGGATTTCTCATTGCCCATCTAGGTACAATGACACACAATGACTTAAAGTCATCACAGGGTTCCCTATCATCAAGGTCCCCCATCCCATGGCACGTCTTCCAAAAACAAATACATGAGAAAACCTTTTGTTTTCGTATGTTTTTCTATGTCGTATAGTTATTTCCTCATTGAAGCTCAAAGCTATCAAACACCACATCTTTTAGACTCTCAAGTCTTTGCAACACTAAATCAAAAAGGACACTTAGTCTAATTAACCAAAAAGGGGACACATAGTCCACATAGCTCAAACCCAAAACCCATCAATCGATGCACCAGTCTTAGACTTTGGATTCTAGAGCACACAAAATCGTCCACAGGCCTACAGGACCACACAATTGTCCACAAGCTTACAGGACCTCCTTACTAACACGGATCCTTGATCCACGTGTTCTGCAAAACGCTAGAACCCCGACATCTCGGTTCCTAGGTTCGCCTTCAAAAACTTTTCTCTTGAAATACTAAGACAAAACCCCAAATCTCCGAAGCTTAAACACAAGCCTTCGGGATCGGTTTTCCACAAAACAGAACTCTTTACCAACACCACTTTTTCTTTTTGAAACCAAACTTTAGTAAAACATCAACGCTTTGAAAACATAATTCATGAAAAATCTAGGTCAAAGACCCCTTTTCTTTTGAAATACCTTAGTAACTACTAAAACCTTGAATGTAGCCATAAAGAATTCTTTTTCTTTGACAAAACAACTTGGTTCCCAAAACTAAGTCCTTGAAAATAATTTTGCTCGAAATGATTCGCTTTAACCTCTTTAAAACTAATGATGATTCCTAAAAGCACTTTTTCCTCTTTAAAGCTTACTTTTCTTAACTATAATTGTTTTCACTTTTCTTTCCTTATGCCTTTTTATTTTTATTAATCAAATCTATTTCACTTTCTTATTCTCTAATTCCTTCAAAAAAAAAACTCTCATCCTTTTATTTACTTGTTTACATCCCAAACTTTTTGAAGCTTTTAACTTTACTTGATTTTGAATCCTAACCAATGTTAGGTTCCTCAGTACAACATCAATCATCATTTCAACTTAATACATCATGCTAAGCAATAAACAATACAGACAGTACATAGCCGTCAGAAATTGAATTCCTCAGGTTGTCTCCCCTTACCCGTTGAAGTTATCCTCCGAGTAAAAGTCGTCCGATCGATCCGCGGTTTCTCCCGATTACTCGTCCGATTACCCAACCACAACTACATACACACAATCAAGTCAAACATCAATATTACACAACATAATTTTCCCTATTCCCCTCTACCTAGGGTTCGGCCATAGGGTCACAAAATTAGCTAGGGATGCTAAAAATTCCTATCTCTTGGATGAAGGATCTATAGGTACTCCTAACACCAAAACAAGTCTCTATACACAAACTTGAATAAAAAATTCTTTGTTTCCCCAAATGGGTAGGTTTCAGCCACCCTTAAATCAAATAGGCTAAGGAATTTTTTTTTTTATCACATGCTTTTGGATTCAAAGACCTCTTAGTGGGATAGAATCAAATCACTAGTTCTTAGAGAAAAATTGAACAAAACTCCATTGATTCAACAAAAGGGGGATTCGGTCACCCTATACCCATATGGGTTAGAGAGCTCTTTTGGTTACAAGCTCTTAGATTATGAAAGAGAGCAATGAAACTAGCTCATAGAAATTGGTTTGACATTAAAAGGATTTTTCTACAATTTTCTCTGGATTTTTGAAGTTTGAAGCTTAATCTTGAACAAAGCTTGGAAAACATGGTTTCAATGGAGGAAGATGAAGATTAAGAGATCAAGTGAGGAGTTCATACCTCTTGGAAGCTGAAGATGAGCAAGGTTACCAACTTTCCTTCACAAAATACTTGAAAATTTTCTTAAGAGAATTAGAGAAAGAATGGAGAAAATGAAGAAGAAGAAGCAGAAAAAGGAAGTGTGCTCTCATGAAGGGGGCGTGGGCTTGAAGGGGTAAGGCTAGGAAAGTCCAAAAATTTCACTTAAGGGGCAAAATGTTCTTTTCCTACAAAGGCAAATAGGTAATTGTGAAAAAGGTCAGGGGTATTTTGGTCTTTTCGCGTCTAGATATTTTCGAACGTCATCATGACACTAGCATGCCTTCCTAGGTGATGTGACCTGATGTGACTTCATGATTATCCGTTAGCGGGTCCTGGTAAATCCCTATCCAGCTCCGTTCGTCACCCGGTTTGAGAATTTGCCCGAATAACTTATATTATTCTGCTTTTTAGTGCGCGAAACCAATTTTAGCAAAAAGGTAGGAAATTTGATTCTAAGCCTAACTGTCTCGTTCACGAGTCAAAATTAGGTCTTCTCAGTAGTAAAATACTACTGTCAGTGAAAAACACAAACCGGGCTTCGTCTGAGTTTTTGACCCAAAATTTAATCGTAACTCCCTACGATAGCGTAGAGCGTGACTATGGTCTCAGTTTATTTTAATTCACTCTCTAAACCCTCTGATAAAATACAAACTCATATACACATTTTATTGACCTTAGAAAGCAGCAAAAATCGGGGTGCTACATAGAGCAGCTCAAAGTCTCCCAACGCTGGAATCCGGGGCTCTCCCGCCAGCATCAGGTTCAACAGGTGTGCCATCAATCTCCTCTAGCCACTCCTCGACAGGATCTTCTCGTGCGATCGAGAATAGATAAAATACAACATAGAATAATATGGGAGATAAGAAACAGCAATACATCATAAATAGGGAAACAACTATAAAATAAGCTATATAGATAGCAACATACAACAGCGCAATAGTATTAAGCAATCATCTCCTAAGTCATTCTCTCTTAGCTACTGTCTCTCACACTCATGCAACTAACGACTATATGGACGCGATCATGACGCGACATCCTCAACAGATCAAGATGCCCCGTTCATCACTATGCCACCCCCCGTAATGCAGGGTTCGGCCAACAGTCTGTAGGCTCAACTCATGGGTACGACATATTCCCCCGCACGCAGGCCAAATCGGGACATTCGCCCGTTAACAACTCAACTTGTGGGTACGATCATCTCCCCATAGGCAAGATCGATCGACCATACGCCAACATAGTGATGAACAACAACGATGCAACATGACCCTTACCGACTCATCTCGGGATCAACAACTTAGTGTCTCAACCACAACTTGTACACAACTACGACCAACTTTCTTTGACTTAACCTAGTATCAACTTTTTGTCTTGATATAATTATATCAACAAAATCTCTAGGTTGCACTACAACATACATATCCTCAAATTCATCACCACATGTTCATCTCCCAACTTATAAGAAATTATTGCCTATCTCTACTCATACAACAGTAATCACAATATCATATCATAAGCAACCATAATCATGTTCCATAATCATGTTCATCATACTAAGTACTCATGTAAGCATATCAACTCATCAACTCATAGGTAAATATTCAAGTAATCCTAAGCATGTTACTAGGCACAACATACATATTGCCTATATCATATTAAGCATACTAACACACAGCATACAACCTTGATATATCATAAAATTAATCTATCGGTCACTCGACCACTAGTAGGATTTAGGTCGCCCTACGCATATCAATATAAATTATTTTATTCTTGCCTCCCTGACGAGATTGTGGTTCTTTCCCCCACCTGAACAATTTCTTGCGTGCTTCCCTATGCAACTCTTACTGCGGCTTTGCAACTGGCAACCATACACGCTTTAGAATAATCAAACACCGTCTGATCCTTCATAACAAATCACAACCAGAAATTAATACAATCCAACAAAACCCATCTAGTTCATATGAACTATGGTTCGGCCTTGACAAGCTAATTAGGCTAATGGTGTTAAAATTTTACTAACCCTTGGATTAATGATCCTTAAGCATGATAAAGACATAATCCCTAATTATTCACCAAAGATTTGAACCAAAACCCATCCAACCAACAAGGTTAGGGTTCGGCCCCTTCATGGAAAAATGGGCAAGAGATGTCTAAAAGTTCCTAAATCTTGGATCAATGATCCTTAAGCATACATAACACTAGATCAAGTCTTTTTACACATAAACTTTGAAGCAAAACTCATGATTCCTCAAGATCATGGTTTCGGCCACTCATAAGAAAAATAGGCTAGCAATGTCATTTGATTACATGCTCTTGGATAGTGATAGAGAATGATGAAACTAGATCATAGAAATTGATTTCACATTAAAAGGATTTTTCTATGATTTTCTAGATATTTTCGAAGATTGAAGTTAGAAGTTGAAACTTATGTGATCATGGCTTTAAAACAAGAACTAAGTGAAAAACAAGAAACTCATGGATCAAGGGAAGTAACCATACCTCTTGAGTGATAAAAATGAGCCAAATTCCAACACTTTTTCTTCACAAAGTGTTAAGCTTTCACTTGAATGAAATGAGAGAAAACTTAAAAAAAAAAAAGTTGAAGTTATGAAAAAATGGTGATTTGCCTCTTGAAGATGAAGTAGGCGTGGGAGGGCAAGGTGGTCCAAAAGTTTTCACTTAAGGGACAAAATGGACATTTCCTTTAGGGACAAAAGTGGAATTAAGATAAAAGGTTAAGGGCATTTTGGTCTTTTCTCAGTGTGAACGCGTTCAGATATTTTCATTTTTCATCATGAGACTGACACGCCTTCCTAGGTGATTTGACCTGATGTGACTTCAAGTTTATACGTTAGCGGGTCCCGATAAGTCCATATTTAGCTCCGTTAATTATTCGATTTAAGGTTTCGCCCGCATAACTTATATTATTTCACTTTTTGGTGAAAAATATCAAAATTACCAAAGCTGTTGGAAATTCGATTTAAAACCTAATTGTTTCATTAATAAGTCAAAATTAGGTTTTCTGATCAGTAAAATCTTACTGTCAGTGAAAACGCAGACCGGGTTTCGTCTGAATTTTCAACCCAAAATTTAACCATAGCTCTCTACGATAATGTAGAGTGTAAATATGATCTTGGTTTATTCAAAATCATTTTCTAAATCTTGGATAAAAATATAAACTTATTTATATAAATTACCAATCTTAGAAAGCAGTAAAAATCAGGGTGTTACATTACTAACCTCTTAAAAAGAATTTCACCCTCGAAATTCGACGTACCTTTTAGAATAGACTTGGGTACTGTCATTGTATGTCCTCTTCTCTTTCCCAGGTAGCATCTCTTGTCACTTCATCCCATATGACTTTAACTAACGGAATGTTTTTACCTCAGAGTTCCTTAATTCATCTATCCACGATCCTTATAGGTAAAGCCTCATACTCAAGGTTCTTTCTCAATTATATTGACTCTGGTTCTAAGATGTGTGATGGATCGGGGTAGTATTTTCTCAACTGGGAGACATGAAAGACATCATGAAGATTGGATATGTTTGGTGGTAAAGCAACATCATAGGCTACAGGACAATGCGACGAAGAATTTGAAATGGTCCAATGAATCTAGGAGTAAGCTTTTTAGATTTGATTGCTCTGTTGATTCCAGTTTGTAACATCCCAAAAACCCTATGTCTGTCTTTTAACTGTTTGTGTGAATAACTTGACTGAGAACACAATTTGATTAATCTTAATCATAATAATAGTTGATGATTGGAAATTCATATTTGAATTTCAATTAAGAACTTAATAATCATAAGATGTTGTTTTGAACCCAGTGTGCTGTTTTGACCCAGAACCGGTAAAAATTTTATTATTTTAATCGGGACCGCTTTACCATGGGATGCGTGCCAGGGCCGGGGAAGTTTTTCTGGTCCAGAGTCGGGAGTAGTTCATGACTGCATCTCACGCTTCATGAGACGTTGTCAACCATCCATCACCTTTTCATCCCTTTAACCAATGGATTAGATTCTTATGACTCTTGGTTAATAACCAAGCATCTTTTCCATTTTATGGAGAAAGCAAATTAACCTAAGTATGGTTAATCACCACACTTTTAATAAGAGCTCAACACCTATGTACTTGATTAAATCCTAACCATCCTTTTCTTACTCAATTTCCATCAAGTTGTCATTTGGCTTTTGAATTAAAATTTGTTGCGTTTTTGAAATAGGCCTGACGGCCAAGTGTTAAAGATAACACTTCCATCACTTTGTTTACCAATTCCAAAAGATCAAGAGTTCATCTTCTTCAAGAACTTAGCATTTTCTCTCTTCTCTCTCCTACCTCCACTTATTCGGTTTTCACTCTATGTCCATCATCCAACTTCCCTTTCATAAATACAAGACCATAGTTCAACTAGTCTTAGTCTTTTTTTTTCTTTTTTTAAAACAAGAATAGGCTTGCAAAGCATCACCAAAGAGAAGGGCATCCCAACTAGGTTGGCACCCCCAACTCTAACAATCATATGCAGCAAGCCTAAAATTTATTGAAAAGAAGCAAAAGAATACAAGAAAACCATGGGGGGACCAAACCAAACCCATAAAAGAATTAAGAGAACCTATAGTTGGGAAGACCCCACCTATTATGAAAAAAACCTCTCTAATGAAGAAAGAAGTCAAATCCCACCAAGAAAACTTCCTAGAAACAACACCAAATGAGGCAAGCTTATCGGCACAATGATTACCTTCTCGAAAAATATGAGTAATAACAAAATCTAAGGTCTTAGCAACACAAATACAATTCTTCCATTTGACTCTTAGGTTCCAAGGAACAATGCTCGGGTTTGAGAAGGCTTGGACCACAAGCAAAGAGTCACGCTCCAACCATAATCTTCTCCATCCCCTCGTAGCAGCAATATGAATAGAGGTCATTGCAGCAAATAATTCAGCCATAAAAGAATTACCAATTCCATAGAACTCAGCAAAACTGCCTAACACAGCTCCCATGTGATCTCTGAAAATTCCCCCACCACCAGCCAAGCCAGGACAACCTTTTGCTGCCCCATCTGAGTTCACCTTAGTTCAGCCACAAGGTGGAGCTACCCATATGGCCTGAGATATCCTTGCTGCTTTTGGAGGATGACAGACCACTTTGAACTGCTTCAAGATTGTGAATTCTGCAATAGAGGAGTGCATAGTGCTTGAAGTTAAACAACCAGTCAGGGAAACCGCAGCTCTGATCATGCTAATGGCTGCTCTAACAGTGATTTTCTTCCCATCAAAAACTAATTTGTTCCTACAGAACCAAATAATCCAGAGGACATTAATGATAGCAGCAGCAACAATATCTTTGGCTTGAGCACTCCAAGACCTGTTACAGATCAGAAGAACAGATTTCAATGAGGATCTATCAAACTGCACATCAAGGACAGATCCAAGCCAATTCCAAAGATCTCTGGCAAAACTGCAATCTAGGAACAAATGAGAAGCTGTTTCTGCATTAGTGCTGCACAGACAACAACAAGAGGCAAGAAAGCAACCTCTTTTCTGCAATTGATCATCAGTAGGAATTCTATTCTGGACTAGTCTCCAAACTACAAAAGATTTTGATGGAGGGATGAATCTATTCCAAACAATCTTGGACCATGAGCAGATAGGGAGAGCAGGCTTAACATGACAGAAAGCATCTTTCATAGTAAGAAAACCAGCAGGGGAGGGCATCCAAACCAGATTATCAGGCTCACTAAGCACAGGAAAATCAACATTTGCTAACATTGAGGAGAGAGCAGGAAAATGATACAGGACAACAGCAGGGATATTCCAAGCCCCATTCTCAAAGAAATCAGCCACTGAGGAGCAAAGGTCACTGTGCAAATGATTAGGGATATGAAGCAATGTCACCAAAGGTTCTGATATCCATGCATCCTGCCAGAAGTTGATTGAGTTTCCATTACCAATTTGCTAAATTGAATTTTCAAGAACTGCTTGCAAGTTCAGCCTAATGCCAGACCATATTGAGGACTTGACATAGGAACACTGATGGCTTTTACCAATCCTAAGCAAAATGGCCCAATCCATGTTAGAAGCAACCAGCTCCCAAGACAGCTTTAGGAGAGAAGCTCTGTTTAGATCTTTTTTGAGGCCAAGACCACCTTCTGCCATTGGGGAGCAAATGATATCCCAAGCTACCACACAAGACTTCTTGACTTTTGTAGCACCAGTCCAAACAAAATTTCTAATGGCTTTTTCCAAATCATTAATGAGGGAGCTAGGCCAAAGATAAACATAGAAGCTATGCAATGACATACTTTGAATCACCGTTTTGACAAGCTCAACCTTACCCATGTAAGAGAGCAAAGATCCTTTCCAAGAAGCAAGCTTCAACAGGATTCTATCAGATATGCATCGAAGGTGGACCTCTTTGGTTTCCCTTTAAATAAAGGGATCCCAAGATAAGTCAAAGGGAGACTACCCGGACCATAGCCTAAAGAAGATGCAATCCTGGCAGTCTTAGCAGTAGAAATCTTACCCGAGTAGAATTTACATTTGGTAGGACTAAGATGTTGTCCTGATGCCTGACCATACTTGCAGAACAGATGCTTCAAAGCTTCTAACCAACTCTTGTTAGCCTTGCAAAAAACCAGGACATCATCTGCATAGAGCAGGTGACTAGGAACTGTATTGTTTCTAGGACCAGCTAGGGGTTTAACCACCCCAGAATGGACCAGCTTTGTGATACCTCTGCTGAGGACATCTTCAGCAATGCAGAATAATAATGGTGACAAGGGATCCCCTTGTCTAACTCCCCTTTTACAAGAAAAGAAGCCCTCTGCCTTACCATTGACCAGAAATGAAAGCTTAGCTGATTGAAGAATAATTCTGATCCAATGACAGAATTTATCACAGAAACCAAAAGCATCTAAGACTGAAATAAGGAAATTCCAGTCCAGGGTATCAAAAGCCTTCCTGATGTCAAGTTTCATTGCCAAATTTCCTCCAAAACTCTTGTGATCCAGAAGGTTGGCAGCTTCAGAGGCTACACTTATACACTCCTGAATATGTCTCCCTTTTATGAAACCTCATTGATGGCTAGAGATGAGCTTTGGAGCAATGCAAGCTAGCCTGTCAGCTAGAATTTTAGTAATCACTTTGAACTGGAAATTAGCCAATGCAATTGGCCTATAATCCTCAATTTTGTCAGCTCTGGGAAATTTTGGGATTAAAACCACCAGATTAGAATTAACATTGGGCAGAAGCCAGCTATGTTCAAAAAATTGAAGAACAGATTTACAAACATCATCCTCAACAATCTTCCAAAATTTTTGGTAGAAGCACCCCCCAAAACCATCAGGGCCTAGTGCACCCTCTCCACTTATGGCAAAAACAGCTTTTATGATTTCATCACAAGAAGGCATCCTTGTCAGAGCAGAATTGTCTTCAAAGGTGACTGATTCAGAGATAACAGAGCTAACTAGATCATTAGCTTGGCAATCATTTGGGACTGCATACAGGCCAGTGAAATATTGCAAGACATGAGCAGTAATATCATCCTGATTATCCAAGACAGTATCACCCTCCTTTAAGAGGTTCATAGACTTTGATGCGTATCTGATCTTGGTTAATCTGTGAAAGTAGGCAGTGTTTCTGTCCCCATCACAGTGCCATTTCACCCTAGCTTTCTCCCTCCAGAATTCCTCCTCATACAATAAAGCTTGTTGCAGCTCCAATTGGGCTATAGTCTCTTTCTCCATCAAGGAATCACTAGGCCTTGAACAATTGATTTGTTGTTGCAGGGAGTCAACAGTTTCTAAAGCATTTTTCACTCTTAAGTGGATGTTGCCAAAAACCATCTTATTCCGGATTCTCAACTCAGCTTTGAGAGCTTTTAGTTTCTTAGACAGAACAGCCATAGGACAGCCACCAACAGGTCTATTCCAGACCTCTTTAATCAATCTCTCACAATCTGGATGCTCAGTCCACATTTTGTGAAATTTGAAGGATGATGGAAAGGAACTTACCACATTAGAAGCAGTCAATAAGATAGGAAAATGATCAGATTGACTCCTCACCAGGGTGCTACAGGTAGAGGAGTTCCAGAAGTCTATCTAGTCAAGATTACAAATGACTCTATCCAATCTTCTCTCTGTTAGAGCCAAACCCCTTCTTCTATTACTCCAGGTAAAGTCTGAACCTTTTGTAGGAAGGTGAATTAAGTTTCCAGTGTCAGTAAAGCCTTTGAAGTCCTCACAAGAAATCTTTGATGGCAGGAAGGACCCTTTGACCTCATGAGAACCAAGGACAGCATTGAAGTCTCCAATGATACACCAAGGACCCTTATGTTACTGCTATAACCTACTCAAATCATTCCACAAAGCCCTCCTTTTAATATAATCAGTGTTGGCATACACAGCACTAATGAAAACAACTTGGCCATTAACATCCAATTTAAAGGAGCAATGTTGATCAGAGATTTCCAACATTGCAGGATTTAAATCCAGTCTACACAACCCCTATAGGTTAGGTAAAGATCCATGTCTGGAATTTAACACAAAAATTTGTAAACCAAGACTTCTCCAAAAGGAAGTAGGGACAGCATTCACATTAATCCAAGGCTCAGAAAGGAACACCAAGTCTGGCCTATTAGACAGGCAAAAATTCTTCAAGACAATTTTGGTTTTTAATTGACCAAAGCCTCTACAATTCCAAAAAATGATCTTCATTGAGGAATTAAAAAGTAGGACTACCATTGGAACGAGTATTATATCACTCAACTTTCTCAGCTAGGGCAGCTTTCCTCCTCAATTTCTTTTTCTTGGACTTGGACATAACATCAGAATACCCAACATCCTCATCCTTATCTGCAACCTTAGAATCAATTAAGTACTTACTAGGATCCGGGGAGCCATGAGTGGGAGCCAGAACCTCCTCCTCAATATCCTCTTCCTCTTCAACTCTATCACTCCACAAGGGGCTTAAAATTCTAAGGTCTTTAGCTACATTTTGATTTTCAATCACAATTGTAGGGATGACCATAGAAGGAACATTAAGCATTGAAGGAGATGAATCTTCAATCTCATCCGGATTGCCTACTCTATTTTCAGTATACTGAATGCTAGAAGCAGAATCTGCAACAAAGGTGCCTAGAGAGGATCTTCTTCCAGTCGAATTACCCTGAGGATTACTACCATTGCCACCTCCATCTAGCACAACAGTCTTCCCATTGGCCACCTGAATGACTGAGGGTTGTAAATCTTTATTGAGAAAAGCACCTTGAGTAGGGGGAGGAGTTTGAAGCTCAGCATTGTTAATGAAACCAAGCAGAGGATTAGACCGCTGAGCTTCCATCTTCTGCCATGGGACATTGTTTATACCAACAAAAGCATTTCTATTAACAATTGTTTCAATTGAAATTAGCTTTGAAGGGCCTGCAGCTGATTTATTCCCAGGATTATTTTCCACCTGCTTACATATGTGCAGGTTCTGATCATTAGTCACAACAACTGGCTCCATGACAACCTTAGGAACATACTGCATAGGTGGCTTACGAGATGCTTTTTGGAAAGGCTGATCTATGATAATTTCATCCGAGTGCACATTCTTTTTACAATTTGACATTGAGTGTCCAATAGTTTGACAAGAAATACAAAACTGTGGCAATCTTTCATACTCCAAATCAACATGAAAAGCATACCCTTCTCTCTCTACCCGAATCTTGTCCCTCAAGGCTTCATTAAGATCAATCTCAACCAATAGCCTCGCAAAGTGGCCAATAGTCTTCTAATCACCTTTTGATGAAGAAAATTTTTGATTTGGAGCAACTCTGTTCTTGACCCTCAAGAACACCAACCTTGTTCATCAAGTGTTCTTCACTAAGTAAGTCTCTAATTTCACTTTCCTCTTCGTTTCCTTACTTTAAATCATGAGTGAACTTCTTCTAGTTCATGATTTTTGTGAAACAAGTTCAAGATCTTACCTTTTCTTTCAATCTACGTTCGGCCATCTTGAGTTTCTTGGTGTTGGAGTTGTCTCATTCACAAAGGATCTTCATTAAAGTAACGGGGGAGTGAATCTCATCACACCACATTGGTGGTGGTGAAGATGGTTTATGGGTTTTGTTTGAGGAAAACCCTAAACCAAGGGTTTCCTACTTTGTCTATTTGGTTCCCTATGAGAACAATGTTGTAAGAATTATTTGTTGCTTGATTTGTGTTCATTGATGTGTTTGAATGGTTGAATAATTTTTTATGTGAGGTAAAACCCTAACCTAGAGTTCCTTCATCTTTTGTTGAAAAGAGTTTGAGAAAATGTCATTTTCCAATCTGTTCTTGTGTGAGTCATTTCGGTTTTCTCTCAACCTAGATCTTGGATTTAAAAATTTGTTTTTGATCCTAAAACCAGACATCTTGGGATTCATTTTGAGCACAAATTTCATGTGAATTCATAATGATTTGACCCTTGAAAACGTGTTTCAATCTAAGCATAAAATTTGGTCTCGGATTCTGACTACTGTGACTTATTTCGTAAAACTGTACTAACTCAGTTACTATTTATGAAAAATAACTTTATATCCAAAAACTAGACATCCTAAGCCTTCATATGAGTCCTCATTTGCATACATCCGAGTTCGTTTGGTCAATCAAATATTTGTCACAAGTTGATGCTTGATATGCTGAAATTTTCTGTATACGGGTTTTGGTGTTGATATTTGGAATTGTATGTTATGATGTTGGTTTGACTATTTGTGTTTGAGTGTTAGTGTTGAAAATCATTTTAGCATTGTGAAAAAATATTCTAAGTTTCAAGACCTAAGGATAGGATTTTTGAATGATGAGCGTGTTCAAGCTTTCAATACTTGATGAAATGGCTATATGTTGAGATGATTTTCATGATGCTAGAATATCGTTGGATGGCTTGTATTTTGTTGAAAAACACTATGTATGGTTCAGCCTTGTTGAGTTAAAAAGGGAAGCCAAAGCTTCTATGTTCAAGTAATGGACTTAAATGGTTCAAAGAAGGCAAAAGAAATTAAAAAGACCTACCTTTGTGCGGGGTGCGATTGTTGGAGGTGACGATCGTGGAGATCTTGAGGACGTTGGGGTTGGGGAGACCACATGTGGCCAGAGAGTGGCTCCTCTGTGTTGTGAGTGTCCTATCGAAAAACGCTGACGTCCTAACTGGACACCGGACAAATCACGATTTGGATAAAGAAAATCCGGCGTGATCCGTAAAAGCGAATTCGCAATCTTGTTGAGATAGCACATGTTGGGTTGAGATAACGCAGACAATGTTCTCCCAATCACTCACTCCAGTTATGTTTAGTTCCATGGAGTAGGGGTCAGAGTCTTACCCTTGTGGCATATGGCATTGAATCATGTATATTACCTTGCTTTGCATGACTGTTGATGGATACATTCTTATATCATACATTATTATCCTGTGTTGATGATGTCTTGTGCTGTTGATTGGATATTATGAGATATTGAGATGTTTGATATGCATGACTAGTATTTTATTGTCTTGTGTGTCATACCGTTTTTACTTCTGCCATGTGTTGTGCTGATGAATGAGAATCTCACCTCATTACTTTGTATTGCATCGTTGCGTGCTTCTCTGGTTGTCTCTCGAGAAGGTTGTGTTACCGAGAATTCACCCGACGTTTTGGATGCATCTCTCTGTTGAGCCTCCCAGTGGTTTTGGCGTTTGGACATCTAGTCATGATGAGCTTCTAGCAAAGTACATGGGAAGAGCCACACTCACCATCCGCAAGGGTCGCAGAGGAAGAGTTCTTGACCGCTCCACAGCTTGTCTTCTTGTTGTCTGCTATCAAGGTTGTACTCGTAAGTGGAATTCTAGATGGAATTTTCCACCGATGCGTTCAGTGCTTTCTCCCTCTGATAGGGGCAGGCTACTTGTTAACAGAGTTGCTTCTAAGTCAACTTCTGTTATGTCTTCAAAAGGGATGCCAGCAGTAGTCCTTGCTAGGGTTCCTGTTAGGTCTCGTTTGATAGGTCCTGTTTGGAAGGCGATGAGTGTAGAGACTAGGAGTGAGGTGATTTATCCACACCTTCCTATTTCTTTCACTCGTCTCTCCGAAAAGGAGAAGTTAGAGGAAGTATTTAGCGGATGATCCGAGGGATGTCTTCCTGTGTAGGATGTTGTTGGCCAGTTTAGGGTGTCAGAGAGTCTGTACCTTTCTTTTATCTCTTGTGGAGCTACGACTCCAAGTATTTTATGTTTAGGAGCTGCGTCTCCAATCTTTTATGATGAGTCTTTATCTTTCTGTTTTCTTTTTGTAGTCGGGTTGGGTTTTTATATAAGCCTTTATGAACTTATATTACGAAATGTTTCTGTTTACCTTACACGCATGAACGGTTACAAGTTTTACAGTTATGTCTTATGAAAAGGAAACATTTACCCCATCTTTCTTAAATGATTTTAATTAACCCGTTTTTTGGCCTTATAGTTTTATAAAATGTCCGTTATGTGATGCCTCCGGAAAGGGTGTTATATTAGTGGTATCAGAGCTGGCGGAGTCTGTTCAGGCTTGGGGTTTGGTCTATCGTCGTTTGTGTTGTGTTTTCTCTATTTGTTTCTGTGTTATTGTTTCCGAAAGGATACAATGTTGGAAAGATGATGACTTCGGTCTATCCTTTAGTGTTGCTTGTTCTCTAAGTTGTCATTTCTGGAAGGAAGACAACAATTGTTTGTTATTCTCTACATTATTTTTGAAAGGAAATGATATTGGACAGAATAGTAATGCTTTTGCTTTCTTTTATGTGTTAGCTGTTCTGAGTTTGGTGGAGATTTGCTGCCAGTTTCCAGAAACCAAGGACACAGTTATCGCTTGCAGAGTCCTTCGGAACGAGTTTCTAAACGAGTGTCTTCCAACGAGTACGCGATGAGTTGAAAGAAATGGAGTTTTTATAGTTTCTTCAAGGAGGAACGTCTGTCGAAGAATATGCTGATCGCTTTGAGTCCCTGTTGAAGTCTTCGAGGTATTTCCATCTTCATCCTGATAAAGGAGTGGAAGTGCACAAAGTTCGAAGAAGGTTTAAGGAAACGAGATTCGAGGAGCGGTGCTACCTCTCAAGATCGAAGAGTTCTCAGTTTTGAAGGACGAGTGCTTCCTAATCGAAGATCTGATGAAGATTCACGAAGAGAGACAACGTCACTTTCGACCATCTAGGTTCACAATAGGCTTCAACACTAGGTCCCAGCAGAATCTGTATGCAAAGTTACCAAAGGACCAGCTGCAACAACAACCGTCTTACGGAAGGATTAGCAAGGGAACTCGCCAGTTCGTAGTACCTCCGCAATGGTGCAAGGAGTGTGGTAGAGGCCATACAACAAAAGGTTGCAGCTCAAAGGAAGTCGTTTGTTTCTGATGTTGAAGACTTGGTCACATCATATGAGTTTGCGAGCAACAACCTTGCAAACGGAGTAGTAAGTCTGGTCAGCCAATGACTTCAACGTCGCGATGCAAGAAATGCGTGGACGGCCACAAAACGAAGTGTTGCACCAATCGAAGGCGTCATTTGTTTCAGGTGTGGAAAACTGGGGCATATTTCTAGAGCCAATGATCAACTTAAGATGGAGTCGGTGACCAACGAGTTACAAACAGCCATGCAATCAGCAAGGGGAAGAGTCAACATGACGAGTAAAGCTGAAGCCTCGCGATCTGATGATCATGTTCAGGGGGGATAGTACCATAACAAGTAAACCTTTAACTATACTGTTTGATTCAGGCACCATCCTTTCTTTTATTACTTTTAAGGTGAGAATCTATCAGGATCACCTGTTTCCTCTTCTACCCTTTTGATTTGACTACATTTATTTCATACACAATTATTTCTTGTTGCAACACCCTTTCCCGAGTGTCACATTCCCGAACGTTTATAAGGCCGAAAATATTATTAATGCGGAAAATACGGATTTCTTTTTTTTTCTTTTCACAAAGATGTAATGGGATTAATAAAGGTAAATAATTAATAGTAGTAGAACTTAGGTTCACCATGCATTTCTAGAAGCATAATGTATTAAAAATACAGAAACATAAAATAGAAACAGAAATAGTACTGTATACAGACATAGGTCTAATGCATAACGGACAATAGAAATAATAAAGTCTACAGATACTGACACAGTCTGGCCAAAAGGTACTACAGATACTGACACAGTCTGGCCAAGATAAAACTAAACAGCAAAGGGAGTCCATCTCCGGACTCAAAGAAACTACTGAACCGAACCATCATCACGTCCATCTGTTCAAGCAGCAATAGCAATACCAGCAAGAAAAATACAGATATGGGTGAGATTCCCGTTCATCAACACAACAAAATAGCAGAACTAAAAACGGGACGACTCACCAGGTAACAGCGTACCCAATATGCTTACTATAAGTCTCAATATAAATCGTGTTAAACAATTAACAGTTAACAGCATAATATAAGGCATTCTAAAAAGAACAGACAATGTATAACTGTGAATGTAATCATCAACAGCCATACAATGCAGTGCAATGTACATGACCCAATGCCATATGCCACAAGGTAATACTCTGACCCCTATTCCATGGAGCTAATAAATAGTCGGAGAGAGTGGATGGGAGGACATGTTCCGGTTATTGCCAGCCATGAGCAGGATGCTACAACATTCGTAACGTGCACGTATCTGGTTTTACGGAAACACTCTCGACCAAACTTGAATAGTACAACATGTAGTAGAGGATATCAGTGTATTGTTCGGATTCACCACGACACAGAAGAGCTACCAACTGGTCACATGTCAGCCCTTCCAACCCTGATACCTCCAAAGACCATTGAAGATCGTCACCGTAAGATTCGCACCCGCATCAAGGTGTAAGCTCAACTCCTAGGCTCAAGGCCTTACAACTATGTAATGAAATGCCAATGCTTACACAAAGCAGATGCGATAAAGCAATGTATATCCCCCGGATAAACCTCAAGGTTCACTAAGGTTCTCTTCCTTAGGAACTATACGCGTCTTTGAGATACCAAAACTTTTATCTAACGGATAAATCTCGTGATCCCTCCGGGATCGAGTCATCACAAGACTGAAACAATTGAACGATTAACCTAGACTCGAATCACCGGTCCGTCATCGAACTACTGTTTCAAAACCCAAAACGTTTCATGTTTTTGTTTATGTCTTATGAATTATGTCTCAAGTCCTAAGTATTATGAATAAGGATTGAGAATCCTCTTTGATAAGTCTTTAATCCTATCTAAGATATTACTCCTTGATTTTCAATTAATGAAATAAGTGTTGGTTCACTTAAGTCTTATGAAGTCATTGATGTACTAAGTCATCAATGGTATAGTACATGGTCTTGTTCCACCACATACCATACTTAATTATCCCTTGTTTTCAACTATAAGTTAATTACTTAACTTGGGTTTTTTACGCGTAAAACTTTATGATTTAGAGTTGAAACTCTCTTTGTAAACCAAAACGATTGTAAATCAAAATGATGTTTTTCAATTGAAAACTTACTTGATTTAAAATACGTTGCACTTGCTTAAAGCAAAGTACCTTGAATAATTTGAAAAGAGTTTCTCCTTACTAACTTAGTGAAAAATCATGTTCTAAGTTAATGGAAAAGAAATGTAATCTCATCTAACTTCCTTAACTATAATTCATTTTAATCAACTTAAGGATAAAAGGTCTACATTATGTTTGAAAAAGGAACATTATCTGTTCTAAGACAAAGGAATGCCTTATGAAACCATGTTAATTTTCATGAAACACTTCATTATTTCACTTTTAAAACACTTGGTTTATTAGATGATCTATGGATAAGATAAAAGACATGTTTCACTTTGGTGAAAACACTTAAAGATTGAAACTTTATTTGATCTTTGGATCAAAGTCACTTATAGTTTTTCTTTGAAACATAAGTCTCTAAAACACTTCTCTTTCTTCAAAACATTAATTGTTCAAGAACAACACGTTCTTCCTCATTTTGTTCACTAAGGCTGCAAGCCTACTCAAGGTAAAAGTGAAGGTTTTGCTTCACCAACTAACCAAGTTATAGCTCAAAATGATCACATAATTATGACAAACAATAATCACACATCATTGCATCATAATCAAGCATAAAATCCATACTTGATCTAGAGATCAAAGTAGGTTTTTCAACATACATGAAAATGTTTTTCACCAATCAACATCATCATCAACATGATAAAACATACTAAAGCATAAATTACTATTATTACAGCTTTATTCTCCAAGAGAACCAAATCAAGTAGTGAACCCAAACCAAAGGGCTTCACCCACACACAAAGTAAACAACCATTTTCACCACCACCATTTTGGTGTGATGAGGTTCACCCCCCATACCTGTTGATGATCAAATCTCCGGATAAAAGTCGGTTGATCGGTTTGTGAACCTCCTGATACTCGTCACCAACTACAAACAACACAACAATCAAACATTAAACATCAAACAAAATAAATCTCATCTATTTCTCATCCAAAGGGGTTTGGCCATCCTCTAGAAAAATTAGCTAGAGTTGTCCAAAATTTCTAATCTTTTGGGTGGATGATCCTTAGGTATTCTTAACACTAGAACAAGTCTTATTACACAAAACTTGAATAAAAAACTCAACCTTTTTCCTTCATGAAGGTTTCGGCCATCTTTAAATAAAAGGGCTAGAAAACTTACTTGATTACATGCTCTTGAATAATGAAAGAGACTGATGAAACTAGATCATAGAAATTGATTTGGTATTAAAAGGATTTTTCTACACTTTTCTAAGAATTTTCAAAGTTCATGAATCAAAGTTGGATCTTCATGAATCAAGAGATCCAAGAGATGAAATAGAGAGATTAAGAAAGTTAAGATGGAGTTATTACCTCCTAGATTCAAATATTAGTAAGAAAAGAAACAAGTTTTCACTAAAACTTCAACTTTTGTGAAGATCAAAGGTAGTTTTTGTGAAGAATTTATGAAGAACACATGAAGAACTTCAAGAACTCTATGAATTTGGATGAACAAGTGAGAGAAAGAAGAGAGAGAGTGTGTGGCCGAATGGCCCAAGTGAGAATGAGTGGGTTATAGATATTTTGGTATCATGGCAAACTTGTAAATAAGCAAAAAGGGTAATTTGGTAATTCCTTCAAAGACTAGGGGCATTTTGGTCATTTTCCTTATAAATATCTAGATATTTCTAGAAATGTAATGATGACATTGATGAGTCACAGCACACCTTCCTAGATGAATCTTATCCGTAGCGGGTCATGGTAAATCCTTTTACAGCTCCAATCGTCTCCCGGTTCGAGTATTTGCCCGGATATAATATATTCTTTTCACTTTTGGAAGTCGGGACAGATTTTAACAGAGATGTAAAGAATTAAATCCTGAGACTTACTGTCTCATTCACGAGTCTACATTAGGTCTTGATAGCAGAAAAACACTACTATCCATGAAAAACGCAGATTAGGCTCCATTTGAGTTTTTGCCCAAAACTTAACCATGGCTTCCTATGGTTGTGTAGGACATTCCTGTGTTCTCAGAATATTTTATTTCACTCTCTAGACCCCCCAATAAAATACAAACGTTTAAATACTAAAAAATTATAAAACGTGAAAATCGGGGCATTACACTTGTTGCCTATGACAAGGTAATAAAATTTTTATTTTTTGGATGCTTGTGTCTTCATTGTCCTCTTGATTTGGATTGACTTGAATTGATCTGAAATGATTTAAGTTGATTTGATCTCATCATTTCTACTTTTATTGCCTACGTTTTTGCGTGAACCAATTAAAAATTTCTAGTTCTTCATTCTCTTCTAATTTAACTATTTTCATCCTTTTGATGAACTGATCATTTTGATCAAGATTATTTGGATTCTCAGTTATCATTGAAAACTGAGATTTTTAGTAAATCGATTAATTTTCTTTTTCCGCAATTGAATGTAATTCAAAAAATGGATAGATTACTTCTAATCATATCCTTTTGGCCTTCGCAGGCAAGAATTTCAAACTTTCTTGGAACTGAAAATTCATAACTACTTGTTTCCTAGCCAGTCAAATAAGAGCTTCTTTGAGTAAAGATGCTCACAATTTTATTGTTACCTTTTAAAATGACCTAGAGTGGTTTTGATTTGAATTCTGCACTCTCGGAAAAGTTTTTCTTGTCCCGAGTTATTACTCTGAAGGGTGTGTCAGGACCGCCATCGGAACGGGAGTTACAGTTTTCTATCGACTTGGTATCGGAATTTGTCCAATAACCATGATCCTTATTCTCTTTCACTTTCGAATCTCCGTAATGGATTTCGAGTTTTGAAAATTTATAAGGATTTGCCTTGATGATATTTTCCGTGTCGTCAAGTTGATACAGTATATTTGAAAAAGGAGAACTTAACCTATGAGGTACTTCATGCTAAGATCAAAGACAGAAGAGTAAAGCAGCGGCGGGAGAAAGAGATATCCTTGGTCAAGGTTATCTGGAACAAGACGAGGTGTTCCCACATGGGAGTTGGAGGATAGGATGAGGGAATAGTTTCTGCATCTCTTCTAAGGTAAATTTCGGGGACGAAATTTCTTTTTAGAGGGTAGTGTTGTAACATCCCAAAATCCCTATGTCTGTCTTTCAACTGTTTGTGTGAATAACTTAACTGAGAACACAATTCGATTAATCATAATCATAATAATAGTTGATGATTGGAAATTTATATTTGAATTTCAATTATGAACTTAATAATCATAAGATGTTGTTTTGAATCCAGTGTTCTGTTTTGAGCCGGAACCGATAAAAATATTATTATTTTAATCGGGATCGCTTTACCTTGGGATTCGTGCCAGGGCCGGGGAAGTTGTTCTGGCCCAGAGTTGGGAGTAGTTCGTGAGTGCATCTCACGCTTCACGAGACGTTGTCAACCATCCATCACCCTTTCATTCCTTTAACCAATGGATTGGATTCTTATGACTCTTGGTTAATAACCTCGCATCTTTTCCTTTTATGGAGAAAGCAAATTAACCTATTTGTGGTTAATCTCTACACTTTTAATAAGAGCTCAATGTAACACCCCGATTTCCACTGCTTTTATAAATTAGTAAGTTGTATAATTAAGTTTGTATTTTATTCGAGGTTTTAGAAAATGAAATAAAATAGACCGAGACCATATTCATGCTCAACGCTATCGTAGGAAGCTACGATTAAATTTTGGGCTAAAAACTCAGACGGAGCCTGGTCTGCGTTTTTCACTGACAGTAGTATTTTACTACTATAAAGACCTAATTTTGACCCGTGAACGAGACAATTAGTCTTATAATCATGTTTTCTACCTTTTTGCTAAAATTGGTTTCGCGCCTTAAAAATCAAAATAATAATAAACTATTCGGACAGAAACTCGAACTGGGAGATGAACGGAGCTGTAGATGGATTTAACGGGACCCGCTAGCTGTTAATCTTGATGTCACATCAAGTCACATCATCTTGGAATGTGTGCCAAGTGTCATGATGATTTTTAAAATATCTAAACGCGAAATGACCAAAATGCCCCGACCATTTTCTTAATGACATTTTTTTCTAAGGTGAAAAGGCAGTTTTGCCCTTAAGTGGACCAATTTTGGACCTTTATGTCCTTCCTCCCCCACGAAATAAACTAGCAAAGGCAGCCCCATCCACCAATTTTTTTCCTAACACCATTTTCTTCCCAACTTTCTCTCCATTATCAAGCTTGATCCTTAACCAATTTTGGTGATTCAAGTGAGGATTCTTGCTCATTTTCATCACTCCAAGAGGTAAGATCACTTCTTTGATTCTTAAACCTCATGAATCTTCTCTTAATTCATGTTTGAAAACCATGATTCAAGTAGATTTCAAGTTCTATGTTCAAACTTCAAAAATCTTTAGAAAATTGTAGAAAAATCCTTTTAATGTCAAACCAATTTCTATGAGCTAGTTGCATCATCCTCTTTCTTAATCCAATAGATTGTAACCAAAAGAGCTCTCTAGCTCATATGGGTACAAGAGGCCAAACCTCACCCTTTTTGAATCAATGGAGTTTTGTTCCAATCTTTGTCTAAGAACTAGTGATTAGGTTCTATCACACTTAGAGGACCTTGAATCCAAAAGTGTGTGATCAAAGAACTTCCCTAGCCTATTTAATCATAGGATGGCCGAACCACCATATTGGGGAAAACATGAAATTTTGATTCTCAAAATTGAGACTTGATTTGGTGTTAAGGTTACCTAGGGATCCTTCCTCCAAGAGATAGGAATTTTTAGACATCCCTAGCTATTTTTGGAACCCTATGGCCGAACCTAGCTTCTAAGGGATTAGGGAAATTATGTTGTTAAATGTTGATGATTGGATTGGTTGAGTGTTTGTAGTTGTTGTCGGGTATTTGGACGAGAAATCGGGAGAATTCGCGGACCGATCGGACGACTTTTCCTTCGAAGGATAACTTCAAGAGGTAAGGGGAGATTAACTCCAATAAGTTTGATAGCCTCATGGGATTTTTGTTGGATGATTGTATCTATGAAGAAATGTTGATGATTTTCCTTGTGAATGCATTATATGACATATGTGCTTGATTGATGCTTGAAGATATGTTATGAGTGGTGTATGTACTTGATTTATTTTACGAAGTATATACTTGGATATTTGAATATGAATTGTGGCATAGATGCCTTGGATGATATTGACTTGTGATGTTAAATGGGGACTTGATATGTATATATATATATATATATATATATATATATATATATATATATATATCCCGGATTGGTTAAGAGCATAGCATTGGCTATAGCTCAATAATGAAGATTAAGCTACCTAAAAGTCTCAATCAATGATTTAGTTGAGATATGAGAAGCTTTTAGGTTAAATGGCATAATGGCCAATTTTACTAAAAAGCCACTAAGCTAAGAACTCACGAGGAATTTCGAACAAGACTTCAGAAATTGAGAGTTAGTGAGTAAAATAGTGAAAAGTTGTTTTATCATTATTTTCTAAACATGTTGTACAAAGAAAGAACCTTCTGAAAGTATTTGACTTTCCAAAATGAAAAAGTTTCTTCATGAAAGTTTGCTCCGATAACAATCTTTAGAAAAATGTTTTAAAACGATGGAACCTTTTAGAAAAGGCATTTAAAGCCAAAATCCTTTTAAAATGAATCTTTAGGACTTGAGCCTTTGAGAATGGTTTGTAAAGAGAAGTTTTTGTGGAAAATAAGTTTTAGAGCGAAAACGAGTTTTGGTTTACACCAAAGAGATTCTGAGTTTTGTTTTCAAGATTTGAACTACGAAAATGAAAGTGAAACACATGAACCTAGTGACCGAGACGTCGGGCTAGAGTTCTGTGGCATGAATGGACTTTGTGTCCTATATGCGAGTCTAGTGTCCGCGACATCGGCCTAGCACTTCGTGGATTGAGCACTCGGACTACGTGTCCTATGTTTTGAAAGGAACGGAATTACTGTCCAATATGCGAGTCTAGCGTCCGCGACGTCGGCTTAGTACTTCGTGAAATTAAGAACTTGGACTACGTGTCCTGGATTTTGAATGAACGAGCTTTGGGTCCTTTAAAACGAGTCATGAGCCGTGTGCCTTGACAGAAAAAGAAAGAATTGAATGAAAAAGAAAACAGAAAACTTTCTGCATACATACATGAGTCGGCCGACATGCCATTTGAACCGAGCTACAATCCAAGTGGTTGAGAATATGAGCCAGTTAAGACCACTAGGTCTATAGGGGCATTCTGTGTTCGAAACTCCACAAGTGGTCGGAGGCATCACGACCTCGTGCCATGGTAAATCGGCTGCCCAACACGAATGAACTCTATCAGAGACTGGACTATTCATGATATGGTTGGACATGGTACCTCGGGACAATTGGAGTTCGGACCTAAATTGAGAGGCCGACTCATGAGAACAATTGTGTTATGGGAGTATTCGTGGCCTATTGCTCGATGAAGGGAAGTTAGGAATCTCCAGAGAACATGAATTAGAAAGTTGAATTGAAGTCTCATACATTCTTTTGACTTATCTTGATGAATGGGTGTGATCCCACAGAGTGAGATTATCTTGTTATGATAAGATGTTGAATATTGATATTCTATAGCATGACTGTGTTGTATATCAATGCATTATTGTATGCTTCTTTACTTGTGTGACTATTACGAGAAACTTGTGAATGAGTATCTCACTCTTGCCTGTACATGTTGGACACCTTGTTGTGTTTTTGGATATGTAACACCCCAATTTTCACCCTTAGATTATAATGTGTTAATCCTTGATTATATATGTTTATATATGCTTGTTATGCTTGTTCTTGATGTCTAGGTTCACGTTTGGCATATTTTAACCTATAGAAAGGGTCAATCCATTCGAGTCCAGAAAACCTATTTTACGGTTTTGTCCATATCTTCAGTTCTAGAGGTCCGATTGAGGCGATCTTGGATGCTGGAAAGCTTAGAGAATTATCTGCAAGTCTTATTTGATGTGTCAGGGCCAAATTCAGCTTCTATCAGTTCTCCAAATGAAGGCAACGTCGCCTCGCGAATCTGGCAGACAACTTTTGGAGCTCTTTGGTTTGCCTCGCGAATCGACGCGCAGCAGAAACGTGTTTTTAGGCTTCTAATCAGCCCATAATGACCCTAACTCATATTTATACCATAAGACTCGACCTAAACCTATTTTCTAACTCGAAATACTATTAGAAACTGCCTCTCTCTCTCCAAACAAGGATTCCTCAACCTTTTCCAAGGATTCTTGAAGGAGATTTCACCTTTATTCATCGTTCTTCGTCACCTTCGCTTGAAGATCATCGCTGCCATCACAAACCCTCTTCCTCGCTGCTGCTCTTGAACCTTTTGGGGTTGTGATCGTGAAATCAAGCGTTATGAGATCGACCATTCGTTAGACGCAACCTTTCCGGACCCTTTTCTCTTTCTTTGTTCATTGTGATCGTCATACCAGGTATGGGGGGAAAGATGATCATATCATATGGGAATTTGAGAATGGGAATGAGGAGACTGGGGATTCCCATGATCCCCTTGTATCTTGAGTGATTTGTTGATACCATTGTTGGAGCAATGGCTTAGATGATTGTGTGCTATGATTATTGTATTGAATCTATTATATGATTGTGATATCATGATGACATATATGTATTGTTATAATGATGTTATAAATATGTATGTGTTACTATAAGTAGTGGTATAGTGTTGTTAATGTTATTATGATAATGTTTTGATCATGAATTATATGACTATTGGCTTGGGATTATAATATGTGAATATTGAGTTATAATTAAGGATGATGTATGTGAACTATGATTGTGATTATATTGAAATGTGATGTATTGTTTATGTATAAGACCCAGCTCTAAGGAGCCCGTGATGGGTACTCATTTGTGGATGTTGTGTGTGAGACCCAGCTCTAAGGAGCCCGTGATAGGTACTCATTTGTGATTGCTTGTGTGACACCCAGCTCTGCAAGGCCCGAAATGGGACTCAGCTCTGAATGGTCCTTTTATGGACCCAGCCATGGAATGGCCCGAGATATCCATTCCTTTTCTCACCTTCTCACCTACATCTTGTGTGTGGCGTCAATATCCATTCCTTTTCCTGAAACTTCAAGGCGGTCCGTGTTATGATCCAAAGTGGATCTATTGAAAGTAGGATCGTTCTAGGAGAATTGATCCGAAATTGAAATGAAAATTCAAACTAAAAATTGGAGCGAAATCCAAACTTGTTCATTTTTTATGATCTTGAGGAAAATTGAGAGAACTAGCTCCACTTCAAGCCAAAGCTTGATCATCAAATCACAAGAATCATGGATCCACAATTCCTAAGCAACATAAAGCTAAAATGCATAAATCCTAAGATAAGCCTAAGGATTTAGGCGTGAGGCAACAAGAATTCAAAAAGAAAGGGAAAAGATGAAGGGGAAGGGAAATGGAAGAAAGCGCCACAACTCCATGGATTAGATGGAGTGATAAGCTCAAGGAAGATCCGCCACAAGAGTAAGGAGCTCTTGATGAGAATCACAAGGTTCTCTACTCTAGAACCTTCAAGAGGAGACTCTCTCTCTCAACTCTCTCTAAATTCTCAATGTGAGAAAAATTATAAACTTTCAATTATGATTCAAAATGAGTACAAAGAGGTATTTATATGACCTCCCTTTCACTCCCTCACATGCGCGCCTAAGGCTCCTAGCCAAGGCCTATGTGCGCGCCTCTCCTTACTTGGATGGGCCTTGATGACTTCATCTTGGCACATTTACAAGTCCATGACCAAAAAGTCAAACTACAAAAAGTCAAAGTACAAAAAAATCCTACTTTTATTACATATTTTGCTATGCTTTTACAAAATCCTAAAACTAGTGGAGAAATCCTCTTGATAGCTTTCCAGGATCATATCATCCCCTCCTTCTTGAAGGAATTCGTACATGAATTTGAAGACTTTGAGTCCTAAATCACAATACACGTAATGAGTTTTATTTTAATGGAAGTTAAAAAAACAAACAATTATTATTGGAATTTGATACTCCTTTTGTCTCAACTTATCCACCGGGGTCAAAGATCACTTGTAAGAAAATGGCCCAAGTTGCCCAAGCAAAATGGGTTATGACCACTTCAAAATCCCTGTGAATGTTTTGCCATAAATCCTTCAAATGATTGTGAAAGCCATTGAAGCTTTTGGGTTTTCCTTTTGGTTTCGTGTCATGAGAGTTGGGAACCTTTGGAATGATACTTAAGATGAGTTTTAATTTTTCCCTTTGGATGAGACCTTGAGGCTTTGGCCTTCGTTCCACATTCTTAATGTGCACAAGAGGGTCTACACAAATATGCAAGGGAGAAGTATTAGTAGACAAACAATTATTTGTAAGTTTTTGGGTTTGGTCGACTAATAGCTCTTCCTCAACCTTTTCTTTTACTATGAGTAAACTCTCTTTCTTTCTTTCTTATTTTACCTCAACCTCATTCTTTATTTCTTTTTCCTTGGAGGCTTTTCTCTCTTGCTCTCTTTTGATTTTCATTTTCTTTCTATCCTCACACACTTCTTTTGTAGAAAGTGGTACAAGTTTAATGGTGCGGTTTTTATGTACGAAAGAGAACGTGTTAGTTTGGCCTTCATGAATTACTTTATGATCAAATTGCCCTGGCCTTCCAAGTATAACATGACTCACCTCCATAGGAGCCACATCACAAAGAACCTCATCATTGTAATGACCAATGGAAAAATTTAACAAGACTTGTTGATCCACTACTAATTCACCATCATTATTTAGCCATTGTAGTTTATATGGTTGCGGATGAGGAATTGTTTTAAGACCAAGTTTGGTCACCAAGATGGTGCTAGCTACATTGGTGCAACTACCACCATCAATGATCAATGCACAAATTTTACCTTCTATCATGCATCTTGTTTAGAAAATGCTCTCCCTTTGGCTATCATCATTTTCATTAATATGCATTCCTAGTAATCTTCTTACCATGAGTAAATCGCTCTCGATAGGTTTTATCTCACAATCTTTTTCACTCTCACTTGTAGGAGATTCACTAGTGTAAGATGATGATGATGCACTATTTTCAAGTTCTTTACCCCTAGAGATCATGGTTCTCTTGTTGGGGCATTGGGATGTAATGTGTCCTCTTCCAAGGCACTTAAAGCACTTTATATCCCTAGATCTAGGTGCATTAGAATTAGTAGGAGATGAAGGAGATTTAGAGTTAGAAGAATTGGGCCTTGTCCCATTTTTACCCATGTTGGTCGTGGCTCCAATTGCATTGGAGGAGTCTCCCTCCTTCTTAGAATCTTTCCAACTTGTTGAGGAATAGTTAGAAAATGGCTTCTTGTAGGATCTCCTTCTCTTCAATTGTTGCTCAACTTTGATTGCTTGATGCACCAAATCTTCCAACTCAACATAATGATGCAATTCAACTATGTCCAAAATCTCTTGATTCAAACCATTTAGGAACCTTGCCATAGTTGCTTCTCTTTCTTCATTAATGTTTGCTTTAATCAATGCAACCTCCATCTTCTTATAGTATTCGTCCACACTTTTGTTGCCTTGATTAAGCCTTTGAAGCTTGTTATGGAGCTCCCTATGATAGTGTGAAGAAACAAATCTCTTCCTCATAATGGCCTTCATTTCTCTCCTAGTAGATATTGGATCATCTCCATTCCTCCTTTTCTCCTTGATTAGTTGATCCCACCATATTAATGCATAGTCTACAAATTCTATGGATGCCACCTTAACCTTCTTCTCTTCACTATAATGTTGGCATGCAAAAATTTGCTCTATTTTTGTCTCCCACTCTAAGTATAATTCGGGATCATTCTTACCTTGAAATGTAGGCACTTTTATTTTCACACCTTCAAGCCTATCTTTTTGTCTCCTCACTCTATCCTCCCCATACTCTCCATGTCTCCTTCTATGCCTCTTTCTCCTTCGGTCATCCTCTTCATATTCATTGTCTTCATGTGATGAATTTGCATGAGAGGAACTTTCTTGTCTTGGACTTCTAGTTCTTGTGCCTCTTGAAGCTTTTTCAAGGCATTCAAGTCTTTCATTAACCTCATCATTTTGCCTTTCTAGAAGCCTTTCCAAATGTCGTGTCATTCTTTGAAGTTTCATATCATAGGCCAAAGTTCTAGGGGAAGGTGGTGTACTACCTTCACCATCACCTCTAGTTTGTGACATGTTTACAATTTTCAACAATAAAACAAAAATAAAATTGGACCTCACCACTCAACTAAGTGTTTCACTCTTGTAATGTTCACTCGTGTTTCACACAATTAGGCTTTTTAACAAATGCACACTCTTGCCTTTTTCCACTCTAAAGTCTCACTCAAAGGCTCTTGAAGTAGAAACAAGCAATTCCAAGATATAAAGCCAAATACACTTGCAAACAAATCAAACCAAGAGTAATTCACTCACAAGAATTTCAAAGAAAGAAAACTACAAGACAAAAATAAGAAGTTTAAAAGACAAACTAAAAATGCTCAACAAGAAATAGCACACTCAAATTGAATTGAAAGAAGACAAGTAGAAGAAGAAAAGTAAAAGAAACAAGAAGTTGAAAATGAACTTTTCTTAATGTGTTCTTGATTTTTGAAATTTTCTTGCTCAAGTAGGCTCATACACAAAGTTTCTAGGCTGAATAGTGGCAAGTCTTTTTCTGCAAATAATTTTTTTTTTGAACTTTGGATATTTGCACTTTTGCCCCAATTTTTTTTTAACATTGCGTTTTGGTCCTTTGGATTTTTCAGATTTGGACTCTTTTTCCTTTTCTATAATTTCTGAACTATATTTTTTTTTATATAACAGCCACTGACTTTTTGAAAGTACACAAACAGCCCAAACTAAACAATTAATACAAATGTAAGATCAAAGAGCCTTTCAAAAGTGAATTTGCAAGAAGCAAGTTGAATCCTAGTAATTCAAGCTTAGATTTCACAATTTGATGCTTAGATCTTTCATTCAAGTGGTTGATCAACAAGTTAACCAACACTTTTGAAATTCATCAAGATCTATGAAGCTATTATCACAAGGATCTCAAGAAATATGAAGAACACTTATGAACATCAAGAAAATTCAAATTCAAGAGAATTAACAAAACTAACACAAATCTAAGTAGATCTCGAAAATTCCAACACAAATAACAACAAACTACACAATTATAACACAAAATCAAGATCAAAAGGATCTAGATCTAGAATTTTTAAATTTTGAAAATTGGCGCCAAGAACAAATTTCAAATTTGAAATTTGCGCTAAAATTTTTTTTGAATTTTTCAAGCTTCTAACTCTCCTAGAGACTAGCTCTGATACCAAATGTTATGATCCAAAGTGGATCTATTGAATGTAGGATCGTTCTAGGAGAATTGATCCGAAATTGAAATGAAAATTCAAACTAAAAATTGGAGGGAAATCCAAACTTGTTCATTTTTGATGATCTTGAGGAAAATTGAGAGAACTAGCTCCACCTCAAGCCAAAGCTTGATCATCAAATCACAAGAATCATGGATCCACAATTCCTAAGCAACATAAAGCTAAAATGTATAAATCCTAAGATAAGCCTAAGGCTTTAGGCGTGAGGCAACAAGAATTCAAAAAGAAAGGGAAAAGATGAAGGGGAAGGGAAATGGAAGAAAGCGCCACAACTCCATGGATTAGATGGAGTGATAAGGTCAAGGAAGATCCGCCACAAGAGTAAGGAGCTCTTGATGAGAATCACAAGGTTCTACTCTAGAACCTTCAAGAGGAGACTCTGCAACACCCTTTCCCGAGTGTCACATTCTCGAACGTTTATAAGGCCGAAAATATTTATTAATGTGGAAAATACGATTTTTCTTTTTCTTTTCTTTTCATAAAGATGTAATGGGATTAGTAAAGGTAATAAATAATACTAATAAGTGAACTTAGGTTCACTATGCATTACTAGGACATACATACAGTATTATAAATACAGAAACAGAAAACGGAAAATAGAAATATCAACATTACTATATACAGACATAAGTCTAATGTATGATTGACATAAGAAAATACAATAAGTACTAGGAGTCGTAGCTCCCAAAAGGTACTACAAAACTGACATAGTCTGGCCGACAACAAAACTAAAACAGCAAAAGAGTCCACCTCCGAACTCAAAGGGATTGCGGAACGGAACCATCGTCGCGTCCATCTGTTCAAGCAGCAACAGCAAGTACCAGCAGAAAACATATAGATATGGGTGAGATTCCCGTTCATCAACACAACAAAATAGCAGTAGCAAAAACGGGACGACTCACCGGGTAACAACGTACCCAACATGCTTACAAAGGTTCTCAGTACAGATCATGTTAAGCAGTCATCAACATAATATCGTGCTAAACATTTAACAGCATAATATAAGGTATTCTTAAACAGTACAATGATGTATAACAGTAAATGTAAACATCAATAGCCATAAACATCAATAGCCATGCAATGCAATGCAATGTATATGACTCAATGTCAATGTCACTGGGTACTACTCTGACCCCTACTCCATGGAGCTAACAAAACATTCGGAGAGAGTGAATGGGAGGACATGTTCCGGTTTCTGCCAGCCATGAGCAAGATGCTGCCATGAGCAATATGCTACAAAATTCGTAACGTGCACGTATCTGGCTTTACGGTAACACTCTCGACCAAACATGAAAAGTACGGCATCTAGTAGAGGATATCAGTGTATTGCACGGATTCGCCACGACACAGAAGAATCACCAACTGGTCACATGTCAGCCCTTCCAACCCTGATACCTCCAAAAAGACCATTGAAGATCGTCACCGTAAGATTCGCACCCGCATCAAGGTGTAAGCTCAACTCCTAGGCTCAAGGCCTTACAACTATGCACATGAAATGCCAATGCTTACACAAAGCAGATGCGATAAAACAATGTCTATCCATTGGATAAACCTCAAGGTTCACTAAGGTTCTCTTCCTTAGGAACTACACACATCTTTGTTTTATACAACATTTATCCATCGGATAAATATCTCGTGATTCCTTTGGAATGATCCAGACTGCTTTCAGAATCGCCGACTGTCCCCACAAACCAACACAAGTCTTTTCAGCGTGTTTTGTCCTCACTCACACGCTTTCTAGGAAACTTCCCAGAAGGTCACCCATCCCATAATTACTCTAAGTCAAGCACGCTTAACTATAAAGTACTTATGTTCTAAGCTCCCGAAAAGAAGATAAATCTTGTTGGTATGGGTAGTACCAATCAATTCTTATATGCTTTCCCTTAACTATACAGTCCCATACCTGCATAGCCTCAGGATTCCTTCCACTGTACAGTCCCATACCTACACAGCCTCAGGATCTCTCTCATTCCAGTTATCACAAGGCGGAAACAATTGAACGATTAACCTGGATCCGAATCACCAGTCCGTCATCGAACTACTGTTTCGAAAACCAAAACGTTTCGTGTTTGTGTTTATGTCTTATGAATTAAGTCTCAAGTCCTAAGCATTATGAATAAGGATTGAGAATCCTCTTAGATAAGTCTTTGTGCCTTTCTAAGATATTAATCCCTTGTCTTTCAATTAAGGAAATAAGTGTGGATTCACTTAAGTCTTATGAACTCATTGATGTACTAAGTCATCGATGGTATAGTACATGGTCTTGTTCCACCACATACCATACTTAATTAACCCTTGTCTTCAACTCTAAGTTAATTACTTAACTTAGGTTTTTCACGCGTAAAACTTTAAGTTTGAGTTAGAAAACTCCTTTTGTAAACCAAACAACTTTTACAATTGGAAACTCATTTGATTTGAAACAACATGTGAACTACTTACTTCATTTCTAGCATTTTCTGAAACATGAAATTCGCTTAGCGGAATTCCATTCGCTTAGCGAAAATGAGGCAGTAATGCCTCCTTTGGAACTCCTCTGGTTCGCTCGGCGAGACATAAATCGCGTAGCGAAATATATTGTATTCGCTTAGCGAATATGAATTCGCTTAGCGCAAGTTCAGACGGTTGCACCTCTTTAGAAACACCTCTGGATCGCTCGGCGAGACAGAATTCGCGTAGCGAAATATATTGTATTCGCTTAGCGAGAATGATTTCGCTTAGCGAAAGTTCAGACGGTTACACCTCTTTTGGAGACTTCTCTGGATTGCTCAGCGAGATGTAATTCGCGTAGCGAAATTTGCTGGGTTCGCTTAGCGAATATGAATTCGCTTAGCGAAAGTGAGGCAGTGATGCCCAACTAAGACTTTCCCTGTTTTTCGCGTAGCGAAAGTAATTTCGCTTAGCGAAAAGTTGCCTTAAAACAAGACATCAACCTTAGGGAACCATTTTGATTCTCTTCATGAAATCACTTCTTTTCTCATTTTGAGTCACTTGTTTAGCTAGATGAACTAAGGATAAGGTGTAAAACATGTTTCACTTTGGTGAAAGCACTTTGAGATTTAATTCCATTTAAAGTCACTTAGGGTTTTTCTTTGAAAAACACAAGTTATTGAAAACACTTTCTTTACATCAAAACTTGACTTGTTCAAGAACTATTCATATCCTTCCTTTCCTCAAGGTCATGGCTAATAGCCAACTAGGAATCAATGTGAAGTTTTACTTCATCAACCAATCAAAGTATGGCTCACCACACTTACACAATCATGATAACCATAATACACATTACTACATCATAATCAAACATCCAAGTCCATCACACATTATGGTCTCATAATCAACAATAAAAAGTCCATACTTGATCTAGTGATCAAAGTAGGTTTTCCAACATACATGAAAATGGTTTTTCATTCAATCATCTCATCATCAACATATGCTAAAACACAACACAACATACCAAAGCATAAACTCATCATGACATTCTTGTTCTCCATGAGAACTTAACAAAACATAACAACTAAAAGTGAACCCAAACTAAAGGGTTTCACCCACACATAAAGTAAACAACCATCTTCACCACCACCATCTTGGTGTGATGAGGTTCTTCTCCCCATACCTGTTGAAGAGCAGATTCCCAGATCAAAGTCGGTTGATCGGTTTGTGAACCTCCTGATAGTTGTCACCAACTACAAACAACCAAACAATCAATCATTAAACAACAATCAAACCAAACTCAACAATTCTCACAAAGAGGGTTTCGGCCACCCTAAAGAGAATAAAGCTAGGAATTGATCTTGGTTTTCCATTTCATGGGTTTAAAGGCATTAGGAAAGCTAAGCATGAAATCAAGTGTTAAAAATCAAAAATTGATGAAAACACTATTCATCATCATCAAGAAGGGTTCGGCCCTAATGTGCTTTTTGAGCTATGATGAGAGTTGAATCATAAGCTCTAGGGTTTAGGTAGAGAATGATGAGGTGAGTTCAAAGAACTTGGTCTCACATCAAAATGATTTTTCTACAATTTCCTATGGATTTTCAAAGTTTTGGATCTAAGAAATAATTTTCATGAAAATGGATCTTGATCTTGAAATAAAGAGATATTCAAGAAGCTAAGAGATCATAGAAGTGATCTTACCTTGAAATGATGGAAGATTGCTCAAGGAATCAAGTGATTCTAACAAGAAATCAAGGAGCTTCAAGAGTAACAATGGTGTTTCTTCAAGAGCAACTATGGTGTTCTTCTATTTTTGAGAGGGCTGTGCGAAAATGAGAGTGTGAGGGGCTGAGTTCAGCCTTAAAACAAGTCACTTAAGGGAAAAAAGGTCATTTGCCAAAAGGGTAAAATGGTAAAAGTGCAAAAGACTAAGGTTAGGGGCATTTTGGTCATTTCGCGTCTAGATTTTTCCGATCGTCATGACGACTCTGGCATACTCTCCCAAGTGTCCTGGGATGTTGTGATATCAAGATTATCTGTTGACGAGTCTCGGTAACTCCATATGTGGCTTCGTTCATCACCCGATTGAGGATTTCGCCCGAACGAAGGTCAGGAAGTTATTTTTCTGAAATTTTTACGAAATTTAACCAAAACGTAGATAATCGAATTCTAAGACTTACTGTCTCGTTCACGGGTCTATCTGAGGTCTTCTGAGCAGTAAAATCATACTGTCAGTGTAAAAACGCAGACCGGACTCCGTTTGAGTTTTTGACTCAAAACTTAATCGTAGCTTCCTACGATATCGTCGAGCATGACTATGGTCTCGGAATATTTTATTTCCATTCCTAAGACCTCGAATAAAATAAAGACATTAAAATACTGAAGAATTAGAAAACGTGAAAATCAGGGCGTTACATTCCTACCCCTCTTAAAAGAATTTCGTCCTCGAAATTCCGTGACTTAAAACTAAACCCACTCGATCGCTGAAGATTAAGGAAAGAAATTTTCAACAAAGGAAATTTTTCTTGGTCTTGGTCTCAAAAGAAAGTAAGAACGTATACAAAAGAATTTTACCAATCTGGAATGAATACAGGAATATTCGGTATGCAAAAAGACTCTTCAGTAGGTTCGTGAGTGTAAAAATGCATAGCTAATACATGTTTACATCCATGACTCTAAGAAAGTTCCTTCTTTCATACGAACCTTCCAATAAACTTTGGAATCAAAAGATGTACAGTCTGGCAAAAATCAGACTGGATCACCTTCACCAAAAGTAAAAGTGATTAGACTAAGTTTCATCAAGAAACTTCCAGTATCAAGAAGTTGTTTATGTTATAACTCAAGAAATAGTCATAACAAAACTTTCAGTGAAGTAATACGAAAATGTCCAGACCAATGGACACCATATTACCAATTCACTCAATTGTCTAATACATTGAGGAATATGTAGGAGTGTGAACACAAATATTCCCTTGAGATCAGGCAACATTAACACAGGTGAAGTAGTCAACCTTCTCTCTAATCCTTGCAAACTTTCCTCACAAGCTTCAGTCCATTCAAACGCTTCATCCGTCCTTTGAAATCACGTGACCCAAAAACTTTACTTCGTCGAGCCAAATCTCACACTTGGACAACTTTGCATACAGCTGTTTCTCCTTCAGAAACCTGAAGAATCACACTAAGGTATTCAGCGTGTACTTCCTGGTTTCGCGAATAGATGAGTATGTCGTCTATGAAGACAATGACAAACTTATCTAGGTATGGACGAAAGATCCTATTCATGTAATCCATGAATATAGAGGAGTATTCGTCATACAAAACGGCATCACAAGATACTCGTAGTGCCCATAGCGTGTTTGAAATGCTGTCTTCGGTATATCTTCTGTCTTCACATGAATCTGGTGATAACCCGATCGCAAATCAATCTCGGAGAAAACTGTCGCTCTCCTCAACTGATCTATCAAGTCATTTATCCTCGGAAGATAATACTTGTTCTTAATGGTAACCTTATTCAACTGGCGCTCATCCACACATAAGCGAGATGTTTCGTCTTTCTTTCTCACTAACAGCACAGGCGTTCCCTACGACGACACACTGGGTCTAACGAACTGTTTTTCCCTATAAGTCCACCAACTGTTCCTTCGGGGTTTCCAACTCAGCAGGTGCCATATGATAAGGTGCCATAGACGCTAGTCCTGTTCCTGGCACAAGATCGATCACGACTCGATGTCTCGAACTGGCGGTACACCTGGTACGTCTTCAAGAAAGACTTCCAGAAACTCGTTAGTAACATGTATTCGTTGACCTCCTCCTCTCAAAGAAACGTTTTCTTGGTTGGCAATCCAAATCCAGAATTATCCGAATCAGGGAAAACTAAGGTTTTGTTTGCACCGTCTAATAGGATATAGTTACAAGATAACCAATCCATCCTTATGATCACATCCATTTGCGAAAGAGGCAAATAGATTAAATCAATCAAAAACGTTCTATCCATTACGGAAAATAGAATAGTTCAAACAGACTTTCGCAGTTATAACGGGCTTTGCAGAAAGTGCAAGAATTACCAAATCTAAGGGTAAGGAAAGATACAGATAAGGTTCTACCTTCCACGACGATCTGACTGTGAATCAAATCTTCCTTTTGAGAAGTCTCAGCATCATCCCCAGTATAAACTCTACTCATTGCCTTAGGCTTCGCTGTTTGCACATCGTTGACAGAATGTCTAGCTTTTGATTGCACACAATCGCGTGAAGTATGTCCTGGCTTCCCACACTTGAAGCATATGATCCCCTTGATTAAGCATTCTCTGGTGACATGATTGTTCTTGCCACACTTCATGCACTTCTTTGGGGCGCTTCCAGATTGACTAATACTCCCACTGCTTCCTCCTACAGAACGTTGTTGTTGACCTTGCTGTTTTGAATATGGTTTTGATCGAGATCTATCATCACGACCATTGGTGCCTTTGTGGAACCTAGTCGGTCCAGAGTTACGTTGCCTTCCTCCACAAGTCTTCATCAGATCTTCAATTACGAAGCATTCATCTACCAACACCGAGAACTCTTTGACCTTAAGAGGTAGCACCTCTCCTCGAATCTCGTCCCTTAAACCTTCTTCGAACTTTGTGCACTTCCACTCCTCATCGGGATGAAGATGGAAATACCTCGAAGACTTCAGCAGGAACTCAAAACGATCAGCATATTCTTTGACAGACATTCCTCCTTGACGTAGCTGCAGGAACTCCATGTCTTTCAACTTGTCTTGCACCCGTCGGAAAACACTCGTTCTGAAGAACTCTGCTAGCGACAACTTACAAGAAAGCAAAAACATTACTACCCTGTCCAATATTATTCCCCTTCAGAAACAATAATGCAGAGAGTAACAAAAAATCGTTGTCTTCTTCAAAGAAACACAACACAGAGAACAAACAATACAAAAGGATAGAGCGAAGTCATCATCCTTTCCAACATCATTTTCTCTCAGAAACAATAGCACAGAAAGACAATCAGAGAAAACACAACACAAACAAGACAGACCATAACCTACAAACCCCAAAAAGACTCGGCCAGCTCTGATACCAAATAATGCAACACCCTTTCCCGAGTGTCACATTCCCGAACGTTTATAAGGCCGAAAATATTTATTAATGTGGAAAATACGATTTTTCTTTTTCTTTTCTTTTCATAAAGATGTAATGGGATTAGTAAAGGTAATAAATATTACTAATAAGTGAACTTAGGTTCACTATGCATTACTAGGACATACATACAGTATTATAAATACAGAAACAGAAAACGGAAAATAGAAATATCAACATTACTATATACAGACATAAGTCTAATGTATGATTGACATAAGAAAATACAATAAGTACTACGAGTCGTAGCTCCCAAAAGGTACAAAACTGACATAGTCTGGCCGACAACAAAACTAAAACAGCAAAAGAGTCCACCTCCGAACTCAAAGGGATTGCGGAACGGAACCATCGTCGCGTCCATCTGTTCAAGCAGCAACAGCAAGTACCAGCAGAAAACATATAGATATGGGTGAGATTCCCGTTCATCAACACAACAAAATAGCAGTAGCAAAAACGGGACGACTCACCGGGTAACAACGTACCCAACATGCTTACAAAGGTTCTCAGTACAGATCATGTTAAGCAGTCATCAACATAATATCGTGCTAAACATTTAACAGCATAATATAAGGTATTCTTAAACAGTACAATGATGTATAACAGTAAATGTAAACATCAATAGCCATAAACATCAATAGCCATGCAATGCAATGCAATGTATATGACTCAATGTCAATGTCACTGGGTACTACTCTGACCCCTACTCCATGGAGCTAACAAAACATTCGGAGAGAGTGAATGGGAGGACATGTTCCGGTTTCTGCCAGCCATGAGCAAGATGCTGCCATGAGCAATATGCTACAAAATTCGTAACGTGCACGTATCTGGCTTTACGGTAACACTCTCGACCAAACATGAAAAGTACGGCATCTAGTAGAGGATATCAGTGTATTGCACGGATTCGCCACGACACAGAAGAATCACCAACTGGTCACATGTCAGCCCTTCCAACCCTGATACCTCCAAAAAGACCATTGAAGATCGTCACCGTAAGATTCGCACCCGCATCAAGGTGTAAGCTCAACTCCTAGGCTCAAGGCCTTACAACTATGCACATGAAATGCCAATGCTTACACAAAGCAGATGCGATAAAACAATGTCTATCCATTGGATAAACCTCAAGGTTCACTAAGGTTCTCTTCCTTAGGAACTACACACATCTTTGTTTTATACAACATTTATCCATCGGATAAATATCTCGTGATTCCTTTGGAATGATCCAGACTGCTTTCAGAATCGCCGACTGTCCCCACAAACCAACACAAGTCTTTTCAGCGTGTTTTGTCCTCACTCACACGCTTTCTAGGAAACTTCCCAGAAGGTCACCCATCCCATAATTACTCTAAGTCAAGCACGCTTAACTATAAAGTACTTATGTTCTAAGCTCCCGAAAAGAAGATAAATCTTGTTGGTATGGGTAGTACCAATCAATTCTTATATGCTTTCCCTTAACTATACAGTCCCATACCTGCATAGCCTCAGGATTCCTTCCACTGTACAGTCCCATACCTACACAGCCTCAGGATCTCTCTCATTCCAGTTATCACAAGGCGGAAACAATTGAACGATTAACCTGGATCCGAATCACCAGTCCGTCATCGAACTACTGTTTCGAAAACCAAAACGTTTCGTGTTTGTGTTTATGTCTTATGAATTAAGTCTCAAGTCCTAAGCATTATGAATAAGGATTGAGAATCCTCTTAGATAAGTCTTTGTGCCTTTCTAAGATATTAATCCCTTGTCTTTCAATTAAGGAAATAAGTGTGGATTCACTTAAGTCTTATGAACTCATTGATGTACTAAGTCATCGATGGTATAGTACATGGTCTTGTTCCACCACATACCATACTTAATTAACCCTTGTCTTCAACTCTAAGTTAATTACTTAACTTAGGTTTTTCACGCGTAAAACTTTAAGTTTGAGTTAGAAAACTCCTTTTGTAAACCAAACAACTTTTACAATTGGAAACTCATTTGATTTGAAACAACATGTGAACTACTTACTTCATTTCTAGCATTTTCTGAAACATGAAATTCGCTTAGCGGAATTCCATTCGCTTAGCGAAAATGAGGCAGTAATGCCTCCTTTGGAACTCCTCTGGTTCGCTCGGCGAGACATAAATCGCGTAGCGAAATATATTGTATTCGCTTAGCGAATATGAATTCGCTTAGCGCAAGTTCAGACGGTTGCACCTCTTTAGAAACACCTCTGGATCGCTCGGCGAGACAGAATTCGCGTAGCGAAATATATTGTATTCGCTTAGCGAGAATGATTTCGCTTAGCGAAAGTTCAGACGGTTACACCTCTTTTGGAGACTTCTCTGGATTGCTCAGCGAGATGTAATTCGCGTAGCGAAATTTGCTGGGTTCGCTTAGCGAATATGAATTCGCTTAGCGAAAGTGAGGCAGTGATGCCCAACTAAGACTTTCCCTGTTTTTCGCGTAGCGAAAGTAATTTCGCTTAGCGAAAAGTTGCCTTAAAACAAGACATCAACCTTAGGGAACCATTTTGATTCTCTTCATGAAATCACTTCTTTTCTCATTTTGAGTCACTTGTTTAGCTAGATGAACTAAGGATAAGGTGTAAAACATGTTTCACTTTGGTGAAAGCACTTTGAGATTTAATTCCATTTAAAGTCACTTAGGGTTTTTCTTTGAAAAACACAAGTTATTGAAAACACTTTCTTTACATCAAAACTTGACTTGTTCAAGAACTATTCATATCCTTCCTTTCCTCAAGGTCATGGCTAATAGCCAACTAGGAATCAATGTGAAGTTTTACTTCATCAACCAATCAAAGTATGGCTCACCACACTTACACAATCATGATAACCATAATACACATTACTACATCATAATCAAACATCCAAGTCCATCACACATTATGGTCTCATAATCAACAATAAAAAGTCCATACTTGATCTAGTGATCAAAGTAGGTTTTCCAACATACATGAAAATGGTTTTTCATTCAATCATCTCATCATCAACATATGCTAAAACACAACACAACATACCAAAGCATAAACTCATCATGACATTCTTGTTCTCCATGAGAACTTAACAAAACATAACAACTAAAAGTGAACCCAAACTAAAGGGTTTCACCCACACATAAAGTAAACAACCATCTTCACCACCACCATCTTGGTGTGATGAGGTTCTTCTCCCCATACCTGTTGAAGAGCAGATTCCCAGATCAAAGTCGGTTGATCGGTTTGTGAACCTCCTGATAGTTGTCACCAACTACAAACAACCAAACAATCAATCATTAAACAACAATCAAACCAAACTCAACAATTCTCACAAAGAGGGTTTCGGCCACCCTAAAGAGAATAAAGCTAGGAATTGATCTTGGTTTTCCATTTCATGGGTTTAAAGGCATTAGGAAAGCTAAGCATGAAATCAAGTGTTAAAAATCAAAAATTGATGAAAACACTATTCATCATCATCAAGAAGGGTTCGGCCCTAATGTGCTTTTTGAGCTATGATGAGAGTTGAATCATAAGCTCTAGGGTTTAGGTAGAGAATGATGAGGTGAGTTCAAAGAACTTGGTCTCACATCAAAATGATTTTTCTACAATTTCCTATGGATTTTCAAAGTTTTGGATCTAAGAAATAATTTTCATGAAAATGGATCTTGATCTTGAAATAAAGAGATATTCAAGAAGCTAAGAGATCATAGAAGTGATCTTACCTTGAAATGATGGAAGATTGCTCAAGGAATCAAGTGATTCTAACAAGAAATCAAGGAGCTTCAAGAGTAACAATGGTGTTTCTTCAAGAGCAACTATGGTGTTCTTCTATTTTTGAGAGGGCTGTGCGAAAATGAGAGTGTGAGGGGCTGAGTTCAGCCTTAAAACAAGTCACTTAAGGGAAAAAAGGTCATTTGCCAAAAGGGTAAAATGGTAAAAGTGCAAAAGACTAAGGTTAGGGGCATTTTGGTCATTTCGCGTCTAGATTTTTCCGATCGTCATGACGACTCTGGCATACTCTCCCAAGTGTCCTGGGATGTTGTGATATCAAGATTATCTGTTGACGAGTCTCGGTAACTCCATATGTGGCTTCGTTCATCACCCGATTGAGGATTTCGCCCGAACGAAGGTCAGGAAGTTATTTTTCTGAAATTTTTACGAAATTTAACCAAAACGTAGATAATCGAATTCTAAGACTTACTGTCTCGTTCACGGGTCTATCTGAGGTCTTCTGAGCAGTAAAATCATACTGTCAGTGTAAAAACGCAGACCGGACTCCGTTTGAGTTTTTGACTCAAAACTTAATCGTAGCTTCCTACGATATCGTCGAGCATGACTATGGTCTCGGAATATTTTATTTCCATTCCTAAGACCTCGAATAAAATAAAGACATTAAAATACTGAAGAATTAGAAAACGTGAAAATCAGGGCGTTACATTCCTACCCCTCTTAAAAGAATTTCGTCCTCGAAATTCCGTGACTTAAAACTAAACCCACTCGATCGCTGAAGATTAAGGAAAGAAATTTTCAACAAAGGAAATTTTTCTTGGTCTTGGTCTCAAAAGAAAGTAAGAACGTATACAAAAGAATTTTACCAATCTGGAATGAATACAGGAATATTCGGTATGCAAAAAGACTCTTCAGTAGGTTCGTGAGTGTAAAAATGCATAGCTAATACATGTTTACATCCATGACTCTAAGAAAGTTCCTTCTTTCATACGAACCTTCCAATAAACTTTGGAATCAAAAGATGTACAGTCTGGCAAAAATCAGACTGGATCACCTTCACCAAAAGTAAAAGTGATTAGACTAAGTTTCATCAAGAAACTTCCAGTATCAAGAAGTTGTTTATGTTATAACTCAAGAAATAGTCATAACAAAACTTTCAGTGAAGTAATACGAAAATGTCCAGACCAATGGACACCATATTACCAATTCACTCAATTGTCTAATACATTGAGGAATATGTAGGAGTGTGAACACAAATATTCCCTTGAGATCAGGCAACATTAACACAGGTGAAGTAGTCAACCTTCTCTCTAATCCTTGCAAACTTTCCTCACAAGCTTCAGTCCATTCAAACGCTTCATCCGTCCTTTGAAATCACGTGACCCAAAAACTTTACTTCGTCGAGCCAAATCTCACACTTGGACAACTTTGCATACAGCTGTTTCTCCTTCAGAAACCTGAAGAATCACACTAAGGTATTCAGCGTGTACTTCCTGGTTTCGCGAATAGATGAGTATGTCGTCTATGAAGACAATGACAAACTTATCTAGGTATGGACGAAAGATCCTATTCATGTAATCCATGAATATAGAGGAGTATTCGTCATACAAAACGGCATCACAAGATACTCGTAGTGCCCATAGCGTGTTTGAAATGCTGTCTTCGGTATATCTTCTGTCTTCACATGAATCTGGTGATAACCCGATCGCAAATCAATCTCGGAGAAAACTGTCGCTCTCCTCAACTGATCTATCAAGTCATTTATCCTCGGAAGATAATACTTGTTCTTAATGGTAACCTTATTCAACTGGCGCTCATCCACACATAAGCGAGATGTTTCGTCTTTCTTTCTCACTAACAGCACAGGCGTTCCCTACGACGACACACTGGGTCTAACGAACTGTTTTTCCCTATAAGTCCACCAACTGTTCCTTCGGGGTTTCCAACTCAGCAGGTGCCATATGATAAGGTGCCATAGACGCTAGTCCTGTTCCTGGCACAAGATCGATCACGACTCGATGTCTCGAACTGGCGGTACACCTGGTACGTCTTCAAGAAAGACTTCCAGAAACTCGTTAGTAACATGTATTCGTTGACCTCCTCCTCTCAAAGAAACGTTTTCTTGGTTGGCAATCCAAATCCAGAATTATCCGAATCAGGGAAAACTAAGGTTTTGTTTGCACCGTCTAATAGGATATAGTTACAAGATAACCAATCCATCCTTATGATCACATCCATTTGCGAAAGAGGCAAATAGATTAAATCAATCAAAAACGTTCTATCCATTACGGAAAATAGAATAGTTCAAACAGACTTTCGCAGTTATAACGGGCTTTGCAGAAAGTGCAAGAATTACCAAATCTAAGGGTAAGGAAAGATACAGATAAGGTTCTACCTTCCACGACGATCTGACTGTGAATCAAATCTTCCTTTTGAGAAGTCTCAGCATCATCCCCAGTATAAACTCTACTCATTGCCTTAGGCTTCGCTGTTTGCACATCGTTGACAGAATGTCTAGCTTTTGATTGCACACAATCGCGTGAAGTATGTCCTGGCTTCCCACACTTGAAGCATATGATCCCCTTGATTAAGCATTCTCTGGTGACATGATTGTTCTTGCCACACTTCATGCACTTCTTTGGGGCGCTTCCAGATTGACTAATACTCCCACTGCTTCCTCCTACAGAACGTTGTTGTTGACCTTGCTGTTTTGAATATGGTTTTGATCGAGATCTATCATCACGACCATTGGTGCCTTTGTGGAACCTAGTCGGTCCAGAGTTACGTTGCCTTCCTCCACAAGTCTTCATCAGATCTTCAATTACGAAGCATTCATCTACCAACACCGAGAACTCTTTGACCTTAAGAGGTAGCACCTCTCCTCGAATCTCGTCCCTTAAACCTTCTTCGAACTTTGTGCACTTCCACTCCTCATCGGGATGAAGATGGAAATACCTCGAAGACTTCAGCAGGAACTCAAAACGATCAGCATATTCTTTGACAGACATTCCTCCTTGACGTAGCTGCAGGAACTCCATGTCTTTCAACTTGTCTTGCACCCGTCGGAAAACACTCGTTCTGAAGAACTCTGCTAGCGACAACTTACAAGAAAGCAAAAACATTACTACCCTGTCCAATATTATTCCCCTTCAGAAACAATAATGCAGAGAGTAACAAAAAATCGTTGTCTTCTTCAAAGAAACACAACACAGAGAACAAACAATACAAAAGGATAGAGCGAAGTCATCATCCTTTCCAACATCATTTTCTCTCAGAAACAATAGCACAGAAAGACAATCAGAGAAAACACAACACAAACAAGACAGACCATAACCTACAAACCCCAAAAAGACTCGGCCAGCTCTGATACCAAATAATGCAACACCCTTTCCCGAGTGTCACATTCCCGAACGTTTATAAGGCCGAAAATATTTATTAATGTGGAAAATACGATTTTTCTTTTTCTTTTCTTTTCATAAAGATGTAATGGGATTAGTAAAGGTAATAAATATTACTAATAAGTGAACTTAGGTTCACTATGCATTACTAGGACATACATACAGTATTATAAATACAGAAACAGAAAACGGAAAATAGAAATATCAACATTACTATATACAGACATAAGTCTAATGTATGATTGACATAAGAAAATACAATAAGTACTACGAGTCGTAGCTCCCAAAAGGTACAAAACTGACATAGTCTGGCCGACAACAAAACTAAAACAGCAAAAGAGTCCACCTCCGAACTCAAAGGGATTGCGGAACGGAACCATCGTCGCGTCCATCTGTTCAAGCAGCAACAGCAAGTACCAGCAGAAAACATATAGATATGGGTGAGATTCCCGTTCATCAACACAACAAAATAGCAGTAGCAAAAACGGGACGACTCACCGGGTAACAACGTACCCAACATGCTTACAAAGGTTCTCAGTACAGATCATGTTAAGCAGTCATCAACATAATATCGTGCTAAACATTTAACAGCATAATATAAGGTATTCTTAAACAGTACAATGATGTATAACAGTAAATGTAAACATCAATAGCCATAAACATCAATAGCCATGCAATGCAATGCAATGTATATGACTCAATGTCAATGTCACTGGGTACTACTCTGACCCCTACTCCATGGAGCTAACAAAACATTCGGAGAGAGTGAATGGGAGGACATGTTCCGGTTTCTGCCAGCCATGAGCAAGATGCTGCCATGAGCAATATGCTACAAAATTCGTAACGTGCACGTATCTGGCTTTACGGTAACACTCTCGACCAAACATGAAAAGTACGGCATCTAGTAGAGGATATCAGTGTATTGCACGGATTCGCCACGACACAGAAGAATCACCAACTGGTCACATGTCAGCCCTTCCAACCCTGATACCTCCAAAAAGACCATTGAAGATCGTCACCGTAAGATTCGCACCCGCATCAAGGTGTAAGCTCAACTCCTAGGCTCAAGGCCTTACAACTATGCACATGAAATGCCAATGCTTACACAAAGCAGATGCGATAAAACAATGTCTATCCATTGGATAAACCTCAAGGTTCACTAAGGTTCTCTTCCTTAGGAACTACACACATCTTTGTTTTATACAACATTTATCCATCGGATAAATATCTCGTGATTCCTTTGGAATGATCCAGACTGCTTTCAGAATCGCCGACTGTCCCCACAAACCAACACAAGTCTTTTCAGCGTGTTTTGTCCTCACTCACACGCTTTCTAGGAAACTTCCCAGAAGGTCACCCATCCCATAATTACTCTAAGTCAAGCACGCTTAACTATAAAGTACTTATGTTCTAAGCTCCCGAAAAGAAGATAAATCTTGTTGGTATGGGTAGTACCAATCAATTCTTATATGCTTTCCCTTAACTATACAGTCCCATACCTGCATAGCCTCAGGATTCCTTCCACTGTACAGTCCCATACCTACACAGCCTCAGGATCTCTCTCATTCCAGTTATCACAAGGCGGAAACAATTGAACGATTAACCTGGATCCGAATCACCAGTCCGTCATCGAACTACTGTTTCGAAAACCAAAACGTTTCGTGTTTGTGTTTATGTCTTATGAATTAAGTCTCAAGTCCTAAGCATTATGAATAAGGATTGAGAATCCTCTTAGATAAGTCTTTGTGCCTTTCTAAGATATTAATCCCTTGTCTTTCAATTAAGGAAATAAGTGTGGATTCACTTAAGTCTTATGAACTCATTGATGTACTAAGTCATCGATGGTATAGTACATGGTCTTGTTCCACCACATACCATACTTAATTAACCCTTGTCTTCAACTCTAAGTTAATTACTTAACTTAGGTTTTTCACGCGTAAAACTTTAAGTTTGAGTTAGAAAACTCCTTTTGTAAACCAAACAACTTTTACAATTGGAAACTCATTTGATTTGAAACAACATGTGAACTACTTACTTCATTTCTAGCATTTTCTGAAACATGAAATTCGCTTAGCGGAATTCCATTCGCTTAGCGAAAATGAGGCAGTAATGCCTCCTTTGGAACTCCTCTGGTTCGCTCGGCGAGACATAAATCGCGTAGCGAAATATATTGTATTCGCTTAGCGAATATGAATTCGCTTAGCGCAAGTTCAGACGGTTGCACCTCTTTAGAAACACCTCTGGATCGCTCGGCGAGACAGAATTCGCGTAGCGAAATATATTGTATTCGCTTAGCGAGAATGATTTCGCTTAGCGAAAGTTCAGACGGTTACACCTCTTTTGGAGACTTCTCTGGATTGCTCAGCGAGATGTAATTCGCGTAGCGAAATTTGCTGGGTTCGCTTAGCGAATATGAATTCGCTTAGCGAAAGTGAGGCAGTGATGCCCAACTAAGACTTTCCCTGTTTTTCGCGTAGCGAAAGTAATTTCGCTTAGCGAAAAGTTGCCTTAAAACAAGACATCAACCTTAGGGAACCATTTTGATTCTCTTCATGAAATCACTTCTTTTCTCATTTTGAGTCACTTGTTTAGCTAGATGAACTAAGGATAAGGTGTAAAACATGTTTCACTTTGGTGAAAGCACTTTGAGATTTAATTCCATTTAAAGTCACTTAGGGTTTTTCTTTGAAAAACACAAGTTATTGAAAACACTTTCTTTACATCAAAACTTGACTTGTTCAAGAACTATTCATATCCTTCCTTTCCTCAAGGTCATGGCTAATAGCCAACTAGGAATCAATGTGAAGTTTTACTTCATCAACCAATCAAAGTATGGCTCACCACACTTACACAATCATGATAACCATAATACACATTACTACATCATAATCAAACATCCAAGTCCATCACACATTATGGTCTCATAATCAACAATAAAAAGTCCATACTTGATCTAGTGATCAAAGTAGGTTTTCCAACATACATGAAAATGGTTTTTCATTCAATCATCTCATCATCAACATATGCTAAAACACAACACAACATACCAAAGCATAAACTCATCATGACATTCTTGTTCTCCATGAGAACTTAACAAAACATAACAACTAAAAGTGAACCCAAACTAAAGGGTTTCACCCACACATAAAGTAAACAACCATCTTCACCACCACCATCTTGGTGTGATGAGGTTCTTCTCCCCATACCTGTTGAAGAGCAGATTCCCAGATCAAAGTCGGTTGATCGGTTTGTGAACCTCCTGATAGTTGTCACCAACTACAAACAACCAAACAATCAATCATTAAACAACAATCAAACCAAACTCAACAATTCTCACAAAGAGGGTTTCGGCCACCCTAAAGAGAATAAAGCTAGGAATTGATCTTGGTTTTCCATTTCATGGGTTTAAAGGCATTAGGAAAGCTAAGCATGAAATCATGTGTTAAAAATCAAAAATTGATGAAAACACTATTCATCATCATCAAGAAGGGTTCGGCCCTAATGTGCTTTTTGAGCTATGATGAGAGTTGAATCATAAGCTCTAGGGTTTAGGTAGAGAATGATGAGGTGAGTTCAAAGAACTTGGTCTCACATCAAAATGATTTTTCTACAATTTCCTATGGATTTTCAAAGTTTTGGATCTAAGAAATAATTTTCATGAAAATGGATCTTGATCTTGAAATAAAGAGATATTCAAGAAGCTAAGAGATCATAGAAGTGATCTTACCTTGAAATGATGGAAGATTGCTCAAGGAATCAAGTGATTCTAACAAGAAATCAAGGAGCTTCAAGAGTAACAATGGTGTTTCTTCAAGAGCAACTATGGTGTTCTTCTATTTTTGAGAGGGCTGTGCGAAAATGAGAGTGTGAGGGGCTGAGTTCAGCCTTAAAACAAGTCACTTAAGGGCAAAAAGGTCATTTGCCAAAAGGGTAAAATGGTAAAAGTGCAAAAGACTATGGTTAGGGGCATTTTGGTCATTTCGCGTCTAGATTTTTCCGATCGTCATGACGACTCTGGCATACTCTCCCAAGTGTCCTGGGATGTTGTGATATCAAGATTATCTGTTGACGAGTCTCGGTAACTCCATATGTGGCTTCGTTCATCACCCGATTGAGGATTTCGCCCGAACGAAGGTCAGGAAGTTATTTTTCTGAAATTTTTACGAAATTTAACCAAAACGTAGATAATCGAATTCTAAGACTTACTGTCTCGTTCACGGGTCTATCTGAGGTCTTTTGAGCAGTAAAATCATACTGTCAGTGTAAAAACGCAGACCGGACTCCGTTTGAGTTTTTGACTCAAAACTTAATCGTAGCTTCCTACGATATCGTCGAGCATGACTATGGTCTCGGAATATTTTATTTCCATTCCTAAGACCTCGAATAAAATAAAGACATTAAAATACTGAAGAATTAGAAAACGTGAAAATCAGGGCGTTACAGACTCTCTCTCTCAACTCTCTCTAAATTCTCAATGTGAGAAAAATTCTAAACTTTCAATTATGATTCAAAATGAGTACAAAGAGGTATTTATATGACCTCCCTTTCACTCCCTCACATGCGCGCCTAAGGCTCCTAGCCAAGGCCTATGTGCGCGCCTCTCCTTACTTTGGATGGGCCTTGATGACTTCATCTTGGCCCATTTACAAGTCCATGACCAAAAAGTCAAACTACAAAAAGTCAAAATACAAAAAAATCCTACTTTTATTACATATTTTTCTATGCTTTTACAAAATCCTAAAACTACTGGAGAAATCCTCTTGATAGCTTTCCAGGATCATATCAGTCCGGGTCTGGATCATATCAATTTTGGTGTGATGAGGTTCACCCCTATACCTGTTGAAGAGCAGATTCCCGGATCAAAGTCGGTTGATCGGTTTGTGAACCTTCTGATAATTGTCACCAACTACAAACAACCAAACAATCAAACATTAAACAACAATCAAACCAAACTCAACAATTCTCACAAAGAGGGTTTCGGCCACCCTAAAGAGAATAAAGCTAGGAATTGATTTTGGTTTTCCATTCATGGATTCAAAGGCAATAGGAAAGCTAAGGATGAAATCAAGTGTTAGAAATCAAAAATTGATGAAAAATACTATTCATCATCATCAAAAGGGTTCGGCCATATTGTGATTTTTGAGCTATGATGAGAGTTGAATCATAAGCTCTTGGGTTTAGGTAGAGAATGATGAAGTGAGTTCAAAGAAATTGGTCTCACATCAAAATGATTTTTCTATAATTTCCTATGGATTTTCAAACTTTTGGATCTAAGAAATGATTTTCATGAAAATGGATCTTGATCTTGAAATAAAGAGATATTCAAGAAGCTAAGAGATCATAGAAGTGATCTTACCTTAAAATGAAGGAAGATTGCTCAAGGAATCAAGTGATTCCAACAAGAAACCAAGCTTTTCTCAAGAACAACAATGGAGCTTCTCAAGGTTGAAGACGGAGTGTGTTTTGGGAGGGCTGTGTGCGTGAATGAGGGGCTGGATGGGGCTGAGTTCAGCCTTAAAACAAGTCACTTAAGGGCAAAATGGTCATTTGCCAAAAGGGTAAAATGGTAAAAGTGCAAAAGACTAAGGTTAGGGGCATTTTGATCATTTCGCATCTAGATTTTCCCGTCGTCATGACGACTCTGTCATACTCTCCCAAGTGTCCCGGGATGATGTGGTATCGAGCTTATCCGTTGTCGGGTCTCGTTGAATCCCTTTACGACTCCAAACACCTCCTGGTTCGATTATACGATCGAATATAATATATTATTATTATTTTTCGGACGTCAGGACGGATTTTAACGAAGATGTAGAGAATAAAATCCAGAGACTTACTATCTTGTTCACGAGTCCAAATTAGGTCTCGATAGTAGAAAAAGGCTACTATCCGTGAAAAACGCAGACCGGGCTCCGTTTGAGCTTTCGCCCGAAACTTAACCATGGGTTCCTATGGTTGTGTAGAACATTCCTATCTTCTCAGAATATTTTATTTCAATCTCTAAACCCTTCAATAAAATACAAACGTTAAAATATTGGAGAATTAGAAAACGTGAAAATCGGGGCGTTACACATCTGTCCGTGGTCAGTATGCTAGGAAAACTTCGTGTGGGTATGGTTACAGTATCTTGTGATCTGATGGATCAGATTCGGGAGAAACAAGTATATGACCAGTGTCTAGAGAAAGAGCGAAGGAATTTGAAGAAAGGGATGACGTCTGAATACAAAGAAGGAACAAATGGAATCCTAAGACGAGGAGAACGGGTTTGTGTGCCAAGAGATAAGGAGGTTACTTCTAGACGAAGCTCATAGAAGCAAGTTGAGTATGCATCCAGGATCAACCAAGATATGCCAAGACCTGAAGCGGTTGTTTTGGTGGCAAGGCATGAAGAGGGATGTGGTTGATTATGTGGCATCTTGCTTGGTGTGTGAAAAAGTGAAGGTTGAACATCAAAGGCCAGCGGGAATGTTACTTCTATTGGACATCCCAGAGTGGAAATGAGACGGCATAGCAATGGATTTTGTGACGTGTTTGCCAAGGACACCTAAAGGATACGATTCCATTTGGGTAATAATTGATAGGCTTACGAAATAAATTCATTTTCTACCTATCAATATCAAGTATTCCATGGAGAAGTTGACTCAGATTTATATCAGTGAGATTGTGAGACTGCATGGAGTACCTTCAAGTATCATATTAGATAGAGACCCAGGTTTTACTTCGCGATTTTGGCAGAGTATACATGAAGATTTGGGAACGAAGTTACGACTGCGTTCGGCTTACCTTCCTCGGACAGATGGTCAATCAGAAAGGTCATTCAATCTTTAGACGACCTGTTAAGGGCGTGTGTGTTGGAACATGCCGGAAGTTGGGAAAGTTTCCTACCGTTGATAGAATTCAACTACAACAACAGTTATCATTCGAGCATAGGGATGGTGCCCTATGAAGCTTTATACGGACGATGTTGCAGAACACCTTTGTGTTGGTATCAAGACGGAGAAAGTGCTTCATTAGGACCTGAACTAGTGCAACAAACAACTGAGAAAACTGATTCAAGAAAAGATGAGGACAACTCAGACCAGACAGAAAAGTTATGCGGATAAAAGACATAGGCTACTTGAGTTTGAGGAAGGTGATCATGTGTTTTTGAGAGTCACTCCAATGAGGGCAGGGTCCTTAAGTCCAGAAAACTCACTCCAAAATTCATCGGACCTTATCAAATTCTTCGTCAAATAGGTCCAGTAGCTTACCAAATAGCTTTACCACCTTTTCTATCCAACCTGCATAATGTTTTTCATGTTTTGCAATTGCGAAAATATATTCCGAATCCCAATCATGTCATAGAGTCTAATTCAGTACAGCTAAAGGATAACCTGACCTATGAAACACTACCGGTTAAGATCGAAGATAGAAGAATAAAGCAACTGCGAGGGAAGAAGATATCTTTGGTAAAGTTATCTGGAACGAAACTTCAGGTGACGCTACCTGGGAAAGAGAAGAGGACATGCAACAACAATATCCGAGTTTGTTTTAAGAGGAACGTTAAATTTCGAGGACGAAATTCTTTTAAGAGGGGTAGTAATATAACGCCCTGATTTTCAAGTTTTATAATTCTTTAGTATTTAAACGCTTGTATTTTATTGGAGGGTCTAGAGAGTGAAATAAAATATTCTGAGACCATTGTCATGCTCTACGCTATCATAGGAAGCTATAGTTAAGTTTTGGGCAAAAACTCAAACGGAGCTCGGTCTGCGTTTTTCACGGATAATGGTGTTTTTCTACTATCAAGACTTAGTTTTGACTCGTGAACGAGACAGTAAGTCTCAGGATATAATTCTCTACATATTTGTTAAAATCCATCTTGACGTTCAACACTGAAAATAATATATTATATTCAGGCGTATACTCGAATCGGGAAACGTTTGGAGCTGTGAAGGGATTTAACGGGACCCGCGAATGGATAATCTTGGTGTCACATCAGTTGAATTTCGTGGCCCACTTTCATGATGACTTTCAAAAATATCTGGACGTGAAATTACCAAAATGCCCTTGGCCTTTTAAGGAAATGACCAAATTGTCCTTTGGTTATTTACAAGTTTGCCATAACATCAAAATATCTATAACACTCACTCTCTCACTTGGCCTCTCGGCCACTCTCTCTCTTCCTCTCTTCTCTCACTTGTTCATCCTTGGTCTTCAAAGTTCATAAGAGTTCTACCTTTGTTCTTCACAAAAACTACATTTGATCTTGAAAAAGTTGAAGTTTTTGTTGAAAAATTGTTTCTTTTCTCATTAGTCTTTGATTCTAGGAGGTATGATCTTCATCTTAACTCTCTTAATCTCTCTATTTCGTCTCTTGAATCTCTTGATTCATGAAGATCCAAGTTTTGATCCAAAACTTTGAAAATTCATAGAAAAGTGTAGAAAAATCCTTTTAATACCAAATCAATTTCTATGATCTAGTTTCATCATTCTCTTTCATAATCCAAGAGCATGAAACCAAATAAGTTTTCTAGCCTTTTTATTTAAAAGTGGCCGAAACCTTCAAGTTGAGAAAGGTTGAGTTTTTGATCCAAGTTTTGAGTAATAAGACTTGTTTTAGTGTTAGAAGTACCTAAGGATCATCCATCCAAAAGATTAAAAATTTTAGACATCTCTAGCTTATTTTCACATAGAGGGGCCGAACCCCTAGTTGGTGTGAATAAGAGATCTTTGTATTGTTTGTAGTTGGTGACGAGTAATCGGGAGATTCAAAAACCGGTCGACCGACTTTGATCCAGAGGAATTTTCATCAATAGGTATGGGGGGTGAACCTCATCACACCAAAGTTGGTGGTGGTCAAAATTGTTGTTTAAGTTTGTGTGTGGGTGAAACTCTTTGGTTTGGGTTCACCACTTTATTTGTTAAGTTCTCTTGGAGAACAAAGTTTGTAATAATTAGTTTATGCTTTAGTGTGCTCTAGCATATGTTTATGATGATGTGATTGGATGAAAATCATTTTCATGTATGTTGAAAACCTACTTTGATCTCTAGATCAAGTATGGATTTTTATGCTTGATTATGATGCAATGATGTGTGATTGTTGTTTGTCATAATTTTGTTAGCATTTTGAGCTATAACTTGTTTAGTTGGTGAAGCATGGATTTTTTGTGCTTGATTATGATGCAATGATGTGTGATTGTTGTTTGTCATAATTTTGTGAGCATTTTGAGCTATAACTTGTTTAGTTGGTGAAGCAAAATCTTCACCTTTTCCTTGAGGAGGCTTGCGGCCTTAGTGAGAAGAAAATAAGGAAGAACATGTGTTGTTCTTGAACATTCAAAGTTTTGAAGTAAGAAAAGTGTTTTAATAACTTATGTTTCAAAGAGAAATAATAAGTGACTTTGATCCAAAGATCAAATAAAGTTTCAACCTTTCAGTGTTTTCACCAAAGTGAAACATGTTTTTACTTTAACCTTAGTTCATCTAATTAACCAAGTGTTTTAAAAGTGAAATAAAGAAGTGTTTTCATGAAAGTTAACTTAGTTTCATAGGACATTACCTTTACCTTAGAACAAAGATAATGTTCCCTTTTCAAACATAATGGAGACCATTATCCTTAAGTTGATTAAAATGAATTATAGTTAGAAGATTAGATGAGATTACATTTCCTTTCCATTAACTTAGAACATGGTTTTACACTAGGTTAGTAAGGAAAAACTTTTCCAAAGTTGTTAAGGTACTTTACCTTAATCATGTACCAAAGTTCTATAAAATCAAGTGAGTTTTCAATTAGAATCGTTTTTGTTTACAAAAAAGAGTTTTTCAACTCAAATCGTAAAGTTTTAGGCATGAAAACCTAAGTTAAGTAATTAACTTAGAGTTGAAGACAAGGGATAATTAAGTACCTGAAGTCTCGTTCCAGATAACTTTGAACAAAGATATCTCCTTCCCTCGTAGTTGCTTTACTCTTCTGTCCTCGATCTTCACAGGCAGTGTTTCATAGGTCAGGTTATCCTTTAGCTGTACTGAATTAGACTTTATGACATGATGGGGTCCGGAATATATTTTCGCAATTGCGAAACATGAAAAACATTATGAAGGTTGGATAGAAAAGGCGGTAAAGCTATTTGGTAAGCTACTGGACCTATCCGACGAAGAATTTCATAAGGTCCGATGAATTTTGTAGTGAGTTTTCTGGACTTAAGGACCCTGGCCAACTCTCAAAAACACATGATCACCTTCTTCGAACTCAAGGGGCCTACTTCTTTTGTCCGCATAACTTTTCGGTCGGCTCTAAGTTGTCCTCATCTTCTCTTGAATCAGTTTCACCTTCTCAGTTGTTTGTTGCACTAGTTCAGGTCCTAACGAAGCACTTTCTCCATCTTGATACCAACAGAAAGGTGTTCTGCATCGTCGTCCGTATAAAGCTTCATAGGGCATCAACCCTATGCTCGAATGATAACTGTTGTTGTAGGTGAGCTCTATCAACGGTAGGAAACTCTCCCAACTCCCGATGTAACAACCCTTCTTGGTGTCACCGTTCATACCCCAAATTTTCTTTTTCGGTTAATTAATAAGACTTTTTAGAAAATACTCATTAGATAGTTGCGGAAATCTGATACCAATTGAAAATTTTAATAACAGCTGAAAAACAAATTCAAACTCATCATCTATAAAACTCATTCAACTTCGCCTTAAGGCATACATCACTTCAATCTCTTAATACACATCGTACTAAGTCACGGTCAAAGGACCTGACTTTAAATATCAAAATCCTAAGAACTGTTCTAACAAAACTCTAAAAACAATAAAGCATACTACCTAGCATGCATCGCCCCAATGAGACTGGGCCTCGTCATCAACAGTCCACCTATCTTCGTCGTCAACACCAAGGAACTCAGCTACAGGGTCCCGCAGTGACCCAGAGGACCGTTGGAAAATATCTGTACATGTGTTCAAAATTCACAATAGGGTGTCCAACATGTACAAGCAAGGGTGAGATACTCGTTCACAAGTTCATCATAATAGCCACACAAGTAAAGCAGCATACAAATAATGCATCAATACAGTCATGCGATAAAATATCAATACTCAATCATAATATCATAATGGGATAATTTCCCTTTCAAAATATCACACTCATTCATCAAGATAAGTCAAAAGAATGCATGAGACTTCAATTCAACTCTCTAATTCATGTACTCCGGAGATTCCTAACTTCCCTTCCTCAAGCGATAGGCCGCGAATACTCCTATAACACAATTGTTCTCATGAGTCAGCCTCTCAATTTTGGACCGAACTCCAGTTGTTCCAGGGTACCATGTCACAACCATATTGTCACAACCATATCATAAATAGTCCAGTCTCTGATCGAGTTCATCCGTGTTGGGCAGCCGATTTACCACGGCATGGGGTCGCGATACCTCCGACCACTTGTAGAGTTTCTAACACAGAATGCCCCTAAAGACCTAGTGGTCTTAACTGGCTCATATTCTCAACCACTTGGATTGTAGCTCAGTTCAAATGGCACGTCAAACGACTTATGTATGTATGTAGAAAGTTTTCGGTTTTCTTTTTTGTTCAATTCTTTCTTTTTCTGTCAAGGCACACAGCTCATGACTCGTTTTAAAGGACATTTAGCATGTTCAAATTCAAATTTCAGGACACGTGGTCCAAGTTCTTAAGTAACGAAGTACTAGGCCGACATCGCGAACACTAGACTCGCATATCAAACACTAAGTCCATTCTTTTTCAAAACACAGGACACGTAGTCCAAGTGCTCAATCCACGATGTACTAGGCCAACGTTGTGGACACTAGACTCGCTTATAGGACACAAAGTCCATTCATGTCATAGAAATCTAGTCCGACGTCTCGGTCATTAGGTTAATGTGCTTCACATATGTGAAGGGGAAATCACCAGTTTCATCAAATTCATTTTCGTAGTTCAAAGCTCAAAAACAAAAATCAGATTCTCTTTGGTATAAACCAAACTCGTTTTCGCTCTAAAACTTATTTTCCGCAAAAAAATTTCTTTACAAATCATTCTCAAAGGCTCAAGTTCTAAAGATTCATTTTTCAAAGGATTTTGGCTTTTTAAAAGCCTTTTCTAAAGGTTCCCTCATTTTAAAACATTTTTCTAAAGATTGCTATCGGAACAAACTTTCATGAAGAAACTTTTTCGTTTTGGAAAGTCAAATACTTGCAGAAGATTCTTTCTTGACAACTAAATACTTTTCAATTTTCTTTTTCTTCGTACAACATGTTCAGAAAATAATGATAAAGCAACTTTTCACTATTTTCCAAACTAACTCTCAATTTCTTAAGTCTTGTTCGAAAATCATCTTGGGTTCTTAACTTAGTGGCTTTTTTAGTAAAATTGGCCATTATAACATTTAGCTTAAAAGCTTTTCATCTCTCAAATCAAAACATTTCCAAATCGTTGATTAAGACTTTTAAGTAGCTTAATCTTCATTATTGAGCTATAGCCAGTGCTATGCTCTTAACCAGTCCAGGATATATATATATATATATATATACATATATATACACACACACACATCAAACCTCAATTCAACATCATCTCATCCAAGGCATCAATGCCACAATTCATATTTCAATATCCAATATCTCATTCAAGGCAATAACGCCACAATTCGTATTTCAATATCCAATCACGCACTTACCAAATAATTCTCACATATACATCACAAGAGAAATCATTAACATTGATTCAAATAACATCATCACAATCATACCACAACCAACCTCATAAGGCTATCAAACTTATTGGAGTTAATCTCCCCTTACCTCTCGAAGCTTCCCGGTTAGCGGAAATTCGCCCGACCGATCCGAAAGTCGCCCGGTTTCTCATCCGATTACCCGACAACAACTAAAAATACACAACCAATCCAAACATTAATAACTAACAACACAAATTCTCCCTATATCCCTTGACCTAGGTTCGGCCATATAGCTAAGAAATTAGCTAGGGATGTCTAAAAATTTCTATCTCTTGGAGTAAGGATCCTTAAGTAACCTTAACACCAAATCAAGTCTCAATTTTGAAACTTGAATCAAAACTTCATATTTTCCCCAAATTGGTGGTTCGGCCATCCTATGATTAAATAGGCTAGGGAAGTTTTTTGATCACATACTTTTGGATTCAAGGCTCTCTAAGTGTGATAGAACTAGATCAATTCTTCCTATACAAAATTTTGAACAAAACTCTAATGATCCAAAAAGGGGGCATTCGGCCTCGTATACCCATATGAGCTAGAGATCTCCTTTGGTTACAACCTGTTGGATAGTGGGAGAGGATGATGCTACTAGCTCATAGAAATTGGTTCGACATTAAAAGGATTTTTCTACAATTTTCTAGAGATTTTTGAAGTTTGAACCTAGAATATGAAATCTGCTTGAATCATGGTTTTCAAACATTAATTAAGAGAAGATTCACGAGGTTTAAGGATCAAAGAAGTGATCTTACCTCATGGAGTGATGAAAATGAGCAAGAAACCTCACTTGATTCACCAAAAATGGTTAGAGATCAAGCTTGAAAATGGAGAGAAAGCTTGAAGAGAAATGGTGTTAGGAGAAAAAATGGTGGAGGGGCTGCCTTGGCTGGTCTTATTTCGTGGAAGGTGAAGGGAGGACAAGAATGTCCACAATTTTTTTCATTAAGGACATTATGGTCTTTTCCATAGGACCAAATGGTCTTTTCTTTAAAAGACCAAGGTCATTTCGGTCATTTCACGTCCAGATATTTTGAAAACTCATCATGGAATACTTGATATTGATAGGTAGAAAATGAGCTAATTTCGTAAGCCTATCAACTACTACCCAAATGGAATCGTACCCTTTAGGTTTCCTTAGCAAACACGTCACAAAATCCATCGCTATGCCATCCCATTTCCACTCTAGGATATCCAATGGAAGTAACATTCCCACTGGCCTTTGATGTTCAACCTTTGCTTTTTGACACATCAAGCAAGACGCCACATAATCAGCCACATCTCTTTTCATGCCTTGCCACCAAAACAACCGCTTCAGGTCTTGGTACATCTTGGTTGATCCTGGATGCATACTCAACTTGCTTCTATGAGCTTCGTCCAGAATTAACCTCCTTATCTCTGGGTTGTTTGGCACATAAACCCATTCTCCTCGTCTTAAGATTCCATCTGCTCCTTCTTTGTATTCAGATGTCACCCCTTTCTTCGGATTCCCTCGCTCTTTCTCTAGATATTGGTCATATACTTGTTTCTCCTGAATCTGATCCATTAGATCACATGACACTATAACCATGCCCACACATAGTCTCCCTGGCATACTGACCACGGACAGATGCATATCTTTAAACTGTTCTAACAGCTCGTGTTCCTTAACCATCATGGCAGACACATGTAACACCTTCCTACTCAAGGCATCCGCTACCACATTAGCCTTCCCCGGGTGATACTATAACTAAAATTCATAGTCCTTCAGAAATTCCAGCCACCGTCTTTGCTCATGTTGAGCTTTTTCTGATCGAATAGGTACTTCAAACTCTTATGATCGCTGAAGACATTGAACGTCAAACCATACAAGTAGTGCCTCCAAATCTTTAAAGCAAATACCACCACTGCTAACTCCAGATCATGAGTAGGGTAATTCTTCTCGTGCACTTTCAACTGTCTCGAGGCATATGCTACCACTTTCCGATTCTGCATCAGAACACAGCCTAACCCCTGGTATGAAGCGTCACAGTACACTTCAAAAGGTTCACTTGGATCTGGTAACACCAACACTGGCGAAGTAGTCAGCCTCTTTTTCAGCTCCTGAAAACTCTGCTCACAGGCTTCAGTCCACTCAAAAGCTTTATCCTTCCTCGTCAATTGGGTAAGGGGTCCTACAATCTTAGAAAATCCCTCGATGAACCTCAGATAATACCTAGCCAAGCCCACAAAACTGCGTATCTCAGTCACTGTGGTTGGCCTTTCCCACTCAAGAACTGCTTCAACCTTTGACGGATCTACAGCAATTCCTTCCTTTGAAATCATGTGACTCAAAAATTGCACTTCGTTGAGCCAAAACTCACACTTAGACAGCTTTACGTACAGCTGTTGCGAATAGATGAGTATGTCATCTATGAAAACAACTACAAACTTATCTAGATAGGGACGAAAAATCCTATTCATATAATCCATGAATATGGCTGGAGCATTCGTCACCCCAAACGGCATTACAAAGTACTCGTAGTGTCCATAGCGTGTTCGAAACGCTGTCTTTGGTACATCCTCTGCCTTCACATGAATCTGGTGATAACCCGATCGCAGATCAATCTTGGAGAAAACTGCCGCTCCCCTCAACTGATCCAACAAGTCATCTATCCTCGGAAGAGGATACTTCTTAATGGTAACCTTGTTCAACTAGCGATAATCCACACATAAGTGAGAAATTCCATCTTTCTTCTTCACCAACAGCACAGGTGCTCCTCACGGCGACACTTTAGGTCTAATGAACTGCTTCCCCAATAAGTCCTCCATTTCTTCCTTCAAGGTTTCCAACTCTGCAGGTGCCATACGATACGGTGCCATAGACATTGGTCCTGTTCTAGGCCCAAGATCAATCGAAAACTCGATGTCCCGAACTGGCGGTAAACCTGGTACTTCTCCAGGAAAGACTTCCGGAAACTCATTCACGATAGGCACATGCTCTAAGACTAGCTCGCTCTTGACCTCCAAAGAAGATAGCAACATGTATCCTTGAGCTCCTTCTCTCAAAGAAGCGTTTACTTGGTTGGCATTCAAAAATCCGCAATTCTCAGAACTAGGGAAGACTAAGGTTTTGTTTGCACAGTCTAACAGGATATGGTTAGAAGATAACTACATCCATTTGCGAAAGAGGCAAACAGATCAAATCAATAAAAAAAAGTTCTATCTTTTACAGAAATAGAACAATTCAAACAAACTTTAGCAGTTATAATAGGCTTTGCAGTAGGTGTAGAAATTAATAAATCAAAAGGTAAAGAAGACACAGATAATCCCAAAAGGTTCGCATAGTCATATGCAATAAAGGAATGCGTTGCGCCTAAATCAAACAGTACCGTTAAGGTTTTACCTCCCATGATGCACTGACCTTGGATTAAGTCTTCAATCTGAGAAGCCTCAGCGCCACTCACAGTATAAACTCTACCTCTTGCCTTAGGCCTTGCTGCTTGCACATTGTTGACAGAATGTTCAGCTTTTGGTTGCACACAGTCGCGTGAAATATGCCTCGGCTTCCCACACTGAAGCATATAATCCCCTTGATTGAGCATTCTCTTATGGCATGATTCTTCCCACACTTCATACACTTGATTGGGGCGTTTCCAGACTGACTGAAACCCCCCACTGCTTCCTCCTACAGAACGTTGTTCTTGATCTTGCTGCTTTGCATACGGTTTCCATCGAGATATGTGTTCACGACCACTGTTCCCTCTGTGGAATATAGTCAGTCCAGTACTCTGCACTCGCTTGTCCTTGCTAGGCTCCAAGCTCTCGATTAGGCGACACTTTTACATCAGCCTGGGAAATACAGAAATCTCCAGAGGAACCACAGCCCTTTTCAAATCGAGCCTCAGACCCCCTTCAAGCTTTCTGCATTTCCACTCCTCTCTTGGGTTGTCTAAGAAATAGTTTGAGAACTTCGCTAAACTTTCAAACTTGGCCCCGTACTCAGCTACAAACATTCCCCCTTGTCTCAGCTGGAGGAACTCCATCTCTTTCTCGTGCCTCGCATTTGCAGGAAAGTACTTTTCCAGAAACTTCCCCTTGAAAGCATTACAGTCCACAACTCGTTGATCATGCATCAGCATCTAACGGGCTCCTTCCCACCAGTATTCAACATCTTCCACCAGCATATATGTTGCGTAGACAACCTAGTCGTTCTTGGTACACCTCATAGCTCCAAAGATCTTCTCCAAAGTCTGGATCCAACGCTCAGCTTGCTCAGGATTGAACTCACCCTTAAACTGAGGTGGGTTCCTACGGAGGAATTCATCCAGTCCTCTACCCCCAGCATCTCTCTCATCAGGTTGAACCATCACAGCAGCCATCTCTCGTATGACGTTCACAGCAGCATTCAGGTTTTGAGCAGCCATCGCTACCTTCAAAACTAGAATTGTCAAACTCAAAGGACAACAAAACAACCAAACCAAACAACATTATCTTCCTTGCGGAGATAACAACAGAGAAACACACAGAGAACTCAAAACAAAAACAATATAGACTATAACCTACAAACCCCAAAAGACTCGGCCAGCATGATACGAAATAATGCAACACCCTTTCTCGAGTGTCACATTCCCGAACGATTATAAGGCCGAAAATAATATTAATGCGGATAATATGTTTTTTTTTTTTTACGCAATGATATAATGGGATTAGTAAAGGTAAGTAATAATAAATGAACTTAGGTTCACCATGCATTTCTAGAAGTCATACAGAATTACATATAGAAACAATACTATATGTAATAAGTACTAGAAACATAGGTCCAAGCCTAACTGATATTTAATAAGTACTAGGAGTCACAGCTCCCCAAAAGGTACGACAGACACTTGACAGCCTGGCCAAAACTAACAGCAGGGGACTCCGGGCTCAAAGTATATCCTGAACTGAACCATCGTCACGTCCATCTTCTTAAGCAGAAACAACAATACCAGCAGAGAAGATATACAGATATGGGTGAGATTCCCAATCATCAACTCAGCAAAATAGCAGAAGTAAAAACGGGACGATGCACCAAGTAATAACATTCTTAACATGCATACCATAATTCTCAATATATCATGTTAATCAATTAGCAGCATAATATAAGGCATTCTCAAAAACAGAATAGTGATGTACAACAAGTAAATGTAATCATCAACAGTCATGCAATGCAATGCAATGTACATGACTCAATGCCATATGCCACAAGGGTAAAACTCTGACCCCTACTCCATGGAGCTAACAAAGTGTCGGAGAGAGTGAAAGGGAGGACATGTTTCGTGTACGCCAGCCTTGGGCAAAATGCTACAACATTCGTAACTTGCACGTATCTGGCTTTACGGAAACACTCTACACCAAATGTGAAAAGTACGGCATCTAGTCAAGGATATCGGTGTATTGCTCGGAGTTGCCACGACACAGAAGAGCTACCAACTGGTCACATGTAAGCCTTTCCAACCCCGATACCTCCAAGAGTATTTAAAACGTCACCGTAAGATTCGCACCCGCATCAAGGTGTAACCTCAACTCCTAGGTTCAAGGCCTTAGAACTCATGCAATGAAATGCCAATGCTTACACAAAGCAGATGCGATAAAGCAATGTCTATCCACCGGATAAACCTCAAGGTTCACTAAGGTTCTCTTCCTTAGGAACTATACGCGTCTTTGTATTACAAAACTTTTATCCACCGGATAAATCTCGTGATCCTTCCAGTATCGAGTCATCACAAGACTGAAACAATTGAACGATCGACCTGGACCGAATCATCGGTCCGTCATCGAACTACTGTTCAAAACCCAAAACGTTTCATGTTTGTGTTCGTGTCTTATGATTTACATCCCAAGTCCTAAGTATTATGAAGAAGGATTGAGAAAACTGTTAGATAAGTCTTTGATCCTTTCTAAGATATTAATTCCTTGGATTTCGAATAATGAAATAAGTATTGATTCACTTAAGTCTTATGAAGTCATTGATGAACTAAATCATCAATGGTATAGTGCATGGTCTTGTTCCATCATATACTATATTATCTCTTTTCTTTTGCTCTAAGTTAATTACTTAACTTAGGTTTTCATGCGTAAAACCTTACGATTTAGAGTTGAAAACTCTCGATTTGAGACTTCGTAAACTAAAACCTTTCTAATTGAAAACTCAATTGATTTGAAATAACTTTGTACTTGCTTAAAGTAAAGTACCTTAACTAAGTTGAAAAGGGTTTTTCCTTACTAACTTAGTGTGAAACCATGATCTAAGCTAGTGTAAAAGAAAATGGAATTTCATTTAGTTTTCAAACTACGAATCAATTAGTTCAAACATGAGAACAAAGTCCACTTTATACTTTGAAGATTTATTGTTAACTTAGTTTTAAAATGAAGGTAATATCCCATCAAAACCTAAGGTAACTTTAACTTACTTTTACTTCCATGAAATCACTTTCATCATTTTACTTTTAAAACACTTAGTTACTTGGATAAACTATGACCAAATTTAAAATACATTTTCACCTTAGTAAAAACACTTGAAAGTCAAACTCTATTTGATCTTTGGATCAAAATCACTTCTTATTTTGTTTTGAAATATAAGTTACTAAAACATTTTCTAACTTTCAAGACCATTGAATGTTCAAGAACAACTCATGTTCTTCCTTTTTCTTAAGGTCAAGGCCAAATGCTCCCACACAAGGGATGTGAAGATTTTGCTTCACCAACTTGTCAAGTCATGGCTCAAAATGCTCACAATATTATGAATAACAATATTCATGCATCATCCAATCATAATCAAGCATAAAAATCCTTACTTGATCTAGAGATCAAAGTATGGTTTTTGACATACATAAAAACATTTTTCCATCCAAGCATGCATTATCACAAACACATACTAAACTTAGAGCCATTATTACAATTATGTTCTCAATGAGAACTTCACAAATAAAGTAGTGAACCCAAACAAAAGGGTTTCACCCAAACAACATAAACAACCATTTTCACCTTCCACTAATTTTGGTGTGATGAGGTTCACTCCCCATACCTTTTGGTGAAGTAACCCTTCGGAAGAAAGTCGTGTGACTGGTTCGCGAATCTCCCGATTATTCGCCCGAATAGTCAACACCAACTAGAATCACATAACCATTCAAACATTAACATCTAACAACACAAATTCTTCCTATTTCCATCAACATAGGATTCAGCCATAGGGTTTTAAATTTATCTAGAGATGTCTAAACTTTCTTATCTCTTGGATGGATGATCCATAGGTATACCTAAAACTAAAACTAGTCTCATTACTCAAAACTTGAATCCAAAACTCAAGCTTTCCCAACATATGTGATTGGGCCATATATGCCCATATGAGATAGAGAACTATTTTGGTTACAAGCTTTTGGATTATGAAAGAGGATGATGAAACTAACTCATAGAAATTGGCTTGACATTAAAAGGATTTTTCTACACTTTTCTATGAATTTTTGAAGTTTGAAGTTCAACTTGAACAAAAGCTTGAAAAGCATAGTTTCAATGGAAGAAAATGAAGATTGAGAGACCAAAGAAGAATTCTATACCTCTTAGAGGATGACGGTGAGTGAAGTGATCAACTTTGCTTCTCAAAGTTCTTGAAGTTTATTAAGGAAAATGGAAAGAAAAAGTGAGAAAGTGTGGAGGAAGATGTGTTATGGAGAAAATGAAGTGAATGGCCTTCATGAAGGTGAAGGAGGCGTGTGGGATAAGGCGAAGGGAAAGGGTGTCCAAAAATTTTCACTTAAGGGGCAAAATGGTCTTTTCATACAAAGTTAAATGGTAATTGTGGAAAAGGTTAGGGGTATTTTGGTCTTTTCGCGTCCAAATATTTTCAAAATCATCATGACACTTGGCATGCATCCCAAGGTGATGTGACCTGATGTGACTTCATGTTTATCCGTTAGCGGGTCCCGGTAAATCTCTATTCGGCTCCGTTCGTCACCCGATTGAAGATTTCGGCCGAATAAAGAGTAAGAACCTATTTTTTTAAAATTTAACAAAAATGTTGGAAATCCAATTCTAAGACTAACTGTTTCGTTCATGAGTCAAAATTAGGTCGTCTGAGCTGTAAAATCATACTGTTAGTGCAAAAACACAGACTGAGCTCCGTTTGAGTTTTTGACCCAAAATTTAACCGTAACTCCCTATGATAGCATAGAGCGTGACTATGGTCTCAGATTATTTTAATTCACTCTCTAGACCCTCCAATAAAATACAAACACATAAATACTGTTTATTAATATTAGAAAGCTTGAAAAATCGAGGCGTTACAACGAGAGGGACTACACATGGGCAGCACCAGCGACGTCACATGCTTCCAGCCGCAGAGACTTTATACTGCGAGGACAACGGAGGAGGATTGAGCAGTACTTAAGGACCTACCGGAGGCGTAGGGTAATGGTGTCCAGCTCATCATCTGAGTACAAGCCTTTGGTGGTTTATAGGCATACTCACGGTGAGGGCCACGGTAGTTCGAGGCATCTGCATAACTGATGGTGGGAGCCTGCCAGTGCGTCTAGGCTATGAGCTGAGCACTTTATATGTATTTTTGAGTGATGCGTGGGTAGTGCTGGTGACCTGTGAGAGCTCTTTTCTTTTTTTATGTATATGTCTATATCTTTACCGTTTTAATGGTACAGTCTGGATGTATATGTACAGTATTTCAGCGCCCTACTAATGGGGCCACTTTTACGCATGTTTGTTTATATAGCTACCTTTACCTGCGCTTTTCTATGATGTTTGTTTATGTCTTTTCTATATGTGCTGTATGTTTTATCGTGTTTGCTTCCGCTACGTTTCTTGAATATTGCGCTAACGTTATAATGCAGTTAAGGTATCGTTAATAATATAAGCTTGGGACTAATGGGATTATCCCATGTAAGTGGGGTTGTCTTACTTTGGTGGTATCAGAGCATTGAGAATGTTCTGAGGCTAATGAGATGACTTCATGTATGTGGGGTCGTCTCACATTCGAGTGGTTAGAGGCCTGCGAGCAGAGTTACAGGAGCTGAAGAGAAGGTTGACCACATAGCCAGTGTTCGTTTTCAAGATCCCTTGGGACGATTTGACATGTAATGTGATGTGTCTTATCAAGGTTTGGGTTGCGTGCTCAGGCAAGAAGGAAAAGTGTTGGCGTATGCCTCCAAACAGTTTAGAACACATGAGCGGAACCACCCAACGCATGATCTGGAATTGGCTGCGATAGTGTTTGCATTGAAGATATGGAGACACTATCTGTATAGTGCTAAATTTAGTGTATTTAGCGACCATAAGAATTTGAAGTATCTGTTCGACCAGAGAGAGTTGAACATGAGGCAGCATAGGTGGATGGAATTCATAAAGGACAATGAATTGGACCTGGAATATCATCCAAGTAAGGCGAATGTAGTAGCGGATGCACTCAGTAGGAAATCCCAACACGTATCGACAATGATGGTAAAGGAGCTAGAGCTGATAGAGAAGTTTAGAGATCTAAATCTTGGTGTGGAAATCGTCGAGGATAGGTTGAATCTGGGGATGATTAAGGTGACTAGAGATTTCCTGAATATTTTATGGAAGAAACAAGTTGAGGATAAGTACCTCGAGGAAGTGAACAGGTTAATAGAAGAAGGTAAGACGTCGGAATTCAAGAGAGGTACTGATGGTCTGCTTTGGTTTGGTGGAAGGATTTGTGTGCCAGCGGATAGTGAAATTAAGAAGATGATCCTAGAAGAAGCACACAAGGGCAAACTGAGTTTTCATTCGAGGGTTACCAAGACGTACCAGGACTTGAAGAAGTTGTTCTGGTGGTCGGGGATGAAGAAAGAGGCGGCGGAGTATGTCCTAACCTGCATGGTGTGTCAGAAAGTGAAGATTGAACACCAAAATCCAACAGGGTTGTTGCAATCGTTAGATGTCCCAAAGTGGAAGTGGGATAGCATTGTCATGGACTTTGTTTCTGGGTTGCCGAGAACTCAGAAAAGGTGTGATCCAATCTGCGTAATCATTGAAGGTCGACGAAATGTGCTCATTTCTTACCTATCAACCCGGGCTATTCTCTGGAAAGGTTGACTCAGATATACATCAAGGAGGTTGTTAGGACGCATGGGGTACCTTTGAGTTTAATTTTGGATATAGATATGAGATTTACGTCAATATTTTGGAGGAGCTTGAACAATGCTATAGGAACTAAGTTGAATACGAGTTCTACTTATCATCCTCAAAATGGATGGTCAGTCCGAACGAATAATTCAATCTTTGGAGGACCTCTTAAGAGAGTACGTGATGGAGAACACGGGAAGTTGGGACTAGTTTCTTCCTCTGATTGAGTTTACTTACAACAATAGCTACCATTCGAGTATTGGCATGGCGTCATACGAGGCACTGTTTGGACGAAAGTGCAGGACTCCGTTGTGTTGGTTTGAGACTGGAGAAAGTTAGCTGTTAGGTCCAAAGTTGGTGCAGCAAACAACGGAACAAGCCCGTAAGATATGGGAAAAGATGAAGGCTGCAAGGGATGGACAAAAGATCTATGCCGACAAGAGAAGGACACCCTCAGAGTTCTAAGAGGGAGACCATGTCTTCATGAGAGTTACCCCAAGAGTTGGATTGGGCAGGGCAATCAAATCCAGAAAGCTTACACTCATTTTTATTGGACCGTTTCAAATTCTTTGCCGAATTGGTCCTGTAGCCTATCAGATAGCCTTACCACAAAATCTTTCCAATCTACGCGATTTTTTTCACGTCTCTCAACTCATAAAATACTACCCTATTCTATCACATGTGTTAGAGCCCAAATCAATCCAATTGAGAGAGAACCTTGAGTAAGAGGCTTTACCGATACGGATAGTGCATAGAAGGATCAAAGAACTGCATGGCAAACATATTCCTCTTGTGAGAGTGGAATGGGACTCAGTGACTGACGATTCAATGTGGGAACGTGAAGCTGAGATTCGCTAGAGATACCCATTTCTATTTATAGGTATGCGAAGGAAATTTCGGGGACGAAATTTCTCTTAAGGGGTGTGGTAATGTAACATCCCTGATTTCTGTAACTTTAATCGAGGTGGTTAACCTCGATTAGGGTTTTGATTGGTTGTGTGATTTGTTTTGTGTTAGTTCAAGGCCTAGTTGGAAGCTTAGGAATAGGCTTGAATCACGTTGGAAGTGCTTAAGGCGTTACACGAGAAACTGGGAAAGTCAGAAGGCAGGAAGGTTCTTCCTAGCTAAACAGCACGCTAAAGCGTGGGAAGACTGCACGCTAAAGCGTGCCAACATTCAAATGTTGGCATGCTGCCCGCTTAAGCGTGCTGAGTGCGTTTTCCAGCTAGTGTGAGTTATGACGCGTGTAAGACACTTGTCAGGCCAGGGAGAAGGCGGAGTGGACGAGGCTCCATGCTCAAGCGTGGAAGAACCCACGCTCAAGCGTGCAGAACCTCCACGCTAAAGCGTGGACTGCTGATCAAGTTCGGGGAGTTTCTTCCTTTTCCTCACTTTGGCACGAAAAACTTAGGATTTTCAGAGCTTTTCTAGGGCTACTAGAGAGAGAGACAGACGTTCTAATGTGAAAAACTCAAGCTCGAAGGCGATCAAAGCATCGAAACGAGATTCTGACAACACCGGAGCGATCACAACGAAGTTTTCTACAACTTCGCCCAATTGAATTCTCCATTTGCCTAAGGTAAACGCGAATCCCTAACATGTGTTCTTCGAGTTTCCCGCCTTTTCTCTTAAGCTTTAAGGTTGCCCTAGGGTTAACACTATTGTACACGTGTTGTTCCCGTGATTAGGGCTAAGTTCGAGGCCGTGTTCGAGGTGTTTGGTGGGCTCGAGGTCGCGGCTAGGAGGCTGTTCTTAGGGCTATTGGTGGCTAACCTTTAAGGTAGTGACTGCGTGGTGGTGAGCCGGTGATCGTATTGGAGTTCGTGCCAACGATTCAGGTTGGAAGAAAGAGTATTGATGTCGTCGGGAAGACAAGAGTAGTGTAGTTGCTGTTATTGTTGTGTATAGGGGAACCTTAAACCCTACTAGAGATTAAACCTCGATAAAGTACCTAAACCCTATGTTTATCTTACTTTGGGCTATCAGTGCTAAGTTTGAACCTTAGGTTAGACAACTGTTGATCAAGGACGTAATGTGTTGAAATGCTGCTATATTGCTTGTTGTGGTAATTGCTACCTGTCTACATGCCTATATGCCTACTTGACCAGTTGGAATGCTGTAAATGTTATGCCAGCTAGTTGTTGCTATTACTGTTATATTATATCTTATGCTATAGCTGTGTACCAGTTGTGTTGTTGAGTAGCTGTGAGCCTTGTGCGATCGAGTTGATACCGTCGATGGTTCCACTGAGATGTTTGCTGAGTTTGGAGCTTTGGCTCGTGGACGAATGGCATCGTCGCGGTGGCCATGTTGATGCGAGGCATCGTGTTGGAATTGTTGAGTGTTAGGCATGAGGATTTGGTATCATCTCATTGAGGATGTTTGATGCATATCATAGAGGCCAAGTGGCGGGGCCGTATGACGGTAGTATAGGCTGCTAATTTCATGCGAGGTTAGTTGTACCTGAGTGCGGGTACGAAAAACGGAAGGGGCGGTCTGTGTGGCCTTGGGGATATTGCCGGACTCGAAATTGATCTACAGTGATCGATGGGGTTGCTCCTAAGCCATTTTATTCGAAATTTAGAAAATGATTTGGGATAAACCAAAATCATATTCATACTCAACATTATCGTAGAGAGTTACGGTTAAATTTTGGGTTAAAAATTCAGACGGAGCCCGATCTGCGTTTTCACTGACAGTAAGTTTTTACTGATCAGAAAACCTAATTTGGATTCGTGAACGAAACGGTTAGGTTTTAAATTGAATTTCCAACAGTATTGGTTATTTTGAAAATTTTCAAAATAAATAAGTTCTTACTCTTTATTCGGGCATAAAACCTAAATTAGGAAATTGACGGAATCGAGAACGGACGTGCAGGGACAAAACCGGACAACAGATGAGGGACACGAGTCACCTGAGCAAGGTGAGTCACCACCGTGATTCACCACAAGTCATCACAACATTCGGAGGATCGTTCAGTCCAAAGACCATGAACACCACTTGGTAGCTTCACTTGATTTGATGGAGTTGGTAATTTGTGGTGTAGAAGGAAGTGTTGAAGGATCAAAGGGAAAGAACCTTACTTGACTTCAAGAGGTAAGGGGAGTTTGCCTGAGGGATTTTCCCGATAACTGTATGTTATCCGTGATTGGTCTGCGTAGTTCTGTTTGAGCTTCATTGTGATTATAATGATGTTTCTATGCTTAGAATATGTTACGATGATGTATGCTTGGACGGAAAAATGTTTTCATGCAAGTTGAAGACCATACTTTGATCTCTAGATCAAGTAAGGATTTTTATACTTGTTTATGGTCGAATGAGGTATGATTATTGTTCATCATAATATTGTGATCATTTTGAGCTATTACTTGACAAGTTAGTGAAGCAAAATCTTCACATCCTTAAGGTATAGTGCTCGGCCATGTATACTAGAAAAGGAAGAACATGAGTTTGTTCTTGAACTTCAATGTTTTTGAAAGCTAGTAAGTGTTTTAGTAACTTGTATTTCAAAAACAAACAAGAAGTGATTTTGATCCAAAGTTCAACTAGGGTTTCGACCCTTAGGTGTTTTAACTAAGGTGAAAATATGTTGTACTTTAGTCATAGTTTATTCAATTAAATAAGTGTTTTAAAAATAAAATGATGAAAGTGATTTCATGAAAGTAAAATTAATATGAAGTCACCTTAGGCTTAATGGGATGTCACAATCATTTTAAAAAAACTAAGTTAACATTCAACCTTCAAAGTATAAAGAGGACTATATCCTAAAGTTTTGATTTAATTGAATCATAGTTTGAAAACGAAATAAAATTCCATTTCTTTATGCTAACTTAGATCCCGGTTTTACACTAAGTTAGTAAGGAAAAACCCTTTTCAAATTAGTTAAGGTACTTTACTTCAAGCAAGTAACAAAATTCTCTTAAATCAAATGAGTTTTCAATTAGAAAGGTTTTGGCTTACAAAGTCTTAAAACCGAGAGTTTTCAACTCAAGTCGTAAAGTTTTAAGCATGGAAACCTAAGTTAAGTAATTAACTTAGAGGAAAAGAAAAGAGATAATTAAGTATAGTATATGGTGGAACAAGACCATGCACTATACCACGCCTTAAGTGAATCAATACTCTTTTCATTACTTGAAACTCAAGGAATTAATATCTTAGAAAGGATCGAAGACTTATCTAAGAGGATTCTCAATCCTTCTTCATAACACTTAGGACTTGAGATGTAATTCATAAGACTTAAACACAAACATAAAACGTTTTGGGTTTTGAAATAGTAGTTCAATAACGGATCGGTGGTCCGGATTCAAGAAAAGTCGTTTAATTGTTTCAGTCTTGTGATGACTAGATCTCGGAGGGATCACAAGATTTATCCGGTGGATAAAAGTTTTATAATAGAAAGATGCGTATATTTCCTAAGGAATAGAACCTTAGTGAACCTTGAGGTTTATCCGGTGGATAAACATTACTTTATCGCATCTGCTTTATGTAAGCATTGGAATTTCATTGCATGATTTGTAAGGCCTTGAGCCTAGGAGTTGAGCTTACACCTAGATGCTGGTGCGAATCCTATGGTGACGTATTAAATGGTCTTGGAGGTATCAGGGTTGGAAAGGCTGACATTGACTAGTTGGTAGCTCTTCTGGTCATGGCGAATCCGAGCAATACACTGATATCCTCGACTAGATGTCCTACTTTTCATGTTTGGGGTAGAGTGTTCCCATAAAGCCAGATACGTGCATGTTACGAATGTTGTAGCATCTTGCCCATGGCTAGCATACACCGAACATGTCCTCCCATTCACTCTCTCCAACGTTTTGTTAGCTCCATGGAGTAGGGGTCAGAGTTTTACCCTTGTGGCATATGACATTGAGTCATGTACATTGCATTGCATTGCATGGCTGTTGATGATTACATTTACTTATTGTACATCACTATTCTGTTTTCAAAGACATCTTATGCTGCTAATTGATTAACATGATATATTGCGATTTATGGGATCCATGTTGGGCATTTTGTTAACTGGTGTGCCCTCCCGTGTTACTTCTGCTATTGTGCTGTGTTGATACTATATATGTTCATATGTTGTTCTGTGTGTCGTGCATGTAGTTATCGCGTTTAAATCCATATATTGGTTACTCACCTTTGCCTGTACATGTTGGACACCCTGTTTTGTTTTTGGATATGTGTACAGATGCTTCTCAACGGTCATTTGGGTCACTTCGGGACCCTGTAGCTTGAGTTTCTTGATGTCGACGACAAAGATGTGTGAACTGTTGACGACAAGGCCCAGTGTAACACCCAAATTTCTCACAGCTTTTAATGTCAATAAGTTATATAATTGAGTTTATATTTTATTCAAGGTTTTAGGAAATGAAATAAAATAAACCAAAACTATATTCATACTCTACGCTATCGTAGAAAGATATGGTTAAATTTTGGGTTGAAAACTTAGACGGAATCCGGTCTGCGTTTTTTCACTGACAGTAAGATTTTACTGATCAGGAGACCTAATTTTGACCCATGAACGAGATAGTTAGTCTAAGAATCGGATTTGTTTCGCTCACTAAAAAGCGGAATAATATAAACTATTCGGGTGAATTCTCAAACCGGGTGACGAACGGAGCTGAATACGAATATACCGAGACCCGCTAACTGATAAACTTGAAGTCACATCAGGTCACATCACATAGGAAAGCGTGCCAGTGTCATAATGACGTTTGAAAATACCCCCGACCTTTTCCTAAATGACATTTTAGTCCCTAAAGGAAAAGACCAAATTGCCCTTAAGTGGCCAACTTTTGGACACTCTTGTCCCACCTTCTTCACGCATAAGTGAGGCTTCAAGTAGCCTTCCCCCATTTCTTTCTTTCACTTCATCTTCTTCCTTTGTTTTCTTCCATTTTCATTCAAGTGAGAGCTTGATTTTGTGAAGGAAAAGTGTTGATTCTTGTTCAATCTTCATCATTCAAGAGGTAAGATCACTCCCTAGATCCTAAAACCTCATGAATCTCTTCCTATTTCATGTTTGAAAACCTTGATTCCATGAGTTTCAACTTCATGAACCAATCCTCAAAAATTTCTAGAAAATTGTAGAAAAGTCCTTTTAATGTGAAACTAATTTCTTTGAGCTAGTTTCATCATCTTCTACCGTTATCCAAGAGTATGAAATCAAACACCAAGCCTAGCCCTTTTTACTAAGAGTGGCCGAACCCTAGAAATTTGGGGGAAAGGTGAGTTTCTTCAATTTTGGTTCAAAGACACTTGATTCCATCCTTTCATTTCCTATGATCATTGAATCCAAGTGATTGGAAAACCAAATCAAATTCTAGCCATTTTTCCCTTTGATGGCCGAAACCTAGACCACGAAGAACCATGAGTTATGTTCAAATTTTTGAGTAATAGGACTTGATCTAGTGTTAAGTATGCTTAAGAATCCTTCATCCAAAAGATTGAAACCAAATGAAACCCCTATCCTATTTTTCAACTTTTTGGCCGAACCTTAGACTAAATAGCAGAAACAAATTTGTGTTGTTAATGTTGAAGTTTTGTATTAATTGTGATTGATTGTTCTATGCAACGCGGAGGAAAACGGAATCGGAACCGAAAACTCTTCGAGAGCGAACTTGAAATCTTCAAGAGGTAAAGCAAGATTTTCTCATAATGAGTTTGGCAACCTCATAAGCATGTTTGTTAGATGTGTTGTTGTTGTTTTGATTGCGATCATAAAGTGATTGGTGTTTTGTGAATTTGCTATGCCTTGGATGAGATATACCTATGATGTTTATGATATACTTATATTGTTGTATATATATATATATATATATATATATATATATATATATATATATATGTATCCTGGATTGGTTGAGAGCATAGCATCGGCTATGGCTTGAAAAAGAATGGTAAAATGCTTAAAAGTCTTGATCAAAGTTTTAAAACGCATTTTGGAACCAAAGAAACGTCTTCAGGATAGTTTTTCCTATTCAAGGGAATGAAAGTTCTTTTAAAAAAAAGGTTAGATCCTTTTAAAAGAAAAAGTCCTTTAAGGAAAGTTCTTTCAAATGAAACTTCTTTTAGAAAAATGTTTTTGTTCATGACAATGAAATTGAGTTTTATCTTCCAAAACTGTTTTTATGAAAATAAGACCCGAAAGAAAAGTGGTGATTACCTTTTTCACTTTGTGAAGTCTGTAAACCTAGTGACCAAGACGTCGGGCTAGTGTTTTGTGAGTTTAGTACCTAGACTGCGTGTCCTGTGTTTTGAAATGAATGGACTTTGTGTCCTATATGCAAGTCTAGTGTCTGCGATGTAACACCCCGATTTTCGAGTTTTTCTTTTAATTAGTATTTATGAACTTATATTTTATTCGAGGTCTTAGAAAGGGATATAAAATATTCTGAGGCCATAGTCATGCTCAGCGATATCGTACGAAGCTACGATTAAGTTTTGAGTCGAAAACTCAAACGGAGTCCGGTCTGCGTTTTTACACTGACAGTATGATTTTACTGCTCAGGAGACCTCAGATGGACCCGTGAACGAGACAGTAAGTCATAGAATTCGATTCTCTACGTTTTGGTTAAATTTCGCAAAAATTTCAAAAAAATCATTTCCTGACCTCCGTTCGAGTGAAATCTTCAATCGAGTGGAGAATGGAGCCGCGTATGGACTTACCAGGACCCGACAACGGATAATCTTGATATAACATCATGTCAACTCACTTGGGAGAGTATGCCAGAGTCGTCATGACGATCGGGAATTTCGGGACGCAAAATTAACAAAATACCCCTAACTTAAGCCTTTTCACCTTTTACCATTTTACCCTTTGAACCAAATGACCTTTTTACCCTTAATGAACTCTTTAGAAGGCTGGAACAGCCTCCTCCAGCCCCATTATCACGCAGCCAGCCCTCCAAAAACAAGAACTCCATTGTTGTTCTTGAAGAAAAACCCTTTCCTCCTTGAAAACCTTGATCCACTTGTTGAAATCACTTGATTTCTTGACCAATCTTCCTCCATTTTAAGGTAAGATCACTTCTACGGTCTCATATCTTCTTGAATCTCTTTCAATATCAAGATCAAAACTCCATTTCCATGAAACTCATTCTTAGATCCAAAACTTTGAAAATCCATAGGAAATTGTAGGAAAATCCTTTGGATGTGAAACCAAGTTCTTTGAACTCACCTCATCACCCTCTATCTAAACCCAAGAGCTCATGATCCAAGTGTCATCCTAGCTCTAAAATCCCAAAATGGCCGAACCCTAATAGTGGTGATGAATAGTGTTTTTGTTCAAATTTTTGATTTCTAACTCTTAATTTCATCCTTAGCTTTCCTAGTGTCCTTCAATCCAAGTGATGGAAACCAAATCAATTCCTAGCCTAGACTGACCTATATGGCCGAGAGCTTCATGGGGAAAATCCATGAGTGTTGTTTCACATTTTTGAGTCATAGGACTTGAAATGATGTTAACTAAGTTCATGAACCAACCATCCAAAAGTTTGGATCCAAATGAGATCCCTAACCCTTTTTACCTTTCATGGCCGAACCCTATACCTTTTAGGGGAAGGAAAACTTGTGTTCTTATGTTATAGATTGATGTTGATTTGTTGTTTGAATTGAATTGTGTTTGATTGTTTTAGGCGATGCAAACGGAACAGGAGCCGGAGCCGAGAACCGATCGAGTTTGCATTGAACTTCCTTTGTGAAGTAAAGGGGGGTAGTCATTTAAGTTTGAGTAGCTTCATAGTGCATGTTTGGTATATGTATTATGATGACGTGATTGTTGAATTGGAGATGAGTTTGAATGACGTATGGATTTGTTTTACTTAATGAAACAATTGCACTCTTGTTGATAATTTGTGGCATAGATGCCTTAGTGATATGAGCCCAATAAGGAGTATGGACCAAGAAGCACTTCAAGGACTTGGTGGGCCTATGACCAGATCAAGAACCAAGAAAGCCCAAGAAGTCCTAAAACAAATGGTGACCACCTTTATGGAAGCAAGCCCAACTTGCCTAGAAGGAATGGAGGCCAAGATGGTGACTTATCTTAGTCAAGTAGAGGCCCATAATGATGACAAGGGGGCGTGACTTTGCTTTCATAGTTGTTGTTTTGTTTTTCAATTCAATAAAGTGTAATGGGTTAGGTGAGTGGATCCAATTGAGCATTCTCTATTAGTGGGCTACACTAAGAGTTGCATGAAGGTCTAGCCCATATTTTCCATTTGCCATGAAGCTACACGTTGAGTAGGGAGTCTTGGGGAGGGAATCTTTAGCTTGCATGCTATAAGAAACTCCTCATTAAGTTGAGTCAATAAATTGTAAGTTATGGGTGTTACACTTTTAATTTGCAAAGCAAAGTGTAACCACCCATCATGAAGGGAGAGTAGGCGTGACATTGAGTGCTTGGGGCTGACTTCAATTGCTTCATGGTGAGTTATGAGTGTCTTGGTGGCTGCCTTCAATTGTTTGAGTGTTACATTTTTAATTTGACAAACAAAGTGTAACCCACCCATGAAGAACAAGTGGTAGGCGTGACATTGAGTGTCTTGGGGCTGAATTCAATTGCTTGACGGTGAGTTATGAGTGCTTGATGGGCTGCCTTCAATTGTTTGAGTGTTACGCTTTTAATTTGACAAACAAAGTGTAACCACCCATGAAGAAGGAAGGGTAGGCGTGTATGAATGGGTTTGGGGGCTGAATTGATTTTGTTCTAGTGGTCATCAAGTTAGGAATTAGGCCATTCAAAGTGGGGGTTATGCCTTGTCTTTGGATGCCAAGAGTTGGATGACTATTATATGTATACACCTAAAACCTTGAGAAATACAACTTTGAAGTTATTTTGGATCAAATTCCATTGAGTGAGAATTGTTTCTCCTAGGTTCTTGGTTGAACCAAACTTAGTTCTTATCAAGAATCCAAGATTCTTGTGGCGAACATCACTTGGCTTATCAAACCTTCTTGGTTTGTGGCGCCTCATCATCTCTTTCTATCCATTTTCTTATTTTCTTCATCTTTTATGTTGTTTCATTTTGTTCCTATACAAAGAGCACGAAATTATCATGCTTGAAATTCAACCATAAGATCGTTAAAAGGCAACCACACTATTTGGTTGTCATCACTTAGTTGATATTATGATTATGATTATGGATTGTTGATGTCTATATATATATTTATATCCTGGATGAGCATAGGACTGGTTATGTCTCGATAATTGTTAAAAGACTCGAAAGTCTAAATCTATGTTTTGAAAATCGTGTTTGAAATTAAAAAGTGGTTTTTGAAAAACGTGTTGCTTTTCAAAAAAAGTGAAGTTTCCTTTTTGAAAAGTGTGTTCCTTGAAATTGAGAAGTGGTTTTGTGAAAAGTCGTGCAAAACGTATTTTATTTCGGTAAAACATTTTAAAAAGACATGAAACCTTAGAAAGCGGTTTTTGTTTTTAAGAAAGGTGTTTTTCACGGAAAGCCGTTCTCTTGATCAAAAAGGATGTTTTGTTTCAAGAAAACCAAATTATGTTTTGTTTTCAAGGTGTTTTGGGAAAATGAAACCAAAAGAAAAATGATGAACATTTGAGACGAACCCGAACCTAGTGGCCGAGACGTCGGGGCTAGTGTTTTGTGGATTGAGCACTCGGACTTCGTGTCCTGCGTTTTTGATTTGAGTGGGCTTAATGGCTTTTTGAAACGAGTCGTGGACTTTATGTCTCGACATTTGAAAGAATGAACGCAAAGAAAACAAAAAACTTTATGTGTACATGCATGAACCGGCAGACGTCCCATTTGAAACCGAGCTACAACTGTAGTAGTTGAGAATAAAATCAGTCAAGACCACTAGGTCTATATGGGCATTCTGTGTTCGAGATCCCACAAGTGGCTGGTGGCGTAGCAACCCCGTGCCGTGGTAAATCGGCTGCCAAACACGAATGAACTCAATCAGAAACTGGCGTATTCAGGATATGGTTATGACGTGGTACCCTGGAACAATTGGAGTTCGGACCTAAATAGAGAGGCCGACTTATGAGAACAATTGTGTTACGGGTGTTACTGCGGCATATCACTCGATGTTGGAAAGTTAGAATCTCCGTACTACATGAATTAGAAAGATGATATTGAAGTCTCATGCATTATTATAACTGATGATAGTGTTTGGGATGTTGTACTGTATTATATAAATAACTGTTCATATAACTGTATTTATCTGTGGATGTTTATACTGCTATTTGTCGCTTGTGCGGCTATCGTGATAACTTTATATGAGTATCTCACCTTTGCGTGTACATGTTGGACCCCTTGTTGTGTTTTTGGAACACATGTACAGATGTTGATCATAGGTCCCCGCGGAGACGTGAGGACTCGGACGATGGAAACTTCTGAAGGAGCCGACGTCGGGTTGTACCCCAATGGCTACTTTTAGCCAACCAACTTAGGAGTCTTTTGTTTTTGAACAGTCTTATATTATTACTGCACGTATGTCGAACTTATTTCTTAAGTCTGTAATCTGATATATATTAGACCAGGTTTTACGTTATGTTTATGTTTTTATGAACAGTGAATATCAATGTGTGATGTGAAATTTATTTCTTCGTCTTGAGTTGTTTGCCTATGCATGCAGAAAATTTTTAGAACCGCGTTTTCGAACGTAGCTACTTAATTAAAGTATCTTCCGAAAGCAACCAGCGTTTTATTTTCTTGTTTTATTCCGCATTAGAGTCCGTGTATGTAGCACCCGCGGGGAGGGTGTTACATTAGTGGTATCAGAGCTGGTCGAGTCTTTCGGGAATCCTTGGGAAGTGAGTCTGTTATGTTTATGTTGTGTGATCTCTGTGAACCTTGTTTGAATTGTTTCTCTGTTGAAGCAATGTGTGTTGACACACTAGTTTTGATTTATGTTTCCTTATTAAGGTATGTTTGGTTTGCCTTGTAGGGAGACATGAATCTTAGAGGTGGTCGTGGTGGAGGTCGCGGCACTGCTGACAACAATGCTGATGACAACAACATGAATCGGGCTATCCAGTCCATGGCTGATATGGCGGCTACTGTTGCTCAATAGACAGCAACGATGGCTCAACAGAATCAACAAAACCAACAGAGAGCTGATCTTTCTGCTGGTGCCAGAGGGTTAGTCGATTTTCGGCGTCATGATCCTCCACAGTTTCACGGGGACTGTGACCCGGAAAAGGCTGACCTGTGGTTGCAAGAGATAGAGAAGATTTTTGCTGTTCTGCACTGCCCCGAGGGAGTGAAGGTGGACTATGCCACATTCCTATTTCTGGGTGACGCAGAGTATTGGTGGGGAGGAACCCGACAACTGCTGGAAGCCAACAACCAAGAGATCACTTGGGGAGTATTTCGCACCAAGTTTCTGGACAAGTACTTTCCCCAAAGTGCCAGAACGGAGAAAGAGCAAGAATTTCTGAAGCTGCAGCGAAGGGATATGACTGTCGGGGAATATGCGGCGAAGTTTGAATCACTTGCCAAATATTTTCGCTTTTTCCAAGCCCAACCTGACGAGGACTGGAAATGAGAGAGGTTCGAAGGCGGTCTGCGCTTCGAGATCAAGGAGTCGGTGTTGCCACTAGAGATCCGTACCTTCCAAGCTCTGGTGGAGAAGTGCAGAAAAGTGGAAAAGATGAGAAGCGGAAGGGAGAACAAGGGTACTGCAGGAGGACCGTCTAGGTCAAGGAACCCGAGCCAGTACCAGCAACAGAAAGGGAAGCAGTCCCAGAAGAAGCCGTATTCTCGACCTCAAGGGAATAGTCAAAAACAACAACCTGATCGTCCTATTGCTTCTGCTTACGGTGGTGGGAGCAGAAACGACCAGAACCAGGGCCGAGGCCAGAGATGTTTCAAGTGTGGGCAACCCGGACACCCAGCTGATAGCTGCAAACTGAAAGGAGTTCTATGTTTCCAATGCGGAGAGATAGGACATTTCGCGAGGGAATGCCCTACACCAAAGCCCGAGCCGACTGTCAACAATATGCGGACTGCTAGACCCACAGCGAGGGGAAGGGTTTATACCATGAGTGGCGCTGATGCCTCCAAATCTGATGATCTCATACAAGGTAGTTGCATCATAGCTTGTAATCTCCTAACTGTACTATTTGATTTGGGTGCGACACATTCGTTTATCTCTTTGAATTGTGTGAGACAATTAGAGTTGCCTATTTCTTCGCTGTCTTCTGATTTGATTGTCACAACTCCGACTGCTAAACCTGTTACTGTTAATACAGTATGTTTGAACTGTACTATTACTGTTCATGATAGGAACTTTCTTGTTGACTTAATATGTTTGCCTTTGACTCAATTGGATGTGATCCTAGGCATGGATTGGTTATCTTCCAACCATATCCTTTTAGATTGTGCACATAGAACCTTAGTTTTTCATGACCCTGAGATTTCTGGATTTATAACTGCCAACCAAGTAAGAGCTTCTTTGAAAGAAGGAGATCAGGGATACATGCTTCTATCCTGTTTAGAAATCGAGAGGGACGTTGTTTTGAGCGATATGCCGGTTGGCAAAGATTTTCCGGAAGTTTTTCCAGAGGACGTACCAGGTTTGCCACCTGTGAGGGACATCGAGTTTGCGATCGACTTAGTTCCAGGATCCGGTCCAATCTCTATAGCTCCTTATAGGATGTCACCTACGGAGTTAGCCGAGTTGAAGACTCAACTACAGGATCTGATGTCCAAGCGATTTGTGAGGCAAAGTGTGTCCCCGTGGGGAGCACCAGTGTTGTTGGTGAAGAAGAATGACGGGAGTTCAAGACTCTATGTGGATTATCGTCAACTCAACAAGATAACGATCAAGAACAAGTATCCTCTACCCCGCATAGATGACTTGATGGATCAACTTCAAGGAGCCTCTGTCTTTTCAAAGATAGATCTGAGATCCGATTATCACCGGATCAAAGTAAAGAACGAGGAAGTACCCAAGACTGCTTTCAGGACTCATTATGGTCACTATGAGGACCTCGTGTTGCCTTTCGGAGTGACGAACGCACCTGCTATCTTCATGGACTATATGAATAGGATTTTCCGTACGTTTTTGGATCAGTTTGTCGTCGTGTTTATCGATGATATTCTCATCTACTCGAAAAGTTCCGAGGAGCATGAGGAACATCTACGACAAGTTTTACAAATTCTTCACAAGGAGAAGTTGTGTGCAAAGCTACCCACGTACGAATTTTGGCTGGATAAAGTCAAATTCTTAGGACATGTGATTTCGAAGGAAGGAATTGCCGTCGATCCTACGAAAGTAGAAGCAGTACTTCTGTGGGAGAGACCTAAGACTGTGACAGAAATCCACAGTTTCGTTGGACTAGCTGGTTATTACAGAAGGTTCATTGAAGGATTTTCGAAGATTGTTGCGTCGTTGACTCAACTTACGAGGAAGGACCAACCGTTTATGTGGACTGACAAATGTGAGGAGAGTTTTCAGACAATGAAGGAACGTTTGACAACCTCACCAGTGTTAGTATTACCTAAATTGGATGAACCGTACGAAGTGTACTGTGATGCCTCGCATCAAGGTTTAGGATGTGTGCTTATGCAACATCGGAAGGTTGTAGCGTATGCTTCACGCCAGTTGAAGATTCATGAGAGGAATTACTCGACGCACGACCTTGAGTTAGCTGCTGTGGTTTTTGCACTAAAGATCTAGAGACACTACTTATATGGATCTAAGTTCGATTTCTTCAGTGACCACAAAAGTTTGAAGTACCTGTTCGATCAGAAGGAACTTAACATGAGGCAGAGACGTTGGATGGAGTTTCTTAAAGACTATGACTTCACTTTGCTGTACCACCCTGGGAAAGCAAATGTCATTGCAGACGCTCTGAGTCGGAAGACCTTGCACATCTCTGCAATGATGGTTAAAGAGCTAGAATTGATAGAACAGTTTCATGATCTCAATCTAGCTGTGGAAGTGAACAATGAGAAGATTTGTTTGGGAGTGATCAAGGTATCTAGTGGACTGATGGAGACGATCCGTGAACAACAAGTAACTGATGAGTACCTCTAAGAGAAAAAGGAGTTACTGGGACAAGAAAAAGCTGCAGAGTTCAGTATGGGAACTGATCGTATCTTGAGTTGCAATGGACGAGTTTGTGTGCCAAGCAATCCGGAGATGAGGAAGATGATTCTAGAAGAAGGACACAAGAGCAAGCTGAGTATTCACCCTGGATCAACCAAAATGTACCAAGATCTGAAACAAAAGTTTTGGTGGCCAGGAATGAAGAAGCAAGTGGCTGAGTATGTAGCGTCATGTTTGACCTGTCAGAAAGCGAAGGTAGAACTTCAACGGCCTGGAGGGACGCTTCAATCCTTGGATGTACCCGAATGGAAGTGGGAGAGCATCTTAATGGATTTCGTGGTAGGACTGCCGAGAACTTCCAAGAGTTTTGATTCAATTTGGGTGATCGTTGATAGGTTACCGAAGTCAGCACACTTCTTACCTGTTAAGATCAACTACTCAGTGGAGAAGTTAACTGAGCTGTATATCAGAGAAGTAATCAAACTACATGGAGTGCCTTCAAGCATAGTCTCTGATAGAGACCCAAAGTTTACGTCACGTTTTTGGCAAAGTCTACATCAAGCTTTAGGGACAAGGTTGAGGCTAAGTTCAGCCTATCACCCTCAGACTGATGGACAGACAGAGAGAACGATACAGTCGTTGGAAGATTTGCTGAGAGCTTGTGTTCTAGACCATGGTGGAAGTTGGGATGATCTGTTGCCTCTTATAGAATTCACCTACAACAACAGCTACCATTCTAGTATAGATATGGCACCCTTCGAAGCCTTATATGGACGAAAGTGCCAGACACCATTGTGTTGGTACTAGGATGGAGAGAATATGATCGTAGGCCCAGAACTTGTGCAACAAACAACGGAAAAGATTAAACTGATCCGGGAAAAGATGAAAATGGCACAGAGCAGACAAAAGAGCTACTCAGATAAGAGAAGACAACTGCTCGAGTTTCAAGAAGGTGAACACGTGTTCCTGAGAGTCACATCTACGACTGGGGTAGGTAGGGCGATTAAGTCCAGAAAACTCACTCCCAAATTCATTGAACCTTACCAGATTCTTCGGCGTATTGGTCCAGTAGCTTACCAGATTGCCTTACCACCTTTTCTGTCCAACATTCATAATGTTTTTCATGTCTCACAACTTCGGAAGTATATTCCTGATCCGTCTCATGTAATCAAACCTGATATAGTACATTTACGAGAAAACTTGTCTTATGAGACATCACCTGTGCGAATCGTTGATAAGAGGATCAAGCAACTCCGGGGAAAACAAGTTCCCTTAGTCAAAGTCGTTTGGAACGAAGCAACTGGAGACGCAATGTGGGAGCTCGAGGACAAGATGAAGTTATAGTATCCCGATCTTTTTCAAGGTACGTAATTTCGAGGACGAAAATTTTTTTTTAGAGGGGTGGTAATGTAACACCCCGATTTTCGAGTTTTTCTTTTAATCAGTATTTATGAACTTATATTTTATTCTAGGTCTTAGAAAGGGATATAAAATATTCCGAGGCCATAGTCATGCTCAGCGATATCGTACGAAGCTACGATTAAGTTTTGAGTCGAAAACTCAAACGGAGTCCGGTCTGCGTTTTTACACTGACAGTATGATTTTACTGCTAAGGAGACCTCAGATGGACCCGTGAATGAGACAGTAAGTCTTAGAATTCGATTCTCGACGTTTTGGTTAAATTTTGCAAAAATTTCAAAAAGTTCATTTCCTGACCTCCGTTCGAGTGAAATCTTCAATCGGGTGGAGAACGGAACCGCGTATGGACTTACCAGGACCCGACAACAGATGATCTTGATATCACATCATGTCAACTCACTTGGGAAAGCATGCCAGAGTCGTCATGATGATCGGGAATTTCGGGACGCAAAATTACCAAAATACCCCTAACTTAAGTCTTTTCACCTTTTACCATTTTACCCTTTGAACCAAATGACCTTTTTACCCTTAATGAACTCTTTAGAAGGCTGGAACAGCCTCCTCCAGCCCATTATCACGCAGCCAGCGCTCCCAAAACAAGAACTCTATTGTTGTTCTTGAAGAAAAATCCTTTCCTCCTTGAAAACCTTGATCCACTTGTTGAAATCACTTGATTTCTTGACCAATCTTCCTCCATTTTAAGGTAAGATCACTTCTATGGTCTCATATCTTCTTGAATCTCTTTCAATATCAAGATCAAAACTCCATTTTCATGAAACTCATTCTTCGATCCAAAACTTCGAAAATCCATAGGAAATTGTAGGAAAATCCTTTGGATGTGAAACCAAGTTCTTTGAACTCACCTCATCACCCTCTATCTAAACCCAAGAGCTCACGATCCAAGTCTCATCCTAGCTCTAAAATCCCAAAATGGCCGAACCCAAGCAGTGGTGATGAATAGTGTTTTTGTTCAAATTTTTGATTTCTAACTCTTGATTTCATCCTTAGCTTTCCTAGTGTCCTTGAATCCAAGTGATGGAAAACCAAATCAATTCCTAGCCTAGACAGCCCTATATGGCCGAGAGCTTCATGGGGAAAATCCATGAGTGTTGTTTCACATTTTTGAGTCATAGGACTTGAAATGGTGTTAACTAAGTTCATGAACCAACCATCCAAAAGTTTGGAACCAAATGAGATCCCTAACCCTTTTTACCTTTCATGGCCGAACCCTATACCTTTTAGGGGAAGGAAAACTTGTGTTCTTATGTTATAGATTGATGTTGATTTGTTGTTTGAACAGAATTGTGTTTGATTATTTTAGGCGACGCGAACGGAACCGGAGCCGGAACCGAGACCCGATCGAGTTTGCATTGAACTTCCTTTGTGAGGTAAAGGGAGGTAGTCATTTAAGTTTGAGTAGCTTCATAGTGCATGTTTGGTATATGTATTATGATGACTTGATTGTTGAATTGGAGATGAGTTTGAATGATGTATGGATTTATTTTACTTAATGAAACATAATTGCACTCTTGTTGATAATTTGTGGCATGGATACCTTAGTTGATATTATGATGATGATTATGGATTGTTGATGTCTATATATATAATTATATCCTGGATGAGCATAGGACTGGCTATGTCTCGATAATTGTTAAAAAACTCGAAATCCTAAATCTATGTTTTGAAAACCGTGTTTGAAATTAAAAAGTGGTTTTTGGAAAAGTGTTGCTTTTCAAAAAAAGTGAAGTTTCCTTTTTGAAAAGTGTGTTCCTTGAAATTAAAAAGTGGTTTTGTGAAAACTCGTGCAAAACGTATTTTATTTCGGTAAAGCATTTTAAAAAGACGTGAAACCTTAGAAAACGGTTTTTGTTTTTAAGAAAGGTGTTTTTCACGGAAAACCATTCTCTTGATCAAAAAGGATGTTTTGTTTCAAGAAAACCAAATTATTTTTTGTTTTCCACGGTGTTTTTGGAAAATGAAATCAAAAGAAAAATGATGAACATTTGAGACGAACCCGAACCTAGTGGCCGAGACGTCGGGGCTAGTGTTTTTTGGATTGAGCACTCGGACTTCGTGTCCTGTGTTTTTGATTTGAGTGGGCTTAATGCCTTTTTGAAACGAGTCGTGGACTTTATGTCTCAACATTTGAAAGAATGAACGCAAAGAAAACAGAAAACTTTCTGTATACATGCATGAACCGGCAGACGTGCCATTTGAAACCGAGCTACAACTGTAGTAGTTGAGAATAAAATCAGTCAGGACCACTAGGTCTATAGGGGCATTCTGTGTTCGAGATCCCACAAGTGGCCGGTGGCGTAGCAACCCCGTGCCGTGGTAAATCGGCTGCCAAACACAAATGAACTTGATCAGAGACTGGCGTATTCAGGATACGGTTATGACGTGGTACCCTGGAACAATTGGAGTTCGGACCTAAATAGAGAAGGCCGACTCATGAGAACAATTGATCAGAGACCTATCGCTCGATGTTGGGAAGTTAGAATCTCCGGAGTACATGAATTTGAAAGATGATATTGAAGCCTCATGCATTATTATAACTGATGATAGTGTTTAGGATGTTGTACTGTATTATATAAATAACTGTTCATATCACTGTATTTATCTGTGGATGTTTATACTGCTGTTTGTCGCTTGTGCAGCTATCGTGATATCTTTATATGAGTATCTCACCTTTGCCTGTACATGTTGGACACCTTGTTGTGTTTTTGGAACACATGTACAGATGTTGATTATAGGTCCCCGCGGAGACGTGAGGACTCAGACGATGGAAACTTCTGAAGGAGCCGACATTGGGTTGTACCCCAATGGCTACTTTTAGCCGACCAACTTAGGAGTCTTTTGTTTTTGAACAGTCTTATATTATTACTGCACGTATGTCGAACTTATTTCTTAAGTCTGTAATCTGATATATATTAGACCAAGTTTTACGTTATGTTTATGTTTTTATGAACAGTGAATATCAATGTGTGATGTGAAATTTATTTCTTCGTCTTGAGTTGTTTGCCTATGCATGCAGAAATTTTTTAGAACCGCGTTTTCGAATGTAGCTACTTAATTAAAGTATCTTTCGAAAGCAACCAGCGTTTTATTTTCTTGTTTTATTCCGTATTAGAGTCCGTGTATGTAGCACCCGCGAGGGGGTGTTACATGCGACGTCGGCCTAGTACTTCGTGGGTTAAGAACTTGGGCTACGTGTCCTGTTTTTGAATGGGCTAAATGTCCTTTAAAACGAGTCATGAGCTGCGTGCCTTAACAGAAAAAGAAAGAATGAACGAAAAAAAAACAGAAAACATTCTACATACATACATGAGTTGGCCGACGTGGGATTGGAAACGAGCTACAATCCAAGTGGTTGAGAATATGAGCCAGTTAAGACCACAAGGTCTATATGGACATCCTATGTTCGAGACTCCACAAGAGGTCTGAGGCATTGCAACCCCGTGTCGTGGTAATCGGTTGCCAAACACGGATGAACTCGATTAGGGACTGGACTATTCATGATATGGTTGTGATGTGATACCCCTGATCAATTGGAGTTCGGACCTAAATTGAGAGGGCGACTCATGAGACCAATTGTGTTATGGGAGTATTCGCGGCCTATCGCTCGATGAAGGGGAGTTAGGAATCTCCGGAGAACATGAATTAGAAAGATGATATTGGACTCTCATGCATTATGTTATAACTCATGATGATGTTTGAGATATTGCGATTGTTTGAATATATGTTAATACAACTGTATTTATATGTGGATGTATTTCTGTTTGTCGCTTGTGTTTGAGACTCATCGAGAGGCCGGAGGCATTGCAACCCCGTGCTGTGGTAATCGATTGCCAAACACGGATAAACACGATCAAAGACTGAACTATTAGAGTTCGGACCTAAATTGAGATGCCGACTCATGAGAACAATTGTGTTATAGGAATATTCGCGGCCTATTGCTAGATGAAGGGGAGTTAGGAATCTCCGGAGAACATGAATTAGAAATATGACATTGGAGTCTCATGCATTATGTTATAACTCATGATGATGTTTGAGATATTATGATTGTATGAATATCTATTAATACAACTGTATTTATATGGCGATGTATTTCTGTTAGTCGCTTATGTGGCTATCATGATAAACTTGTGGAATAAGTATCTCACCTTTGCCTGTACATGTTGGACACTCTGTTGTGTTTTTGGATACATGTACAAATGTTGTTCAGAGGTACCCGCGGATACCTGAGGACCCTGATGATGGAATCTTTTGAAGATAAAGAGAAGGAGGATCCCTCCGAATTCCTCCGGGAATCGGAGATGACTTTGGGGTTTTTCCCCAGAGGCTACTTTTAGCCCGACCAACATTAGAGTCTTAATTTTTGAAGCAGTCATATTTTATCTGCTATAGTTATGTTGATTTACTGTTTTGAGGTCTGTAATCTGTGATAATAGGCCAGAACTTCTACTACTAGTTAAAATTTGTTTTCTAGAAAACTTATATGCTCCGGCATTAATGACCTTATGCATATTTGGTTATGGATATTTAGTATTGATATTTGTTGTGTGGCTTATCCACCTGTCCCATGTTTGGATTATTATATGTGTGAAGAAAATTTTTAAATCCTTGTTTTAGAACATAGATATTACATTAAGTATTTTCCGAAAGCAACCAGAGTTTTTATTTGTTTATGTTTTCCGCATCGAGTTGAGACGTAGCACCGAGGGGGTGTTACATTAGTGGTATCAGAGTTGGTCGAGTCTTTCGGGAATCCTTGGGAGTAGGTCTGTTATGTTTGTGTTGTGTGATCTCTGTTTGAACTTTGGTTGAATTGTTTCTCTGCTGAAGAAATGTGTATTGACACACGAGTACATGTTTCCTTATTGGGATATGTTTGGTTTGACTTATAGGAAAGACATGAATCTTAGAGGCGATCGTGGTGGAGGTCGTGGCAACACCAATGATGGTGACGGTCGCGACACTGCAGACACCAATGCTGATGACAAAATCAATCGGGCTATCCAAGCTATGGCTGATATGGCGGCAGCTGTTGCCCAACAGATGGCTATGATGGCTCAACAGAACCAATAGAATCAACAGAGAGCTGATCTTGCTGCTGATGGTTTAGTCGACTTTCGGCGTCATGATCCTCCACATTTTCATGGGGATTCTGATCCGGATACGGCTAACTTATAGTTGCAAGAATTGGAAAAGATTTTTGTTGTTCTGCGCTGCCCTGAGGAAGCAAATGTTATCTATGCTACCTACCTGTTCTTGGGAGATGCAGAATACTGGAGGAGAGGAACCAGACAACTGCTGGAAGCCAACAACCAGGAGGTCACTTGGGGAGTATTTCGCACCAAGTTTCTGGACAAGTACTTTCCCCAGAGTGCCAGGATCGATAAAGAACAAGAATTTCTGAGATTGCAGCAAAGGGACATGACTGTTGGAGAATATGCGGCAAATTTTGATCACTCGCCAAATATTTTCGCTTTTTCCAAGCCCAACCTAATGAGGACTGGAAGTGAGAGAGGTTTGAAGGGGTCCTGCATTTCGAGATCAAGGAGTCAGTGCTACCACTTGAGATTCGCAACTTTCAAGCCTTGGTGGAAAAGTGTAGAAAAGTGGAGAAGATGAGGAGAGGAAAGGACAACAGGAGCAATGCGGGAGGACCGTCTAGGTCCAGGAACCCGACCCATTACCAAAACCAAAGAGGGAAGCAGCCCCATAAGAATTCGTATTCCCAACCCCAAGGAAATTATCAGAAACAACAATCCTATCGCCCTGTTGCTTCTGCCTATGGTGGTGGAAGTGGAAGCGAACAAAATCAAGGACAAGTCCAGAGATGTTTCAAGTGTGGGAAACAAGGTCATACAATTGAGAACTGCGTACTGAAGGGAGTTCTATGTTTCCAATGTGGAAAGATAGGACATTTCGCAAGGGAATGCCCTGTATCAAAGTCCGAGCCGACTATCAACAATGTATGAACTGCTAGACCAACAACAAGGGGAAGAGTTTACACCATGAGTGGTGTTGATGCTTCCAAATCAAATGATCTCATACAAGGTAGTTGCGACACAGCTGGTAATCTCCTAACTGTACTATTTGATTCGGGTGCTACACATTTGTTTATCTCTTTGGATTGGGTGAGACTTTTGAACCTGCCTGTTTCTTCGTTGTCGTTTGATTTGATTGTTACTACCCCAACTGCTAAGCCTGTTACTATAAACTCAGTATGTTTGAGTTGTCCTATTGTTATCCATGATAGGAAATTTCTTGTTGATTTGATATGTTTGCATTTGACACAATTGGATGTGATCCTAGGCATGGATTGATTATCTTCCAACCATATACTTTTAAACTGTGCACATAAAACCTTAGTTTTTCCTGACTCTGAGATTTCTGGATTTTTAACTGCCAACCAAGTAAGAGCTTCATTGAAAGAAGGAGCTCGGGGATACATGCTTTTGTCCTGTTTAGAAGTCGAGAGGGACGTTGTTCTGAGCGATGTGCTAGTTGTGAAAGATTTTTCGGAAGTATTTCCCAAGCATGTTCCAGGTTTACCACCTGTGAGAGATATCAAGTTTTCGATTAACTTAGTTCTGGGATCCGGTCCGATCTCTATCGCTCCGTATAGGATGTCACCTACGGAGTTAGCCGAGCTGAAAGCTCAATTAGATGATTTGTTGTCTAAACAGTTTGTGAGGCCGAGTATGTCCCCATGGGGAGCACCAGTGTTATTAGTAAGGAAGAAGGATGGAGGTTCAAGACTCTGTGTGGATTACCGTCAACTCAACAAGGTAATGATCAAGAACAAGTATCCGCTACCATGTATAGACGATCTGATGGATCAACTCCGAGGAGCCGCTGTCTTTTCAAAGATCGACTTGCGATCTGGTTATCACCAGATTAGAGTGAAGGCTGAGGATATACCTAAGATCGCATTCAGGACTCGTTATGGTCACTATGAGTACCTTGTGATGCCTTTTGGAGTGACGAATGCACCTGCTATCTTCATGGACTATATGAATCGGATTTTTCGCCCATTTCTAGATCAATTTGTTGTCGTATTCATCGATGATATTCTCATCTACTCAAGAAGTCATGATCAGCATGAGGAACACTTGCGACAAGTTTTACAGATTCTTCACAAGGAGAAGTTGTACGCAAAGCTGTCTAAGTACGAGTTTTGGCTGGATGAAGTCAAGTTTTTGGGGCACGTGATTACGAAGGAAGGAATTGTCATTGACCCTACGAAAGTAGAAGCAGTGCTTTTATGGGAAAGACCCAAGACCGTGACAGAAATTCGCAGTTTCGTTGGATTGGTTGGTTATTATAGAAGATTCATCGAAGGATTCGCAAAGATTGTTGCGCCGTTGACTCAACTTACAAGGAAGGACCAACCTTTTGCTTGGACGGAGAAATGTGAGGAAAGTTTTCAGAAGATGAAGGAATGTTTGACAACCTCACCCATGTTAGTATTACCTAACCTGGACGACCCATATGAAGTGTACTGTGATGCTTCGCATCAGGGTTTAGGATGTGTACTTATGCAACATCGGAAGGTTGTAGCCTATACTTCGCGCCGATTGAAAACTCATGAGAGGAAATACCCAACGCATGACCTAGAGTTAGCTGCTGTGGTTTTTGAACTAAAGATTTGGAGACACTACTTGTATGGATCCAAGTTTGATGTCTTTAGTGACCACAAAAGTTTGAAATACCTGTTCGACTACAAGGAGCTCAACATGAGTCAGAGACATTGGATGGAATTTCTCAAGGACTACGATTTCACTTTGCTATACAACCCTGGAAAAGCAAATGTCATTGCAGACGCTTTGAGCCGGAAGACCTTGCATATCTCTACAATGATGGTTAAAGAATTAGAGTTGATTGAGCAGTTTCTTGATCTCAATCTAGTTATGGAAGTGAACAATGAGAAGATTAATTTGGGAATGATCAAGGTATCTAGTGGATTGATGGAAACGATCCGAGAACAACAAGCATCTGATGAGTACCTTAAAGAGAAAAAGGAGTTACTTGGACAAGAGAAGGCTGCAGAGTTCAACTTGGGAACAGATGACATCTAGAGATATAATGGATGGGTTTGTGTACCTAGCAACCCAGAGATAAGGAAGATGATTCTCGAGGAAGCACAAAAGAGCAAGCCAAGTATTCACCTTGGATCAACCAAAATGTATCAATATTTGAAACAAAGGTTTTGGTGGCCAGGAATGAAGAAGTAAGTAGTCGAGTACGTAGCGTCATGTCTGACTTGCCAGAAAGCAAAAGTAGAACATCAACGACCTGGTGGAATGCTTCAATCCTTGGATGTACCCGAATGGAAATAGGAGAGCATCTCAATGGATTTTATGGTAGGTTTATCGAGGACATCTAAGAGGTTTGATTCGATTTGGGTGATCGTTGATAGACTAACGAAGTCAGCACACTTCTTACCTGTTAAGATCAACTACACCGTGGAGAAATTAACTGAGCTGTATATTAAGGAAGTGATCAGACTACATGGAGTACCATCAAGTATCGTTTCAGATAGAGATCCAAAGTTTAGTTCACGTTTTTGGCAAAGCCTTCATCAAGTGCTAGGAACAAAGTTGAGGTTGAGTTCAGCATACCACCCCTCAAACGGATGGACAGACGGAGAGAATGATACGATCTTTGGAAGATCTGCTGAGGGCTTGTGTCCTAGACCATAGTGGAAGCTGGGATTATCTTTTGCCTCTTATCAAATTTACATACAACAATAGTTTTCATCCTAGTATAGGGATGGCACCCTATGAGGCTCTGTACGGACAAAAGTGCCAGACACCACTGTGTTGGTACCAGGATGGAGAGAGTATGATTTTAGGCCTCGACCTTGTGCAACAGACTACGAAAAAGGTTAAGCAAATCCGTGAAAAGATTAAGATGGCACAGAGCAGGCAGAAGAGCTACTCCGACAGACGGAGGCTACACCTTGAGTTTCAAGAAGGTGAAAACGTGTTCCTGAGAGTCACACCCACGACTGGGGTAGGTAGAGCTATAAAGTCCAGAAAGCTCACTCCCAAATTCATTGGACCTTACCAAATTCTTCGTCGTATTGGTCCAGTAGCTTACTAGATTGCCTTACCTGCTTGTCTCTCCAATATTCATAATGTTTTCCATGTCTCACAACTTAGGAAGTATATTCCTGATTCTTCCCATGTAATCGAACCCGACGTAGTATATTTACGAGAAAACTTATCTAATGAGACATCACCTATACGAATCAATGATAAGAGGATAAAGCAACTCAGGGAAAAACAAATCTCCTTAATCAAGGTTGTGTGGAACGAAACGACTAGAGAGGCAATGTGGGAACTCGAGGATAAGATGAGATTACAATATCCCGATCTTTTTCCAGGTACATAATTTTGGGGACGAAATTTTTTTTTAGAGGGGTAGTAATGTAACACCCCGATTTCTCACTACTTTTCATGTCAATACGTTATATAATTGAGTGTATATTTTATTCGAGGTTTTAGAAAATGAAATAAAATAAACCAAGACCATATTCATACTCTATGCTATTGTAGAAAGCTACGGTTAAATTTTGGGTTGAAAACTCAGAAGGAGCCCGGTCTGCGTTTTTTCATTGACAGTAAGATTTTACTGATCAAAAGACCTAATTTTGACCCATGAACGAGACAGTTAGTCTTAGAATCGGATTTCCTAACTTTTTGCTAAAATTGATTTCGCGCACTAAAAAACGGAATAATATAAACTATTCGGGCGAATTCTCAAACCAGGTGATGAGCGGAGCTGAATACGGATTTACTGGGACCCACTAACAGATAAACTTGTAGTCACATCAGGTCACATCACATGGGAAAGCGTGCTAGTGTCATGATGACGTTTGAAAATATCTGGACGCGAAAAGACCAAAATACCCCCGACCTTTTCCTAAATGACATTTTAGTCCCTAAAGGAAAAGACCAAATTGCCCGTAAGTGGCCAACTTTTGGACACTCTTGTCCCACCCTCTTCACGCATAAGTGAGGCTTCAAGAAGCCTTCACCCATTTCTTTCCTTCACTTCATCTTCTTCCTTTGTTTTCTTCCATTTTCATTCAAGTGAGAACTTGATTTTGTGAAGGAAAAGTATTGATTCTTGTTCAATCTTCATCATTCAAGAGGTAAGATCACTTCCTAGATCCTAAAACCTCATGAATGTCTTCCTATTTCATGTTTGAAAACCTTGATTCCATGAGTTTCAACTTCATGAACCAAACTTCAAAAATTTTTAGAAAATTGTAGAGAAAACCTTTTAATGTGAAACCAATTTCTTTGAGCTAGTTTCATCACCTTCTACCATTATCCAAGAGTATGAAATCAAACACCAAGCCTAGCCCTTTTTACTAAGAGTGGCCGAACCCTAGAAATTTGGGGGGAAAGTGAGTTTCTTCAATTTTGGTTCCAAGACAATTGATTCCATCCTTTCATTTCCTATGATCATTGAATCCAAGTGATTGAGAAACCAAATCAAATTCTAGCAATTTTTCCCTTTGATAGCTGAAACCTAGACCATGAAGAACCATGAGTTATGTTTCAAATTTTTGAGTAATAGGACTTGATCTAGTGTTAAGTATGCTTAAGAATCCTTCATCCAAAAGATTGAAACCAAATGAAACCCCTATCCTATTTTTCAACTTTATGGCCGAACCTTAGACTAAATAGGGGAAACAAATTTATGTTGTTAATGTTGAAGTTTTATATTAATTGTGATTGATTGTTCTAGGCGATGCGGAGGAAAACGGAATCGGAACCGAAAACTCTTCGGGAGCGAACTTGAAATCTTCAAGAGGTAAATAGAGATTTTCTCATAATGAGTTTGGTAGCCTCATACACTTGATTTTTATATGTGTTGTTGTTGTTTTGATTGTGATCATAAAGTGATTGGTGTTTTGTGAATTTTCTATATATTGTATATGTACTTGATGAGTATGTGATTGGATGTTGAAATTGAATTGTGGCATTGATGCCTTAGATGAGATATACCTATGATGTTTATGATATACTTATGATGTTGTACATATATATATATATATATATATGTATATCCTGGATTGGTTGAGAGCATAGCATCAGCTATGGCTTGAAAAAGAATGGTAAAATGCTTAATAGTCTTGATCAAAGTTTTAAAACGCATTTTGGGACCAAAGAAACGTCTTGAGAATAGTTTTGCCTTTTCAAGGGAATGAAACTTCTTTTAAAAAAAGGTTAGATTCTTTTCAAAAGAAAAAGTCCTTTAAGGAAAGTTCTTCCAAATGAAACTTCTTTTAGAAAAATGTTTTAGTTCATGACAATGAAATTGGGTTTTGTCTTCCAAAACTGTTTTTATGAAAATAAGACCCGAAAGAAAAGCGGTGATTACCTTTTTCACTTTGTGAATTTTGTAAACCTTGTGACCGAGACGTCAGGCTAGTGTTTGTGAGTTGAGTACCCGTACTGCGTGTCCTGTGTTTTGAAAAGAACGGACTTTGTGTCCTATATGCGAGTCTAGTATCCGCAACGTCGGCCTAGTACATCATGGATTAAGAACTTGGGCTACGTGTCCTATTTTTGAACGGGCTAAATGTTCTTTAAAATGAGTCATGAGCTGCGTGCCTTGACAGAAAAAGAAAGAATGAACGAAAAAGAAAGCAGAAAACATTCTGCATACATACATGAGTTGACCGACGTGCCATTAGAAACGAGCTACAATCCAAGTGGTTGAGAATATGAGCCAGTTAAGACCACTGGGTCTATAGGGACATCCTATGTTCGAGACTCCACAAGAGGCCAGAGGCATTACAACCCCGTGTCGTGGTAATCGGTTGCCAAACACAGATGAACTCGATTAGAGACTGGACTATTCATGATATGGTTATGATGTGGTACTCCTGAACAATTGGAGTTCGGACCTAAATTGAGAGGCCGACTTATGAGACCAATTGTGTTGTGGGAGTATTCGCGGCCTATCGCTCGATGAAAGGGAGTTAGGAATCTCCGGAGAACATGAATTAGAAAGATGATATTGGAGTCTCATGCATTATTTTATAACTCATGATGATGTTTGAGATATTATGATTGTATGAATATCTGTTAATACAACTGTATTTATATGTTGATGTATTTCTGTTTGTCGCTTGTGCGGCTATCGTGATAAACTTGTGGAATGAGTATCTCACCTTTACCTGTACATGTTGGACCCTCTGTTGTGTTTTTGGATACATGTACAGATGCTGTTCAGAGGTCCCTATGGACACCTGAGGACCCTAATGATGGAATCTTTTGAAGATACCAAGAAGGACCCTACGAATTCCTCCGGGAATTGGAGCTGACTTTGAGGTTTTTCTCCAATCGCTGCTTTTAGCCTGACCAGCATTAGAGTCTTACTTTTTGAAGCAGTCATATTTTATCTGTTATAGTTATGTTGATTTACTGTTTTGAGGTCTGTAATCTGTGATAATAGGCCAGAACTTCTACTACTAGTTAAACTCTGTTTTCTAGAAAACTTATATGCTCCGGAATTAATGACCTTATGCTTATTTGGTTATGGATATTTAGTATTGATATATGTTATGTGGCTTATCCCACCTGTCCTATGTTTGGATTATTATATGTGTGAAGAAAATTTTTAAATCCTCGTTTTCGAACATAGATATTACTTAAAGTATTTTTCGAAAGCAACCAGAGTTTATTCGTTTATGTTTTCCGCATCGAGTTGAGACGTAGCACTGAGGGGGTTTTACACCCAGTCTCATTGATATGATGTATGCTAGGTAGTATACTCTATTGTCCTTAGACTCCTTTTATCAAACCAGCTCTTAGGATTTTTAATGTTTAATTTAAGAAAGTCGGTATATGTGGTTTTGAAAACCTTTGTATAGTTTGGAACTTCAGAATGAAAAACAATTTCAGGAAAGCTTATATGTGATAGTGAAATGATTTATGAATAAACCCAGTTTATGTGAGTCGTCAAGTATAATGTGATTTTATTATTATGATGTATGTATCACTTTTTCGAAGTATTATGCAGAACGTTTTTACACCCAAGTTTTCTGACTTAAATTAAATTATTATTTTCCGAAAGCAACCAACATTTCCATTTTAAAATTAATTCTGCACGTGTTCAAGATGTAATGCCCAAGGGGGTGTTACATTAGTTGGTATCAAAGCTGATCAAATATTTCGGGAACCTTGGGTAATAGGTCTGTTATGTTTTGTTGTGTGATCTCTGGTTGGACCTTGTTGAATTGTTTCCTTGTCGAAACAATGTGTGTTGACACACAAGGATGTATGTTTTGATGGGTTCTATTTGGGTTGCAGCCTTGTAAGGACTCCTGTTTAGTAAATAGTACTTGTATTCATGTTGACACGTCGTTTATCCTTTTGGGATTGTGTCAGATATTTGAATGAGTGTACCTTAGACAAGTAGAAGAATACCACAGGCTTTTAAAGTAGATGCATATATAGCTAGTAAGCGACCAAAGGAATGGCAAGATAACGACATACTCGCTAATAGAGTTGAGAGACTAGAATGGAATCCAGGTAGAGCAATGGATGTGTAGTAAGACCTTAGTGGACCTCAAGGAAAGTTATGACAGTGATTATGAGCTCGAGCATTCTCAGACGCAAAAATCTGTTAGAAAAACCACCAAGAAATTACCATGTTCCTCGTATTGTTAGACGACCGCTTAAGTCATGGGGAAAGAATAGAAGAATGGAGACTTGATGATTTGAAAAACGAGAATTTGTATAACTATGTTGTGATGATTCGATGATGGTTTAATCATATGATTTAAATTAGCCTATACAATAGTGATAGTTTTCCGAATACTCGATGATAAGTTGTCGCACCGACCACCCCATAGTTTGTTGACAGTGGAAGGAGCTGTAATGACTTGAATAGGCCGATATTGCTGGAATTTTTAGGGTTAGTTGCACCTGATGAGGTTCTTAGTTTGAAAGGATAGATAATCCTATAATGTTGAGAAAAAGCTTAGGAGCCTGATAATAATTCAGCGATGATTTCCCTCGAAGTGTGGTAATCACGTGAAGTTTCTTCTGATTGTATTTTTAAGAAAAGATTAGAACCTCCGCTATTTGTGAATTTGATGGATGAGGCATTTGTTTCCACTAGGACAGATTGATGGTTACGCATTTTGGTTGAACTTTTAATCCAAGCTGATGATGGTGAAAGTACGTATCATACCTAAGTACAACTTTTCTGAAGGTTACGAATGATCAGCGACTGAGTGAACAAAGATGGATGTATGAATTTTGGATATAGAATGGATGTCCTTAGGATTGGTATCCGTAGGGGAAAGAATTACAATGGATCCTACAGAGATAGGAATAGTGTCTCATTAAGAGAACTTAAGATAGTGACCGGTGTAGATAAGTAAGACAGACCGGTGTAGATAAGTAAGACAGATAAGTTTGGACTCGCTTGCATCGACAACTATCTAAAGATATTGTTGACTCTTTGTTTGGATACTTTCAATTTTTGAGGACTTGGACTAAATTTGATATTAAGTTTGGATTTTCACTTAGATATCAGAATTCTTAAGTGAGCTTATTGAGATTTAAATTTTATTAGAATTGTTGATGAGATTGTGACATGTAGCAAGGGAATGGGAATTAGTTTAAGTGTTTGACAAAGTAATGGAAGTTAACTTGAGTGCATGATCACTAAAGTAATTCTTAGAAGTAAGAATAGAAGTAAATCTTTAGTGAAGGATTAGTAGTAGAGAATGATGGACTAGCATGTAAGTAAAATAGGGAATGACTTTTCCCAACACTTGATGGATATGCAAAAGGCTGATGTTAAGCTTCTAAAGTTAATTTTATTTCTCCAAAATAATAGGACCTCTTACCTAATAAACTTCGAAGTACCAAGCATTTACTTGGACTGAAGCATGCGACAAAAGTTTTCAAGAATTAAAGAGAAGGTTGACTACTTTGTGAACCATATTGCCATATAGGTTTTGATGTTGACAAATAGTATATCAAGGGGAGAACACATTTAGATGTTGCCAAATAATATATCATTGTACTAAGCTTGAATGGATTATATACATGTCTTATATGATTAATATGATTTATTAGAAAATACACATGTGACAAATACTTGATATATGTATTTGATTACATGACATAGAAATTAAATTTGACATTATTATTAAATGCCTAAGGAACATTGAATGTTGAGAAGTAATGTGATTATCAATTAAGCATAAATGAGAAATATATTATTGATATTATTTGATCACATTTAAATAAAGACATAAGAATAATTAATTGGAATATTATCTTACAATATGTCTTTATATGATATATGGCTTTATGCATGAATTTAAATGAGAAATATACTAAATCTTGAGCTAATGAGTTTCATGAGAAATATCTTTAGAAAAGTTTAGGTAAAAGCAAAAGCCAAGAGAATCAAGTTCAAGATCAATCAGGACCATGAAGATTGATAAAAGATATGTCAAGAGATTGAAGAGCCAAATTTATTAAAGACATAAATGGAATGTCCAGAATTGAAAGGCAAATATCTGAAGGACATCCAAGACAAATCTCAAGGAAATCAAGTTATTCAAGACTGGGTTATGGGAAATTTTCTTTCTTGTAATCTGTGTTTTTAGGATTTCTTTGTAAATGGTAGTAAAGCTCTCTCAATCTAAAATCAATCACACACACACATAAAATAAACTTAATAGGCTTCAAGTGATCTAATTGGATAAAATCAATTAATAGCCATTAAGTTTAAAATCAGTTGGTTTAATAAGTATAATCGATTATGGGATTTCTAATAATCGATTACCATCTATATGAAAAACTGATTTCAGAAACAGAAGAGCTATAATCGATTGGCATAATCGATTATGAACATATGTGTGTTAATTGAGCTAAAATCAGAAAAGATATAATCGATGACATAATCGATTATAATTATATGCGTGTAAAAGGATCCTTAAACATAAAGGTCCTAATCGATTGGAGTAATCGATTATAAGGCTACTGTCTCCCAACGCCTTTTGTACTTAAAGGAGATAATCGATTATGACATTGTGTATAATCGATTATGATGTGAGAAAAATTAGTTTTTCTATTGGGCTTAACCTAATTCGTATGGGCTTAATTTCTTTTTCTATAAATAGGAAGCCTTGGTGGAGTGTTTCATATAGAACACCACTCACTAATCCTAGTTGCACTAAAACTCTGTTTTAATTCTTTTATCACTCTTACTACTCTATACACTTTGAATATATTTATATTGAGAGAGAGCTTTTACTCCATATAGTTTGAATTGTATTGTGCTTCAATTTGTTCTTTATCTGCACTATTAAGAGTGCTATATTGTGATAAGAGTCTAACGACTCAAACTATCTTTTGGTTACAAAATTGACAAGAGAGGTGATATCTCTGAGTCTCTTTCACTGAGGGAGGTTATATCCCTGGTCTGTGAGGAGTGCTCTGAAGGTTACCAGCACCTGTTAAGCTTGGTTGAGACTCTGTCACTGGGGGAGGTTATATCCCTGGTCTGTGAGGAGTGCTCGGAAGGTTACCAGCACCTGTTAAGCTTGGTTGAGGCTCTTTCACTGGGGGAGGTGATATCTTTGGTCTGTGAGGAATGCTCTAATTTGCGAAGGTTTCTAGCTAAACCTGATTTAAAAGCTAGTTATTGAGTGAAAACCCTTGGTGATTGACCTTGGGGACTAGACGTAGGCTACTGAGGTAGTTGGTAGCCGAACTAGGATAAATCTGCTTGTTCTCTCTTTCCCTATCCTTTTTATTATCTCAGTTTATTATTACTCTTTATCTTAAAGCAATTTTCTTATAGTGCTTTTCATTCAGTCATTTTATTTAATGCCATTGTAATTTATTTTATTCTGTTGTTATCTCTGTTTATGTTTTAAAAAGGCGTTTTGATTGCATAAAAAGTTTTCAATTACACGATCACCCAATTCACCCACCCTCTTGGGTAATGGTTACTTGGGCCAACATGTGGTATCAGAGCTTCGGCTCTGGTTAGTAGCTTAACAGGTTAGAGTTAAGATCCTTTTGTTGGCAACCATTTAAAAGGTTTTTCAAAATGCATGATTTTGAAATTGACAAATCACCATTCTTTGATGGTGAGGATTTTATTTATTGGAAAATGAGAATCAAAATCTTTATGCAGTCAAAAACTCATTCTTAAACCTAAAGAACATTATACTGAGTTTGACAAAAACTGTTTTTGTTTGAATCTCAATGCTATGCAAATTCTCCGGAATTGTTTGTGAGATGATGCTTATGAGAGAATTAAAAATTGTGATTGTGCCAAGGACATTTTGAATATACTTGATCATCATTACGTTGTCACTAACAATTTTGAGATTGAAAGCAAATGCAGAAAAGGGCAAAATTCATTGGAGGAAAATCATTCTCAAGATCATGCCAAGAAAAAGTGTCTCATGATCAAAGAGTTAAAAGTGCAGAAAATAGAAACTATTCTCAAAATGACTCAAAGAGAAATAGAGGTAAATGATACTAAACTCAAATTATTAAATGATGAATGGTTATATGCATTAAATGATGTTTATGATGGATTGATGAGTTTAGAAAATAAAAGTATAAATTGCTTGAAAAATATTTCCTCAATTGAAAATAATATAGATAATTTAAGAAAGGAATATATTTTTGTTGATGAAGAATCTTATGAAATTTGAATCCTTACCATGTTATATAAATTGTATATCTCTTGATAATCAAGTTGAGGATTTATTTCATGAAATTACTAAAACAAAAGATTACACATGTGTACAATCTTTATATGAAAAAGAAGAATTTCAAACCAACTATGATTTGCCTATTGTTAAACATGACATACATCAAGATCATGATTATTCTCTATAGTTGGAACTAAAAATTGTCATTTGAAAAATCAAAGGAATATAGCATGTAATTATTGTGGAAAGTTAGGACATATTTCTCATATGTGCATCTACAGGAAAAATTCTTATATGAGAAATAAAATGGCTTGGATTCCCAAACGTGCAAATAACTTGTCCACTAACCATCAAGGACCTAATATGCAATGGGTACCAAAAAGTTTCTCTAGTTCTTCAAATGTGCAGGAAAAATCCAAAATTGAGAAACAATCTTGCATGCAAAAGGAGATGACATCAAGAAGAATGCTTCACAATCTCGAAAATGCAATTGCTACCAGAAGAAGCAAAGGTCTCTTGATCAGCAACTCAAACAAGCATAAGACAGACGATGTAAAAGCTAGATTCAAGATCAAGCGAATGTGGGTAAGAAAGAATCGTTCTGTGGATTCACGCAACGAGGTAACTTTATCCTCTACTTCCTATACATGCTCGAATGTGAAACTTGCTAAATGGAGGTATGTTGATAAAGATGTCTATATGAAATCAGTCAAGATGAAACATAAATATATTCTGTGCAATAATCCCAACTTGACTATGATTACTTGATTATGAAACTCTTGGTTAATACAAAATGACATTTGAAATTTATGCTTAGAATCAATTGTATGTCATTTAAATGCTTGTTATGTTTATATGGTTAAATATTTTGTCAAGCATATTATATCTATCTTAGTGGGTGAAATATCTCTAGGAAAGATAGGAATTCTCAAAAGAAGCTATAGGGCCTCATAGAAAAATTATCAAATCTCTCTTTCTGCAAAAATTTGAAAATCTGATAGGATAATCGATTATATAATCGATTATAGTCCCTCGAGAAAACTAGAGAGAAACAGAAGCTTCATAATCGATTAGAGAATTACTCTAATAATTTCCCACAAAACAGAAAGCTCATAATCGATTAGGGAAATCGATTGTGGAAATGAGCGATGCCATGGTAAGAGAGCAGATGCAGTATAATCGATTATTGCAGGGTGCATAGTCGATTATTGTTCGAAAAATAATAATAATGGGGAAAATATGCCTAAGATATTGTTAAATCAAATCTTAATTAATTGCCTAATTAATATCTTCTTAGGAGACAAAATCTGGCCTTATTCTATTTCTCCTAAAAGAAATAATGCAAAATTCAAAATATTTCAATTTCAAATACATAACAAATCAAATCCAAATCTTAATAAATCAAAAGAGAATTTATTTTGAATAATTTCTTCAATATACATAAAGTTAAATGGTCCCAAATTTTTATTTTTTTCATAGCTTAAAGGTTACTACATCACATTAATTCTATTTGAATATTCTAAAAGATTGTGATTGATTAACCTACACTATAAATGTGATTAATATTAGAAGGAATAAAGAAATAACAAAAGAGAATAATTTTTTTTATTGGTTCAAAAATTAAAATTCTCTTGTTATGAAAGTTATAATTAATTCTTCACTATTTTATAAAAGTGAAATATCCTTTTTGAAGAATTAATATAAGACTTAAATAATTTCATGATCATACTATATTGGAAAATTATTTTCTAATCATGAATAAATAAAATACATCTTTTTTTATATTTGAAAAATCATTATGATTGTGGTAATAAAATCCTTAATTGATTTGAAAATTTTTATTAAGAGACTATTTCCTAATATGATATATATTTGAAAAATAAATCTATGAAAAATTCTGTCTCATAAATTAAGGATTCTTTTGAAAAATTTTAATGATAAATAAAATTAGACCAAAATTCAAATTTGTCTAATTTATGGAAATCCTTAAATATACCACAACTGCTTAAATGGAGATTTATTGAAACTGTGGTTAATAAGGAAAGATCTTAAATGCGTTCCACACATTATATATTTGAATAATCTTATTGCCAAATTAATTCAAGATTTGAAATTCAAAATTCAAATGCTCTTAAAATTTGAATCTTGGATCTTCTTAAAATGTGAATGATCGGAACTAAATGCAAATTAATTAGAAAGATCCTCCATGTTTAATTATGTGAAACATCTCTGTAACACCCCTCCTTCTTGGGTGTCACTTTCATAACCTCAAACACATACAGTATACAAAAGAGAATTTGCTGGTTTACTTTCTGAAAACATATTTCTTTACTTAGGTCTTACTTACTGTAAAAACATGATAAAATTTTTCCTTTTACAACAGTAATAAACAAAAACTCAAGAGAACACCAATATAATTCGTTTACTATATATGTATCTTTAGTCCACTACATACTTAAAAAGGACCTCGGACAACTCATCCGTTCCCAAAATATATTGATAGAAGCAACAAGTTATAAGTCCAACTACTAAGTGGCAATGGGTATGAAAATCCTATCTCCAAAACCCTGGCCCTCAGTAGCCACTCACCGACTAGCCAAAAAGGCACTACCTCAAAGGAAAATCCTAAGCTGGTCTACTACTACCAAAAGAGGCACTACCTAACATACTCTGTATTCCCGAGACTGAGTCTCGTCTTCAACCGTCCACACCTCTTCGCCTTCAGCATCGAGCAGATCAAGCTATTGAGTCTCTAAATGACCCAGAGGACTGTTGAAAAACATCTGTACATGCATCCAAAAACACAACAGGGTGTCCCACATGTACAGGCAAGGGTGACAAACCAATATATGAATCCAAAATGACAACTACATGCCCAAACACAAATAGCAGATTCATACAAGTATATCTCACGAATATCATCATGCATAATATAGTACAATGTAATAAGGTACTTAGCATTAAAACATAAAAGTCTCATGCCCCATAGTCAACGTTATTTTTAAACGTATGCATGAACACTCCCTCATATCTCAACTAATATTCAATCCTAAATTTCCAGAAATCCCATGAACATTCAAATGAGCTGATCAGGCTGCAAATTCATTGACCCGCAGGCCATAATGATTATCCCCAAAATTGGCCCAAACATAAGTACTTTGAACCCATGACATTACGTGATTCTCACATGGGGGCGCAATCAGAAGTACTCAATAGTACTCAGATCATACTATATTGTCCAACTCAAGGCACAATACGTTCCCAGAACACCTATGATACCATTGTCCATCAAGGCACAATGTTATATAATGACAATAAGTCATCTCAGGTTTTCCTTGCCATTAAGGTCCCCCGTTTCACGGCACGTCTGCCCAACACATAAATGCATGAGAAAACTATTTAGTTTTCATCGGTTTATCTTTGTCGTATCAATATTTCCACGTTGTAGCATCCATGCTATCAGCCACCATAATGTCATAGACTCTTTAAGCCCTAACAGTATTTTTCTCAAAACAGGACACTTGGTCCAAAATAGCTCGAACCCCAAAATCCCTAACCGATGCACCAGTCTAGAACTTTGGATTCAAGAGCATAAAAGCATCCGCAAGCTTACAGGACCACAAAGATTGTCCACAAGCTAGCCGGACCAACATACTAACACGGATCCTTGATCCATGTGTTTCTGCAGAGCCCTAGAACCCCGACGTCTAGGTTTCTAGTTTCTAAGCCCAAAAACCACTTTTCCTTAAAAACTCAAAAACAAAAACCCAAATATCCAACACCTACACAAAGTCATCAAGATCGGTTTTTCATAAAACAAAACTTGGTCTAAAGATCATTTCTCTTCTTTTCGTCATTTTTCGGTAAAACAAAAACCTTGAAATACAGTTTGAAACCTTTTTTCTTGGATAAAACCAACTAATTTGAAATCATATTTCTCGAAAACGCTTTTGCTCAAGGATTTCACTTTATTATTTTAAAAACCAATAAAGTTTTCCAAAAATACTATCCATCCTAAAAACTTTATTTTTCTTCAATAAAGACAATTTTTCTTTATTTTGCCCTTTAAATCGACTTACCCTTAAAAAGCAAATATTTATTATTATTTTATTCCAAAAACTAATTTATTTCTTTTTCTCTTAAAATTAATTGAAAAAAATAAAATATTATTATTTTTCCTCCATTTCACATCTCAAGCTTTTTAAAGCTTTTAGGTTACATATTGTCGGATCCTAATCGATATTAGGTCCTTTAACACTGTACTCCCCACAACAGGGCACACCATACATCCATACATTCATTTAAAATGCCATACCATACATTCACATATATAAGCAGGTATATCATGCATAGGCAATTTAACAGCAGTAAATAAACCACTCCATAAACAATCCAATACAGATAAATATTTACAATCCAGACACACAAATACAGCACATAGCTATCGGAATTGGAATTCCTCAGGTTTGTCCCCTTACCTCTTGAAGTTCCCAAGGTAAGTGCAATCTCCCGATCAGTCCGAAACTTCGCTCTATAATTCGCCGATTACTCCTAGATGAACATCCTTCAAAGAATCAAGCTTGAATCACTCAAAAACTCCAAGCTTTCAAGCTTTTTCTATGGAGGAAAATGAAGAAAATGAGAGAAAGAAGAAAGAAAAGTGAGATAGGGGAGATGAAGGAGTTGGCCATATAGCCTTATGTGAGAATGATAGTGAAATAGATATTTTACAAGAATGGCAAACTTGTAATTAACAAGAAGGACATTTTGGTAATTTTGCATAAAGACCAAGGGCAATTTGGTCATTTCGCATCCAAATATTTTGAAAATTATCATGACTCTGGCACGAGTCCCTAGGTGACTTGACACTGACTTGACATGAAGATTATCCGTTCCTGGGTCCCGTAAAACCCTTATACGGCTCCAATTGTCACCCAGTTCGATTCTTGACCCGAATATAATATATTATTTTTATTTTTGAACGTCAAGACGTATTTTAGCAAAAAAGTAGAGGATCGAATTCTAAGACTAGTGGTTCTGACCGTTAGTCAAAAAGAGGTCTTTATAGTAGTAAAACAATACAATCCGTGAAACATAGACCGAGCTCCGTTTGAGTTTTTGGCCCAAAATTTAACCGTAGGCTCCTACGATTATATGGAGCATGAATATGATTTTAGTTTTCCCAAAATCATTTTCTAAAACACAGATACAAATATTAACTCATTTATATAGTTTACTGGTCTTAGAAAGCGTGAAAATTGGGGTGTTACATTTCTACCCCACTAAAAAAAATTTTCATCCTCAAAATTTCGCGACTACTCGAGACTAGACAGGATTTCTTAATCCTTACAAGAATGCTATGGAAATATTTCACAGCTCCGAAACGGAATGCAGGAATATTCAGGATGTAAAAAGATTCTTCAGTAGGTTCGTGAATGTCAAAATGCATAGCTAATACAGGTTTACAATCATGACTCTAGTAAAGTTTCTCCTTTCATAAGAATCTCTCAAAAGATCATGGAATCAAAAGATAAACAGTCTGGTCAAAATTCAGACTGGACCACCTTTATCAAAAGTAAAAATGATTCGATTAAGTTTCATCAAGAAATTTCCAGTATCAAGGATTTCCTGTGTTACAACTGAAGAAATAGTCATAACAGATCTTTCGATGGGATGACCTGAATATGTCTCAGCCAGAGGTTTCTATTAATCCAATCCACTCAAATGTCTAATACACTGGGGATTGTGTAGGAACACAAGTACTACTGACTAACCATGAGTTCTCACCAGGTCCCATCCTGATTAAAACTCAACAAAACGCACACCCTTGTGTGTCAACACACATTATCTCATTAAGGAAACAATTCCCACGAGGTCTTACTCTCTTGGAGAAATAACATTAATTGTTGAGACTATCATCAGACTTTTGCTCATCCTTCAACTATCGGGAAAGGTCATTCCCTCTTCCACTGACCTATTAGTCTGTCATTCTCTACTACCTATCCTTTACGAAAGACTTACTTCCACTCTTGCTCCTAAGAATTTCTTTAGCGATCAAGCACTTAAGTTAATCCTCATCTCGTTACTACACGTCTCAATCTCAACAACAACTCTAACGCACTCCAAACCTCGATAAGCTCACTTAAGATTCTTAATATCTAAGTGAAAATCCAAACTTAGTCCAAGTCCTCGAATTTGAAAGTCTCAAAACAAGGAGTCAATCATATCTTGAGATAGTGGTCGTTGCGACCGAGTCTAAACATCATCTGTCTTACTCATCTCTGCTGGTCATTGTCTTAAGTTCTATTATCAATATAGTACTCCCATTCATATAGGATCCATTGTAATTCCTTCCCTTACTGATACCAGTCCTAAGGACACTCGTTCTATAGTCAAAGTTCACATTCCTATTTTGATTCACTCAGCCTCTTATTATTCATAACTTCGAAAAGTTATACTTAGGTATTATACTATAGCCTTTCATCTATCCTTATGGAGAAAACGTCCTATTCATCAAACCCACAAACAGCGGAGGCTCCAATCATTTCTTAAAAATACTATCAGAAAAACTTCACGTAGTACCACACTTTGATTGCCTCACCGGAATTCCGTTCCAGTCTCTCAACTCTTTTAGAGCACATATCGTCATCTTGCCCTTCCTTCGGTTGCTTACTAGCTACCTACACATCTACTCCGAAAATCCTTTGGTATTCTTCTACTTGCCTAAGGTACACTCATTCCTTTGGCAGACTTGTCTAACATTAAAACTTTCTTCACATACTAAGGCGTCTTAACTCGCTTGATAACTAAGAGTCTAACATCCTTGACTTATAAAGTAAGGTCATATATATGAAAGCCTATTTGCTAGAATTGACTAAGGATTTCCCTCAAAGCTTACCTTAGAGGGTACCTCTTAAAATCCTAATAACTATCCTCTTAAGAGTCTTAACATATCTCACAACCAATCCAATTGGTTGCATTCCAAAAGAAGCAAGTCACAGCAACTCCTTCAATGAAACACTAGAAAAATATCCAGACCAATGGATATTATTAAACCAATCCCCCAGATGCCTAATACACTGGGGATCACACAGGCCATGAGTATAATAGTTCATACGGTAAAGGAGGAACAGGTAATTATAAACCTTGCACCCAATCCATCGAAATAAAAGGATAAATTGCACTTGAACTAAAAGGTACGGTTGAGAGGTTACCATCTATGCCGTAACTACCTTGCACAAGAGTATCAGAATTTGGAACCTCGACACTACTCATGGTGTAAACTCTTCCTCTCGTGGTCGGCCTTCCGGTCCCGAGGTCGTTATTGGCAACTGGGATAGTTCTTCTTGTGCGGCAGTCCCTTGCTATGTGCCCCCTTTGTCGGAAAGTAAACCATTCACCGCTCCGCACAAGACAACTGTTGGCCAAGTGTGATGGATCTCCACACTTAAGGCATCTCCTCTCTCGGCCTTGGTTTTGATTCCTCTGGCCTCTATTGACTGATGCATAAGCAACAGGACGATACCGTTGTTGGTTCTGATCATTCCCTGGGGGTCGAGTATAAGTCTTCTTTTGACTTTGTCCTCCCCTCTGATTGTGGTACCGATCCTTGAGATGGGAAGGTCCTCCAACGTCCTCTCTGTTGGCCCTTCCGTGCTCCATTAGGTCCACTTGTCTGCTCCTTCCTACTAATGCTTGGAAATTTCGAATTTCCTGTGGCAACACAACTTTCTAGATTTCGTACTTCAAACCCCTCTCGAAACATTCACACTTCCAGTCTTCATGAGATTGTTCTGGAAAAATTGAAAATCCTTGGCCAGAGATTCAAACTTAGCCGCATACTCCCCAACAGACATCTCCTTCTATTGCAACCGCAAAAATTCTCTCTCTTTCTTAATTCTGGCACCTTGTGAGAAATATTTCTCAATGAATCGTTGTTTAAACAGATCCTAAGTGATTTCCTGTAGAGGTACCTCCAGTAATGATTCGGTTTCCTCCCACCAGTACTTAGAATCTCCTTGCAGTAGAAAGGTTGCACACGGTACTTTCACTCCTTCAGGGTTGTGGATCAGTTCGAATATCCTTTCCATCTCTCGGATCCACAAGTCAGGATTCTCAGGATCTACTTCACCATGAAACCATTGCGGATTCTGGCATCTAAAGGCGATCAGATTTTGACCCGCGGCGACCTGTGTAGCACAAGCCTGCTCTTGTACAATTTGAGTAGCCATTGTAGCAGTCTATACAGCGATAGCAGCAACCAGGCTTGCCATTGCTTGTGCAGTAAAGTCCATCCTATTAGGACAATTTGTGTCCTCAATATGAACACCAACTCCCCTTTCGCGACCTCATCCACGGCCACGTCCACATCCACGTCCAACTCTAGTCTCGGTTCTTGGTTCCATAACTGACCTACAAGAATGAAGTTTGTCAAACTGCAACCAGAAACCAAAACATACATCAGTTATCTACTCACATTACTTCCAAGAAGTAAAGGAAAGTGAGAAGAACAAGGAAGAAGAGAAAAACAAGGTACTCGCCAGACGACCCTATGCTCGCCCTGCGAGCCAGAAGGTCAGCCTGAGCAGCAAAGTACAGCCTTTCGGCCTCGTGGTGCGAAAGTGATGCTCGCCTCGCGCGAATCAGAGATCACATAACATCAACATAACAATCCTATTCCCCAAAGGTTCCCGAAAGACTCAACCTGGCTTTGATACCACTTGTAACACCCCTCCTTCTCGGGTGTCACTTTCGTAAACCCAAACACATACAGTATACAAAAGAGAATTTGTTGGTTTACTTTTGAAAAACATATTTCTTTACTTGGGTCTTACTTACTGTAAAAACGTGATAAAATTTTTCCTCTTACAGCAGTAATAAACAAAAACTCAAGAGAACACCAATATAATTCGTTTACATCTATATATGTATCTTTAGTCCACTGCATACTTAAAAGGGACTTTGTGTGACACCCTTAACCCCAACATAGATTTATTATATAAATATTGATTTGCGAAAAGATTCTTTGTGGAATAAAGATACGAGTTCTACCATTAATAAACATTTTCGCAATAGTTAAGAGTATCACCATTCATAAACTCAACTTCAAATCCAATTAAATTAAACATATTGTCATAAAACGTTTACAAGTTTCGCATAAATAATAAATAGTTTAAACAAGATAATCCCCTAGCCTGATGTCACATGGATCAGAGCTAAACAAAAACCCATAAAGAAATAAATAACATAATCCAAAGCCTAAAGAACAACATCAAAATGAAAACAACTCCTAATAGAGCATCCACAACCCAACGTAAGCTCAAATGCGTTACTCCTCAATCACTTGAGAATCATCTGTACAAATAGTACATTATACAAGAAGAGACACAAATACAAAGGAGTAAGAAGACATACTCATGTACATATGTTATGGAAGTAAAATGGAAACTAAGACGAATGCATACACACAAATATACATATATACGTATACATACATAAGCATATAAATACTACACACCCATAAATATGACATAATCATCTTCGTAATTCAAGTCAAATCATTTCATAATATTTAACATATCATTTCATTATATTTTGTAAACATGTTGCATTACAATCACAAGCAACAATGTCCCCTCGGACTCATATAACACATATATTTGAGTACCCACAAACAGGCTCTCTAGTGTCTGGGTCTCATCCATAGGCTCTTAGCGGCTGGATCCCATCTCGGGCCATTCCATGGCTGTGTCCATAAACGGGCCATTCAGAGCTGAGTCCCATATCGGGCCTTGCAGAGCTGGACGTCACACAAGCAATCACAAATGAGTACCCATCACTGGCTCCTTAGAGCTGGGTCTCACACACAACATCCATAAATGAGCGCCCATCACGGGCTCCTTAGAGCTGGGTCTCACACGGGTCTCACACACAACATCGACAAATGAGCACCCATCACGGGCTCCTTAGAGCCAGGTCTCACACACAACATCCACAAATGAGTACCCATCACAGGCTCCTTGGAGCTGAGTCTCACACATAAACAATATATCACATTTCAATATAGTCACTATCATAGTTCACATACATTCATCCTTAACTATAACTCAATATTGACATATTATAATCTCAAACCAATAGTCATATAATTCATGATCAAAACATTATCATAATAACATTAACAACACTATACCACCGATAGTAACACATACATATTTATAACATCATTATAGCAATACATACACATCTTCATGATATCACAATCATATAATTGATTCAATACTATATTCATAGCACACAATCATCTAAGTCATTGCTCCAACAATGGTATCAACAAATCACTCAAGGCACAAGGGGATCATGGGAATCCCCAATCACCTCAATCCCATTCTCACATTCCCATATGATATGATCATCTTTTCCCCCCATACCTGGTATGAAGAAACGCACAGGTTAAGGGTAAGAGAAACAAAGATTCGCTCTTGATTTACTCCTCACGGTCCAACGCTTGATCACGATCTACCCAGCAAAAACAGGATTCACATGTTCAAGAAGTATTCTTGATAAAGATCAACCAAAACAAAGATTTCTCTTTGGTGGTTTAAGAAAGAGATCAAAGGGATTTCATGAGAGATGAAGAGAGGCCGTTTTTCTAAGTTTGAGATAGCAAATAATAGGGTTTAAGTTGTGCTAAAAGGGTTTAAAAAGGAGTTAAGACGAAACGGGCCGAATTAAGGGTCCAAAACTCAATTCTGCAAGAAAAACGCAATAATAATCGATTATGACTGTTCTGACTCGACAATCAGTGTTCTCGAATACCCATAATAGATTATGGGTAACCAATAATCGATTATGGTTGTTCTGGAACTAATAATCGATTATAATAATCGATTATGGCTACTCTGACTTGTAGATAATTCTCTAAGCTTTCCAACGCATTCAAGATTTAGACAACCCCTTTCCCGGAGGTCCCATTCGTAACCCCACTTATAATTATTAGCGTTACAGCGTAGCGTGATAGTACAAAATTGCAGAAATATTTAAAACATTCAATACAAATACCATAAACGGCTTATACATAAGTAAGAGTATTGGCTGCCTCAGTGGAGCCTACAACAACTGATACCAAATATAATTCAGAGTATGCAGCAAATAAAAACTAAAACCATAGCACTGGAAATAAAAATACAGACGACTCAGTCTCCCATACTGACCATAACAACTACAACTATCAACCCCGATGTCTAAAGTCCTCCAGCACTGGAATCCAGGGCTCTCCCGCCAGCATCTAGTTCTACGGGTATACCATCAATCTCCTTTGGCAAATCCTCAACAGGATCTTCTCGTACAGTCGAGAATAAAGGGAATATGACATAGAAAAGATAGGGGATAAGAAACAGTAATATGTCATACCTGGGTAAAACTGCTGTATAAAATAATGTATATAGATAGCAACACTCAGAATCACAATAGTGACAATCATACAACTCCCGAATAATTTTCTCTTAACTACTATTTCTCACACTCATGCAACTAACGACTATATGGACGCGATCACGACGCGACATCCCCAACAGATCAAGGTGTCTCAGTCAACACTATGCCACCCCCATAAGGCAGGGTTCGGTCAAAAGCCTGCAGGCCCAAATCGTCTCATGGGTACGACATATTCCCCCGTCCGTAGGCCAGGTCGGAATATTCGCCCATCAATAATGCAACTTACGGTAATGACATGTTCCCTCGCCCGCAGGCTAGGTCGAAACATTCGCCCGTCTGTTAACAACTCAACTTTCGGTAACGACATATCCCCCCGCCCGCAAGCTAGGTCGAAACATTCTCCCGTCTGTTAACAACTCAACTTTCAGTAACGACATATCCCCTCCGTTAATAACTCAAATTTCGGTAACGACATATCCCCCCGCCCGCAGGCTAGGTCGAGACATTCGCCCGTCCGTCTACAATTCGACTAACGGGTACGATTATCTCCCCGCAGATAAGATCGAAATCGCCCTTATGCCAACACAGTGATGAACAACAACTATGCAACATGAATCTCACTGACTCATCTCAGGATCAACACTTAGTGCCTCAACCACGACTTATAAGAAACTACAACCAACTTTCATCCGGCTTAACCGGGTAACAACTTTATATCACAACATAAATAGATCAACATTATCTCTGGGTTGAGCACTATAACATATACATATATCCTTGACTTTCTCACCACACAATCATCTCCCGACTTATCAGGAATCACTGCCTAGCTCTAATCAGACATCAGCAGTCACAACAGTACATAAATACAACCAACAACAGATTCAACAGCAAAATCAACTTACAGATAAATCATGTTTAATCAATCATAAGCATAACATATATCATATTAAATATCCAATCACAGAGCCTACATCCTCAAAATACAGTAAAATCAACCTAACAGTCAAACGACCTCTAGTAGGGTTTGGGTCGCCCTACACATATCAATATATATTATTTAAAGCTTGCCTCCCCAATGATACTGTGGTTCTTTCCCCCACCTTAGTAAAGCTCCCAAGAGATTCCGAATGCGGCTCTGCAACTTTCAATCAGGTGCGCGATTGAGTGTTTGAGTCCTGTCAGATTCTATACAACAAAATACAACCAGAAATTAAAACAGTTAAATCATCAATTCCCTACTCCTTAGGATTAGCTATTGCCCCTATTTAATTAATTAGGCTAGGAATGTTGAAATTCTACCAACTCTTAGATAAATGATCCTTAAGCATACCTAATATATAATCAATGATCAATTATCAAATATTTGAACCAAAACCCCTTAAACCAACAAAAAGGGGATTTCGGCCATCACCCAAAAAAAGAGGTGAGAGTTTGATTGGGCTTCCTAATCACTTGGATTACATGATTAAGGAATGAAATAGGTGAAATCAAGAACAATGAACAAAAAAACCCATTTTCCCCAAATATATACCCATTCGGCCTCTCTAAGAAGAATATGCTAGAGGGCTTATTTGATTTCAAGCTCTTGGATTATGATATTAGGGGATGATACTAGCTCATAGAAATTGGTTTGGCACTAAGGATTTTTCTACAATTTTCTAGATATTTTTGAAGTTTAGATCTAAAAACTTGAACTCATGAAAATCAATGGAGAAAAATGAAGATTGAGAGCTCAAGGATGAAATCTATACCTCTTAGGTGATAGAGGAGGATGATAGGAGCAACTTTGCTTCACAAATTTGGTTGAAAATCTTTGTGGAAGTTGAAGAAAAATGGAGGTGAAGGTTGGAGGAAAGATGGAGAAAAATGGAGAAGGCAAAAGCAAGGAAGAAGAAGAAGAAGAAGAAGAAGAAGAAGAAGAAGAAGAAGAAGAGAGAGAGAGAGGGAGAGTCAGCGCAGATTGAGGAGAGAGAATGAGTGGGTTTATCACAATTTTAGATATTTTAGGGACAAAAACGTCCTTTAGAAAAAAGACCGGGGGCATTTCGGTCTTTTCGCGTTCAGATATTTTCTAATTTCATAAATATCTAAATATTTTCTGGAAAAGCCATGATGACAATACTGAGTCACGGGCATGCCTCCCTAGGCGATATGACTTCAGGTTTATCCGTTTTTGGCTCCGTTACTTACGTGATCTAGTATATCGCCCCAGCAAGTCATGAAAACTTATATATTTTAAAAATTTTCAAAATCGCTGATAATGTTTGCAATTTTATTTAAAGCCTAATTGTTTCGTTCACGAGTCAAAATTAGGTCATCTGAGCAGTAAAATAATACTGTCAGTGTAAAACGTAAATCGGGTTCCGTCTGGGTTTTCGACCAAAATTTAACCATGGCTTCCTACGATAGCGTAGAGCATGACTATGGCCTCAAAATAATTTATTTCATTTTCTAGACCCTCCAATAAAATAAAATTACCCAAATACTGATTAATTAAAAGAATAAGAAAATTGGGATGTTACGAAGATCGCCTCAATCGGACATCTAGAACTCAAGATATGTCCAAAACCGTAAAACAGGTTTCTTGACCCTTTCTAAAGGCTAAACTACCCAAAACATACACTAAAACATCCAACATGGAACTAAGGTCATAGATCAACATATGAAAACATATATAAACACATCGATACACATAAACAAAAGCTGGGGTGTTACACATTGGACAACTCGTCCTTTCCCAAAATATATTGATAGAAGCAACAAGTTATAAGTCCAAATACTAAGGGGCGATGGGTCTGAGAATCCTATCTCCAAAACCCTGGCCCTCAGTAGCCACTCACCTACTAGCCAAAAAGGCACTACCTCAAAGGAAAATCCTAAGCAGGTCTAGTACTATCAAAAGATGCACTACCTAACATACGCTGTATTCCTGAGACTGAGTCTCGTTTTCAACCGTCCACACCTCTTCACCTTCAGCATTGAGCAGATCAAGTTACTGAGTCTCTAAATGACCCAGAGGGCTGTTGACAAACATTTGTACATCCATCCAAAAACACAACAAGGTGTCCCATATGTACAGGCAAGGGTGAGAAACCAATATATGAATCCAAAACGACAACTACATGCCCAAACACAAATAGCAGATTCATACAAGTATATCTCATGAATATTATCATACATAATATAGTACAATGTAACAAGGTACTTAGCAGTAAGACACAAGGGTCTCGTGCCCCACAGTCAACGCTATTTTTAAACGTATGCATGAACACTTCCTCATATCTCAACTAATATTCAATCCTAAATTTCCGAAAATCCCATCAACATTCGAATGAGCTGATCAGGCTCCAAAATCATTGACTCGCAGGCCATAATGATTATCACCAAAATTGGCCCAAACATAAGTACTTTGAACCCATGACATTATGCGATTCTCACATGGGGACGCAATCAGAAGTACTCAACAGTAGTCAGATCATACTATATTGTCCAACTCAAGGCACAATACGTTCCCAGAACACGTATGATACCATTGTCCATCAAGGCACAATGTTATATAATGACAATAAGTCATCTCAGGTTTTCCTTGCCATTAAGGTCCCCCGTTTCATGGCACGTCTGCCCAACACATAAATGCATGAGAAAACTATTTCGTTTTCGTCTGTTTATCTGTGTCGTATCAATATTTCCTCGTTGTAGCATCCACACTATCAACCACCATAATGTCTTAGACTCTTTAAGCCCTAACAACATTTTTCTCAAAATAGGACACTTGGTCCAAAACAGCTCGAACCCCAAAATCCCTAACCGATGCACCAATCTAGGACTTTGGATTCAAGAGCATAAAAGCATCCACAAGCTTACAGGACCACAAAGATTGTTGACAAACTGGCCGGACCAACATGCTAACACGGATCCTTGATCCATGTGTTTCTGCAGAACCCTAGAACCCCGACGTCTCGATTTCTAATTTCTAAGCCCAAAAACCACTTTTCCTTGAAAACTCAAAAACAAAAACCCAAATCTCCGACACTTACACAAATTCTTTGGGATCGGTTTTCCATAAAACAAAACTTGGTCTAAAGATCATTTATTTTCTTTTCATCGTTTTTCGGTAAAACACAAACCTTGAAATACAGCTTGTAAAAACCCTTTTTCTTGGATAAAACCAACTAATTTGAAATCATGTTTCTCGAAACGCTTTTGCTCAAGGATTTCACTTTATTATTTTAAAAACCAATAAAATTTTCCAAAAACACTATTCATCCTAAAAACTTCATTTTTCTTCAATAAAGACATTTTTTTCTTTATTTTGCCCTTTAAGTCGACTTACCCTTAAAAAGCAAATATTTATTATTATTTTATTCCAAAAACTAATTTATTTCTTTTTCTCTTAAAATTAATTGAAAAAGCATAAAATATTATTATTTTTCCTCCATTTCACATCTCAAGCTTTTTAAAGCTTTTAGGTTACATATTGTCGGATCCTAATCGATATTAGGTCCTTTAACACAGTACTCCCCACAACATGGCACACGATACATCCATACATTCATTTAAAATGCTATACCATACATTCACATATATAAGCAGGTATATCATGAGTAGGCAATTTAACAGCAGTAAATAAACCACTCCATAAACAATCCAATACAGATAAATATTTACAATCCAGACACACAAATACAGCACATAACTGTCGGAATTGAAATTCCTCAGGTTTGTCCCCTTACCTCTTGAAGTTCCCAAGGTAAGTGCAATCTCTCCCGATCGGTCCGAAACTTCGCTCGATACTCCGCCAATTACTCCTAGATGAACTTCCTTCAAATAATCAAGCTTGAATCACTCAAAAACTCCAAGCTTTCATGCTTTTTCTATGGAGGAAAATGAAGAAAATGAGAGAAAGAAGAAAGAAAAGTGAGATAGGGGAGATGAAGGAGTTGGCGTATGGCCTTATGTGAGAATGAGAGTGAAATAGATATTTTACAAGAACGGCAAACTTGTAATTAACAAGAAGGACATTTTGGTAATTTTGCATAAAGACCAAGGACAATTTGGTCATTTCGCGTACAGATATTTTGAAAATCATCATGACACTGGCACGAGTCCCTAGGTGACCTGACACTGACTTGATATGAAGATTATCCATTCGTGGGTCCCGTAAAACCCTTATACGGCTCCAATTGTCACCCAGTTTGATTCTTGGTCCGAATATAATATATTATTTTTATTTTTGAACGTCAAGACGCATTTTAGCAAAAAATTAGAAGATCGAATTCTAAGACTAGTGGTTCTGACCGTTAGTCAAAATGAGGTCTTTATAGTAGTAAAACACTACCATCCGTGAAACATAGACCAGGCTCCGTTTGAGTTTTCGGCATAAAATTTAACCGTAGGCTCCTACGATTATATAGAGCATGAATATGATTTTAGTTTTCCCAAAATCATTTTCTAAAACACAAATAAAAATATAAACTCATTTATATAGTTTACTGGTCTTAGAAAGCGTGAAAATTGGGGTATTACAATCTCAATCTTGTGATAAAGTTTTAAAAGTTTCCATAAGAAAGGTAGAACCTTTAGAAATATGAGATAAATATTTGAAATTTCAAATGAGAAAATTCTTGATGCTTCTATAAAGAGTGGGAAGATAATTTCATAATAAGTCTTGATTAATCGTATTCACTCTGAAATCATGAGATACATATGAGAGAGAAAGCAAGCATATGAAACAACAAGTGGTATATCAATCTTTCCAATAGTATATCACAACGAGCGGTATAAATACCAACAATAAGTAATTATTCAAGTTGTATATCAATTCAAGTGGTAACTGCACTGTTCAAATGGTATAATATATCAACAAGTGGTACGAACAATTTCAATAACATGTGGTATTGATCAAACAAGAAAAATCTCAAATATACGTCAAACAAAACATAAATAATCGATTATGAAGATATCAATAATCGATTATGAGGCGAAAAATTACAAAAGATCTACTGTTTGCTTTGAATATTCTTTATTACGATCTTATATATATGTTTCTGTTATTAACTCCTATGTGCACTAAGTCTAAAATGTAGAAAGGTTCCCTAAGTCTTTAAGGCAAATCTTTAGGGGGAGAATCCTTTATCATAAATGCACAATTTTAGGGGGAGTTTAAAATTTTTTTTGCAGTTGTCAAATAGGGGGAGAAAGAGCAAATATCATAAACAACAAAGGAATTAATCATAATTGGGGAGAAATAGCAAATTACCATCTATGTGTTACATAGGGGGAGAAAGATTAAAAATGAAATATCATTATATATTTGCTAAGTATTTGTCTCCATCAAAAAGGGGGAGAATGTGAACCATATTGCCATATAGGTTTTGATGTTGACAAATAGTATATCAAGGGGAGAATACAGTTAGATGTTGTCAAATAATATATCATTGTACTAAGCTTGAACGGATTATATACATGTGTTATATGATTAATATGATTTATTAGAAAATACACATGTGACAAATACTTGATATATGTATTTGATTAAATGGCATAGAAATTAAATTTGACATTATTATTAAATGCCTAAGGAACATTGAATGTTGAGAGGTAATGTGATTATCAATTAAGCATAAATGAGAAATATATTATTGATATTATTTGATCACATTTAAATAAATTAGTGTTGCCTGATCCCAAAAGAGCATTTATGTGATTATCAATTAAGCATAAATAAGAAATATATTAGTAATGGTTGCTTAGGCCAATATACTTCACCTGTGTTAGTGTTGCCTGATCCCAAAGGAGCATTTATGCTCACATTCCTACATAATCCTCAGTGTATTAGACATTTGAGTGGATTGGTTTAAACAGATCCATTGGTCTGGACATTTTCATATTACTTCATTGAACGATTTGTTATGACTATTTCTTGAGTTGTAAAACAAACGACTTCTTGATACTGGAATTTTCTTAATGAAGCTTAGTCTAATCACTTTTACATTTGGTAAATATGATCCAGTCTGATTTTTGGCCCGACTATCCTACTTTTGAAATTATAGTTTTGAAAATTCCCTGTATTAAAAATGAATCCTCTTAGGGTTCGAAACTATTCATCTTTTGATTCCCTAATCCGCTGGAAGATTCTTGTGAAAGAAGGAACTTTATTAGAGTCATGGTTGTAAACATGTATTAGCTATGCATGTTTACACTCATGAACCTACTGAAGAATCTTTTTACATACTGGATATTCCTGCATTCTTTTCAGAGTGGTAAAATTCTTCTATATACTTTCTTATGAGAGTAAGACCAAGAAAATTTCCTTTGTTAAAAACCTCTTTCCTTAATCGTCAAGGATCGAGTAGAGACTGAGTTCAACTAATCACCCTTAACTTAAGTGGATGAGCAAGAAAAACGATTTGATCTTTGGAAGGTTGGTTGGGAGTACGTGTAATATCATGCTACAATCATCCTTTTAGCAGGAAATACAAGAAGTGATGGGAGTTTTGTTGAGGTATAGTTGTGATTGATAAGATGTGAACCTTTAAGATCAATCTCAGTAAGTGAGACAATTATTATAAATCAAATATTGATCGAGGTAGAATAATCGTTGAAGAACCTAGGGTTATGATCAATGTTTATAGTTAAGATTGATTGTATGAGTTTGAAGATTTATAAGGAAGTGTTCTTAGAAGTTTTACCCAAGCTGAATAGAAGCAGAGAAGATTTATAAGGAAGTGTTCTTAAGTAAAACTAAGTTGATTAGAAAAATTCAAGATTTATGAATTTGGATAATTCTACCCAATGTGATTTCTTTTGGTTGTAGTTGCATTAAGAGCTGCAATCATGTTCTTTAAGGTTGTTATGCGTGAGTATGGTGTAAATTGGAGAGGTGGACTACGTTCAAAAAGGAACTAAGACTAAGATTGGGTACCTTGGATCAGAACTGATGGATGTGTTATAAAAGGAATGTGTATCGTAGTTTAAATATTGGTGTTAACAGTAAGAGTTAAAGATGTTGGAGGAAGATTTCCTAAATGGATTAGTATTGAAATAAAAGTGGTTAAGTTTTAATTATATCTCTCACATGTGAGAAATTAAAGTCAGGTATTAAGAAGAAGGAATATGGATAGAGGAGAAACGATTTGATTTTAATGGTAAATCGAACGTAGAATAAGTATGAGTTTGTTATTAGGTTACAAATGTTACCTAAGGGAGAATTACATACGGAGAGTACGATGTGGAACATGGGAATTAAGAAATCTTGTATGATTATGAGTCATGAAATTTCGAGGAGGAAATTTTTTTAAGTGGGGTAAGAATGTAACACCCCGATTTTCACTGCTTTCTAAGATCAGTAATTTATATAAATAAGTTTATATTTTATCCAAGATTTAGAAAATGATTTTTGATAAACCAAAATCATATTCATACTCTACATTATCATAGAGAGTTACGGTTAAATTTTGGGTTGAAAATTCAGACAGAGCCTGGTCTGCGTTTTCATTGACAGTAAGATTTTACTAATCAAAAAACCTAATTTGGACTCGTGAACGAAACAGTTAGGTTTTAAATCGAATTTCCAACAATATTGGTTATTTTGAAATTTTTCAAAATAAATAAGTTCTTCGCTTTATTCGGGCGTAAAACCTAAATCAGGAAATCGAAGGAATCGAGAACGGACGTGCAGAGACAAAATCGGACACCAGATGAGGGACACGAGTCACCTGAGCAGGGTGACTCACCACCATGACTCGCAACAAGTCATCATGACATTCTAAAAATATCCAAGATATTTGTGGAATTCTGAAAATATCTAAGATATTTAGGGCGAGAAAAGACCATTTTACCCCTAGGAATTGATGAAATTACCATTGTGCCATATGACTCACGGCCGTCATCATTACGTTCTAAAAATATCTGAAACGCATTCATACTAGGAAAAGACCAAAATACCCTTGATCTTTTCCTAAATAACAATTTTGTCCCTAAGTGAAATAACTCTTTTGTCCCTAAATGAACAAAGCCTGGACCTCTTTGTCCCTTGTTTTCCCACGCCTGTATAGCCTCACTAACCCTCCATTCCCTCATTTTGGCTACAAACACAAAATCTTACTTGTGTCATGATTTTTCAAGATCAAAGTTAGAATTTTAGTTTTCTCTCCCTTATTCTTGGTATTCTTGAGTTGTTCTTCACTTTCTCTCCATTTCCCGACCAATCAAGAGGTAAACTCTCTTGAATCAAGTTAGTAAACTTGTTTCTTGCTTCATTGTCTTGACATCTATGTATTTCGTTTTCTCAAGTGATCCATAAGCAATTTGGTGAAGCAGAACTTGCTTGATCCTTGCAATTCTTCATCATTCAAGAGGTAATCTCTTCTCTCCATGATCAATCATATGCTCTTCTTCATTCATTCAGTAAGAATAAGCAATGAATCATCATCATCCACTTTCATGAAACATGTCTAGAAAATCATAGAAAAATCTTATGATCATGAAACCAATTTCTATGAACTCATCAAGACCTCTATGTTCATTATTCAAGAGCATGAATCAAACTAAAATTTCTTCCCTATTTTTCCAAGAATGGCCGAAACCCTAACCTAGTGGTTGGGTGAGTTTTGATTCAAAGTTCAACTAGGGTTTCGACCCTTAGGTGTTTTAACTAAATCGAAAATATGTTTTACTTTAGTCATAGTTAATTCAATTAAATAAGTGTTTTAAAAATAAAATGATGAAAGTGATTTCATAAAGTAAATGATGACAACCAAATTAGTGGGTTGCCTTGTTGATGATCTTAGGTTGAATTATCAAGCACAATTGATGAGACTTCCATAGAAACTTAAGAAACAAGTAGTGTTCAATTCAAGAAAGAAAGAAACAAGAAAATGGATGGAGATGAGAATGGGGGAGAGGCGCCACAAATCCAAAGGGATTTGATAAGCCTAATGAAGATCGCCACAAAAGTCTTGGACTCTTGATAAGATCAAGGAGGTGGCTCAATCAAGAACCTTAGAGAGACAATACCCTCACAATTGGATTCAATCCAAAATCAACTTCTTAGTTCCCTTTCCATTCATCATACTAGAATTATATAGGAGATGGAGGGGTGCATACAAAAGGTCATTACTAGATGACAAAACCCCTTCATGACTATGCCACTAAGTGGTGTAATAAAAGCATTTACTAATCCACTAAGTGGCTAAATTACTATCCTACTTAAGTGACTAATAAAAAGGGGTTCCATAACTTCTAAAGGAGTTACCTAAGCATGCAAGCCAAAGGTTGCCCTCCTAGAAGCTTCCAATTTCGTGCATCCTCATGAATTGGGCTTGGTCATCATACAAATTTAGTGTAGCCCACACTTCATGGACACCAAAGTGAAGTTCCCCCAAAATTGGATCCACAAATAGCCTATTACATTTTATTTAATTAGAAATAAGACTAGTAAATGGGTTTCCAAGTAGCACACGCCCTTCATCATCATGGTTCTTCAAGACACTTTGAATTTTAAAATAATAAAATCCTTGTAGTTTTCCTTCCACATGCTTAATGAATTCAAGATCATATCAGTAAAATTAATATGAAGTCAACTTAGGCTTAATGGGATGTCACAATCATTTTAAAAAAACTAAGTTAACATTCAACCTTCAAAGTATAAAGAGGACTTTGTCCTAAAGTTTTGATTTAATTGAATCATAGTTTGAAAACGAAATAAAATTCCCTTTCTTTATGCTAACTTAGATCACGGTTTTTGTAACACCCTTTCCCGAGTGTCACATTCCCGAACGATTGTAAGGCCGAAAATAATATTAATGCGGAAAATACGGGTTTTCTTTTTTTTTCTTTTCATAATGACGATGAAATGAGATTTTTAATATGAGTACTAATAATTAAAATTAGGTTCACCATACATTTCTAAAGGTCAAACAGAAATAAAGTGCAGAAATATAAACAATACAAAATACAGACATAGATCCAAGCCTAACTGTAAAATAGGTACATAAATAGGTATTAGGAGACGCAGCTCCTCAAAAGGTACAACTGACGATTAGACACAGCCTGGCCAAAACAAAACAACATAAGGAGTCCCCCTCCGGACTCAAGGTAGACGCTAAGCTGAGTCGTCATCACGCCTATCTTCTCAAGCAGAAACAGCAACACCAGCAGAGGACATATACAGATATGGGTGAGATTCCTGATCATCAACACAGCAAAACAGTATAAGTAAAAACGGGACGACTCACCAGATAACAACATACCCATCATGCATACTAAACATCTCAATATATATATCATTTAATCAATTAGCAGCATGTAACATCTCCAAAAACAGGATAATGATGCATATCAAGTAAATGTACTTATCAGTAGCCATGCGATGTAATGCGATGTACATGACTCAATGTCATATGCCACAAAGGATAAAACGCTTACTTCTACTCCATGGAGCTAACAAAACATCGGAGAGAGTGAATGGGAGGACATGTTCCGTGTACGCCAGCCTTGGGCAGGATGCTACAATATTCGTAACGTGCACGTATCTGGCTTTTACGGAAACACTCTACATCAAACATGAAAAGTCCGGCATCTAGTCGAGGATATCAGTGTATTGCTCGGATTCGCCATGACACAGAAGAGCTACCAACTGGTCACATGTCAGCCTTTCCAACCCTGATACCTCCAAGACTATTTAAGATTGTCACTGTAAGATTCGAACCCGCATCAAGGTGTAAGCTCAACTCCTAGGCTCAAGGCCTTACAAACTCATGCAATGAAATGCCAATGCTTACACAAAGCAGATGCGATAAGGCAATGTCTATCCACCTGATAAACCTCAAGGCTCACTAAGGTTTTCTTCCTTAGGAACTATATACATGTTTGTATTATAAAACTTTTATCCATCACATAAATCTCGTGATTACTCCGGGATCGAGTCATCATAAGACTAAAACAATTGAACGACTTTCTTGAATCCGAATCACCAGTTCATCATCTAACTACTGTTTCAAACCCAAAATTTTTCATGTTTGTGTTTGTGTCTTATGAATTACATCTCAAGTCCTAAGTGTTATGAAGAAGGATTGAGAATCCCCTTAGATAAGTCTTTGATCCTTTCTAAGGTATTAGTTCCTTGAGTTTTAATTTGTGAAATGAATATTGATTCACTTAAGTCTTATAAAGTCATTGATGAACTAAGTCGTCAATGGTATAGGATATGGTCTTGTTCCACCATAGGCTATACTTAATTGTCTCATTTCTTATGCTCTAAGTTAGTTACTTAACTTAGGTTTTCATGCGTAAATTTTACAATTTGAGTTGAAAACTCTCGATTCAAGACTTTTTAAACCAAAACCTTTCCAATTTAAAACTCATTTGATTTTAAAGAACTTGGTTACTTGATCGAATTAAAGTACCTCAACTAATTTGAAAAGGTTTTTCCTCACTAACTTAGTGTAAAACCGTGATCTATGTTAGCGTAAAAGAAATGGAACTTTCATTTAGTTTTCAAACGATGATTCAATTAATTCAAACTTGAGCACAAAGTCCTCTTTATACTTTGAGGATTGAATGTTAACTTAGTTTTAAGAAGAATGTGACATCCTACTAAACCTAAGGTAACTTCATATTAATTTTACTTTCATGAAATTACTTTCATTATTTTATTTTTAAAACACATACTTAATTGAATAAACTATGATTAAAGTAACCTTAGTTAAAAACACTTAACGTCGAAACCCTAATTGATCTTTGGATCAAAATCACTTCTTGTTTGTTTTGAAATACAAGTTACTAAAACACTTATTAGCTTTCAAACATTGAAGTTCAAGAACAAACTCATGTTCTTCCTCTTTTTACTAACCATGGCCGAATACCATCACTTAGGGGAAGTGAAGATTTTGCTTCACTAACTTATCAAGTAATAGCTCAAAATGATCACAATATTATGATGAACAATAATCATACATCATTCAACCATAAACAAGCATAAAAATCCTTACTTGATCTAGAGATCAAAGTATGGTTTTCAACATACATGAAAACATTTTTCCATCCAAGCATACATCATCATACACATATACTAAGCATAGAAACATTATTACAAATTTGTTCTCAAAGAAAACTTCATCAAGAAAGTAGTGAACCCAAGCTAGGGTTTCACCCAAACAAAACATAAACAGCCATTTTTATCCTCCACCAATTTTGGTGTGATGAGGTTCACTACCACATATCTTTAATGAAGAGGTTTAAGCAAAAGGAAACTCCAAGCCCTCAAAACAAAGAGAAGGCCGAACCTAGAGGAGAGAAAAAGGTGAGATCTTGAACATGTTTTCATGAAAAGAAGAACTAGAAGATGATTTCTCAAGTTAATAAGTAAGGAAATGAAAAGGAAAAGGATTTAGAAGCTTACCCACTCAAGAGCAACTCCTAGGTTTTCGATGGTGTTCTTGAGGTTGAAGAACAACTTCTCCAAATCAAGAAACTTCCTTCACCAAAATTGATCCTTAGATCAAGACAAGGTGAAGTATGGGTTTTAGAATTGAAGAAAGGAATTTGGTTAGAGATTTAGGGTGAAGAACCGAATCTATGATGAAGAGAGAGAAGAGAGGATTTTTCAAAAACTCAAGAAATGGTGTGTTTGATCTTTTGGATGTGTAGAATGAAAATGCATAGGTGTTGTTAGTGGGTTATGGCCAAATGGCCTTTAGGCTTCATGAACAAAATATTGGTTAGTGTGTGATGGAAATTAGTGTAAGGAAATGAAGGGCCAAGATTTGATGAAGTACATAGGTGTTGACACCATATTCAAAGTTGTAGTGATTAACCAAAAATGGGTGGTTTGGCTTTTTCCATAAAAGGAAAAGTTGACAAAGGTGTAAGTTGTCATGAAATGCTAAAAGATATCTCCTCGTGAAATGTGATAAGCAGTCTCAACTTCTCCCGACTCTGAGCCAGAGTAACCTCCCAATCCCAGGCCCGATTACTCCCCGGCTCTGGCACGCTTCCCATGTTAAAGCGATCCCGATTAAAATAATAATATTTTTATCGGCTCCGACTCAAAACAACATAACAGGCTCAAAACAATATCTTATGATCATTAAGCTCATAATTGAAATTCAATTATGAATTTCCAATTATTAACTATTTTTACGATTATTATTAATCAGGTTATGTTCTCAGCCAAGTTATTCACACAAACAGTTAAAAGACAGATGCAGGGATTTTGGGATGTTACAACACTACCCTCCAAAAAGAAATTTCGTCCTCGAAATTTACCTTAGAAGAGATGCGGAAACTGTTCCCTCATCCTATCTTCCAACTCCCAGGTGGCATCCCCGGAAGTCTTGTTCCAGATAACCTTGACCAAAGATATTTCCTTTCCTCGTAGATGCTTAACTCTTTTGTCTTCAATCTTGACAGGCAGTATTTCATAGGTCAGGTTATCCTTTAGCTACACTGAATCAGGCTTTATGACATGACTGGGGACCGGAATATATTTTCGCAATTGCGAAACGTGAAAAACATTATGAAGGTTGGATAGAAAAGGTGGTAAAGCTATTTGGTAAGCTACTGGACTTATCCGACGAAGAATAAGGTCCGATGAATTTTGGAGTGAGTTTTCTGGACTTAAGGACCCTGCCAACCCCAGTCATTGGAGTGACTCTAAAAAAGACATGATCACCTTCTTTGAATTCAAGGGGCCTACGTCTTTTATCCGCATAGCTTTTCTGTCGGCTCTGAGTTGTCCTCATCTTTTCTTGAATCATTTTAACCTTGTTAGTTATTTGTTGCACTAGTTTAGGTCCTAACGAAGCACTTTCTCCATCCTGATACCTACATAATGTGTTATGCATCGTCGTCTGTATAAAGCTTCATAGGGTGCCATCCCTATACTTGAATGATAATTGTTATTGTAAGTGAATTCTATCAACGGTAGAAAACTCTCCTAACTTTCGGCATGTTCCAACACACATGCCCTCAACAAATCCTCTAAAGATTGTATCGTCCTCTCTGATTGTCCGTCTGTTTGAGGATGGTAAGCCGAACTCAGCCGTAACTTTGTTCCTAAAGCTTCATGCAAACTCTGCCAAAATCGTGAAGTAAAACGCAGGTCTCTATCTGATATGATGCTCGAAAGTACCCCATGTAGTCTCACAATCTCACTGATATAAATCTGAGTCAGTCTCTTCATAGAGTATTTGATATTGATAGGCAGGAAGTGAGCTGACTTTGTAAACCTATCAACTATCACCCAAATGGAGTCACACCCCTTAGGTGTCCTTGGTAAACACGTCACAAAGTCCATCGCAATGCCATCCCACTTCCACTCTGGGATGTCCAACGGAAGTAACATTCCCGCTGGCCTTTGATGTTCAACCTTTGCTTTCTGACACACCAAGCAAGACGCCACATAATCAACCACATCTCGTTTCATTACTTGCCACCAAAACAACCGCTTCAGGTCTTGGTACATCTTTGTAGATCTTGGATGCATGCTCAACTTGCTTCTATGGGCTTCGTCCAGAATTAACCTCCTCAGCTCTGGGTTGTTTGGCACACAGACCCCTTCTCCTCGTCTTAGAATCCCATCTACTCCTTCCTTGTACTCAAACATCAACCCTTTCCTCAGATTTCCTCGCTCTTTCTCTAGATACTGATCATACACTTGCTTCTCCCGAATCCGATCCATCAGATCACACGACACTGTAACCATGACCACACAAAGCTTTCCCGGCATACTGACCACTGACAGCGGCATACCTCTAAATTGTTCCAACAACTCATGTTCTATAACCATCATGGCAGACACATGTAAAACTTTCCTACTCAAAGTGTCTACTACAACATTAGCTTTCCCCGGATGATACTATAACTGGAATTCGTAGTCCTTCAGAAACTCCAGCCACCATCTCTGCCTCATGTTGAGCTCTTTCTGATCGAACAAGTACTTCAGACTCTTATGATCACTGAAGACATTGAACGTCGAACCATACAAGTAGTGCCTCCAAATTTTCAACGCAAAGACCACTGCTGCTAACTCCAGATCATGGGTAGGGTAGTTCTTTTCGTGCACTTTCAACTGCCTCGAAGCATAAGCTACCACTTTCCGATTCTGCATCAGAACACAGCCTAACCCCTGATATGAAGCGTCACAGTACACTTCAAAAGGTTCACTCGGATCTGGTAACACCAACACTGGCGAAGTGGTTAGCCTCTTCTTCAGTTCCTGAAAACTCAGCTCATAGGTTTCAGTCCATTCAAAAGCTTTGTCCTTTCTTGTCAATTGGGTAAGGGGTCATACAATCTTAGAAAATCCCTCGATGAACCTCCGATAATACTCAGCCAAGCCCACAAAACTGCGTATCTCAGTCACCGTTGTTGGCCTTTCCCACTCAAGAACTGCTTCAACCTTTGACGGGTCCACTGCAATCCCTTCCTTTGAAATCACGTGACCCAAAAACGGCACTTCGTCGAGCCAAAACTCACACTAGGATAGCTTTGCATACAACCTTTTCTCCTTCAGAATCCGAAGGACCATACTAAGATGTTCAGCATGTTCTCCCTGATCTTGGGAATATAATAGTATGTCGTCTATGAAGACAATGACAAACTTATCTAGGTAGGGACGAAAAATCCTATTCATATAATCCATGAATATGGCTGGAGCATTCGTCACCCCAAAAGGCATCACAAGGTACTCGTAGTGCACATAGCATGTTTGAAACGCTGTCTTTGGTATATCCTCCGCCTTCACACGAATCTGGTGATAACCCGATCGCAGATCGATCTTGGAGAAAACTGCCGCTCCCCTCAACTGATCCATCAAGTCATTTATCCTCGGGAGAGTATACTTGTTCTTAATGGTGACCTTGTTCAACTGGCGATAATCCACGCACAAGCGAGAAGTTTCATATTTCTTTTTCACTAACAGCACAGGAGCTCCCCACGGCGACACACTGGGTCTAACAAACTGTTTCCCCAATAAATCTTCCAATTGTTCCTTCAAGGTTTCCAACTCTGCAGGTGCCATAGACACGGGTCCTGTTCCTGGTATAAGGTTGATTGAAAACTCGATGTCCCGAACTGGAGACAAACCTGGTACATCTTCAGGAAAGACTTCCGGACAATCGTTCACGACAGGTACATGCTCTAAGACTAGCTCGTTCTTGACCCCCAAAGAAGATAGTAACATGTATCCTTGAGCTCCTTCTCTCAAAGAAGCCTTTACTTGGTTGGCAGTCAAATATCCAGAATTCTCAGAACTAGGAAAGATTAAGGTTTTGTTTGCACAATCTAACAGTATATGGTTAGAAGATAACCAATCCATCCCTAATATTACATCCATTTGCGAAAGAGGCCAACAGATCAAATCAATCAAGAAGGTCCTATCTTCTACAGAAATAGAACAGTCCAAACAAACTTTAGCAGTTATAACAGGCTTTGCAGTAGGTGTAGGAATCACTAAATCAAAAGGTAAAGAAGACACAGGCAATCCCAAAAGGTTCACACAGTCATAGGCAATAAAGGAATGCGTTGCACCTGAATCCAATAGTACAGTTAAGGTTTTACCTCCCATGACGCACTGACCTTGGATCAAGTCTTCATTATGAGAAGCCTCAGCACCACTCAAAGTATAAACTTTGCCCTTTGCCCTTTGCCTTAGGCCTTGCTGCTTGTACATTGTTGACAGAAGGTTCAGCTTTTGGTTGCACACAGTTGCGTGAGATATGCCCCGATTTTCCACACCTGAAGCTTATTATCCCCTTGATTGAGCACTCTTTTGTGGCATGATTATTCTTCCCACACTTCATACACTTGTTTGGGGCGTTCCCAGACTGACTGAAACCCCCACTACTTCCTCCTATAGAACGTTGTTGTTGATCTTGCTGTCTCGGATAAGGTTTCCATCGAGATCTGTTGTCACGACCAACGTTGCCTCTGTGGGACCTAGTCAGTCCAGAACTCTGTGCTCGCTTATCCTTGCTAGGCTCCAAGCTCAATTGATAAGCGAAGGTGAGGATCGCCACAAAAGTCTTGGACTCTTGATAAGAGCAAAGGGGGTTGGCTCAATGAAGAACCTATGAGAGACTATGCACTCTCTAAATGGACTTAGCCAAATTGACAACAACCAAAAGTGCCTTTCATTCATCAACTTCGACTTACATATAGAGTAGGGTGATTGCATGAAGATGCAAACAAAAAGTCACCATAAAGTGAACTAACTCCCTCATAAAAATAGAAAATAATCCACTAAAGCTAATAAAAGAAAAATGAAACCATAACCACCAAATAAAGAAATCACTAATGAGTGGCTATTAACTTCATAACCACCACATAATGACTCTCCAATAAGTAGCCAAGATTCCATAACCTCCCAAGGAGTTAACAAGGCATGCAAGCCAAAATTTAACCTCCTTTCTTGTCATAAAATTCGACCCCCCATCATACAATAGCCAAATAACATATTGAAATAAAAAGTAAATAAAGCCTAAAACAAAATGGGTCAAATCCGTCCAGAATTTCGTGCTTAACTTCCAGCCCGTTTTTCACCATGATAGAAGCCGAATCTGGTCAAGAGGATTGAAATACTATTCGTAAATAATTTCCTTAGCTTTCTAACGCACCAAAGAATGCATCAATCGGAGATCTGTAGCATGAGATACAACCAAAACAAGTAGACATGTTCATCATTAATGAAAATAAAATTTCATCAAAAATCAATTTGGCCTTGAATTGGACATCATTCTTGGTTTGCATCACCTGGCGTGATGATAACAGCCTAAGAGCCAAGAAAAACTAAATCTACGCTTGAATCCTCCAAACGGGTTCAACAGGTTCCGCGAGCTTTGACGAAGAATGCCAAGGCAAAATGACAAGTTAAGTCCCCAAACAAGGAAAAGGAAAGGGAATTAACACAAGGGTTATGCACATACCTCGATTAGATCCTTGGGGACCAAATCCGCTAGTTGCCGTTCACAGCACTTGCACACAAACAATGGAGTCTGGTTTGATAGGGAGAAAACGGTTCAACACTAAACTTAAAGGATCCAATGAAAAGGATGAACAGGGTCGGTTACCTTACCTCAGAGTAACGCTAAGCTAGCAGCTTAACCCCAAACGCAACAACAAACACCACAGGGATGTGTTCTTGATGAAGAACACCCAACAAGTATTGGAGAACGCTCAAGGATTCAATTGGAACCCAAGAGAAAGGTAAAAGATGGCTGTTTCTAACTTTAGGATATATGGCTATGAGTTTTAGGTCGAGCAAAAGAGGTATAAAAAGGATTAGAGCGAAACGGGCTAACCAAAGAGCCCAAAATGCGTGCTCCCTGGTTTGGGCCTAACTTGAGCTATGAATGTCTGATTTAGGTGTTCTTGGTGGCGTTGGAAAGCTAAGATAATTTCCTACAAAATCATTTTCACGATTTATTCCTAGTTCAGACTCCAAAAGGGTCAAAAATGCGATATAGGTTCAGCATTAAAAAGATAGTTGTTTCTAGATAGAAGTTTTAGGAGATTCAGATTTATAGGCTAAAATACCATTTTGGTCCCTTAACTTATTTTTTAATTTCAATTTGATCCTTTAACTTTTAAAAGTTTCAATTTGGTCCCTTAACTTGTCTTTGTGAACCCAAGTTAGTCCCCTCAGTCAATGACATAAGTAAAAGTGACGAAAGTGCCATACATGTTAACAATTTAAAGGACCAATTTGAAACTCATTTAAAAGTTAAGGGACCAATTTGAAACTTGTTAACAATTTAAAGGACCAATTTGAAATTCATTTGTTTATATCATTGACGGAGAGGACTAACTTGTGTTAACAGAGACAAGTTAAGGGACCAAATTGAAACTAAAAAATAAGTTATGGGACCAAAATGATATTTTAGCCTAAGATAATCTTATCTATTCAATGATTGAATCTCTATGACATCTAATTAATCTTATACCAACACAACTACAATTATCATAAATATAGATATCTTATATTAATATAAACATGATCTAAATATGAATGCAGATAATCGCATATTAATATAATTCAGTGGTGCATTAATACAAGTGATCTAGTATTAATAAAAACATATATATATTCGATGACATGTAAATAAATATATGATCACACATTAATTACACACATCATATTAGTCCATACAAGACCGCATATAAGCACATGAGATCACACACTTACACACTAATATAATCAATTATATATTCATATAGATAAGATCATGTATTAATACATGCAGTATAATTAATAATTAATAATATAAATATAATTATGCACAATTATCTATTAATACAGTCAATCGTATATTAATATAAGCATAATTAATATAAATCATTTACATATCAATAAGAATCAATTACATATTATATATAATAACATTTTAATATATAAAATGTAAACAAACTTATAACCATACAAACATAAGCATGCATGTTATCACTTAAAATATACAGACATAAATATACATTCATATAGATACTTATAAAATGCAGTGACGATGTAAGCAAGCATATTGTCAAATATTATACTACTAATAACGGTAATAATAATAATAATACATATAATTATAGCAACACATACACACCCATACGAAAAACGAAATGTTACAGAAGACATAACAAAAGTTGACTTAGAAGCAACTCTGTTAACAAGCGGCCTATCCCTAACAGAGGGAGAAGGCACTGAACGCATCGGTGGAAAAGTCCATCTAGCATTCCACTTACGGGTACAACCTTGACAGCAGACGACATGAAGACAAGCTGTGGAGCGGTTAAGAACTCTTCCTCTGCGACGCTTGCGGATAGTGAGTGCGGCTATCCACATGTACGTCGCTAGAAGCCCATCGTGACTAGGTGTCCAAACGCCATAATCATTGGGAGGCTTAATAGAGAGATGCATTCGAAGCACTGGGTGAAGTCTCGGTAATACGACCTTCTCGGGAGATAACCAGAGAAGCACACGACGATGCAATACAAAATAATGAGGTGAGATTCTCATTCATCAGCACAACACATGGCAGAAGTAAAAACGGTACGACACACAAGACAAAAAAATACTAGTTATGCATATCATACATCTCAATATCTCAAAATATCCAATCAATAGCATAAGACGTCATTAACACAGGATAATAGTGTATACCATGTAAATGTATCCGTCAATAGTCATGCAATGCAATGCGATGTACATGACTCAATGTCATATGCCACAAGGGTAAAACTCTGACCGCTACTCCATGGAGCTAACAAAACGTCGAAAAGAGTGAACGGGAGGACATGTTCCGTGATGACAACCAAATGGTATGGTTGCCTTTTAACAATCTTATGGTTGAATTCTAAATATGATAATTTCGTGCTCTTTGTATAGGAACAAAATGAAACAACATAAAAGAGAAGAAAATAAGAAAATGGATAGAAAGAGATGATGAGGTGCCACAAACCAAGAAGGTTTGATAAGCCAAGTGATGTTCGCCACAAGAACCTTGGATTCTTGATAAGAACTAAGTTTGGTTCAACCAAGAACCTAGGAGAAACAATTCTCACAAATGGAATTAATCCAAATTCAACATCCAAGTTGTTTTATTCAAGTTAGTAGGCACATACATATAGGAATTGGGGCTGCCAAGAGTTGGCTTACACAAGTCATCATAAGATTCCATAACCCCTCTAATGACTATGCCACTAATCGGTGAAATGCTGACATCAATAAGTGGCTGCCTAAAAACATAACCATTCTAATAAAAACCAACTAATAAAGATAAGTCATAAAACTACAAGGAGTTACTTTTGGCATGCAAGCCAAAGTTTACTCTCCTTTTCAGCCTGAAAACGTGCACCCCTTTATTCCAACTGGGTCAGGCCCAAACAACAAATTAGTGCAGCTCACACAACATAATAACCAAAATATTTTCGTCCAGAAATTCGTCTTCAACTTCCATCCCATTTTCCACCATGATAGATACCGAATTAGGTCAAGAAGCGTGAAATATAATTTATAGAACATTTTGTTATCTTTCTAACGCATCAAGAAACATATCATTCGGACTTCTGTAGCTCCTGATTCATCCAAAACAAGACAAACGAGTAATTTTTTTATAAAAATACCAATTTCTGTAAATACCAATTTTGTTCTTCCTTTTTTTATTTCGGGCTTCATAATTCTTGTCAAGGGTGTCCATTCTAGATTCACATCATTCCGTCTACGCCAGCCTTGGGCAAGATGCTACAACATTCGTAACGTGCACGTATCTGGCTTTTACGGAAACACTCTACACAAAACATGAAAAGTACGGCATCCAGTCGAGGATATCAGTGTATTGCTCCGATTCGCCACGACATAGAAGAGCTACCAACTAGTCACATGTCAGTTTTTCCAACCCTGATAACTCCAAGACTATTTAAGATCGTCACCGTAAGATTCGCACCCGCATCAAGGTGTAAGCTCAACTCCTAGGCTTAAGGCCTTACAAACTCATGGAATGAAATGCCAATGCTTACACAAAGCAGATGCGATAAAGCAATGTCTATCCACCGGAAAAACCTCAAGGCTCACTAAGGTTGTCTTCCTTAGGAACTATATACATGTCTTTGTATTATAAAACTTTTATCCACTGGATAAATCTCGTGATCCCTCCGAGATCGAGTCATCACAAGACTATACAGTTAGATGATGTCCCCGGGTCCGACTCACCGGCCCGTCATGGAACTACTGTTCCAAACCAAAACGTTTCATGTTTGTGTTCGTGTCTTATGATATATTTCTCAAGTCCTAACTATCTTATGAAGAAGGATTGAGAATCCTCTAGTTAAGTCTTAGATTCTTTCTAAGTTAGAGGGTACTTATCGTTCGAGTAATGAAATACATCTTGATTCATTAAGTCTTATGACTCGATTTGATAATGAATCATCAATGGTGTAACATATGGTCTTGTTCCACCACATATTACACTTTCTTATCTCTTTCTTTCACTCTAAGTCAATTATTTGACTTAGGGCTTTAACTTAGGAAAATCCGATGTTTTGAGTTCAAGACACTTTTGTAAAAAGGTGAGTACAAAACACTTACTTGTTTCATACCTTGGCAAAGTGCCTTGGTACCTTTGATTCAAAATCTTATATTTTGAAAACATTATTTCAAAAAGCTTGTAGTTTCAATTAAACTTAAAATCGAAAGTTGGAGTTTAAAACTCTTTTGTATTAACTAAAGAAGGGAAATCTTCTTAAGTCCAAATTCCTTTTAACTTGAAATCATTTTACTTAAACTTCAAAATAGATATTGCATTGAAATCAAAGATTGGTTTTACATTCAAAACCTACTTAGTAACCGAATGTTACATAAGATTTTTCTTAAAGTTGTTTGTTATTGAGAACATTTGATTCGTTAATTTTCAAAACATCATTTGATTTACTTAAGCCATAACTTAAGATTAAAATACTATTTCCCTTGTTCTAAGAATCTCTTGAATGAATATTCTGTTTCATTCAAATAAGATTTCTTTGTTTTACTTTGGTTCATCGTTCATCGATTCCATTTTAGAGTTGTAAAATCATTTGAGTTTCAAAGATTGAAGTTGAAAATCATTTTTGTTTATGCTTTGGCCGAATTCTATACTAGGTTTAATGTGAAGATTTTACTTCACCAATAACCATCATGAGCAAGAGTAATTATCAATGGATCAAGATAGATAATAACATAACAACCAATTCCAAAAATTCAACATCAAACCCGTATACAGAATTTTCAGCATGTCCAGTATCAACTTGTGACAAACATTTGATTGACCAAATGAACTCGAATTTGAGCAAATGAAGACTCATATGAAAGCTTAGGATGTCTACTTTTTGGCTATAAAATTTATTTTGACAAACAATAACTGAGTTAGTACAGTTTCACGAAATAAGTCACTGTAGTCAGAATTCAAGACAGAATTTTATGCTTAGATTGAAATAGGTTTTCAAGGGTCAAATCTTTATGAAACCACATGAAATTTGTGCTCAAAATGAATCCCAAGATGTCTAGTTTTAGGATCAAAAACAAGTTTTGAAATCCAAGTCTAGGTTGAGAGAAAAACCGAAATGACTCACACAAGGTCAGCTCCGAATATCACATTTTCACAAACTCTTTTCAACAAAAAGATGGAGGGACCCTTGGTTAGGGTTTTCCCTCACACAAAAGTTATTTTCAACCATTCAAACACATCAATGAACACAAATCAATCAATAAATAATTATTACAACATTGTTCTCATAGAGAACCAAATAGACAAAGTAGGAAACCCTTGGTTTAGGGTTTTCCCCAAACCAAACCCATAAACCATTTTCACCCCTACCAATGTGGTGTGATGAGGTTCACTCCCCCATTACCTTAATGAAGATCTTTAGGATGAGCAAAACTCCAAGCTCCAAGAACATAAAGGTGGCTGAACCCTAGATAGAAGAAAAGGTAGATCTTGAACTTGTTTCACAAAAATCATGAACTAGAAGAAGTTCACTCATGATTTAAAGTAAGGAAATGAGGATCAAAGCTTACCCAAGGAAGAACACTTTGAAGTTCAAGATGGTGGTCTTGAAGGTCAAGAACAAACTTCCTCCAATCAAGAAACTTTCTTCACCAAAGTTGTTCTAGAGATCAAGACTAGAAGAACGATGGTCTTAGAAATTAAAAATTAAGTTTGGTTGATGGTGTTTAAGATGAGAATCGAATGGAGAGACTAAGAGAGAGAAGAGAGAAAACTCAAGTGTTCATGAAATGAAGTTGTTTGATCTTTGAAGAATGAAAAATGAATGTGTTTAAGTGTTATGGAAGGTGAACGGCCGAATGGCCTTATGCACATGATCACCAAGTTTTGTTGATGTGTTATGACTAATGACTTGATTGTGTAAGAAAAAGGATGGCTAGGATTTAAAGAGTAAAATGTATTGCTGAGCTCTTATTCAAAGTGTAGAAATTAACCATAAATAGATTAATTAGCTTTCTCCATAAAAGGAAAGATTGATTGGTTATTAACCAAGAGTCATAGAAAAAAGTGATGGATGGTTGACAATGTTTCGTGAAGCGTGAGGTGCAGTCATGAACTACTCCCGACTCTGGGCCAGAACAACTTCCTTGGCCTGACACGCATCCCAAGGTAAAGCGGTCCAGATTATAATAATATTTTTACTGGTTCCGAAGCGAAACGGCACACTAGATTCAAAACAACATTTTATGATTATTAAGCTCATAATTGAAATTCAGATATGAATTTCCAATCATTAACCATTCTTATGATTAAACTTAGTTGAGTTGCATTCTGAGACGACCCGCCGTCCCATCAGTAAAACCTAAGATATTAACTAATCTTAATCGCATAATAAACATTAGCGCGCCTTATTAAAACGAAGCGAAGCGGGAAATTTAGCACGGAAGCAAAATAATAAACGGCACGCTACGCTTCAAAGTACACAACTTCAAATATAAAGAAATATATCACATACAGCATTGCCCCATCAGTAGGGCTATAGTAATAAAGTACTACATAGTGTATATCAGTACAGACTGAAATCAAAATACATAACTAAGCCATGAGACAGCTCTCCGGCTAGCCACGATCATTTCCCAACCTCTCGAGGCTAGGGTCCATGGCACGTCTTCCAGCGTCAGGCTCGTAAGGAATGCCGTCCAGCTCTTCAGCAACTGGTTCCGCCTCGGGGACTTCCCATAAAATAAGAGCAACACATACAGAAAAATAGCGGGAGATAAGAAACATAATTCATTCAATATGGGAGAGGGGCATCAGTACAACATATATATATACATCACACAACACGGATAACATATATAACACAACCTCATCCATCTCTTAAGTCACCCATCACAATCAACTCAAACATCGTTCTCTCGAATAAGCCTATAGGAGGGATACTAGTCCCTATGTATATGCTGTCTTCCCTATATGCATGTCGGTCGATACGTCACGTCCCCAATTGGACATCCCCGTCGGGATTACATCACATCACATCACATCATATCTCGCCTCAGGATTTTACGTAACGTCCCCAATTGGACATCCCCCTTTGGGACCAAATGCTGTGGTGTGAAATGTTATGAAAATGCAATAAACATTCATCGCAGGTTGATATCGGAACCGCACGCCTAAACACTCGTCCACGACCACGACACATCGCATCACATCAACGTCAACATCAATCATCAACATCAACATCACATCATCATCAACATCACATCAGCATCAGCATCACGACGCCTTGCGTCTACGAGCCACAGCTCCACGGTCGGGACCACAACGATATCAACCCGAACAACATCATCGCTCACCATACTCTCATCAACACTCAACCAACCAATCACAATAAATATCGCAATAGAAGATCTTTCCAGTACAGTTATCATCATAAATTCAGGCAATAATTCATCAAACAGACAGTTCACCAAAACAAAATCAACAGATAATCAATTAAATAATTCAACACAATCAACCTCAATCAGTCTCATCATTTATAATATCAACTTAGCGGTGATAGCCCAAAAGTACCTACACCTAGGGTCTAGGCACTTTATCCAGGGCTCAACCTCTAGTAGGGTTTTAGGGTTTCCCTACACAGATATACATACTCTATACTAAGCTTGCCTTCCCGACGATATTAGTTCTTTCTCCCCACCTTAGTGATTTCCTCGTGCAGCTCCGGCTACGACTCCGCAGCTGTCAGTCGGGTGCGCTGTCGGATGTTCGAATCCTGTCCGAGTCTATACAACAAAACACAACCAGAAATCAATACAGTTAAACCAAAAACTCCCTAATTCCTTAAGATTAGCTATTGCCCCTATTTAATTAATTAGGCTAGGGATGTCGAACAATTCCTAACTTTTGGATCAATGATCCTTAGGTATCCCTAAACATAATCAATGAAGGCATTAGCTCAAAAAGTAAAGATTTCTCCTACTGCACTACTCCTAGGGTTCGGCCCTATTGAATGAAAAATATGAAAAATAGCTAGGGAGCTCCAAAAATCCTCATTTCTTGGATAGCACCCTAACTAAATGTGATAACCCTAGATATCAAGTCAAAATATCAAAAACCAACCAAAAACCCTACCCTACACAATAGGGGGTTTCGGCCTCTCTCTCAAAAAAATATCTAGAGAGATTTCTTGGCTCTAGTCTCTTGGATCATGCAAGTGTGTCATGAACCTAGGCCATAGAAATTGGTTTGGTATCAAAATGACTTTCCTACAATTTATCATGGATTTTTGAATATTTTTGGGACAAAACCCTAACTTCTATGATCATGGAAATTAAAGGAGAATAAAGATAGATTGAGAGAGATAGAGATGACAAGCTACCTCCTATGATGATCTACTTCAAGTTTGATGTAGATTGCTTTAAGAAATCCAAGCTCCAACTTTCAACAATGGAGTTTTCTATGAAGAAAAGGAAGAGAAAAGAGAGAAAGAAGAGAAAAGAAAGAAGAAGAGATTTGGGGTCAGGGGGGCTGGCCGAAAATTGTGGGGTGAGGAGAGTGAAGATTAGATATTTATTGAGTAGACTTAACTCTTAAGTCATAGTAGAAAAAAAAGAATGGTAAAAGGTAATTAGTAAAAATTAACCAAGGGCAATTTGGTCAATTCATATCCCGACATTTTGAAAAATCCTCACGACACTGATAGGAGTCCCCAAATAATTTAACATAGCCCTGATATGAAAATCATTGGCTTAAGGTTCTCGAAAAACCCTAAGACAACTCGAATCGGCTACCCGATCGATTTTCGGCCCGAATATAAAATATTATTTATATTTTTGGACGTCAGGACACATTTTAGCAAAAAGGTAGAGGATTGAATTTTAAGACTAATGGTTCTGACCGTTAGTCAAAATGAGGTCATGATAGTAGAAAAACACTATCATCCGAAAAAACATAGATCGGGCTCCGTTTGAGTTTTCGGCCCAAAACTTAACCATAGTCTCCTACGATGGCGTAGAGTGTGACTATGGCCTCGGAATAATTTATTAAAGTTTCTAGACCCTCAAATAATATACAATTACTTAATTACTGATTAATTAAAAAGATCGGGTTGTTACACATTCTCAGTCAAGTTATTCACACAAACAGTTAAGAGAAACAGATATAGGATTTTTGAGATGTTACACTTTTCACATCGGTCCTATAAGTTTTATTTTTTTCAAATTGGTCCTACACATTATGTTTCGTTTCCACATTAGTCCTTTCCGTCAATTTTGACCTTATGACGTCATATCAAAAGCCATGTGTCGGACTAACATGATAGCCACGTCAGGTCAAAATTGACGGCGTTAGGTCGAAATTGACGGAAAAGTCTAACATGGAAACGGAACATAATGTATAGGACCAATTTGAAAAATATAAAACTTTTAGGACCGATGTGAAAATAAAAAAAACGTATAGGACCAATCAACCTATTTTAACTTTTTTTTTATAAATTTTTGGTGGTAGTATTAAATTCTAAATAAAAAAATATGAAAAAATGTATAAAATATACACATGAGAATTTAAATAAAATCTTAGTCCTTAAAGGTTTTGTTATATTCAGTTATCCCTCAAGTCAGTGGTTGAAATATGTGAAAATAAAATTAATAGGAAAGGCAAATAAGATATAAAATATAAAGGCTGGTGAATTGATCCAAATTAAAGTACAAAGCAACAGTAAAATACATAGAGGAAAATGTAATACAATTTTGAAATATAAATACACTATTATTTAAGCTGCATATGCACTACAATTTGATCCCTAATTGAGTTCCGAACAAGAATCATCTCTATTGAAGAGGCTACAGTTAAATTTAAGGATGAATCCTCACCAACATGATTATCATCCTCATCTTCAACTATATTTTCATTTTCATATTGGTTGAATTCAGAATCAATTTCAGATTTTCTTCTAATAAAGTTATGTACAGTCATTGTTGAACTAACTATCTGAACTTATGTTTCAATTTTGAACTTGGGCATATGATGTAAAATTGCAAACCTATTCTTCCACGCCCCAAAAGTCCTTTCTATTGTGTACCTTAAATTTGAAAATCCAGATGAACGCCTAAAATTTGAAAGGTGATAGCATTCGCATTTATATGGACTAACATATCCAATCGGTGTTGGATAGGCCGCATCTACCAAATAATATTTACCTAATAAACAATAAAATTATTGTCATGTATATTATGATTTCAATGCAAAAATAAATTAATTGTAGCTACAAAAATATAATACCCACAAAAAAAATGGCATAACGTATTTTTTTTAAATAATTTAATAAATAAGGGAAATGATGAATTGTTTGGCAGGTTATAGATAATATATAACATGATAAAATTACTATAGTATTAGTGTGCTTAAAAAAATAAATAAATGAATTATCATAATAAACTTAGAGACATATTTTGTTTATACAAGTGTTAAGTTATGAGTTAGCCTAACATCAAGGGCGTTTTGGTAAAAAGTGATGAGGTATAAATAGTAGAGATAGGAGAGTGGGCAGCCATCAACAACACCTAGCAGAAAAAGAAGAAAAAGAGGAAGAAGAAGAGAAAGGGGGAAAGAAGAAGAAGATGGAGGCAGCAATGGAGTATCAAGAGGTGAGGGATTTGTGATTTATTTTGGGTAATTTTCGTGGGTAATAGTATGGTATATGAAATGGGTTGGTGATGGTTGAAATAATGATGATTGTGAATTGTTTTGAGTGAATTCCTTCCATGAAAACCATTAAGAACATGTTTAGTTTGATTATTCTTTGATTTATATGTTGTTGGTGAGTTGTTATATTTGTTTGTTGGTTAAAAAGCATGAAAATGGGGTATTGGGGTGAAAATGGCGAAAATGCAGCATTCTACTGCATTTTTGTGATTTCTAGCCAGCGCTGGGCACGTAGTGTTCAGCGCTAAGCACTGTAGCACCCGAGAAGGGGCCTGGGAAGATAATGCCAGCGCTGGGCGCTAGAGACAGAGACAACAAACTTTAAATATGCATATCTTTTTTTATTTCTTATCCGTTTTGGGTAAATAACATCTTGTTGGAATGCTCTTTGAGTCTATTTTCATATGCAATAAGTTTCAGATTAAAATTCTATGTATTTGGAAAGTTATGGTATAAATGGTAATCCAAGGTCAAGATATTATATTTAAAAAAAATCATGGTTTATCATAGTTTATGATGGCTATTGGGTATTTTGAAGTATTCAAAAATCTTTTTGCATACTTTGATGTATGTCTTGCGTTATGGGGTATTTATAGGTGAATTGATTTATATGTATATATATATATATATACAAACATGATGATGATGAGTTGCTATGTGAAGTGTTTGTTATGAGAATAAAGTATTGAATTGCACCTAAGATTGCATATCGAAAGTATTATGCAGTGATTTGAGTTGATGACTTTATTGGTAAGTTCTTTTATATGATGGTATGAATTACGAGAAATCTATGAACATGATGGTGTATAATTGTGATATAAATGATGAGGTGAGTATTATTTTATGAAGGCGTATGGTGATAGGAAATGAGAGGAACATGATTATGAACTATGTTTATAGGCTATGAAATTAAGAAATGAAAAAGGGTAAGAAAAGATATAAGAAGCCTTGAGTGCAGTTATATGATGGTGATATAGATGCTTATGCTCTTGTTGGAGCTAAGAATGGCTCTAGCTTATAGTTGAGTTGGTTCTTATGGAAAGAAGAGGGTATTGTTATAACTGTTACATTGCAGTTATGTTCGATATGATAAGGAACATTAGTCAAGATGGTAAAGATACCCAAGAAATGTTGAGAAAGTAGTTAAGTGAAATGACATAAAGAATATGTGAGTTATGGTCATACTCTATATTTATGAGGGTCTATGGGCAATGATTTATTTTTTTATCCAATCTTTTAATGAATTATGAGTTTGTTGCATGCTTGTATCTTGAGTTCGTTGAGCATTGAAGGTGATATAAATGCTTATTGTGATGAATAATGTTTGCTATGAGATTATTGAAATATGCGAAGGTAAGGTTTGTTGGCTTCCTCTATGTAATTGCATATGAAGTAAGTGGTTTAATGGAATGGTAAGGTGATACTATATGTGAATGGAATGGCTATAATGTAGCCCATATATATTTGTGATTGAGAATCTTATGGACGTTATTGATTACCACTGAGGTGGTTATGCAAGCTATGTTACGAAACATAGTGGGCGTATGTTATGGTAAGACATGATATATTGTATTTGGTATTTTGTCTAATGCTTAGACATTGTACAAGACTTGGTGTATCTGACGGTCAGCGGATTCGATTAGTATATAAATGTGACCATCAGAGTGTGGGGCCTCTAGTGAAAAACCCCGAAGTTTGGAGGGTGGTTGTGTAGTGATCGAGGTCACTTGCTGGTCAGCGGACTTGACTGAGATATAAATGTAACCGTCGGGGTGGGAGACTCTAGTGAACAACTCCTACGAGACACACAAGCATCTTGCCCAATGAAAAATTGACTGCATAGCAAGTGAAGAACTGCTATGTAAGGTTATGTACAATGTAAAGTACTTAATGACATATATTTATTGAGATGCTTATAAATTGCACTATTTGCTATTATGTTTTGTTTATCCCTCACTGAGTTCTAGGACTCACCCTTTCCCTTTTTGGTTTTAGCTTCAGGTACTCAGCAAGTGGAGCCATCTCAGGAAGCTCATGCACTTGTGTAGTGCGAGCAGCTGCTGCTATTTCAATTTCATTTTAATTCGATTTATTGTCATATGAGACTTCTCCGCTGTTTGGAGTTTTGAAATTCTCTCTAATTGTAAACCCGTTTGGGCTTTATTTTAAAACTCTTGATGCTGACTCACGGCCAGCTTTGGCTTTCTTTTGGTATAATCTTTTACTTTGATAATTACCTATGATATGCAATATATCTTGTTATGATGTGACTTATACATGCTTGAAAGGCCTTGGGAATTATACAGTGAAGTTCCATTCTGGCTGGTCAGGGACGCCTAAGTTGGGTCCTGACAAAAAAACATACTTGGAGGTGGATGTGGAAAATTCATCGTGGAAGTTGTGAGGACATTCTCAAATATACGAGCATTGTGTGCCCTATCTTCCCATCCGGACAATGCAAAAATAAAGTACATGTCCAAATCATGTAAAACCATTACATTTTGTGTTGGATGTCCCTTTTTTCCAATAAATTTGGGTTGTTCACTAGTGCTAAACACACATAAGATATGAGTACTATTAGATGATACTTCATGACATCTCACGTAACTTGTAATTATAATTCAGTTATATGATTAGTGTGACACTCCAAAACTTAACCTCACTCTCTCTGATACCTTAAAACATAGCCAGAAAAAATTCATTTCAAAAGTTAAGCAGATAGGCACTTATTACAGTCCAAGATTACACATCAGAGTTTCACCTGGAAGCCATGACATAAAATTACAACAAAGTACAAAACGGACGCCCCACTGGCCGTGGTACAAACTTACTAAAGACTTAGTGATACCTCTGATGTCTCTCTTCTTCTACTCGAGAAGTGATAACGTCAACCTTGCTGCTCAAGATAGAGCCCAACTCGACTCGGTGTCACCCGCTGCAGCACTTCCGATAAACAACCAACACCTCCGTCTTCGGATCACGACCCGAACAACACATATAAAAGAAACGGGGAAAAACATGCACGAGAGGTAAGAAACGCTACAACTATCATGCATAGGGGAAAACACATGGAATATAACACGTCAACACGCACAACCAACAAGCACATACATCTCTCGAGATCATCACAACAGTCAACCTCCATATTATCACAACTAAGGATCACCGCCTACTTTACATGCACAACTGAGTCTACATGATTGGGCAATCTACAACATCACCATCTGTAACATCCCAAAACTCCTATAGCTGTCTTTTAACTGTTTGTGTAAATAACTTGACTGAGAACACAACCTGATTAATAATAATCGTAAGAATAGTTAATAATTGGAAATTCATATTTGAATTTCAATTATGAGCTTAATGATCATAAGATATTGTCTTGAGCTTGCTTTGTTGTTTTGGGTCGAAACACTCACTAGTATCCTATAGTTGTCAAAACAGTGGTTGGACATGAATGGAATTCATAAAGAAGTCCAAGGGTATTTTGGTCTTTTCGCAAGGAACCTTAGATATTTTCTAAGAAGCCATCATGACAAATGATGAGTCATAGGACAAGGATGGAATTCCATTAGTTCCTAGGGGCAAAATGGTCTTTTCCATCATAAATATCTTACATATTTTAGAAAAGCAATCATGATAATGGTGATTCATAAAGGCAAAGATGGAATTCCGTTAGTTCTTAGGGAGAAAAGATTAAAATCACAGAGGGACAAAAATGGTATTCCACAAAAAGGCTAAGGGCAAAATGGTCTTTTCTACCGTAAATATCTTAGATATTTTAGAGGAGTAATCATGACATGTGGTGAGTCATGGTGGTGACTCATCGCACTCAAGTGACCCGTGTTCCTCGTCCGATGTCCGGTTTTGTCTCAACAAGTCCGTTCTCGACTCCGTCGATTTCCCGATTTCATATTTCGCCCGAATAAATATATTATTACACTTTTAGTGAAAAGTTTCAAAATAAACAAAGTCCTTGGGAATTCGATATAAAACCTAACTGTAACACCCCGATTTTTCAAGCTTTCTAATTTTAATAAACAATATTTATGAGTTTTTATTTTATTGGAGGGTCTAGAGAGTGAAATAAAATAAACTGAGGCCATAGTCACGCTCTACGCTATCGTAGGGAGTTATGGTTAAATTTTGGGTTGAAAACTCAGACGGAGCCCGGTCTGCGTTTTCACTGACAGTAGTTTTTTACTACTCAGAAGACCTAATTTGGACTCGTGAACGAGACAGTTAGTCTTAAAATCACATTCCCTACATTTTTGATAAAATTGGTTTCGCGCTCTAAAAAGCGGAATAATAATAAACTATTCGAGCGAAAACTCGAACCGGGGGACAAACGGAACTGTATATGGATTTAACAGGACCCGCTAACGGATAATCATGAAGTCACATCAGGTCACATCACCTTAGGATGTGTGCCAATGTCATGATGGTTTTCAGAAAATATTTGGACGCGAAAAGACCAAATTGCCCTCAACTTTCTTGGAAATTACCATTTTATCCTTGTGTGAAAAGATCATTTTGCCCTTAAGTGAATTTTTAAACCTCCTTATCCTCCCTTCAACATATCCCACGCCCCCTCCTTCATAAAATCACAAGACCACTTCTTCTTCTTCTTCTTATTCACTTCATCTTCCTACACCATTTCTCTCCATTTTTCCTTAAGATCTTCAAGCACTTTGAGTAGCAAAGTTGATCCCTTCACTCACCTTCATCATCTAGAAGGTATAGACTTCATTCTTGAGCTCTCAGTCTCCATCTTTCTCCATTAAAATTCTAGGTTTTCAAGCTTTTGCTCAAGTTGATCCAATCAAAAATCTCTAGAAAATTGTAGAAAAATCCTTTTAATGTCAAACCAATTTCTATGATCTAGTTTCATCCTCTTCAATCACTATCTAAGAGCATGAAATCAAATAAGCTTCCTAGCCTATTTAATTTAGAGGGGCCGAACCTATGGTTTTGGGGGAAATGGGTTTTTGGTTCAATTTTATGAAATGATTCTTGATATCACCTCTTTCATTCTATGATCATGTAATCCAAGTGATTAGAAAATCAAATCAAACTCTAACCTATTTTTACCCATGATGGCCGAAACCCTAACTTGTTGGTTGAAGGGGTTTTGGTTCAAATCTTTGACAATTGATCATAGATTATGTCTTAGTCACGCTTAAGGATCATTGATCCAAGAGTTGGTAGAATTTCAACCCCTTTAGTCTATTTAAATAAATAGGGGCAGAACCCTAGTCATAAGGATTAGGAAATTTTTGATTTAACTGTATTAATTTCTGGTTGTGGTTTGTTGTGAACGATCTGACGGTGTTAGAACATTCGAAAGCACGTACGATTGACAGTTGCAGAGCCGCAGTCGGAGTTGCACGGGAACATTGTTCAGGTGGGGGAAAGAACCACAATATCGTCGGGGAGGCAAGATTTAAAATAATCTATATATTGATATGCGTAGGGCGACCTAAACCCTACTAGAGGTCATTTGACCGATAGGTTGATTTTATCGTATATTGAGGATGTATGTTCTTTGATGGGAAGTTTAATATAATATATGTGGTATGTATGTTGTGTCTATTATATGTTTATGGTTACTTAATTATTTATCTGTGCGTTGATTTTATTATTGAACCTGTTTTTGGTTGCTTTATTATGTGATGTTGCGACTGCTGATGTCTGAGTAGAGATAGGTAGTAAATTCTGATAAGTTGGGAGATGAATTTGTGGTGAGAAAGACGAGGATATATATATGTTGTAATGCTCAACCTAGAGATCCAGTTGATCTATTTACGTTGTGATATAAAGTTGATAACCGGGAAAGCCGGAGGAAAATTGGTCGTGGTTGTTTATAAGTCGTGGTTGAGATACTAAGTGTTGATCCGAAATGAGTAGGAGAGATTCATGTTGCATTGTTGTTGTTCATCACTGTGTTGGCATACTGGCGATCGATCTTGCCCGTGGGGAGATGATCGTACCCATTAGTCGAGTTATCGACGGACGGGCGAATGTCCTGACCTGGCCTACGGGCGGGGGGATATGTCGTTGCCGTAAGTTGAGTTGTTAACGGACGGGTGAATGTCCTGACCTAGCCTGCATTACGGAGGGTGGCATAGTGATGAACGAGACGTCTTCATCTGTTGGGGATGTCGCATCATGATCGCGTCCATATAGTCGTTAGTTGCATGAGTGTAAGAGACAGTAGTTAAGAGAGAATGGTTAGGGGGCTGATCGATTGACATTGTTGTGTTGTTGAGTGTTGCTATCTATATAAATTATTTTATAGCTGTTTTCCCATTTATGATGAGTTGCTGTTTCTTATCCTCTATATTTTCTCTATGACGTATTTTATTTATTCTCAATTGCACGAGAAGATCCTGTTGAGGAATTGCCAGAGGAGATTGATGGCATACCTGTTGAACCTGATGCTGGCGGGAGAGCCTCGGATTCCAATGCTGGGGGGCTTTGAGCTTCTCTATGCAGAGGACGACCGTCTCTGGGAGACTGGCTACTCTCAGCGAAGAGTAGTGTATACGGGCCCGACTATCGTAGGCGTTAGAGTCGTGGTTGGGTAGACAGTCTTAATTTTGTTATGGCCAGTATATGGGTTTGAGTGAAATGTATTTTTGGGGGCCAGGAGCGGAAGTATGATGTATATTATTTTATTAACATGCTTTTAGTTTATATGTGTTGTGTACTCTGAAGAATTGTAGTTGGTATCAGTTACTGTAGGCTCTACTGATAGAGCCAGTACTCTTATGTCTGTATAAATTATCATGGTATCAGTGTATGGATTGTTTTAATATTTTCGCATTTTTATATTACCACCTGCACTGCAACTTTAAGAATTTGAGTTCGGGTTACCAATGGGACCTCCGAGGTAGGGGTTGTCTCATTTTAGTGGTATCAGAGCAGTTTGATTTTTAATCAAGGACTGCTTGGGTTAAGTTGTAATTTCTGGCTATGTCTAGTTAAACCCGCATTGGGTATTGACTATGCTTAGAAGTGGGTAGAGTGTCCGATACGCGAGTTATCGTAAGAGGTAACTGTTCGAACATTTGTGAGGCATATGATGCATGCATATGTGATATGAGCCCAAAAAGGAGTATGAACCAAGAAGCACTTCAAGGACTTGGTGGGCCTATGACCAGATCAAGAACCAGGAAAGCCCAAGAAGTCCTAGAACATATGGTGACAACCTTTATGGAAGCAAGCCCAACTTCAGGTCTAGAAGGAATGGAGCCCAAGATGGTGACTTATCTTAGTAAAGTAGAGGTCCATAATGATGACAAGGGGGCGTGACTTTGCTTCAATAGTTGATGTTTTGTTTTTCAATTCAATAAAGTATAGTGGGTTATGTGAGTGGATCCAATTGGGCATTCTCTATTAGTGGGCTACACTAAGAGTTGCATGAAGGTCTAGCCCATATTATCCATGATGTTACACGTTGAGTAGGGAGTCTTGGGGAGGGAATCTTTAGCTTGCATGATATAAGAAACTCCTCATTAAGTTGAGTCAATAAATTGTAAGTTATGGGTGTTACACTTTTAATTTGGAAAGCAAAGTGTAACCACCCATCATGAAGGGAGAGTAGGCATGACATTGAGTGTCTTGGGGCTGAATTCAATTGCTCGATGGTGAGTTATGAGTGCTTGATGGTTGCCTTCAATTGTTTGAGTGTTACACTTTTAATTTGACAAACAAAGTGTAACCACCCATGAAGAGCAAGTGGTAGGCGTGCATGATGAGGGGTTGGGGGCTGAATTGATTTGTTTTAAGTGGTCATTAGGTGAGGAATTAGGCCATTCAAAGTGAGGGTTATGTCTTGTCTTTGGATGCCAAGAGTTGGATGACAACTATTTGTATGCGCCTAACATGAGAATAATACAACTTTGATGTTATTTTGGATCAAATTCCATTGTGAGTGAGAATTGTTTCTCCTAGGTTCTTGGTTGACCCAAACTTAGTTCTTATCAAGAATCCAAAGTTCTTGTGGTGAACATCACTTGGCTTATCAAACGTTCTTGGTTTGTGGCGCCTACACCATCTCTTTCTTCACCATTTTCTTATTTTCTTCATTTTTATGTTGTTACAATCTTGTTCCTTAAGAAGAGCATGAAATTGATATGCTTAGAATTCAACCATAAGATCGTCAAAAGGCAACCACACCATTTGGTTGTCATCAAGTGGTATCAAAGCTTAGGCTTTGGTTGAATTTGTTTTTGTGTGTTCTTGAATTTATCTTGTTCTTCATCTTCTACTCTGTCTTCTTTTCTTCTCAAAACCAAAACAAAAAAATTACTTTGATTCTTTTCTTGAACGGAAATTTCGTAATTGTTGTGTATTGCTCCAAAAACAAAGTTTTCAAGAGTGATTCTCTTGAACAAGTTAAAAAAAAAATTCGTGTAAAAAAAAAACAGAGAAAGTTTCATTTGAGCAAGTTGTGTCTTGAAAATTGTTTTCCCTTCTTCCTTTGTTTCTTATTTCTAAACCTTTTCTTTTCTAGCCTTTGTTCTTTGTTTTTCCTTGTTTTGATAAGTTTTTGTGATTTTGTTACTTGAATTTTGGTATTTTTGTGTTTTGTGTTTAATTCCTCTAAGAACTAAAAGAGAATATTTGAGAGGAAAAAGGCAAGAGTGCAGATTTACTTCTTGTGTGGAAAAAGCCAAAAGAGTGAAATTCATTTGTGTGACAAGTGAGGGAGTGTTGTGAGGAAACATAAATCAAGGCAAAAAATGAAGATAGTCCACCACTTTCACCAAGTTCCGCGGTCATTTTTGTACGAATGACTACTCAAATGCAAGCCCTTCAAAGGAAAATGGAGACAATGCAAACCAACTATGATCAACAACTTGCCAACCTTCAAAATGATGAGTCTAGTGGCAATGAAAGTGAAAGAGGAAGGCCTAAAGACATAGAGGAGGAGGACATAGAGGAAGGAGGCGTGATGAAAGGCTTGATGGGGTCAAGATCAAAGTTCCTCCCTTTCTTGGGAAGAATGATCCGGAGGCTTACTTGGAGTGGCAGTTAAAGATTGAACAAATCTTCGATTGTAATTCTTACAATGAAGGCAAGAAGGTGAAAGTAGCCGCCCATGAGTTCAAAGAATATGCCCTTGTGTGGTGGGACCAGTTACAAAAAGAGAGGAGGAGACTTGGAGGGGAGCCTATAGACACTTGGGAGGTGATGAAGTATGTCATGAGGAAGCGGTTTGTCCCAAATCATTATCAAAGGGACATTCACAACAAATTACAAAGGCTTACCCAAGGGACCAAAAGCGTTGATGAGTATTTCAAGGAGATGGAGTTGGCCTTACTTAGGTCAAATTTTCAAGAAGATAGGGAGGCTACCATGGCAAGATTCTTACATGGCTTGAATCAAGATATTCAAGACATTGTAGAATTACAAAATTATGTGGAGCTTGAAGATTTGGTGTAACAAGCAATCAAGGTGGAGCAACAAATTAAGAGGAGGAAGTTCAAATATTCTTCTTCTTCTTCTTCTTCTTCTTCTTCTTCTTCTTCAAAGTTTCCATCATCAAATTGGAAGGACAAGCAAAAGAAGAAGGGTGCACCAACCAAAGAAGTCATGAGCACCTCTCAAGGCAAGAAACCAATGGAGACAACCACTAGGAGCCGTGAAGTAAAGTGTTTCAAATGCCTTGGCCATGGGCACATAGCCGCCCAATGTCCAACAAAGAGAACCATGTTGACCATGAATGGTGAAGTAGTATCACAATCCGAGGCTTCAAGTGGGTAGGAAAGTGAAGAAGATGTGTTCATGTCGGATGGTGATTTACTTATGGTAAGGAGGCTATTGGGGCCAAGTGAAAGATCATGAAGCAAGCCAAAGGGAGAATATCTTTCATTCTAGATGCCTAATTTAAGGAAAGGTATGTTCTCTAATCATTGATGGAGGAAGTTGTGCCAATGTTGGGAGTACTAGATTAGTGTCAAAACTAAATCTTGTAACTAAGGCACATCCAAGACCATATAGGCTTCAATGGTTAAGTGAGGTAGGAGAAATGGTGGTGAACAAACAAGTGGAGGTTCCATTCTCAATTGGGAAGTATGAGGATAGTGCTCTTTGTGATGTGGTGCCTATGGAGGCAAGCCACTTGTTGTTAGGAAGGCCTTGGCAATATGACAAAAAGGCCATCCATGATAGGTTCTCAAATAAGTATACTCTCATGTATCAAGACCAAAAGGTCATACTTTCTCCTTTATCTCCAAAGGAAGTTAGTGAGGATCAAATAAAAATGAGAGAAAAGAGAGAGCAAGAGAGGAAAGAAAAAGAGAGTGAAAAAGAAATTGAGAAAAAGAGTGAAGAAAAATAAAAAAAAAAAAATCATGAGAAAAAGGAAGTGAAAAATCGAGTGGAAAAAGAGAGTAAAGAGAGCTTTCTTGCAACAAAGAGTGAGGTAAAGAGTGCCTTGATCTCAAGGCAGCCCCTATACATGCTTTATTGTAAGGAATTTTGTTTAAATACTAACATTCCTAATGATAATTCTTTGTCTAGTGTTGTCAAAAATCTTTTGTAGGAATTTGGTGATGTTTTTCTTAAGGAAGTGCCACATGGCCTTCCCCCTCTTAGAGGAATTGAGCATCACATTGACCTCATTCTGGGTGCATCATTGCCTAATAGGCCAGCCAATAGGAGCAATCCACAAGAGACTAAAGAGATCCAAACACAAGTGGAGGAGTTGATGCAAAAAGGATGGGTGCAAGAAAGTTTGAGTCCATGTGATGTGCCGGTAAGTTTAGTGCCAAAGAAAGATGAGACTTGGAGGATGTGCACGGATTGCAGGTGTAACGTCCCGATTTTCACGTTTTCTATTTCTGTAGTATTTTAACCTCTTTATTTTATTCGAGGTCACAGGAATGGAAATAAAATATTCCGAGATCATAGTCATGCTCGACGATATCGTAGGAAGCTACGATTAAGTTTTGAATCGAAAACTCAAACAGAGTCCGGTCTACGTTTTTACATTGACAATATAATTTTACTGCTCAGAAGACCCCAGATGGACCCGTGAACGAGACAGTAAGTCTTAGAATTCGATTATCTACGTTTTGGTTAAATTTCGTAAAAATTTCAGAAAAATCACTTTCGGGCGGAATCCTCAATCGGGTGACGAACGGAGCCACATATGTATTTACCGGGACTCGCCAACGAATAATCTTGATATCACATCATCCCAGGACACTTGGGAGAGTATGCCAGAGTCGTCATGACGTTTGTCAATATCTGGACGCAAAATGACCAAAATGTCCCTAACCTTAGTCTTTTACACTTTTACCTTTTTACCCTTTTGGCAAATGACCTTTTTACCCTTAAGTGAGCTTTTAAAAGGCTGAATACAGCCCCTCACTCTCTCATTTTCGCACAGCCCCTCACCCTTTAGAGCTCCATAGTTGTTCTTGAGAGAAAACACCATTGTTGGTCTTGAAGCTCCTTGATTTCTTGTTGGAATCACTTGATTCCTTGAGCAATCTTCCTTCATTTCAAGGTAAGATCACTTCTATGATCTCTTAGCTTCTTGAATCTTTCTTTATTTCAAGATCAATCTTCATTTTCATGAAAAGAATTTCTTAGATCCAAATCTTTGGAAATCCATAGGAAATTGTAGAAAAATCCTTTAGAGGTAAGACCAAGTTCTTTGAACTCACATCATCAATCTCTACCTAAACCCAAGAGCTTATGATTCAACTCTCATCATAGCTCAAAAAGCACTTTTTGGCCGAACCCTACTTGATGATGATGAATAGTGTTTTCAACAATTTTTGATTTCTAACACTTAATTTCATCCTTAGCTTTCCTAATGCCTTTGAATCCATGAAATGGGAAGCCAAGATCAATTCCTAACCTTTTTAACCTAGGGTGGCCGAAATCCTCTTTGTTATAATAGTTGATATTGGCTTTGATTGTTGTTTAATGTTTGATTGTTATGTTGTTGTAGTTGTTGATTGCTAGGAGGTTCACAAACCGATCAACCGACTTTGATCCGGGAATCCGCTCATCAACAGGTATGGGGGGTGAACCTCATCACACCAAGATGGTGGCAGTGAAGATGGTTGTTTAAGTTTATGTGTGGGTGAAGCCCTTTAGTTTGGGTTCACTTTTATGTGTTAATTTTTGTTTAGTTCTCTTGGAGAACAAGATTGTCATGATGAGTTTATGCTTTGGTATGTTGTAGTGTGCTTTAGCATATGTTGATAATGAGATGATTGAATGAAAATCTCTTTTCATGTATGTTGAAAAACCTACTTTGATCACTAGATCAAGTATGGACTTTTATGCTTGATTATGAGACCATGATGTGTGATGGACTTGGATGTTTGATTATGATGTAGTAATGTGTATTGTGGTTTATCATAATTGTGTGAGCTTTTGAGCTACATTTGCTTTGTTGGTGAAGCAAAGTCTCCATTTTTCATTGGAGTAGGCTTGTGGCCTTAGTAAGAGGAAAATATAAGAAAATGTTTTGTTCTTGTTTTGGCAAGGATTTGATGCAACAAAATGATTTCATAACCTCTGTTTTCAAAGAGAAACAAAAGTGATTTTGATCCAAAGATCAAATGAAGTTTTAACCTTGAAAGTGTGTCACCAAAGTGGGAAAATGTCTTTTCTTTAGCCATAGGTCTTTTAATCAAACTAAGTGTTTCAAAAGAAGAATTAATGAAGGAGTTAGGGAAAATGAAAAACAGGGCACTCGCCCAGCGAATCCCGTCTCGCCCCGCGAGACAGAGGGAAGACAAGGCATTCGCCAGGCTAACCTTGCCTCACCTCGCGAGACAGTGGACTAGCCCGAGCAGCAAAGATGCAGCTTCTCGGTCTTGCGTCGCGAATTCGTCTCGCCTCGCGAACCGCTTAAGTAGCAAAGATGCAGCTTCTCAGCCTCGCATAGCGAAGCAGTTCTCGCCCCGCGAACCGCCTAAGTAGTGAAGATGCAGCTTCTCTGCCTCACGTCGCGATATAATCCTCGCCTCGCGAAGCAAAAAGACTGTCTAAATAGTAAGACAACTTCTCAGCCTCGCGTCGCGATATAGACCTTCGCCTCGCGAGAAATGGTTTGTTTATAAAGAGTGTTTTTCAACTCAACTTGTAAAGTTTTACGCTTTAAAACCTAAGTTAAGTAATTAACTTAGAGTTGAAGACAAGGGATAATTAAGTATAATATGTGGTGAAACAAGACCATATACTATACCATTGATGACTTAGTATATCAATGACTTCATAAGACATAAAGACAAACATGAAACGTTTTAGGTTTTGAAACATTAGTTCAATGATGGACCGGTGATTCGGATCCCGATCAGTCGTTCAATTGTTTCAGTCTTGTGATGACTCGATCCCGAAGGGATCACGAGATTTATCTTGTGGATAAAAGGTTTTGTTTTTCAAAGACACGTATAGTTCCTAAGGAAGAGAACCTTAGTAGACTTCGAGATTTATCCGGGGGATAGACATTGCTTGATCGCATCTGCTTTGTGTAAGCATTGGCATTTCATTTGCATAGTTGTAAGGCCTTGAGCCTAGGAGTTGAGCTTACACCTTGATGCGGGTGCGAATCTTACGGTGACGATCTTCAATGGTCTTTTTGGAGGTATCAGGGTTGGAAGGGCTTACATGTGACCAGTTGGTAGCTCTTCTGTGTCGTGGCGAATCCGTGCAATATACTGATATCCTCTACTAGATGCCGTACTTTTCATGTTTGGTCGAGAGTGTTTCCGTAAAGCCAGATACGTGCACGTTACAACTGTTGTAGCATCTTGCTCATGGCTGGCAGAAACCGGAACATGTCCTCCCATTCACTCTCTCCGACGTTTTGTTAGCTCCATGGAGTAGGGGTCAGAGTAGTACCCAGTGACATTGACATTGAGTCATATACATTGCATTGCATTGCGTGGCTATTGATGTTTACATTTACTGTTATACATCGCTGTATTGTTTAAGAATGCCTTATATTATGCTGTTAAATGTTTAGCATGATATTATGTTGTTGACTGCTTAACATGATTTATATTGAAAACCTTTTTAAGCATGTTGGGTACGCTGTTACCCGGTGAGTCGTCCCATTTTTATTACTGCTGTTTTGTTGTGTTGATGAACGGGAATCTCACCCATATCTGTATGTTTTCTGCTGGTACTTGCTGTTGCTGCTTGAACAGATGGATGTGATGATGGTTCTGTCTAGTAGTCTCCTTGAGCCCAGAGGCGGACTCTTTTTGCTGTTTTAGTTTTGTTGTTGGCCAGACTATGTCAGTTTTTGTAGTACCTTTTGGGAGCTACGACTCCTAGTACTTATTGTATTTCTTATATCAGTTATACATTAGACCTATGTCTGTATATAGTATTATTTCTGTTTTTGTTCCATGTTTATTATACAGCATGTTCTAGAAATGCATGGCGAACCTAAGTTCGTTTATTAGTATTATTTACCTTTACTAATCCCATTACATCTTGAGAAAAGAAAAAAGAAAAAAAAAAAAGAAAACCGTATTTTCCGCATTAAATAATATTTTCGGCCTTGTAAACATTCGGGAATGTGACACTCGGGAAAGGGTGTTGCATTATTTGGTATCAGAGCTAGCCGAGTCTTTTTGGGGTTTGTAGGTTATGGTCTGTCTTTTTTGTGTTATGTTCTCTGTGTGTTTCTCTGTTGTTTGCTTTAGTTTTGTTTTGGTTTCTTAAGTTTGACATTTCTGGTTTTGAAGGTAGCAATGGCTGCTCAAAACCTGACTGTTGTTGTGAACGCCATATGGGAAATGGCTGCTGCTATGGTTCAACGTGACGAAAGAGCTGCCGGAGGTAGAGGACTGGATGAATTTCTTCGTCGGAATCCACCTCAATTCAAAGGTGAATTCAATCCTGAGTTAGCTGAACACTGGATCCAAATGCTGGAAAAGATCTTTGGAGCGATGAGATGTACTGAGAATGACAAGGTTGTTTATGCGACCTATATGCTAGTGGAGGATGCTGAATACTGGTGGGAAGGAGCCCGTCAGATGCTAGTGCATGATCAAAAAGCTGTGGATTGGAATGCTTTTAAAGGAAAATTCCTGGAGAAGTATTTTCCTGCGAGTGCAAGGCACGAGAAAGAGATGGAGTTCCTCCAGCTAAGACAAGGGGGAATGACCGTAGCTGAATACCGGGCCAAGTTTGAAAGTCTAGCAAAGTTCTCAAATTACTTTCTGGACAACCCAAGAGAGGAGTGGAAGTGCAGAAAATTCGAAGGAGGTCTGAGGATCGACTTGAAGAGAACTGTAGTTCCATTGGAAATTTCTATTTTTCTGAGGCTAATGGAGAAGTGTCGTCTGATCGAGAGCTTGGAGCCCAAGGACAAGCGGGTACAGAGTTCTGGACCAAGCAAGTTCCAGAGAGGAAGCGGTGGTCGAGACAACAAATCTCGATGGAAGCCGTATGCAAAGCAACAAGATCGACAACAACACTCTACGGGAGGAAGCAGTGGGAGTTTCATTCAGTCTGGAAACGCCCCAACCAAGTGCATGAAGTGTGGGAAGAGCAACCACATCACCAGAGACTGTTCGATCAAAGGGATTATCTGCTTCAATTGTGGGAAGCCGGGAGATATTTCACATGAATGCATGCAACCAAAAGTGGAACATTCTGTCAACAATGTCCAAGCTGCAAGGCCTAAGGTGAAAGGCAGAGTCTACACTATGGGAGGCGCTGAATCTTCTCAAAATGAAGACTTGATCCAAGGTCAGTGTGTCATGGGAGATAAAACCTTAACTGTACTGTTTGATTCAGGCGCAACGCATTCCTTTATTGCCTATCACTATGTGAATCTGTTGGGATTACCTGTGTCCTCTTTAGCTTTTGATTTTAGAATTTCCACGCCTACTGCAAAGCCTGTTATAACTACTAAAGTTTGTTTGAACTGTTCTATTTCTGTTACAGAAAGAACATTTTTGATTGATTTGATCTGTTTGCCTCTTTCGCAAATGGATGTAATCTTAGGAATGGATTGGTTATTTTCTAATCATATCCTGTTAGACTGTGCAAATAAAACCTTAGTTTTTCCTAGTTGTGAGAATTCTGGATTTTTGACTGCCAACCAAATAAATGCTTCTTTGAGAGAAGGAGCTCAAGGATACATGTTACTATCTTCTTTGGAGGTCAAGAGCGAGCTAGTCTTAGAGCGCGTACCTGTCGTGAACGAGTTTCCGGAAGTCTTTCCTGAAGATGTACCAGGTTTGCCGCCAGTTTGGGAGATCGAGTTTGCGATCGATCTTATGCCAGGAACAAGACCAATGTCTATGGCATCGTATCGTATAGCACCTGCTGAGTTGGAAACTTTGAAGGAACTGTTGGTAGACTTATTAGGGAAGCAGTTTGTTAGACCCAGTGTGTCGTCGTGGGGAGCACCTGTGCTGTTGGTGAAAAAGAAAGATGGAACATCTCGACTATGCGTGGATTATCGCCAGTTGAATAAAGTTACTATTAAGAATAAGTATCCACTTCCGAGGATAGATGACTTGATGGATCAATTGAGGGGAGCGGCAATTTTCTCCAAGATTGATTTGCGATCAGGTTATCACCAGATTCGTGTGAAGTCAGAAGATGTACCGAAGACAGCGTTTCGAACACGCTATGGGCACTACGAGTATCTTGTGATGCCGTTTGGTGTGACGAATGCTCCAGCTATAATCATGGACTATATGAATAGGATCTTTCGTCCATACCTGGATAAGTTTGTCGTTGTCTTCATAGATGACATACTTATCTATTCGTAAGACCAGGAAGAGCACGCTGAACATCTTAGTGTAGTTCTTCAAGTTCTGAAGGAGAAACAGTTGTATGCCAAGTTGTCCAAGTGTGAGTTTTGGCTCAACGAAGTGCAGTTTTTAGGTCATGTAATTTCAAAGGAAGGAATTGCTGTAGATCTGTCGAGAGTTGAAGCAGTTCTTGAGTGGGAAAGACCAACCACAGTGACTGGGATACGCAGTTTTGTGGGTTTGGCTGGGTATTATCGGAGGTTCATCGAGGGATTTTCTAAGATTGTAGAACCTCTTACCCAATTGACGAGGAAGGACAAAGCGTTTGAATGGACTGAAGCCTGTGAACAGAGTTTTCAGGAGCTGAAAGAGAGGCTGACTACATCGCCAGTGTTGATATTGCCAGATCCAAGCGAACCTTTTGAAGTGTACTGTGACGCTTCATACCAAGGATTAGGTTGTGTTCTGATGCAGAATCGGAAGGTGGTAGGGTATGCCTCGAGACAGTTGAAAGTGCACGAGAAGAATTACCCAACTCATGATCTGGAGTTAGCAGCGGTAGTTTTTGCGTTGAAGATTTGGAGGCACTACTTGTATGGTTCGACGTTCAATGTCTTCAGTGACCATAAGAGCTTGAGGTACCTGTTCGATCAGAAAGAGCTCAATATGAGACAAAGATGGTGGCTGGAATTTTTGAAGGACTATGACTTCCAGTTGTAGTATCATCCGGGAAAAGATAATGTGGTAGCGGATGCCCTGAGTAGAAAAGTGTTACATGTGTCTACCATGATGGTTAAGGAACACGAGCTATTGGAACAGTTCAGGGATATGCATCTGTCCGTGGTTAGTATGCCAGGAAGACTATGTGTGGGTATGGTTACAGTATCTTGTGATCTGATGGATCAGATTCGGGAGAAACAAGTATACGACCAGTAAAAAGAGCGAAGGAATCTAAAGAAAGGGATGACGTCTGAATACAAAGAAGGAGCAGATGGAATCCTAAGACGAGGAGAATGGGTTTGTGTGCCAAACAACCCAGAGATAAGAAGGTTAATTCTGGACGAAGCTCATAGAAGCAAGTTGAGTATGTATCCAGGGTCAACCAAGATGTACCAAGACCTGAAGCGATTGTTTTGGTGGCAAGGGATGAAAAGAGATGTAGCTGATTATGTGGCATCTTGCTTAGTATGTCAAAAAGCAAATGTTGAACATCAGAGACCAGCTGGAATGTTACTTCCGTTGGATATCCCAGAGTGGAAATGGGACGGCATAGCAATGGATTTCGTAACGTGTTTGCCAAGGACACCTAAAGGACACGATTCCATTTGGGTTATAATTGATAGGCTTACGAAATCAGCTCATTTTCTACCGATTAATCTCAAGTATTCTATGGAAAAGCTTACTCATATCGGATAGAGACCCGCGATTTACTTCGCGATTTTGGCAAAGTTTACATGAAGCGTTAGGAACAAAGTTACGATTAAGTTCGGCTTACCATCCTCAAACTGATGGACAATCGGAAAGGACGATTCAGTCCTTAGAGGATCTGTTGAGGGCGTGTGTGTTGGAACATGCCGGTAGTTGGGAGAATTTCCTACCATTGATAGAGTTCACCTACAACAACAGTTATCATTCAAGTATAGGGATGGCACCATACGAAGCTTTATACGGACGACGTTGCAGAACACCTTTGTGTTGGTACCAAGATGGAGAAAGTGCTTCATTAAGACCTGAACTAGTGCAACAAACAACCGAGAAGGTGAAACTGATTCAAGAAAAGATGAGGATAACTCAGAGCCGACAGAAGAGTTATGCGGATAAAAGACGTAGGCCACTTGAGTTCGAGGAAGGGGATCATGTGTTTTTGAGAGTCACTCCGATGACTGGGGTGGGCAGGGTCCTGAAGCCCAGAAAAGTCACTCCAAAATTCATTGGACCTTATCAAATTCTTCGTCGGATAGGTCCAGTAGCTTACCAAATAGCTTTACCGCCTTTTCTATCCAACCTCCATAATGTTTTTCATGTTTCGTAATTGCGAAAGTATATTCCTGATCCTAGTCACGTCATAGAATCTGATTCAGTACAGCTAAAGGATAACCTAACCTATGAGACATTGCCGGCTAAGATCAAGGATAGAAGGATAAAGAAACTGCGAGGGAAGGAGATAGCTTTGGTCAAAGTTATCTGGAACCAGACTACAGGTGATGCTACGTGGGAAAGAGATGAGGACATGCAACAACAGTATCTGAGTTTGTTTTAAGAGGTACGTATAATTTCGAGGACGAAATTCTTTTAAGAGGGGTAGGAATGTAACGCCCCGATTTTCACGTTTTCTATTTCTGTAGTATTTTAATGTCTTTATTTTATTCGAGGTCTCAGTAATGAAAATAAAATATTCCGAGACCATAGTCATGCTCGACGATATCGTAGGAAGCTACGATTAAGTTTTGAGTCGAAAACTCAAACGGAGTCCGGTCTGCGTTTTTACACTGACAGTGTGATTTTAATGCTCAGAAGACCCCAGATGGACCCGTGAACGAGACAGTAAATCTTAGAATTCGATTATCTACGTTTTGGTTAAATTTCGTAAAAATTTCAGAAAAATCACTTCCTGACCTTCGGTCGGGCGAAAGCCTCAATCGGGTGACGAACGGAGCCACATATGGAATTATCGGGACTCGCCAACGAATAATCTTGATATCACATCATCCCAGGACACTTGGGAGAGTATGCCAGAGTCTTCATGACTTTCGGAAATATCTGGACGCAAAATGACGAAAATGTCCCTAACCTTAGTCTTTTACACTTTTACCTTTTTACCCTTTTGGCAAATGACCTTTTTACCCTTAAGTGAGCTTTTAAGAGGCTGAATACAGCCCCTCACTCTCTCATTTTCGCACAGCCCCTCACCCTTTAGAGCTCCATATTTGTTCTTGAGAGAAAACACCATTGTTGGTCTTGAAGCTCCTTGATTTCTTGTTGGAATTACTTGATTCCTTGAGCAATTTTCCTTCATTTCAAGGTAAGATCTTTTCTATGATCTCTTAGCTTCTTGAATCTTTCTTTATTTCAAGATCAATCTTCATTTTCATGAAAAGAATTTCTTAGATTCAAAACTTTGAAAATCCATAGGAAATTGTAGAAAAATCCTTTTGAGGTAAGACCAAGTTCTTTGAACTCACATCATCAATCTCTACCTAAACCCAAGAGCTTATGATTCAACTCTCATCATAGCTCAAAAAGCACTTTTTGGCCGAACCCTACTTGATGATGATGAATAGTGTTTTCATCAATTTTTGATTTCTAACACTTAATTTCATCCTTCGCTTTCCTAATGCCTTTGAATCCATGAAATAGGAAACCAAGATCAATTCCTAACCTTTTTAACCTAGGGTGGCCGAAATCCTCTTTGTTATAATAGTTGAGATTGGCTTTGATTGTTGTTTAATGTTTGATTGTTATGTTGTTATAGTTGTTGACGATTGCCAGCAGGTTCACAAACCGATCAACCGACTTTGATCCGGGAATCCGCTCATCAACAGGTATGGGGTGTGAACCTCATCACACCAAGATGGTGGTAGTGAAGATGGTTGTTTAAGTTTATGTGTGGGTGAAGCCCTTTAGTTTGGGTTCACTTTTATGTGTTAATTTTTGTTTAGTTCTCTTGGAGAACAAGATTGTCATGATGATGTATGCTTTGGTATGTTGTAGTTTGCTTTAGCATATGTTGATAATGAGATGATTGAATGAAAATCTCTTTTCATGTATGTTGAAAAACCTACTTTGATCACTAGATCAAGTATGGATTTTTATGCTTGATTATGAGACCATGATGTGTGATGGACTTGGATGTTTGATTATGATGTAGTAATGTGTATTGTGGTTTATCATAATTGTGTGAGCTTTTGAGCTACATTTGCTTTGTTGGTGAAGCAAAGTCTCCATTTTTCATTGGAGTAGGCTTGTGGCCTTAGTAAGAGGAAAATATAAGAACATGTGTTGTTCTTGTTTTGGCAAGGATTTGATGCAACAAAACATGATTTCATAACCTATGTTTTCAAAGAGAAACAAAAGTGATTTTGATCCAAAGATCAAATGAAGTTTTAACCTTGAAAGTGTGTCACCAAAGTGGGAAAATGTCTTTTCTTTAGCCATAGGTCTTTTAATCAAACAAAGTTTTTAAAAAGAAGAATTAATGAAGGAGTTAGGGAAAATGAAAAACAGGGCACTCGCCCAGCGAACCCCGTCTCGCTCCGCGAGACAGAGGGAAGACAAGGCATTCGCCAGGCTAACCTTGCCTCGCCTCGCGAGACAGTGGACTAGCCCAAGCAGCAAAGATCCAGCTTCTCGGCCTCGCGTCGCGAAGTCGTCTCGCCTCGCGAACCGCCTAAGTAGCAAAGATGCAGCTTCTCGGCCTCGCGTAGCGAAGCAGTTCTCGCCCCGTGAACCGCCTAAGTAGTGAAGATTCAGCTTCTCTGCCTCGCGTCGCGATATAATCCTTGCCTCGCGAAGCAGAAAGACTGTCTAAACAGTAAGACAACTTCTGAGCCTTGCGTCGCGATATAGACCTTCGCCTCGCGAGAAATGGTTTGTTTATAAAGAGTGTTTTGCAACTCAAACTATAAAGTTTTATGCTTTAAAACCTAAGTTAAGTAATTAACTTAGAGTTGAAGACAAGGGATAATTAAGTATAATATGTGGTGAAACAAGACCATATACTATACCATTGATGACTTAGTACATCAATGACTTCATAAGACATAAACACAAACATGAAACGTTTTGGGTTTTGAAATAGTAGTTCGATGACGGACCGGTGATTCGGATCCCGATCAGTCGTTCAATTGTTTTAGTTTTGTGATGACTCGATCCCGGAGGGATCACGAGATTTATCCTATGGATAAAAGGTTTTGTTTTTCAAAGACACGTATAGTTCCTAAGGAAGAGAACCTTAGTAGACTTCGAGGTTTATCCGGGGGATAGACATTGCTTGATCGCATCTGCTTTGTGTAAGCATTGGCATTTCATTTGCATAGTTGTAAGGCCTTGAGCCTAGGAGTTGAGCTTACACCTTGATGCGGGTGCGAATTTTACGGTAACAATCTTCAATGGTCTTTTTGGAGGTATCAGGGTTGGAAGGGCTTATATGTGACCAGTGGGTAGCTCTTCTGTGTCGTGGCGAATCCGTACAATACACTGATATCCTCTACTAGATGCCGTACTTTTCATGTTTGGTCGAGAGTGTTTCCGTAAAGCCAGATACGTGCACGTTACGAATGTTGTAGCATCTTGCTCATGGCTGGCAGAAACCGGAACATGTCCTCCCATTCACTCTCTCCGACGTTTTGTTAGCTCCATGGAGAAGGGGTCAGAGTAGTACCCAATGACATTGACATTGAGTCATATACATTGCATTGCATTGCGTGTCTATTGATGTTTACATTTACTGTTATACATCGCTGTATTGTTTAAGAATGCCTTATATTATGCTGTTAAATGTTTAGCATGATATTATGTTGTTGACTGCTTAACATGATTTATATTGAAAACCTTTTTAAGCATGTTGGGTACGCTGTTACCCGGTGAGTCGTCCCGTTTTTATTACTGTTGTTTTGTTTTGTTGATGAACGGGAATCTCACCCATATTTGTATATTTTCTGCTGGTACTTGCTGTTGCTGCTTGAACAGACGGACGTGATGATGGTTCTGTCCAGTAGTCTCCTTGAGCCCGGAGGCGGACTCTTTTTGCTGTTTTAGTTTTGTTGTCGGCCAGACTATATCAGTTTTTGTAGTACCTTTTGGGAGCTACGACTCCTAGTACTTATTGTATTTCTTATATCAGTTATACAGTTATACATTAGACCTATGTCTGTATATAGTATTATTTCTGTTTTTGTTCCGTGTTTATTATACAGCATGTTCTAGAAATGCATGGCGAACCTAAGTTCGTGTATTAGTATTATTTACCTTTACTAATCCCATTACATCTTGTGAAAAGAAAAAAAAAAAAAAAGAAACTGTATTTTCCGCATTAAATAATATTTTCGGCCTTGTAAACGTTCGGGAATGTGACACTCGGGAAAGGGTGTTGCAGTAGGGCCGTGAACAACATCACAATTAAGTATAGACATCCTATCCCTAGACTTGATGATTTGCTTGGTGAATCGCATGGTGCTTGTGTTTTTTCTAAAATTGATTTGAAAAGTGGATACCATCAAATTAGAATAAGGGAGGGGGATGAATGGAAAACTGCCTTTAAATCTAAATATAGTTTGTATGAATGGTTGGTAATGCCTTTTGGTTTAACAAATGCACCTAGCACTTTTATGAGGCTTATGAACCATGTTTTGAGGGAATTTTTGGGCAAGTTTGTTGTGGTGTATTTTGATGACATCTTGATATATAGCAAAAACTTAGATGAACATCATGAACATTTAAGGGCTGTTTTGCTTGTATTAAGAAAAGAAAAATTGTATGCTAATTTGGAAAAGTGTACTTTTTGTGTGGACCATGTGATTTTTCTTGGATTTGTGATAAATGCTAAAGGGGTCCATGTTGACAAAGAGAAAATTAAGGCCATTCAAGATTGGCCAACCCCCAAAAATGTGAGTGATGTGAGGAGTTTTCATGGCTTGGCTAGTTTTTATGTTTAGCACCTTTGCTGCACCTCTTAATGAAATTGTCAAAAAAAATGTTGGGTTTAAATGGGGGGAGAAACAAGAACATGCTTTCAAAGAACTTAAGGAAAAGCTCACCCAAGCACCAATACTTGTTTTGCCTAATTTTGTAAATCTTTTGAGATTGAATGTGATGCTTCAAATGTTGGTGTTGGGGCTGTTTTGATGCAAAAGGGGCATCCAATTGCTTATTTTAGTGAGAAATTAAGTGGAGCTTCCCTTAATTATCCCACCTATGATAACGAATTGCATGAGCTTTGCAAACTTGGCAACACTATCTTTTGCCCAAAGAATTTGTCATTCATAGTGACCATAAGTCTTTGAAATATTTGAAAGGGCAAGGAAAGTTAAATAAAAGACATGCAAAGTGGGTTGAATTTCTTGAACAATTTCCATATGTGGTGAAACGCAAAAAGGGTAAGGCCAATGTTGTTGCGGATGCATTTTCAAGATGGTATTCTTTACTTTCTACCCTTGAGACAAAGTTGTGGGTCTTGAATGCATTAAAGAATTGTATAAGCATGATAAGGAATTTTCTCATATCTATGCTAATTGTGTGCATTCGTCCCAAAATGGATATTTTAGGCACCAAGGATTTTTGTTCAAAGAAAAACGTTTGTGTGCCTAAAAGCTCTATAAGGGAATTGTTCTTAAAAGAGGCGCATGAAAGGGGATTAATGGGGCACTTGGGGTCTAAAAGACTTTAGACATGTTGCATGAACATTTTCATTGGCCTCACATGAAGCATGATGTGTAAAAATATTGTGAAAAATGAATTGTATGTAAAAAGTCAAAATCTAAAGTGATGCCCCATGGACTTTATACTCTTTTACCTATTCCTGACTCTCCTTGGATAGACTTAGCTATGGATTTTGTTATGGGATTGCCTAGGTCAAGGAATGATAAAGATTCCATTTTTGTTATGGTGGATAGGTTCTCCAAAATGGCACATTTTATTCCATGTAAAAAAGTTGATGATGCTTGTCATGTGGCGGACTTATTTTTTAGAGAAGTGGTGAGACTTCATGGTCTCCCAAGGAGTATTGTTAGTGATAGGGACACCAAGTTCCTAAGTCACTTTTGGAGGACTTTGTGGGGCAAGCTAGGTACAAAGCTTTTTTTCTCCACTACTTGCCATCCTCAAACGGATGGGCAAACTGAAGTTGTAAATAGAACACTTTCTTCCCTTTTAAGGGCTGTGATTAAAAAGAACATTAAGTCTTGGGAGGAGTGTTTGCCTCATGTGGAATTTGCTTATAATAGGGTTGTTCATAGCACCACTCAATATTATCCTTTTGAGGTTGTTTATGGTTTTAATCCCTTAACTCCTCTTGATTTATTGCCCTTGCCTAACTCTTCAATTTTAAAGCATGAAGATGGTAGGGCCAAGGCTGAATATGTGAGGAAGTTACATGAGCAAGTGAAGGTCCAAATTGAAAAGAGGACCCAAAGCTATGCAAGACAAGCCAACAAAGGAAGGAAGAAGGTGGTATTTGAGCCCGGAGATTGGGTTTGGGTTCACATGAGGAAGGAAAGGTTTCCTTCCCAAAGGAAATCTAAATTGCAGCCAAGAGGAGATGGGCCATTTCAAGTAGTGGCCTAGATCAATGATAATGCATACAAGTTGGATCTTCTTGGTGAGCATGGTGGAATAAGTGCTACTTTCAATGTGGCTAATTTATCTTTTTTTTGATGTAGGTGATGAGGAATTCAATTCGAGGTCGAATTCACCTCAAGAAGGAGGGGATGATATGAGCTCAATAAGGAGTATGGACCAAGAAGCACTTCAAGGACTTGGTGGGCCTATGACCAGATCAAGAACCAAGAAAGGCCAAGAAGTCCTAGAACAAATGGTGACAACCTTTATGGAAGCAAGCTCAACTTCAGGCCTAGAAGGGATGAAGCCCAAGATGGTGACTTATCTTAGTCAAGTAGAGGCCCATAATGATGACAAGGGGGGCGTGACTTTGCTTTAATAGTTGATGTTTTGTTTTTCAATTCAATAAAGTGTAATGGGTTATGTGAGTGGATCCAATTGGGCATTCTCTATTAGTGGGCTACACTAAGAGTTGCATGAAGGTCTAGCCCATATTATCCATGATGTTACACGTTGAGTAGGGAGTCTTGGGGAGGGAATCTTTAGCTTGCATGCTATAAGAAACTCCTCATTAAGTTGAGTCAATAAATTGTAAGTTATGGGTGCTACACTTTTAATTTGCAAAGCAAAGTGTAACCACCCATCATGAAGGGAGAGTAGGCGTGACATTGAGTGTCTTGGGGCTGAATTCAATGGCCTGATGGTGAGTTATGAGTGCTTGATGGCTGCCTTCAATTGTTGAGTGTTACACTTTTAATTTGACAAACAAAGTGTAACCACCCATGAAGAGCAAGTGGTAGGCGTGCATGATGAGGGGTTGGGGGCTGAATTAATTTGTTTTAAGTGGTCATTAAGTTAGGAATTAGGCCATTCAAAGTCGGGGTTATGTCTTGTCTTTGGATGTCAAGAGTTGGATGACAACTATTTGTATGCGCCTAACATGAGAATAATACAACTTTGATGTTATTTTGAATCAAATTCCATTGTGAGTGAGAATTGTTTCTCCTAGGTTCTTGGTTGAACCAAACTTAGTTCTTATCAAGAATCCAAGGTTCTTGTGGCGAACATCACTTGGCTTATCAAACCTTCTTGGTTTGTGGCGCCTACACCATCTCTTTCTTCACCATTTTCTTATTTTCTTCATTTTTATGTTGTTACAATCTTGTTCCTTAAGAAGAGCACGAAATTGATATGCTTAGAATTCAACCATAAGATCGTCAAAAGGCAACCATACCATTTGGTTGTCATCAATATGATAATAAGGTCTTGTATGTCTTACAAATGTGAGCTGATATTTTCTTCCATAGGAAATTAAATGGCTCGCGGACAACCTAGAAGACATGGCAGAAGGGTCACAAAGAGTGCGGTTGAACTTGGAAATGGAAACGAGGGAAATTCCCACGTTGGTGATGGGGTAGAAGCAACTGAAACCCTAAGGGCAGTTAGGTTATTGGCAACAACAATGCTGCATCAGACGCAGCAGAACGCTCAGCTATTGCAGTTGACCATGCAGCAACAACAGAGACAGAATCAGCGAGGCAAAGTGGTAATGGAAGACATTGGACTGAATACATTTCTGAAGGGAAAGATGCCACAGTTTCATGGTGACTTCAATCCGGAGGGAGCTGAACTCTGGATTCAGGAGCTTGAGAAAATCTTCGCGACAATGCATTGTCGTGAGGACAGAAAGGTAACTTATGCATCCTTCATGCTGATGGGAGGTGCAGAACTATGGTGGAAAGGCAAGCAGAGGATGCTTGAAGCAGAAGACAGAATTATTAACTAGGGACTGTTTCGGGACTGCTTCCTAGAGAAGTATTTCCCCAGAATGATGAGAAGAGAGAAAGAGAAAGAGTATATGGGTCTGAAACAAGAGACCATGTCTGTTGGTGAGTACGCTGTGAGGTTCAAAGCGCTACTCAAATTCTCTGAATTTTACCAGAGGTTTCCCAATGAAGAGTGGGTGTGCAGGCGTTCTGAAGATGGTCTGAAGTATGATCTGCAAAGGGTGATTGCACCGCTGAATATCACCCGACTGCGTGAGATGTTAGAGAGATGTTCAGTCATTGAGAACATCGACAAGAAGAGAGCTGTAGCAAGGTAGAACTGGAGGACCTACTCGGAGTTTTGACTAGAGAGGTCGAGGAGGAAAAGGAAGGTTTCAGACAGGACGGAAGCCTTATGACTGTCAAACAACAAGACCAGCTGAAGGACAACTCCAACCAAGTGGATGCTTTAGGTGTGGAGGATCACATCCAATTCGAGATTGTCCGATTAGGGAGACTCACCAGTGTTTCCGATGTGGCCATGTAGGTCACATAGCTCCATAATGTTCACAAGGAGCGAGGTACAATACAGGCGGGCAGGGCCCAACGACCAGGGAGCAGGAAGCAAGCAGCAAGACTGCAAGCCACCGGAAGGTTGTTTACCATAAGAGGAGCTGAATCCTCTCAATCCCCTGATCTTATACAAGGTATGTGCCTAGTGTCAGGTAAACTCTTATCAGTATTGTTTGACTCGGGAGCTACGCATTCCTTAGTATCCCAAGAGTGTGTGAATCATTTGAAATTGCCTGTTTCTTTGCTTCCTCATGACTTAACTGTTTCTACTCCTACCAGTAATTCTTTGACAGTCGTAACTGTTTGTTTAAATTGTCCTATTATCATTGAGAATCAAACTTTTCTTGTTGACCTTGTTTGTTTACCTATGCAACAACTCGATATAATTTTAGGCATGAACTGGCTTTCGGCTAACCATATAGTGTTAGACTGTTCTAAAAAGACCTTATCATTCCCTGACCAATCTAGATTGATGCCTGCCAATGATAGTAAGCTAGGTAGTAAATCTCAGAAACACGTGTTGCTACTCTCTATGGAAGCCAAGGAACCTCCTAAGTTGGATTCGTTGCCAATAGTGCGAGATTTTCCGGATGTTTTCCCTAATGATGTTCCGGGTTTACCACCCGAAAGAGAGATAGAGTTCCCTATAGATCTCATACCGGGAACTGGACCGATTTCGATAGCACCTTATCGAATGGTTCTAGCAGAGTTAGTAGAGCTGAAAAAGTAGTTGGATGACATGTTGGATAAGGAGTTTATAAGACCGAGAGCTTCACTTTGGGGAGCGCTTGTAACACCCCGATTTTCACGCTTTCTAATTCTTTAGTATTTTAATGTCTTTATTTTATTCGAGGTCTTCGGAATGGAAATAAAATATTCCGAGACCATAGTTATGCTCGACGATATCGTAGGAAGCTACGATTAAGTTTTGAGTCGAAAACTCAAACGGAGTCCGGTCTGCGTTTTTACACTGACAGTATGATTTTACTGCTCAGAAGACCTTAGATGGACCCATGAACGAGACAATAAGTCTTAGAATTCGATTATCTACGTTTTGGTTAAATTTCGTAAAAATTTCAGAAAAAATCACTTCCTGACCTTCGTTCGGGCGAAATCCTCAATCGGGTGACGAACGGAGCCACATATGGATTTACCGGGACTCGCCAACAGATAATCTTGATATCACATCATCCCAGGACACTTGGGAGAGTATGCCAGAGTCGTCATGACGTTCGGAAATATCTGGACGCAAAATGACCAAAATGCCCCTAACCTTAGTCTTTTACACTTTTACCATTGTACCCTTTTGGCAAATGACCTTTTTACCCTTAAGTGAGATTTTAAGAGGCTGAACTCAGCCCCTCACTTCATCATTTTCGCACAGCCCCTCATCCCTAGAAGCTCCATAGTTGTTCTTGAGAGAAAACTCCATTTTCACCTAGAAAAGCTTGAGTTTTTGTTGGAATCACTTGATTCCTTGAGCAATCTTTCTTCATTTCAAGGTAAGATCACTTCTATGATCTCTTAGCTTCTTGAATCTTTCTTTATTTCAAGATCAATCTTCATTTTCATGAAAATAATTTCTTAGATCCAAAACTTTGAAAATCCATAGGAAATTGTAGAAAAATCCTTTTGAGGTAAGACCAAGTTCTTTGAACTCACATCATCAATCTCTACCTAAACCTAAGAGCTTATGATTCAACTCTCATCATAGCTCAAAAAGCATTTTTGGCCGAACCCTTTTGGATGATGATGAATAGTGTTTTCATCAATTTTTGATTTTTAACACTTGATTTCATCCTTAGCTTTCCTAATGCCTTTGAATCCATGAAATGGAAAACCAAAACCAATTCCTAACCTTTTTAACCTAGGGTGGCCGAAATCCTCTTTGTTAGGATAGTTGAGATTGTTTTTGATTGTTGTTTAATGTTGGTTGTTGTGTTGTTGTAGTTGTTGACGATTATCAGGAGGTTCACAAACCGATCAACCGACTTTGATCCGGGAATCTGCTCATCAACAGGTATGGGGAGAAGAACCTCATCACACCAAGATGGTGGTAGTGAAGATGGTTCTTTAAATTATGTGTGGGTGAAACCCTTTAGTTTGGGTTCACTTTTATTTGTTAAGTTTTGTTAAGTTCTCTTGGAGAACAAGATTGTCATGATGAGTTTATGCATGAGTATGTTGTAGTGTGCTTTAGTATATGTTGATGAAGATATGATTGAATGAAAATCATTTCCATGTATGTTGAAAAACCTACTTTGTTCACTAGATCAAGTATGGACTTTTATTGTTTGATTATGAGACCATGATGTGTGATGGATATGTTTGATTATGATGTAGTAATGTGTATTGTGGTTTATCATAATTGTGTTAGCTTTTGAGCTACATTTACCTTGTTGGTGAAGTAAAGTCTCCATTTTGCATTGGAGTAGGCTTGTGGCCTTAGTAAGAGGAAAATATAAGAACATATGTTGTTCTTGTTTTGGCAAAGTTTTGATGCAACAAAACATGATTTCATAACCTAGGATTTCAAAAAGATACAAAAGTGATTTTTGATCCAAAGATCAAATGAAGTTTTAACCTTTAAAGTGTGTCATCAAAGTGGGAAAATGTCATTTCTTTAGCCATAGGTCTTTTAATCAAACTAAGTTTTTCAAAAGAAGAATTAATGAAGGAGTTAGGGAAAAGGAGAAACAGGGCACTCGCCCAGCGAACCCCGTCTCGCCTCGCGAGACAGAGGGAAGATAAGGCATTCGCCAGGCTAACATTACCTCGCCTCGCGAGACAGTGGACTAGCCCGAGCAACAAAGATGAAATTTCTCGGCCTCGCGTCGCGAAGTCGTCTCGCCTCGCGAACTGCCTAAGTAGCAAAGATGAAATTTCTCGGCCTCGCGTAGCGAAGCAGTTCTCGCCCCGCGAACCGCCTAAATAGTGAAGATGTAGCTTCTCTGCCTCGCGTCGCGATATAATCCTCGCCTCGCGGAGCAGAAAGACTGTCTGAATAGAGAAGATCACTTCTCTACCTCGCGTCGCGATACAATCCTCGCCTCGCGAAGCAGAAGGACTTTCCAAGCAGTAAAGATAACTTCTCAGCCTCGCGTCGCGACATAGACCTTCGCCTCGCGAGAAATGGTTTGTTCATGAAGAGTGTTTTTCAACTCAAATTGTAAAGTTTTACGTTTTAAAATCCTAAGTTAAGTAATTGACTTAGAGTTGAAGACAAGGGATAATTAAGTATAATATGTGGTGAAACAAGACCATATGCTATACCATTGATGACTTAATACATCAATGACTTCATAAGACATAAACACAAACATGAAACGTTTTGGGTTTTGAAACAGTAGTTCGATGACGGACCGGTGATTCGGACCCCGATCAGTCGTTCAATTGTTTCAGTCTTGTGATGACTCGATCCCGGAGGGATCACGAGATTTATCTGGTGGATAAAGGTTTTGTTTTCAAAAAGACACGTATAGTTCCTAAGGAAGAGAACCTTAGTAGACTTCGAGGTTTATTCGGGGGATAGACATTGCTTGATCGCATCTGCTTTGTGTAAGCATTGGCATTTCATTTGCATAGTTGTAAGGCCTTGAGCCTAGGAGTTGAGCTTACACCTTGATGCGGGTGCGAATCTTACGGTGACGATCTTCAATGGTCTTTTTGGAGGTATCAGGGTTGGAAGGGCTGACATGTGACCAGTTGGTAGCTCTTCTGTGTCGTGGCAAATCCGTGCAATACACTGATATCCTCTACTAGATGCCGTACTTTTCATGTTTGGTCGAGAGTGTTTCCGTAAAAGCCAGAAACGTGCACGTTACGAATGTTGTAGCATCTTGCCCAAGGCTGGCGCGCACGGAACATGTCCTCTCATTCACTCTCTCCGAATGTTTTGTTAGCTCCATGGAGTAGGGGTCAGAGTAGTACCCAGTGACATTGACATTGAGTCATATACATTGCATTGCATTGCATGGCTATCGATGTTTACATTTACTGTTATACATCGTTGTACTGTTTAAGAATACCTTATTTTATGCTGTTAACTGCTTAACATGATATTATGCTGTCAACTGCTTAATATGTTTGACATTGAGAATTCTTGTAAGCATGTTGGGTACGCTGTTACCCGGTGAGTCGTCCCGTTTTTACTATTGCTGTTTTGCTGTGTTGATGAACGGGAATCTCACCCATATCTGTATGTTTTCTGTTGGTACTTGCTGTTGCTGTTTGAACAGATGGACGTGATGATGGTTTAGTCCAGTAGTTCCTTTGAGCCGGAGGAGGACCTTCTTTTTGTGGTTTAGTTTTGTTGTCGGCCAGACTATGTTAGTTTTTGTAGTACCTTTTGGGTGCTACGACTCCTAGTACTTATTGTATCAGTCATACATTAGACTTATATCTGTATATAGTATTATTCCTTTTTCTGTTTATGTCCCTGTATTTATTATGCATATTGTTCTAGAAATGTATGGCGAACCTAAGTTCGTTATTAGTATTATCTACTTTTGCTAAATCCCATTGCATCTTGTGAAAAGAAAAAAAAAAAAAAAGAAAACCGTATTTTCCGCATTAAGAAATATTTTCGGCCTTATAAACGTTCGGGAATGTGACACTTGGGAAAGGGTGTTGCATTGTTTGGTATCAGAGCTGGCCGAGTCTTTTTGGGGTTGTAGGTTATGGTCTGTCTTGTTTGTGTTGTGTTCTCTGTGTGTTTCTCTGTTGTTTGCTTTAGTTGTGGTTCTTGAGTTTGACAGTTCTGGTTTTGAAGGTAGCAATGGCTGCTCAAAACCTGACTGCTGCTGTGAACGCCATACGGGAAATGGCTGCTGCTATGGTTCAACGTGACGAAAGAGCTGCCGGAGGTAGAGGACTGGACGAATTTCTTCGTCGGAATCCACCTCAATTCAAAGGTGAATTCAATCCTGAGTTGGCTGAACGCTGGATCCAAACGTTGGAGAAAATATTTGGAGCGATGAGATGTACTGAGAATGACAAGGTTGTCTATGCGACCTATATGCTGGTGGAGGATGCTGAATACTGGTGGGAAGGAGCCCGTCAGATGCTGGTGCATGATCAACAAGCTGTGGATTGGAATGCTTTTAAAGGAAAATTCCTGGAGAAGTATTTTCCGGCGAGCGCAAGACACGAGAAAGAGATGGAGTTCCTCCAGCTGAGACAAGGGGGAATGACCCCGTAGCTGAGTACGGGGCTAAGTTTGAAAGTCTAGCAAAGTTCTCAAATTACTTTCTGGACAACCCAAGAGAGGAGTGGAAGTGCAGAAAATTCGAAGGAGGTCTAAGGATTGACTTGAAGAGAGCTGTAGTTCCATTGGAAATTACTGTTTTTTCGAGGTTAATGGAAAAGTGTCGTCTGATCGAGAGTTTGGAGCCCAAGGACAAGCGGGTACTGAGTTCTGGACCGAGCAAATTTCAGAGAGGAAGCGGTGGTCGAGACAACAAATCTCGATGGAAGCCGTATGCAAAGCAACAAGATCGACAACAATGCTCTGCGGCAGGAAGTAGTTGGAATTTCAGTCAGTCTGGAAACGCCCCAACCAAGTGCATGAAGTGTGGGAAGAGCAATCACATCACCAGAGATTGTTCGATCAAAGGGATTATCTGCTTCAAGTGTGGGAAGCCGGGACACATCTCACGTGAATGCATGCAACCGAAAGTGGAACATTCTGTCAAGAATGTCCAAGCTGCAAGGCCTAAGATGAAGGGCAGAGTCTACACTATGGGAGGTGCTGAAGCTTCTCAAAATGAAGACTTGATCCAAGGTCAGTGTGTCATGGGAGGTAAAACCTTAACTGTACTGTTTGATTCAGGCGCAACGCATTCCTTTATTGCCTATGACTGTGTGAATCTGTTGGGATTACCTGTGTCTTCTTTACCTTTTGATTTGGTAATTTCTACGCCTACTGCAAAGCCTGTTATAACTGCTAAAGTTTGTTTGAACTGTTCTATTTCTGTTAAAGGTAGAACATTTTTGATTAATTTGATCTGTTTGCCTCTTTCGCAAATGGATGTAATCTTAGGAATGGATTGGTTATCTTCTAATCATATTCTGTTAGACTGTGCAAATAAAACCTTAGTTTTCCCTAGTTGTGAGAATTCTGGATTTTTGACTGCCAACCAAGTAAATGCTTCTTTGAGAGAAGGAGCTCAAGGATACATGTTACTATCTTCTTTGGAGGTCAAGAGCGAGCTAGTCTTAGAGCGCATACCTGTCGTGAATGAGTTTCCGGAAGTCTTTCCTGAAGACGTACCAGGTTTGCCGCCAGTTCGGGACATCGAGTTTGCAATCGATCGTGTGCCAGGAACAGGACCAGTGTCTATGGCACCGTATCGTATGGCACATGCTGAGTTGGAAACTTTGAAGGAACAGTTGGTAGACTTATTAGGGAAGCAGTTTGTTAGACCCAGTGTGTCGCCGTGGGGAGCACCTGTGCTGTTGGTGAAAAAGAAAGATGGAACATCTCGTTTATGTGTGGATTATCGCCAGTTGAATAAAGTTACGATTAAGATCGGCTTACCATCCTCAAACTGATGGACAATCGGAAAGGACGATTCAGTCGTTAGAAGATCTATTGAGGGCGTGTGTGTTGGAACATGCCGGAAGTTGGGAGAATTTCCTACCGTTGATAGAGTTTACCTACAACAACAGTTATCATTCGAGTATAGGGATGGCACCCTACGAAGCTTTGTATGGACGACGTTGCAGAACACCTTTTGTATTGGTACCAAGATGGAGAAAGTGCTTCATTAGGACCTGAACTAGTGCAACAAACAACTGAGAAGGTAAAACTGATTCAAGAAAAGATGAGGATAACTCAGAGCCAACAGAAGAGTTATGCGGATAAAAGACGTAGGCCACTTGAGTTCGAGGAAGGGGATCATGTGTTTTTGAGAGTCACTCCAATGACTGGGGTGGGCAGGGTCCTGAAGTCCAGAAAACTCACTCCAAAATTCATTGGACCTTACCAAATTCTTCGTCGGATAGGTCCAGTAGCTTACCAAATAGCTTTACCGCCTTTTCTATCCAACCTTCATAATGTTTTTCATGTTTCGCAATTGCGAAAGTATATTCCTGATCCCAGTCACGTCATAGAGTCTGATTCAGTACAGCTAAAGGATAACCTAACCTATGAGACATTGCCGGTTAAGATCGAGGACAGGAGGATAAAGAAACTGCGAGGGAAGGAGATAGCGTTGGTCAAAGTTATCTGGAACGAGACTACAGGTGATGCTACCTGGGAAAGAGAAGAGGACATGCGACAACAGTATCCGAGTTTGTTTTAAGAGGTACGTATAATTTCGAGGACGAAATTCTTTTAAGAGGGGTAGGAATGTAACACCCCGATTTTCACGCTTTCTAATTCTTTAGTATTTTAATGTCTTTATTTTATTCGAGGTCTTCGGAATGGAAATAAAATATTCCGAGACCATAGTTGTAACATCCTAAAATTCTAATATAGTTATTTTAAATAATAATAATAATAATAATAATAATAATAATAATAATAATAATAATAATAATAACCTGAGCATTTAAATGTTATTCACATACTCAAAGGGCACTTTTTAACTTTGATAATTAAAGTGACAGTGACTCATATGTGAATACAAAAGATGGTTTAAAAAAAAAAAATTTGAAAGAAAGCTTGGTGCTTTCTATTCACGTACAGGCATGGGACGGCTCTTCATTAGCCAATAATAAAAGCAAAACCACCTACGAGGCCCAATTGGTGATCTCTTAGAAATAGGTTTGTGTCAAATATAAATTATTGTGAGGGATTCATAAGCATAACAATAAAATATAACTTAGTTTGGAACACAAAGTGCAACCACCGTCAGCGACAAAAACAAGTGCATTGTGCAGCACCGCAAGCATGAAGAACTGAGTGATTTTGTGCTTTACCTGATATATACATGAGCGCAATAAATAAATAGGATAAATAGGATTCATCGGTAGGAAACATTTGAAGTTTTTGGAGGTCTACAAGAGGTGAGTAAAAATACTTTTTCTCACCCTTTCCATGGTGCAATTTGTCTTGGGGTTTGGGTTATGCTTTAAAAACACGTTTTGTAGAAAATAATCCTGATTTGGTCAAACCCTGATTTTATAAATTTGGGGGTTTTCCTTCTAACGTGTTTCTGCTGTCAATTAAATATTTATTATTGAGATTGATGATATGATTTATATGATACATACGTGATTTGGTTGAATTGACATGCTATATATGTACTATTTGATGATAATTGCGATATTGACATGATTCAATAACTGTTAATATGTTGAATGCTGTCTGCTGCAATACCGCCTATGATAGGGGTATCGAAAGTAACACTGCCAATGAATTGGGGTGTCGAAATATGAAATACCGCCATGATGGGGTATCGAAAGTAACATCGCCACACGTTGGGATGTCGAAATGAATAATACCACCAATGTACAATGGTTGGTATCAAAATGTGTAATGTCACTGAAGAGAAGGTGACATCGAAATACCTTCATGAGTAAGGTAGGCAATGGGACGCCATTGTTATGTGTAGTTTGAAAGTCATATGACCTGTAATTATGTTGAGAATATTTGATATGTCTATTAAGTTATGATATATTAGTTTATGATGTGCTGCTGAATGTTTATGGTTATTATTCGAGTTTATAATATTTATTTAATTATTTTGAAAATAGCGGGTACCATGGTTAGTTTTTCCGGTTACCGCGCCGGCTGAGAACAACGCTTTTGTGAAAACCTTTTATAAATGTATTTCTATTCATTGGGATTATAAATCTCATTAGTAGTGTTGTTTTCAGAGACTGAGGACGACCCTGTTGAGTAGCCAGACGCTTGAGGATTTTGTTCTAGTAGTAGCTTGGGTTAGTGTGTCATGGCATATGCCATGAGGACTTTTAATACCGTTTATTTATTTATTTATGCGAGTTGTAATAGACGCCCAGTTATTTGGTTTAAAACTTATTATGTACTTTTGTTTATTGGATTGGTTTAAACAATTATTTTGGATTAATATTATATTAAGTATTTATTCAGTATTTATTAAGGGATTTTTTTTTAATTACCTTGTTCTATTTAAATTATTATCTTGGGTTACTAATGTAACGAGGGGCGTTACATTTTTGGTATCAGAGCAATTCAATCCTAAATTGGACTGTGGCATTGGGTTGTTTTTCACAAAATCAAATATGGGCGCATAGGACTGCTTGTTAGAGTTATATATGCTGCATGCTATTCTTTGAGATTTTGGACCTGATCAACCCAATGTTTGATTGGTGGTGTGCAGATTTATGGCTACTAACAGGCGTGGGGCTAACGCTAATGATGCACTTGCAGCAGTTCTGGCTGAAATGACCAGAGTCATGCAAGAGCAGACGGAGACACTCCGTCAGATGAGGGACAATGGGAACGTGCATAATGTTGGAGCAGTTGCAGCTCAGGATCCACAGTACATGGGACTGTCAGAGTTTAGGAAGAACGATCCGCCAACCTTCCGAGGTACTACAGATCCGGTTGAAGCAGAAGAGTGGTTGCTGAAATTAGAGAAGATTTTTCGAGTTATGAGGTGCGCTGATCCACAGAAAGTGGATTTCGCCACCTATATGCTGGAATCTGATGCGGAGCACTGGTGGAATTGTGCTAGGGGTGGTTTGCTAGCAGTGGACGCTCAAATCACATGGGACAGATTCAAGGAAGTTTTCTTGGAGAAGTACTTTCCTCATAGTGTTCGCATTCAGAAGGAAACAGAGTTCCTGCAGCTCCGTCAGGGAGACATGTCTATTGCTGAATATGTTGCTAAGTTTGAGAGCTTGGCAAGGTTCTCTCGGTACTTGAGGGACAATCCTTTGGACGACTGGAAGGCGATCAAATTTGAGCAAGGTTTGAAGCCAGAGATGCAACATTTTATTGGGATCTTGGAGATTCGGGACTACCCCACCTTGGTAAACAAGTGTAGGGTAGCTGAGCAGAAGATGCAAGCTTTAGAGATGGAGAAGCCAAAGGAGAAGAGTTCTGTTGAAGGCAAGAAATTTCATAGCAAAGGGGGTAATTTTCTGAAGAGCCTGCGACCAGTGCCTACCATCTCAAAGGGTAAGCAGGTCCAAGGAGCTCAAACATATAAGGGAGATGGATGTTTCAGATGTGGTTGGAACCACGGGGATCGCGCATGCCCCGCGACGCAAGTCTCCTGCAATAAATGTGGAAAGATGGGACACTTTGCTAGAGTCTGCAAGGGAGGAGGACAATCTCAGACCAGACCCCAGAGCCAAGGAAGAGTTTTCACCATCCAAGGAGAGGAAGTGAAGGAGTCTGACGGTTTGATCCAAGGTATGGGTTTTATTAAAGATAGAAAAGTTATGATATTGTTTGATTCAGGAGCAACCCATTCTTTCATATCTCTTAGTTGTGTTAAGAATTTAGATTTACCTGTTTCTAAACTACCTTTTGATTTGTGTGTTTCTACTCCTGCCAAAGATAAATTGGTAACTTCTATTGCCTGTTTGAAATGTTCTTTGATATACCAAGACTTGTCTTATGATGTTGATTTGATATGCTTATCTATGTCGGGTCTAGATGTCATACTTGGTATGGATTGGTTGTCACATAATAATGCTATTATCAATTGTTCTTCTCGAACCATTTCTTTTCTTCCACAACCAATGTCTGTTGACCCTTCTGTGTCGGATTGCTTTCTGTCTGCTGTATCTTGCCACAAGAACTTAGTTGAGAGGGCTCAGGGATACATACTTCTCTTTTCTGCTAGGATAGAGGCTGAAAGTGATATAGCGGCATTGCCTGTTGTATGCGAGTTTTTAGATGTGTTTCCTAAAGAGATCTCTAGTTTACCACCGAGTAGGGAGGTCGAGTTTAACATAGATCTTATGCCTGGTAGTGGACCTGTTTCAGTAGCACCCTATAGAATGGCACCTCTAGAGTTGAGTGAGCATAAGAAACAAATAGAGGAGTTGTTAGATAAGGGATTCATTAGGCCGAGTGTGTCACCTTGGGGAGCGCCGGTTCTTTTGGTAAAGAAGAAAGATGGGAGTATGAGGTTGTGCGTTGACTATAGGCAGCTAAACAAAGTGACCATAAAGAATAAGTACCCTTTACCTAGGATAGATGACCTGTTAGATCAGCTGAGGGGAGCGACAGTGTTTTCCAAAATAGATTTAAGATCGGGGTACCATCAGATTAGAGTGAGGAGTGAGGACATCTCTAAGACAGCCTTTAGAACAAGGTATGGGCACTATGAGTACGTAGTGATGCCTTTCGGAGTGACGAACGCTCCAGCCGTTTTCATGGACTACATGAATCGGATCTTTAGACCCTTCTTAGATAAGTTTGTGGTGGTGTTCATAGATGATATCTTGATATACTCTAGAACACCTATGGAGCATAAGGAGCATCTGAGGGTAGTGTTACAAATCTTAAGGGATGAGCGTTTGTACGCCAAGCCAGAGAAGTGTGAGTTTTGGTTAGATGAGGTGAAGTTTCTGGGACACACCATTTCTAAGAGTGGTGTAGCAGTCGATTCTTCTAAAGTAGATGCAGTGCAAGAGTGGGAACCACCTAAGACGATAACTGAAGTAAGGAGTTTTCTAGGATTAGCTGGTTACTATAGGAAGTTTATAGAAGGTTTTTCTAGACTAGCGTTACCTTTAACCCAGTTGACTAGGAAAGGAAAATCTTTTGTGTGGGACCAGGAATGTGAGGAAAACTTCCTAGAGCTTAAGAAGAGATTAGTGACAGCTCCTGTCTTGACCATACCAGACCCTTTAGTGAGTTTTGTGGTTTATTGCGATGCGTCTAAGAATGGTTTAGGGTGTGTTTTAATGCAAGAAGGCAAGGTTATAGCTTATGCATCTAGGCAGCTGAGAACCCATGAGGTAAATTATCCTACACATGACCTTGAGTTGGCAGCAGTAGTTTTTGCTCTTAAAATTTGGAGGCACTATTTATATGGTGCTAAGTTTGAGGTTTTTAGTGACCATAAGAGCCTTAGGTACCTGTTTGACCAAAAGGAATTGAATATGAGGCAGAGGAGGTGGATGGAATTCCTTAAAGACTATGATTTTGAATTGAAGTACCACCCAGGGAAGGCTAATGTAGTGGCCGATGCTCTTAGTAGGAAGACCATACACATGTCTAGTTTAATGGTGCAGGAGATGAATCTGTTAGAGGAGTTTAGAGACTTGAATCTTGATGTGTCTTTGAGTGCTTTGAGTTTGAGGTTGAATAGATTGGAAATTCATAGCGACCTTAGGGAAGAGATTAAGCGTAAACAACTTCTAAATCAAGAATTATTATCCTTGTTGGGGCAAGAGAGTTATGAGTTGTCTGCTGATGGCTTAGTAAAGTTTAAGGGTAGGATCGTTGTTCCTAAGGAGGGGAGCCTTAGAGAAAAAGTGTTAGAGGAAGCCCGTAAGGGAAAATTCACCATACATCCAGGGATAACTAAGATGTACCAGGACCTTAAAAAGATGTATTGGTGGTCAGGAATGAAAAAGGATGTGGCCATTTTTGTGTCTAAGTGTTTAGTATGCCAAAAGGTTAAGATAGAACACCAAAAACCTCCAGGTTTATTGCAACCTTTAGAAATTCCGGAGTGGAAGTGGGAGAAAATATCCATGGATTTTGTAATGGGGTTACCTAGGACTCGTTTGGGTTTAGATGCCATATGGGTAATAGTGGATAGGTTGACCAAGTCTGCTCACTTCTTGCCAATTAAGGCAACTTATAGCTTGGATAAGTTGGCAGACTTGTATATCAAGGAAATAGTCAAACTTCATGGTATACCCACCTCTATAGTGTCAGATAGAGACCCCAGGTTTACCTCTAGATTTTGGAGAGCTTTTCAGCAAGCCTTTGGTTCTAAGTTGAGTTTTAGCACAGCCTATCACCCCCAGACGGATGGTCAGTCGGAGAGGACCATTCAGACCCTTGAGGACATGCTTAGAGCGTGTGTTTTAGATGAAGGTGGTTGTTGGGATAAATTTTTACCCCTCATAGAGTTTGTGTATAACAACAGTTATCACGCTAGCATAGGCATGGCACCCTACGAAGCTCTTTATGGAAGAAAGTGTAGATCCCCTTTGTGTTGGTGCGAGGTAGGTGAGAAAACCTTGATAGGACCTGACTTAGTTCAGCAAACCACAAATAAGATTGAGTTGATTAGGGAGAGAATGCGTACTGCGCAAAGCAGGCAGAAGAGCTATGCCGATAAGAGGAGAAAGCCTTTAGAATTCCAAGAAGGTGAGCATGTATTTTTGAGAGTTACTCCTAAGATTGGGGTGGGAAGATCCATGAAAGTCAGAAAGCTAAATCCGCGATTCCTTGGTCCTTTTCAAATTCTAAAAATTGTCGGGTCTGTTGCTTACCAATTGGCTCTTCCACCTTTGTTGTCCAACCTTCATGATGTTTTTCATGTATCGCAACTCAGAAAATATGTACATGATGAGTCTCATATAATACCACCTGAGTCAATACAATTAAGAGATAACTTGGTCTTTAAACCCAAACCTAGTCAGATCGTCGACAAGAGCACTAAGACTCTGCGGAACAAGACAATTCCTTTGGTAAAGGTGGTTTGGGAAGGATTAACTCCTGAGGAAGCTACTTGGGAACTTGAAGAGGATATAATGCGTCAGTATCCAGATCTCGCTAACTAAGGTACATTAACTTTTAATGTTGTTAATTGTGTTATATGTTAGATGGATTGCTAGAGTATGGTGTTAATTTCGGGGACGAAATTCTTAAAGGAGGAGAGAAAATGTAACATCCTAAAATTCTAATATAGTTATTTTAATTAATAATAATAATAATAATAATAATAATAATAATAATAATAAAAATAATAATAATAACCTGAGCATTTAAATGTTATTCACATACTCAAAGGGCACTTTTTAACTTTGATAATTAAAGTGACAGTGACTCATATGTGAATACAAAAGATGGTTTAAAAAAAAAAAAAAATTTGAAAGAAAGCTTGGTGCTTTCTATTCATGTACAGGCATGGGACGGCTTTTCATTAGCCAATAATAAAAGCAAAACCACCTACGAGGCCCAATTGGTGATCTCTTAGAAATAGGTTTGTGTCAAATATAAATTATTGTGAGGGATTCATAAGCATAACAATAAAATATAACTTAGTTTGGAACACAAAGTGCAACCACCGTCAGCGACAAAAACAAGTGCATTGTGCAACACCGCAAGCATGAAGAACTGAGTGATTTTGTGCTTTACCTGATATATACATGAGCGCAATAAATAAATAGGATAAATAGGATTCATCGGTAGGAAACATTTGAAGTTTTTGGAGGTCTACAAGAGGTGAGTAAAAATACTTTTTCTCACCCTTTCCATGGTGCAATTTGTCTTGGGGTTTGGGTTATGCTTTAAAAACACGTTTTGTAGAAAATAATCCTGATTTGGTCAAACCCTGATTTTATAAATTTGGGGGTTTTCCTTCTAAGGTGTTTCTGCTGTCAATTAAATATTTATTGTTGAGATTGATGATATGATTTATATGATACATACGTGATTTGGTTGAATTGACATGCTTTATATGTACTATTTGATGATAATTGCGATATTGACATGATTCAATAACTGTTAATAGGGGTGTTCATCAACCGATCCAAACCAATTCAAACCGCAAAAACCGAACCGAAAAACCGAAAACCGAATAAACCGAAAACCGAAAAACCGAAAACCGAAAAAATCGCTTTTTTTTCATTGGATTGGATCGGATTTCGGATCCCCTAGTGAAAACCAATCCAATCCAATCTAAACCGACCTACTATATACATATACTATTATTTTTTAAATTATAGTACTACTCATACTTAAGCATTGTTTTTCATACTTTTATGAACGAATACTCTCATTCTCTTTAATATTTTTGTTGGAATTGTCAAATACTCGATGTATTGGAATGTGTATAATTATTCATGTACCTAGGAATCAATAATTATTCATTTACTAGAAGATTTTATACATGTACTTAGGAACTAGAACTACATTAATTCTAGTATATATAGGTTTAATGTTGGTTTTCGACTTAATATAACTATGTAACGATGTATCGGTAAAAATCGAATTATCCAATCCAATCCAAACCGCATTTGATTGGATTGGATTGGATCGGATTTTTTTAAGTAAGCAAACCGATCCAATCCAAACCGCAAGTTGTTTTCATCTTTGGATCGGATGGTTTTTTGGCTCAAAACCGATCCAATCCAATCCGCGTGCTGTCTGCTGCAATACCGCCTATGATAGGTGTATCGAAAGTAACACTGCCAATGAATTGGGGTGTCGAAATATGAAATACCGCCATGATGGGGTATCGAAAGTAACATCGCCACACGTTGGGATGTCAAAATGAATAATACCACCAGTGTACAATGGTTGGTATCGAAATGTGTAATGTCACTGAAGAGAAGGTGACATCGAAATACCTTCATGAGTAAGGTAGGCAATGGGACGCCATTGTTATGTGTAGTTTGAAAGTCATATGACCTGTAATTATGTTGAGAATATTTGATATGTATATTAAGTTATGATATATTAGTTTATGATGTGCTGCTGAATGTTTATGGTTATTATTCGAGTTTATAATATTTATTTAATTATTTTGAAAATAGCGGGTACCATGGTTAGTTTTTCCGGTTACCGCGCCGGTTGAGAACAACGCTTTTGTGAAAACCTTTTATAAATGTATTTCTATTCATTGGGATTATAAATCTCATTAGTAGTGTTGTTTTCAGAGACTGAGGACGACCCTGTTGAGTAGCCAGACGCTTGAGGATTTTGTTCTAGTAGTAGCTTGGGTTAGTGTGTCATGGCATATGCCATGAGGACTTTTAATACCGTTTATTTATTTATTTATGCGAGTTGTAATAGACGCCCAGTTATTTGGTTTAAAACTTATTATGTACTTTTGTTTATTGGATTGGTTTAAACAATTATTTTGGATTAATATTATATTAAGTATTTATTCAGTATTTATTAAGGGATTTTTTTTAATTACCTTGTTCTATTTAAATTATTATCTTGGGTTACTAATGTAACGAGGGGCGTTACAATAGTCATGCTCGACGATATCGTAGGAAGCTGCGATTAAGTTTTGCGTCGAAAACTCAAACGGAGTCCGGTCTGCGTTTTTACACTGACAGTATGATTTTACTGCTCAGAAGACCTTAGATGGACCCGTGAACGAGACAATAAGTCTTAGAATTCGATTATCTACGTTTTGGTTAAATTTCGTAAAAATTTCAGAAAAAATCACTTCCTGACCTTCGTTTGGGCGAAATCCTCAATCGGGTGACGAACGGAGCCACATATGGATTTACCGGGACTCGCCAACAGATAATCTTGATATCACATCATCCCAGGACACTTGGGAGAGTATGCCAGAGTCGTCATGACGTTCGGAAATATCTGGACGCAAAATGACCAAAATGCCCCTAACCTTAGTCTTTTACACTTTTACCATTATACCCTTTTGGCAAATGACCTTTTTACCCTTAAGTGAGATTTTAAGAGGCTGAACTCAGCCCCTCACTTCATCATTTTCGCACAGCCCCTCATCCCTAGAAGCTCCATAGTTGTTCTTGAGAGAAAACTCCATTTTCACCTAGAAAAGCTTGAGTTTTTGTTGGAATCACTTGATTCCTTGAGCAATCTTTCTTCATTTCAAGGTAAGATCACTTCTATGATCTCTTAGCTTCTTGAATCTTTCTTTATTTCAAGATCAATCTTCATTTTCATGAAAATAATTTCTTAGATCCAAAACTTTGAAAATCCATAGGAAATTGTAGAAAAATCCTTTTGAGGTAAGACCAAGTTCTTTGAACTCACATCATCAATCTCTACCTAAACCTAAGAGCTTATGATTCAACTCTCATCATAGCTCAAAAAGCATTTTTGGCCGAACCCTTTTGGATGATGATGAATAGTGTTTTCATCAATTTTTGATTTTTAACACTTGATTTCATCCTTAGCTTTCCTAATGCCTTTGAATCCATGAAATGGAAAACCAAAACCAATTCCTAACCTTTTTAACCTAGGGTGGCCGAAATTCTCTTTGTTAGGATAGTTGAGATTGTTTTTGATTGTTGTTTAATGTTGGTTGTTGTGTTGTTGTAGTTGTTGACGATTATCAGGAGGTTCACAAACCGATCAACCGACTTTGATCCGGGAATCTGCTCATCAACAGGTATGGGGAGAAGAACCTCATCACACCAAGATGGTGGTAGTGAAGATGGTTGTTTAAATTATGTGTGGGTGAAACCCGTAGTTTGGGTTCACTTTTATTTGTTAAGTTTTGTTAAGTTCTCTTGGAGAACAAGATTGTCATGATGAGTTTATGCTTGAGTATGTTGTAGTGTGCTTTAGTATATGTTGATGAAGATATGATTGAATGAAAATCATTTCCATGTATGTTGAAAAACCTACTTTGTTCACTAGATCAAGTATGGACTTTTATTGTTTGATTATGAGACCATGATGTGTGATGGATATGTTTGATTATGATGTAGTAATGAGTATTGTGGTTTATCATAATTGTGTGAGCTTTTGAGCTACATTTACCTTGTTGGTGAAGTAAAGTCTCCATTTTGCATTGGAGTAGGCTTGTGGCCTTAGTAAGAGGAAAATATAAGAACATATGTTGTTCTTGTTTTGGCAAAGTTTTGATGCAACAAAACATGATTTCATAACCTAGGATTTCAAAAAGATACAAAAGTGATTTTTGATCCAAAGATCAAATGAAGTTTTAACCTTTAAAGTGTGTCATCAAAGTGGGAAAATGTCTTTTCTTTAGCCATAGGTCTTTTAATCAAACTTAGTTTTTCAAAAGAAGAATTAATGAAGGAGTTAGGGAAAAGGAGAAACAGGGCACTCGCCCAGCGAACCCCGTCTCGCCTCGCGAGACAGAGGGAAGATAAGGCATTCGCCAGGCTAACATTACCTCGCCTCGCGAGACAGTGGACTAGCCCGAGCAACAAAGATGAAATTTCTCGGCCTCGCGTCGCGAAGTCGTCTCGCCTCGCGAACCGCCTAAGTAGCAAAGATGAAATTTCTCGGCCTCGCGTAGCGAAGCAGTTCTCGCCCCGCGAACCGCCTAAATAGTGAAGATGTAGCTTCTCTGCCTCGCGTCGCAATATAATCCTCGCCTCGCGGAGCAGAAAGACTGTCTAAATAGAAAAGATCACTTCTCTGCCTCGCGTCGCGATACAATCCTCGCCTCGCGAAGCAGAAGGACTTTCCAAGCAGTAAAGATAACTTCTCAGCCTCGCGTCGCGACATAGACCTTCGCCTCGCGAGAAATGGTTTGTTTATGAAGAGTGTTTTTCAACTCAAATTGTAAAGTTTTACGTTTTAAAATCCTAAGTTAAGTAATTGACTTAGAGTTGAAGACAAGGGATAATTAAGTATAATATGTGGTGAAACAAGACCATATGCTATACCATTGATGACTTAATACATCAATGACTTCATAAGACATAAACACAAACATGAAATGTTTTGGGTTTTGAAACAGTAGTTCGATGACGGACCGGTGATTCGGACCCCGATCAGTCGTTCAATTGTTTCAATCTTGTGATGACTCGATCCCGGAGGGATCACGAGATTTATCCGGTGGATAAAGGTTTTGTTTTCAAAAAGACAAGTATAGTTCCTAAGGAAGAGAACCTTAGTAGACTTCGAGGTTTATCCGGGGGATAGACATTGCTTGATCGCATCTGCTTTGTGTAAGCATTGGCATTTCATTTGCATAGTTGTAAGGCCTTGAGCCTAGGAGTTGAGCTTACACCTTGATGCGGGTGCGAATCTTACGGTGACGATCTTCAATGGTCTTTTTGGAGGTATCAGGGTTGGAAGGGCTGACATGTGACCAGTTGGTAGCTCTTCTGTGTCGTGGCGAATCCGTGCAATACACTGATATCCTCTACTCTATGCCGTACTTTTCATGTTTGGTCGAGAGTGTTTCCGTAAAAGCCAGAAACGTGCACGTTACGAATGTTGTAGCATCTTGCCCAAGGCTGGCGCGCACGGAACATGTCCTCTCATTCACTCTCTCCGAATGTTTTGTTAGCTCCATGGAGTAGGGATCAGAGTAGTACCCAGTGACATTGACATTGAGTCATATACATTGCATTGCATTGCATGGCTATCGATGTTTACATTTACTGTTATACATCGTTGTACTGTTTAAGAAAACCTTATTTTATGCTGTTAACTGCTTAACATGATATTATGCTGTCAACTGCTTAATATGTTTGACATTGAGAATTCTTGTAAGCATGTTGGGTACGCTGTTACCCGGTGAGTCGTCCCGTTTTTACTATTGCTGTTTTGCTGTGTTGATGAACGGGAATCTCACCCATATCTGTATGTTTTCTGTTGGTACTTGCTGTTGCTGTTTGAACAGATGGACGTGATGATGGTTCAGTCCAATAGTTCCTTTGAGCCGGAGGAGGACCTTCTTTTTGTGGTTTAGTTTTGTTGTCGGCCAGACTATGTTAGTTTTTGTAGTACCTTTTGGGAGCTACGACTCCTAGTACTTATTGTATCAGTCATACATTAGACTTATGTCTGTATATAGTATTATTCCTTTTTCTGTTTATGTCCCTGTATTTATTATGCATATTGTTCTAGAAATGTATGGCGAACCTAAGTTCGTTATTAGTATTATTTACTTTTGCTAAATCCCATTGCATCTTGTGAAAAGAAAAAAAAAAAGAAAACCGTATTTTCCGCATTAAGAAATATTTTCGGCCTTATAAACGTTCGGGAATGTGACACTTGGGAAAGGGTGTTGCAGCGCTGGTGCTGTTTGTTAAGAAAAAGGACGGAAGTTCAAGGCTGTGCATGGATTATCGACAGCTGAACAAGGCGACAGTCAAGAATAAGTATCTGTTGCCTAGGATTGCCGACTTGATGGACCAGTTGAAAGGAGCGGTAGTGTTTTCGAAGATTGACTTAAGATCTGGTTATCATCAAATTCGAGTCAAGAAGAAGGATATACCTAAGACGGCGTTTAGGAGTCAGTATGGACACTACGAGTATCTAGTTATGCCCTTTGGTGTTGCAACACCTTTTCCCGAGTGTCACATTTCCCGAACAATTATAAAGCCGAAAATAAGATTAATGCAGAAAATACGGTTTTTTTTTTTTCGCAATGATATAATGGGATTAGTAAAGTAGGTAATAATAAATGAACTTAGGTTCACCATGCATTTCTAGAAGTCATACATAATTACGTATAGAAATAGAAATAATACTATATACAGACATAGGTCCAAGCCTAACTGATAAAAGTATATACTTAAGTACTAGGAGTCACAGCTTCCCAAAAGGTTCAACTGACACTTAACACAGCTTGGCCAAAACTAAACAGCAAAGGGGAGTCCCCTCCGGACTCAAAGTATATACTGAACTGAAATGTCATCGTGCCCATCTTCTTAAGCAGAAACAACAATACCAGCAGAAAAGATATACAGATATGGATGAGATTCCCAATCATCAACACAGCAAAATAACAGAAGTAAAAACGGGACGATGCACCAAGTAATAACATACTTAACATGCATACCATAATTCTCAATATGTCATGTTAATCAATTAGCAGCATAATATAAGGCATCCTCGAAAATAGAATAGGGATGTAGCCATGCAATGCAATGCAATGCACATGACTCAATGCCATATGCCACAAGGGTAAACTCTGACCCCTACGCCATGGAGCTAACAAAAGATCAAATAGAGTGAATGGGAGGACATGTTCCGTGTATGCCAGCCATGGGCAAGATGCTACAACATTCGTAACGTGCACTTATCTGGCTTTACGGAAACACTCTACACCAAACATGAAAAGTACGACATCTAGTAGAGGATATCAGTGTATTACTCGGAGTCGCCACGACACAGAAGAATCACCAACTGGTCTCATGTCAGCCTTTCCAACCCTGATACCTCCAAAGACCATTTAAGATCGTCACCTTAAGATTCGTACCAGCATCAAGGTATAAGCTCAACTCCTAGGCTCAAGGCCTTACAACTCATGCAATGAAATGCCAATGCTTAAACAAAGCAGATGCGATAAAACAATGTCTATCCACCGGATAAACCTCAAGGTTCGTTAAGGTTCTCTTCCTCAGGAACTATACACGTCTGTGTATTACAAAACTTTTATCCATCGGATAAATCTCGTGATCCCTGTTGGTTGTGGTCCAGTAATCCCTTATGTTTTGATGTTAACAAAGGACTAATTTCAGAAGAACAAAGATTTCTTATGGACTAATGCTTTATCTTAAGTGTGCAGGATAAATATATATATATATATATATATATATATATATATATATATATATATATATATATATATATATGTCCAAAGACTATCTAAGTCCAAACACTTTCACTCGACCAAACTACAAATAGGATTAACTCTCGATCAGACCAGACGATAATAAGCTGTAACAATAGAATATTGAGTCCAAAGACTCTTCCTGTTATTGTTTAATTGTTATAGTCCAATAATGCTTTACTTGTTTAGCGCGAATACATATGTAAAGCTTTTGATTTTATTATTCTATGCAAAAAGCTTATATCCTTTGGAAAATAATTCCTTGTAACACTCGTTCAAACGAAAGTAAAAGCCAAACTATCTCTGACACAAAAAAAAAAAAAGTTGACCTTCTCCAATAAGAAAGACAAAAGGCAACTTTTGAGTACAAAGAGGATATGTCAGTCCCATTTCTAGCTATCAAGCCTGATAGTCTACTTTGCTGATCAGAAGCTTCAAGGAAGATATCAGACTCAACGGACTAACGCATCTAATGCTCAATCAGAACGGATCCTTTTCCATCCGTTGAAGACTAAAATTTGATCAAATCAAGTCTGCTATAAATACCTCTGGTCTTGAAGATACAAAGATATACAACAAGAAGTGAAGTGTTGTACAACTGATTCAAAGAATTGAAAAATAGTCAAGCACACAAAGCAATTAAGAGAAACACATCAAAGCTTGAAAAGCTAACTTTGATCTTTATTTTCATATCACTCTCTGCGTAGAGTATTGTTCAAGAGTTCTAAGCTTTAGTTTCAAACTCTCACACGAAGTGAATTAGTAGAACAAAACGCTTTTCAAAACCTAGTTGGTTAAGCCTGAAGAGGCTTATATAGAAAGAATACTTAGTGAGCCAGTAGAGGTTTAGAATAATTACCTGAAGAGGTTTAGAATACTTGCCTGAAGAGGTGTTGAATACTTGTAACAAAGGGATTTTGTTATCGTGGATAAAGCTCTCAAGTGGAGAGGACTGGACGTAGCTCTTTGGTGAAGAGTGAACCAGGATAACATCTTTGTGTTCCTTTCTGTCCCATATCTTTGCTTTAGATTATTTTCTATCTAACTCCTTTCGATTGAATTGTTTTCTTATTGCGCTTGTTTTCTTTATCTTATCTCTTCTGTGTAAGCGTCCAACTGGTGTTTGGAAACGGTCCTTGCGTCCGTTATCGTTTTAAACGTCCAACCTTTGCAAAAACTTATATCTGCTTGCGAAAAGTTTTAAAAACTTAAGAAACACAATTCAATCCCTCTTCTTGTGTTTCAAACAGGTTCCTTCAATTGGTATCAGAGCTCAGCCTCTGGGTTGAGCACATAGCCGTGTAGAGGAAAAGATCCTACAGTAGATATGGCAGGATAAGGTATGCCAAGTGGGAGTCAACCTGTTATGGAAGGCACTTCCATGACCAGATCTCCGTTCTTCAATGGAACCCATTACGTGTACTGGAAGGAGAGTTTCAAAGGCTTCATCTTCAGTACAAACTCAGCTCTTTGGGCCAGAATCATGAATGGTCCAAATGTGTGTCTCAACTCTGATGGGACAGACAAAGCAGAAGATGACTGGACTGATGCTGAAAGAGCAAGGATGGAACAAAATCATAAAGCCAAATATGCTTTAATGTGTGCTCTCAGTCCTGATGAATTTTAGAAGATTCAAGCATGTGAATCAGTAAAGTAAATCTAGGATACTTTGTCAAATCTCCATGAGGGGACTACCAAGGTAAAAGATTCAAAAATCATTATGCTGGTTGGCCAGTATGAATTGTTCACCATGGCCGAAGAAGAGTCTATCTTAGACATGATGGATCGCTTTCAGACGATCATCAACAATCTAAAGTCCCTTGGGAAAGTCTACACTACCAAGAAAAATGTCACTAAAATTCTTAGGAGCCTACCTAAGAAGTGGAGACCACTTGCTACTGCAATCACCCAGGCCAAAGATCTCTCTACTTTGACTCTGGATGATCTGGTTGAAATGCTTCAAGTTCATGAGGAGGAGCTTGAACTTGATAATCCTGGAAAGAAAAATAAAGGGATTGCCTTGAAAGCTCAGAAGTCCAATAACTCAAAAGCTCTAAAAGCTGATGAGTCCAGTGATGATGCTTATGAATCTGATAATGAAGTATCAGACGACGACGAGTTATCCTTCATCTCCAAAACGATTCAAAACATGTGGAGAAAGAAAAATGGGATGAAAAGAAGACCATTTCAAAAGAAAAACTTCAAAGATCATGCTGAGCCCAAAGACAAAAGTCAGTTGGTCTGCTTTGAGTGCAACAAGCTAGGTCACTTCAAGGCTGTCCATGTTAAAAGACAAGAAGAATTTTTTCAAAAAGAATAAAAAGAACTTCATGGCAACATGGGAGGATCTCAACTCGTCTAAAGAAGAAAAAGAAGAAGAAACAAATGAGGAGGCTAATCTCTGTCTTTGGTCCAACGTCCAAAACGAAGACTCTTCGGATGATGAACAACTTGTTGTTCCCGAAGAAAGAACTCAAGAAGCTACCTCTGAAAGAATATGGAATGTTCCACCCATCTTCAAAGGAATAGACTATCCTTATTGGAAATCAGTTTTTCAAATATATGTCCAAGCTCAGAATTATAAGTTGTGGAATATATTCACTAATGGAGATCATAGCCCAACAATCACTCTTGATGATGAGATCCCTCATGACAACACTCACCAAGCATCACCTAAAGAGGAAGAAGAGGACTCAAGCTTAAGGAACATAGTTGGGCCTATGACAAGGTCAAGATTGAAGAAGGCCCAAAGTGCACTTGAAGTGAAAGTAGTCAACCTCATGGACATGAAGATCAACCTAGAGGAAGAACCAAGAATGGTGAACCTCTCACAACTTGAGGTCACGGCTACATAAGCTAGTTTAGGAAACCATGTAATAAAAGTAGGACTTTTAGTACTTTGACTTTTCTAGTTTGACTTTTGCATCATAGACTTGTAAATGGGCCAAGATGAAGTCATCAAGGCCCATCCAAGTAAGGAGAGGCGCGCACATAGGCCTTGGCTAGGAGCCTTAGGCGCGCATGTGAGGGAGTGAAAGGGAGGTCATATAAATACCTCTTTGTACTCATTTTGAATCATAATTGAAAGTTTAGAATTTTTCTCACATTGAGAATTTAGAGAGAGTTGAGAGAGAGAGTCTCCTCTTAAAGGTTCTAGAGTAGAACCTTGTGATTCTCATCAAGAGCTCGTTACTCTTGTGGCGGATCTTCCTTGAGCTTATCACTCCATCTAATCCATGGAGTTGTGGCGCTTTCTTCCATTTCCCTTCCCCTTCATCTTTTCCCTTTCTTTTTGAATTCTTGTTGCCTCACGCCTAAAGCCTTAGGCTTATCTTGGGATTTATGCATTTTAGCTTTATGTTGCTTAGGAATTGTGGATCCATGATTCTTGTGATTTGATGATCAAGCTTTGGCTTGAGGTGGAGCTAGTTCTCTTAATTTTCCTCAAGATCATAAAAAATGAACAAGTTTGGATTTCCCTCCAATTTTTAGTTTGAATTTTCATTTCAATTTCGGATCAATTCTCCTAGAACAATCCTACATTCAATAGATCCACTTTGGATCATAACACTTGAGGATGGATCAACAGCGTCCAAACCTGAAGCTGACTGGACGAATGAGGATATCAGACGGTATTTGCTAAATGCTCATGCCAATTGGTGTCTCATCAATGCTCTTGATCGATCAAGACTGGAGATGGTCTTGCAATTCCAAACTGCTAAGGAGATGCTGGACGCCTTAGAACAACTGTTTAGTCTAAGGAGTCTGTCTGCCTCAAACTTCTGTCTAATGTCAAAAACTTCATCAGGCGATGACTTGGAAGAAGATGAGGTATCTGTTTCTGATTCTCTTCAAGAAGCATATGATGAACTGCTTAATGATTCCTATTTAATGTATCATCAATATATTATGCTTAAAAGAAAATTTTCAAAAGTAAATAAAGAGTTGGAAGATACTAACAAGCAAAATAAGCAGCTCATTGAAGAAAACAATAAGCTGAAAGCTGAGAATGTTAGTCTAACTGACAAACTCACCTCTGGGTCTAGTGAACCTCTCAAAGTAACCAGACTAAAATAAGAAGTATCTAACCTAACCAAAAGCGTATCAAATCTTGTTGGAGGTGCAGAGAAGCTAAACTTGATATTGAGGTATTCAAGGTCACCTCACGATATGTCTGACCTAGGCTATGACTCTGAGAAACAAGAAGCCTCTCAGAAAGTATCAAGGACCAATCAATATCATAAGGCTTTTCCAACTCATGGAAAGAAAAAAGAAAGCAAACTGCATGCATCCAATACTTATTGCAATTTATGTGGAAAGAGTGGTCATATCTTTTCGAAATGCATACATAAAAAGAAAAACAATATGCATGGACAAAGACCACAGACTAACCAAAAAGGACCCAAGTCTATCTGGGTACCTAAGAATATGATAATCCCTGCTGCAGATCTGCTTAGCAACACAAAGAAAACCCCAGTCCTAGTACTTGGACATTGGATGCTCACGTCACATGACGGGAGAAAAGTGTATGTTCCAAGAACTACGTAAAAAGACTGGTGGATAGGTCACCTTTGGAGGCAACCAGAAAGGAAAGATAATTGGAATTGGTAAGATTGGTAAGCATCCTTTTCCCTTTATTGATAATGTTATTCTGGTTGAAGGATTAAAACACAACTTGGTTAGCATAAGTCAATTATGTGATAGTGGGTCTGATGTTTCCTTCAATAAAGGTGAATGTATGGTCAAGAATCATGATGGGTCCATCTTATTCACTGCTAAGAGGCAAAATAATCTTTATAAGATTATCTTGGGAAAACTCTCAAATCAAAGTGTATCATGCCTAGTGTCAGTTGAAGATGAGCGATGGATCTGGCAAAAAAGACTTGGTCATGCAAGTCTGAGATTAATCTCAAGACTAAGCAAGCATAACCTCCTAAGAGGTCTACCAAAGATTGTGTATAGATCGGACGCTCTCTGTGACGCATGTCAGAAAGGAAAACAAGTTAAGAACTCTTTTGAGTCCAAGAACATTGTTAGTACTTCAAGACCACTAGAGCTGTTGCATCTTGAATTGTTTGGTCCAACAAGGACTGCTTCTGTCAGTGGTAAGAAATATGGGCTCGTCATAATAGATGACTATACTAGATGGACATGGGTTAAGTTCCTTGCTCACAAGGATGAGTCTATCAAGGTCTTTACTATATTCTGTAAGCGCGTCCAGAATGAAAAAGGCATATCTATAAGCTCAATCAGAAGTGATCATGGAGGTGAATTTGAAAATGAGCTTTTCCAAAGGTTCTGTGATGAAAGCGGTATTCATCACAATTTCTCTGCCCCTAGAACACCACAACAGAATGGTGTTGTTAAGAGAAAGAATCGATCTCTTCAAGAGATGGCTAGGGCAATGCTCAGTGATAATTCAGTTCCTAAACACTTTTGGGCTGAAGCTGTAAATACTGCCTGCTACATTCAAAACAGAATATACATAAGACCTATATTGAATAAGACTCCTTATGGATTGTGGAAAGGACCCAATATTTCTTATTTCCACCCCTTCGGATGTCAATGTTTCATTTTAAATACTAAGGATCAACTTGGTAAGTTTGATGACAAAGTGGATAATGGAATATTGTTAGGATACTCTGAAACGTCCAAAGCCTTTAGAGTCTATAACTCTAGAACATTGGTTGTTGAAGAATCCATCCATGTTAAGTTCGATGACAAACAACCTGATAAGAGATTATCAGAGCTAGATGATTCTTTTGCAGATATGAATCTGAACGATACAGAAGATCGTCCAACGCTTAACAAAGACGAAGTATCAGATGCAACTCAGGATGCATCATCGTCTCAACAAGTGGTTATTCAGGACTTATCACCCTGAGGATCAAATCATTGGCAAACCCAATGATAGAGTCCGGACAAGGTCAACCTTCAGAGAACAAGCTGACTCAGCCTTCATCTCTGAAATGGAACCAAAGTCTGTGGACGAAGCCTTAATGGATGAATGTTGGATCCTCGCTATATAAGAGGAGCTCAACCAGTTTCAACGTAGTGATGTTTGGATGCCGGTCTCTCTGCCAAAGGATAAGTCTGTCATTGGAACCAAGTGGGTCTATCGTAACAAGCTGGACGAAGATGTTAAAGTTGTGAGAAATAAAGCAAGGTTAGTTGCTCAAGGCTACTCTCAAGAGTAAGGTATTGACTATACTGAAACTTTTGCTCCAGTAGCTAGATTAGAAGCCATACGCATTTTACTCTCATACGCTGCACATCATAACATCATGCTTTATCAAATGGACGTAAAAAGTGCTTTCTTGAATGGTTTTATTAATGAAGAAGTTTATGTTGTTCAACCACTTGTTTTTGAAGATCAAAACCATCCTGAGCATGTATATAAGCTTAAGAAAGCTTTATATGGACTCAAACAAGCTCCTAGAGCTTGGTACGAGAGACTCAGCACTTTCCTAATGGAGAATGGTTTCTCAAGAGGAAAAGTGGATACAACTCCTTTTAGAAAGTCAAGCAAAAATAATTTTATTGTTGCACAAATCTACGTTGATGATATAATATTTGGTGCAACTGATGAATCTCTTTGTCAAGAGTTTTCTGAGCTAATGCAGAAAGAATTTGAAATGAGTAGGATGGGAGAATTGAAATTTTTCCTCAAACTTCAAGTAAAGCAAACACCGGACGGAGTGTACATTCATCAGACGAAGCACACCAAGGAGCTTCTGATACGCTTCAAGTTGGATGATTGCAAACCAATGAATACCCCGATGCATCCAACGTCCGTGCTAAACAAAGATGACAAAGATAAAAAGGTAGACCAAAAGGTATATAGATGTATGATTGGTTCCCTCCTATATCTAACTACGTCTAGACCAGATATCATGTTTAGAGTCTGTGCTCGATTTCAATCTGATCCAAGAGAGTCTCATCTCTAAGGTTCCACTAATCTGGGTCTTTTGTATAAGAAATTTGATGAATACTGATTAGTTGGATTCTGTGATACTGACTATGCTAGAGGCAGAATAGAAAAAAAAAAAAGTACCAGTGGAGGTTGTCACTTCATTGGAGCCAACCTAGTCTCATCTCATGATCAAGCAAAAGGCAAAGTACAATTGCTCTATCAACTGCTAAAGCTGAGTATATTGCTGTCGCAAGTTACTGCTCACAACTGCTTTGGATTAAACATCAGTTGGAAGACTACAACGTGTTTGCAAGTAACATTCCAATAATGTGTGATAACGTTGCTGCTATCAATTTGTCTAAAAATCCCATATTGCACTCTAGAGCAAAGCATATAGAAATCAAGCATCATTTCATTAGAGACTATATGCAAAAAGGGATAATTGATATGCAATTTGTTGATACTGACCATCAATAGGCAGATATCTTCACCAAACCTTTAGCTGAAGATAGTTTCACATTTATAAGAAAGTATATGAACATGCATTTCATTGATAAATTGTAAGTCCAATGCATGCGTCCAATAATTGCCTTAGTCCAATACATGTGAGTCCAATATGTATCGCTTGCTCGTCCAATGCATTAATTGAACTAAATCTTTGTCAAATGAAAAATTAATTCTCATTCCCTTAATTGAGTCAATTTTGTTTTCAACAAATTTCAAAAACATGCTTTTTACGGTTTCAAGGTCTGGAACGCGTGTCAGTCATTTAATGCATGTCGTTTCACTACCTTCTCTCTTCATTGAAAATACGAACGGTTTTTATTCTATAAAAGCTCTCTCTTTAAAGGAACAATCTTTACAAACCTTTTATCTTCAACCTCTATCTCTCTGAAAAACCCCTGTTGCAAAAATCCCTCTTTTCAAAAAGTCTCTTCTCTGAAACAATGGCAACGTCATCCTCCACCGCTACTACTAAAGGAAAAGGAAAGGCTTTCGATGTTAAGACCGCTGAAGTTATGGTGGAATTCAAGTTCAACTTACAGTTTCTTGCTGATAATGGGATAGATGTCTTCCCAAATATTCACGCTGCTGGATGGTCAAGCTTCTTTGAAGGTTCTCCTGTCATCTACCCTGTTCTTGTTAGGGAGTTCTTCCCATTTCGACAAGGGAAATACGGAACAAGGTGGTTGACACTGAAGTCATTGTCTCTGAAGCAACAATTTCCAACACCAATGGGTGTGCTCAATCTGGAATAACCTGTGAAGACAAATGGGAAGAAGAACTCGGTGGTTCTGACACCATTAAAGAATGTCTCTTGAAGAACTTGTCTGACAAGCTGATAGCCTCAAGAATGACTGACAAAGGCTAGTGTTCTTTATCAGATTTTGAAAAAATCCATCCTTCACAAAGCTGGTTCGAAGGACAATGTTTCGAAGGCACATCAATTCTGCCTAGTTCATCTGATTCTACAGAGGCAAATAAATCTTCCACACCTTCTGTTCGCCTTCTTCAAATACCCCATTGAAGGCTCTGGGAAGAACACCTCCATCATCTATGCTGCTCTTCTCTCAAGAATATTTGAGAAACACCTTGTCTATGATGACCTCATTAATCAGACTCCAGAACAAAGACTCAAATATTACGGTGTTCATGGAATCGATCATGTGCATCAACCAGAGTTCAGCAAACAAAGCTTGGTGATGATGCAACTGGACTGTCACAAGAAGTCCAAGCAAGAAGGAAAGCTTAAAGGAGCTCTGACGCAAGGTTCTGATGAAGCGTCTGATCAACAAGTCTCAGTTGGACGCTCGACAGAGCCTGCTCATCCAACAGCTAAGACTTCTTCTGCTCGTCCAAAACCTACCGTCCAACCCTCAAGAGAAAGGAAGCTGGTTCTAGCTTCTGTTGATGAGGAAGATGGGGACAATCAGCCTATCTCCAAGGTGATCAAAGGTCCTAGAAGGGAGTCCTCTTCTGAAGCCTCTCGGCCTAAACCTACTGCAACAAGGGCAAGAACCACCAGATCCAAATCCAAAGGTAATATTGAACCTTAAACTAGTTCAGTTATTACTCTCATTGTTGAGCAACCCTTTGAGGTTGAAGACCTGACCCTGGACTCTCAACCGTCCATAACATTCTCACCCTCCACCTTACCTCACATAAAATCCTTCCCTGACCATCTGAACCTCAAGACTGGTTCACACCATGGGGATACCACCCCTTTCAACCCTATGGTGCACCTTACCCCAAAATGATTTACCCAAAAAGGAAATACAAACGCATACCCAGAATTACCTTCAGAAATGAAAGCTCCAACTGGGCTGACGTTTAAAGAAGATTCCCTGTTCTTTTCCACAAACACTCACGTCCCCCCACCTCTCAACATCCCAAAAGCCCTATTCTTCCAACAGAATACCAGTACGAAACACCTTCCCCTCCACCTCAAAACCCCTCTTGTCCACCCCCTGAACATGGTTACTTTCCCATTCCTTACTCACCCAACGGTCCTCTGGCAACTCAAATGTACAATGCTCTTGGACCCTTGGTCGTCTGCCTTGAGAAGAAAAAGCTCCCTCCAAGGAAAATTTATCCAAATCTCATCAAGGACAAGGCGTTCCGATGGTGCTACTACAATGTCAAAAGACACGTAGTAATCCTCAACGAAGAAAAGAAAGGTTGCAAAACCACAGATGAAAGAAGATCAAGGACGTATGGTCTGACCAACATCTTCCTTGATCAAGATGTCAAGTTCATTCCAAGCTATCCCTCATCCTGTAAAGAATACTCTGATGTTAGAGACTTCCTTCCTTACTACGCTGTCAGAAAAGAATGCGACATGTCACGAGAAGCCAAGATCCATCACAATCTGCAAAAGAAATTTTGAGGCAGAAGCTCTGAAACAAGAGTAGGTGTTGTTTCTCCTCGACCTTGTCCAAGAATTCCTATTCTGGACCTAAACAAGAACAAGGATGGATGCAAACGGCTTGAAACATCGACACTGCCTTACAAAAGCCTTTGATCTTCTCTTATGGAAAAGATCAAGAGACGATTCAGTAGAGCTGGCCCACATTTGGCAGAAGGATCCTCTCAAGAGTTATGACCCAGACGCTCGGATCTACTGGGAGAACTTCATTTGGAAATGTTCTCAAGAAGCGTCCATCTCTGGTCTATCCATAGAGGAAAAACAGAAGATTCGTGTATTTCCTAGACAATACAGAATCTCTGATGCTGACTTCCTGATAATGGACGACATCTTTGGTATACCTTTGTATCCAAGAGACATGCTTCCAGCCCCTACATCCAGATGGAGAGAAAATATATATGATGATGCTGAGATCATCCTTGATGTGCCTCCACCTCCACCCAAACTAGTCATTCAAAATGATCCTAACTCTGCAGCACCCCCACCTGCACCAATACTAGTTGTTTCCAAAGAAACTGGGGACACAGAAATCGTCTATGAGGACCCTTGCTCTGAAAATCATGCAAAGGAAGTGGAACAAGTTGCAGACTTAGTACCCTCTAGGTCTCAACCTATTCCTCTTTCAGTGGTCCATCCTACTGATCCATCTCCTTCTCAGGCTCTCAGTGTAGTTCCTAATAAGAGAAATGTTGAAACAACAAAGGCCACAACTGAAAGTTCTGTCTCTGTTGTTCCTTCAGAATTTCAGGAGTTCATCCAGAGGTCTATAGAAGCCAACAATGCTGTTCTTCTTCAATAGATTGTGGCCATATTTCAGAACTTCTTACCTAAACCTCCTCCTCCTCCTCCTTCTTAAAATTTTTTTGTTTCCTTTTAACTGACTGTGATGTGGTTCTCTCTCCTTTGTCTAATGACAAAAAGGGGAGAAAGGGTTTGATTGAAATAAGAACATTAATTCATAGTATATTTTGATCCATATTCATAATATGTCTTGTTATATATGCTTGATTGCTTGATCTCTATTACATGCTTTATATGCTTAGAGTATTTGTCTTAGGGGGAGCTTTTCAGCTCTTTAGGAAACTTTGTTCAATCAAATTAGTATGTTTTGTCATCATCAAAAAGGGGGAGATTGTTGGAACCAAAGTGGTTATGGTCCAGTAATCCCTTATGTTTTGATGTTGACAAAGGACTAATTTTAGAAGAACAAAGATTTCTTATGGACTAACGCTTTATCTTAAGTGTACAGGATAAAATATATATATGTCCAAAGACTATCTCAGTCTAAAGACTTTCACTCGTCCAAACTACAAAGAGGATTAACTCTCGATCAGACTAGACGATAATAAGCTGTAACAATAGAATCTTGAGTCCAAAGACTCGTCCTGTTATTGTGTAATCGTTATAGTCCAATAATGCTTTATTTGTTTAGCGCGAATACATATGTAAAGCTTTTGATTTTATTATTCTATGCAAAAAGCTTATATCCTTTGGACAAATATTCCTTGTAACACTCGTTCAAACGAAAGCAAAAGCCAGACTGTCTCTGACACAAAAAGAAGTTGACCTTCTCCAATAAGAAAGACAAAAGGCAACTTTCGAGTACAAAGAATATATGTCAGTCCCATTTCTAGCTATCAAGCCTGATAGTCTACTTTACTGATCAGAAGCTTCAAGGAAGATATCAAACTCAACGGAGTAACGCATTTAATGCTCAATTAGAACGGATCCTTTTCCATCCGTTGAAGACTAAAGTTGATCAAATCAAGTCTGCTATAAATACCTCTGGTCTTGAAGATGCAAAGATATATAACAAGAGGCGAAGTGTTGCACAACTAATTCAAAGAATTGAAAAATAGTCAAGCACACAAAGCAATCAAGAGAAACACATCAAAGCTTGAAAAGCTAACTCTGATCTTTGTTTTCATATCACTCTCTGCGTAGAGTATTGTTCAAGAGTTCTAAGCTTTTGTTTCAAACTCTCACATGAAGTGAGTTAGTAGAACAAAAATATTTTCAAAACCTAGTTGGTTAAGCCTGAAGAGGCTTATATAGAAAGAATACATAGTGAGCCTGAGAGGTTTAGAATACTTACCTGAAGAGGTTTAGAATACTTGCCCGAAGAGGTGTTGAATACTTGCAACAAAGGGTTTTTGTTATAGTGGATAAAGCTCTCAAGTGGAGAGGACTGGACGTAGCTCTTTGGTGAAGAGTGAACCAGGAAAACATCTTTGTGTTTCTTTCTCTCCCTTATCTTTGCTTTAGATTATTTTCTATCTAACTCCTTGGGATTGAATTGTTTTCTTATTGCGCTTGTTTTATTTATCATTTCTCTTCTGAATAAGCGTCCAACTGGTGTTTGGAAACGCTCCTTGCGTCCGTTATCGTTTTAAACGTCCAACCTTTGCGAAAACTTATATCTGCTTGCGAAAAGTTTTAAAAACTTAAAAAACATAATTCAACCCCCTTCTTGTGTTTCAAACAGGTTCCTTCAATCCCTTCGGGATTGAGTCATCACAAGACTGAAACAATTGAATGATTGACTGGATCCGAATCACCGGTCCGTCATCAAACTACTGTTCCAAAACCCAAAACGTTTCATGTTTGTGTTCGTGTCTTATGATTTACATATCAAGTCCTAAGTATTTTGAAGAAGGATTGAGAATCCTCTTAGATAAGTCTTTGATCCTATCTAAGATATTAATTCCTTGGATTTCGAATAATGAAATAAGTATTGATTCACTTAAGTCTGTTGAAGTCATTGATGAACTAAATCATCAATGGTATATTGTATGCTCTTGTTCCACCATATACTATACTTAATTATCTCTTTTCTTTTGCTCTAAATTAATTACTTAACTTAGGTTTTCATGCGTAAAACCTTACGATTTGGAGTTGAAAACTCTCGATTTGAGACTTTGTAAATCAAAACCTTTCTAATTGAAAACTCCTTTGATTCGAAATAACTTTGTACTTGCTTAAAGTAAAGCATCTTAACTAATTTGAAAAGGGTGTTTCCTCACTAACTTAGTGTAAAACCATGATCTAAGCTAGTGTAAAATAAAATGGAATTTCATTTAGTTTTCAAACTATGATTCAATTAGTTCAAACTTGAAGACAAGGTCCTCTTTATACTTTGTGGATTGAATGTTAACTTAGTTTGAAAATAAAGGTGATATCCCATTAAAATCTAAGGTAACTTCCTACTACTTTTTCTTCCATGAAATCACTTTCATCGTTTTACTTTTAAAACACTTAGTTAATTGGATAAACTACGACTAAAGTAAAAATACATTTTCACCTTAGTAAAAACACTTGAAAGTCAAAACCATATTTGATCTTTGGATCAAAATCACTTCTTGTTTTATTTTGAAACATAAGTTATTAAAACATTTTCTAACTTTCCAAACACAATGTATGTTCAAGAACAACTCATGTTCTTGTCAAGCCCGAATGCTCCCTTACATGGGATGTGAAGATTTTGCTTCACCAACTTGTCAAGTAATAGCTCAAAAGCTCACAATATAATGATGAACAATAATCATGCATCATTCAATCATAATCAAGCATAAAAGTACTTACTTGATCTAGAGTTCAAAGTATGGTTTTCAACATACATGAAAACATTTTTGCATCCAAGCATGCATCATCATAAACACATACTAAACATAGAGCCATTATTACAATTATGTTCTCAAAGAGAACTTCATAAATAAAGTAGTGAACCCAAACAAAAGGGTTTCACCCAAATAAACATAAACAACCATTTTCACCTTCCACCAATTTTGGTTTGATGAGGTTCACTCCCCATACCTTTTGTGAAGTAATCCTCCGATCAAAAAGTCGTCTGACCGGTTCGCGAATCTCCCGATTACTCGCCCGAAAACTCAACACCAACTACAATCACACAATCCAATCAAACATCAACATTAACAACACAAATTTCTCCTATTCTCTTAGACTTAGGGTTTGGCCATATATAGAATAAAAAGCTAGGGATTTCATTTGGTTTCAATCTGTTGGATAGATGATACTTAGGTATACCTAACACTAAAACAAGTCTCATTACTCAAAACTTGAATAAAAAACTTAAGCTTTCTCAACATCTATGGTTCAGCCTCATCATATCCATATGGGTTAGAGAACTCTTTTGGTTACAAGCTCTTGGATTATGAAAGAGGGCAATGAAACTAACTTACAGAAATTGGTTTGATATTAAAAGGATTTTTCTATATTTTTCTATGAAATTTTGAAGTTTGGACCAAGAAGTTGAAAATTCATGGAAATCAATGTTTTCAATGGAAGAAAATGAAGATTGAGAGACCAGAGAAGAAGTCCATACCTCTAAGAGATGAAGGTGAGCAAGATTATCAACTTTGCTTCACAAATCACTTGAGAAATTCTTAAGAAAAGTGAGAGAAAAGATGAGAAAGTGTGGAGGAAGATGTGTTATGGAGAAAATGAAGTGAATGGCCTTCATGAAGGTTAAGGAGGCGTGTGGGATGAGGTGAAGGGCAATGTTGTCCAAAAAATTTCACTTAAGGGGCAAAATGGTCTTTTCACACAAGGTTAAATGGTAATTATGAAAAAGGTTGGGTATTTTGGTCTTTTCACGTCCAGATATTTTCAAAACTCATCATGACATTAGCATGCATCCCAAGGTGATGTGACTTCATGATTATCCGTTAGCGGGTCCTGTTAAATCCATATACAGCTCCATTTGTCTCCCGATTCGAGTTTTCGCCCGAATAGTTTATTATTATTCCACTTTTTAGAGCGTGAAACCAATTTTAGCAAAAAAGGTGGTAAATCTAATTCTAAGACTAACTGTCTCGTTCACGAGTTAAAATTAGGTCGTTTGAGCAGTAAAATCATACTGTTAGTGAAAAATGCAGATCGGGCTCCGTCTGAGTTTTTGACTCAAAATTTAACCGTAACTCCCTACGATAGCGTGGTGTGTGACTATGGTCTCAGATTATTTTAACTCACTCTCTAGACTCTCCAATAAAATACAAACACATAAATACTGTTTATTAATATTAGAAAGTTTGAAAAATCGGGGCGTTACAGGTGTGACTAATGCTCCAACAGTGTTTATGGATTACATGAACCGGATTTTTCAACCGTTCTTGGATAAGTTTGTAGTTGTCTGTATTGACGACATTCTTATCTATTCCCTTAATCGGGAAGAACATTAGGAACATCTTAGGATTGTGCTTCAAGTGTTAAAGGACCGACAGTTTTACGCATAGCTGTCCAAGTGTGAGTTTTGGTTGGAAGAAGTACAATTCTTAGGCCATGTGATTAATCGAGATGGGGTAGCAGTAGATCTAGGGAAGGTTGAAGCTATGGTACAATGGGAAAGTCCAAAGTTGGTAAGCGAGATACAGAGTTTCCTAGGACTAGCTGGATATTACCGAAGGGTCATGAAAGGATTCTCGAATATCGTATTGCCAATGATGCAGCTAACAAGGAAGGGAATATCCTTTGTATGGATGGATGAGTGTGAGAAGAGTTTTCAGGTGTTGAAAAGGAGGTTGACTACATCACCAGTACTGACGTTACCGGATTCTTCAGGACAGTTTGACGTATACTGTTATGTGTCATACCAAGGATTAGGCTGTGTTCTAATGCAAGAAAGGAGAGTGGTAGCATACGCTTCGTGGAAGCTAAGAGTTCATAAGAGGAATTATCCGACTCACGATTTGGAGCTGGCAGATATAGTGTTTGCTTTAAAGATATGGCGACACTATTTATATGGAGCTAAGTTTATAGTGTACAATGACCATAAGAGCTTGAGGTATCTGTTTGATCAGAAGGAATTAAACATGAGACAAAGAAGGTGGATGGAATTCATAAAGGATTATGAATTTGATCTACAATACCATCCAGGAAAAGCGAATGTAGTAGCGGATGCGTTAAGTAGGAAATCCGTGCACGTGTCTGCTATGATGGTAAAAGAGCTGGAATTGATTGAACGGTTTGGAGATTTGAATCTAGATATGGGATTATCTAGAGATAAGATACACCTAGGAATGGTCACTGAGACGACCCGCCGTCCCATCAGTAGAACCTAAGATATTAACTAACCTTAATCGCATAATAAACGTTAGCGCGCCTTATTAAAACGAAGCGAAACGGAAAATTTAGCGCGGAAGCAAAACAATAAACGGCACGCTACGCTTCAGAGTACACAGCTTTAAATATAAAGAAATATATTACATACAGCATTGCCCCATCAGTAGGGCTATAGTAATAAAGTACTACATAGTGTATATCAGTACAGACTGAAAACAAAATACATAACTAAGCCAAGAAACAGCTCTCCGGCTAGCCACGATCATTGCCCAACCTCTCGAGGCTAGGGTCCGTGGCACGTCCTCCAGCGTCAGGCTCGTAAGGAATGCCGTCCAGCTCTTCAGCAACTGGTTCCTCCTCGGGGTCTTCCCATAAAATAAGAGCAACACATACAGAAAAATAGCGGGAGATAAGAAACATATATCATCAATATGGGAGAGGGGCATCAGTACAGCATATATATATATATATATATATATATATATATATATATATATACATCACACAACACAGTCACACAACACAGATAACATATACAACACAACATCACCCATCTCTTAAGTCACCCATCACAATCATCTCAAACATCATTCTCTCAGATAAGCCTATAGGAGGGATACTAGTCCCTATGTATATGCTGTCTTTCCTATATGCATGTCGGCCGATACATCACATCCCCAGTTGGACATCCCCGTTGGGATTACATCACATCACATCACACCATATCCCGCCTCGGGATTGTACGTAACGTCCCCAATTGGACATCCCCCTTTGGGACCAAATGCTGTGGTATGAAATGTTATGAAAATGCAACAAACATCCATCGCAGGTTGATATCGAAACCTCATGCCTAAACACTCGTCCACGACCATGACACATCGCATCACATCAACGTCAACATCAATCATCAACATCAACATCACATCAGCATCAGCATCAGCATCATGATGCCTTGCATCTACGAGCCACAGCTCCACGGTCGGGACCACAACGATATCAACCCGAACAACATCAACGCTCACCATACTCTCATCAACACTCATCCACCAGTCAAAACACAATAACATTACAACAGTAATTTATCCAGTATAAACATCACTATAAAGCCAGATAACAACAAATCACTCCAACAGCTTAAAACAACAGGTAAACAGATAATCAATTAAACAAATCAACACATCAACCTCAATTTCATCATCCATAATATCATCTTAGTGGTGATAGCCCAAAAGTACCTACACCTAGGGTCCAGACACTTTATCCGGGCTCAACCTCTAGTAGGGTTTAAGGGTTCCCCTACACAAATATATATACTCTATACTAAGCTTGCCTTCCCGACGATATTAGTTCTTTCTCCCCACCTTAGTGATTTCCTCGTGTAGCTCTGGCTATGACTCCGCAGCTGTCAGTCAGGTGCGCTGTCGGATGTTCGAGTCCTGTCCGATTCTATACAACAAAACACAATCGAAAGTCAGTACGGTTAAATCAAAAACTCCCCTAACCATAGGACTAGGCTGCTGCCCCTATTTAATTAATTAGGCTAGGGATGTTGAAATTCTACCAACTCTTGGATCAATGATCCTTAAGCATACCTAAGACATAATCCATGATCAATTATCAAAGATTTGAACCAAAACTCCCTCAAATCAAAAATTTGGGGTTTCGACCACCACCCAAAAAAAAAAAAAGGTGGAAGATGGATTTAGCTTCCTAATCACTTGGATTACATGATTAAGGAATGAAATAGGTGAAATCAAGAACAAAGAACAAAAACCCATTTTTCCCCCAAAAACTCACCCATTCGGCCCTTAAAAGATAAATAGGCTAGAGATTTTATTTCATCACAAGCTCTTGGATTATGATAGTAGGGGATGATACTAGATCATAGGAATTGGTTTGGTCTCAAAATGATTTTTCTACAATTTTCTAGAGCTTTTTGAATTTTAAATCTAGAAATTGATATTCATGAAAATAAATGGAGAAAATAAAGATTGAGAGCTCAAGAGTGAAATCTATACCTCCTAGGTGATAGAGGAGGATGAGAGGATCAACTTTGCTTCACAAACTTGCTTGAAAATCCTTGTAGAAGCTTGAGAAAAATGGAGGTGATGGAAGGAAAGAAAAATGGAGAAAAATGAAGAAGAAAGAAAGGAAGAAGAAGAAGAAGAAAGTGAAGGGAGAGAAGAGAGAGAGAGGCACGAAAATAAGAGAGAGAGAGAGAGAGAGAGGGGGTGAGGTCATCAAAATCTTAGATATTTTAGGGACGTAAACGTCCTTTAGGAAAAAGACCAGGGGCATTTTGGTCTTTTCGCGTTTAGATATTTTCTAATTTCATAAATATCTAGATATTTTCCAGAAAAGTAATGATGACACTGGTGAGTCACTCCTAGTTGAGGTGACTTCATGTTTATCCGTTAACGGGTCCCGTTAAATCCCTACACAGCTCCGTTTCTTACGCGATTTAATATTTCGCCTAAGAAAGTCGTGATAACCTATTTATTTTGCACTTTTTTCAAAATTGCCGATATCGTTCGCAATTTTATTTAAAGCCTAATGGTTTCGTTCATGAGTCAAAATAAGGTCGTCTGAGCAATAAAATAATACTGTCAGTGTAAAACGCATACCGGGTTCCGTCTGAGTTTTTGACCAAAATTTAACCATAGCTTCCTACGATAGCATAGAACATGACTATGGCCTCGGAATAATTTATTTAATTTTCTAGACCCTCTAATAAAATACAATTACTAAATTACTGATTAATTAAAAGATTAAAAAAATCGGGGTGTTACATTACTACCTCCCTTAAAAAGAATTTCGTCCTCGAAATTCGACGTGCCTTAGAATAGATGTGGATACCGCTGTTGCATATCCTCTTCACGTTCCCAGGTGGCATCTCTTGTTGTAGCATCCCATATGACTTTGACTAAGGGAATCTGCTTTCCGCGGAGTTCTTTCACCCTCGTGTCTTCAATCCGCACAGGCAATGCTTCGTATTCTAAGTTCTCCCTTACCTGGATTGATTCGGGCTCTATCACGTGTGATGGATCGGGATGGTATTTTCTGAGTTGGGATACATGGAATACATTGTGAATATTGGATAGGTTGGGAGGTAAGGCAATTTGGTAGGCAACTGGACCAATTTGGCGAAGAATTTGAAATGGTCCAATGAGTTCTGGATTTGATTGCCCTGCCGATTCCAGTTCTTAGAGTGACTCTCATAAAGACATGGTCGCCTTCCTGGAACTCCAAAGGTCTCCTCCTCTTGTCACTGTAGCTCTTCTGCCGATCCCGTGCGACTTTCATCTTTTCCCGAATTTTCTTAACTTGCTCCGTCGTTCGCTGTACCATCTCGGGTCCTATCAAATGATTTTCCCCGGTTTCATACCAACAGAGTGATGTTCGACACTTCCGTCCATACAGTGCCTCGTATGGCGCCATGCCAATACTCGAGTGGAAACTATTATTATATGTGAATTCAATCATTGGAAGGAATTCGTCCCAACTTCCTGTGTTTTCCAAAACACATGCTCTTAAAAAATCCTCCAACGATTGAATCGTCCTTTCAGACTGACCATCAGTTTGTGGATGATAAGCTGAACTCATCCTGAGCTTCGTCCCCAATGCACCATTTAGACTCTGCCAAAACCTAGAAGTAAACCTCGGATCCCTGTCCGAAATTATACTCGAAGGTACCCCGTGTAATCTTACCACTTCTCTGATGTAAATCTGGGTTAATCTTTCCAAAGAATACCTTTGGTTGATCGGCAAGAAATGAGCACATTTCGTAGGCCTGTCAACGATTACCCAAACTGCATCGCATCTCTTTTGCGTTCTTGGTAGTCCGGAAACAAAATCCATTGCAATGCTATCCCATTTCCATTCTGGGACGTCTAGTGATTGTAATAACCCTGCTGGTTTCTGGTGTTCAATCTTTGCCTTTTGACACACCAGACAGGATTGGACATATTCTGCTACTTCCTTCTTCATCCCAGGCCACCAAAACATTCCCTTTAGGTCCTGATACATCTTGGTAGATCCGGGATGAAAACTCAGTTTGCTCTTGTGTGCTTCTTCCAAGATCATGTTCCTAACTTCACTATCCTTAGGCACACATATCCTGTCTCCACACTTCAGGATTCCATCAGTACCCTTCTTGAACTCTGAAGTCCTTCCTTCTTCTACCATCTGGTTCTTTTCCTGTAGATACTGATCTTCTCCTTGCTTTTTCCAGATCAAGTTCAGAAAATCACTAGTGATAATGATCATTCCTAAACTCATCTTATCTCTGGATAACTCCACGTCCAGGTTCAGATTCCTGAACTGTTCCAGCAGTTCCAGTTCTTTCACCATCATAGTGGACATATGCAGAGATTTCCGACTCAATGCATCTGCCACCACGTTGGCCTTTCTAGGGTGGTACTGTAGATCAAATTCAAAATCCTTTATGAATTCCATCCATCTCCTCTGCCGCATGTTCAACTCCTTTTGGTCGAACAAATACTTTAAACTTTTATGGTCGCTAAACACGCTGAATTTAGCACCATAAAGATAATGTCTCCATATCTTCAATGAAAACACTATTGCGGCCAACTCTAGGTCGTGGGTTGGGTAATTCCGTTCGTGCACTTTTAGCTGTCTGGACGCATAGGCTACCACTTTCATTTCTTGCATAAGCACACAACCCAAACCTTGGTACGATGCGTCACAGTACACATCGAACGACATTGATGGATTTGGCAAGACTAGTACCGGAGATGTAGTTAGCCTCCCTTTCAGCTCTTGGAAACTACCCTCACACTCTTCTGTCCATTCGTACGCTTTTCCTTTCCTCGTTAATTGCGTCAGAGGTAACGCAATCTTCGAGAATCCCTCGATGAACCTCTTGTAGTATCTTGCTAGTCCGAGAAAACTTCTGATCTCGGTTATCGTCTTAGGACTTTCCCATTTAACCACAGCTTCTACTTTTGCAGGATCTACTGCGATACCATCCTTGTCGATCACATGCCCAAGGAATTGTACCTCCTCCAGCCAGAACTCGCACTTCGACAACTTGGCATAGAGTTGTCTGTCCTTAAGAACTTGAAGTAAATCCTCAAATGCTCTTGATGTTCTTTCTTGTCTAAGGAGTAGATAAGGATGTCATCGATAAAAACAACGACAAACTTATCAAGGTACGGTCGGAAAATCCTGTTCATGTAATCCATGAACACTGCTGAAGCATTAGTCACACCAAAAAGCATAACTAGATACTCGTAGTGTCCGTACCGACTCCTGAAAGCCGTCTTCGGTATATCATATTCCTTCAACCTTATCTGATGATAACCGGATCTCAGGTCAATCTTAGAGAATACCGTTGCTCCCCTCAACTGGCCCATAAGATCGTCAATCCTTGGCAACACGTATTTATTCTTAATCGTCACCTCGTTGAGCTGTCGGTAGTCCACACATAACCTTGTACTGCCATCCTTCTTGACGCACAGCACAGGTGCTCCCCATGGTGAAACACTCGGTCTGATAAACTGCTTCTGCAGCATGTCGTTTAGTTGCTTCTTCAGCTCTTCCAACTCTGTTAAGGACATTCGATAGGATGCTATTGAAATCAGTCTGGCTCCGTTTGCAAGATCGATCGAGAATTCTATCTCCCTCTTAGGTGGTAGTCTTCGCACTCATCTTAGAAAATGTCCGGAAACTCACGCACCACCGGCAAAGCATCAAGACTAGGAAAAGAAGAAAACAAGGGAAAAGGCAAGAGAAGAAGGCTCTCGCCTCGCGACACTATGCTCGCCACGCGAGCCAGAAGCTTTTTTGGATTCGCGACGCGAAAACAATGATCGCCTCGCGAACCAGAAGGTCAGACTGATCAGCAAAGAATAGTCCCTCGACCTCGCGACGCGAACCTCTACTCGCGACGCACTCCAGAAATCTAGCCTGATCAGTAGGAAACAGCTCCTCTGCCTCGCGACGCGAACCTTCACTGGCTACGCGAGCCAGAAGGCCAGTCTGATCCGTGAAGAACAGCCCCTCTGCCTCGCGACGCGAACATCTACTCGCCTCGCGATCTAGGAAGGCTAGCCTGATCAATATGGTTCAGTCTTTCTGTCTCACGACGCGAAACCTATTATCGCCTCGCGATCCAGACAGAAACCACCTACCATATCAATCAACAGACATATATATGCCTTACGGATAATGAAGTTATCACACTTGATAATCTTGCGCATCGGACACACTACCCTTTTTCGAACACAGGTGGTACCCAATGTGGATATAACTGTCAATGCTAGTGTACTTCCTAAACCTCACAGTCCGATATTAGAATCGAACTGCTCTGATACCAATAAATGAGACGACCCGCCGTCCCATCAGTAGAACCTAAGATATTAACTAATCTTAATCGTATAATAAACGTTAGCGCGCCTTATTAAAACGAAGCGAAACGGAAAATTTAGCGCGGAAGCAAAACAATAAACGGCACGCTACGCTTCAGAGTACACAACTTTAAATATAAAGAAATATATTACATACAGCATTGCCCCATCAGTAGGGCTATAGTAATAAAGTACTACATAGTGTATATCAGTACAGACTGAAAACAAAATACATAACTAAGCCAAGAGACAGCTCTCCGGCTAGCCACGATCATTGCCCAACCTCTCGAGGCTAGGGTCCGTGGCACGTCCTCCAGCTTCAGGCTCATAAGGAATGCCGTCCAGCTCTTCAGCAACTGGTTCCTCCTCGGGGTCTTCCCATAAAATAAGAGCAACACATACAGAAAAATAGCGGGAGATAAGAAACATATATCATCAATATGGGAGAGGGGCATCAGTACAGCATATATATATATACATCACACAACACAGTCACACAACATAGATAACATATACAACACAACATCACCCATCTCTTAAGTCACCCATCACAATCATCTCAAACATCATTCTCTCAGATAAGCCTATAGGAGGGATACTAGTCCCTATGTATATGTTGTCTTTCCTATATGCATGTCGGCCGATACATCACATCCCCAGTTGGACATCCCCGTCGGGATTACATCACATCACATCACACCATATCCCGCCTCGGGATTGTACGTAACGTCCCCAATTGGACATCCCCCTTTGGGACCAAATGCTGTGGTATGAAATGTTATGAAAATGCAACAAACATCCATCGCAGGTTGATATCGAAACCTCACGCCTAAACACTCGTCCACGACCATGACACATCGCATCACATCAACGTCAACATCAATCATCAACATCAACATCACATCAGCATCAGCATCAGTATCACGATGCCTTGCATCTACGAGCCATAGCTCCACGGTCGGGACCACAACGATATCAACCCGAACAACATCAACGCTCACCATACTCTCATCAACACTCAACCACCAGTCAAAACACAATAACATTACAACAGTAATTTATCCAGTATAAACATCACTATAAAGCCAGATAACAACAAATCACTCCAACAGCTTAAAACAACAAGTAAACAGATAATCAATTAAACAAATCAACACATCAACCTCAATTTCATCATCCATAATATCATCTTAGTGGTGATAGCCCAAAAGTACCTACACCTAGGGTCCAGACACTTTATCCGGGCTCAACCTCTAGTAGGGTTTAAGGGTTCCCCTACACAAATATATATACTCTATACTAAGCTTGCCTTCCCGACGATATTAGTTCTTTCTCCCCACCTTAGTGATTTCCTCGTGTAGCTCTGGCTATGACTCCGCAGCTGTCAGTCAGGTGCGCTGTCGAATGTTCGAGTCCTGTCCGATTCTATACAACAAAACACAATCGAAAGTCAGTACGGTTAAATCAAAAACTCCCCTAACCATAGGACTAGGCTGCTGGCCCTATTTAATTAATTAGGCTAGGGATGTTGAAATTCTACCAACTCTTGGATCAATGATCCTTAAGCATACCTAAGACATAATCCATGATCAATTATCAAAGATTTGAACCAAAACTCCCTCAAATCAAAAATTTAGGGTTTCGGCCACCACCCAAAAAAAAAAAAGGTGGAAGATGGATTTAGCTTCCTAATCACTTGGATTACATGATTAAGGAATGAAATAGGTGAAATCAAGAACAAAGAACAAAAACCCATTTTTCCCCCAAAAACTCACCCATTCGGCCCTTAAAAGATAAATAGGCTAGAGATTTTATTTCATCACAAGCTCTTGGATTATGATAGTAGGGGATGATACTAGATCATAGGAATTGGTTTGGTCTCAAAATGATTTTTCTACAATTTTCTAGAGCTTTATGAATTTTAGATCTAGAAATTGATATTCATGAAAATAAATGGAGAAAATAAAGATTGAGAGCTCAAGAGTGAAATCTATACCTCCTAGGTGATAGAGGAGGATGAGAGGATCAACTTTGCTTCACAAACTTGCTTGAAAATCCTTGTAGAAGCTTGAGAAAAATGGAGGTGAAGGAAGGAAAGAAAAATGGAGGAAAATAGAGAAGAAGAAAGAAAGGAAGAAGAAGAAGAAAGTGAAGGCAGAGAAGAGAGAGAGAGGCACGAAAATAAGAGAGAGAGAGAGAGAGAGAGAGGGGGTGAGGTCATCAAAATCTTAGATATTTTAGGGACTTAAACGTCCTTTAGGAAAAAGACCAGGGGCATTTTGGTCTTTTCGCGTTTAGATATTTTCTAATTTCATAAATATCTAGATATTTTCCAGAAAAGTAATGATGACACTGGTGAGTCACTCCTAGTTGAGGTGACTTCATGTTTATCCGTTAACGGGTCCCGTTAAATCCCTACACAGCTCCGTTTCTTACGCGATTTAATATTTCGCCTAAGAAAGTCATGATAACCTATTTATTTTGCACTTTTTTCGAAATTGCCGATATCGTTCGCAATTTTATTTAAAGCCTAATGGTTTCGTTCATGAGTCAAAATAAGGTCGTCTGAGCAATAAAATAATACTGTCAGTGTAAAATGCAGACCGGGTTCCGTCTGAGTTTTTGACCAAAATTTAACCATAGCTTCCTACGATAGCCTAGAACATGACTATGGCCTCGGAATAATTTATTTAATTTTCTAAACCCTCTAATAAAATACAATTACTAAATTACTGATTAATTAAAAGATTAAAAAAATCGGGATGTTACAGTCACGGTGACGAGCGACTTTTTGAAGACGATCAAGGAGAAGCGGGAGGTTGATCAGTATCTTCAAAAAGTGAAGCAACAAGTAACGGAAGGCAGAGCTTCTGAGTTTAGAATGAATCAAGATGGAGTCTTGAGGTATGGTGATAGGATCTGTGTGCCTATGGATGCAGAACTAAGAAGGATGATCTTGGAAGAAGCACACAAGAGTAGGCTGAATTTTCATCCAGGAGCGACCAAAATGTACCAAGATTTGAAGAAGATGTTTTGGTGGCCTGGAATGAAGAAGGGAGTAGCTGAATATGTGTTGGCTTGTTTGGTTTGTCAAAAAGCGAAGATAGAACACCAAAAGCTAGCAGGGTTGTTACAATCTTTAGATATCCCAGAATGGAAATGGGATGATATATCTATTGATTTTGTGGTAGGGTTGCCAAGGACTACGAAGAGGCATAATGAAATTTGGGTAATCGTTGATAGGTTGACGAAGTGTGCTCACTTCTTACCTATTGGTAAAAGTTATACGTTAGAGAGGTTAGCCCAAATCTACATCAAGGAGGTAGTAAGGTTGCATGGAGTGCCTTCCAGTATTGTTTCCTATAGAGATGCTAGATTTACATCTAGATTCTGAAAGCAGTTACATAAGGCTTTGGGAACTAAGTTGAGGTTGAGTTTTGCTTATCATCCTCAAACGAATGGTCAATCGGAACGAACGATTCAATCATTGGAAGATATCTTGAGAGCTTGTGTTTTGGAACACACAGGAAGTTGGGATGAGTTCTTACCGTTGATTGAGTTCACCTATGACAGCAGTTTTCATTCAAGTATAGGTATGGCACCTTACGAAGCGTTGTACGGCAGAAAGTGTAGAACACCATTGTGTTGGAATGAGATAGGAGAAAGTCAAGTGTTAGGACCAGAGGTAGTACAACAGATGACGGAACAAATCAAGAGGATAAGGGAAAAGATGAAAGTCGCACAGGATAGACAAAAGAGTTACAGCGATAAAAGGAGAAGACCCTTAGAATTCCAGGAAGGAGACCATGTTTTTCTGAGAGTGACTCCAAGAACTGGAATTGGCAAAGCAATAAAATCTAGAAAGCTTACTCCTACATTCATTGGACCATTTCAAATTCTTCGCCGAATTGATCCGGTAGCCTATCATATCGCTTTACCACCAAACCTATCCAATCTTCATGATGTCTTTCATGTTTCTCAGTTGAGAAAATACTACCCTGATCCATCACACATCTTAGAACCAGAGTCAATACAATTGAGAGAGAACCTTGATTATGAGGCCTTACCTGTAAGGAACGCGGATAGAAGGGTTAAGGAACTCTGTGAGACGACCCCACGTACGTAGGATAATCCTATTAGAGAATCTAAGATATTAACTAATCCTATTTACGTTATAACTATTAACACGCTTAATACATATACGAGGATATTTGAACTTTTAAACAGACACACGTACTGTATAGACATACATACATTATCAAAGTGCACAGACTTCAAAAAAGAAGTATGGTATGAATATATACAAACGACTTCCTCTCCTTGCCCAAAATACATAAAAAGGCAAATACACTGGCCGTATAGACCCAATAGACTAACAAAACTCAAATCAACCTGGATGACGGATACTCCTCGCTTGTCCTTGTTGTTTCACCAGTATTGGACTCTTACAGGTTTTCGTCCAGCTCCTTGTCATCTGGTTCTGCTTCTTTACCAATTTAAGAAAACATACAATATAGAGAAAACAGGGGATAAGAATTTCATCTCATCACAAATAGGGATAAAGGTAAAGCAGATACATTAATAGCACAATCATGTAACCATACAAACACAATTATCAGCAACAACCATCCTCGAGGTTTCTTGCACTGAACTACTGGTCTCACACTCTCATGCACCACCTAGACCTTACATGAAGACGTGGCCATATTCCTATGTCACAACGTATTCCCTAACGAGCAGGATACCTCATCCCCTACCAAGCAGGATGAAAGTCAAATGTCATCCGAGATGCAAGTTCCGCTACACCCACAAGTACATTACATCCCCTACCAAGCAGGATGCTCACCCTTTACCAAGCAAGGTGATACTATTCCCCATTCCCGATAGGAATATCTATCTCGGTGTCGGAAGACGCATCAGAGATATCAGAAACTCACAGTAGACCTACCAAGCATCTAACTGTAGTTCCGGTTTGACCACGCGTAATCCTAGATCTACGCGGCTGTGACATAACCACACAATGCAAATTAGCATGAATCCTCACGACTCATTCCGATCAATAGCTTAATAACTCACCCTCATCACCTGACACACTGAACACCAACACTCCCTACCAAGCAGAGTGTTCACGACTATTAATAGTTCTCTATCATTTCACCAGGTTGAGTGCAGTAGCTTATTACCACTAAATGATCTTATCTCACACATCACCCAATTCACAATGATCATCGCTTATCTCTAAGCATACCAATAATCACATATGCATTATCATACTTTTCACAACGTGTTGTCATCATATCATCAAATGAGGCAAATAACACCAACTAATAGAATGAAGCACATTATCATATCATGGTAAAACATATATCCACAATCACGTCATGGTAACCATATAAGCATGTTAAGCATACAACCTCAATCAACATAGCATGTCATTCATCATCTTATCATCGTCTAACCTAGGGTATATTCTTAACGGTGATAGCCCAAAGATACCTATACCGAGGGTTTAGGTACTTTGTCAGGGCTCAACCTCTAGTAAGGTTTAGGTTCCCCTACGCATATCAATGTATTCTACTCTACTCTTGCCTCCCTGACGAGTATGATTCTTCCCCCCACCTGATATCAATGTGGCAATATCACAAACTCACGAGCACTTTTCATAGCCGCAGCCTTGTTCCTCCAACCGATAGCCGTACATGCTTTAGGACGCTTGAACACGATCTCCTCCTTCATAATAAATCATAATCACAATTAGTACAATCAAACAAAACTCATCTAATTCCTATGAACTAGGTTCGGCCCCTTGGTGGTCAAATAGGCTTGGAGTGTTAAAATTTCACAAACTCTTGGATCAATGATCCTTAAGCATAGATAAAGCTAGTGTAAGTCATTTTATCCAAGAATTAGAAACAAAACTCAAGGTCTCAAACATATAGGTTTCGGCCCCCTTTCATCAAAGTAGGATAGAAATGGTTTTTGATTTAATTCTTTTAGATTCAAAGACATCTAAGTGTGATAGAATGAAATCAACACTTCTTTAAGAAAACTTTGAACAAAACTTCATGGATTCACTAACCTAGGGTTTCGGCCATCTCACCCGAAATGGGTTAGAAAGCTTTTGTGATTAAAAACTCTTGGATTATGAAAGAAGACAATGAATCTAGATCAAGAAAATTGGTTTGACATTAAAATGATTTTTCTACAATTTTTCATGAATTTTTTAAGTTTAAGCTTCAACTTGGAACAAGCATGAACACATAGACTTTCAATGGAGAAAGATGAAGATTTAGAGCTTAAAGATGAGATCTATACCTCCTAGATGATGAAGAAGATCAAGCTTGTCAAGTTTGCTTTACAAAGATCTTGGAGAATCTGATGACAACCAAATGGTGAGGTTGCCTTTTGCAGATCTTATGGTTGAATTCAAAGCATGATAATTTTGTGCTCTTCTTATATGAATAAAATGAATCAACATAAAAGTGAAGAAAGTAAGAAAATGGAAAGAAAGAGATGATGAAGGCGCCACAAACCAAGAAGGTTTGATAAGCCAAGTGATGTTCGCCACAAGAACCTTGGATTCTTGATAAGAACTAAGTTTGGTTCAACCAAGAACCTAAGAGAACAATTCTCTCACAAATGGAATTAATCCAAATTCAACATCCAAGTTGTCTTATTCCATGTTTCTAGGTGCATACATATATTAGTCATCCAACTCTTGGCATCTAAAGACAAGGCATAACCCCCACTTTGAATGGCCTAGTTCCTAACTTAAATGACCACTAAAACAATTAAAGTCAACCCCCAAACCCATTGATATACGCCTACCATTCCTTGATCATCTCTTTCTATCCATTTTCTTATTTTCTTCTTTTTTATGCTGATTCATTTTGTTTCTATATAAGAACATGCAATTTATCATGTCTTGAATTCAACCATAAGATCATTAAAAGGCAACCACATCATTTGGTTGTCATCAATGACAACAAAATGGTGAGGTTGCCTTTTGAAGATCTTATGGTTGAATTCAAAGCATGATAATTTCGTGCTCTTCTTATATGAATAAAATGAATCAACATAAAAGTGAAGAAAGTAAGAAAATGGAAAGAAAGAGATGATGAAGGCGCCACAAACCAAGAAGATTTGATAAGCCAAGTGATGTTCGCCACAAGAACCTTGGATTCTTGATAAGAACTAAGTTTGGTTCGACCAAGAACCTAAGAGAACAATTCTCTCACAAATGGAATTAATACAAATTCAACATCCAAGTTGTCTTATTCCATGTTTCTAGGTGCATACATATAGTAGTCATCCAACTCTTGGCATCGAAAGACAAGGCATAACCCCCACTTTGAATGGCCTAATGATATGAGCCCAAAGAAGGAGCTTGGACCAAGGAGCACTACAAGAACTTGGTGGACCTATGACAAGGGCAAGGATCAAGAAAGCCCAAGAAGTTCTAAATCAAATGATAACAATCTTCATGGAAGCAAGCCCAAAGTCAAGACTAAATCAAATGGAGCCCAAATAGGCTACTTGTCTCATCCAACTTGAAGATATATGATGATGAGGGGCGTGTCTCATAGCTTCTTCAAAGCCCATTTACCAGTTTTATTTCTAGTTGAATAAAAGTGTAATAAACTATGAGTGGACCCAATTTTTGGGTGATTTACTTTGATTTCTATGATAAGTGGGTTACACTAAGTTGGGCAAAGACCCATTAGGAGGGGAGCACGAAATTCGTGAGCACAAAGGATGATAACCTTTGGCTTGCATGGCTAGGTAACTCCTTAGAAAGATGAAGAGTTAAGTTTAATAGCCAGTTAGTGGATAGTTAGTTCTTTTTATTAGTCTTAATGCATATTTGCTACTTTTATGAGGGGGAGTTTAATTCACTTCATGGTGACCCTTGGTTGCATCTTCATGCAACTCCCTCAAGCCTATATGTATTCGAATTTTATGAAGAGGAATGATAACTAAGAAGTTGATTTTGGATTGAATCCAATTGTGAGGGTATGGTCTCTCTAAGGTTCTTGATTGAGCCACCCCCTTGATCTTATCAAGAGTCCAAGACTTTTGTGGCGATCTTCATTAGGCTTATCAAATCCCCTTGGATTTGTGGCGCCTCTCCCTTTCCTCATCTTCATCCATTTTCTGTTTTTCTACTTTCTTGATTTGAACAATACATGTATTCTTACGTTTCTATGAAAGTCTCACCAATTGTGCTTGATAATTCAACCTAAGATCATCAACAGGGCAACCCACTAATTTGGTTGTCATCACCTAAATCCTAACTTAAATGACCACTAAAACAATTCAAGTCAGCCCCCAAACCCATTGATACACGCCTACCATTCCTTCATCATGGGTGGTTACACTTTGTTTTTCAAATTAAAAGTGTAACACCCAAACAATTGAAAGCAACCACCAAGACACTCATAACTCACCATGAAGCAATTGAAGTCAGCCCCAAGCACTCAATGTCACGCCTACTCTCCCTTCATGATGGGTGGTTACACTTTGCTTTGCAAATTAAAAGTGTAACACCTATAACTTACAATTTATTGACTCAACTTAATGAGGAGTTTCTTATAGCATGCAAGCCAAAGATTCCCTCCCCAAGACTCTCTAATTTCATGTAAGACTATGAAGGAATCCAATTGTAACATTTAAACAAATTGGACCCACATACAGTTATTGAAAAATGAAAGAAAAACCACTAAAAATGGAATCTTCTTCATGTCACGTGCCCCACATTATGAATCTTCTAGTTGGATGCTGCAAGATACCAACTTGGGCTCAATGTCTTCTTGACTTGCACTTGGGCTTGTGTCCATTAAAAGATCCATTTGGTTTAGAACTTCTTGGGCTTTCTTGACTCTTGCTCTTGGCATAGGCTCAACAAGTCTTTGTAGTGCTTCTTGGTCCATATTCCTTAGTGGGCTCATATCATACCCTCCTTCTTTAGATGAATTCGACCTCGAATTCACCTCCTTCATAACCTACATGAAGAAAAATTGAGAGTCAATCACATGAAGAACAATGTTAACCCTTCCACCGGGATCAAATGGAAATTGAGAGAAATCACCAAATGTAGCAAGTAGGTGACACACATGTTCATCTTGTACAATCAACATCCCAACACATTCATAGCCAAGGTAAGGAATTTTAAAGGTAAGCACAAAGTTATACCTCCTTGAGTTGATATATATGACCAAATTTACCTTCCTTGGTTTGAACTTGGTGACAAAAGAGAAGGTTCTTTGTCTTTGCAAAGACTCCAAGGCAAATTGAACCTCATTGATATTCTCCTCATCACAAACAAAGGACGGCTCTTTTTGAGACAAAACAAGCCTCTCAAACACATTAGGAGCATCATATGGAAGCTTAAAAGAATTCACAAGAATAGGTAGAGTAAGAAGGGGTATAGTAGTGAACCCATCAATTAATGCCACATGCAAACCTTTAGTGCTCATAACAAACCTCAAAATGCTAACTTTGTTTTGGATAAAAGAGTTAGTGGCCAAGTTAGCAAACAAGTTTTCTCTTAGAAATTCAACACAAACTTTAAAATTGTTGTCATGAACCAAGTGAACATTAGAAAGCACAACAACACACTTCTCAAGGAATTCATTCAAGTCTTGGCTCATCATCCTCAAATCAAGTTTAGAAGAATAGTTTGTATTAAACACATCACGCCTTACGGTTTCAACACTTAAACTAGATTTAGGGAGATAACACTGATATGAGCCCAAAGAAGGAGCTTGGACCAAGGAGCACTACAAGAACTTGGTGGACCTATGACAAGGGCAAGGATCAAGAAAGTCCAAGAAGTTCTAAATCAAATGATAACAATCTTCATGGAAGCAAGCCCAAAGTCAAGACTAAATCAAATGGAGCCCAAATAGGTTACTTGTCTCATCCAACTTGAACATATATGATGATGAGGGGCATGTCTCATAGCTTCTTCAAAGCCCATTTACTAGTTTTATTTCTAGTTGAATAAAAGTGTAATAAACTATGAGTGGACCCAATTTTTGGGTGATTTACTTTGATTTCTATGATAAGTGGGTTACACTTAGTTGGGCTAAGACCCATTAGGAGGGGAGCACGAAATTCATGAGCACAAAGGAGGATAACCTTTGGCTTGCATGGCTAGGTAACTCCTTAGAAAAATGAAGAGTTAAGTTTAATAGCCACTTAGTGGATGATTAGTTCTTTTTATTAGTCTTAATGCATATTTGCTACGTTTATGAGGGGGAGTTTAATTCACTTCATGGTGACCCTTGGCTGCATCTTCATGCAACTCTCTCAAGCCTATATGTATTCGAATTTTATGAAGAGGAATGATAACTAAGAAGTTGATTTTGGATTGAATCCAATTGTGAGGGTATTGTTTCTCTAAGGTTCTTGATTGAGCCACCCCCTTGATCTTATCAAGAGTCCAAGACTTTTGTGGCGATCTTCATTAGGCTTATCAAATCCCCTTGGATTTGTGGCGCCTCTCCCTTTCCTCATCTTCATCCATTTTCTGTTTTTCTACTTTCTTGATTTGAACAATACATGTATTCTTACGTCTCTATGATAGTCTCACCAATTGTGCTTGATAATTCAACCTAAGATCATCAACAAGGCGACCCACTAATTTGGTTGTCATCAAGTGGTATCAAAGCTCAGGTTTGGTTGAATTATTTTTGTGTTTTGTTCTTCAATTTTCTTCTTGTTCTTCATCTTCAACCTTTCTTCTTTTATATCCAAATATTACTTTGATTCTATTTTGAAGGGAATTTTCGTTGCTTTTATGTTTCTGCCCCAAAACAAGTTTGCAAGTGTTTTTCTCTTCATGGAAGTGTAAAAAAAAAAAAAAAAAAAAAAAAAAGAAACCAGCGCAAAAAAAACAAACAGAGAAAGAATAGAAAAAAAAAATTCTTATTTGGGCAAATTGTGTTCATGACAAAGTTTCCCTTCATTCTTGTTTGTATTCTTGTGAAAGCTTTTCCTTGTCTTGCTTTTCCTTTGTTCTTGATAAGTCTTGTTGAATATTGCTATTTGGATTTGGACATTTTTGTGTGGATTGGAGGTTGACTTCTTTAAGAACTATAAGAGGACATATTGAGAGGAAAAAGGCAAGAGTGCAAAATTACATATTGTGTGGAAAAAGCCTAATTGAGTGTATCACAATTTTGAGTGAAACACGTGAGGGAGTGTGGTGAGAAGTTTAAAATTCTTGTTATATTTAATCTTTTGTTTCAAGTGATGGCAGATGATAGCTCACCTCTTTCTCCAAGGTCCGCAATTCTCCAAGCAAGGATGACTAATCAAATCTGCACCCTTACAAGGCAAATGGAGGCAATGCAAGCAAATTATGATAGACAAATTACCAACCTTCAAACCCGTGATGAGTCAAGTGGATATGAAAGTGAAAGAGGAAGAGCTAGAGGAGGAGGACATAGAGGAAGGAGGCATGATAGAGAGGATAGAGTTGAAGGAGTCAAGATCAAAGTTCCTACCTTCCATGGGAAGAATGATCCCGAAGCCTACTTGGAGTGGGAGATGAAGATGGAGCAAGTGTTTGATTGCAACAACTACAATGAAAGGAAGAAAGTGAAGGTAGCCGCTCTTGAATTTAAAGACTATGCACTTGTTTGGTGGGATCAAATGCAAAAAGAACGAAGAAGGTATGAGGAGGAGCCAATTGACACTTGGGCCAAAATGAAACAAGTCATGAGGAGAAGATATGTGCCATCCCATTGCCATAGAGATCTACACAACAAATTGCAAAGATTGACCCAAGGATCTAGGAGTGTTGATGAGTACCACAAAGGGATGGAGTTGGCCTTGATTAGATCCAACATTAGTGAAGAGAGGGAGGCTACTATGGCTCGGTTCTTACATGGTTTAAATGAAGAGATTCAAGACATAGTGGAGCTTCAAAACTATGTGGAGATTGAGGATTTGGTCCAACAAGCTATCAAGGTGGAACAACAACTCAAGCAGAATAAGTCCAAATTTTCTTCTTCTTCCTCTTCTAAGTTTTCATCTTCAAGTTGGAAGGACAAATCAAAGAAGGAGGGCACCTCAACTTCCAAGGAGGCCGTGACTAGTACACATGAAAAGAAACCTATGGAAGCCTCTTCCACCCCTAGAAACCGTGATGTAAAATGCTTCAAATGTTTGGGTCATGGACATATTGCATCTCAATGTCCAACTAAAAAGGTGATGATATTGAGAAATGATGAAGTTGTAACACAATCCGAGGCCTCTAGTGAAGAAGAAAGTGAGGGAGAAATAGTTCCGGAAGGAGATTTGCTCATGGTGAGGAGACTTTTGGGGAGCCAAATCAAAGAGCATGATGAAAGCCAAAGAGAAAATATCTTCCATACAAGGTGCATGATCCAAGGGAAGGTATGTTCTTTAATTATTGATGGTGGGAGTTGTCCCAATGTTGCTAGTGCTAGAATGGTTTCTAAATTGAATCTTGTGACTAAAGCACACCCACGACCATATAAGCTCCAATGGCTTAGTGAAGTTGGTGAGATGACCGTGAACAAGCAAGTTGAAGTTTGTTTCTCCATTGGAAAGTATCATGATAATGTTCTATGTGATGTGGTACCCATGGAGGCAAGTCATATGTTGCTTGGGAGACCTTGGCAATTTGATAAAAAGACCAACCATGATGGATGTACAAACAAGTTCTCATTTATGCACCAAGACCGCAAGGTCACTCTTACACCTTTGTCTCCAAGAGAAGTAAGTGAGGATCAACTTAAATTGAGAGAGAGAAAAATGCGAGAGGAAAAATAAAAAGAGAGTGAAAACAAGAGTGATGGCCGAATGAAAAAGGATCAAAAAGAAGAGAGAAAAAATGAGAAAAAGAGTGAGAAGAATAGTGAGAAGAAAGAGAGTTATTTGGCAACAAAAAGTGAGGTGAAGAGGGCTTTGATTTCTAGGCAGCCCCCATACATGTTTTATTGCAAATAATATTGTTTGAATGCTAATGCTTCTAATGAACTCTCTTTGCCTAGTGGTGTTGAAAGTCTTTTGCAGGAATTTGGTGATGTGATTCCAAAGGAAGTGCCACATGGCCTACCTCCTTTAAGAGGGATTGAACGCCATATTGATCTCATTCCGGGTGCATCATTACCCAATAGGCCAGCCTATAGGAGTAATCCTCAAAAGAAGAAAGAAATACACAAGCAAGTGAAGGCTCAAAGTGAGAAGAAGACCCAAAGTTGTGGGAGACAAGCCAACAAAAGGAGAAGGAAGATGGTATTTGAACCCGGTGATTGGGTTTGGGTGCAAGTGACAAAAGAGAGGTTTCCTTCACAAAGGAAATCCAAGCTTCAACCAAGAGGAGATGGTCCATATCAAGTGTTGTCCAAGATTAATGATAATGCTTATAAAATAGCCCTACAAGGTGAGCATAGTGTTAGTGCTACTTTTAATATGGCTAATTTGTTTCCTTTTGATGTAGGTGATGAAGACTCCAATTCGAGGTCGAATTCACTTAAAGAAGGAAGGGATGATATGAGCTCAAAGAAGGAGCTTGGACCAAGGAGCACTACAAGAACTTGGTGGACCTATGACAAGGGCAAGGATCAAGAAAGCCCAAGAAGTTCTAAATCAAATGATAACAATCTTCATGGAAGCAAGCCCAAAGTCAAGACTAAATCAAATGGAGCCCAAATAGGTTACTTGTCTCATCCAACTTGAACATATATGATGATGAGGGGCATGTCTCATAGCTTCTTCAAAGCCCATTTACTAGTTTTATTTCTAGTTGAATAAAAGTGTAATAAACTATGAGTGGACCCAATTTTTGGGTGATTTACTTTGATTTCTATGATAAGTGGGTTACACTTAGTTGGGCTAAGACCCATTAGGAGGGGAGCACGAAATTCATGAGCACAAAGGAGGATAACCTTTGGCTTGCATGGCTAGGTAACTCCTTAGAAAAATGAAGAGTTAAGTTTAATAGCCATTTAGTGGATGGTTAGTTCTTTTTATTAGTCTTAATGCATATTTGCTACGTTTATGAGGGGGAGTTTAATTCACTTCATGGTGACCCTTGGCTGCATCTTCATGCAACTCTCTCAAGCCTATATGTATTCGAATTTTATGAAGAGGAATGATAACTAAGAAGTTGATTTTGGATTGAATCCAATTGTGAGGGTATTGTTTCTCTAAGGTTCTTGATTGAGCCACCCCCTTGATCTTATCAAGAGTCCAAGACTTTTGTGGCGATCTTCATTAGGCTTATCAAATCCCCTTGGATTTGTGGCGCCTCTCCCTTTCCTCATCTTCATCCATTTTCTGTTTTTCTACTTTCTTGATTTGAACAATACATGTATTCTTACGTCTCTATGATAGTCTCACCAATTGTGCTTGATAATTCAACCTAAGATCATCAACAAGGCGACCCACTAATTTGGTTGTCATCAAGTGGTATCAAAGCTCAGGTTTGGTTGAATTATTTTTGTGTTTTGTTCTTCAATTTTCTTCTTGTTCTTCATCTTCAACCTTTCTTCTTTTCTATCCAAATATTACTTTGATTCTATTTTGAAGGGAATTTTCGTTGCTTTTATGTTTCTGCCCCAAAACAAGTTTGCAAGTGTTTTTCTCTTCATGGAAGTGTAAAAAAAAAAAAAAAAAAAAAAAAAGAAACCAGCGCAAAAAAAACAAACAGAGAAAGAATAGAAAAAAAAAATCTTATTTGGGCAAATTGTGTTCATGACAAAGTTTCCCTTCATTCTTGTTTGTATTCTTGTGAAAGCTTTTCCTTGTCTTGCTTTTCCTTTGTTCTTGATAAGTCTTGTTGAATATTGCTATTTGGATTTGGACATTTTTGTGTGGATTGGAGGTTGACTTCTTTAAGAACTATAAGAGGACATATTGAGAGGAAAAAGGCAAGAGTGCAAAATTACATATTGTGTGGAAAAAGCCTAATTGAGTGTATCACAATTTTGAGTGAAACACGTGAGGGAGTGTGGTGAGAAGTTTAAAATTCTTGTTATATTTAATCTTTTGTTTCAAGTGATGGCAGATGATAGCTCACCTCTTTCTCCAAGGTCCGCAATTCTCCAAGCAAGGATGACTAATCAAATCTGCACCCTTACAAGGCAAATGGAGGCAATGCAAGCAAATTATGATAGACAAATTACCAACCTTCAAACCCGTGATGAGTCAAGTGGATATGAAAGTGAAAGAGGAAGAGCTAGAGGAGGAGGACATAGAGGAAGGAGGCATGATAGAGAGGATAGAGTTGAAGGAGTCAAGATCAAAGTTCCTACCTTCCATGGGAAGAATGATCCCGAAGCCTACTTGGAGTGGGAGATGAAGATGGAGCAAGTGTTTGATTGCAACAACTACAATGAAAGGAAGAGAGTGAAGGTAGCCGCTCTTGAATTTAAAGACTATGCACTTGTTTGGTGGGATCAAATGCAAAAAGAACGAAGAAGGTATGAGGAGGAGCCAATTGACACTTGGGCCAAAATGAAACAAGTCATGAGGAGAAGATATGTGCCATCCCATTGCCATAGAGATCTACACAACAAATTGCAAAGATTGACCCAAGGATCTAGGAGTGTTGATGAGTACCACAAAGGGATGGAGTTGGCCTTGATTAGATCCAACATTAGTGAAGAGAGGGAGGCTACTATGGCTCGGTTCTTACATGGTTTAAATGAAGAGATTCAAGACATAGTGGAGCTTCAAAACTATGTGGAGATTGAGGATTTGGTCCAACAAGCTATCAAGGTGGAACAACAACTCAAGCAGAATAAGTCCAAATTTTCTTCTTCTTCCTCTTCTAAGTTTTCATCTTCAAGTTGGAAGGACAAATCAAAGAAGGAGGGCACCTCAACTTCCAAGGAGGCCGTGACTAGTACACATGAAAAGAAACCTATGGAAGCCTCTTCCACCCCTAGAAACCGTGATGTAAAATGCTTCAAATGTTTGGGTCATGGACATATTGCATCTCAATGTCCAACTAAAAAGGTGATGATATTGAGAAATGATGAAGTTGTAACACAATCCGAGGCCTCTAGTGAAGAAGAAAGTGAGGGAGAAATAGTTCCGGAAGGAGATTTGCTCATGGTGAGGAGACTTTTGGGGAGCCAAATCAAAGAGCATGATGAAAGCCAAAGAGAAAATATCTTCCATACAAGGTGCATGATCCAAGGGAAGGTATGTTCTTTAATTATTGATGGTGGGAGTTGTCCCAATGTTGCTAGTGCTAGAATGGTTTCTAAATTGAATCTTGTGACTAAAGCACACCCACGACCATATAAGCTCCAATGGCTTAGTGAAGTTGGTGAGATGACCGTGAACAAGCAAGTTGAAGTTTGTTTCTCCATTGGAAAGTATCATGATAATGTTCTATGTGATGTGGTACCCATGGAGGCAAGTCATATGTTGCTTGGGAGACCTTGGCAATTTGATAAAAAGACCAACCATGATGGATGTACAAACAAGTTCTCTTTTATGCACCAAGACCGCAAGGTCACTCTTACACCTTTGTCTCCAAGAGAAGTAAGTGAGGATCAACTTAAATTGAGAGAGAGAAAAATGCGAGAGGAAAAATAAAAAGAGAGTGAAAACAAGAGTGATGGCCGAATAAAAAAGGATCAAAAAGAAGAGAGAAAAAATGAGAAAAAGAGTGAGAAGAATAGTGAAAAGAAAGAGAGTTATTTGGCAACAAAAAGTGAGGTGAAGAGGGCTTTGATTTCTAGGCAGCCCCCATACATGTTTTATTGCAAATAATATTGTTTGAATGCTGATGCTTCTAATGAACTCTCTTTGCCTAGTGGTGTTGAAAGTCTTTTGCAGGAATTTGGTGATGTGATTCCAAAGGAAGTGCCACATGGCCTACCTCCTTTAAGAGGGATTGAACGCCATATTGATCTCATTCCGGGTGCATCATTACCCAATAGGCCAGCCTATAGGAGTAATCCTCAAAAGAAGAAAGAAATACACAAGCAAGTGAAGGCTCAAAGTGAGAAGAAGACCCAAAGTTGTGGGAGACAAGCCAACAAAAGGAGAAGGAAGATGGTATTTGAACCCGGTGATTGGGTTTGGGTGCAAGTGACAAAAGAGAGGTTTCCTTCACAAAGGAAATCCAAGCTTCAACCAAGAGGAGATGGTCCATATCAAGTGTTGTCCAAGATTAATGATAATGCTTATAAAATAGCCCTACAAGGTGAGCATAGTGTTAGTGCTACTTTTAATATGGCTAATTTGTTTCCTTTTGATGTAGGTGATGAAGACTCCAATTCGAGGTCGAATTCACTTAAAGAAGGAAGGGATGATATGAGCTCAAAGAAGGAGCTTGGACCAAGGAGCACTACAAGAACTTGGTGGACCTATGACAAGGGCAAGGATCAAGAAAGCCCAAGAAGTTCTAAATCAAATGATAACAATCTTCATGGAAGCAAGCCCAAAGTCAAGACTAAATCAAATGGAGCCCAAATAGGTTACTTGTCTCATCCAACTTGAACATATATGATGATGAGGGGCATGTCTCATAGCTTCTTCAAAGCCCATTTACTAGTTTTATTTCTAGTTGAATAAAAGTGTAATAAACTATGAGTGGACCCAATTTTTGGGTGATTTACTTTGATTTCTATGATAAGTGGGTTACACTTAGTTGGGCTAAGACCCATTAGGAGGGGAGCACGAAATTCATGAGCACAAAGGAGGATAACCTTTGGCTTGCATGGCTAGGTAACTCCTTAGAAAAATGAAGAGTTAAGTTTAATAGCCACTTAGTGGATGGTTAGTTCTTTTTATTAGTCTTAATGCATATTTGCTACGTTTATGAGGGGGAGTTTAATTCACTTCATGGTGACCCTTGGCTGCATCTTCATGCAACTCTCTCAAGCCTATATGTATTCGAATTTTATGAAGAGGAATGATAACTAAGAAGTTGATTTTGGATTGAATCCAATTGTGAGGGTATTGTTTCTCTAAGGTTCTTGATTGAGCCACCCCCTTGATCTTATCAAGAGTCCAAGACTTTTGTGGCGATCTTCATTAGGCTTATCAAATCCCCTTGGATTTGTGGCGCCTCTCCCTTTCCTCATCTTCATCCATTTTCTGTTTTTCTACTTTCTTGATTTGAACAATACATGTATTCTTACGTCTCTATGATAGTCTCACCAATTGTGCTTGATAATTCAACCTAAGATCATCAACAAGGCGACCCACTAATTTGGTTGTCATCAAGTGGTATCAAAGCTCAGGTTTGGTTGAATTATTTTTGTGTTTTGTTCTTCAATTTTCTTCTTGTTCTTCATCTTCAACCTTTCTTCTTTTCTATCCAAATATTACTTTGATTCTATTTTGAAGGGAATTTTCGTTGCTTTTATGTTTCTGCCCCAAAACAAGTTTGCAAGTGTTTTTCTCTTCATGGAAGTGTAAAAAAAAAAAAAAAAAAAAAAAAGAAACCAGCGCAAAAAAAACAAACAGAGAAAGAATAGAAAAAAAAAATCTTATTTGGGCAAATTGTGTTCATGACAAAGTTTCCCTTCATTCTTGTTTGTATTCTTGTGAAAGCTTTTCCTTGTCTTGCTTTTCCTTTGTTCTTGATAAGTCTTGTTGAATATTGCTATTTGGATTTGGACATTTTTGTGTGGATTGGAGGTTGACTTCTTTAAGAACTATAAGAGGACATATTGAGAGGAAAAAGGCAAGAGTGCAAAATTACATATTGTGTGGAAAAAGCCTAATTGAGTGTATCACAATTTTGAGTGAAACACGTGAGGGAGTGTGGTGAGAAGTTTAAAATTCTTGTTATATTTAATCTTTTGTTTCAAGTGATGGCAGATGATAGCTCACCTCTTTCTCCAAGGTCCGCAATTCTCCAAGCAAGGATGACTAATCAAATCTGCACCCTTACAAGGCAAATGGAGGCAATGCAAGCAAATTATGATAGACAAATTACCAACCTTCAAACCCGTGATGAGTCAAGTGGATATGAAAGTGAAAGAGGAAGAGCTAGAGGAGGAGGACATAGAGGAAGGAGGCATGATAGAGAGGATAGAGTTGAAGGAGTCAAGATCAAAGTTCCTACCTTCCATGGGAAGAATGATCCCGAAGCCTACTTGGAGTGGGAGATGAAGATGGAGCAAGTGTTTGATTGCAACAACTACAATGAAAGGAAGAGAGTGAAGGTAGCCGCTCTTGAATTTAAAGACTATGCACTTGTTTGGTGGGATCAAATGCAAAAAGAACGAAGAAGGTATGAGGAGGAGCCAATTGACACTTGGGCCAAAATGAAACAAGTCATGAGGAGAAGATATGTGCCATCCCATTGCCATAGAGATCTACACAACAAATTGCAAAGATTGACCCAAGGATCTAGGAGTGTTGATGAGTACCACAAAGGGATGGAGTTGGCCTTGATTAGATCCAACATTAGTGAAGAGAGGGAGGCTACTATGGCTCGGTTCTTACATGGTTTAAATGAAGAGATTCAAGACATAGTGGAGCTTCAAAACTATGTGGAGATTGAGGATTTGGTCCAACAAGCTATCAAGGTGGAACAACAACTCAAGCAGAATAAGTCCAAATTTTCTTCTTCTTCCTCTTCTAAGTTTTCATCTTCAAGTTGGAAGGACAAATCAAAGAAGGAGGGCACCTCAACTTCCAAGGAGGCCGTGACTAGTACACATGAAAAGAAACCTATGGAAGCCTCTTCCACCCCTAGAAACCGTGATGTAAAATGCTTCAAATGTTTGGGTCATGGACATATTGCATCTCAATGTCCAACTAAAAAGGTGATGATATTGAGAAATGATGAAGTTGTAACACAATCCGAGGCCTCTAGTGAAGAAGAAAGTGAGGGAGAAATAGTTCCGGAAGGAGATTTGCTCATGGTGAGGAGACTTTTGGGGAGCCAAATCAAAGAGCATGATGAAAGCCAAAGAGAAAATATCTTCCATACAAGGTGCATGATCCAAGGGAAGGTATGTTCTTTAATTATTGATGGTGGGAGTTGTCCCAATGTTGCTAGTGCTAGAATGGTTTCTAAATTGAATCTTGTGACTAAAGCACACCCACGACCATATAAGCTCCAATGGCTTAGTGAAGTTGGTGAGATGACCGTGAACAAGCAAGTTGAAGTTTGTTTCTCCATTGGAAAGTATCATGATAATGTTCTATGTGATGTGGTACCCATGGAGGCAAGTCATATGTTGCTTGGGAGACCTTGGCAATTTGATAAAAAGACCAACCATGATGGATGTACAAACAAGTTCTCTTTTATGCACCAAGACCGCAAGGTCACTCTTACACCTTTGTCTCCAAGAGAAGTAAGTGAGGATCAACTTAAATTGAGAGAGAGAAAAATGCGAGAGGAAAAATAAAAAGAGAGTGAAAACAAGAGTGATGGCCGAATGAAAAAGGATCAAAAAGAAGAGAGAAAAAATGAGAAAAAGAGTGAGAAGAATAGTGAGAAGAAAGAGAGTTATTTGGCAAAAAAAAAGTGAGGTGAAGAGGGCTTTGATTTCTAGGCAGCCCCCATACATGTTTTATTGCAAATAATATTGTTTGAATGCTAATGCTTCTAATGAACTCTCTTTGCCTAGTGGTGTTGAAAGTCTTTTGCAGGAATTTGGTGATGTGATTCCAAAGGAAGTGCCACATGGCCTACCTCCTTTAAGAGGGATTGAACGCCATATTGATCTCATTCCGGGTGCATCATTACCCAATAGGCCAGCCTATAGGAGTAATCCTCAAAAGAAGAAAGAAATACACAAGCAAGTGAAGGCTCAAAGTGAGAAGAAGACCCAAAGTTGTGGGAGACAAGCCAACAAAAGGAGAAGGAAGATGGTATTTGAACCCGGTGATTGGGTTTGGGTGCAAGTGACAAAAGAGAGGTTTCCTTCACAAAGGAAATCCAAGCTTCAACCAAGAGGAGATGGTCCATATCAAGTGTTGTCCAAGATTAATGATAATGCTTATAAAATAGCCCTACAAGGTGAGCATAGTGTTAGTGCTACTTTTAATATGGCTAATTTGTTTCCTTTTGATGTAGGTGATGAAGACTCCAATTCGAGGTCGAATTCATTTAAAGAAGGAAGGGATGATATGAGCTCAAAGAAGGAGCTTGGACCAAGGAGCACTACAAGAACTTGGTGGACCTATGACAAGGGCAAGGATCAAGAAAGCCCAAGAAGTTCTAAATCAAATGATAACAATCTTCATGGAAGCAAGCCCAAAGTCAAGACTAAATCAAATGGAGCCCAAATAGGTTACTTGTCTCATCCAACTTGAAGATATATGATGATGAGGGACGTGTCTCATAGCTTCTTCAAAGCCCATTTACTAGTTTTATTTCTAGTTGAATAAAAGTGTAATAAACTATGAGTGGACCCAATTTTTGGGTGATTTACTTTGATTTCTATGATAAGTGGGTTACACTAAGTTGGGCTAAGACCCATTAGGAGGGGAGCACGAAATTCATGAGCACAAAGGAGGATAACCTTTGGCTTGCATGGCTAGGTAACTCCTTAGAAAGATGAAGAGTTAAGTTTAATAGCCACTTAGTGGATGGTTAGTTCTTTTTGTTAGTCTTAATGCATATTTGCTACTTTTATGAGGGGGAGTTTAATTCACTTCATGGTGACCCTTGGTTGCACCTTCATGCAACTCCCTCAAGCCTATATGTATTCGAATTTTATGAAGAGGAATGATAACTAAGAAGTTGATTTTGGATTGAATCCAATTGTGAGGGTATTGTCTCTCTAAGGTTCTTGATTGAGCCACCCCCTTTATCTTATCAAGAGTCCAAGACTTTTGTGACAATCTTCATTAGGCTTATCAAATCCCCTTGGATTTGTGTCGCCTCTCCCTTTCCTCATCTTCATCCATTTTCTGTTTTTCTACTTTCTTGATTTGAACAATACATGTATTCTTACGTTTTTATGAAAGTCTCACCAATTGTGCTTGATAATTCAACCTAAGATCATCAACAAGGCAACCCACTAATTTGGTTGTCATCAAACACAATTTGCAAATCTAGCAAGCATAGGAGGAAAGCACTTCCCAAACAATTTAACAAGAAACATATCAATTAAAGAAGTGGAAGGCTTAAATATGCAAATGGTTAAACCGATAAGTGTTTCACTTGATTCAACTTCTTCAAGACCCAAAATAGCCTTGCAAGCATGCTTTTGAGGAACCTCTGGAAACACATCACCAAATTCCTGCAACAGATTTTTGACCCAACTAGACAAAGAATGATCATTAGGAATGTAAGTATTTAAACAAAATTCCCTATAATAAAGCATGTATAGGGGCTGCATTGAAATTAAAGCACTCTTCAACTCACTTTTTATTGCAAGATAGCTCTCTTTACTCTCTTTTTCCTCTCGGATTTTCACTTCCTTTTTCTCATGATTGTTTTTTGATTTTTCTTCACTCTTTTTCTCAATTTCTTTTTCACCCTCTTTTTCTTTTCTCTCTTGCTCTCTCTTTTCTCTCATTTTTATTTGATCCTCACTAACTTGCTTTAGAGATAAGGAAGATTTTGATGATGGAAATTTTGAAGAAGAAGAAGAAGAAGAAGAATATTTGAACCTCCTCCTCTTAATTTGTTGGTCCACCTTGATTGCTTGTTGTACCAAATCCTCAAGCTCCACATAATTTTGTAATCCCACTATGTCTTGAATATCTTGATTCAAGCCATGGAAGAATCTTGCCATGGTAGCCTCCTTATCTTCTTGAAAATTGGACCTAAGTAAGGCCAACTCCATCTTCTTGAAGTATTCATCTATGTGACACCCCCTTCGGGGGCACCACGTGGTTACCCGTTACGGAAAATAAACTTTAATTAATTGTGTTGGTTTACTTTCGGAAAATAAGATTTTCTAAGTATTTAACTTCTTATGAAAATCCGTGATAAAATTTTTCTTCTAACTTAGCTTACCATACCTCAACGTTACGTAAGCATGCATGTAAATAACCATCAAACAAAGTATACATAATAAGGTATCTTAATACACTGCATAGGCCTTAAACATACAGCCATTCAAAACAGTCATGGCTTTCAGTAGCCAGAGCAATTAACTAGCTGTTATTCAAAATAAAATAGGACATATCCTATAGCTGGTCGTACTACTACAACATGGTGACTTCTCGTACGTCACACTCCTTTTGTGCCCTCAAGCATCAGGGAAAGGATCCCCAAATGTTCTGGTGGCATCTTGGAACTCATCTAAAGATGTAAGGGTGAGATACCAATATATGGATTCACACACGATAACCACATATATTACACATCAACAGCACATAAGCATGTATAAATACCATGTATAAAGTTCTACTAGATAAACAAGTAGTATATCATAGGGTCTCATGCCCGGCAGTCATCGTCATTTTCCAAAAGAAATGCATGACACTTCGATATTCATCATCTAATTCCTTACCTCCGGAGATACCAACACCGTTTTATAGAAATTGACTTGATCAAGCTCGATTGCCAAAAAGGCACACCGTTGTTAAAACCATTGCGCACTGTCCAACACAAGGCACAGGCGATCACCGTTTATGATTTTTCATTGTCCATAAAGGCACAATGATATATACACCGTTTGAATATCCTGACCACCAAGATATCCAGAATAACACCGTTGGCACGTCTGCCGAATTTTAATGCATGGAAAAACGTTTCAAGTCTTGTCACTTTTCTTTGTGTTCGTTCTTTCGTTGTCGTAGCTCAAGGCTCTCGACTATTCATCGTTTACACCGTTTTAAAACCTTTCACCATTAACACAGGACGAAACGTCCAAGTGCTCAATCGCGGATCCCTAGACCAATGCACCAGTCCAAGGTCCGTGGTAATAGAAAACATCATTCGCCTTTAATCACGTTTCCTCATAATAAGAGATGATGAAGGCACCACAAACCAAGAAGGTTTGATAAGCCAAGTGATGTTCGCCACAAGAACCTTGGATTCTTGATAAGAACTAAGTTTGGTTCAACCAAGAACCTAAGAGAACAATTCTCTCACAAATGGAATTAATCCAAATTAAACATCCAAGTTGTCTTATTCCATGTTTCTAGGTGCATACATATAGTAGTCATCCAACTCTTGGCATCCAAAGACAAGGCATAACCCCCACTTTGAATGGCCTAATTCCTAACTTAAATGACCACTAAAACAATTCAAGTCAGCCCCCAAACCCATTGATACACGCCTACCATTCCTTCATCATGGGTGGTTACACTTTGTTTTTCAAATTAAAAGTGTAACACCAAAACAATTGAAGGCAGCCAGCAAGACACTCATAACTCACCATGAAGCAATTGAAGTCAACCCCAAGCACTCAATGTCACACCTACTCTCCCTTCATGATGGGTGGTTACACTTTGCTTTGCAAATTAAAAGTGTAACATCCATAACTTCCAATTCATTGACTCAACTTAATGTTATGATCCAAGATGGATCTATTGAATGTAGGATCGTTCTAGGAGAATTGATCCGGAATTGAAATGAAAAATTCAAACTAAAAATTGGAGGGAAATCCAAACTTGTTCATTTTTGATGATCTTGAGGAAAATTGAGAGAACTAGCTCCACCTCAAGCCAAAGCTTGACCATCAAATCACAAGAATCATGGATCCACAATTCCTAAGCAACATAAAGCTAAAATGCGTAAATCCTAAGATAAGCCTAAGGCTTTAGGCGTGAGGCAACAAGAATTCAAAAAGAAAGGGAAAAGATGAAGGGGAAGGGAAATGGAAGAAAGCACCACAACTCCATGGATTAGATGGAGTGATAAGCTCAAGGAAGATCCGCCACAAGAGTAAGGAGTTCTTGATGAGAATCACAAGGTTCTACTCTAGATCCTTCAAGAGAAGACTCTCTCTCTCTCAACTCTCTCTAAATTCTCAATGTGAGAAAAATTCTAGACTTTCAATTATGATTCAAAATGAGTACAAAGAGGTATTTATATGGCTCCTAACACTCTTATGCTTAGGCGCGCCTAAGCTCCTCCTAAGCTAGGCATGTGCGTGCCTCTCCTTACTTGGATGGGCCTTGATGACTTCATCCTGGCCCATTTACAAGTCCATGATGCAAAAGTCAAACTAGAAAAGTCAACGTACTAAAAGTCCTACTTTTATTACATGGTTTCCTATACTATCTTATGTAGCCGTGACCTCAAGTTGTGAGAGGTTCACCATTCTTGGTTCTTCCTCTAGGTTGATCTTCATGTCCATGAGGTTGACTACTTTCACTTCAAGTGCACTTTGGGCCTTCTTCAATCTTGACCTTGTCATAGGCCCAACTATGTTCCTTAAGCTTGAGTCCTCTTCTTCCTCTTTAGGTGATGCTTGGTGAGTGTTGTCCTGAGGGATCTCATAATCCCCTCCTTCTTGGAGTGAATTCGACCTCGAATTTAGTTCTTGGTCACCGACATCAAATAAACTCAAGTCACTAACATTGAAAGTGGCACTCACATTGTAATCACCCGACAAGTCTATTTTGTATGCATTATCATTAATTCACTCCAAGACTTGAAATGGTCCATCCCCCCTTGGGTTTAATTTGGATTTCCTTTTTGAGGGAAATCCTTTTTTTGTCAAATGAACCTATACCCAATCCCTGGGTTGAAAGACAACATGTTTCCTTCCCTTATTTGCAAATTTGGTATTTTGTTCTAAACGCTTTTCAATTTGTGCCTTTACTTTTTCATGTAGTTTTTGAACAAATTCAGCTTTTGTTTTGCCATCTTTATGCATCAAGTTAGACACATTGGGCAAGGGAAGTAGGTCAAGTGGGGTTAGGGGATTAAACCCGTATACCACTTCAAATGGTGAGCAAAGTGTGGTGGAGTGTTTAACTCGATTATAAGCAAATTCAACAAATGGTAAACACTCCTCCCAAGTTTTCAAATTCTTTTTAATGATTGCTCTAAGAAGGGTTGACAATGTACGATTCACAACCTCCGTTTGCCCATCCGTTTGAGGATGACAAGTGGTGGAAAAGAGCAATTTTGTACCCAATTTGTTCCATAGAGTTCTCCAAAAATGGCTCAAAAACTTTGTATCCCTATCCGAGACTATGCTCTTAGGCACCCCATGTAGCCTAACAATTTCTTTAAAGAAAAGGTTGGCTATGTGGCATGCATCATCACTCTTATGACAAGGGATGAAATGGGCCATTTTTGAGAATCGGTCCACCACAACAAAGATTGAATCTCTTCCTTGCTTAGTCCTAGGGAGCCCTACAATAAAGTCCATGGATATGTCTATCCAAGGGGCCATAGGAATAGGCAAGGGAGAGTACAATCCATGAGGTTTGCTAGTCGATTTAGCCCTCTTACAAACAATACATTTTTGGCACCATTTATGCACTTCTTTCTTAAGACAAGGCCAATAAAAGTGTTCAAGAAGAATGTCCATTGTCTTTTTGACCCCGAAGTGCCCCATTAAACCTCCCTCATGCGCTTCTTTTATTAATAATTCCCTCATTGAATGCTTAGGGACACACAATCGCTTATCTTTAAAAAGAAAACCATCATGCAAGTAAAAGTCCTTATGCGCCCCTTGCTCACACTCTTTGAAAATTTGAGAGAATTCTATATCACAAGCATACAATTCCTTTATGTGATTAAACCCTAGGATTTTGGTTTCTAATGTGGCAAGTAAGTTATATCTCCTAGATAGAGCATCGGCCACCATATTCATTTTTCCCTTTTTGTGCTTAATCACATATGGAAATTGTTCAATGAATTCCCCCCACTTTGCGTGGCGCTTGTTTAACTTCCCTTGTCCTTTTAAGTGCTTCAAGGACTCATGATCACTATGTATCACGAATTCTTTAGGCAATAGGTAGTGTTGCCATACCTTGAGACTCCTTACTAGGGCATATAATTCTTTATCATAAGTAGAGTAGTTCAAACTTGCCCCACTAAGTTTCTCACTAAAATAAGCAATGGGGTGGCCTTCTTGAAGCAAAACAGCCCCAATGCCTACATTAGAGGCATCACACTCTATTTCAAAGGACTTCACAAAATTTGGAAGCGCAAGGATTGGTGCATTTGTGAGTTTTTCTTTTAACAAGTTAAAAGCCTTTTCTTGTTCTTGACCCCATTTAAATCCAACATGCTTTTTAACCACTTCATTTAGGGGTGCGGCCAAAGTGCTAAAATCTTTGACCAATCTCCTATAGAAACTTGCAATCCATGGAAGCTTCTCACTTCTCCCACGATTTTGGGAGTTGGCCACTCTTTAATGGCTTTTATTTTCCCCTCATCAACTTGTACACCTTTGGAACTCACAACAAACCCAAGGAATACAACTTGATGAGTACAAAAAGAGCATTTCTCAAGATTAGCATACAATTGTTCTTTTCGTAGCATTTGCAAGACACTTCTAACATGTTCAATATGCACCTCAAGTGTCATGCTATAAATCAAAATGTCATCAAAGTACACTACCACAAATTTGCCTAGAAAATCCCTCATGAGCCTCATGAATGTGCTAGGTGCATTAGTTAGCCCAAAAGGCATGACTAGCCATTCATAAAGTCCATATTTTGTCTTAAAGGCGGTTTTCCATTCATCTAATCCTTATTTGATGATATCCACTCTTGAGATCTATTTTAGAAAAGTAGCATGAACCACACAACTCATCTAATAAGTCATCAAGGCGAGGGATTGGATGCCTATATTTTATGGTAATGTTGTTGATGGATCTACAATCCGTGCACATTCTCCAAGTGCCATCTTTCTTTGGAACAAGGTTGACGGGCATAGCACAAGGACTTAGAGATTCCCGCACCCATCCTTTTTCCAAGAGGCCTTCCAATTGCCTTTGAATCTCTTTTGTTTCTTGTGGATTGCTTCTATAGGCCGGCCTATTAGGTAGAGAAGCACTTGGAATTAAATCCATTTGGTGCTCAATCCCCCTCATAGGTGGTAGGCCGCAAGGAATATCTTTTGGAAAAACATCCACATATTCGTTTAAGAGAGATCTCAAAAGAAGTTGGCAAAGTTTTAGGTTGAGTTAATTTATTTTGAGTTAAGCAAGTTTCATGAAGATAAAGTAGGTATAGTGGTTGCCTTGCAAGATATGCTCTCTTCACCTCCTTTTCTTTTATGAACAAGCTCTCTTTTGTTCTCTCTTCTCTTACCTCAACCTCTTGCTTTTCTCTCTTATGTCCTTTTCCATTTTTCTTTGATTCTTTTTCACACTCAATTTCTTTTTCTTTTATGGCTTTTCTCTCTTGCTCTCTTTTCACTCTTAATTTCACTTGATCCTCACAAACTTCTCTTGGTGAAAGAGGTACAAGAGTAACTTTCCTACTTCTATGTGCAAAAGTAAATTTTTTGGAATGACCATCATGCACCACATTTCTATCAAATTGCCATGGTCTTCCAAGTAGGATATGCCCCGCTTCCATTGGAACCACATCACAAAGAACTTCATCTTCATACTTCCCAATGGAGAAGCTCAACATTACTTGCTTGTTGACTAACAATTCACCCTCTTCACTTAGCCATTGAAGCTTGTAAGGCCGCGGATGCAAAGTAGTCTTCAAGCCAAGTTTTTCAACTAATCTTGTGCTTGCAACATTAGTACAAGATCCACCATCAATTATCAATGAGCAAAGCTTGTCTTGGATAGTGCATCTTGTGTGGAAGATGTTTTCTCTTTGGCTATCATCCTTCTCTTTTAGTTGAACCCCAAGCAACCTCCTAACCATGAGTAAATCCCCTTCTAATGCTTTCACTTCACTCTCTTTTTCACTTTCACTAGTTGACATAGGGGAAGAAGGAGAAGAATTACATGTTTCATACCCTCCCTCTTTAATTACCATGGTCCTTTTATTTGGACATTGAGAAGCTATATGACCCCTACCCAAGCATTTAAAGCATTTAATATCTCTATTCCTAGAAGTTGATGGAGTTGAAGTAGGACTTGATGCATTTTTACCTTTAAAAGCATTAGTACCCGAACCTTCATTGGTCTTGAATGTGGTTCCCTCCTTCTTAGACTTGTCCTTCCAACTTGATGAGGAATAGTTGTTGAATGGCTTTTTGTAGGATCTCTTTCTCTTCAATTGTTGCTCAACTCTGATTGCTTGATGCACCAAATCTTCTAATTCAACATAATGGTGCAATTCAACTATATCCAAGATCTCTTGATTCAAACCATTGAGGAATCTTGCCATGGTTGCTTCTCTTTCTTCAAACATGTTGGCCCTAATTAATGCAACCTCCATCTCCTTATAGTATTCATCCACACTTTTGTTGCCTTGATTAAGCCTTTGAAGCTTGTTATGGAGCTCCCTATGATAGTGTGAAGAAACAAATCTCTTCCTCATAATGGCCTTCATTTCTCTCCAAGTAGATATTGGATCATCTCCATTCCTCCTTTTCTCCTTGATTAGTTGATCCCACCATATTAATGCATAGTCTACAAATTCTAAGGATGCCACCTTAACCTTCTTCTCTGCACTATAATGTTGGCATGCAAAAATTTGCTCTATTTTGGTTTCCCACTCTAAGTACAATTCGGGATCATTTTTACCTTGAAATGTAGGCACTTTTATTTTTACACCTTCAAGCCTATCATGTTGTCTCCTCACTCTATCCTCCCCATAGTCTCCATGTCTCCTTCTATGCCCCCTTCTCCTTTGGTCATCCTCTTCATATTCATTGTCTTCATGTGATGAATTTGCATGAGAGGAACTTTCTTGCCTTGGACTTCTAGTTCTTGTGCCTCTTGAAGCTCTTTCAAGGCCTTCAAGTCTATCTTTAACCTCATAATTTTGCATTTGAAGAAGCCTTTCCAAATGTCTTGTCATCCTTTGAAGTTTCATATCGTATGCCGCGGTTCTAGGTGAAGGTGGTGTATTACCTCCACTATCACCTCTTGTTTGTGACATGATTACAATTTTCAATAATAAAACAAAGAAATAAAATGGACCTCACCACTCAACTAAGTGTTTCACTCTTAGAATGTTCACTCATGTATCACACAAATAGGCTTTTTAGCAAATGTACACTCTTGCCTTTTTCCACTCTAAAGTCTCACTCAAAGGCTCTTGAAGTAGAAACAAGCAATTCCAAGATATAAAGCCAAATACACTTGCAAACAAATCAAACCAAGAGTAATTCACTCACAAGAATTTCAAGGAAAGAAAACAAAAGACAAAACTAAGAAATTTTAAAAGACAAACTAAAAATGCTCAACAAGAAATAGCACACTCAAATAGAATTGAAAGAAGACAAGTAGAACAAGAAAGAATAAGAAGAAAGAAGAAGTTGAAAATGAACTTTTCTTAAGGTGTTCTTGATTTTTGAAATTTTCTTGCTCAAGTAGGCTCATACACAAAGTTTCAAGGCTGAGTAGTGGCAAGTCTTTTTCTGCAAATAAATTTTTTTTTTTTGAACTTTGGATATTTGCACTTTTGCCCCAATTTTTTTTAAAATTGCGTTTTGGTTCTTTGGATTTTTCATATTTGGACTCTTTTTCCTTTTCTATAATTTCTGAACTATTTTTTTTTTATAACAGCCACTGACTTTTCGAAATTACACAAACAGTCCAAACTAAACAATTAATACAAATGTAAGATCAAAGAGCCTTTCAAAAGTGATATTGCAAAAAGCAAGTTGAATCCTAGTAATTCAAGCTTCGATTTCACAATTTAATGCTTAGATCTTTCATTCAAGTGGTTGATCAACAAGTTAACCAACACTTTTGAAATTCATCAAGGGCTATGAAGCTATTATCCCAAGGATCTCAAGAAATATGAAGAACACTTATGAACATCAAGAAAATTCAAATTCAAACGAATGGGGGAACAACAAACAACACAACTAGAATACAAAATCAAGATCAAAAGGATCTAGATCTAGAATTTTTTGAATTTGAAAAAGTGGCGCCAAAAATTTGAAATTACCGCCAAATTTTTTTTTTTTTTTGGATTTTTATAGCTTCTAACTCTCCTAGAGGCTAGCTCTAGATACCAAATGTTATGATCCAAGATGGATCTATTGAATGTAGGATCGTTCTAGGAGAATTGATCCGAAATTGAAATGAAAAATTCAAACTAAAAATTAGAGGGAAATCCAAACTTGTTCATTTTTGATGATCTTGAGGAAAATTGAGAGAACTAGCTCCACCTCAAGCCAAAGCTTGATCATCAAATCACAAGAATCATGGATCCACAATTCCTAAGCAACATAAAGCTAAAATGCGTAAATCCTAAGATAAGCCTAAGGCTTTAGGCGTGAGGCAACAAGAATTCAAAAAGAAAGGGAAAAGATGAAGGGGAGGGGAAATGGAAAAAATGGAGTGATAAGCTCAAGGATGATCCACCACAAGAGTAAGGAGCTCTTGATGAGAATCACAAGGTTCTACTCTAGAACCTTCAAGAGGAGACTCTCTCTCTCAACTCTCTCTAAATTCTCAATGTGATCAAAATGAGTACAAAGAGGTATTTATATGGCTCCTAACACTCTTATGCTTAGGCGCGCCTAAGCTCCTCCTAAGCTAGGCATGTGCGCGCCTATCCTTACTTGGATGGGCCTTGATGACTTCATCTTGGCCCATTTACAATTCCATGATGCAAAAGTCAAACTAGAAAAGTCAAAGTACTAAAAGTCCTACTTTTATTACATGGTTTCCTATACTAGCTTATGCAGCCGTGACCTCAAGTTGTGAGAAGTTCACCATTCTTGGTTCTTCCTCTAGGTTGATCTTCATGTCCATGAGGTTGACTACTTTCACTTCAAGTGCACTTTGGGCCTTCTTCAATCTTGACCTTGTCATAGGCCCAACTATGTTCCTTAAGCTTGAGTCATCTTCTTCCTCTTTAGGTGATGCTTGGTGAGTGTTGTCATGAGGGATCTCATCAGCATGCAAGCCAAAGATTCCCTCCCCAAGACTCTCTAATTTCGTGTAAGACTATGAAGGAATCCAATTGTAACATTTAAACAAATTGGACCCACATACACTTATTGAAAAATGAAAGAAAAACCACTAAAAATGGAATCTTCTTCATGTCATGCGCACCACATTATGAATCTTCTAGTTGGATGATGCAAGATACCAACTTGGGCTCAATGTCTTTTTGACTTGCACTTGGGCTTGTGTCCACTAAAAGATCCATTTGGTTTAGAACTTCTTGGGCTTTCTTGACTCTTGCTTTTGTCATAGGCTCAACAAGTCTTTGTAGTGCTTCTTGGCCCATATTCCTTAGTGGGCTCATATCAGAATCCTTGAAGAATGAAGAGAAAAGTTAAGTAGAAGCTTGAAGTCTTTGAAGTTGAAGATGCAAGTGAAGAAGAAAGAAAATGAGAGAGAGAGTGGAGGGAGAAGTGGCGTGACGTATATGACCAAGGGAGGATAAGGGGCAAAATTGTCATTTTATACCAAACCATCATTACTATGGTGAGTCACCTATGTGACTCACCCCTAGCCATCATTACTATGGTGACTCACCTAGGTGAGTCACTTATGTAACGATTACTTTAGTGGATGGATAAGGTGAGGTGGCTTGAAAGCGACCTTAGGCTTATCCGTTACCAGTTCCTGTAATCCCGTATGCAGACCGGGTTTCATTTGCAGTGTCAACCCAAATCTTGACCATAATTCTCTACCAGTAATGTAGAGTAAGAATATATCTGGGTTGGATTCAAAAACATTTCTAAGACTCAGTCGCATAATTTACTAATCTTAGAAATAGTGAAAATCAGGGTGTTACACTCCGAGGTAAGCATATTCTGTTGGTCAAAATCATATGGGATGAAGTTACAGGAGATGCTACATGGGAGCGTGAAGAAGACATGCCGCAGCAATATCCGAGTCTATTTTAAAAAGGTACGTCGAATTTCGAGGATGAAATTCTTTTTAAGGGGGTAGTAATGTAACACCCGATTTTTCAAGCTTTCTAATATTAACATTAATAAACAATATTTATGAGTTTGTATTTTATTGGAGGGTCTAGAGAGTGAAATAAAATAAATTGAGGCCATAATCACGCTCTACGTTATCGTAGGGAATTATGGTTAAATTTTGGGTCGAAAACTCAAACGTAGCTCGGTCTGTGTTTTCATTGACAATAGTGTTTTACTACTCAGAAGACCTAATTTGGTCTCGTGAACGCGACAGTTAGTCTTAAAATCACATTTCCTACATTTTTGATAAAATTGGTTTCGCGCTCTAAAAAGCGGAATAATAATAAACTATTTGGGCGAAAACTCAAATCGGGGGACAAACGGAGCAGTATATGGATTTAACGGGACCCGCTAACGGATAATCATGAAGTCACATCAGGTCACATCACCTTAGGATGCGTGCCAATGTCATGATGGTTTTCAGAAAATATCTGGACGCGAAAAGACCAAAATGCCCTCAACCTTCATAGAAATTACCATTTTACCCTTGTGTGAAAAGACCATTTTGCCCTTAAGTGAATTTTTTAACCTCCTTATCCTCCCTTCATCATATCCCACACCCCCCTCCTTCATAAAATCACAAGACCACTTCTTTTTCTTCTTTTCTTCTTCTTCTTCACTTCATCTTCCTACACCATTTCTCTCTATTTTTCCTTAAGATCTTCAAGCACTTTGAGAAGCAAAGTTGATCCCTTCACTCACCTTCATCATCTAGGAGGTATAGACTTCATTCTTGAGCTCTCAATCTCCATCTTTCTCCATTAAAATTATAGGTTTTCAAGCTTTTGTTCAAGTTGATCCAAAACTTCAAAAATATCTAGAAAATTGTAGAAAAATCCTTTTAATGTCAAACCAATTTCTATGATCTAGTTTCACCCTCTTCTATCACTATATAAGAGCATGAAATCAAATAAGCTTCCTAGCCTATTTAATTTAGAGGGGCCGAACCTATGGTTTTGGGGGAAATGGGCTTTTGGTTCAATTTTGTGAAATGATTCTTGATTTCACCTCTTTCATTCTATGATCATGTAATCCAAGTGATTAGAAAATCAAATCAAACTCTAACCTATTTTTACCCATGATGGCCGAAACCCTAACTTGTTGGTTGAAGAGGTTTTGGTTCAAATCTTTGACAATTGATCATATATTATGTCTTAGTCATGCTTAAGGATCATTGATCCAAGAGTTGGTAGAATTTCAACCCCTCTGGCCTATTTAAATAAATAGGGGCAGAACCCTAGTCATAAGGATTATGTAAGTTTTGATTTAACTGTATTAATTTCTAGTTGTGGTTTGTTGTGAAGGATCCGACAGTGTTAGAACATTCGAAAGTGCACACGATTGACAGTTGCAGAGCTGCAGTCGGAGTTGCATCGGAACATTGTTCAGGTGGAGGAAAGAATCACAATATCGTCGGGGAGGCAAGATTTAAAATAATATATATATTGATATGCGTAGGGCGACCTAAACCTTACTAGAGGTCGTTTGAGCGATAAGATGATTTTATCGTATATTGAGGATGTATGTTCTGTGATGGGATGTTTAATATAATATATGTGGTATGTATGTTGCGTCTATTATATGTTTATGGTTACTTAATTATTTATCTGTGCGTTGATTTTATTATTAAACCTGTTTCTAGTTGCTTTATGATGTGATGTTGTGATTGTTGATGTCTGAGTAGAGATAGGCAGTAAATTCTAATAAGTTGGGAGATGAATGTGTGGTGAGAAAGTCAAGATATATATATATATATGTTGTAGTACTCAACCTAGAGATCCAGTTGATCTGTTTACGTTGTGATATAAAGTTGATACTCGGGTAAGCCGAAGGAAAATTGGTCGTGGTTGTTTATAAGTTGTGGTTGAGACACTAAGTGTTGATCGGAGATGAGTCGGTGAGATTCATGTTGCATTGTTGTTGTTCATTACTGTGTTGGCATACGGGCGATCGATCTTGCCTGCGGGGAGATGATCGTTCCCATTAGTCGAGTTGTCGACGAACGGGCGAATGTCCCGACCTGGCCTACGGGCGGGGGATATGTCGTTGCCGTAAGTTATATTGTGGATGAGCGATCATTCCGACCTAGCCTGCGGGCGGGGGTATATCGTATCCGCGAGTTGAGCCTAAGGACTTTTGACCGAACCCTGCATTACGAGGGAGACATAGTGATGGACGAGACATCTTGATCTGTTGGGAATGTCGCATCATGATCGCATCCATATAGTCATTAGTTGCTTGAGTGTAAGAGACAGTAGTTAAGAGAGAACGGTTTGGGAGCTGATTGATTGACACTGCTGTGTTGTGGAGTATTGCTATCTATATAAATTATTTTATAGCTGTTTTCCCATTTATGATGAGTTGCTGTTTCTTATCCCCTATATTTTCTCTATGTCATATTTTATTTATTCTAGATCGCACGAGAAGATCCTGTTGAGGAATTGCCAGAGGAGATTGATGGCAGACCTGTTGAACCTGATGCTGGCGAGAGAGACTCGGATCCCCATGCTGGGGGAGTTTGAGCTGCTCTATGCAGACGACGACCGTCTCTTGGAGACTGACTACTCTCAGCGAAGAGTAGTGTATAGGGGCCTGACTACCGTATACGTTAGAGTCATGGTTGGGTAAAAAGTCTTAATTTTGTTATGGCGAGTACATGGGTTTGAGTGAAATGTATTTTTGGGGGCCAGGAGAGGAAGTCTGATGTATTTTATTTTATTGTCATTCTTTCAGTTTCTATGTGTTGCGTACTCTGAAGAATTGTAGTTGGTATCAGTTACTGTAGGCTCTACTGATAAAGCCAGTACTATTATGTCTGTATAAATTATCATGGTATCAGTGTATGGATTGTTTTAATATTTCTGCATTTTTATATTACCACGTTGCGCTGCAACGTTAAGAATTTGAGTTCGGGTTACCAATGCAAACTCCGAGGAAGGGGTTGTCTCACTAACCGTTTCGTTCACGAGTCAAAATTAGGTTTTCTGATCAACAAAATTTTACTGTCAGTGGAAAACATAAACCGATTTTCGTCTGAATTTTCAACTTAAAATTTAACTATAACTCTCTATAGTAAAGTAGAGTATGGACAATCATCCTTTTTGTCAATTCATGACAACTTTCACTTTGTCAACTTTTCTTTCATGGAAAAAGCTAAACTACCTACATTTGATTAGTCTCTACAACTTTTGTTATGGAAGCAACACCTACGTACTTCCATTAGATCTTGGCCCTTCATTTTCGATCACACTTTAGCTTGATTTTGGTCATAAACTCCCTAGGCCATTCGGCCATTAGCACACAAAAACACCATCCAACTTCATTTTTCATCTTCTAAAGATCTAACATACCTTCCTCTCAAAACTTCAAAATTCGCTCTTCACTCTCTTCTCTTCATATTCGGCCATCACTTCAAGATCATCAACCAAACTTCTTTCTTCAATTATAAAGCCATAATTCATCTTGTCTTGATCCAAGGATCAACTTTGGTGAAGGAAATTTCTTGTTTTGGTGAAGTGTGTTCTTGATCATCAAGAACATCAAGCTAACCTTAAAATGGTTCTGGAGTTGATGAGCTTCTAAATCTTTTTTCTTTTCATTTCCTTACTTATTAGCTTGAGTAATCATCTTCTAGTTCTTCATTTTCATGAAAACAATTTCAAGATCTCACCTTTTCTCTCCTATAGGATTCGGGCATCCTTTCTCTTAAGGAGCTTGGAGTTTCCTTTCACTTAGACCTCTTTACTAAAGGTATGGGGAGTGAACCTCATCACACCAAAATGGGTGGAAGATGAAAATGGTTGTTTATGCTTTGTTTGGGTGAAACCCTTGCTTGGGTTCACTACTTTATTGGTGAAGCTCTCTTTGAGAATATGATTGTAATAAGGTTTCCATGCTTAGTATATGTTTATGATGATGTATGCTTGGATGGCGTAACACCCCCTCGAGGTGTCACAGTTCGTAACCCAAATTCTCTTTTTCGGTCAATTAAAAGCTTTTCGAAAATATTCATTAAACTTGTTGCTGAAATTCTGATACCAATCCAATACTTTAACAATAAGAAAGGAATAAATTCAAACTCATCATTTACAAGACTCATTCAACTTTGCCTTAAGGCATACATCATTTCCAATATCTTAATACATATCCTACTGAGTCACGGTCAAGGGACCTGACTTTAAATATCAAAATCCTAATAGCTGGTCTAACAAAACTCTAAGAATAATAAAGTACTCTACCTAGTCTGCCTCGTCCCGATGAGACTGGGCCTCGCCATCAACAGTCCATCCATCTTCGTCGTCGACACCAAGGAACTCAGCTATAGGGTCCCGCAGTGACCCAGAGGGCCGCTGGAAAAATATTTGTACATGTGTTCAAAAAACACAACAGGGTGTCCAACATGTACAGGTAAGGGTAAGATACTTTTATACAAGTTTATTGTAATAGCCACACAAGTAAAGCAGCATACATCAACACAGTCATGCGATAAAATATCAACAGTCAATATAATATCATACTCAAAATATCGTACTCATTCATCAAGATAAGTCAAATGAATGCATGAGACTTCAATTCGACTCTCTAGTTCATGCACTCCGGAGATTCCTAACTTCCCTTCCTCGAGAGATAGGTTGCGAATACTCCCATAACACAATTGTTCTCGTGAGTCAGCCTCTCAATTTAGGTCCAAGCTCCAATTATTCCAGGGTACCACGTCTAACCATATCCTGAATAGTCCAGTCTCTGATTGAGTTCATTCGTGTTGGGTAGCCGACTTACCACGGCACGGGGTCGCGACGCCTCCGGCCACTTGTGGAGTTTCGAACACAGAATGCCCCTATAGACCTAGTGGTCTTAACTAGCTCAAATATCAACCACTTGGGTTGTAGCTCGGTTCGTATGGCACGTCGGCCGACTCATGCATGTATGCAGGAGGTTTTCTATTCTTTCTTTTCGTTCAATCTTTCTTTTTCTGTCAAGGCACAAGGCTCAAGACTCATTTTAAAGGACATATAGCCCGTTCAATTCAAATTTCAGGACAGGAGGTCCAAGTTCTTGATTTGTGAAGTACTAGGCCGACGTTGCGGACACTAGACTTGCATTGGACACTAAGTCCGTTTCTTTCTCTTTTTTCAAAACACAGGACACGTAGTCCGGGTGCTCAATCCACGATGTACTAGGCCGACATCGCGGACACTAGACTCGCATATAGGACACAAAGTCCGTTCATGTCATAGAACTCTAGCCCGACGTCTCAGTCACTAGGTTCATGTGCTTTACATGCGTGAAGGGGTAATCACCAGTTTCATCAAATTCATTTTCGTAGTTCAAAACTCAAAAAAAAAAAAAAAAAAAAAAAAAAAAAGAAACTCAGGTTCTTCTTGGTATAAACCGAACTCGTTTTCGTTCTACAACTTATTTTCCACAAAACTTTTCTTTACAAAAACATTCTCAATGACTCAAGTTCTACATATACATTTTCAAAGGATTTTGGCTTAAAAAGCCTTTTCTAAAGGTTCCATCATTTTAAAACATTTTTCTAAAGATTATTATCGGAACAGCTTTCATGAAGAAACTTTTTCATTTTCGGAACGTCAAATACTTTCATAAGATACTTTCTTTGACAAACTAAATACTTTTCAAGTTTTTCGTTCTTGCTACAACAAGTTCCGAAAATAATGATAAAGCAACTTTTCACTATTTTCCTCACCAACTCTCAACTTCCTAAGTCTTATTCAAAAACATCTTGGGTTCTTAACTTAGTGGCTTTTTAGTAAAATTGGCCATTATAACCTTTAGCTTAGAAGCTTTTCATTCCTCAAATCAAAACATTTCAAAATTTGTCGATTAAGACTTTTAGTTAATCTAATCTTCATTATTGAGCTATAGTCAGTGCTATGCTCTTAACCAGTCCAGGATATAAATATATACATATACATATCAATTCTCATTCAAGGCATCCATGCCGCAATTCATATTTCAATCATCCAGGCATATACTTCATCAAGTTCATACACAACATATATCTCCAAATCAAATAATTCATTTAAGACAATAACACCACAAATCACACCTTAATATTCAATCACAAACATAACACAACCAACCTCATGCGGCTATCAAACTCATTGGAGCTAATCTCCCCTTACCTTTAGAAGTCATCCTCCGAAGGTAAAGTCGCTCGATCGGTTCCCGAATTCTCCCGATTCCTCATCCGAGTATCTGACAACAACTACAAACACACAACCACACCAATCATCAACAAATAACAACATAATTAACAACATCAAAACATAGATTCTCTTTCCCCAAAAATGGTCTAAGGTTCGGCCAAAAATGGTGAAAAGGGCTAGGGATCTCAATTGGTTCCAATCTTTTGGAAGGTTGGTTCTTAAGCTTGATGAACACTAGTGTAAGTCCTAATACCAAAAAATTTGAAACAAAACTCAAGGTTCCTCATACTCATAGGTTTCAACCATGAAGAGAAAATTGGGCTAGGAATTGATTTGGTTTTCCATCACATGGATTCAAAGACAATAGGAAAGGTAATGATGGAATCAAGTGATATGAGCCAAGAGGGTACAATTCAAGTTTGCAACAAGAGGAGGTCAAACCATTCAAGTCCAAGTGACCTTATACCTCGTTTTGATTGTAACTTGTTCTATGATAATCCGATTTCGGTGTTCTTGGTGGTGTTAGAAAGATAAAAGAATTTTCTATAAGTTGTATTTCTATAATCAAGACCTAATTCGATCTTATCATGAAGAAAATAGGGCTAGAAATTAAGCACGAAATTTTGGACGGATTTGACCCATCTTGTTTTAGGCTTGTATTTAGTTTTTATTTCAATATGTTATTTGGCTATTGTATGATGGTGGGGTCGAATTTTATGATAAGAAAGGAGGTTAAATTTTGGCTTGCATGCCTTAGTAACTCCTTAGGATGTTATGGAATGTTTGGCCACTTATTGGAGAGTCATTATATGGTGGTTATGGAGTTAATAGCCACACATTAGTGAGTCTTTATTTGGTGGTTATGGTTCTTTTTTTTTTTTTTTTAATTAGTTTTTAGTAGGAATTATTATATGTTAGGGTGGGGTCAAGTCACTTTATGGTGACCTTTTGATGGCATCTTCATGCCTTCCACTACTATATGTATGCACCTAGAAACATGGAATAAGAGAACTTAGATGTTGAATTTGGATTAATTCCATCTGTGAGAATTGTTTCTCCCAGGTTCTTGGTTGAACCAAGCTTTAGTTCTTATCAAGAATCCAAGGTTCTTGTGGTGAACATCAGTTGGCTTATCAAACCTTCTTGGTTTGTGGCGCCTACACCATCTCTTTCTTTCCAGTTTCTTACTTTCTTCACTTTTATGTTGTTTCATTTTATTCCTATACAAAGAGCACGAAATTATCATGTCTTGAATTCAACCATAAGCTCGTCAAAAGGCAACCATACCATTTGGTAACATATAATAATTCCTACTAAAAACTAATTAAAAAAAAAGAACCTTAACCACCAAATAAAGACTCACTAATGTGTGGCTATTAACTCCATAACCACCATATAATGACTCTCCAATAAGTGGCCAAACATTCCATAACCTCCCAAGGAGTTACTAAGGCATGCAAGCCAAAAGTTGAACTCCTTTCTTATCATAAAATTCGACCCCACCATCATACAATAGCCAAATACCATATTGAAATAAAAACTAAATACAAGCCTAAAACAAAATGGGTCAAATCCGTCCAGAATTTCGTGCTTAATTTCTAGCCCTATTTTCTTCATGATAAAGATCGAATTAGGTCTTGATTATAGAAATACAACTTATAGAAAATTCTTTTATCTTTCTAACACCACCAAGAACACCGAAATCGGATTATCATAGAACAAGTTACAATCAAAATGAGGCATAAGGTCACTTGGACTTGAATGGTTTGACCTCCTCTTGTTGCAAACTTGAATTGTACCCTCTTGGCTCTTATCATCAAGAGTTAGAAATCAAAAATTGAACAAAAATACTATTCATTCATCTTCCCTAGGGTTCGGCCATCTTTAGAAGAATAGGCTAGGATGAGAGTTTGATCATATGCTCTTGGGTTTAGGTAGAGAATGATGAAGTGAGTTCAAAGAAATTGGTTTCACATCAAAAGGATTTTTCTACCGATTCCTATGGATTTTCAAAGTTTTGGATCTAAGAAATGATTTTCATGAAAATGAAGTTTGATCAAGAGAGATTCAAGAAGCTAAGAGATCATAGAAGTGATCTTACCTTAAAATGAAGGAAGATTGCTCAAGGAATCAAGTGATTCTAACAAGTGATTCAAGACTTTTTCAAGAAGAAAATGGAGTTTCTCTCAAGAACAACTATGGAGTTCTAAAGGGAGAGGGGCTGTGCGAAAATGAGGGGCTGGAGGGGCTGAGTTCAGCCTCTTAAAAGCTCACTTTAGGGCAAAATGGTCATTTGCCAAAAGGGTAAAATGGTAAAAGTGCAAAAGACTAAGGTTAGGGGCATTTTGGTCATTTCGCGTCTAGATTTTTCGAACGTCATGACGACTCTGGCATACTCTCCCAAGTGTCCTGGGATGATGTGATATCAAGATTATCCATTGGCAAGTCCCGGTAAGTCCATATGTGGCTCCGTTCGTCACCCGATTGAGGATTCCCCTCGAACGGAGGTCAGGAAGTGATTTTTCTGAAGTTTTTGTGAAATTTAACCAAAACGTAGAGAATCGAATTCTAAGACTTGCTGTCTTGTTCACGGGTCCATCTGAGGTCTCCTGAACAGTAAAATCATACTGTCAGTTTAAAAACGCAGACCGGACTCCGTTTGAGTTTTCGACTCAAAACTTAATCATAGCTTCCTACGATATCGTCGAGCATGACTGTGGTCTCGGAATATTTTATTTTTATTCCTAAGACCTCGAATAAAATACATACGTTAAAATACTGAAGAAATATAAAACGCGAAAATCGGGGCGTTACATTCCTACCCCTCTTAAAAGAATTTCGTCCTCGAAATTCATGACTTAAAACTAAATAGGATTTCTCAATCCCCACGTTCCACATTGTACCCCGTACCTAAACAGATTAGGGAAAGAAATTTTAAACAAAGGAAATTTTTCCTGGTCTTTGTCTCATGAGAAAGTATACAGAAAATTTTTACCATTCTGGAATGAATACAGGAATATCCGGTATGTAAAAAGATTCTTCAGTAGGTTCGTGAGTGTAAAAAAATGCATAGCTAATACATATTTACATCCATGACTCTAATAAAGTTCCTTCTTTCATAAGAACCTTCTAATAGATTTGGGAATCAAAAGATAAACCGTCTGGCCAAAAATCGGACCGGATCACCTTCACCAAAAGTAAAAGTGATTAGACTAAGTTTTATCAAGAAACTCCCAGTATCAAGAAGTTGTTTATGTTATAACTCAAGAAATAGTCATAACGAATCTTCAGTGAAATAATACGAAAATGTCCAGACCAATGGACACCATTTTACTAACTCACTCAATTGTCTAATACACTGAGGAATATGTAGGAGTGTGAACACAAATGTTCCCTTGGGATCAGGCTGCACTAACACAGGTGAAGTAGTCAACCTTCTCTCTAATCCTTGCAAACTTTCCTCACAGGCTTCAGTCCATTCAAACGCTTTATCCTTCCTTTGAAATCACGTGACCCCAAAAACTGTACTTCGTCGAGCCAAAACTTACACTTGGACAACTTTGCATATAGCTGTTGTTTCGCTGTTGTTTCTCCTCCAGAACTTGAAGAACTACACTAAGATGTTAGCGTGTACTTCCTAGTTTCGCGAATAGATGAGTATGTCGTCTATGAAACAACGACAAACTTATCTAGATATGGACGAAAGATCCTATTCATATAATCCATGAATATAGCGAGGTATTCGCCATACCAAATGGCATTACAAGGTACTCGTAGTGCCCACAGCGTGTTCGAAACGCTGTCTTTGGTACCTCCTTTGCCTTCACACGAATCTGGCGATAACCCAATCGCAAATCATCCTGGGAGAAAACTGCCGCTCCCCTCGACTGATCCATCAAGTCATCTATCCTCGGAAGATGATACTTGTTCTTAATGGTGACGACGTTCAACTGACGATAATCCACACATAAGCAAAATGTTTCGTCTTTCTTTCTCACCAACAGCACAGGTGTTCCCTACGGCGACACACTGGGTCTAACGAACTATTTTCCCCAATAAGTCCACCAACTGTTCCTTCAAGGTTTCCAACCCAGCAGGTGCCATATGATACGGTGCCATAGACACTGGTCCTGTTCCTGGCACAAGATCGATCGCAAACTCGATGTCCCGAACTGGCGGCAAACCTGGGACGTCTTCAGGAAAGACTTCCGAAAACTCATTAGTAACATGTATTCGTTGAGCTCCTTCTCTCAAAGAAGCGTTCACTTGGTTGGCAGTCCAAAAATCCAGAATTATCAGAATCAGGGAAAACTAAGGTTTTGTTTGCACCGTCTAATAGGATATGGTCACAAAATAACCAATCCATTCCTAAGATTACATCCATTTGCGAAAGAGGCAAACAGATTAAATCAATAAAAAATGTTCTATCTTTAACAAAAATAGAACAGTGCAAACAAACTTTCGCAGTTATAACAAGTTTTGCAGTAAGTGCAGAAATTACCAGACCTAAAGGTAAAGAAGATATAGATAATCTTAAAAAGGTTCACGCAGCCATATGCGATAAAGGAATATGTTGCGCCTGAATCAAACAGTACAGAGGTTTTACCTTTCGTGACACACTGACCATGAATCAGATCTTCATTTTGAGAAGTCTCAGCACCATTCCCAGTATAAACTCTACTCATTGCCTTAGGCTTCGCTGCTTGCACATCGTTGACAGAATGTCCAGCTTTTGATTGAACACAGTCGCATAAAGTATGCCCTGGTTTTCCAATCCTGAAGCATATTATCCCCTTGATTAAGCATTCCCTGGTGACGTGATTGTTCTTGCCACACTTCATTCACTTCTTTGGGGTGCTTCCAGACTGACTAATACGCCCACTACTTCCTCCTACAGAACGTTGTTGTTGACCTTGCTGTTTTGAATATGGTTTCCATTGAGATCTATCATCACGGCCATTGGTGCCTTTATGGAACTTAGTCGGTCCAAAGTGACGTTGCCTTCCTTCACGAGTCTTCATCAGATCTTCGATTATGAAGCATTCATCTACCAACACCGAGAACTCTTTGACCTCGAGAGGTAGCACCGCTCCTCGAATCTCGTCCGTTAAACCTTCTTCGAACTTTGTGCACTTCCACTCCTCATCAGAATGAAGATGGAAATACCTCGAAGACTTCAGCAGGGACTCAAAACGATCAGCATATTCTTTGACAGACATTTCTCCTTGACGTAGCTGTAGGAACTCCATGTCTTTCAACTCGTCTTGCACCCATCTTGAAATAGTCGTTCTAAAGAACTCTGCGAGCGACAACTTACAAGAAAGCAAAAACATTACTATCCTACCCAATATCATTCCCCTTCAGAAACAATAATACGGAGAATAACAAACAGGTGTTGTCTTCCTTACAGAAACACAGCACAAAGAACAAACAACACAAAAGAATAGACCGAAGTCATCATCCTTTCCAACATTGTTTTCTCTCAGAAACAATAACACAGAAAAACAATCAGAGAAAACACAACACAAACAAGACAGACCATAACCTACAAACCCCAAAAAGACTCGGCCAGCTCTGATACCAAATAATGCAACACCCTTTCCCGAGTGTCACATTCTCGAACGTTTCTAAGGCTGAAAATATTTATTAATGCGGAAAATATGGTTTTCTTTTTCTTTTTCTTTTCTTTTCACAAAGATGTAATGGGATTAGTAAAGTTAAATAATACTAATAAATGAACTTAGGTTCACCATGCATTTCTTGAACATACTGCATTATAAGATACAGAATCAGAAAACAGAAACAGAAACAGAAACATCAACATTACTGTATACAAACATAGGTCTAATGTATATCTGATAATAAGAAATACAATAAGTACTAGGAGTCGTAGCTCCCAAAAGGTACTACAAAAGCTGACATAGTCTGGCCGACAACAAAAATAAAACAACAAAAGAGTCCGCCTTCGGGCTCAAGGAAACTACTGAACTGAACCATCGTCATGTCCATCTGTTCAAACAGCAACAACAAGTACCAGCAGAAAACATACAAACATGGGTGAGATTCCCGTTCATCAACACAACAAAATAGTAGTAGTAAAAACGGGACGACTCACCAGGTAACAACGTACCCAACATGTTAAACAGCATACTAAAACTCTCAATATAATTCATGTTAAACGGTTAACAGCATAATGTCATTTTAGATAGTTAACAGCACCATATAATGCATTCTTAAACAGAACAACGATGTATAAGAGTAAATGTAAACATCAACAGGCATGCAATGCGATGCAATGTACATGACTCAATGCCAATGCCACTGGATATTACTTTGACCCCTACTCCATGGAGCTAACAAAAGTGTCGGAGAGAGTGAATGGGAGGACATGTTCCGGTTTCTGCCAGCCATGAGCAAGATGCTACAACATTCGTAACGTGCACATATCTGGCTTTACGGTAACACGCTCGACCAAACATGAAAAGTACGGCATCTAGTGGAGGATATCAGTGTATTGCACGGATTCGCCACGACACAGAAGAATCACCAACTGGTCACATGTCAGCCATTCCAACCCTGATACCTCCAAAAAGACCATTGAAGATCGTCACCGTAAGATTCGCACCCGCATCAAGGTGTAAGCTCAACTCCTAGGCTCAAGACCTTTCAACTATGCACATGAAATGCCAATGCTTACACAAAGCAGATGCGATAAAGCAATGTCTATCCATTGGATAAACCTCAAGGTTCACTAAGGTTCTCTTTCTTAGGAACTACACGCGTCTTTGTTTTATAAAACATTTATCCATCGGATAAATATCTCATGACTCCTTTGGAATGATCCAGACTGCTTTCAGAATCGCCGACTGTCCCCACAAATCAACACAAGTCTTTTCAGCGTGTTTTGTCCTCACTCACACGCATTCTAGGAAACGTCCCAGAAGGTCACCCATCCCATAATTAATCTAAGTCAAGCAAGCTTAACTATAAAGCTCTTATGTTCTAGGCTCCCGAAAAGAAGATAAATCTTGTTGGTATAGCTAGTACCAATCAATTCTTATAAGCCTTCCCTCAATTATACAGTCCCATACCTGTATGGCCTCAGGATTCCTTCCACTGTACAGTCCCATACTTGTACAGTCTCAGGATCTCTCTCATTCTAGTTATCACAAGACGGAAACAATTGAACGATTGACCTGGATCCGAATCACCGGTCCGTCATCGAACTACTGTTTCAAAACCCAAAACATTTCGTGTCTGTGTTTACATCTTATGAATTATGTCTCAAGTCCTAAGCATTATGAATAAGGATTGAGAATCTTCTTAGATAAGTCTTTAATCCTTTCTAAGATATTAATCCTTGATTTTCAATTAAAGAAAATGATTCACTTAAGTCTTATGAAATCATTGATGTACTAAGTCATCAATAGTATAGTACATGGCCTTGTTCCACCACATACTATACTTAATTAACCCTTGTCTTCCACTCTAAGTTAATTACTTAACTTAGGTTTTTCACATGTAAAACTTTACGATTGAGTTATAAAACTCCTTTTGTAAACCAAACAACTTTTACAATTGAAAACGCATATGATTTGAAACAACATTTGAACCACTTACTCTATTTTTAGCATTTTCTAAAACATGAAATTCGCTTAGCGGAATTCCATTCGCTTAGAGAAATTGAGGCAATGATACCTCCTTTGAAACTCCTCTGCATCGCTCGGCGAAACATAATTCGCATAGCGAAATTTGTTGTATTCGCTTAGCAAATCTTGATTTGCTTAGCGAAAATGGAGGCGGTTACACCTCTTTTGAAACTCCTCTGTATTGCTCAGCGAAACGGAATTCGCTTAGCGAAAGTCCATTGTAGTCGCTTAGCGAAATGGAGGCAGTGATACCTAACTTGGAATTTCTCTGTTTTCGCAATTTTATTTGCTTAGCGAAATTCCTTAAGCAAAACATAAACCTTGTTCTAAAATGAAGGTAAAGTCTTTATGAAACCTATGCTAACTTTCATAAAATATCTCGTTTTAAATCACTTAGTTACTTAGATGACTAAGATAAAAAGGCATGTTTCACTTTGGTGAAAACACTTAGAGATTGAAACTTCATTGGATCTTTGGATCAAATCCCTTACTGTTTTTCCTTTGAAACATAGGTCACTAAAACATTTTTATTTGCACCAAAACCTGAATTTGTTCAAGAACCACACATACTCTTCCTTTTCTCAAGGTCATGGCCAAAAGCCTATTAGGAACAAATGTGAAGGTTTGCTTCACTAACTAACCAAATTATGGCTCACAAAACTTACACAATTATGATAAACAATAGCACACATCATTGCATCATAATTAAGCACAAAAGTCCATACTTGATCTAGTGATCAAAGTAGGTTTTTCAACATACATGAAAATGATTTTCATCCAATCACATCATCATAGACATATGCTACAGCACACTAAAGCATAAACCACACTTATTACACATTGTTCTCTAAGAGAACCAAATTAAATGGTGAACCCAAACCAAAGGGTTTCACCCACACATAAACCAAACAACCATCTTCACCACCACCATTTTGGTGTGATGAGGTTCACCACCCATACCTGTTGATGAGCAGATTCCCGGATCAAAGTCGGTTGATCGGTTCGTGAATCTCCTGATAATCGTCACCAACTACAAACAACCAAACAATCAAACATTAAATAACAATCAAAACAAAACTCAACAATTCTACCTAAGGGTTTCGGCCACCCTAAAGAGAATAAAGCTAGGAATTGATTTTGGTTTTCCATTTCATGGATTCAAAGCCAATAGGAAAGCTAAGGATGAAATCAAGTGTTAGAAATCAAAAATTGATGAAAAACACTATTCATCATCACCTTGTAGGGTTTGGCCATATTGGGGGTTTAGGGCTATGATGAGAATTGAATCATAAGCTCTTGGGTTTAGGTAGAGAATGATGAAGTGAGTTCAAAGAAATTGGTTTCACATCAAAAGGATTTTTCTACCAATTCCTATGGATTTTCAAAGTTTTGGATCTAAGAAATGATTTTCAAGAAAATAAAGTTTGATCAAGAGAGATTCAAGAAGCTAAGAGATCATAGAAGTGATCTTACCTTAAAATGAAGGAAGATTGCTCAAGGAATCAAGTGATTCTAACAAGTGATTCAAGACTTTTTCAAGAAGAAAATGGAGTTTCTCTCAAGAACAACTATGGAGTTCTAAAGGGAGAGGGGCTGTGCGAAAATGAGGGCTGGAGGGGCTGCGTTCAGCCACTGAAAAGCTCACTTAAGGGCAAAATGGTCATTTGCCAAAAGGGTAAAATGGTAAAAGTGCAAAAGACTAAGGTTAGGGGCATTTTGGTCATTTCGTGTCTAGATTTTCCGAATGTCATGACGACTCTGGCATACTCTCCCAAGTGTCCTGGGATGATGTGATATCAAGATTATCCATTGGCGAGTCCCGGTAAGTCCATATGTGGCTCCGTTCGTCACCCGATTGAGGATTCCCCTCGAACGGAGATCAGGAAGTGATTTTTCTGAAGTTTTTGTGAAATTTAACCAAAACGTAGAGAATCAAATTCTAAGACTTACTGTCTCGTTCACGGGTCCATCTGAGGTCTCCTGAGCAGTAAAATCATACTGTCAGTTTAAAAACGCAGACCGGACTCCGTTTGAGTTTTCGACTCAACACTTAATCGTAGCTTCCTACGATATTGTCGAGCATGACTGTGGTCTCGGAATATTTTATTTCTATTCCTAAGACCTCGAATAAAATACATACGTTAAAATACTGAAGAAATATAAAACGCGAAAATCGGGGCGTTACACATGACGACTCCGGCATGCTTTCCCAAGTGATATGACATGATGTGATATCGAGATTATTCGTTGGCGGGTCCCGGTAAGTTCGTATGCAGCTCCGTTCGTTATCCGATTGAGGATTCCGCTCGAAAAAAGGTCAGGAAGTGATTTTTTTGAAATTTAACCAAAATGTAGAGAAATAAATTCTAAGACTTACTGTCTCATTCTCTAGTCCATCTGAGGTCTCTGGAGCATTAAAATCTTACTGACAGTGTAAAAACGCAGACCGGGCTCCGTCTGAGTTTTCAGCTCAAAATTTAATCGTAGCTTCGTACGATAGCGTTGAGTGTGAATATGGTCTCGGAATATTTTATTTCCCTTTCTAGACCCTTCAATAAAATACAAACAAATAAATATTTATTAATTAGCTCTAGAGAGCTTTGAAAAACCGGGGTGTTACTAGGAATGGCAACGGGGTGGGGCGGGCACGGGTAGTACCCCCCGCCCCCGTTGGGTAAATCTGTACCCGTCCCTGCCTGTTACCCACGCGGGTACCCGCCAGGTGGGTATTTAACGGGTATCGCGGGTACCCACGGATAAGACGGGTACCCATGGATATCTATCAACCTGTTTTTTTTTTTTTTTTTTTTTTTGTTAAATAAGTGCAGCAACTCAAAAATCAAATATAACATAATTAAAATTTAAAACAATACATTCTTGGATACATATACCATTACAAAATGTATCATAATTATGTCAATACAACCATATTAAAACAACTAGATTATGACAAACAACAACCATATTAAAACAATCCATTCAAGGAGCATCATTTTGCTTTTCAAACTAAACCATCAAAACAACAATCCACTAAACCATGTCTCCATCAACAAACAACAATGTGTACATCAAAACAACAATCCACAAAACAAAACAACCAAATTAAAACAAAGTCTCCATCAAACAAAATCATGAATTGCTTTTCATCATTCAGTTGCAGAAATCCACTCAAGGAGCACCACTTTGACATTCCTGAAATAAAAGTAAAAAAATCTAATAAAAATCCAAACAATTAACAATAGGAAGGTTAATGAAATATTATAAATATTCACTAACAATGTCAACATCCATATCTTCCAATACTGTAATCAATTCCATGTTGTCGTCTTTCGATTTTGAAGAACCTATAAAAAGAAAAATAGCCAATATAAGTCTTATTATGAACCAATATAAATCTTTAATTAAAATTAGCAAATTTGGTTACCTTTGACGTCAGTCCATAGCCAATCTTGGACACACATCAATGCCTCCAAAGTATCTGGATGCAATCTACTACGATGAGGTGTAAGGAACCGACCACTAGTGCTAAAAGAAGACTCAGAAGCAACAGTTGAGATAGGAATTTCTAGAAAATCTCTAGCAATCGTTTGCATTATTGGGTATTTTAAACCATTAGCTTTCCGCCAACCTAAGATGTCAAAGTCTTCACCTGAATCAGGCAACACCGCCTCCTCCAAATATTGGTCAAGTTCTATCCTATGACTTACTATGGCAATTTGTTTTGCACTAACATGCTTTGCATATTTTGACCTCCAACCTCCCACTTTTCCAACACCCACATCTAGATTTTGGTTTGTCCTTAAGGAAGAAGCAACACTTTCCTTACCCTTAATTTTGATCTCATATTCCTTTATCATTTCTTAACAAACATACTTCACATTTTCAATTTTCTCATCGGATTCCTCTCCAACAAAAAAACTTTATAACTGGGATCAAGAAGAGTTCCTACAGCCATCACCTCATTAATCACACTCCAATATTTCTCAAATTTGGCCATCATGGTTGTAGCCATTTGATGAATAATAAAATTAGGAGAATCAACCCACTCAATCAAGGCCAATTTAATTTCACACACCTTTGGAAAATATATATTTGTCGTTGGATACAAAGTACCAGAAAACATCTTTGTAACATCATAAAACATTTCCAACTTTTCACAAATTTTTGTGGCCATCTTCCAATCATCTTCATTAGGCACAGTTTTATATAGTTGCTCCCCTTGTGCTAATCGTTCAGACACATTTTGATATGGTATGGCAACTTGAAGCATTGAAAAGGTAGAATTCCATCTAGTTTTGAAATCAAGAACTAATTTTCTACCATATATAATGCTCACTTGCTCACATATCTCTATAAATTTCTCTTCTCTCTTAGGTGTGGCTGTCCAAAAATTAACACTTTCTCTAATCTTTTCAATTGCATTAGAGATTATGGACAGACCATCTTTCACAATTAAGTTCAAGATATGAGCGTAGCAACGCATATGAAACAATTTACCTCCCAAAATAAGTGCTCTAGGTGCAATCTTTTGTAAAATACGATCAATCATGGCATCATTTGTAGAGCAATTATCAACTGTCAAAGTAGATAACTTTGTATCTAAATTCCAATCCATCAAGCATTCAGTTAATACCTCAGAAAGAACTTGGCTACTATGAGGAGCAGGCACATAAATGAACCTAAAATAAAAAATGAAAGTTTCAATAATAATACCACCAGCAACAGAATCCATAATCAATAATATGCACATATCAATAACAATACCTTACAAGTCGACTTTGTAAGGTCCATGAATCATCAATAAAATGAGCTGTGACAGTCATGTAGCCTCTGTTTTGATGACTAGCCGTCTGCATATTAGTTGTAATTGCAACCCGGCTTTGATTCTTTGATAGTAATTTCTTCAGTTTCTCTTTCTCAACACTATATAGTTTCATGATATCAGTCTTAATAGTGTTACGAGAAACCCCCTTAAATAAGGGTTGCAAATCACCATAGAATTCTTTAAATCCTACGTGATCAACCATGGACATTGGATACTCATGAAGAATTATCATTTTCGACAATGCACGCCTTGCTGTCTCATGGATCAAGATGAGCTTGTAACCTACCAGGAGGTCGTAATTGGCCCAGAATCTGAGAAATGGCTTGAGGCCATGGGATCTGACATGCCGTCCATGTACACTAACCAGGTTTAGACCTTCTTTGAGCCACCCGAAGGGATAAAACCCATAGGGTACAAGGGGGTCTTCAAGAAGAAGACTGACATGGATGGTAAGGTGAATACCTTTAAGGCACGACTAGTCACGAAAGGTTTCAAACAAGTTTATGGTGTAAACTATGAAGAGACCTTCTCCCCAGTTGCAATGCTTAAATCCGTTCGGATTCTACTTGCTATTGTTGCATATTACGACTGTGAAATCTGGCAGATGGATGTCAAGATTCCTAAACGAGAAACTTCTCGAGGATGTGTACATGACACAACCCGAGGTTTTTGTCGATCCAAAGGATGCTGGAAAGGTGTGTAAATTGTAGAGATCCATTTATGGATTAAAGCAAGCTTTCAGATGCTGGAATCTTCGTTTTGATGAAGCTGTAAGACAGTTTGATTCATCAAGAATGGGGATGAACCTTGTGTGTACAAGAAGGTTAGTGGGAGTGAGATTGTATTTCTCGTATTGTATGTGGATGACATACTGCTTATCGGAAACGATATCCCTACACTACAAAATGTAAAAACATGGTTAGGGAAATGTTTCTCGGTGAAGGACCAAGGCGAGACCTCCTAAGTGTTAGGACTCAAGATCTATAGAGATAGATCGTTGAGGATGCTCAACCTTATTCCGAATACATAGGCTGACAAAGTGCTCAGGCACTTTAAATATGCATGCTTTGAGTATGTCAAGAAGGTACCATATTGATTTCAGTGAAGGTCACTGAACTGTAGTCAAGAACGTTTTTAAGTACATGACAAGAACTGAAGATACATTCTTGACAAATGAAGGTGAGGAAGTGGTCGTTGTAAGGTGTTACATCGATGTTGTTTCCAAACCGATAATGATGATTCCAGATTTCAGTCTGGATTGGTGTTTTGCCTAAATGGTGGCACTGTGAGCTTGAAAAGGTTTCAAGCGTAAGACAGTTGCTTATTTTATCACAGAGGTCGAGTATATAGTTGCCTCAAATGAAAATTTAGAGGCCATTTGGATCGAGAAGTTTATTTATGAACAAGGCATAGTTTCTAACTTTGCGAACTCCATTGATCTCGTTGTGATGGTGGTGAAGTAATCACGTAAGCAAAGGAAACTTGATCTCACCAGCGATCCGGACATATACTTAGGCGCTTCCATCTCATTCGATAAATGATCGATAGAGGAGATGTGAAGATGTGCAAAATGACAACACTGAACAATCCGCTAATGGAGTATCATGCTTGATAGCAGCACGACACTCACACTAGATTGATGGGTGTTAGATTGATGCCTGATTGTCTCTAGTGCCAGTGGGAGATTGTTGGTGTAAGCCCTAGTGGCCAATCTATTTTGAATAGATCATTTGCATCATGACTTTGATCATATATCTGATATATGAATAAGGCATGAATTTATTATGTTATTAGTATTTAACATAATAAAGTCCTTAGAATAGGCAGTTTGTTTAATGGAACATCAAATGTGACTTGATCGTGAGATCCCATTAAACTATATAACACTATTCTTAAAGTATCCGTAGTCGAGTATTATTGTTAATTAGGGCAACAATAATACATAGAGACTATTGTGTGAGTAGACTGAGGACCACATCTCACTGGTAATGGATATGCAATATCAAGTCAACATACAGGTGCAAATATTAGGAGTAATATTTGTACGGGGTTGACCCACTATGAGAACGCTACATAATAGTTATGTAAGTGTCATGAGCGCTTCTCATGGTAACCAAAGTGAAGTAGTCCTTCGACTTGAAGTCACTACGATTCCTACATGTGGAGTTGTAAGCTTTAATGCTATCAAACGTCATCCGTAACAGGATGATCAAGGTAGTTATTGGGCTTGCAATGAAACATGTTGAGGGATGTGAGTGATGTAGATAGGATTCGTCCCTCCTACATAACAGGAGTAATGCCATGGGCCTCTTGATAGAGTAAGACGTGAAATATGCGTGGCCACGCGAAAATGGGCCAATATGTGATATTGGGCCCATTTGTGATTACACATCTACTCGGGAATTGAGAAACAAATAATTGAACTTAACAAGGATGACACACTTATGCCTTGTGTTCAATTAAGACATATGGACGAAGGAACATTTACTATGAGACGACCCCACTTACGTAGGATAATCCCATTAAATAACCTAATATATTAACTACCCTTAATCGCATTATAACCGTTAGCGTGCTTTATCAAGATGAAGCGTAGCAGAAAATTTCGCGCTTGCGGAAGTAAACCAACTTTATGCAAGCAACTTATCAGAGTACGCAACTATAAAACATATATCATATACATCAGTTGCCCTATCAGTCGGGCTATAGTATTAATATTTACATGTAAAGTGTCTCAGTACAAACTTTAAACAAAATTATGTCAAAAGATGTTAACATAAGACAACACTCCTCAGGCTCGTCCATCGGCCTCAGTCTCGTATGGAGTATCATCCAACTCCTCCGCAACTGGATCTTCCACGAACTCTTTTCATATATATATATAAAAGACATAAAAAGAAAAGACAGGGAGTAAGAAACATGTATCATCATATATATGGGAAAAGGAGCAGTAGCATGGCATACATACATGTATCACATAACATATAGAAATCATACAACACAATAAATAACACAATAAATAGTCATCTCCCTAGGCATACATCACATCCATCTCCAAGATATTTCTCTCAGATAAAACCTCTAAGGAAGGATACTAATCCTTATATGCATGTATGCATGATCGGCCGATAACATCCCCAATTGGACATCCCCGTCGGGATCAATAATTCACGTCCCCATTTGGACATCCTCGAAAGGATCAATAACGTCCCCAATTGGACCGCCCTTCGGAAGGGTGTCAATAACGTCTCCATTTGGACCGCCTCGACCCAGAATCGAGGGTTTCTCAATAATAACGCCCCCATTTGGGCCGCCTCGTAATCGAGGGTTTCTCAATAACGTCCCCATTTGGACCGCCCTGACCCGACATCAGGGGTTTCTTAATAACGCCCCCAATTGGGCCGCCCTCCGAAGGGGTTTCTTATGCAGCATGATATGTATGTACAATCATCTATTGCAGGTTGATACCAGAACCTCACACCTAGGGTCTAGGTACTTTGTTCAGGGCTCAACCTCTTGTAGGGTTTAAGGCTCCCCTACACATGTATATAAACTATACTACGCTTGCCTTCCCAGTGATAACAATTTATTCTCCCTACCTGTAGCAAGGTAGCAATGTCCACAAGCTCACTAGCACCTTCCCACGGCTACAACCTCGTTCCTTCAACGGATAACCGCACACCCTTTAGAGCACTTGCACACGGTTGGATCCTTCACCACAAATCACAGTCCAAATTAGTAAAATCAACCAAAACATACCTAGTTCTTGATAAGCTAGGTCTCGGCCCCATAGAGACAAAATTGCTAGGAGTGTTAAAATTGTACAAACTCTTGGATCTATGATCCTTAAGCATAGATCCTTTGATATGGCCAAGTAGGGTTTCGGCCATGACTTAGAAAATTAGGATAGAATGGGTTTTTGATTCAATTCTTTTGGGATTCATAGACTTCTAAGTGTAATAGGATCAAATCAACAAGTTAAAACCAAAAACTTGAATAAAGCATCATGAGTTCATCAAAGGAAGGGTTCGGCCATGCCATAGGAACTTACGGTAAGAAAGATTCTTGATCATAATCAATTGAATTCAAGGACATTTAAGTGTGATAGAACTCAAATCAACACTTCTTTAAGTAAAATTGAAACAAAACTTCATGGTACCTTTTTATAGGGCATTCGGCCCTCTCTACCCCAAAGGGGTTAGAGAGATCCTATGATTACAAACTCTTAGATTAATGATAGAAGATCATGAATCTAGATCAAGAAAATTGGTTTGACATCAAAATGATTTTTCTACGAATTTTCATGAATTTTAGAAGTTTAAGTTCAAGCATGAACACATATAGTTTCAATGAAGAAAGATGAAGATCTAGAGCTTAAAGATGAGATCTTTACCTCTTAGATGATAATGGAGGTCAAGTTGAGCAACTTTGCTTCACAAAGTTCTTGAAGATCTCTTGAAGAAATGTAGATAAAATGAAGTGGAAGCTTGAAGCATTGAAGGTGGAGATGGAGTTGATGAAGAAAGAAAAGTGAGAGAAGAAGAAGAAGAGAGGGAGGGCGTGAGTTCTATATATATATATATATATATATATATATATATATATATAGGAGAAAAGGATGAGCATAAGGATATGGTAGAAAAGGATAAGGATAGGATAGACTTAATGTTAGAAAGGATAATTTTCCTTAAGAACAAAATTGGAATTCTATCAAAATTAACTTGGATACTTAAAGGTTAAGAATAAAATGTGAGAAGGAGAATGAAAGAGGAAATTTCGTGGCCCATATAAAAAGAAAGGATAAGGATATGATAATTATTATTTAAGGGTAGAAAAGTAACTTCACCTAAGAATAAAGTTGGAATTGTATCAAAAGTTCTACTACAACTTGAACACTTGAACTTGAAAATAAAGTGAAGGAGAAAGAAATATGAGAGTGAAAATATATATGTGGAGGGCGTGGAACATATGTAAAAGAAGGATAAGATTGAGACAAAAACACTGAAGGGCAAAATTGTAATTTCCTCTTAGGGGCAAAATTGTAATTTCTACACCATAATTATTAGCATGGTGACTCACCCTTGGCCATCATTAGCATGGTGACTCACATAGGTGAGTCACTCATGTCATTATGACTAATGATAAGGATAAGGTGAAAGCGACCTTATGCTTATCCGTTACCGGTTCCCGTAGTCTCGTATGCGGACCGGGTTTCGTTTGAATCGTCAACCCAAACCTTGACCATAATTCTCTACCAGTAATGTAGAGTAAAAAAGTATCTGTGTTGTATCCAAAAAGTGAATACATAGGGGTAAAATCAAACACCGGACAAGAAATGTGGTTCCTGAATGTGATGAATCAGCGGGTGAGTCATCACCATGACTCATCACTATCATGATTACTCCACCATGACTCACCACCATGAGTCATCCATATCATAATTACTTTTCTAAAGTAGTCATGAGTACTTCTCCAAAATATCTTGATATTTACAACTTTGCCACTGTGACTCAAAGCAGTGAAAATTGGGGTGTTACATACTACACGGTTATTTTGGTTACCGTAAGGTATATATTGTATCACCGACATTCTCACTAAATTGGGTAACAATGATGTATTGCTAGATGCCGCTCATTGTTTATAATATTAAATCTGATGTAATATTATTGCCAATTTATTGAGAACCTATAGGGTCACACGCATAGAGCAAATAGTCGGAGAATGAATTAATTTATTAAATATGATTTAATAATATTAATTATAGATTGGGCCTGTAGTGTACAAGCCCAATGAGTTTAGGTTAAGTGGGTGACAGCTTATAATGCTGTGCACGTCACTTAAGCACTAAGGGAGCTTGCTGCGCATAACCTAGTGGCCGTCACACCTCTTTGGTAGGCGCGCCCCCTCACCCCTGCCGTTAGTTAGCACGACGTTTTCTCCGGCGGTGATTTGTTCTCGTGGACTACGTAGAGGTGCTGTTCCATTGTGGTACTGGTGAGAGCATTGTTCGTAGTGCTCGTGATCAATAGAGAAGGACTGTTCTTCCCTTACAGTGATCGCGGTAAAGCTACGCTACAAGAGGTAAACACTACATCATGAGTCATGACCATTCGCATGGATCTTTTGGTGGAAATTTTTCCTTTGCGTTATCATTTTTAAATACGCAAATTCCCAGCATAAGGTGTAGCCTTTCATCTATCCTAATGATGACGAACATCCTATCCATCAAATTCACCAACAACGGAGGCTCCAATCGTTTCTTAAAATACTATCAGAAGAAACTTCACACAGTACCACACTTTCATTGATTTACCGGAATTTCGTTCCAGTCTCTCAACTCCTTTAGAGCACATTATCTTGCCATTCCTTTGGTCGCTTACTAGCTACCTATGTATCTACTCCGAAAACTTTTTGGTATTCTTCCACCTGCCTAAGGTACGCATGTTTCTTCGGCAAACTTTCCCAACATTCAAACTTTCTCACTAAGGAGTCTTTACTCACTTGATAACTAAGAGTCTAACATCCTTGACTCATAAAGTAAAGGTCATATTCAAGCCTATTCGCTAGAACTGACTAAGGAGCTGTCTCAAAGCTTACCTTAGATGTTACCTCTTAATAACTCGGATAACTTTTCTTATAAAAGTCTTAATGCATCTCAAACAGCGCATCCAACCAATCCAATTGGTTGCATTCCAAAAGAAACAAGTCATCACAGACTGTTCTCACTCTTACTGTTCTCTATCAAAACAAAACACAGAGTAAACACAGCAAAAACATCATGAATCCATAACCTAGATCCTAAAAGACATCGACCAGCTCTGATACCACTATTGTAACACCCCCTCGAGGTGTCACAGTCCGTAACCCAAATTCTCTCTTTTTCAGTTAATTAAAACCTTTTCGAAAATATTCATTAAACTTGTTGCGGAAATTCTAATACCAATCCAATACTTTAACAATAAGAAAGTAATAAATTCAAACTCATCATTTACAAGACTCATTCAACTTCGCCTTAAGGCATACATCATTTCCAATATCTTAATACATATCGTACTGAGTCACGGTCAAGGGATCTGACTTTAAATATCAAAATCCTAAGAGCTAGTCTAACAAAACTCTAAGAATAATAAAATATTCTACCTAGTCTGCCTCATCCCGATGAGACTGGGCCTCGTCATCAACAGTCCATCCGTCTTCGTCGTCGACACCAAGGAACTCAGCTACAGGGTCCCACAGTGACCCAGAGGGCCGCTGGAAAAATATCCGTACACGTGTTCAAAAAACACAACAGGGTGTCCAACATCTACAGGCAAGGGTGAGATACTCTTATACAAGTTTATCGTAATAGCCACACAAGTAATGCAGAATACATCAACACAGTCATGCGATAAAATATCAACATTCAATATAATATCATACTCAAAATATCGTACTCATTCATCAAGAAAAGTCAAATGAATGCATGAGACTTCAATTCGACTCTCTAGTTCATGCACTCCGGAGATTCCTAAATTCCCTTCCTCAAGCGATAGGCCGCAAATATTCCCATAACACAATTGTTCTCGTGAGTCGGCCTCTCAATTTAGGTCCGAGCTCCAATTGTTTCGGGGTACCACTTCTAACCATATCCTGAATAGTCCAGTCTCTGATTGAGTTAATTCGTGGGGTAGCCAACTTACCACGACACGGGGTCGCGAGGCCTCCGACCACTTGTGGAGTTTCAAACACAGAATGCCCCTATAGACCTAGTGGTCTTAACTGGCTCAAATCTCAACCACTTGGTTATAGCTCGGTTCGTATGGCACGTCGGCCGACTCATGCATGTATGCTGCAGGAGGTTTTCTATTCTTTCTTTTCGTTCAATCTTTCTTTTTCTGTCAAGGCACAAGGCTCGAGACTCATTTTAAAGGACATATTGCCCGTTCAATTCAAATTACAGGACAGGAGGTGCAAGTTCTTGATTTGTTAAGTACTAGGTCGACGTCGCGGACACTAGACTTGCATAGGACACTAAGTCTGTTTCTTTCTCTTTTTTCAAAACACAGGACACGTAGTCCGAGTGCTCAATCCACGATGTACTAGGCCGACGTCACGGACACTAGACTCGCATATAGGACACAAAGTCCGTTCATGTCACAGAACTCTAGCCTGACGTCTCGGTCACTAGGTTCATGTGCTTCACATACGTGAAGGGGTAATCACCAGTATCATCAAATTCATTTTCGTAGTTCAAAACTCAAAAACAAAACTCAGGTTCTTCTTGGTATAAACCAAACTCATTTTCGCTCTACAACTTATTTTCCACAAAACTTTTCTTCACAAAAACATTCTCAAAGACTCAAGTTCTAAAGATACATTTTCAAAGGACTTTTGCCTAAAAAGCCTTTTCTAAAGGTTCCATCATTTTAAAACATTTTTATAAAGATTATTATCGGAACAGCTTTCGTGAAAAAACTTTTTCGTTTTCGGAACATCAAATACTTTCATAAGATACTTTCTTTGACAAACTAAATACTTTTCAAGTTTTTCCTTCTTGGTACAACAATTTCAGAAAATAATGATAAAGCAACTTTTCACTATTTTCCTCACCAACTCTCGACTTCCTAAGTCTTATTCAAAAACATCTTGGGTTCTTAACTTAGTGGCTTTTTAGTAAAATTGGCCATTATAACCTTTAGCTTAGAAGCTTTTCATTCCTCAAATCAAAACATTTCAAAATTTGCCGATTAAGACTTTTAGTTAATTTAATCTTCATTATTGAGCTATAGTCAGTGCTATGCTCTTAACCAGTCCAGGATATAAATATATACATATACATATCAATTCTCATTCAAGGCATCCATGCCGCAATTCATATTTCAATCATCCAGGCATATACTTTATCAAGTTCATACACAACATATATCTCCATATCAAATAATTCATTTAAGACAATAACACCACAAATCACACCTTAATATTCAATCATAAACATACCACAAACAACCTCATGCGGCTATCAAACTCATTGGATCTAATCTCCCCTTACCTTTAGAAGTCATCCTCCGAAGGTAAAGTCGCTCGATCGGTCCACGAATTCTCCCGATTCCTCGTCCGAGTATCCGACAACAACTACAAACACACAACCACACCAATCATCAACAAATAACAACATAATTAACAACATCAAAACATAGATTCACTTTCCCCAAAAATGGTCTAAGGTTTGGCCAAAATGGTGAAAAGGGCTAGGGCTCTCATTTGGTTCCAATCTTTTGGAAGGTTGGTTCTTAAGCTTGATGAACACTAGTGTAAGTCCTAATTCCCAAAAATTTGAAACAAAACTCAAGGTTCCTCATACTCATAGGTTTCGGCCATGAAGAGAAAATTGGGCTAGGAATTGATTTGGTTTTCCATCACTTGGATTCGAAGACAATAGGAAAGGTAGTGATGGAATCAAGAGTTAGAAATCAAAAATTGAACAAAAACACTATTCATTCATCTTCCCTAGGGTTCGGCCATCTTTAGAAGAATAGGATAGGATGAGAGTTTGATCATATGCTCTTGGGTTTAGGTAGAGGATGACGAAGCTAGCTCAAGGAAATTGGTTTCCCATTAAAAGGATTTTTCTACAATTTCCTATGAATTTTTGAAATTTGGATCTTGAAGTTGGAACTCAAGAAATCAAGTTCTTAAAACATGAAATAAGAAGAGATTCATGAAGCTTAGAGATCATAGAAGTGATCTTACCTAAAGAATGATGAAGATTGATTAAGGATTCAAGCTTTTCTCTTAAGGATTCAAGCTTTTTCTCTAAGAAAATGGAGGTTTTCTCTCAAGGAAGAAGATGAGGTCTTGGAGCTTGTTCTTGGCTGGTTTGGGGCGTGAATGAGGGGGGCTGAACAGCCTTAAATTATGTCACTTAAGGGCATTTTGGTCATTTTCTTCAAGGACCAAAATGTCATTAAAGAAAAGGTTAGGGGTATTTTGGTCATTTCGTGTCCAGATATTTCCGAACGTCATGACGACTCCGGCATGCTTTCCCAAGTGATATGACATGATGCGATATCGAGATTATCCGTTGGCAGGTCCCGGTAAGTCCGTATGCAGCTCCGTTCGTTACCCAATTGAGGATTCCGCTCGAAAAAAAGTCAGGAAGTGGTTTTTTTGAAATTTAACCAAAATGTAGAGAAATAATTTCTAAGACTTACTGTCTCGTTCTCTGGTCCATCTGAGGTCTCTAGAGCAGTAAAATCTTACTGACAGTGTAAAAACGCAGACCGGGCTCCGTTTGAGTTTTTTGCTCAAAATTTAATCGTAGTTTCGTACGATAGCGTTGAGCATGAATATGGTCTCGGAATATTTTATTTCCCTCTCTAGACCCTTCAATAAAATACAAACAAATAAATACTGATTACTTAGTTCTAGAGAGCTTTGAAAAACCGGGGTCTTACATATGGAAAAATGTTTTCATGTATGTTGAAGACCATATTTTGATCTCTAGATCAAGTGAGGATTTTTATGCTTGTTTATGATTGAATGATGTATGATTATTGTTCATCACAATATTGTGAACATTTTGAGCTTTTACTTGACAAGTTAGTGAAGCAAAATCTTCACATTCCACATGGTATATCATTCGGCCTTAATGGTTACAAAAGAAAGAACATGAGTTTGTTCTTGAACTTCAATGTTTTTGAAAGCTAATAAATGTTTTAGTAACTTGTATTTCAAAAAACAACAAGAAGTGATTTTGATCCAAAGAATCAACTAGGGTTCGGCTCTCAAGTGTTTTTAACTAAGGTGAAAATATGTTTTACTATTAGGCATAGTTAACCAATTAAATAAGAGTTTCAAAATAAAATGAAATTCCGTTTCTTTTACGCTAACTTAGATCACGGTTTTACACTAAGTTAGTATGGAAAAACCCTTTTCAAATTAGTTAAGGTACTTTACTTCAAGCAAGTAAGTAACAAAGTTCTTTCAAATCAAATGAATTTTCCATTAGAAAGGTTTTGGTTTTTAATGTCTTAAAATGAGAGTTTTCAACTCAAAATCGTAAAGTTTTACGCATGAAAACCTAAGTTAAGTAATTAACTTAGAGCAAAAGGAAAGAGATAATTAAGTATAGTATATGGTGGAACAAGACCATGCACTATACCATTGATGATTTAGTTCATCAATTCCTACATAAGACTTAAGTGAATCAATACTTATTTCATTACTTGGAAATCAAGGAATTAATAACTTAGAAAGAGTCGAAGACTTATCTAAGAGGATTCTCAATCCTTCTTCATAACACTTTGGACTTGAGATGTAATTCATAAGACACAAACACAAACATGAAACGTTTTGGGTTTTGAAACAGTAATTCGATGACGGACCAATGATTCGGATCCAAGACAATCATTCAATTGTTTCAGTCTTATGATGACTCGATCGCGGAGGGATCACAAGATTTATCTGGTGGATAAAAGTTTTATAATACAAAGACGAGTATAGTTCCTAAGGAAGAGAACCTTAGTGAACCTTGAGGTTTATTCGGTGGATAGCCATTGCTTTATCGCATCTACTTTGTGTAAGCATTGGCATTTCATTGCACTTTGAGCCTAGGAGTTGAGCTTACACCTAGATGCTGGTGCGAATCCTACGGTGACGTCTTAAATGGTCTTGGAGGTATCGGAGTTGGAAAGGTTGGCATGTGACCAGTTGGTAGCTCTTCTGTGTCGTGGCGAATCCGAGCAATACACTGATATCCTCGACTAGATGTCGTACTTTTCATGTTTGGTGTAGAGTGTTTCCGTAAAGCCAGATACGTGCACGTTACGAATGTTGTAGCATCTTGCCCATGGCTGGCATACACGAAACATGTCCTCCCATTCACTCTCTCTGACGTTTTGTTAGCTCAATGGAGTACGGGTCAGAGTTTACCCTTATGGCATATGGCATTGAGTCATGTACATTGCATTGAATTGCATGGCTGTTGGTAAATACATTTACTTGTTGGACATCACTATTTCATTTTGGAAGATGTTTTTTGCTGCTAATTGATTAACATGATATATTGCGATTTATGGTATGAATGTTGAGTATGTTGTTACTTGGTGTGTTGTCTCGTTTTTACTTCTGCTATTTTGTTGTGTTGATGATTGGGAATCTAATCCATATCTGTATATCTTCTCTACTTGTATTGTTGTTTCTGCTTGAGAAGATGGGCGCGACAACGACTCAGCTCAATGTCGACTTTGAGTCCGGAGGGGGGCTCCCTATGTTGTTTTGTTTTGGCCAGCCTGTGTCCAATTGTCAGTTGTACCTTTTGAGGAGCTGCGACTCCTAACACTTACTCATGTACTTATTGTCAGTTAAGCTTGGACCTATGTCTGTATTCAGTACTGTTTTTGTTTTCTGCACAATAATTCTGTATAACTTCTAGAAATGCATGGTGAACCTAAGTTCATTTATTAGTACTCATTTTGCAAATCTCATTTCATCATCATTACGAAAAGGGGGGAAAAACCCGTATTTTTCGCATTAATATTATTTTCGGTCTTATAATTGTTCGGGAATGTGACACTCGGGAATGGGTATTGCACCATCCTTGCCCTTGGGAATGCTATCCTCCAACTTTGATAGTAGCCATTTCCCAAGGTAGGAAGGTCACCCTCCAACTGTAAGGGCGTCGAGTCGGTAGTCTAGGTTACTGGTTTCCCTTGTTCCCAAGAAATTGCAACAGTGGTTCCTCCAACTATGAGAAGAACTGCCTCCCCGAGCCCCTCCATCTGTGAGAAAGTCCGAGAAGTTCTCCAACTGTGAGAAAGCACTTGCATCCCTCCAACTGCGAGTTCAGCTATCTTGATAACTCCGGAACGTCCACCTCGACCTCATGTGACAATTACTCAAACTGCTATTGCAACCGTACACACGTCTCCCTGTACACAACCACTCAAATGTCTGTTGCAGCTGTATATAGGTACTAGCTTATATGATAGCCACTAAAACTGATGTTGCAGCTATTCATACAGCCCCTTGTGACAACCACTTAAACAGCTGGTGTAGTTATCCACAAGTCCCGACCTTGTGTGATAACTGCTCAAACGAATGTTAATGTAAATCTCACGGCTTTCCACCACAACAATGCAAATGCTATGATTATGCATCCATCACCTCAACGACGTCCTATAACAACTTAACCAACGTCTCAAGGTCCACATCCTCCAACTATGTGGATGTCACTCTCCAACTATGAGAGTCACCTTCAACTTAGATGAGCTTTCTTATACTACTAGTCGGATATCATTAATAATCATTATCCTTTAATCCTAACAGCATACCAATTGTCTCCAAAGTCAACCAAGATCATATCAGTTACAAACACATCACATGTCACGGTATAGTAACAGATCATCATTGCAGGCATGTCAGGATAGCAACTAAACATGTTATCACACAAGCATTTTATCTAGCATGTTATCAATTACCGCATATAAGCACACATCCCCAATCAACATATATCATAGATCGATCCCAACGGCGATAAACGCCCAATGCCTAAAACTGCATTGGTACCACACACCAGTCCCCAATGTGAGTTAGGTATTGGCGGTTACTCAACCAGTAGTAGGGTTTGAGAAGCCCTACACATGTTAACTGTTATATCCTACGCCTACGTTTCCTTGATATTTGTGGTTTCTTCCTCCTCACCTGGTAACGAATATATGTAAACTCCTGAACTAACGAACAGCTTTGACCCTCGATCACAGCTCCGCGAACGGCACAACCTCGGCACACTTTTTAACAATGCCATCAAAGAGAACAGTGGCTGGACTTAAGCGAAGGCAGATTCGAAAGTGAGCTCAGAAACCTAAGGGAAAAAAAAAACCAAAAACAGGCTACTGTGCGAGTTCCATATCTCAAGGTACCGACATCGAATCTCAAATCCGAACGGTCAAACTGAGGAACCACACGTCCGAAACAGTTTTATCAAATTTCAGTCTGATCCAACGGTGAACGAATCTTCGGTGACGATTTTACTGCGATAGTGTAGGTGGTATACGGGATGACTATCTTACACCCTAGGCCTATGGTGAGAGCTAAATATCTCACACTATGGAGATTGACTCGATAATCTGAACGGTGAAGAAGAAGAATAACATATCCAGGACCTTCTCACCAAATTTTAGCATGATCTAACGGTTGTTGTTTTGGAGACGATTCCACTATACCACTCCAACCAAGCTTCAAACCTTCAAACAATGGTTTCACTTTTGCTTCCACCTTGCCTTCTCTTCCTCCTAGCTCACGAAAATGTAGAAGATGAAGCTATTATTTTTGTTTCATTCCATTATATTACTTCATTAGCTTTTAGTTAGCTTAGGTGTCCAATAGTAAGCTAATTAGGTGTCTTTTAGAGTCATTAGGTGTCATTGCTTAGGTGCATTAGGTGCCATTTAGAGTCATTAGGTGTCCTAGTCTAGGTGTTAGGTGTCATGTGTAGGTTTAGTTAGCTGTCCTTTAGTTAGGTTATGTGGCATGGTCTTAGGCTAGTTAGGTGTCCTTTAGTGAGTCCATGTGTCACCTTTTGGTGTCGTGACACATGTCACCGCATGTTGCCCCGTCGGCACGCCCGGGTGTTTTCTTAAGCATTTTCCCGCGTAACCTACTGCCAGAATATCTTTCTGTATTATTTTTAGGCTATCCCTACAAGCCTATTGGATTCATGTCCCCGTCTAATTTTAATATGCTAACCCTCCATTAATTAATTAATTAATCATTCGATTAGCATTTCTTCGAGGTTTGGGCCCATTATTCCACGTTTTTGCACTTTCACTACAACAGAAAAGGGATTAGACAGCGTTTATTTTTTGCCTAAAACAGCGTTGTTCATGTAACTGCTGTGGTAGGTTGGAAGGAAAAGGCAACGACTCTAAAGCGCTGTCTAAAAGATAATTAGACAGCGCTGTCTTTGTTGTGACTAAGACAACGCTTCCTCAAGGAAGCGCTATCTATATACCATACACAAACACAGCGCTTTCTAGAGGAAGCACTGTCTAATAATGGCATAGACAAGGAAGCGCTGTGTTTTATATATTTTAGACAGCGCTTCCTTAAGGACAGGAAGCGCTGTCTATACCCTTATTTTTTTTTTTTTTTAAAATTTTACATTCTTTTTTCAATTATCCCCCTTCACTCAGCAAAAACAATACATACCAGCTGCAATTTCTCATCAAAACCAGTGCATATATACCAAAATAACCATTCAAATATAATTTCTATACCTTACTAACACAATATACAAAAGTAAGGTTAACTTAGTTGCATATACAAAAAGAAGTCTGCTCTTAAAATTTCTACTATACTAACAGTACTAACAGAGGTTCACTAACAACACTTATGCACTTCATATATATCCAAGCTTGTTGCTGCCCCTGAACACAAGATACACACAACTTAAATTTACAACACATCAACAAATTACATATACACACACACAGTCACTTGCACAATGCACACAAACCTAATAGGAGAGGCACTACTCTAACTTATAACATCATAGTATATGTGTACTTTACCTTTATTTTTGGATAAAATTCATAACAAGATAGCGACACCACTCTTCCCTGAGTTCAATAAGTTGGTCATCATAATATCTGTCACATTTACACTTAGGAAAGTACTGCGAAATGAAAATTAAATCAATTAGAATTAAAGTACATTCAATTAATGATAAAATGTGTGTAATTTAATTATTAAACTAGAGCTAAAATTACATACCGTCGTTGGGATTTGCGTTTGGTTTTGAACGACGATATCCTTGATAAACTTCAAGACATAGTAGCCACAATCGTCGCTATTCGGTTGGCGGGGGCACTATAAAACCGAAAATAATAAATTAAAAGTTTCATAATTTTTAACCTAAATAATTGCATAAAAGTTTTGTAAATACCTCTATAGATATCCATTTAGTCTTGGACGACTTAGAATATCTCGACTTGGCTCCTCCACTGCAGGCACGATGAATTAGCAAAGCCCTGATTTCAAAATCAAACAACTTCATTAAGTTACATAATCATGGGTTGTTGCCCTAAACCAGTGACCAGTGATAAACAAAATATTAATATGTAAACTGTCAATGCAATACGTACAAGTAAAGAAAACAACATAACAATTATTACCTCAGGAGGCATACGAGTGCAACTATCTCTAACACTACGTGGAGTAGGTAAATCAGGCTCAGGCTCATGCTCATGCTCATGCTCACGTCCCTCCACCGATGTCTTGTTCTGTATGCAGCTTTGCAACGCTCGAACTTGTTGCACCAGCTCAGCTACTTCCCTCCTCAACTCCACCACTTCAGCAACATCTGCTTGTTTGGCGCGCTGTTGTGCTCCTACGATAGTATTCTGTGAGGGACCAAATCCCACGCCCCTATAGCGACCAGGATACTCTTTAGCAGGTATGGCTCTGGCAAGGATGTCATGGCGACCAACACAATCTGTTATCTCCCCCTGTGATACAGATTGTGATATGGTATCCTGAGACACAAATATTATTCACAAAGATGTTTCACATTATTCACAAATATCAAAAGAGGATTACAAATGTAAATGTTAATATGAGAACATATACTTACAATTCTTTCAGCCACTTGCCTAGAGTTGGGATTTACAACCACACCCTGCTCATTCATACGGGCTTCTGGCCACAAAATATGCCGCTCAATGCTTTCAGTTTCTGGGTTTCGTCCTGCCTCCCGCAACTGTACATTTGAACAAACGAATTGAAATCCATCAATGCTAAGAAATAAACCAAAAAATGCGTTAAATAAAATGACTTATTGTACATACCTTTTTTTCCTCAATGCCGGCATACCCTACATTCCCTTTATGGTAAGGGTAGGGAGGAGATGACGCTCTCTCCCGATCTTCACTGCTTATTTTCTACATAGACAAAGAAATAAGTATTAATGCACACTGACCCAAATAAGTAGCAATGCATAGTATACACAAAAGTAAGTACATACCAAAAAATCCTCATCTTCAGTCCGTTTTATGACAAAGGCTCTCCAATCCTCCGGTCGTATAATCTCAGCATATTTGGGTGGAGGCTCTTGTCTGACATTCCCACCATCATCTCTCAGCCACTTTGTCGTTAACTTACTTCTGAAGTTGCGGTGTAATTTTTCGGCTTCCTTAAGTATCATGTCTCGCCGGGTCTCATCAATATTAAAACAGGCTTGCAAAGACAATAAAAAAATGTCACAATATAAATATGTTTACATAATTAACTAATGCTAATTAATTTACCTGTATATCACGCCAGATGTCATCTTTCAGACCGTCCAAATCTCTTGACTTCCAATTGCCGCAGGTAATGGGACCATCTGCCGAGTGGCTATCACACGAGGTTGGTGTTCGACGTGGACACTTTGGGGCGACCAAGATTGCTATATTTTTTAGCGTCTTTAAAGCCAACACCTACTTGTTCTTGCACTGTTAAATGCACCTGTGACTTGGCAAATAGTACTAAGAAATACAAGGATTGTGAAAATGTTATTTGTTTCTTAAAGAGCCTTAATGACCCATACAGTGTTGCAAAGGCACAAATCCTTCTCATGGAGCCTTTGCCACCAAGCAACAAAGTTTTTTCTATGATCTCGCATCAAGAAAGACAATTGCTGGGTAAAGGTTTGGTTGAATCCAAGATTTTGTTCCATGTTGCGGAACAAAGCCAGAAATGGAAACCACAGCAAGGTAACTCTTATGGCAGAAGAGGAAACACTAATGGTGGAGGAGGAGGCAGATTGAGTGGAACACGTAATACAACCAAAATATGCACTTTTTGTGGAAAAGAAAGACACATTGTTGATACCTGCTATTATAAGCATGGTTTTTCCCCCAAATTTCAGGTTTAAGTTCAAGAATGGCACTGCAAATGTCAATAATGCAATCTCTGCCGAATATGATGGACTATCTGAACAATTGGAGGTCTTGCCTTCCAGCAATTCATAAGAACCAAGTTTACTTTTCAGTCTAGAACAATGTGCTCAAATTGCTTCCATGATCCAGAGGACTAGCCTTGAATCCAAGCAACATAGTGTCAACCACGTAAGCCACATCAATGTTGGTGAGTCATCCACTCATCAACAATCATCATGTAATCATGTTTGGGTTATAGATATTGGGGCAACTGATCATGCTACCCACTCTCTTATTTCATTACCTATAAATGCATCGAACCTATCATTGCGAAGCTACCAAATGGTACCATTATTGTTGCTAATCATTCGGGAACAATAGCCTTTTTTGCCATATTTTACTTGCATAATGTTCTCTATATTCCTGAGTTCAAACATAATCTCATTTCCATACACCAATAAGCCCATTCATTGAATTGTAAATTGTTATTTGATACTTTTTCTTGCACTATATAGGATACCAATACCTCGAAGATCATTGGGCTTGTTGAGGTTCAAAACAATTTATACATTCTCACAAAGTCGTCCAAGCCTATCAAGATCATTTTACTTTTGTAAACTCAGTAGTTTCTTTTGTACCTTCCTTTGATCTTTGGCATTTTCGCTTAGGTCATCCATGACATTCTGTTCTCAATACTGTTTGTAAACATTTTCCCTATGTATAATTTGATTCAAATAAAATTTGTGACTATTGTCACTTAGCTAAACATGAACAATTGCCCTTTCCCACTAGTCACAATAAAAGTAATGTTCCTTTTAACTTAGTACATATGGACATATGGGGTCCTCTAGCTAATTAATCCATACATGGCCACAAATATTTTCTCGCTATTGTGGATGATTTTACAAGACATACTTGGGTCTTCCTAATGAAATCAAAGCTAAAACCAATACTTTGAATCACAATTTTGTTCAATTTGCTCAAACACAGTTTGACAAGAAAATCAAGATCATTAGAACTGACAATGGTCTTGAATTTCTTTCATCACAATTTTATCTTAACAATGGAATCATGCATCAAACTTCTTGTGTGGAAACCTCACAACAGAATTCTATTATTGAAAGAAAACATAGACATATACTAAATGTAGCTAGATCAATACTTTTCAACTCACACTTACCTAAAATGTTTTGGTGCTGTGTTGTCACTCATGCTATTCACCTAATAAACAGACTTCCAACACCTATTTTGCAAAATGTTTCACCACTGGAAAAATTATCCGGCAAACCACCTACACTAATGGACTTAAAGTATCTCACCTAACTTGTAATTATAATTCAATTATATCATTAGCTTGGTAGTTAGTCTGTTAGTTTCTTTTTAGTTGGTTAGTTACATCCCTTTGTACTCTATAAAAACAACTCTTGTGAACAGTTTTACACTCAAGTAATACAATACACATATTCATTCAATCGTTTTAAGTATCATCAATTACTCATATAGCATTCTTGAAAAATGGCCAATATCGTTGGTCATGTCGATTTTTTGAATGTATGCCACGAAACCTGCGATCTCATGTCTTACTTATTCTTTATCATCTACTTTTGTCGTTAACCTTTGATGGCATTTGAACTGTAAAAATTAAAACAAAACTGCATGCTACCTATCACCTTCTGTAATTGTCACAACCACTAAAAAAAAATCCAACAAGCTAAAGAACTACTGTTCTGGGCAGAATTTTTGTTCTCTAATATTGTAACTATTTAGTCCAATAATGTTTTGTACTCCCAAATTTAACAACTTGTAGAACACATTTTTTTGTGAATAGGATTGCACATTATCGTAATACTACATACAAAGTTTTGTTGGAACCAAAGTGGTTATGGTCCAGTAATTCCTTATGATTTTATGTTAACAAAGGACTAATTTCAGAAGAACAAAGATTTGTTATGGACTAACGTTTTGCCTTAAGTGTGCAGGATAAATTTAATATAAGTCCAAAAACTATCTAAGTCCAAAGACTTTAACTCGTCCAACCTTCGAAGTGGTTCACGTTCTTACTCAGACTGGACGATAATAAGTAGTAAAAAAAGAATCATGAGTCCAAAGACTCTTCCTATCCTTGTGTATTCGTTATAGTCCAATAATGCTTTAATTATTAAGCGCGAATACTTTTGTAAAGCTTTTGAATTTTTTATTCCTTGTAAAAAGGTTATATCCTTTCGACAAATATTCTCTGTAACACTTGTTTAGACAAAAGCAAAAGCCAGACTGTCCCTGTCACATAAAGAAGTTGACCTTCTTCTTTGAGAAAGACAAAAGGCAACTTTCGAGTACAAAGAGGATATGTCAGTCCCGTTTCTAGCTATCAAAGCTAATAGTCTACTTTGCGGACCAGAAGCTTCAAAGAGGTTGTCAGACTCAACGGACCAAAGCATTTAATGCATGATCAGAACGGATCTTTTTCCATCCGTTGAAGACTGAAGCTTGCTCAAAGAAAAAAGGCTATAAATACCTCCACCCCTTGAAGATGCGAGGTTACCGAACTTGAGCAAAATACAAGCATACGAGAAAACACAAGCTATCAAGAGAAAAATCAAAGCTTACAAGCTTACTCTGTTCTTAAACTTTCATATCAGTCTCTGCAAAGAGTATTGTTCAGAGTTCTGAGCTTAGTTTCAAACCTTCACACTTAGTGATTCAGTAGAACAAAACCTTTTTTCAAAACCTTAGTTGGTTGAGCCTGAAGAGGCTTGTCTATAAAAGAATACTTAATGTTACTTGAAGAGGTGTAGAACACTTGCCTGAAGAGGTGTACAATAATTGCCTGAAGAGATGTTGAATACTTGTAACAAAGGGTTTTGTTATAGTGGATAAAGCTCTCAAGTAGAGAGGACTGGATGTAGCTCTTTGGTAAAGAGTGAACCATGATAATATTTCTGTATTCTTTTCTCTCCCTTATCTTCGCTTTAGTTTATTTTCTTGCTAACATCTTGGGATTGAATTGTTTTCCTTACGCTAGTCTCTTTATCTTCATCAGACTAAGTAAGCGTCCAATCAGTGTTGGAAACGCTTCTAGCATTCTTTAAACGTTTTATCGTCCAACCTTGCGAAAACTTATATATCTGCTTGCGAAAAGTTTTAAAAACTTAAGAAACACAATCCAACCCCCCTTCTTGTGTTTCAAACAGGTTCCTTCAATTGGTATCAGAGCTCAGCCTCTGGGTTGAGCACTTAGCCGTGTAGAGAAAAAGATCCTACAGCAGATATGGCAGGACAAGGTATGCTAAGCGGGAGTCAACCTGTTATGGAAGGTACTTCCATGACCAGACCTCCGTTCTTTAACGGAACTCATTACTTGTACTGGAATGAGAGATTCAAAGGCTTCATCTTAAGTACAAACTCAGCTCTCTGGGCCAGAATCACAAATGTCCTATTGTGTGTCTCAACTCTGATGGGACAGACAAAGCAGAAGATGCCTGGACGGATACTGAAAGAGCAAGAATGGAACAAAATCGTAAAGCCAGATATGCTTTAACGTGTGCTCTCAGTCCTGATGAATTTCAAAAGATTCACGCATGTGAATCAGCAAAGGAAATCTGGGATACTTTGTCAAATCTCTATGAGCGAATCACCAAGGTAAAAGATTCAAAAATCATCATCTGGTTGGATAGTATGAATTGTTCACCATGGCCGACGGAAAATGCATCCTAGACATGATGAGTCGGTTTCAGATGATTATTAACAATCTAAAATCCCTTGGGAAAGTCTACACTACAAAGGAGAAAGTCACCAAAATTCTTAGGAGCTTGCCTAAGAAGTGGAGACCTCTTGTTACTGCAATCACCCAGGCCAAAGATCTTTCTACTTTGACTCTGGATGATCTGGCTGGAACGCTTCAAGTTCATGAGTAGGAGCTTGATCTTGACAATCCTGGAAAGAAAAATAAAGGAATTGCCTTGAAAGCTCAGAAGTCCAACAACTCAAAAGTTTTAAAAGCTGATGAGTCCTGTGATGATGCTGATCAATCTGATAATGATGTATCAGACGATGATGAGCTATCCTTCATCTCCAGAAAGATTCAAAACATGTGGAGAAAGAAAAACGGGATGAAAAGAAGGTCATTCCAAAAGAAAAACTTCAAAGATCACGCTAAACCAAAAGACAAAAGTCAGCTGGTCTGCTTCGAGTGCAACAAGCCAGGTCACTTCAAAGCGGACTGTCCTATGTTAAAGGACAAGAAGAATTTCTTCAAAAAGAAGAAAAAGAAATTCATGGCTACTTGGGAGGATCTTAACTCGTGAAGAAGAAGAAGAAGAAGAAGAAGAAGAAGAAGAAACAAATGAGGAGGTTAACTTATGCCTTTGGTCCAACAACTAGAATGAAGACTCTTCGGATGATGAACAACTTGTTGTTCCCGAAGAAAGAACTCAGGAGGCTACCTCTGAAAGAGGATAGAATGTTCGACCCATCTTTAAAGGAACGGACTACCCTTATTGGAAATCAAGCTTTCAAATATACGTCCAAGCTCAAAATTATGAGTTGTGGAATATATTTACCAATGGAGATCATCGTCCAACAATCACTCTTGAGGACGGCTCAACAGCGTCCAAACCTGAAGCTGACTGGACGAATGAAGATATCAGACGCTATGCACTTAATGCTCATGCCAACTGATGTCTCATCAACGCTCTTGATCGGACGAGACTGGAGATGGTCTTGCAATTCCAAACTGCTAAGGAAAAGCTGGATGCATTAGAACAACTGATGGAGGCAAAGGAGGGGCAAGTCAATTTTGCAACAAAAGAAGATTAATCCATTCAAGTCCAAGGAAAACCATTCAAGTCCAAGTGATCTGTGTTCTTATTTTGGCTATATCTTGAGTTATAGATGTTCGATTGAAGTGATTCTTCATTCGTTGGAAAGATAAGAGAATTATCTATAAATTTTATTTGAAGCTCAAGACCTAATTCGTACTCTATCATGATCAAAACCGGGCTAGAAGTTAGGGACGCTGTTCTGGACGGATTTAATCTCATTAAGCAATTTTTAGGCTTGTAATTGGGTTTTGGTTTTAATTGTATAATGGGCTGCATGGGCCCCGAAAATACTCAGCCTCCTTGGATTAGGGTTTGGCGGCCATGAGCCAAATTAGGGGGTTAGTGTGGGTAGCATTTTCCATTTTCTATAAATAGGAAATGTATGACTTCATTTACAAAACTTTGAATGAAATTAGAATTTATCCTATTTGAATCACATGTAAATGAGGTCATACATTTCCTATTTATAGAAAAAGGAAAATGCTACCCACACCAACCCCCTAATTTGGCTATGGCCGCCAAACCCTAATCCAAGGAGGCTAAGTATTTTCGGCGCCCATGCAGCCCATTATACAATTAAAACCAAAACCCAATTACAAGCCTAAAACTTGCTTAATGAGATTAAATCCGTCCAGAACAGCGTCCCTAACTTCTATCCCGGTTTTGATCATGATAGAGTACGAATCAGGTCTTGAACTTCAAATAAAATTTGTAGATAATTCTCTTATCTTTCCAACGAATCACGAATCACTTCAATCGGACGTCTATAACTCAAGATATAGCCAAAATAAGAACACAGATCACTTGGACTTGAATGGTTTTCCTTGAACTTGAATGGATTGATCTTCTTTTGTTGCAAAATTGACTTGTCCCTCCTTTGCCTCTATCATTCCCCCCTTCTTAGAGGAAATTCGACCTCGGATTTATTATCTCCATACCTACAACAAGAGAAAGAACTAAGTTTATCGAAATTGAAAGTAAATCAAACATTGGATTTCCTTGAGTAGGAATCCTTTTATTCTTCTTATGTGCAACACCCAATCCTCCCGGGTCAAACACAAATTTAAAGAACTCACCACATGTGGCAAAGATGTTAGGAAATTTTTCATTATGCTCATACAACACCTTAAGATTGGTGAAGTCTAGAAATTGAAGTTCAAGCCGAGTAGGAAAGTTATACCTTTGAGAATTTGCATTGACGACCATATTTACCTCTCTATGCTTGGACATGATGACATTTGAGAGTATTGCATCCTTTTTGGAATGCATCAAGTTATTCTCGTAGGTGGAATACTCAAGTTTTCACCCATTGTACTTTTCACCCAAATAAACAATTGGTGGTCCTTTTTGAAGTAAAACAGCCCCCATGATCACATTAGATACATCACATTCAATTTGAAAGGACTTTTCAAGAACAGGTAAAGCAAGAATGAATGCACTAGTGAGCCTATCAAACAAGTCCACATGCAATTCTTGAGAACTTACATTAAACCCAAGAAGGCTAACATGATTTGTGCAAGTTGAATTTTTAACAATATTAGCATAAAAATTATGTACCCTCATATCATGATACCCACTTTTCAAATCAAACTTAGAAAGATGGCAATAGTCATGCAATTCATTAAGCAAGTAATCAAAGTTATTTAATGTAGGAAAGTAGCAAGACCCATGCAATTTACCAAGCATGTTATCAAATATAGGGGTAGAATGTTCATGATTTTGGGGAGCCATGCAAGTAAGCAAACCGTGGGGTGTTTCCTTTGGACACACTTCTTCAAGTGCATTGGTTGTCATGTAAGCTTCCTTTGAAGGCACATACTCAATTCTCTCATTTTCTTTTGCCTCTTTTTCTTTAGCATCACTCTCTTTTGCTTTCACCTCCTTCTCAAGTTTTCTCTCAACATGGTCCTCACTCTCTGGTTCTAATTTCTCTCCCTCTTTCTTTTCTTCATCTCTTTTCAATCTCAAATTTGTCTCTTGAATTTTGTCTTGAGGCATTTTCTTCCAATATGCTTCAAAATTATCAATCTTTCTTTTTAATCTCTCCTCTTTTCTCTCAATATTTTTTTTCACTCTTTTCCTTCCCATTTGGGCATTGATAATCCAAATGCCCCTATCCAAAACACACTAGGCACCTCATATCTTTACTTCTAAATTTAAGAGTTGGAGTAGAAGGAACATTGTAATATCTTTTGTACCTCTTTCTTTTGAGTTGTTGCTCGACATTCAGGGATTGGTGTACTAAGTCATCAAGCTCCACATAGTGTTGGAGCCCAACAATGTCTTGGATGTCTTGATTTAGGCCATGGAGAAACCGAGCCATTTTTGCCTTTCTTCCTTCATTAATATTGGCTCTAATCAAGGGCATCTCCATTTCTTTGTAATACTCATCCACACTCTTAGTGCCTTGGGTTAACCTTTGCAATTGGTTGCGAAGATCCCTTTGATAGTGGGGTGAAACATGTCTCTTCCTCGTCATGGCTTTCATCTCACTCCAAGTATCAATAGGTTGCTCCCCAAACCACCTTCTATCTTTTTGCACTCGGTCCCACCAATTTCGTGCATAATAGCCAAACTCTTGGGCTGCCACCTTCATCTTCTTTTGTTCACTATAGTGGTGACAAGAGAATATTTGTTCTATTTTTATCTCCCAATCTAAATACAACTCCGGATCATCCTTTCCTTGGAAACTAGGCACTTTTATCATTTTCCTCACTAAGTGTTTCACTCAAATTGGCTTTTTCCACACAATTATTTTGTTTTGTGCTCTTGCCTTTTTCCACTCAAAGTCCTCTTTCAATATTCTTGGAAAAAGAACTATACCAATTCAAGTAATAAGAAAAAGTATCAAAACTTTGTGAAAAATCCACACAAGCTATCAATCAAGAGGTTCAAGGAAGAAAACTACTAAGACAAACTTAGAAATTCAAAGACAAGCAAGAAAAGCTAAAAAAGAAAGCACACTCTAAAAGGAAAATTAAGAAGACAAAGACTCTAAGATAATGTTTAGGAATAGAATTTGAGCCATATGTCCAAAACATCAAGTAATACCAATTTTAAGGCTAGAAACACTTAAAAAAGGGGTTTTATGGCCTAATTTGAATTCTGCAATTTTTTTTTTGTACTTTTTATAATTGCAGATTGGTCCCTTTGTATTTTTCTGATTCCATTTTTTTTTTTAACTTTTTGGGATCCTTACTTTTGTAAAATAACTTTGGCCACAAAAATTTTCTGATAATTACAGAAAAGAACGCCCCAAACAGATTTTAAGTGAATCACAAAGATCAAATAGCCTTTTGAAGCATGAACATGATGAACAAGGGGCTGTTCTTGGGAAGTGTGCCCAGAAATTAAATTCCCCCAAATTGATGTCTAATTCATGCTTTAAGCTTAAAATTGATTGGTATACTTGATTCCACTTGTAAAGACCTTTCAATCAAGGTGTAGATTAACACTCTAACACCAATTCTTGAAATTCATAAAGATCAAAGTGGCTCAAATCCCAAGAAAATGAAGAAGATTATATGAAGGTTCAAGAACATGAAAACATGGATGATGAAGAATTTGGACAAAGTGAGTTTCCAAACATCAAATTGATGCTAGATTTTTCAATTTCCAAGGCCTAACAACCCCCACAAAACACCAAAATTGATCAAAAATTGAAGATCAAGAATGGGTAGATAAGGCGCAAATACAAATGGACTTCTCACGATTGATTTTCCAAAAATTCAAACAACACCCACTAGAAATTGCATAAACCAAAAGAACAATAAGCTCTAGGAAGCTAGCTCTGGATACCACATGATACGATCTAAGTTTGAATCACCGAAATTGAAGGATCTATCCAAGAGCTTGTTCTTAGTTCTTATGTTAAAAAGATGAGAAGAATTGGGGAAGAAGAAGGTGCGGTTGTCACCCGAATATGATTAACAAAAGAAAACAACTAAAGAAAGGAAATAACTAAACAAGAAACTTAACCAAACCAAGAATTAAAGTGCAACAACTAAAAACAGAATGTAAATGGTGCAAATGTAAAGAAAAACATAAAATAAATTAAGCAAATGGAAGGGGAAGAAGATGAAGGGGAAGGAGCCACAATCATCCATAAAGTTAGAAGATTGATAAGCCAAGGAGGATTCGCCACAAAGAGATAGAACTCTTTGATAAGAATCAAGCAAGTTTTAATCCGAGAACTTTAAGAGGAGGAGCCAATGCTCAACTCAAAAATACCCAAATAGGATAAATTCTAATTTCATTCAATCTTATGTAAATGAGGTCATACATTTCTTATTTATAGAAAAAGTAACCCCCACCAACCCCCTAATTTGGCACATGGCCGCCAAACCCTAATCCAAAGAGGTTGAGTATTTTCGGGGCCCATGCAGCCCATTATACAATTAAAACCAAAACCCAATTACAAGCCTAAAAATTGCTTAATGAGATTAAATCCATCCAGAACAGCGTCCCTAACTTCTAGCCCGGTTTTGATCATGATAGAATATGAATCAGATCTTGAGCTTCAAATAAAATTTGTAGATAATTCTCTTATCTTTCCAACGAATCAAGAATCACTTCAATCAAACATCTATACCTCAAGATATAGCCAAAATAAGAACACAGATCACTTGGACTTGAATGGTTTTCCTTGGACTTGAATGGATTGATCTTCTTTTGTTGCAAAATTGACTTGCCCCTCCTTTGCCTCCATCAACAACTGTTCAGTCCAAGGAGTCCATCTGCCTCAAACTTCTGTCTAATGGCAAACACCTCATCAGACGCTGAATCTGAAGAAGAAGAAGAAGAAGAAGAAGAAGAAGAAGAAGAAGAAGAGGTATCTGTTTCTGATTCTCTTCAAGAAGCATATGATGAACTGCTTAATGATACTTCGTTATTGCATCATCAATATGTTATGCTTAAAAGAAAGTTTTCAAAATTAAATAAGGAGTTGGAAGATTCCAACAAACAAAACAAACAGCTCATTGAAGAAAACAATAAGCTGAAAGCTGAGAATGTCAATCTAACTGACAGACTCACCTCTGGGTCCAGTGAACCTCACGAGGTAACTGGACTAAAACAAGAGGTATCTGACCTAACCAAAAGCATATCTAAGCTTGTTGGAGGTTCAGAGAAGCTAGACCTGATATTGAGGTATTCAAGATCACCTCACGATAAGTCTATCCTAGGCTATGACTCTGGGAAACAAGAAGCTTCTCAGAAAGTATCAAGGTCCAATAAATATCATAAGACCTTTAAATCTTATGAAAAGCAAAAATAAAACAAGCAGCATGCATCCAATACCTATTGTAATTTATGTGGAAAAAGTGGGCACATCTCTTCAAAATGCATACACAAAAAGAAAACCAAAATGCATCGACGAAGACCACAAACTAACCAAAAAGGACCCAAGTCTATCTGGGTACCTAAGAACATGATAATCCCTGTTGCAGATCTGCTTAGCAACACAAAGGAAACCCCAGTCCTGGTACTTGGACAGTGGATGTTTACGTCACATGACGGGAGAAAGGTGTATGTTCCAAGAATAATGTGAAAAGACTGGTGGATGGGTCACCTTTGGAGGCAACCAGAAAGGGAATATAGTTGGAATAGGTAAGATTGGTAAGCATCCTTTTCCCTCGGTTGATAATGTTCTTCTGGTTGAAGGATTAAAACACAACTTGCTTAGTATAAGTCAATCATGTGACAGTGGGTCTGATGTTTCCTTCAATAAAGGTGAATGTATAGTCAAGAACCCTGATGGGTCCATCTTATTCACTGCCAAGAGGAAAAATAATCTATATAAGATTAACTTGGGGGATGTAACACCCCGATTTTTCTTAATCTTTTTAATTAATCAGTAATTAAGTAATTGTATTTTATTTGAGTGTCTAGAAACTTTAATAAATTATTCTGAGGCCATAGTCACGCTCTACGCCATCGTAGGAGGCTATGGTTAAGTTTTGGGCCGAAAACTCAAACGGAGCCCGATCTATGTTTTTTTCGGATGGTAGTATTTTCTACTATCATGACCTCATTTAGACTAACGGTCAGAACCATTAGTCTTAGAATTCAATCCTCTACCTTTTTGCTAAAATGTGTCCTGACGTCCAAAAATATAAATAATATTTTATATTCGGACCGAAAATCGATCGGGTAGACGATTCGAGTTGTCTTAGGGTTTTTCGAGAACCTTGAGCCAATGATTTTCATACCAGGGCTATGTTAAATCATTTGGGGACTCCTACAAGTCATGAAGATTTTCAAATTTATCGGGACGTGAATTGCCCAAATTGTCCTTGGTTAGTTTTTACTAATTACTTATTATTACTTTTACCTATTTCTTAACTCCTAAGTTTCCTAAATAAATATCTAATCTTCACTCTCCTCACCCCACAATTTTCGGCCAGCCTCCCCCTCCTGACCAAACCTCTTCTTCTTCTTTCTCTTCTCTTCTTTCTCTTCTCTTCTTCTTTTCTCCTTTCTCACCATTTTTCTTCATTTTTGGAGCTTCAAACCTTGTGATTTCTTGAAGCAATCTTCACCAAACTTGAAGTGGATCATCATAGGAGGTAGCTTGTCATCTCTATCTCTCTCAATCTCTCATTTTTTATCCTCTAATTTCCATGATCATAAATGTTAGGGTTTTGTCCCAAAAATATTCAAAAATCCATGATAAATTGTAGGAAAGTCATTTTGATACCAAACCAGTTTCTATGGCCTAGGTTCATGACACACTTGCATGATCCAAGAGATTAGAGCTAAGAAATCTCTCTAGCTATTTTTTTTAGAGAGAGGCCGAAACCCCCTATTGTGTAGGGTAGGGTTTTTGGTTGGTTTTTGATGTTTTGACTTGATATCTAGGGTCATCACATTTAGTTAGGGTGCTATCCAAGAAATGAGGATTTTTGGAGCTCCCTAGCTATTTTTCATATTTTTCATTCAATAGGGCCAAACCCTAGGGATAGTGCAGTAGGAGAAATCTTTACTTTTTGAGCTAATGCCTTCATTGATTATGTTTAGGGATACCTAAGGATCATTGATCCAAAAGTTAGGAATTGTTCGACATCCCTAGCCTAATTAATTAAATTAGGGAGTTTTTGATTTAACTATGTTGATTTCTGGTTGTGTTTTGTTATATAGAATCGGACAAGATTCGAACATCCGACAGCGCACCCGACTGACAGCCGCGGAGTCGTAGCCGGAGCTGCTCGAGGAAATCACGAAGGTGGGGAGAAAGAACTAATATCGTCGGGAAGGCAAGCTTAGTATAGAGTATATATAACTGTGTAGGGGAACCCTTAAACCCTACTAGAGGTTGAGCCCTGGATAAAATGTCTAGACCCTAGGTGTAGATACTTTTGGGCTATCACCACTAAGTTGATATTATAAATGATGTGATTGATCGAGGTTGCTGTGTTGATTTATTTAATTGATTATCTGTTTATCTGTTGTGTTGAACTACCTGTGTGATTTGCTGCTATTCGATTTTTATGATAATATCTGCCTTGGAGTGAATTACTGTTGTAATGTTATTGTGATTTGATTGGTGGTTGAGTGTTGATGAGAGTATAGTGAGCGATGATGTTGTTCGGGTTGATATCGTTGTGGTCCCGACCGTGGAGCTGTGGCTCGTAGACGCAAGGCGTCTTGATGCTGATTCTGATGTGATGTTGATGTTGATGATTGATGTTGATGTTGATGTGATGCGATGTGTCGTGGTCATGGACGAGTGTTTAGGCGTGAGGTTCCGATATCAACCTGCGATGGATGTTTGTTGCATTTTCATAACATTTCATACCACAACATTTGGTCCCAAAGGGGGATGTCCAATTGGGGACGTTACGTAAAATCCCGAGGCGGGATATGATGTGATGTGATTTGATGTAATCCCGACGGGGATGTCCAATTGGGGACGTGATGTATCGGCCGACATGCATATAGGGGAGACAGCATATACATAGGGATTAGTATCCCTACTATAGGCTTATTCGAGAGAACGATGTTTGAGATGATTGTGATTGGTGACTTAAGAGATGGATGAAGTTGTGCTATACATGTTATCTGTGTTGTGTGATGTATATATATATATGCTGTACTGATGCCCCTCTCCCATATTGATGATATGTGTTTCTTATCTCCCGCTATTTTCTGTATGTGTTGCTCTTATTTTATGGAAAGACCCCGAGGAGGAACCAGCTGTTGAAGAGCTGGATGGCATTCCTTACGAGCCTGACGCTGGAGGACGTGCCACGGACCCTAGCCTCGAGAGGTTGGGCAATGATCGTGATTAGATGGAGAGCTATCTCTCGGCCTACCTTTCATACTTTTATTTTGGTTTGTAATAATATACTCGTATGTATTACTTTATTACTGTAGCCCTACTGAGGGGACAATGTTGTATGTGATATATTTCTTTATATTTTAAGCTGTGTACTCTGAAGCGTTGCGTGCCGTGTATTGGATTACTTCCGCGCTCAGCTTTCCGCTTCGCTTCGTTTTAATAAGGCGCGCTAACGTTTATTATGCGATTAAGATTAGTTAATATCTTAGGTTTTACTGATGGGACGGCGGGTCGTCTCAGGGGAACTCTCAAATCAAAGTCTATCATGCCTAGTGTCTGTTGAAGATGAGCGATGGATCTGGCACAAAAGACTTGGTCATGCAAGTCTGAGATTAATCTCAAGACTAAACAAGCATAACCTTGTAAGAGGTCTACCAAAGATCGTGTATAGATCGGACGCTCTCTGTGACGCATGTCAAAAAGGAAAACAAGTTAAGAACTCTTTTGAGTCCAAGAACATTGTTAGTACTTCAAGACCACTAGAGCTGTTGCATCTTGATTTGTTTGGTCCAACAAGGACTGCTTCTGTCAGTGGTAAGAAATATGGGCTCATCATAGTAGACGACTATACTAGATGGACATGGGTTAAGTTCCTTGCTCACAAGGATGAGTCGATCAAGGTCTTTACTATATTCTGTAAGCGCGTCCAGAATGAAAAAGGCATATCTATAAGCTCAATCAGAAGTGATCATGGAGGTGAATTTGAAAATGAGCTTTTCCAAAGGTTCTGTGATGAAAGCGGTATTCATCACAATTTCTCTGCCCGTAGAACACCACAACAGAATGGTGTTGTTGAAAGAAAGAATCGATCTCTTCAAGAGATGGCTAGGGCAATGCTCAGTGATAATTATGTTCCTAAACACTTCTGGGCTGAAGCTGTAAATATTGTCTGCTACATTCAAAACAGAATATACATAAGACCAATCTTGAATAAGACTCCTTATGAACTGTAGAAAGGACGCAAACCCAACATTTCTTATTTCCACCCCTTCGGATGTCAATGTTTTATTTTAAATACTAAGGATCAACTTGGTAAGTTTAATGCCAAAGTAGATAATGGAGTGTTGTTAGGATACTCTGAAACGTCCAACGCTTTTAAAGTCTATAACTCTAGGACTTTGATTGTTGAAGAATCCATCCATGTTAAGTTTGATGACAAACAGCCTGATAAGAGATTATCAGAGCTAAATGATTCTTTTGCAGATCTGAATCTGAATGATACAGAAGATCGTCCAACCCCTAACAAAGACGATGTATCAGACGCAAATCAAGACGCTTCATCGTCTCAGCAAGTTGTCAACACCCCTCGTTCGTGGCAATTCAGGACTTATCACCCTAAGGATCAAATCATTGGCAAACCAAATGATAGAGTCTGGACAAGGTCAACCTTCAGAGAGCAAGCAGACTCGGCCTTCATCTCTGAATTGGAGCCAAAGTCTGTGGATGAAGCCTTAATGGATGATTGTTGGTTCCTCGCTATGCAAGAAGAGCTTAACCAGTTTCAACGTAGTGACGTTTGGACGCTGGTCTCTCTGCCAAAGGATAAGTCTGTCATTGGAACCAAGTGGATTTGTCAGAACAAGCTGGATGAGGATGGTAAAGTTGTAAGAAATAAAGCAAGGTTAGTTGCTCAAGGCTATTCTCAAGAGGAAGGTATTGACTACACTGAAACTTTTGCTCCAGTAGCTAGATTAGAAGCCATACGCATTTTACTTTCATATGCTGCACATCATAACATCATGCTTTATCAAATAGATGTAACAAGTGCTTTCCTAAATGGTTTTATTAATGAAGAAGTGATGTTCAACCACCTAGTTTTGAAGATCAAAACCATCCTGAGCATGTATATAAGCTTAAGAAAGCTTTATATGGACTCAAACAAGCTCCTAGAGCTTGGTATGAGAGATTCAAAACTTTCCTAATGGAGAATGGTTTCTCAGGAGGAAAAGTGGATACAACTCTTTTTAGAAAATCAAATAAAAAGAACTTTATTGTTGCACAAATTTATGTTGATGATATAAAATTTGGTGCAACTGATGAATCTCTTTGTCAAGAGTTTTCTGATCTAATGCAAAAGGAATTTGAAATGAGCATGATGGGAGAATTAAAATTCTTCCTCGGACTTCAAAGCAAACAACAGACGGAGTGTACATTCATCAGACGAAGTACACAAAGGAGCTGCTGAAACACTTCAAGTTGGACGATTGCAAACCAATGAATACCCCAATGCATCCAATTTCCGTACTAAACAAAGATGATAAAGATAAAAAGGTAGACCAAAAGGTATATAGAGGTATGATTGGCTCTCTCTTATATCTAACTGCGTCTAGACCAGATATCATGTTTAGTGTTTGTCTACGTGCTCGATTTCAATCTGATCGAAGAGAGTCTCATCTCTCAGCAGTAAAGAGAATCTTTAGATACCTCAAAGGTTCTACTAAGCTGGGTCTTTTGTATAAGAAATTTAATGAATACAGATTAGTTGGATTCTGTGATGCTGACTATGCTGGAGACAGAATAGAAAAAAAAAGCACCAGTGGAGGTTGTCACTCCATTGGAGCCAATCTAGTCTCATGGTCAAGCAAAAGGCAAAGCACAATTGCTCTATCAACAGCTGAAGCTGAGTACATTACTGCTGCAAGTTGCTGCTCACAACTACTTTGGATTGAAAATCAGTTGGAAGAGTACAACGTGTTTGTAAGTAACATTCCAATCATGTGTGACAACACTGCTACAATTAACATGTCCAAAAACCCCATATTGCATTCTAGAGCAAAGCATATAGAAATCAAGCGTCATTTCATTAGAGACTATGTGCAAAAAGGAGTAATTTGCAACACCCTTTCCCGAGTGTCACATTCCCGAACGTTTATAAGGCCGAAAATATTTATTAATGCGGAAAATACGATTTTTCTTTTTCTTTTCTTTTCATAAAGATGTAATGGGATTAGTAAAGGTAATAAATAACACTAATAAGTGAACTTAGGTTCACCATGCATTACTAGGACATACATACAGTATTATAATACAGAAAACAGAAAACAGAAACAGAAATAACAACATTACTATATATACAGACATAAGTATAATGTATGACTGACATAAGAAAATACAATAAGTACTAGAAGTCATAGCTCCCAAAAGGTACTACAAAAACTGACATAGTCTGGCCGACAACAAAACTAAAACAGCAAAAGAGTCCACCTCCGAACTCAAAGGGACCGAACCATCGTCGCGTCCATTTGTTCAAGCATCAACAGCAAGTACCAGCAGAAAACATACAGATATGGGTGAGATTCTCGTTCATCAACACAACAAAACAGCAGTAGTAAAAACGGGACGACTCACCGGGTAACAGCGTACCCAACATGCTTACAAGGTTCTCAATATAAATCATGTTAAGCAGTTAACAGTATAATATAAGGTACTCTTAAACAGTACAACGATGTATAACAGTAAATGTAAACATCAATAGCCATAAACATCAATAGCCATGCAATGCAATGCAATGTATATGACCCAATGTCAATGTCACTGGGTAATACTCTGACCCCTACTCCATGGAGCTAACAAAACATTCGGAGAGAGTGAATGGGAGGACATATTCCGGTTTCTGCCAGCCATGAGCAAGATGCTACAACATTCGTAACGTGCACGTATCTGGCTTTACGGTAACACTCTCGACCAAACATGAAAAGTACGGCATCTAGTAGAGGATATCAGTGTATTGCACGGATTCGCCACGACACAGAAGAATCACCAACTGGTCACATGTCAGCCCTTCCAACCCTGATACCTCCCAAAAGACCATTGAAGATCGTCACCGTAAGATTCGCACCCGCATCAAGGTGTAAGCTCAACTCCTAGGCTCAAGGCCTTACAACTATGCACATGAAATGCCAATGCTTACACAAAGCAGATGCGATAAAGCAATGTCTATCCATTGGATAGACCTCAAGGTTCACTAAGGTTCTCTTCCTTAGAAACTACACGCATCTTTGTTTTATAAAACATTTATCCATCGGATAAAACAAATATCCATCGGATAAATATCTCGTGATTCCTTTGGAATGATCCAGACTGCTTTCAGAATCGCCGACTGTCCCCACAAACCAACACAAGTCTTTTCAGCGTGTTTTGTCCTCACTCACACGCTTTCTAGGGAACTTCCCAGAAGGTCACCCATCCCATAATTACTCTAAGTCAAGCACGCTTAACTATAAAGTACTTATGTTCTAAGCTCCCGAAAAGAAGATAAATCTTGTTGGTATGGGTAGTACCAATCAATTCTTATATGCCTTCCCTTAACTATACAGTCCCATACCTGCATAGCCTCAGGATTCCTTCCACTGTACAGTCCCATACCTGCACAGTCCCAGGATCTCTCTCATTCCAGTTATCACAAGACAGAAACAATTGAACGATTAACCTAGATCTGAATCATCGGTCCGTCATCGAACTATTGTTTCGAAAACCAAAACATTTCGTGTTTGTGTTTACGTCTTATGAATTATGTCTCAAGTCCTAAGCATTATGAATAAGGATTGAGAATCCTCTTAGGTAAGTCTTTGAGCCTTTCTAAGATATTAATCCCTTGTTTTTCAATTAAGAAAATAAGTGTGGATTCACTTAAGTCTTATGAAGTCATTGATGTACTAAGTCATCAATGGTATAGCACATGGTCTTGTTCCACCACATACCATACTTAATTAACCCTTGTCTTCAACTCTAAGTTAATTATTTAACTTAGGTTTTTCACGCATAAAACTTTACGATTGAGTTAGAAAACTCCTTTTGTAAACCAAACAACTTTTACAATTGAAACTCATTTGATTTAAAATAACATTTGAACTACTTACTTCGTTTCTAGCATTTTCTGAAACATGAAATTCGCTTAGCGGATTTACATTCGCTTAGCGAAAATGAGGCAGTAATGCCTCCTTTGGAACTCCTCTGGATCGCTTGGCGAGACATAATTCGCGTAGCGAAATGTATTGGATTCGCTTAGCGAATATGTATTCGCTTAGCGCAAGTACAGACGGTTACACCTCTTTGTAAACGCCTCTGGATCGCTCGGCGAAACAGAATTCGTGTAGCGAAATTTCACTTTATTCGCTTAGCGAGTATAATTTCGCTTAGCGAAATGGAGGCGGTTATACCTCCTTTGGAGACTTCTCTGGATCGCTCAGCGAGATTTAATTCGCGTAGCGAAACTTGTTTGCTTAGCTTAGCGAATATGAATTCGCTTAGCGAAAGTGAGGCAGTGATGCCCAACTAAGACTTTCCCTGTTTTTCGCGTAGCGAAAGTAAATTCGCTTAGCGAAAAGTTGCCTTAAAACAAGACATCAACCTTAGGGAACCATTTTGATTCTCTTCATGAAAACACTTCTTTTCTCATTTTGAGTCACTTGATTAGCTAGATGAACTAAGGATAAGGTATAAAACATGTTTCACTTTGGTGAAAGCACTTTGAGATTTAATTCCATTTAAGGTTACTTAGGGTTTTTCTTTGAAAAACACAAGTTATTGAAAACACTTTCTTTACATCAACACTTGATTGTTCAAGAACTACTCATACTCTTCCTTTTCTCAAGGTTATGGCTAAAAGCCAACTATGCACCAATGTGAAGATTTACTTCACCAAACTAACCAAGTTATGGCTTACAAAGCTTACACAATTATGATAAACAACAAATGCACCATTACATCATAACCAAAACATAAGAGTCCATCACACATCATGGTCTCATAATCAAACAATAAAAGTCCATATTTGATCTAGTGATGAAAGTAGGTTTTCCAACATACATGAAAATGGTTTTTCATTCAATCGTCTCATCATCAACATATGCTAAAGCACACTACAACATACTAAAGCATAAACTCATCATGACATTCTTGTTCTCCATGAGAACTTAACAAAACTTAATACATAAAAGTGAACCCAAACTAAAGGGTTTCACCCACACATAATTTAAACAACCATCCTCACCACCACCATCTTGGTGTGATGAGGTTCTTCTCCCCATACCTGTTGAAGAGCAGATTCCCGGATCAAAATCGGTTGATCGGTTTGTGAACCTCCTGATAATTGTCACCAACTACAAACAACCAAACAATCAAACATTAAACAACAATCAAACCAAACTCAACAATTCTCACAAAGAGGGTTTCGGCCACCCTAAAGAGAATAAAGCTAGGAATTGATCTTGGTTTTCCATTTCATGGATTCAAAGGCATAGGAAAGCTAAAGATGAAATCAAGTGTTAGAAATCAAAAATTGATGAAAACACTATTCATCATCATCCAAAAGGGTTCGGCCAAAAATGCTTTTTGAGCTATGATGAGAGTTGAATCATAAGCTCTTAGGTTTAGGTAGAGATTGATGATGTGAGTTCAAAGAACTTGGTCTTACCTCAAAAGGATTTTTCTACAATTTCCTATGGATTTTCAAAGTTTTGGATCTAAGAAATTATTTTCATGAAAATGAAGATTGATCTTGAAATAAAGAAAGATTAATGAAGCTAAGAGATCATAGAAGTGATCTTACCTTGAAATGATGGAAGATTGCTGAAGGAATCAAGTGATTCCAACAAGTGATTCAAGCTTTTCAAGAAGAAAAATGGAGTTTCTCTTCAAGAACAACAATGGTGTTCTTCTTTGGGCAGAAATTTCGTGAATGAGGGGCTGGATGGGCTGAGTTCAGCCTTTAAAACAAGTCACTTAAGGGCAAAATGGTCATTTGCCAAAAGGGTAAAATGGTAAAAGTGCAAAAGACTAAGGTTAGGGGCATTTTGGTCATTTTGCATCTAGATTTTCCCGATCGTCATGACGACTCTGGCATACTCTCCCAAGTGTCCTGGGATGTTGTGATATCAAGATTATCTGTTGGCGAGTCTCGGTAAATCCATATGTGGCTCCGTTCGTCACCCGATTGAGAATTCCGCCCGAACGAATGTCAGGAAGTTATTTTTCTGAAATTTTTACGAAATTTAACCAAAACGTAGAGAATCAAATTCTAAGACTTACTGTCTCGTTCACGGGTCCATCTGAGGTCTTCTGAGCAGTAAAATCATACTGTCAGTGTAAAAACGCAGACCGGACTCCGTTTGAGTTTTTGACTCAAAACTTAATCATAGCTTCCTACGATATCGTCGAGCATGACTATGGTCTCGGAATACTTTATTTCCATTCCTAAGACCTCGAATAAAATAAAGACATTAAAATACTGAAGAATTATAAAACGTGAAAATCGGGGCGTTACATAATTGATATTCAATTTGTTGATACCGACCATCAATGGGCAGATATCTTCACCAAACATTTAGCAGAAGATAGGTTCACATTTATAAAAAAATATCAGAACATGCATTTCATTGATTAAATGAGAGTCCAATGCATGCGTCCAATATTTGCCTTAGTCCAATGTATGCTCGTCCAATATATATTGCTTGCTCGTCCAATGCATTAATTGAACTAAATCTTTGTCGAGTGAAATATTAAGTCTCATTCCTTTAACTGAGTCAATTGAGTTTTCAATAAATTTCAAAAATGCTTTTTACAGTTTCAAGGACTGGAACATGGGTCAGTCATTTAATGCACGTCGTTTCTCCACCCTCTCTATTCTTTGCAAAGACGAAACGTTTTCGTCTTCTCTTTAAAACCCAAAACTTGTTAAAAATTAAATCTTTACAAAACTTTCACCTTTCATCTTCAATCCTCTGAAAAACCTCTCTTTGCGAAAATCCCTTTTTTTAAAAAAAATCTCTTCTTTGAAACTATGGCAACCTCATCCGCTGCTGCTGCTAAGGGCAAAGGAAAGTCCTTTGATGCTCAAACCGCTGATGTTCTGGTAGAATTCAAATTCAACCTACAGTTTCTTGCTGATAATGGGATAGACATCTTCCCAAACATTCATGCCTCTAGTTGGTCAAGTTTCTTCGAGGGTTCACCAGTGATCTACCCTATTTTGGTTAGGGAGTTCTGGACAAACCCTACTATTTCTGTAAGGGAAATACGCAACAAGGTGATTGACACCGAGGTTATCATGTCTGAAGCTACTATTTCCAACGCCACTGGGTGTGCTCAATCGGGAATCACTTGTGAGGACAAATGGGAGGAAGAACTGGGAGGTCTTGAAGCCATCAAAGAATGTCTTTTGAAGAACTTGTCAGACAAGCTCATAGCCTCAAGAATGACTGACAAAGTTAGGGTTTTTCATCAGATTTTGAACAAGGCTATCCTTCACAAAGCTCGGTCGAAGGATAATGTTTCTAATGCACATCAGTTCTGCCTAGTTCATCTGATTTTGGAGAGGCAGATTAATCTTCCACACCTTTTGTTCGCCTTCTTTAAGTATGCCATTGAAGGATCTAGGAAGAACACCTCTATCATCTATGCTGCCCTTTTCTCAAGGATCTTTGAGAAACACATGGTCTATAAGGACCTCATTCACCTGACTCCAAAACAAAGGCTCAAATACCATGGTATTCATGGGATAGATCGTGTGCATCAACCTGAGTTCAGCAAACAAAGCTTGGTGATGATGCAACTGGACTATTTCAAGAAGCCCAAACAAGAAGGAAAGCTGAAGGGTGCCCAGACGCAAGGTTCTGACGAAGCGTCTGTCCAATAAGTCTCCGCTGGACGCCCAACTGAGCCTGCTCGTCCAACAGCCAAGGCTACCTCTGCTCATCCAAAGCCTACCGTCCAACCTTCAAGAAAAAGGAAGCTGGTTCTAGCTTTTATTGATGAGGAAGATGAGGACGATCAACCTATCTCTAGGGTGATCAAAAGTCCAAGGAGGGAATCCACTTCTGCAGCCTCTCGCCTAAGCCTGCTGCAACAAGAGCAAGGTCCACAAGAGCTAAAGCTAAAGGTAATATTGAACCTCAGTCTAGTTCAGTTTTTACTTCCACTGTTGAGCAAAACCTTGAGGTTGAAGACCTGACCTTAGACTCTCCATTGTCCTTACCCCTGTCAGGCCCCACCTTACCTCAATCACAAACCCTTCCCTCACCATCCAAACCTCAAGACTGGTTCACACCATGGGAGATCACCCCTTTCAACCCTATGGTGCCCTTTACCCCAAAATGACCTACCAAAAAAGAAAATACAGACGCATTCCTAGGATTACCTACAGAAACGAAAGCTCCAACTAGGTTGATGTTCAACGAAGGTTTCCTACTCTCTTTCTCAAACACTCACCTCCTCCTACCTCTCAACATCCCAAAAGCCCTATACCACCACCAGAATACCAATATGAAACACCTTCCACTCCACCTCAAAACCCCTCTGGTCCACCCCCTGAACATGGCTACTACCCCATTCCACACACATCCACTGAACCTTTGGCAACTCAACTGTGAAACTGCTCTTGGACCCCTAGTTGTTTGTCTAGAGAAGAAGAAGTTTCCTCCAAAGAAAATCTATCCAAATCTCATCAAGGACAAGGCTTTCCAATGGTGCCACTACAATGTCAAAAGGCACGTAGTAATTCTGAATGAAGAGAAGAAAGGTTGCAGAACCACAGCTGAGAGAAGATCAAGGACGTATGGTCTGACCAACATCTTTCTTGATCAAGACCTCAAATTCATTCCAAGCTATCCCACAGCCTGGAAGGAATATTCCGATGTTCGCGACTTTCTTCCCTACTACGCTGCCAGGAAGGAATGTGACATGTCCAGAGAAGCCAAGATCCATCACAACTTACCAATGAAGCTTTGCTCCACAAGCTCTGCAACAAAAGTAGGCGTTGTTCCTCCTAGAGCTTGTCCAAGGATCCCAATCCTGGACCCAAACAAGAATAAGGATGGACGCAAAAGGCTTGAAACTTGGACGCTGCCTTACAAATATGCCTTTGATCATCTCTTCTGGAAAAGGCCAAGAGATGATTCGGTAGAACTGGCCCACATTTGGCAGAAGGATCCCTTCCAAAGGTTTGACCCAGTCGCAAAAATCTACTGGGCAAACTTCATCTGGAGATGCTCTCAAGAAGCATCCTCGTCTGGTCTCTCTATCGATGAAAAGTAGAAGATTCGTGTCTACCCAAGAGAATATTGAATCTCTGATGCTGACTTTATGATTATGGATGACATCTTTAGAATATCGTTGCATCCAAGGAATGTGCTTCCAGACCCTGCCCCAAGATGGAGAGAAAATAGATATGATGATGCTGAGATCATCCTTGATGTGCTTCCACCTCCACCCAAACCGGTCATTGCTCCTAACTCTGAAGCAACTCCACCTGCACCACCACCGGCTATTTCTGAAGAAACTGGGGACACCGAGATCGTCTATGAGGACCCCTCTCCTGAAATTCATGCTGAGGAAATGGAACAAGTTGCAGACTCAGCCCCATCTAAGTCTCAACCTATCCCTTTTTTTGTGGTCCATCCTACTGATCCATCTCCTTCTCAGGCTATCAGTGTAATTCCTAATCAGAGAGATGTGGATGCAACTAGGGCCACAGCTGAAAGCTCTGTCTCTACGGTTCCTCCGAAGTTTCAAGAGTTCGTCCAACGTTCCATAGAAGCCAACAATGCAGTGCTTCTTCAACAAATCGCAACCAAGTTTCAAAACTTCATTCCCAAACCTACTCCTTCTTAAAACCTTCTTTTTGTTTTATTTTAAAACTGACTATGATGTGTTTTTCCTTCTTTTGTCTGATGACAAAAAGGGGGAGAAAAGGGTTTGATTGAATTGACTGTTTATTAAATCATAGTATATCTTGATTGCATACTCTTTATACGTTTTGTTATATATGCTTGATTGATTGCTCTGTCTTACATGCTTTAATTGTTTAGAATATTTGTCTTAGGGGGAGGTTTTCAGCTCTCTAGGACTCTTTATTCAATCAAATTAGTATGTTTTGTCATCATCAAAAAGGGGGAGATTGTTGGAACCAAAGTGGTTATGGTCCTGTAATCCCTTATGTTTTGATGTTAACAAAAGACTAATTTCAGAAGAACAAAGATTTGTTATGGACTAACGTTTTGCCTTAAGTGTGCAGGATAAAATTAATATAAGTCCAAAGACTATCTAACTCCAAAGACTTTAACTCGTCCAACCTCCGAAGTGGTTCATGTTCTTACCTAGACTGGACGATAATAAGTAGTAACAAAAGAATCATGAGTCCAAAGAATCTTCCTATTCTTGTGTATTCGTTATAGTCCAATAATGCTTTATTTATTAAGCGCGAATACTTTTATAAAGCTTTTGATTTTATTATTCCTTGTAAGAAGGTTATATCCTTTGGACAAATATTCCTTGTAACACTCGTTCAGACAAAAGCAAAAGCCAGATTGTCTCTGTCACATAAAGAAGTTGACCTTCTTCTTTGAGAAAGACAAAAGGCAACTTTCGAGTACAAAGAGGATATGTCAGTCCCGTTTCTAGCTATCAAAGCTGATAGTCTACTTTGCTGATTAGAAGCTTCAAAGAGGTTATCAGACTCAACGGACCAAAGCATTTAATGCATGATTAGAACGGATCTTTTTCCATCCGTTGAAGACTGAAGCTTGCTCAAAGCAAAAGCCTATAAATACCTCCACCCCTTGAAGATGCGAGGTTACCGAAGTTGAGCAAAATACAAGCATACAAGATAACACAAGCTATCAAGAGAAAAATCAAAGCTTACAAGCTTACTCTGTTCTTAAACTTTCATATCACTCTCTGCGAAGAGTATTGTTCAGAGTTTTGAGCTTAGTTTCAAACCCTCACATTTAGTGAGTTAGTAGAACAAAACCTTTTTTCAAAACTTTAGTTGGTTGAGCCTGAAGAGGCTTGTCTGTAAAAGAATACTTAGTGTTACCTGAAGAGATGTAGAATACTTGACTGAAGAGGTGTTGAATAATTGTAACAAAGGGTTTTTTTTTTTAGTGGATAAAGCTCTCAAGTAGAGGGGACTGGACGTAGCTCTTTGGTGAAGAGTGAACCAGGATAATATCTCTGTGTTCTTTTCTCTCCCTTATCTTCGCTTTAGTTTATTTTCTTGCTAACGTCTTGGGATTGAATTGTTTTTCTTACGCTTGTTTCTTTATCTTCGTCGGACTAAGTAAGCGTCCAATCAGTGTTGGAAACGCTTCTAGGGTCCTTTAAACGTTTTATCATCCAACCTTACGAAAACTTAGCGAAAAGTTTTAAAAACTTAAGAAACACAATTCAACCCCCCTTCTTGTGTTTCAAACAGGTTCCTTCAAGTTTGAATGCATATATTATATAAGGATATGAATGAGATATCTTCTTAATGTTATATTCTAAATATTTAAATAAAATCTTTTTCCAGTCAAACCATATTTCGCAGATAAAACCATTTATCTTCTGAAAAACCAATGGTTAAACCCAACTATGTGCGTAGAGCAATTCTGATTTCTTACAACTATAATTACTAGCAGTAAGGAAAATAATAAGGTAAAACTATTTATTGGTCCTTTAAGTTAATTTCTTTTTTCGATGTGGTCCCTTAAGTTTATTTGGTGTTAAATACGTTCCATAAGTTAGATTCGGGTGACAAAATGTGGCTTTTTTTACTATTCCTGCGGAATCTCTAGTCTTTTCTCCTATGTCAATCCTAGCTGACATTGCTGACTTAGCAATTAATATAATAAAATAATAATTTTAAAAAGGAAAATATTAATAAATAATTTTTTATTATTCTTCCCACCCATCTTCTTCTTCAGGTTTCGGAGCGGTGGGACACCATGGCTTACACTTCACAACTCTTGCCCTGTTTGTCGCCATGACTTGCTTGCTGATTTCCCAATCATATGCCTTCAACAAGGAATTCCGTTGCTTTGAATGAAGATGAGAATGTTGGGTTGAACATTTTGGTGTTACCGAGTGGAGGGTTTGTTGTAAGGAGGTTTTTTTGGTAGGAGAAGAGGTGTTGTCATCGATGCCTCTACCACTGTATGTAGCGTCATTGCAGGATCACCACCGCATCGCATTGAGTGCTACAGCGACGGCCAAATCATCCCTGTCATTCCCAACGTTTCCTTCTACACAATTTTTGGTGGACGGAGCTTATTTTGTGACCTTCGATCCGCTAACTAGAGTTGAGTCTTGTAGCTGGAGGTGAACATGTTCATGGGCTGAACTCAACTACTTTTTTAGTGTGCAAAGGAAGTAACAATTTTGGCCAACTTAATGTTCCTCAGGGTGGGGCATTGGAATATTCTGGGTTGGGACTTGGTGTTCAATCTTCGTCTAGAGAGTGGTATATATTTTGATTCTCAATCACTATGTTCTAGCTTCGGTAACATTTGCAAGCCAAAACCTTGTTGCCTCAAATACCAGTGGTAGAGCCACCGCCTGCCACCAATAATCTCTTCTCCATTGCCACCTCGATCAAAGACCTTGACTAAGGGTTTATTAGCATTTATTGCTTGCACACTACAACTGATGTGGGAAGAACAAAGTACATAACTAAGTGCAACAAAAGAGGTGGTAATGGTTCTAATGGTGGGGTGTTTCCAATAATAGCCCACCTTCGAGATATCTACTATTGAAGAAGATGGGAGAATAATAATAATAATAATAAAATTTATTTATTTATTTATTAATTTTTCTTTTTTAAATTATTATTTTATTATATTAATTGTCAAGTCAGCAGTGCCAGCTAGGCTTGAGTGTGACACATAGAAGAGAAAATGAGAGATTCTGCAGGAATGGAAAAAAAGGTCGCACTTTATCACCCGAACCTAACTTATGCGACCTATTTGACACAAAATAAATTTAAGGGACCACATTGAAAAAAGAAATAAAGTTAAACGACCAATCAAATAATTTTGCCAAATAATAACTACTCCACACTCACTAATAGCATGTCATGGTTGGCTGATAGTGATAACTTGACATGCTTCGAGATCATTGAGTAGCATATGAGCTCCAATTATCATACAAAAAATAATTCACACGAGTGTGATCAATATCCTACTACCCTAGTCACAATTTTAGTGCCTGAACGTGAAAAATACAAAAAGTAATTCACACTAGTGGCACACTGTTACTTAGGTTTCTATACAGAAAAATGGTTACAACAAAAAACGCCAACTACTTTTATCAAGGGATGGCTAAAAAGAATTCACATCAGCGGCACTTGGACATGAATTAAGCACCAAAGCCAATATATTTAAAGCTCAGATAACCAGAACAAGCAACTGACTTGCTCTTTCTTCACCTGTTGATTCTTCCACTCCTGCATACAATAGGACAAACTGAATACTCAAAAGGAAGAAGGAAGGATGCTCTGAGATTGATCAAGAGAGTGAACTGAGGTCATTATCATATACTCCTGGGGGAGATAGTGGCGGTACAGCAACTTCATGAAATGCAGTAGTTTCAATATCCAAGACCTTCCTCGTAGTTGCTTTAGACTCTTCAGATCTTCCACTCTTTCTAGAAGGAAAGGATACAGAGGCACCGGCTCTTGATGAGTTACTACTATCAATCGACAGCAAAAAGTTTTCTTTGGAAAGTGTTGGGGCAGATGCAATGACAGAACTGAAGACCCCGGATTCCCTCAAACTTTGTATTATGACCTGATGACAAGTGCATTAGGAAATGAATTTGGAGCTAAAATAATATACATGCAAAAGGATAAATAAAAAAATATGTGTAGAAGTAGTTATATGTTCTTGAAAGCAAAAGTTCGGACTTGATCCATCTCTAACATGAGGAGTCATTGCTCCATCTAAAGTGACTCATTTTGATCAGATGGCAAGGGGGGAAAGACAGATGGTAGAATGAAATCACTCGCCCAAATGCTTTCCCACAATCCACTAGGACGGACACCTTTCGGCCAACTTTCTCTTCATGTAGGGTGTTAGTGTCTTCTTGCCTTTCATATGATTTTATTTTATTTTTTTTTAATTTCTCTGTTAGTCTTTGACTAGGGTTTCTGATAGGAACTGAAAAACTCCTTACAATATTAAACTAGAAAATCGGAGCTCAGCTCCTTACAGGGGAGGAACTTCCTCTACTAACCTAGAATATGCAAAAGACAGCAACCATAAACCAAAAAATTAGGCAGAGGAATAGACACAGTCACAAAAAACATAAAAATGAGAACGAAAAAATAGGAAAGGTCGTTAGAGATAGTGAACAATCCTCCCCCTAGGCCAAGGCCTCCCCATAATAATTTCAATTCTCAGATACCCCTCTCTCACCTCAACCAGTCAACCCCCTCTAAATTAACATTTTTTCGATTTCCCTCAATCACACAAAATCTTCCCCTTCATTCAGCATTTGCAACCTGTCCTTTCTGTTATGCTCCCCATTCTCTGCACTAACCAAATGCCTCACTTTTTCATTGATTACAATTCCTGTCTTGCCCCTTATGCCTTCATTGTTGTTATATAGCCCAACTTCCTGCAGTCCAGACCTCGTTTCCTTTTTCTTTCATATATATGGGACAGTGGCCAATAAGTATCCTTGCAAACATTGCCTATGAGACTAACCCCTCAGACACTGTTACGACTAGGAGGCCCTCCCAACAATTGCCTTCTCCAGGGTTTGAACCATGGTCCTCTCCATGGTAATCCGGATCGCCTATCATCGTAATCAACCCTTGATGGCTTTATTCTTTCCATTCCTTATCTAATAAAATATTCACCTTTTGAATAAATAACAAAATATGCTTACCATGGGAGTATATATGCGAGTCAATATTCCCTTCCTCAACAGTTTCAACTTCAGGTCTTTATCACCCCACACGACATGCTCATGATACCTGTAACAAGAAGCAAAGACCAAATGTTTTTTGTAGATCAGTTACATCAGTACATAACGGTTTAAAACACAGGAGACAGAAAGACCATAAACAAATATGAAGAATTGAAGCCATCATACCACTTCATCATTTCATCTTCAGTTGCAGTTGAAGCAATGATGAATGCCTGAAATTGATAAGATTTGCTTAGCATGCATAAACACTTAAAAGAAAAAATTTAATTTAAAAAATGAAGTTAACACTTCACTCCCACACCAGAAGAAAGCAGAAGGGCAGCCCAGTACATGAGGCTCCCCTCCCACCAGTGTGGGATCAGCAGAGGGTCAGATGAAAGCAATTCTACAATTAGAATCAGTGTTGTTAATGGAGGATGGCAGACTATGGCAGCCGGCCAAAAATCCGCCATATAATATGGTGGATGGCGACACGGTCATATGGCAGATGCCATGGCGGACAAAATAAAATTTTTATATATATAACAAAAAACTGCAAAAATAAATATAATATCCAAAACATTAACAACATATGTCAAAAACCATAAACTAAATTGATAGAAAATATCACAAGTCTCATATTCACCTATCATTGGAAAATTATCATGTCATTATTGGAAAAGATTGCAAAAGGTCGCCGGAGGTCAGTGGTGTCAGACGGTGGTCACCAAACAGAGGCTGGTCGGAGAAGAAAGAAAGAAAGAAAGAAAGAAAGAAAGGAGAGAAGAGCTGGTCGAAGAAGACAAGGGCTGGGGTTTCACGAAAGAAAGACATGACTTTCGGCCCTAATTACTTCTACCCATTTGTGCCGAAAATCCAGGTCGGTCCGCACGACCTAAGCCCTCTGATTCACTTTTTTTATTTTCCACCTTTTCCGCCATGGCCACCACATCCGCCATGACCGCCACTTGCCATGCTGCCGCCACAGACCACCATGCGAAATCTGCATCTCTACCGCCACAGTATGGCGGTCCCTTCAAAACCTGCCGCCGCTTTCCGTCATGGCGCTGCCATGGCCGCTTTTCGATAACACTGATTAGAATCCATGACCAACGGGTCACAAGGCATCAACCTTGCCCACGTAATCAATCTTGGATAGCGGCCAACCCTAAAAATGCTATAGCAAGATAGTGGGATAGCCGCTTTTGCAAAGAGGGCAAGAAGAAGGAAAAGAGGGGGAGAAGGTGGGTTTGGGCGAGGAAGAAGATGAATGAACCAAAAAAAGAACCAAGGAACCAGAAGAACAATGAGAAAGAAGAAGAACGTATGACCAAGAAGAACGTGCGGAAGAAGAAGGTCTCGTTGGAAGAGGGTAGTAAAAGTAAGGGTAAAATGGGAATTTACTGAGTTTAAGTGATGGTAAATAAGACATTTGAAAAGAAAAAGAGAGAGCAAAATAGATATTTGAAGAGTTATAAAAGTGCAGAGAAGAAAATTGTTTTATTCTCTGTTGAATAATACGATGGATTACAATACTTAATATAGGCAAAATTGGTTCTAGACTAGGAAACCAATCTGCTGAAATAAAGGGGAAATAAATGACCTAGGATCTGCTCAAATATCAAATTGATATTGATCTAGATTTATTACAATCCTAATTAAGACAAAAAAAAGAAAGAAAGGAAACAAAATAAATAGGATAGCAAAAAACAGGGAAAGAGAGATATAGGGAAATAAATGTGATATTGATGGACCAAATCTGGTCCATATCACAACACCCCCCCTCAAGTTGGTGCATAGATGTCTATCATGCCAAACTTGCTCACAAGTAATTCATAGTTGTTTCTGAACAGTCCCTTGGTGAGTATATCAGCTACTTGCTGTGAGGTTGAGACAAATGGCATGCAGATAGTTCTGTTCTCTATTTTTTCTTTGATGAAGTGCCTATCAATTTCCACATGTTTGGTTCGATCATGCTGGACAGGGTTATGGGCAATGCTAATTGCTGCCTTCTAATCACAATACAGGTTCATTGGGAGTTTGGTAGCTATTCCAAGTTCTTCATGGACCCCTGTTAGGAACCCGGAAATGAAGAAAGAAAATTATGTGTATTTGTATTAATGAAGAGGAAACAAGTCTGTTACCAAAGTGCTAACAGAACTTGGGTTATAGAAATGGAGATAGAAAGCAAAAAAAGAAAGATAAGGGGCAATTGGAGAGCGCCCTGCTCTCCCAAGAGTCCAGTCCCAAATTCCAGCCTACCCGATTCTCCCCTCCAATTCCCTACATATACTCTACTCATTACATCACTCATGCATTGCATATCCCCTCCCCATTCTCACTCTGCCAGATGGCAGAGTTAGTTACATTGGCCCTGTTCAGGTGCTTTGCGTTTGGATCTCTTCCTGTAGTACACCTTAGGAGTCACAATGGGCCTCGGGACAACATTAGGACTTGGGCTATCAGTTGGGTATGCAACAATTCTCCCCCTTCAAAATCCACCTTGTCCTCAAGGTGAAGATCTGACAAGAGTCTTGTAACAGCTGAAAGAAGTGCCCCCGGGGTCCCATTGCTTGAAACCTGATAGCTGAGAACCATGTTCCCTTATACCCATTTTGGTACCTGCTAATTTCGTCTCCACACTGCTTGCAGCAAGCAGCAATAATCTCCAATATCTCATCACAAATTAGTGGGATGCCAACCACATGAACCAGCAAGAAACCACATTCACTGTCTTGGAAATTAGTAGCACGGATTTGGCTCTTTAGAAAGTTATTTTGGAAATTCGCTTCAACTCCAATAGCATAGTTGACTTCAACCACAAGAGGAGCTGGGTCAATGATCAAAGTTGGGTCTGATTTCATAATAGCAGCACAACCACCCTCAAATTCTGCATTTGTTCCCCCCTGGGTCAAATAAGAAGAAATCCTAGACTATCTCAATGTCTTGGGCTGCTGTTGTTATACCCACTCCATATTTCTTCTTGTCATGATTCTTCCCTGGGATATGACCTCCATCTCCAAGTTGTTGATGCACCACAGGGGATGCAATATATAGTAAGAGGCCAAGCTTTGGAGATACCCATTCTGGTTTAGGAGAGCTACACTCCGCTAATTTATCAGATCCACGAATTACCCTTAAATCCTTAAGGACAATGTTCACTTCCCTGGAATATATGTCTCTAAAGGATTTGTGTCTACCCTCAGATTGACTAGTCCAAGAAGCACCAATTGCTGAGTGGTGATGCTCTAAATGCAACTTAGCATAATGAGATGGAAAACTAAAAAACAATGAGATAGCTCCTACAATTTTGTCCACCCAGATCCTCCTATCTACTTCATTCTTGATCTGTAGCATGTGTGTTTGTGAGGGAACAATCTGTTAGGAACACAGAAATCACAGTAAAAGAAATAGGAAAATGTATTGTATTAATGATGAAAGCAAGCTTGTATCAGTATGAAACAGAGCTTGTAAGGAAGAAAAAAGAAATACAGCGATAGCTAGGCAATTCGAAAGGCCTAGTTCTCTCCCAAGGTTCCAGTCCCAATTTCCTCATGTCCTCCACCCGTAACCTCCCACCCTTTTTAACATCATTTCCCCTCAGCTGAAAATGCTCTCCCCCCACTTTCTCCCTTGCCAACTCAGGAGTTAGTTAGGATAGTTAGGATCAAGTGCATCACTCTTCCCTGCACTATCAGCTGTCCTCTTCTCCTTTCCTCACATAAACCTTAGTCACCTTGGGCCTATTGGGCTGATTGGGCTCCAGGTCTGTATCAATTCTTCCCCCTTCAAAATCCACCTTGTCCTCAAGGTGAGATTTAGGAAATGTCCCCTGGAACTCAGCTAGCGACTCCCATTGATTCTCACGAGTGGGGAATTGCTTCCCTTTAACTAGCACTTCTTTCCAAGGTCCCACCGTTTGAAACAAAATGCTGCAGCTGTTAGGAACAGAGAAGGATGTCCACCAGGGTCCCATTGATCAATCTCCCCTTCCTCTAGTGCCCCATTTTCTTCATTGAGTTTGGCTCGGTTTACTCCCTCAATTCCGCTGCAACACTTTCCTCTATCAAACAAAAACTTAAGCAACCCTTGGAGTGTGGAGGTCCAGACCAAAGCCTCATTTTGTGTATCAGTGATGGTTAGCTTCTTACCTTCCTTTAAGGCCTACATCAGTTTTTCACTAAGTTGGCCCACTATCTCATTTTTAATTACTTGCTGAGAGCTTGGTCTTCCTTCAATTTCTACTAAAAGAACATATTTGGGCCTGGCCCAATTGGCCAAAGTCCGACCCACTTTCAGTAGTGCCCATTCTGCCCTAGCTTCATTCTCTCTCTCACATGTGTTGAACTTCTCAGTCGCAGGTAGCAGTGGCTGCTTGACCAAACCGTTGGACATTCTCCCCTCCTCCACGGCCGCGTTCCGAACCGGCGGCTCCAGCGGCTGTTACCAGCAAGTCGACGGCATCTCGTCCCTCTCCACGGCGCTACTGGTCCGAGGTTGCCAAGCAACTGTCCTCTCCGCCATCGCCTTGATCGCGAGAGACCCTTCCGCCTCCATGTACCCACCCAGATACGGCGGCTCCAGCGGGGTAAGCTTTGCTGGCCCGTGTGGAACATTAACCCCAGTCACAGTGGATGACCCATTCCCTTCCATGGAAGTGTCCGAGTTTGACGGTTCAGGCAGTTCCAGTGGCGGTTTCTTGACCCAATTGCATGTATTACGGTGGTTTTCAGCCATTTCTTCCTCTGATGTCTCCCACCTCTTCCCCTTTTGTTCAATCACTTCACAACCTGATGGATCTTGCAGTTTCTTCTCTCTGACATCCAGATGTGGCCATCGAGGCGGCTGTATACGTTCCTCCACTTTACACCCTTGATGGCGGTCTTCCTCCGTTTCTGTCATCATCTCGGAAAGATCTAAGACCTCAGCATTGTGATCTTCCGCCTCAATCTCCTCCATATTCTTCTTCTCTTCTGTAAACTCAGGTTCCACCAATTCCGGTTCCTCTTCTTCGTCTCCGTTTGAATACGGCAGAACATCCCGGTACTCCGGCTTAAAACGCCAGAGTAGTGCAACCATGAATGTTAGCCAACTTGCTCGTGGATGGCGTCGATACCACTCGTGCCACCATTTGAGTGCACCACCTCTTAGTGCCATCACCGCCTTCGTCAACTTCTCCTTCTCTGGTGTTCCCTTCTCCTGGAAGTGCTTCTCAAGGCTAATCACCCACCCGTAGGTGTTTTCTTCTCCGTTGAATACTAGAACTTCGAGTTTTTTTCCTCCTAAATCATAGCGACTCCCTTCCCGAGTTCGTCGATGTCGAGATTGTTCTTGACGCTTTTGGTCTCGTTCTCGCCAGGGCTGCCTGATCTCATGCCTCTGCAACTGGTTTTCAATTTTCCCTCCCTAAAGATCACGCTCCCAATTCTCACATCTGGACCTCATTGCATAGCGTGTAATGCCTATCCCAGCTCCCGGGATCGAGAGCTTTGATACCATTATTAGGAACTCAGAAATCACAGTAAAAGAAATAGGAAAATGTATTATATTATTGATGAAAGCAAGCTTGTATCAGTATGAAACAGAGCTTGTAAGGAAGAAAAAAGAAATACAGTGATAGCTAGGCAATTCGAGAGGCCTAGTTCTCTCCCAAGGTTCCAGTCCCAATTTCCTCACGTCCTCCACCCGTAACCTCCCACCCTTTTTAACATCATTTCCCCTCAACTAAAAATGCACTCCCCCCACTCTCTCCCTCGCCAACTCAGCAGTTAGTTAGGATAGTTAGGATCAAGTGCATCACTCTTCCCTGCACTATCAGGTGTCCTCTTCTCCTTTCCTCACATAAACCTTAGTCACCTCGGGCCTATTGGGCCGATTGGGCTCCAGGTCCGTATCACAATCATACAGAAACCAAGTGCATTCCTTAGCTTTATAGTGGATGGGCACCAATTAAAAGACTGAGACCCGGTTTTGAATTCCCATAGAACCCATTTGTTCAGCCTAGAGTCGAAATGAGATCTCTCTTTAATTCCAGAAATAGGCCCACTGTACAGCTGTGAATTTCGGCTCACCTGTTTTCTTAAAACCCATTTTGTGCAAACACTGAGTTGGGTTTGACCCACCGAGTCTAAAAAATAGTTTCCTTTATTGCAGTCCCACTTCTTCTCTCTATTGATCTGGGCTTGGCCCATTAGGTTAAAGTGGCCTAATTTTTGTAATTTCATCTCTGCCCCTCCTTCCTTATGCTTCCTCTTCACGATACTGTTGTTACTTGCCGCAACCATGTCTGTATGCTTTGGAACTGCAATCGTCCCAAGGGCCGCCGCACGCGGCCATAGGTCTGGTGGCTCTGGCTACTCCAGCGGTGGAAGCTTGGCCGTCACGTATGGAACCCCAAACTCGGCCATTGTTGATGACCCACCTTCCTCCATCGACGTGCCCAGTTCTGGCGGTTCTTATGGCGGCGCGCGCTCCCCTGCGACCCTCTTCTCCACCCAACTACCTCCGCCACCACCCACGCAGCGTTCGTCGCCGCTATTGCCCAAGTCACCCCCTATCTTGCCACTGTCACCACCCATTCCCAGGAACCCATCCTTACCGACAACCTTTTCTGGCAACTCAAGTTCCTCCTCCTTTGCATGGTGGTGATTCACTATCTCGGAGACTATCTCTGACCTCGGGTTGTGATTTGTTATCTGTGTGGGTCAACCTTCCCCCAACAACTCCTCCTCCTCCACGACCACCACCGCCTTAATATCGGGAACCTCCACTCTTGCAAATTCCAGCACCTACATTGTCTGGTCAGTGTTGATTTCCATCTCTAGTTGTGGTTCACAGTGGTCTGATTCTTCCCCACCCTTCTGGTTCTCAATCTCTCGGCCTTCAACCTTGCTCTTGCTTTTTGGCCCCTCCGGTTTGAAGTCATCATCCCCATCCAGTATTGATAGAACGTCCTTGTACTTCGGCTTAAAGCGCCACAATAGTTCAACCGGGAACGTTTCCCAACTTGCCTGTGGATGACGTGGACCCCACCAATGCCACCATTTGAGAGCACGACCTCTCAGTACCTTCATAGTCCCCGGCAACTTCTCTGCCTCTGGCATTCCCATCGCCTCAAAGTATTGCTGAATGCAAATAAACCACCCATATGCATCCTCTTCTCCGTCAAACAATGGGATCTCCATCTCCGGATTTCTCTTCAATGCGGCTGGATCCAATCTCCCTCCACTTCTTCTAGGGCGACTGGGGGCATGGTCACGTCGAGATCGATATCTGGTGTTCGGCGACCCTCTAGCATTCATCATTCCGGCTCCCAGGATCGAGAGCTTTGATACCAATGTTAGGAACCCGGAAATGAAGAAAGAAAACTATGTGTATTTGTATTAATGAAGAGGAAACAAGTCTGTTACCAAAGTGATAACAGAGCTTGAGTTACAGAAATGCAGATAGAAAGCAAAAAAAGAAAGATAAGGGGCAATTGGAGAGTGCCCTGCTCTCCCAAGAGTCTAGTCCCAAATTCCAGCATACCCGATTCTCCCCTCCAATTCCCTACATATACTCTACTCATTACATCACTCACGCATTGCATATTCCCTCCCCATTCTCACTCTGCCAGGCAGAGTTAGTTACATTGACCCTGTTCAGGTGCTTTGCGTCTGAATCTCTTCCTGTAGTACACCTTAGGAGTCACAATGGGCCTCGGGACAACATTAGGACTTGGGCTATCAGTTGGGTTTGCAACAACCCCTTTCAACCAAATTAGCTCACATACACCATGTGCCATGGATCTATACTCAACTTCAGCACTACTCCTTGCAACAACACTTTGTTTTTTACTTCGCCAAGTTACAAGATTTCCCCATACAAAGGTACAATACCCGGAAGTAGACCTCCTATCAATTATAGATCCTGCCCAGGCAACATCAGGGTAAGCCTCAACAGATTGTTGGGTAGTTTTTTTGAATAGTAGACCTTTACCCGGTGTACTCTTCAAGTACCTTAGTATTCTGTAAACTACTTCAAGGTGTTCTTCATAAGGAGAATGCATAAATTGACTTACAAGACTCACGGGGAATGCAATATTTGGTCTTGTATGAGCCAAATAAATGAGTTTCCCAACAAGTCTTTGGTAGCGTGTAGTATCCACAGGATCCCCTTCCTTGCCATCTCCAATTTTTTTGTTTGGATCAATGGGTGTCTCGGCTGGTCTACACCCACTCATACCGGTTTCCTTTAGGAGATCAAGCATATACTTTCTTTGTGAGAGCACAATTCCTTTCCTTGACCTTGCTACTTCCATTCCAAGGAAATACCTCAAGGGCCCCAAATATTTTATTTCAAATTCTGCAGAGAGAGTTTGTTTGAGCCTTCCCATTTCTTGTAAATCATCACTTGTAAGGATGATGTCATCCACATAGACAATGAGGACAACAATTTTACCTTCATTTGATTTTTTCATGAACATTGTATGATTTGTTTGGCCTTGGGAGTATCCTTGCTTCTTGACAAATTGGGCGAACCTCTCAAACCAAGCCCTAGGAGACTGCTTTAGTCCATAATGAGCATTCTTTAATTTGCATACTTTTGGATAGAGACCTTGTTCGAAGCCTGGTGGTGCATCCATGTATACTTCTTCCTCCAAGTTTCCATTTAGGAAAGCATTTTTTACATCCAGCTGCTGTAAAGACCAGTCAAGGTTTGCAGCCAGAGATAAGAGAACTCTAATGGTGTTGAGTTTTGCAACTGGTGCAAAAGTTTCTGAATAATCAATGTCATGGGTTTGGGTATAACCCTTAACATCTAGCCGGGCCTTGTATCTTTCAAGAGTACCATCGGAGTTGTACTTGATGGTGAATACCCATTTGCACCGTACTGTTTTCTTCCCCCTTGGTAGCTTCACAATCTCCCATGTCTTATTTTTTTCCAGAGCTCTCATTTCTTCTAAAACAGCCCCCTTCCACTCAGGAACCTTCAAAACATCTTGTATATTATTTGGAATTTCCCTACATGACAACTGTGAAGTAAAGGCTCGAAAAGAAGGTGAGAGTTTTTCATAAGACACAAAATTAGATAGAGGGTGTTTGGTACATGACCTCACACCTTTTCTAAGGGCAATAGAAAGATCTCAATCATCTAACATAGGTGCTTTACTAGCAGTATCAATGATGGTATTTTGTAAAGGTTCAGGAAGATATTTACCTTGTGATTCCTTGGATTCATGGCAATGCACAAACTGATCTTTGGACTCATTCTCCTTGTTCTTTTTTCATCTTGTGAAGACATTATCAAAGGGTTTTATGCCTTCGTGTATTTCTTTCTCAATTCTGCCATTTTCTAAAGGTTCATTGTTTCCTTCATTTTGAATTATGTTGTGTTCATGGTCTTGCCCATTACAATCTCTATTTCCGTCACTGTTACTAGGAGAATCATTGCTGATCTCATCTCCTTCTACTCTATTAATATCCACCAAATTTTCAGGAAAAAATTCAGAATCATTTTCAATCAAAATGCAATCTATTGGTGAATTAGCTTGAGTAGTTTGTAACGAATCTTTGTAACACCCTGCTTTTTCACTTCTATGTACATATGTGTTAATACTTACTTATAGATGTCTGGATATGTTGTTTTTGCTTTGTTTTTGGTGCATAAGTTCATAGTTGTAATAGTTCAGCCTTTAGAATAATCGATCCATCCGAGTCTAAATAACTTATTTCACGGTTTTGGCCATATCTTGAGCTCTAGACATCCGATCGAGATGATCTAGGATGCGTTGGAAAGCTTAGAGAATTACCTACAAGTCTTATTCAGGTGTCGATGCCAAAAACACGTTTTCTGAAAGGGAAATCGATTTGGAAAATCGATTACCAGGTGAAGAAATCGATTTGGGAAATCAATTTCCAGGTGAAGAAATCGATTTCCAGAAAGTGGAAATCGATTATTTGAAGGGCAAAATCGATTTCTTTGATAAGAAAATCGATTTGGCCAATGGAAAATCGATTTCCATGGTTGTGGAATCGATTCCCATGCGTGTCAGAGCTTGTATACGCGTTTGGGTTACCGGGCTATGCTGTGTACGGCCCATTCGTCCTAAAACGTCCCCAACAGTTATATATATACATAGCGTATGACCTAAACCTAGTATCCACACCCTATTGTACTCACTAGTTGCCTCTTCTCATCCCTAAGAGCTCTAACTGATCTCTTGCTCTAGAAAACCCAAAGGACGAATCCTGTTTTGGTGTTCTTCGTCAAAAACACGCCGTTGTTTGGCTAGTCTATCCCTGCTGCTAGAGTTAACCTCCTAAGTTAGAAACCAAGGTGAGTTTCTAATCCTAGATTTGTTTTCCCTTTCAATCCTTAACTTAAAGATCGACTCTGCTTTCCAGTGTTGCAATCGTGATCAAGTGCTGAACCCGTAAGAAGGAACCGTAGCAGAACTTGGCTCTGTTCTCTTTCCCTTAGGCTGTGAATCGTCATACCAGGTATGGGGGGGAGAAAATTGGTCATGAATATGTGGGTTTTGGGATAGGTTAAGATGAAGGGGTTAACCCATGACCCCTATGTATACCTGCGTATGCCTATGAATGTTGTTATGTTGTTTTCTAGCTATATGAGTATTGATTGATGAATAATTTGATGTTATAACATGTTTATAACTATGATTTCCTGATTTATATGATTGTTGATGAATTGATGATGATGAACATGTTGTTTATGCCATAATATGGTGTTTTGTTAATTACACAATGTGAGGTTGATGACCAAGGATTAGTTTGAGAACCCTTAGGATATGATTTATGAGTGTTGGAATAATCAAATTGGTGATAAATAGCTTAGGCTCGAATGATATGTTAATTAGAGAACTTAGACTGGTCCGATAGCGGAGAAAACCCGCTGCTGTGTGATCTGACACCCAGAATCGATTTCCAGCACATGGAAATCGATTTGAATTGACCAAGAATCGATTTCCAAGGTGTGGAAATCGATTTGGCCTTGTAGAAATCGATTTCTAGAATCGATTTTTCTTGTTCAAAATCGATTGGGGAAATCGATTTGAACATGTTGAAATCGATTTCCAGAGATTGGAAATCGATTTGAAGACTTGAGAAATCTATTCCAAAGATTGGAAATCGATTCTCACGTGCCCAGGAGCAGTTTTGACCCCTTATGCTTGATGGATAGTGTTATGTAGGCTTGTTATAATCTTAATAAGATATGAATTGTGGTTTAGATATTAAGATTAAGTTACAATCTTAATAAATATATGACTTGAGGTTTAAATATTAGGATTAAGTTATAATCTTAATAAATATATGACTTAAGGTTTAAATTAATAAAATATGAATTGAGGTTTAGATAATAAGATTAAGTATAATACTTAATAAAGATAATGTTAAGTTAAGACTTAACAAAGAGAACAATTAATAAGACGATGATGTTATTGGTAACAACGTACTGTTACCGATGTTATTGGTTAAATCATTCTTGATGCTTGTTGGTCAAGTTTGATGTTGATAAATCATCTTTGATGCTTGCTGGTCAAAGTTGATAGCCATGTAATGGTGTTGATGATGGATGGTTGGACATGTGTTTGCATATTGATGAACATTGCACGCATCATACGTTGAAGTTGATATGTTGGGTGGAAAGCAAACGATGAATCGCGATAGTGGAGGCCACAATGGGTGTTAACCCGGCCTTGCGGGTACATTGGGTAGGGAAGTTCCAGGTGACATGGGTTAGCTACCTATTGTCGGAGTGACCTAATGAATAAGCTTGAGTACCCTGACTAGCCACTATACGTTATCAGGATTAGTGAGAGTGTTCGGGGATGGCCCATGGTCTGGCATATCATCCACATTGATAACCGGACATGTACTCCTAATCGTCTTTCCAAAGTTAGAGTTGTTGGCCACATGCATACGAAGTAGTGATGTTGCATTCGCATTGACATACATCTTTGGTATATATATATCTATATATCTATTGATTATACATGTGTTGGTTGATGTATGTTGTATGTCATCTTAATTACTATTCCATTCCGTTTACATATATTTATGATCGTATTTCTCACCCCCATCTTTTGTTGTTCTTGTGCATATGATGTTGCATGTGCAGAGGAGGGTGAGCATGCTGACAAGGAGTGATCCCGTGGAGATCTCTCTTAGTAGTAGTAGTTAGGATTTACGTTCAGTTGTTTAGTTTTATTCCGATGTATTATCGGTATATGTATACCAACTCTGATATGTGACATCGGGTTTTGGGATATGTTTATTATTTATGTTTTCCGCAGTTTGTTTTTAAAGGATTTTGATTATTTCAAATTCCTACGTTTGAGTTAAATGATGTGATGCACATTACCCTTGAGAAAATGTTTTTAATTTAATTGTTATATTATTCTTTATTAAAGACATGTATTATTTTATTTATGTCTTATTATATACGGGATAGTGGGTGTCACAATCTTCACGTACTTTCCCCCCTGAAGATGAGTCTTAAAGAAGGGTTGAGATTCAAAAAAGGTTACATCCATTGTAACCTTTTTGCGTGGGAGAATAACCAATAAAAACACATTTATGGGCTCATGGGCTTAATTTGCTTTGATTAGGCTCATGATTATGAACAAAAACAGTGCACCCGAAAACCTTTAAGGGAATTGTGGACAGCAGCCTATTTGCAGGAAAATTATCGAAGAATTGGCATACGGTTAATCAAATAGGCAGCTGTAAGAATAGCTTCTCCCCAAAGGTATTTAGGCACACCATTTTGAAAAAGTAAGGCCCGAGCAACTTCTAACAAGTGTTTATTCTTTCTCTCAGCCACCCCATTTTGTTGGGGTGTGTTTACACAAGAACTTTGATGTACAATACCATTTCCTAGCAGAAAATTGTTCAAACTTTTATTAAAAAATTATTTTCCGTTGTCACTTCGAAAATTTTGAACTTGCTTTTGAAATTGTGTTGTCACTATTTTGAAAAAAACTTTCACAATAGACTCAACTTCAGATTTTTCCTTCATCAAATACACCCATGTAGTCCTAGTATGATCATCAATAAAGGTGACAAACCACTGTTTACCCAAAGGTGTTGGATGCCTACTAGGGCCCCAAACATCACTATGGATGATTGTGAAGGGGCTGGATGATTTGTACGGTTGAGATAAGTAGGAAGAGCGATGATGTTTAGCTAATTGGCAAGTTTCACAATTTAAGGAAGATGTAACTTTATTATTATTAAAGAAATCCGGAAACAAATGTTTCATATAACTGAAACTAGGATGGCCTAATCTATAGTGCCATAACATAACTTCATCTTCTTTAGAACTAAGGCTAGAATAGAGACAGAAATTCTGAGCTTGTCTTCCCAATTCCTTGTCATCTTCAAACAAGTAAAGCCCATCAATTTCTCTATCATCCTCCCCGAAATCAAATCCTGAAATTTACAACTGGAAGAGTCAAATATGGCACGACAATTCAGATCAAGGGTAATTTTGCTAACAGAAAGTAAATTGCAAGATAAATTAGGCACATGAAGGACATTATGTAAGGTTAAAGAAGAGGACAGAGCGATGGATCCAATGCCAGCAATTGCAGAAAAGGAACCATCTGCAACCTTGATTTTTTTGTTTCCTGCACAAGGATTACCGGAAGAAAAAAATTTTGAACAATCTACTATATGGTCAGTGGCCCCTGAATCTATGATCCAGAGGGGTTTTAAATTATTTTCAATATGACAGAGGGAAGCAATGGGGTGAGTACCTTTTTGGGCTAAAGAGCAAGGAGTAGCTATCATTTTTTGGGAAAAAATTTTATGTAGATGCTCCAATTGTTTCGTAGTGAAAGGGAATGTTTCAGTTGAAGATGATTGCTCCTTAGTCTCCTCAATACTGGTTTGAAAAGCACTGCCCTCTCTACTGAATTTTTTCTTCACGTTTGCTGGTTTCCCATGAATTTTCCAGCATGTCTCCTTTGTATGCCATGGCCTCTTGCAGTGGTCACACCAAGGTTTTTTTCTCCTATCTCCATCAGAATCGAACCCCTTTGTGGCAAGGGCTGATCCTTCTATTTGCTGCATGGTAGATGATTCCGGGGCATGTAACATGACCCTTCTTCTAGCCTCCTCACGCCGGACTTCAGAAAATACTTCTCAAATGGAGGGTAAGGGCTTTCGAGCAAGAACCCTTCCCCTTACCTCATCAAGACTCCGATCCAAGCCAGCAAGAAATATATAAACGCGGTCATTTTCTTCCCTCTTCTTGAACCGCGTAGCATCCTTGGGGTTCTCCCATTCTTCTCCATAGCGTTGATCTAACTCTTGCCATACAGTTAGCATTATATTGTAATAAGTGGTAACATCTCGGTCTCCTTGTTTGAATTGCCACAACCGAGTCTTCAGTTCATAGATCTGAGAAGAGTTCTCTAAATTAGAGTAGCAGTCCTTCACGGCCTCCCATACCTCTTGTGCAGTCGATAAAAAAAGGTAGGGCTTGCCAATCGCTGGGTCCATGGAATTTATCATCCATGACATGATGAGAGAGTTCTCAGCCTTCCATTTTTTCCATGTTGGATCGTCTTTTTCTGGTTGCTTGACTTCTCCTGTTAAATAACCCAATCGGCTTCTCCCTTCCATTGCCAGCTTCACTGACTGCGCCCACTCAAGGTAGTTTTTGCCATTGAGCTTGTGTACCATGAGTTGGGGGTTGAGAAGTTTGGACAGGTTTTCAGTAGAGGCGGTTTGAGACTCCACTTGAGCCACCTCCTCGATTTTCTCAGCATGTATTACTTCCTCCTCCTCGCTGTTGGAGGGTTTTGTGATCGCCCCTGTCATCGCGATTTTCACCATTGGAGAGGACAAGGTTTCAGAGCAAATGCTCTGGTACCATAAAAGTGCAGAGAAGAAAATTGGTTTATTTTCTGTTGAATAATACGATGGATTACAATACTTAATATAGGCAGAATTGGTTCTAGACTAGGAAACCAATCTGCTGAAATAAAGGGGAAATAAATGACCTAGGATCTGGTCAAATATCAAATTGATATTGATCCAGATTTATTACAATCCTAATTAAGACAAAAAAAAGAAAGAAAGGAAACAAAATAAATAAGATAGCGAAAAACAGGGAAAGAGAAGGATAGGGAAATAAATGTGATATTGATGGACCAAATCAGGTCCATATCACAACAAGTTAAAAGAGAGGGTAAAATGGTAAGTAAAAAGAGAAGGAACGGAAACTTCAATAAAAACCCTAATTCTAAGTTAGCCGCCAGAAGAAGAAGCTTCTCTGCATCCACGTGAATGGGGTTTTCACCCAGCCTTCACTATCTTCCCATTTGAGGCCGCTACAGGCCCCATTCCCACGATTTCGAAGGGATTTGCGACCGCTTTCACTGCTCCAGCAAAACGCAAAGTGGCAGGGTGCCACACTGCATTGCGAAGCAGCTATCGCGGCGCTATCGATAACATAGACCTTGCCATTACAAAATTCTCACACTCCCTAACCGTTGGAAATAGGAACTTATTAATTTCCACTCTCCCAAATAGGCCAAATTCTTTGTATTTTAAGTAGAGTAGGCTCAATGCATCTTAGTAATTAGTGACTGCTATAATTCTCTCCTGTAAATTGTATTTGCATTTATTATCTTGTAATCCTCTTACTGTATAAATTAAGTCCCACATCCGAGTGTAAATCTAATAAAGCATATTCAGAAATATTAAGTCTCCTCTAATGGCCGAGTTGTTGTCACTAAGTAATCTCATAAGAGCTTCAAACTTTATTCTGAAATCATCCAATATGATTTTCATCCATAATGATTCACAAATCCCTTAGGCCATGGCTCAAAATTCTGCTTCGACACTAGATCTCGCAACTACATTTTGCTTCTTACTTCTCCAAGTCACCAAATTTCCTCCCAAAAACATGCAGTACCCTGAGGTGGACCGCCTGTCTACAATTGACCCTGCATAATCTGCATTTGTATAGGTTTCTACGGACAAATTTCCCCCCTTTTTGAATAATAATCCCCTTCTTGGGCTTGTCTTCAAATATTGGAGGATTCTATTCATTGTTTGCATATGTCTCTCACATGGGTCATGCATAAATTGGCTAACCACACTGACAGCATATGCTATGTCTGGTCTGGTGTGGATAAATACATAAGTTTTCCCACAAGTCTCTAATATTGGGCCTTTTCAACACTTGGTCTTTCTTTATTGCTTCCAATCCTGTGATTTTATTCAACTGGTGCCCCTGTGGTTTTGCAACCCAGCTTGCTTGTCTCTTTAAGCAGATCCAGGACATATTTCCTTTGAGAAATAAAGATACCTTGTTTGGAGTAGGCAACCTCTATCCCAAGAAAATACTTAAGCTTTTCGAGATCTTTCATTTCAAACAACGCAGCTAACTTTTCTCTTAGAACCTGTTTTTCAACCGTATCATTCCCTGCAATGGTCATGTCATCTACATAGACCAGAAGGAGTGTGAGTTTGCCTTCCTGAGAATGTTTGATAAAGAGGGTATGATCTCCTTGGCTCTGTTTATAACCCAGGGAAACCATAGCATTAGTGTGATATGAGCCAAGAGGGGGCAATCAAGTTTGCAACAAGAGGAGGTCAAACCATTCAAGTCCAAGTGACCTTATGCCTCGTTTTGATTGTAACTTATTCTCTGATAATCCGATTTCGGTGTTCTTGGTGGTGTTAGAAAGATAAGAGAATTTTCTATAAATTGTATTTCTATAATCAAGACCTAATTCGATCTCTATCATGAAGAAAATAGGGCTAGAAATTAAGCACGAAATTCTGGACGATTTGACCCATTTTGTTTTAGGCTTGTATTTAGTTTTTATTTCAATATGTTATTTGGCTATTGTATGATGGTGGGGTCGAATTTTATGATAAGAAAGGAGGTTAACTTTTGGCTTACATGCCTTAGTAACTCCTTGGGAGGTTATGGAATGTTTGGCCACTTATTGGAGAGTCATTATATGGTGGTTATGGAGTTAATAGCCACACATTAGTGAGTCTTTATTTGGTGGTTATGGTTCTTTTCTTTTAATTAGTTTTTAGTAGGAATTATTATATGTTATGAGTGGGGTCAAGTCACTTTATGGTGACCTTTTGATGGCATCTTCATGCCTTCCACTACTATATGTATGCACCTAGAAACATGGAATAAGATAACTTGGATGTTGAATTGGGATTAATTCCATGTGTGAGAGTATTGTTCTCATAGTTCTTGGTTGAACCAAGCTTAGTTCTTATCAAGAATCCAAGATTCTTATGGCGAACATCACTTGGCTTATCAAACCTTCTTGGTTTGTGGCGCCTCATCATCTCTTTCTTCCTATTTTCTTATTTTCTTCACTTTTATGTTGATTCATATTGCTTCCAAAGAAGAACACGAAATGAAGTTGTTTTGAATTCAACCATAAGATCTTCAAAAGGCAACCACACCATTTGGTTGTCATTATAGTGAATCTCCCGAACCAAGTACAGGGAGACTGCTTGAGCCCATATAAAGCCTTCCTCAACTTGCACACCTTATTCCCTCCACCAGTAGGGTCATATCATGGTGGAATGTCCATATATACTTCCTCTTCCAAATTTCCATGGAGAAAGGCATTTTTAACATCAAATTGGTGTAAGTCCCAACAAAAGTGTGCTGCCAAGGAAAGAATAATCCTGACTGTGTTCATCGTTTCCTCATAATCAATCTCATATGTCTGAGTGTACCCTTTCGCAACCAGCCTTGCTTTATACCGGTCCAGAGTACCATCAGACCGATATTTAACCATGTAAATCCATCTGCATCTAACTGTCCTTTTGTCCTTCGGTTTCTCAACAATTTCCCAGGTCTCATTCTTGTTCAAAGCACTCATCTCTTCATGCATGGCTTGAACCCAATTCCTATCCATTAATGATTCTTGTACTGTAGTGGGGACTCTGATAGAATCTATTGCTGAAATAAAGATCTGATGTTGTACTGATAGGTTTTTTTAAGACACAAACTGGGATATAGGGTACTTGACACATGTTCTTTTTGCTTTTCTCAAGGCTATTGGCAAGTCACCAAGGTTAGGTGCACAAGTATTATTTAAAGGACTATTCAAAGGCTAAGAGTTAGGAATGTTTACCTCCGGTTCAAGCGGCTGAAGTTGTTGTTGGACCAGATTGGGTTTTTTATGGAATATTTTTCGCTGATACGTCTTCTGGTATCGATCCAAATCATTTGTCTCATTGGGCGTCTCAGAAGTACCAGAAGAGGATACCAAATCCTTCATCAGAGGAAAGATAGATGACTCAATAGGTTCAGTAAGAAGAGGAATAACCAATGATTCAAGAGACTCGGCTTCATGACCACTCTCCCCTGAAGCTGAGTAGTAAAAAGACTCGATTTCACGAAATCTGACATCCATGGATACATAGACACGACGACTGTGAGGATGATAACATTTGTACCCTTTTTTTGTCGGGTGCATATCCTATGAATATATATTTAACAGCCCGAGGATCCAACTTACCACGATGCTGACTGTGAACATGAACAAAGACACTACAACCAAATACTCGACATTGGAGACTGGTCATAGTAGGAACTGAAGGAAAGAATGAGGTCATGAGTTGGACAAGACTAAGGCCATCCAAGACACGAGAGGGCAATCTGTTAATCAAATATGTGACAGTTAAGACATCATTCCCCGAATAAGATTTAGGGACAGACATTTGAAATAGCAAAGCTCTGGCCATCTCAAGTAGATGACGATTCTTCCTTTCTGCAATCCCATTTTATTGTGGGGTATCGACACGGGTCAACTCATGCAAAACACCATGTTCTTTGAAAAATTTTGATTAACATATTCTTTTCCATTATCAGAACGTAACATTTTAATAGTTGTTCCAAACTAATTTTGAATCATGCGATAAAAATTCGTAATAATTGAAAAACTTCAGATTTATCTTTCATGAGAAATATCCATGTGACCCGAGTGCAATCATCAATAAAGGAAACAAACCATTTTGCACCAGATAAATTAGAAGTAGAAGAAGGTCCCCACACATCCGAATGAACAAGATCAAATGGTTCAATACTTTTATTATTATGAGGACGAAAAGTTGTACAATGGTGTCTTGCAAACTGACAAACATCACAATGAAAAGACTCAACTAATTCCTTTTTAAACAAATGGGGAAACAAAGACTTAAGAATACCGAAAGGAGGATGACCAAGGCATTTGTGGTGAAGCCATATCTGAGATAAAGCTAAATCTGAACTAGTCTGATGATAGGAAGTGGACAACTTTTGTGTGGTACTACCATGAGTCCGATGTAGAACATATAACCCTCCTTGTTCCTTAGCAACCCCAATCGTCTTCCCCGTGGTACGATCCTGAAACACACAATGAGAGGAAAAGAAGGTTACTGTACAATTTAAATCTTGGGTAAGCTTATGAATAGAAATAAGGTTATTTGACAAATGAGGGACATGAAGCACATTATGTAAAGGAAGGGAAGGTTGAAGTGAAATAGTACCACATCCTGAAACAGGGACATGGGATCCACTAGCAATCGCGATATGATGCTTACCAGACAACTTAGAGTACGTGGAAAAATATGAGGGATGAGTGGTCCAATGATCAATAGCACCAGAGTCAATAATCCAGAGGTCCTCGGATATAGTACTAGAAATATTAAAGGACAATGAATTTAAATTCTTACCAGTCATGATTAGAGAACAAGTGCCAAAAGGCTTACTAATAGGAGCCATGACTGAATGGTCATTTAGATTGACAACTGGAATGGCAACCTGAGAAGCTTTGGAGGTGGTGTAGGACTGAGAAGTCTCGAAATAGGCCATTCTAGAAGGACCCACTTACCTAAATAGAACCAGAAGGAGACGGCAAGCAAAACGGCGGAAGTAGCGGCGGAATTGGCTGCCGGACGTGCCGTCATGAGCAGCTGAAGCAGCAACGCGTGGAACTCACGCGCAGAGAGAGGGGTGGCGCGTGAGGGCGAGTGGCGGTGGTTCTAGGGCCGACTTTTCGGTGGTTGGCCGGCGAGCAGATGGCGAGCAAACCCTGGGTGGCGGTGTACTGAACGGTGGCGACGGCGGCGGGTGGTGGTGGTTGTGTTTTTGGGTAAAAATATAGGACAAAAAGGCTGCAATAAGGCAGCAAGCAGCAATAAGGCTGCAAGGAGATAACAATAAGGCTGCTCGAAAAAAAAAAAAAAAAAAGAAACCCTAGGAACCCCCTAGGCTGCTGATACCATACAGAAAGAAGGAATATGAAATGTGTGAATGTAATTCCTTAATTAGTTGGGTACAACAGAGGTTACAATATATAGGCTAAAGACATTGAATGCTAACCTAAAAATAAGGGAGGAAAATATATCCTAATAAAGTCTAAAATCAAAAACAAATCTATACAAGTAAAAGAGAATATTGGAAGATATTCTTCCGATATATTACAACACCATCCACCTTACAAAAAAATCTGTGTCAAGAGACGTAACCTTTCAGGAAGAACAAGCTTATTTGAATCAAACTTATCTTCAGGGGGAGAATTTAAGAGAAGATAAGGATTTTCCTCTTGAAACTCTTGTCCTACATAGCCTTGAGTCCAATATCCCATCCTCATCAGCTGAAACTAAACCTGATATTGAACCTGAAGTTGATGTACGATGGGGAAACAATCAGGCATTCAAAAGAAAGCAAAAGGCCATTCCGAAATCAACACATGTTCAAGAGCTTGACCCAACTCCTCAGGTAACAAATTCTGATTTCTCCACTTTACAGGATAATGAAATAGTTGTAAATGATTTTGACCTCCCAATTGCCATCAGAAAAGCAACCAGAAAATATACCGAAAAACCATTATATCTGTTGAGAGATTTAGAAGTAAGAAAGAAATTGTGAAATGCTTGAGTGCCTAAGCTACTCAGCTGATCTATATTTATATACACTTAGGGAGTAAATACAATGTGTAATTTACAAAAACATTAATGAAGATCTAGTTCCTAAGTACATGCATAAGATTACCTAGATACATGAATATGTGACTAACTAGGTGCATTAATAACTATGACTAGGTAATTCCAACACTCCCCCTCAAGCTGGAGCATACAAGTCAAATGCTCCAAGCTTGGAATAGATGTACTGAATTCTTGGCCCCCTTAGGGATTTTGTGAAGACGTCTGCTAGTTGATCATTTGAGGTGACAAACTCAATGGAAAGAATTTTCTCACGAACAAAATAATGACAATCAATTTCAATATGTTTAGTTCTCTCATGGAATACTGGATTGGAAGCTATATGTAGAGCTGCCTGATTATCACAACATAATTTCATTTGTTGAGTATCTCCAAACTTCAACTCCTGAAGAAGTTGTTTAATCCATATGAGTTCACAAGTGACTGTAGCCATAGCTCTATATTCAACCTCTGCACTGGACCTTGCAACCACATTTTGCTTCTTACTCTTCCAAGAGAGAAGATTTCCACCAATAGAAACACAATACCCTGAAGTGGAACGTCTATCAATAGGTGTACCTGCCCAATCTGCATCACAAAATCCAACAATTTGAGTGTCTCCTTTGTCTTCATAAAGTAGTCCTTGTCCTGGTGCCTTCGTAATGTACTTCAGAATTCTAGTCACCGCATCCCAATTATCATTATGAGGAGACTGCATGAATTGACTTACTACACCAACCGCAAAGGAAATATCAGGTCTTGTTACAGTGAGATAAATGAGCTTACCGACCAATCTCCGATATCTTTCCGGATCAGAATAAGGCTCCCCTTGACTAGGAAGTAATTTTAGATTCGGGTCCATGGGACTATCAACTGGTTTACAGTCCAATATACCAGTTTCTTTAAGTATGTCTAATGCATACTTTTTCTGTGAGATGATAATTCCATTCTTTGACTGAGCAACTTCAATCCCAAGAAAGTATTTCAGCTTCCCCAAATCCTTGGTTTGAAAATGGCTGCACAAATGTTCCTTCAACTGAGAAATTTTCTCCTAGTCGTTTCCTGTGATGACTATATCATCTACATAGACCACCAAGTAAACACATCTATTTGGAGAGGTATGACAATAGAAGACCGAATGATCAGCTTCACTACCTTTCATTCCGAATGCTTGAATAACTGTACTGAATTTCCCAAACCAAGCTCGTGGAGACTGTTTCAGCCCATAGAGAGATCGTCGTAGCCTGCAAACCAAACCAGACTCCCCCTGAGCAACAAATCCAGGAGATTGCTCCATATAAATTTCTTCTTCTAGCTCACCATGAAGAAACGCATTTTTAATATCCAATTGATATAATGGCCAGTGACGCATAGCAGCCATGGTAAGAAAGAGTTGAACAGAAGTGATTTTGGCCACAGGGGAGAAAGTATCTCCATAATCAAGTCCATAAATTTAGGAATATCCTTGGGCTACAAGTTGGGCTTTAAGTCGATCAATCTGACCATCGGCCCCGACTTTAATACCATATACCCATCGACAACCAACGGGTTTCTTTCTTGGAGGGAGAGGAGTTAAGTCCCAAGTACCATTATGCTCCAAAGCTAGCATTTCATCAATCATGGCTTGTCGCCATCCTGGATGATCAAGTGCCTCACAAACATTTTTAGGAATGGAAACAAAAGATATGGATGACACAAAAGAATAATAAGAAGGAGATAGACGATAGTAACTTAAGAAGTTATAAATAGGATGAGGATTGCGGGTAGACCGTGTATCTTTTCTAAGAGCAATGGGCAAGTCAGGGTTCTCATCATGGAGGTCCGTGGTAGGGCCATCTGTTGGAGTAGGACATGATTCAGTCGGTCTTTCTATTTCTGTATTAGTAACACGGGGACGACGTCGATATATGATGGGTGATCTTTGAGGTTGCTCGAGAGGAGAATTGTCAGGAATATCTGCAGTTTCAACTAGTTCGAGCACAAGGGAGGGTGATGGACCAAGATAAGGGATCGGAAAAACTTCTTGAATAGTATGAGACTCAACTATGATGGTGAGAAGTAAAGTTTTTCTTAGAAGAACGTTGCATCTGCAGAAATGTAGTAACGATTCTGCATAGAAGAGTAACACATGTAACCTTTCTGTAACTTGGAGTACCCCAGAAAAACATATTTGATGGCTCGGGCAGACAGCTTATCAAGACCTAGAGACATGTCATGAACAAAACATGTGCATCCAAATATTCGTGGAGCAACATGAAACAGTGGTTCTTTAGGAAATAAAATGGAATGTGGTATTTTGTGATTAAGAGAAGAAGAAGGCATCCGATTAATCAAAAAACAGGCTGTCAAAACTGCATCACCCCAATGTCGAACAGGAACATGTGCATGAAGTAATAACGTCCGAGCAGTTTCAACAAGATGTCTATTCTTCCTTTCAGCTATGCCATTCTGTTGAGGGGTATGAGGACAACTGGATTGATGGAGAATGCCTTGTGATGACAAAAAGGATGAAAGAGCAAAAGAAAAGTATTCTTTTGCGTTATCACTTCGAAGGATTTTGATCGTCTTACCAAATTGGGTTTTAACCTCATTAACAAAAGTGGTGAGAATGGACAAAAGTTCAGATCGTTCTTTCATTAAGAAAACCCAAGTGCACCGGGAGAATTCATCAATAAAAGTGATGAAATATCGAAAGCCATTAGAAGACACACGACTTGGTCCCCATATATCTGAATGGATAACGGAAAAAGGAGAATCAACTCGGCTTTCAACTTTGCTGGGAAAGGAAGAGCGAACATGCTTGCCTAATTGACAAGACTCACAGTTCAATGATGACATCTTTGCAAGATTCGGAACCATTTGCTTCAATTTTGACAAACTTGGATGGCCCAATCGTTCATGAAGAAGATTTGGAGATTCAACCGCAATATAGCTTACAGAAGGAGCTGATTTGAGGTAATACAAACCATGTGATTCATGTCCTACGCCAATCATCCGACCCGTACTACGTTCCTGTATAGTAAAAGAACCAGCATCAAAGGTTACTCAGCAACTTAGAGAGCGAGTAAGTTGACTAAGGGAGATCAAATTAAAAGGACAACCAGGTATAAACAAAACAGATTTTAAAGTTATAGAAGGAGTGACTGAAACATGACCGATTCCTTTAGCGATGACCTTGGAACCATCCGCAAGTGTTATGAAGTGTGGAAATTTGGGAGATATGGAGGAGAATAAAGAACTATTACCAGCAATATGATCAGAGGCACCTGAATCAATTATCCAAAGATTTTGATTGTTACCAGATTGAGATATGAAGGCTGCAGAGTCATGAACACCAGTGGCAGTAGACCCATGAGAGTGACGGGCAGCTTTTAATTGAAGATACTCTTGGTACTCAACTTCGGAAAATTTGCTCTTGAACATTTCAGCACTGGATATATTTACTGATTTTCCGTAAAAACCATGAAGAGAGTAACAAGTCTTTTGAGTGTGACCCATTCTCTTGCAATATGTGCATTGAGGACGACCCATTCTTATAAAAAACCAGACAGAGGAGAGACCGAACTAACACCTGAGATTGTACGGAGACCAGCAAGCAAACAGCAATAACAAAACAACAGTAACAACAACAATAAAAAAATAGGAGGCTAAGAAGACAAGGACCAACTTCCAAACAACCGGAAAAGTGGGTTTTGACCAGCTGGACGGACAGAGGAGGCCTAGGCGAACCTTTCTGGGCGGTCGCGGTGAGATTCTGGTGGCTGTGCTTGGTGGAAAGGATCGTCGGAGGTTGCTGAGTAGGTTTCCGACGATAGTGGACTGTGGGTTGGCCGGGAACAGTGCATTTTGGACCTGACAATGGCTGTTTGGGTATTCCAAAGGACAAGACTTTAGGGATTTCAAGGTTCTGCTGGACCAGAGGCAGAATCCTTCAAAATGGGAACGAACCTGCTCTTGATACCATGTTGAGAGACTTAGAAGTAAGAAAGAAATTGTGAAATGCTTGAGTGCCTAAGCTACTCAGCTGATCTATATTTATATAAACTTAGGGAGTAAATACAATGTGTAATTTACAAGAACATTAATGAAAATCTAGTGCCTAAGTACATGCATGGGATTACTTAGATACATGAATATGTGACTAACTAGGTACATTAATAACTATGACTTAATGTTACAACTACCCATACAATATGAGGTAATTCCAACAATATCCTCTCTCAAACTACCTTTCATTTAAAAGATTCTCACCAACCCACAAAACTTTTCTTGTAAACCTAAACAATACCTTCATTCCAATCAATGTTTTTGAGGCATTATCTGATTAAAGGTGGATATAGGCCATGGATATAGAAATGGAGGCATTGGAGAAAAATAAAATATGGGAATTGGTTACTTTACCGGAAGGAAAGAAACTAGTTGGTTGCAAGTGGGTATATACTGTGAAGTATAAAGCTGATGATTCAATTGAGAAGTACAAAGCAAGGTTGGTAGCCAAAGGTTTCACACAAACCTATGGAATTGATTATTCAGAGACATTTGCTCCCATTGCAAAAAGGAAAATGCTAATTGGTATGAACAACTTTTGTAACGAAAAGTATGAATAACTCTCCCTACGCAGTTGTTGGTGACAGTGTGGCTGCGTCTTCACCTCTGGTATCGAGGTCTCACATCTACAGGTTGATGGTGGTTACAAACAGTTGGGGATGGCTTTGTGGTGATTCACAGTTGCTTGGCGGAGGTGGAGACAGACGTTGATGGGGTTACTATGGCCTGAGTCCGTGATGACTACAATGACGAAGTTTGCATCTGACAATGACTGTGCAAATTTCTGGTATGACAACTACGTATGTGGCGGCAACAATGGTGTTTTACCTGTGGTAGGGAAATCGCCTGAGTCGATGCTATTACATGGTGGAAGAAAGGAAGAGGAACAAGGTGCCAGCAAGGCAATGGTTGTGGGCCTTGCAGATGTTACTTCTGGTTGTAGATAGACGGCGTGTGTGTAATAGGGAACAGTGAACTACGTTTTGTGTAGTTTTAGTAAGACTGGTTTTTGGGTAAAGTGATACAAGGTTAAAAAGTTTTTGCTGGTATTTCACTGAGTTTTTTAGATGAATATTCATTTGGAATTTTTGGGTGAAGTGTTGTTGCTATGACAGTAAGTTGAGCGATCCATATATACACACAAAGGAGAAGGAGAAATACATAATTGTTAAAACACAGTTGGGAGAAAACTGTGTCTGTCCTCAAAGCAACAAATCAACAATGTTAAAAAGCATTCGTCAAATTTTCATACGGCTGCTTTTCGCACTATATAGCAATACTCTTGCAAAAATAAATACAGTTCGAGTAATGTTATCTCTTGCTACCAATTATGGCAGGGATTTATAGCAGTTTAATGTAAAAAATGTTTTGTTACATGGGGAACTTGAGGAGGAGATTTATATGGAGGTACCACCTTGGTTCGAAAAAAATATGAGTGCCAATACTGTTTGCAGGCTGAAAAAGGCATTATACGGGTTGAAACAATCACCCCCAACATGGTTTGGAAGATTCACTAAGGTTATGACAGCCTTAGGATACAAACAAAGTCAAGGAGATCACACACTATGCATTAAACACTCCACTTCAGGGGGACTAACTGTGTTGTTGGTTTATGTGGATGATATCATCGTCACTAGATATGATTGGAAAGAACAACAAGTCTTGAGTCAATATCTTGCAAAGGAATTTGAGATAAAAACTCTTGGGAAACTGAAGTACTTTCTGGGAATTGAGGTGGCTCATTCCAGGAAAGGGATTTTCATATCTCAACAAGAATATATCACAGATTTGCTCAAAGAGACAGGAAAGGCACCTTGTAAACCTGTAAGTACCCTCATAGAACCGAATCTTGGGTGATGAAGAGGAGTGCAGCGATGGATAGAGAGATGTACCAACATTTGGTTGGTAAATTAATTTATTTGTCTCACACAAGGCCAGATATCTCACTATCGCTGTAAGTTTGGTTAATCAATTTATGCATTGCCCAAAAGAAGTTTGTTGATATTTATGTAAATAATATATTCTGATTATAGAAATATTAGGTAATTAGGATAGCCAGATATTATGCTATTATGTAATAAGGGTAATTATTATCTCGATTGTATATTGATTTGTTCAGAGCACTATATAATAGAGTCTCCGCTGTGTAGTTGAAACACACGGGTTAAACCATATGTCTCTTGTTATTCTCTCCTTTCAACATGATATCTAGAGCCTAACAAGAGGCAACCCTAATCCGTTCCTACCTGGTGGACCTACTGCCCATCAGTGAGAAAATATTTTTCTGCAAAATCGTGTCTTCTTTCCGGCTTTGCACTCTTTGGTGGTCGTGTTCTCCTTCCGGCATCCCATCCAGACTAGTCTGCCACTGTCCGTGGCCACCCGTCGCCACCAGCCACAGTCCACCGCCGTCCACCACTGTCGTCCGATGCCTTTTCCGGTTGCCGACCCCACCAACATCATCATCGGCCGCCGATCTGTCTGGCCATCCAGAAACCGCCGTCATCCGCCGCCTGACGCACCTGCACGCGCGTTTCTCTCTCTCTCTGCGCGAAGCAACACGCGCACGTCTTCCGGAAGAGCGTGAAAGCGTGTCCGGCCACCGTTTCCTACGCCTGAATCACCTGCGCCTCCTCTTTCTGGGTCTGCCACCGCCTCCTTCAACGGACCTCTGTTTTGCAATGTCCCTGTGTGTTGCACTGTTCGGGTGCCCGTAATTTCGGTTATTTTCATTTTTGTTCTGACCAATGGCTAGTTCTGGCTCCTCAGGTCCACTTAAGGACTCCTCAAAGGCAGACGCTCCTATTTTCACCAGTTATGTTAGTGCCCCTCTTTGCACTAACAAATTGGATGGAAGCAACTACAACACTGGTCACTTGACCATTTGACCAAGAAACTGAAGAAAGCTGACGATATAGCCGCTGCTGACTGCCCTCGGTGGAAAAAGGTTGATGCTCATTTGTGTAGCATTATCAAATCCACTATTCACTCTTCTCTGAAACAGATCTTTCGTGCCCATCTCACCTATGAGTCCGTTTGGGGGCAAGCCAAAGTTCTTTACACAAATGACAACAACGTCTCTATGGAGTCTGCCAGAATCTCATGAATGTCATTGCTCCTCGCCTGCTTGATGGCCCTACTTCTGCTTACTTGGGAAAGGTTCATGGTGCCTTACATGATTTCAATGAACTTTTGCCACCAGCTGACACTCCCGCCAAGGAACTTGAGCAGCACAGTAGCTTCTTCATGTTGTTGGCCTTGTACGGTTTGCCTACAGAGTACTCAACCATCCGTGATCAGATTTTAGATTCTACTAATGTCCCATCTCTGAACACGGCTTGGTCCACTTTACTTCAAGTCCCAGCCAAATCATCAGCTAGTTCTGGGCTCCCTTTTTCTCCTAGCTTTGAGCTAACTCCTGCTCCCATTGATGCTTCTACTCTTGTCTCTCAGGGCGATGGTCATGTTCGCACTCGGGGTGGCCATTCTGGTAGATCTCGCCCAAAGTGCGATAACTGTCACCGCTTAGGCCACACTATTGATAAATGTTGGACTTTACATGGCCGCCCGCCTCACACTGTGAATGTTGCACAGGTTGATCCACCATCTGAGCCATCCACTCATCCTATTGCATCGCCTATTGCCTACTCAGAGTTTCTTAAGTGGTTTGAAGAACGTCAGGGTACTAGGTCCACTGCCTCTGTTGCTCACACTGGTAATTCCTTTGCTTGTCTCTCTCATTCGTCCCTAGGTCCTTGGGTTCTGGATTCTGGAGCCACCGATCATATCTCTGGTAATAAATCTCTTTTTTCCACTCTTTCTACAGCTGGTTTTTTTATCCACAGTTACCTTGGCTAATGGTTCTAAAACACATTCCCAGGGGGTTGGCACTGTCCATCCCTTCCCTTCCCTCTCGGTTGATAATGTGCTTTATGTCCCGGCTTCCCCATTTAATTTACTTTCCATTAGTCGCTTGACCCCTTTTCTTGATTGGCCATTTCATTCACTAAAGATTCTGTTTTCTTGCAGGACAGGAGTTCGGGATGGATGATTGGCGCTGGATGTGAGCTCAATGGCTTGTACCAGCTTTCACCTCCTTCTCGGGTTTGTGCTGTCAAGGATTCCCCTCTTCTCACTCATGCTCAGTTGGGACGTCCTAGCCTTGCCAAACTCCAAAAGCTGGTGCCGAGTCTAGCTAAATTACTTCTTTGTCTTGTGAGTCGTGTCAATTAGGGAAGCATACCCGTAGTTCTTTTCCCGATCGTGTCTTTAACCGAGCTACGTCTCCGTTTTCTTAAGTGCATTCTGATGTTTGGGGTCCTAGTCGGACTGTGTCCACTTTAGGGTCAAAATATTTTGTTACTTTTATTGATGATTTCTCGCGTTGTACTTGGATATTTTTAATGGAAAACCGTTATGAGTTATTTTCTATATTTCAACAATTTTACTCTGAAATTAAAAATCAATTTGGTATTCCTATTCGTACTTTACATAGTGATAATGCCCGAGAGTACCTCTCTCACCCATTCCAATCCTTTATGGCTTCTCAGGGTATTCTTCATCAGACCTCGTGTGCTCACACCCCTCAACAAAATTGGTTTGCTGAATGCAAAAATAGACATCTTATTGAAACAACTCGCACCCTATTACTTCATGGCCATGTTCCATTCCGGTTTTGGGGTGATACTGTACTCACTGCATGCTATCTTATTAATAGGATGCCTTCCTCCGTTCTTAATAACCAAGTACCTCACTCTATTTTGTTCCCTCATCAGTCTCTCCATTCATTAACTCCTCGCGTCTTCGGGTCTACAGGTTTTGTTCATAATCTCCAACCGGGCATTGACAAGCTCTCTACCCAGTCCCTAAAATGTGTCTTCCTTGGTTATACTCGGTCACAAAAGGGTTACCAGCGTTATTCTCCTACTCTACGCCGCTATCTTGTATCGGCTGATGTCACATTCTTTGAGTCTGTTCCTTACTTTGGGCCCACATCATCTCCCGAGTCAGTCACAGATATCTTTCCTATTCCTTCTCCTCCGGACCATGTCTCCTATACTCCACCAGTGACAACCCTCACACCGGTTGACCCTACTCGTCCTATACAGGTATATCAACGTCGCCTCCACAAGTTGAACATGTTCCTCCTGATGATACTGGTGACACCATTGCTGACTCTCCTCCGACGCCAGCTCCTCTGCCTGCTCCGGCCTTGCCTCCAGACCCTGATGTTGCCATTGCCCTCCGGAAAGGTAAATGCTCCACTCGTTATGCTTCTCCACACTATGTTAATTTAAGTTTTCACCGCCTTTCACCACCACATTTTGCATGTCTTTCTTCTGTGTCTATCCCTAAGACTGCAGGTGACGCCCTATCTCATCCTGGGTGGAGACAAGCTATGATTGATGAAATGAGTGCCCTTTAGAGCAGCGGTACTTGGGACCTTGTTCCTCTTCCATCTGGAAAGTCTGTTGTAGGTTATCGGTGGATATTTACTGTTAAAGTGGGTCCAGATGGCCAGATAGATCGCCTTAAAGCCCGCTTGGTGGCGAAAGGTTATACTCAGGTTTTTGGCTTGGATTATGGAGACAACTTCTTACCAATTGCTAAAATGGCATCTGTTCGTCTGTTTCTCTCCATGGCTGCTATTCGTCATTGGCCACTGTATCAGCTGGATATCAGGAATGCTTTTCTCCATGGTGATCTCACTGAAGAGGTATCTATGGAGCAACCCCCTGGATTTGTTGCTCAGGGGGAGTCTTCTGGTCTTGTTTGTCGGCTCCGCAAGTCTCTGTATGGCCTCAAGCAATCCCCTCGAGCTTGGTTTGGCAGTTTTAGCACTATTGTTCAGCAGTTTGGTATGACATGGAGTGAGGCAGATCACTCAGTTTTCTATCGTCATTCAACTCGAGGGTGTGTTTACTTGATTGTATACGTCGACGACATTGTCATCACAGGGAGTGACCACCATGGCATATCACAAGTAAAACAATATCTTTGTCATCACTTCCAAACAAAAGATCTTGGAAAACTCCGATACTTCTTGGGCATAGAGGTGGCACAATCAAAGGATGGCATCGTCATTTCTCAGAGAAAGAATGCGATGGACATTCGAGGAAACAAGTCTGCTGAATGCAAAATCAGTTGATACTCCTATGGATCCAAATAGTAAACTTCTACCAAATCAGGGGGAGCCACTTTCGAATACAGGGAAGTATAGAAGATTAGTTGGGAAACTGAACTACCTCACATTCACTCGACCAGACATTTCTTATGCAGTCAGTGTGGTAACTCAGTTCCTAAATTCACCTTGCGAAGGTCATTGGGATGCATTGATCCATATCCTCAAGTACATCAAAGGGGCCCCAGGGAAAGAGCTCATCTATGAGGATAATGGCCACACTCAAATCGTTGGATATTCAGATGCTGATTGGGCTGGCTGTCCAACTGATAAGAGATCCACTTCTGGATTCTGTGTACTCATTGGGAATAATCTAATATCTTGGAAGAGTAAGAAACAAAATGTTGTTGCAAGGTCAAGTGCTGAAGTTGAGTATCGTGCCATGGCATCAGCTACTTGTGAACTCATCTAGCTTAAACAGTTACTTCAAGAACTGCGATTTGGGCATGTTACACAGATGACACTCATTTGTGATAACCAAGCTGCACTACACATTGCCTTGAATCCAGTTTTTCATGAGAAGACCAAGCACATCGAGATAGACTGCTACTTCATCAAAGAAAAAATCTTATCTGGAGACATCACTACTAACTTCGTGAATTCAAATGACCAACTGGCTGATGTTTTCACTAAGTCTTTGAGAGGTCCTCGAATAAATTATATATGTAACAAGTTTGCTGCTATGATTTGTATGCTCCAGCTTGAGGGGGAGTGTTGATATTTATTTAAATATATTCTGATTATAGGAATATTAGGTAATTAGGATAGCCAGATATTATGCTATTATGTAATAATGGTAATTATTACCTCGATTGTATATTGATTTGTTCAAAGCACTATATAATAGAGTCTATGCTGTATAGTTGAAACATACGAGTTAAACCATATGTCTCTTGTTATTCTCTCCTTTCAACAAAGTTCATTTGCAGGCAGCTCACAGAATTCTGCAATACCTTAAAGGAACTCCAGGAAGAGGAATTTTATACAGAAGGAATGGGAATGGGGTTCTTGAAGCCTACACCGATGCCCACTATGCTAGATCTGTAACTGACAAGAGATCCACTTCTGGATATTGTACTTTCCTTGGAGGAAATTTAGTAACTTGGAGGAGTAAAAAACAGAATGTTGTGGCCCGTTCTAGTGAGCTGAGTTCCGAGCCATGACACAAGGTATTTGTGAGCTACTTTGGCTTAAAATAATTTTAGAAGACTTGAAGATGAAATGGGGTGACCCTATGAAACTCCACTATGATAATAAGTCGGCAATCAGCATCGCTCATAATCCTGTTCAGCATGATCGAACAAAACACATTGAGGTGTATAGGCATTTTATCAAGGATGTTGAAAATATATTTAAAATCTTTGTAATTATTGTTTAGACATATCATATCATGTAAATAGGAATAAGAATCTCCAATATTTATGTTGTAATTATTTCATTAGGCCTATATAAAGAGACTCCGCTGTGTAGTTGAAACACACGGTTTCAACATCCCATGCCTCTGTTTTCTCTCTTTCAACATGGTATCTTGAGCCAGACAGAGGTAACCCTAAAACCGTGCTTACTCAGTGGGCCCACTGTCCTCCGGTGAGAAATTGTTTTTGCCAAACCGTGTTCCTCATCCGGTTTGCCTTTCCTCCACTGCCATGTCTTCCTTGCGGCACCTTTTGGGTCGTTTTTTGTCCTCTGCCGCCGTCAGCCGCCACTTTTTCCAGCGACATCTCCGGCAACCAACCCCACCACGAGGTGCGCCTTCTCCTCGGAAGACTGCCGTCAGCAGGCATCTTACGCGCCCCCACGCGCGCCGCTAAGTTTCTGGCCAACGTTCCGACCGCCGATGCGTGGCTGCTTCTTTCCGACCCATCTTTTCAGCGCGGTGGACGCCGTCCAGAGGCGGTTCCAATGCCACCCCTCCCACCCCGATCCAAGCACGTTTGCTTGTAGCGCAGTGTGCGCAAGCCGTTTCGCGATTTTTTTCAGGTATCGTGTCGTCATTTTTTGGACCTTTTGTTACTGATCTAGGGCCTCCTCTAGTTCCACAGATCCTCTTAAGACCTTGGATCCTCCTCAGACCTCTCCGGGTAATTATGAAGATTTTCTCCAGTGGTTTGAGCATCGCCAGACCTCCGGATCTACTGCTTTGGTTGACCACACTGGTAATTCATATGCTTGCATATCTCAGTCACCCTCACTTGGTCTTTGGGTTGTTGATTCTGGTGCGTCTGACCATATCTCTAGTAATAAGGCTCTTTTCTCCTCTCTTTCTATATCTGACTATTTACCTATTGTCACTTTGGCCAAGGACTACACTCAGATATTCGGGCTTGATTATGGTGATACTTTCTCTCCTGTGGCCAAAATGGCTTCTGTTCGGCTTCTCCTATCAATTGCTGCCATCCGCCACTGGCCTCTTCATCAACTTGACATTAAAAATGCCTTCTTGCATGGTGATCTTGAAGAGGAAGTGTATATGGAGCAACCACCTGGGTTTGTTGCTCAGGGGGAGTCCTCTACCATGGTCTGTCGGCTTCACAGGTCCCTTTATGGTCTTAAACAGTCTCATCGGGCTTGGTTTAGCAGATTCAGCACTGTAGTGCAACAGTTTGGTATGATTCGCAGCGAAGTTGACCACTCTATATTTTATCGCCATTTGGCCCAAGAATGCATTTATCTAATTGTTTATGTGGATGATATTGTTATAACTGGTAGTGATCAGCATGGCATACTACAGGTGAAACAGCATCTCTCTCATCAGTTTCAGACTAAAGACCTTGGTAAACTCCGTTATTTCTTGGGTATCGAGGTAGCTCAATCTAAGGATGGTCTAGTGATTTCACAAAGGAAGTATGCTATGGATATTCTTGAAGAGACAGGATTATTGAATTTCAAATCAGTTGACACTCCTATGGATCCAAACGTCAAACCCTGATCAGGGGGAGCCACTATCAGATCCAGGGAGATACAAGAGATTGGTTGGGAAATTGAACTACCTTACAGTCACTCGTCCAGACATCTCTTTTGCAGTCAGTGTGGTAAACCAATTCTTAAATTCTTCTTGTCAGGACCATTTGGATGTTGTGATTCGAATCCTGAAGTACATTAAAGGTGCTCTAGGAAAAGGTCTCATTTATGAAGACCGATGACACACTCAGATAGTTGCTTACTCAGATGCCATTGGGCAGGTTCACCTATTGACAGACAATCCACTTCCGGTTATTGTGTACTCATTGGAGGAAATCTGAAATCCTGGAAAAGTAAGAAACAGAATGTAGTTGCAAGATCTAGTGTAGAAGCAGAATACAGGGCTATGACATTAGCAACTTGCGAACTCATTTGGGTTGAAACAGTTACTTAAAGAGCTTCTATTTGAAAAGACTATGCAAATGACGTTGATCTATGATAATCAAGCTGCATTGCATATTGCCTCTAATCTAATTTTCCATGAGAGGACCAAACATATTGAGATAGATTGTCATTTTATTAGGGAGAAGATCCAATCAGGGGACATCACCACTGACTTTGTCAACTCCAATGATCAACTGGCAGATGCCTTCCCCAAATCCTTGAGAGGTCCTCGAATAAGTTATCTATGTAACAAGCTCGGTGCATATGATTTATATGCTCCAGCTTGAGGGGGAGTGTTGAAAATAAATTTAGAATCTTTGTAATTATTGTTTAGGCATATCATATCATGTAAATAGGAATAAGAATCTCCTATATTTATGTTGTAATTATTTCATTAAGCCTATATAAAAGAGACTCCGTTGTGTAGCTGAAACACACGGTTTCAGCATCCCATGCCTCTGTTTTCTCTCTTTCAACAAAGGAGAAGCTTGATTGTGGTTTGATTTGTACACCATTCGTACCTTCACAAGATCAACTTGCAGACATTCTTACCAAAGGATTGCGCAGTGCAAATTTTGAAAGAATTGTATGCAAGCTAGAAATAGAAAACACTTATTCTCCAGCTTGAGGGGAAGTGTTGGAAACATGAACTTATTAATGCTCCACTTTCCCAAATAGGCCAGATTCTTTGTATTTTAAGTAGAGTACGCTCAATGCATCTTAGTAAATAGTGACTGCTCTAATTCTCTCTTGTAAATTGTATTTGCATTTATTATCTTCCAATCCTCTTAGTGGATAAATTAAGTCCCACATCTGAGTGAAAATCTAATAAAGCATATTCAGAAATATTGAGTCTCCTCATATTCTTGACTTCTCCTTTCTTTACAGTAACTACAAAAATAATTTGCAAAAAAAAATTTCTATGTAATAGCCAAGCTTAGGTCCAAGTTTAGGAAAATAATTATATACCGGTAACACAAATCCTGTTTTCTGCCAATGCAAATAAAGTTCTTAACTGAATCGGACAAAAGGTGAAAGAATAACAAAACAATATTGAACTCACAGATCTGTCAAATTCCAACATGAAGCATCTTTTGACATCTTCTTTTGTAGGTTTGCAACCACAGCGATCACGTCTAGAAGTTAGGTCGGAGAATTTAGCGTATGTGTAATGTAAAACAGCAGCCTCTTCCAATTTGATTTCACTAGCATAATTCAGGAGAACTATCATGGCACTGATACAAAAGTCAAGAGATACAAATATGTTTTATGAATTAATGGATTATACTTTGGGGTTTTCATATAATTATGCCATCTGTGTGCACCATTAGGCCGAAGATGATCTTGAATCCGGGCAGCTGATTTTCCATTTCCATAAGTCAAGAAGTAGTTCGGATTACCGCGTACAGAATCTTTATACATGCCAAAGTATGTATCCTTTGGAAGATGGTCATAATTCTTCTTAAACATTGTTACCTGTGTCAACAGATCAGGAAAAAGAGGGAAAGAACTATCAATGACAAAACATGCAAACTTCAAATCAAAATCACAGAACAAACCTGCAGACATCTGCAAAGTCAGCCAAAGCACAAACATTTAACTGCATGTTATAAGAAAACCAATACATCCCTTACAGGTTTTCTTTTCAGAAAAGAGTGCTTGATTGCATCTAACAATGAGCCAAAGAGGCAAGAAAAAAGTTTGTAGAAATCAACAAATTAAATGAATGAAAGATGAGGTTACAAATTTAGTAATTTACACTTCCTTTCATGTCAGAAGATCTGGTCGAAACCAATCTTATCCTTTTAATTGTAGTGCATAATCAAAGTACCAGAGTGGCAAAAGTGTCCATCATAGCATTCAGCTTTGACTACTACAGTTTTTTTCTTTTGGAGCTTGAGGCTACGAAAAGTTTATCCCTTGACCAAAATGAGAGCTACAACCATATTCAGAAATCCCACTAGATTTTCGACCACAAAATACAAACCTTGTTCAACTGAGGCAACCATGAAATAGAGACCACTGAAATACTCATTCCAGCATATAAAATATTTGACAATGCTTAAAAAGGAAGACAATGCCTTATCCTCTTTTTTAGCACACAATTGAATTAGGGAAACTCAAGTTCATTGTCTAAGAGATGTGTGAGTGTGAGCCTCCAAGACTCCAATACCAAATTTACTTTTGCAATATGCTGATCAAAAATCCAGTATTTACTTTGAGGAAAACAAAATTGGGTTAGGTAATTTTATTTCAAGTTAAATTTTTCTAATGTTTCAGCGCCTAGTAATGCACCATTAATTCTTAACTTTAAACTCCTCGTATCTGTTAGAAAATCAGAGATATATCTGATAATATCTTTTTTATATCTTAGGATATTTAGAGTATCCTTGACGACCCCTTAGGATTTATTTCTTATTTATATTTATGATTTGTTTCCCTATTTGATTAGGATTAGGATTCTACATTTACTATAAATAGGACTATTAGGTTGTCTTTTGTAATCACATCATCACCATATCAAATCAATATCAAACTTATTATTTGTTATTTATTTCTCTCTTTTCCTCTTGCCATACCCAAAATCTTCCAATTCAACATGGTATCAGAGCGGTATCATCCTCCATGACCTGTTATATTACTATTCCACTGTCGAGTTCCGTTAAGTATGAAGGAACTGTAATCATCTTCTCAACCTTACCAAAACAAAAAAAAAAATCTGTCATTTTTCTCTCTTCCGCTGTGTTCTTTCCCGGCGTGTCCTTCAACTTTTCCGGCCACCGTCTACCGCCGCCTAAAATTTTCCGACGAAACCACCACCATCAGAAGCGCCTTCTCCTGATCTGTTCAACCCCAAAATATCAGCCTCAGACTCCTTCTCAAGCGCCTACACGAGCTGATCAAAGATCCTGCGATTTCAAGAATCGCCACACCTTTCAGCCGCGCATGGCAACGCGTCCGGCCTTGTCTCCGGCCGGTTTTCAGGCGTCAAGGTTGCCCAACCCCGCTGGTCTTGGTTCCAGTCTTGCTTTGTTGAATCGAGATGTAGGCACCCACTTTTGGCTTCAACAGCCCCTTTCTGGTGCCGTTTTCTCTCTCTTCTTTGTTGACCCATGGCTGATTCGCTCGCGGTTGACACTATTCATAGTTGTTCTCTTTAGCTATTATGTTTTGTTCGGTTGGTTTCTGGCTGGTTTGTGACTTTCCAACAACGGCTCTGTTCTACTGTCTGCTTCCCTAGTCTTTGTCATGCAATTCTTTTCCACTAATGGATCATACCGATGGCTTCTCTTCCCACCGACAATCATTCCGGTGGTGACTCCTTTCCCACGGATGAATCATATTAGCGGTGACTTCTATTTCCATCGAAGATTGACTTATGTTGTTCATGACTCGCACTGGCCTCGTCTTTGTCCCAGATGCACTGGCCTCATCTTTGTACCATATGCTCTGGCCTCGTCTCAGTCACGGAAGTAGTTGCCTGCCTTAATTCAAATTTTGGATGTCCGATGTTGTTGTTAGAAGCTTCCAAATGCGGCTTTGAGAAGTTCGGACCTTGCTTTGCTAGATTGCTTGCCAAGAAATATCTGTCAGGTTGATGATCATTCTAGCTATCTTGCTACGTTATCTTTCCAGCAACTCTCTCTGGCTTCTACAGCATCCCTGAGTTGCCTTCCAACCATTATCTTCGTGGAGCTCAATTTTTATTTTTATTGAAGGGAAGTGCATTGTTTTTTGTATGACAAGCTTAAAGCTTAGCAAGCTTTAGCTTGAGAGGGAGTGTTAGAAAATCAGAGATATATCTAATAATATCTTTTTTATATCTTAGAATATTTAGAGTATCCTAGATGATCTCTTAGGATTTATTTCTTATTTATATGTTATGATTTGTTTCCCTATTTGATTAGGATTAGGATTCTACATTTACTATAAATAGGACTATTAGGTTGTCTTTTGTAATCACATCATCACCGTATCAAATCAATATCAATCTTATGATAGGTACCAAGATTTAAAGAGCAGAAAAATAGAAGAAAGAGGTGTATTATTACTGATTCCAAGATTGAAATGAGGAATTACAGCAATGGGATGAAGAATAAGGGAAATACAAGATGATAGGCATTTTAAAGAGTGCCTAATTATCTCCCAAGTCTAGTCCAATTCCGGTATGAAAAATTGATATGAGAATCCCTCTAACAATATATCCCTCCCCCGAAGGCTGGACGTAGCACTCACAGCCTGTATCCTCTTTCTCTCTCCTGGCAAGTCAGCATAATTAGTTATGCTGGCCAGTATCTAGTGTGGCTTGCCCCATAGAGTCATCAGGTGCTCTCTTGGTGTTTTTGAATTTCTTTCTAACATAAAACTTAACAGGCTTAGCCCCAACAGGCCCACTAGACCCCAGGTCCGTATCAACTCTTCCCCCTTCGAAATCCACCTTGTCCTCAAGGTGAAACTCGGGAAATTTTTCCATAAAGGCAGCCAGCTGTTCCCAAGAGTTTGCACAAGAGGGTAGGTGCTTCCATTTAACTAAAATCTCAGCATTGTCTTGTGCCCCCTGCCTCCCAGCCAGAACATCCTCGGGCTGCACCTGCAGCTCCCACCCCTCTGATAGAAAGGAGGGCAGTGGTTGTGCAGTAACACCTGTGGACACGGATTTCTTCAGTAATGAGGCATGAAAGACTGGATGGACCCTACTCCCTTCCGGCAACTGCAACTTATAAGCAACGGGACCAATCTGCTCAATGATCTCATAAGGGCCGTAGAATCTTGGACTGAGTTTCTGATTCACCCGCTTGGCTGGACTTTTGAGTTTGTACGGCTGTATTTTAAGGAAAACCGAGTCTCCTACCCTGAATTCAACTTCCCTTCTATTCTTATCTGCTTGTCGTTTCATACGGTTCTGCGCTCTTGCTAGTTGCACCTTTAATTCATCAAGCAACACGTTCCTTTCCTCGGTTACCCGCCCCCACATCTTCCAATGCGGTCTTCTCTACATCCCCACGAATTACAGCTGGAGGATGTCTTCCATACAGTGCCTAAAATGGGGTCATTTTGATGGCTGAGTGATAGTTTGTGTTGTAACAAAACTCAGCCCAGCTCAACCACTTTGGCCACTGTTTTGGTCTTGTTCCAGTGATGCATCGCAGATAGGTTTCCAGACATCTATCCACTACCTCCGTCTGGCCATCTGTTTGAGGATGGTAGGCTAAACTAAATCGTAGCTTTGTCCCAACTAATTTACAGAGTTCTGTCCAGAAAGAGCTGAGGAAGACCTTGTCTCGATCAGAAACAATGGATGTTGGAAACCCATGGAGTCACACCACCTCCTTGAGGAAAATTTCAGCAACATCCTTTGCTGTGTAAGGATGAGCTAAAGGGGCAAAGTGTGCATATTTAGTGAGTCTATCCACCACCACTAGGATATTATCCACTCCCATGGCCCGTGGAAGTCCACCAATAAAATCCATGGACATGTCTATCCATGTTTGAGAAGGAACAGGTAATGGTTGCAGCAGTCCTCCAGGGCTAAGAGCTTGATATTTATTTTGTTGGTAGAGTCCACATTGTTGCACATACTCCTGCACTTTTTTTTTCATTCCCACCCAGTAAAACAGCTCGGCTATGCGTTTATAAGTGCGAAAATATCCAGAGTTACCCCCCAATGCTGAACCATGGAATTCTTTAAGTATAAGTGGAATTTTCTGGGAGTCTTTAGGAACAACCAACCTGTCTTTATAGTAGAGTCTCCCCTTGCATAATTTGTAACCCGGGTGGGAGCCAGAATCAGCTAGCATATCCTGGACTTTCTGCCTCAACCCTGCACTTTGGTTTATCTCTTCCTCTAGATCCTCCCATTCATAAAACTGGACTGTGGAGAGGGCTGCCATATGCAATTTCCCAGAGAGAGCATCAGCGTCTCTATTTTCAGTCCCGGGTTTATATTTTATTTCAAAGTCATAGCCGAGGAGTTTGAGATCCAACGCTACTGTTCTTCACCCATAATCCTTTGTTCTGCTAAAAATCGCAAGCTCTTTTGATCAGTGTGCACTACAAAGTGCCTCCCCATTAAGTAAGGTCTCCATCTTTGGACTGCTAATACCACTGCCATCAATTCCCTTTCATACACGGACTTCCTCTGAGATCTATCTGACAAGGTTTGACTCATATACGCTATAGGCCGCCCCTCTTGCATCAGCACTGCTCCAAGGCCCTTGCCTGATGCATCTGACTCAATCACAAATATTTTATCGAAATCCGGGACTGCTAATATGGGTACACTGTGGTCATGGCATGCTTCAGCTACTCAAAGGCTTCTTGTGCTGCTACCCCCCCATGCAAAACTATCTTTCTTGAGTTGTTGGGTGAGTGGCCAGGCTATCTTGCCTTAGTCCTTGAAAAATTTGCGATAATACCTGGTCAACCCCAAGAAACCCCTTAATCCCTTCACATCTTTAGGTGCAGGCCAGTCCAACATATCCTGAATCTTTTTAGGGTCAGCCGCCACTCCCTTCCCCGAAATAACATGGCCTAATACTCAATCTGATTCTGACTGAAAGAGCATTTTTTCTTATTAGCAAACAGCCTATGTTCCCGCAACACTTGCAGCACTTCTCTAAGGTGAGTAATATGGTTGTTTTCATCTTCACTCTAAATGAGGATATCATTGAAAAACACCAAAACAAATTTCCTCAAATAAGGCCGTAGTACCTGGTTCATAAGAGCTTGGAAGGTAGAGGGTGCATTCGTTAATCCGAAGGGCATCACTAGGTACTCATAGTGCCCTTCGTGAGTCCTAAATGTTGTCTTCGGTATGTCCCCTATCCTCATTCGTATCTGGTGAAAACCGGATTTTAAATCCAGTTTAGAGAATATGGTGGCACCTCCCAATTCATCCAGCAACTCTTCTATGATGGGGATTGGAAACTTGTTTGGAATAGTTAGCTTGTTCAGAGCTCGGTAGTCTACACAAAACCTCCATCCCCCATCCTTCTTCTTGACCAAAATTACAGGACTGCTATATGGACACGTGCTCAGCCTGATGATCCCCCCTTGTAGCATCTCCTTGACCAGCTTCTCTATCTCATTTTTTTGGTAGTAGGGGTATCTATAAGGGCGTATGTTGGGAATTGAGGCCCCTTCCTTCAAGGTTATGGCATGATCTTGATCTCTCTCAGGTGGCAGCCCCTTGGGTTCTTGAAAAATGTCATCAAATACAGCCACCAAACCCCCAATGGCCTCGGGTATTTGTTCCTGGTATGCCTCTATCAGTTCTTCACCCTCCTCTTGCCGATAAGCAACATAAAATCCTTTCCCCTCACCTTGTAAAGCCTTTAGCATGGCCTTCCAAGATGCTCTAGTTTTTGTCAGGGCGGGGTCCCCTCTAAGGGTGTACCTGCTTCCTCTCTGTTTCCACTTGATAGTTAAGCTTCTGAAGTTTGCTTCAATGTCACCAAGGTTGGCCAAGCAATCCATCCCTAGCACAACCTCTGTACCTCCCAATTCCAAAATAAAGAAGTTCTGAACAATGTCTACCCCCTGTACTTGCAAACTCAGCTTCTGACACACTCCTCTATTTTTAATCATATCTCCTGTCCCTACCTCTACTGAATACTCTGGGGTATCTGTTACCTTCAACTGCAGTTGACTCACTAATTCCTGAGAGATAAAGTTGCTAGTAGCCCCACAGTCAATTAGCACCAGTACTTTCCTTCCTTCAATATGTCCCCAGGTTTTAAAGGACTGATTAGATGTAAGCCTCTCCTTCCTCGCTGTTTTCTATAGTGGATTCCTCCTCTTCACCTTCTGGGCTCTCAACCAACACAAATCGGTAGTGCTTCAGCTTGCATGTGTGCTCAGGACCCCATCTCTCCCCACACTTGAAACCCAAGCCCTTCTTACTCCTTTCCCCGAGTTCAGCCTGCGATAACCTTCCCCCCCACATTTCTCTCCCCTAATGCAGCTCCAGCGGTTTTGGATTCCGCATTACTACTGGCCCCGGGTCGGGTCACACCAGGTTTGACGTTGCCCGTCTCTGTTGTGGATCGATTCTTCCACGGGGTGGGCCTATCTCTCCATTCTCCCTTAGTTCCTTGGCCCTTTTGAAAAGCCTGATTCTTCTCTTCCAACAACAATGCGCGGTCCATGAGTTCTTCTAGTGATCGAGTCTCATAGAACTTCAATTCTGCTTGGATCTCCTCTCAAAGTCCATTCAGGAAAATACTCTCCAACATCACCCTCTCCTCTCTTCTCAGTGGAGCGATCATCATCTCAAATTGCTCCCTTTACTCCATGACAGATCCAGTTTGTATAATGCTTAACAGAGGACTCAGCGGGTTCTGGACCAATCCCGGCTAAAATTTCCGAAGAACAACCCTCTTGAACTCATCCCAGTTGAAGTTCAGCGTCTGCCCCTCCCACCACTGATACCAATTCAGAGCTCGATCTTCCAAGGCAATCACAACAGCGTCGAGTTTCTCCTCCTCCCTGATAGAATTCACCCGAAAATACCTCTCGACCTTCACAATCCACCCATAAGCATCCTCACCACCGAAGATCGGGACCTCTAGCTTCCTTCCCCCTAATCGTATGCCGGTGCTAAAGGTCGCGAATAAGAGCGCGAAACGTCGTAGTGATGATTCTGACTCTCCCCGCCTAATCCTCCTCCGCGAGGTGTTCTGTGTCGCGAGCGACCTCGGTGACCCTTCCTGAGCTCCTGCATGACTCGACGAAGCTCAGCGAGCTGGTTCTGGGTCTCGATTCTCTCGTTCTGGTTCTCTAGCCTCCACTCCTGGAAACCGCGTTCCAGGTTCTCCATTGTAGCGTCCATTGCAGTGCGTGTAATGACCATCAACTCCCGGAATCGAGAGCTTTGATACCAGTTGATAGGTACCAAGATTTCAAGAGCAGAAAAATAGAAGAAAGAGGTGTATTATTACTGATTCCAAGACTGTAATGAGGAATTACAGTAATGGGATGAAGAAGAAAGGAAATACAAGATGATAGGCAAATTAGAGAATGCCTAATTCTCTCCCTAGTCTAGTCCAATTCCGGTCTGAAAAATTGATATGAGAATCCCTCTAACAATATATCCCTCCCCCAAAGGCTGGACGTAGCACTCACAGCCTGTTTCCTCTTTCTCTCTCCTGCCAAGTCAGCATAATTAGTTATGCTGGCCAGTATCTAGTGTGGCTTGCCCCATAGAGTCATCAGGTGCTGATAGAAACTAACACAATTGGATAGAAACTGTTTGTATTATTGATGCAAAATAAATGAGGATCTCTCAGAATCTGCTAGTTACATTACAACAAAGTGTGGGCAACTGCTTTGGTGCTTTGAGTTTTCACAGTTGGGCAACTGTTCCCACTTTACCAATAGCTCCAATTGACCTTGCTCATTTTGCCTTATAGCTAAGGCTTCTTCTGGTTGAACTTGCAATTCCCAATCCTCAGCCAAAAAGGATGGTAGAGGCTGGACTGTGACTTTAGCAGAAACAACTTTCTTCAAAAGTGAAGCATGGAATACCGGATGCACCTTACTGTCTTCAGGCAATTTCAGCTTGTAAGCAGTTGCGCCAATTTTCTCTAATATCTCATAAGGGCCGTAGTACTTTGGACTGAGTTTCTGGTTAATTCTCTTGGCCAATTGCTTCAATTTGTAAGGCTGTATCTTCAAAAACACCTGCTGTCCCACCTGATATTCAACTTCCCTCCTATGTTGATCTGCTTGTTGTTTCATCCGATTCTGAGCTTTAGTCAAGTGTTCCTTCAGTTCATCAATAAATTGGTTTCTTTCAGCATTGAGTTGCTGAACTTCATCAACTGATGTTTCTCTTGCATCTCCTCGAATGATCACCGGAGGTTTCCTCCCATACAATGCTTCAAACGGGGTCATTTTAATTGCTGAATGGTAATTGGTGTTATACCAATATTCGGCCCAACTCAACGACCTAGGCCACTGCTTTGGTTTAGTCCCTGTTAAGCATCTAAGATAGGTTTCCAAAAACCTATTCACCACCTCAGTTTGCCCATCAGTTTGAGGGTGATATGCGGAACTAAATTTCAATTTAGTACCTGCCAGTTTGAATAACTCAGTCCAAAATGAACTGATGAAGACCCTATCACGATCAGATACAATGGACTGAGGAAATCCATGTAATTTGACCACATCCTTGAGAAAAACATCAGCAATGTCTTTAGCCGAATATGGGTGAGCCACCGGTATGAAATGGGCATATTTTGAGAGTCTATCAACCACCACAAAGATAGTATCTACACCCATGGCTTTGGGTAATCCACCAATGAAGTCCATCGAGATATCATTCCAAACTTGGGTGGGTATAGGAAGTGGCTGTAACAACCCCCCAGGAGTTAGAGCTTGGTATTTGTTCCTTTGACGCACTTCACAAGTTTGTACATACTGCTGAATATTGCTCTTCATTCCCTCCCAAAACACAACTGCTGCCACTCTCTTGTATGTTCGAAGGAAACCAGAGTGTCCTCCCATTGCACTATCATGAAATTCCTTCAAAATGGTAGCTATTCTAAGAGAATTTTTGGGAATTACCAATCTATCTTTATAATAAAGTCTGCCCTGCTTCATGTGATAACCCCTATGTTCTGCTGCCTGGCTCACTATATCCTGCACAATTTTCTTGAGTTTAGGAACCTCTTGCACTTCTTCATCCAACCCTTCCCATCCTTGAATGTGAACTGTAGACAAAGCCGAATATTGAAGCTTCCTTGATAGGGCATCAGCCACCCTATTCTCACGTCCCGGCTTGTATTTGATGTCAAAATCATACCCCAACAACTTGGAAACCCATTTCTGTTGTTCTTCACCCATGATCCGTTGGTCAGCCAAAAATCTCAAGCTTTTCTGATCAGTCAATACTGTGAAATGCCTTCCCAATAAGTAATGTCTCCATTTTTGAATAGCCAAAACAATTGCCATCAACTCTCTTTCATAGACAGATTTGTTCTGGGCCCTTGAAGAGAGAGTTTGGCTCATGTAAGCCACAGGTCGGCCTCCTTGCATCAATACAGCACCTATTCCTTTGCCAGATGCATCAGTTTCTAACACAAATGGTTGTTCAAAGTCAGGAACCACCAGCACTGGTAATGAAGTCATTGCTGTTTTTAGTTGCTCAAAAGCTTCTTGTGCTTCTTCTCCCCAAACAAAATTGTCTTTCTTTAATAATTGAGTGAGAGGCCAAGCTGTCTTGCCATAATTCCTCACAAATCTTCTGTAATACCCAGTCAACCCTAGAAATCCTCTCAAACCTTTCACATCCTTTGGAATAGGCCAATTCAACATGGCATCGATCTTTGTAGGGTCGGCTGCTACCCCTTCTTTAGATATTAAATGTCCCAAATATTCCAACTGTGGTTGAGCAAAAGAGCATTTCGTTTTGTTGGCACACAAATGGTTTTCTCTAAGAATTTGTAGGACTGTTTGAAGGTGTTGTTTGTGGGAGACCTCATCCTTACTGTAAATTAAAATGTCATCAAAAAACACCATAACAAACTTTCTCAAAAAAGGTTTAAGTATTCGGTTCATGAGGGCTTGAGTTAGATGGGGCATTGGTTAGCCCAAAGGGCATAACAAGGTACTCATAGTGTCCTTCATGAGTTCTAAAGGCTGTCTTAGGAATGTCTTCTTCTCTCATCCTAATCTGGTGGTATCCAGATTTCAAATCCAACTTAGAAAAAATTATGGCAGCCCCTAACTCATCAAGTAATTCATCAATAATGGGAATAGGGAACTTATCAGGGATGGTCTGTTTGTTTAAGGCCCTGTAATCTATACAAAACCTCCACCCTCCATCTTTTTTTTTTTCACTAGAATCACAGGACTAGAAAATGGGCTAATACTTGACCTTATGATCCCAGCATGCAACATTTCATTTACAAATTTCTCTATCTCATTCTTTTGATAGTAAGGATACCTGTAGGGTCTTATGTTTGGAATGGGGGCTCCTTCCTTGAGTATAATGGCATGATCTTGTTCTCTTTTAGGAGGCAATCCATCGGGTTCCTGAAATACAGCTTGGAATTCTTCTAAAATTTCTGCCATTGCAATGTTCTCAGGTTGTCCTCCTTGGTGGTCATCTGCTGTTATATTTTGATAGTGCAACACATACCCTTCTCCTACCTCTTGCAAGGATTTGATCATGGTCTTCCAAGAAGTTTGATGTTTGCATAAAGAGGGGTCTCCCCTAATGGTGCACTTCTGTTCGCCTTCTCTCCATTTGATGATAAGGTGTCTGAAATTGGCCTTGATGTCGCCAAGACTTGCCAACCAATCCATGCCCAACACCAACTCAATGCCTCCCAAGGTCATTAAAAAGAAATTCTGCACAATTTCTGCTCCTTGCACTTGCAATTTCACTCCCTTGCAAATGCCTTTATGGCACACCTTTTCTCCAGTCCCTACTTCCATCGTGTACTCTGGAGTTTCAGATAACTCCAGCCTGAGTTCCTTAACCAATTTGTAAGAAATAAAATTGCTAGAAGCCCCAAAATCCACCAAAATCAATATTGGTCTTTGGTTTATCTCTCCCCAAACCTTGAAGGAGCGATTAGAAGTTAATCCTTCAATACTTCTTAAAGAAATTTGAAGAGTTTTGGCTTCCAACTCCCATTTTTCCTCCTTTTGTTCTTCCTGTTCTTCGGCTTCATCTTCTTCTATTAGCACCAAGTTGAAATGCTTTAGTTTGCAAACATGTTCAGGCCCCCATCTTTCCCCACATTTAAAACATAACCCCTTCCTGCTTAATTCTCTTAATTCCTCCTGACTCAACCTTCTGTTTTGACCCGGTCTCCTCTCTCCCCCTCCCCCAGAATTGGGTTTGGGTTCATTTGTATTTCCAGCAGCACTTGGGCCTGTAATGGAAGAATTTGGTCTTGTTATATATGTTTTACTCCGCCCCACATCTGTTGAATTGCTACCAGCACCAGATTTCCATTTTGCCCCCGTATCTCCCCAATCCCCTGAGTCTTTCATGATGCTTTTCCCTTTGTTGGATGCCACATTTTTGTCCTCAATGAGCAGCGCCCTATCCATCAATTCCTCCAAGGATCTTGAATCATGTAACCTTAATTCAGCCTGAATTTCATCCCTCAGTCCATTTATAAAAATGCTTTCCAACATTCCTCTTTCATCATGTTTCAGTGGAGCAATTAACATTTCAAATCGCTCTCTATACTCCATCACCGTCCCTGTTTGTCTTATACTGAGTAAGGGTCCCATTGGATTCTGCACTAACTCGGGTTGGAACCGTCGAATAACTGCCTTCTTGAATTGTTCCCAACTCAAATCTATTACTTGCTCTCCCACCATTGGTACCAATTCAATGCCCTTCCCTCCAAGGCAATCACCACAGCATCCAGTTTCTCCCCCTCACGAAGTTCGTGGATTCGAAAATACCTCTCCACCCATACCAACCAACCATAGGCTTCTTCCCCATTGAACACAGGAATTTCAATTTTTCTGCCACCCGATCTGTGCTTTCGAGGACGACTCCAACTTCCATCATCCCATTGCGACAGCATGTGAGTCCTCGAGCGAGAACGACTAAATTCCTCAGCCACGTCCCTGTCTCGCGTACGTGTTCTGCCCCTACGACGCCGTGTTCTCTGCATCAACAATTACCGGAGCTCTTCCATTTGTGTTTGTCCCTGCACTTTCAATTCCTGCAATTCTCATTCTAAGTTTTCGATTCTGGTATCCATGGTTGCGCGTGTCATCATCAGTTCAAGCTCCAGTTCCAGAGCTTTGATACCAATTGATAGAAACTAACACAATTGGATAGAAACAGTTTGTATTATTGATGCAAAATAACTGAGGATCTCTCAGAATCTACTAGTTACATTACAACAAAGATAAAAAAGAAAGATACAATGTCTTAGGCAGTTAGAGAGTGCCTAACCTCCCCAATTCCAATCCCAATACCAGCCTGCCCAAAACTACCCATTAACCCCCTATTAAAACTCCCTAATACAACCTCTGCATAACTGCCAGAGGTCCCACCACCAATTACAATATTCTGCCACCTAAGCAGCATCAGTTACCCCAACGGTAACTGCCACCACATTTTTCTTAACTGCCACCCCATTTTTCTTTTTCTTTTTTACATAAACTTTCCCAAATCTTCCTTCTACAACAGCATCTGACTCATTCCTTGGAAGATTCTGATCAGGTGCTCTCTTGGTGTTTTTGAATATCTTTCTAACATAAAAGTTAACAGGCTTAGCCCCAACAGGCCCACTAGAGCCCAGGTCCGTATCATCTTATTATTTGATACTTTATTTCTCTCTTTTTCTCCTTCTCTACCTTAAAACCTTCCAATTCAATAGTATCAACGCATTTTTTGTTAAATTATAAATGATTAAAGAAACCTCAACACAGTTCTCTATCCTATTCACCTCAGTGAGGTACAAATACCTCCTATTTGATGCTCAATCTAGCAATAAATGTTTGCCATCATAACATCTCAACCTTCAAGCACTTGTCCTCTCTAAAGTACAGTGACCTGATGCACCAGTTTAGGTAAAATCTCAAACTCTGAACTCAATGGCATGACCATAAAACTAGCACCATATAGATAATAGAGAATTATAACTTTTAGATAATAGAGATTTATAACTTTACAGTCAATAAACTACAATCAAAAGAGTTCCAAATGTCATAATTCCTTCTGTGATACTACGTACTCATATACTCCAACAAAAAATTCAGTAAAACCAGCTTTCATGAGTACAATGATATTGTCAACTACTTACAGATAAATCACGAAAGATTTACTGACTAGAGAATCCATTGCTTTCTTTTAATGAATTCATAGGTGTAGTTGTGAATAATGAAAAATAAGCAGCACAGTTTATTGAAGAAAAGAAATAGCATTGTAAAGAGATTTACACATAATTAATGAGCCAGATATAATTATATCAATGACAAACTGTTCATTTCAGGTTCTCCGTAACTTAATAAGTTACACAAACTTTTAGCAAGGACTACATACAACGTTTGAGGCTTACCTCACTAAAAGGCTCTTTGATATCATCTCGCTCAACACTGCTCTCCTAAAAAACATAAATATCAGCATTAGTTACAGCATTGAAGCTAACAAATTAGCCATCTCTTTTCCAGTTTCATGAGGTATACATGAACACACGAGCAATTAAGAAGAATCTGCAGATTCTACTAACATAGTTGGGAAATATGACCATATCAACATTTCCTGGAACATCAAGAAGCAACTGCCTCAAAGAATACTCCCTTGCACCAGCCGGGTGTATTAATTCATCTGTATCAAGATGAAGAATCCAGTCCATACCAGCATCCTGATGTTTCAACATGAAAAACATTGTGTCGATCAATCAAATTAGGCACCGAATCATAATTTGTGTGACAACAGTTTGTCATACCCTTGCCATGACAATAGCCATCTCCATGTTAAGGGACTGCTTTACAAAAAGTTCATAATTGCATGGCTTATAAAAGAAACTTGCCAGCCATGTCTCGTTCCAAATACGACTGATGCAACCATGAAACCAACAACATAAATAATTAGAATAAAAAAATAACTCTAAGAAACTGAAGGGATAGAATAACAATATCTAAATATCCTGAAGACAAAGAGAACTTAATATACTACAATAGTATAAACAGTTTAAGGCAAATAAATAAAATTATAACAATAAAAGAAAAACAAAATTGAGTTAGAAGAGTCATCATAAATACACTGAAATGTCAAACTATTGTGGTGAAAAGCATCCGGCGTATCTAAATGCAAATTGCGAAAATCTAGAGAACACTATTACCATTGCAAATTGGAAAATTAAATTCAAAGGATGAGAGTCAGCAAAAAAAATGGTAAAATTGATTAACCTCTTAGCCTGTTGTTCTTCCAGCTCTCTGGTTCTATATATAACCTTTACACCCTAATTAAATAAAATAAACCAAATTAGAATTATTAGGGAAAGGAAAGGAGGAAAGAAAAATAGATTAAAAGAATCGAATCCTGATTCGTGAGATGGATAGATTACTGAGTTTTTCAACTTACAGGAATTGATTCCAGGACCTTCGATACTTCAAGAGAAGCAGCCTTCCCCTCCACAAAAAGAAAAAAGTTTGTCACCCCAATGACTTTATGATAAAACATCCAAGGTAGAATCTGCTCTAGCCCTGCTGATGTACTAGATGTAACACAGATCTGGGCATCAAGAAGAAAACATGGATCAAATCAATAGTAATACTTCCGTAAAACCTGTAAAGACAAAATAAATGGAGTTCTCATAATAAGAGAAAAGCTTTCTCTTGATAAAATTGCATAAAGATAAGAACACTCACTATCAAAAATAATTTTGTAAACAATCTTCATTTTTCTCCTCAAAAATGCAACTCACAAAAAAAGTTTGTACATTAACTCGATTTACAAATTCCCCATCAAACACAGATCACCGAAAAGCAATAAAACAAAGATCACATGGGCTCCTACACCATACTAGCGATATTTACTGAAAATTGAACTCATCGTGGATTAAACGTTAAATCAAAACACTTCTATAAGTTTTGCAACGATAAAACAAATAGTTCTCTTACAAAAACAATTATTTTTTTGTTGATAAAATTGCTTTAAGGGCACTAACTCAAACATATTTTCAGAAACAATCTTCATTTTTCTCATAAAAATGCAAGTAATTACCGGTAAAATATTCTACATCTTTCCCATTTAGAAACAGACCATCGAACACAGATCACATGACATCATAAACCAAAACTAGCATAATTTACTGAAATTCCAAATCAGCATGGATCAAACCCAAAATCAAGTCTCCCACCACGAAGCCAACCATTTTGCTTCAAATTGCAGCCATAGTGTAACAAAAATGACAAAGTAGCCACACACCCATATCAAAAAAAATATGAAACCACAAATTAAATCAACATCTAACATGGATCATAATTGCCACCATGAAGCCAATCATTTTGCTTCGAATTACAAACAACCCATCAAACACAGATGGCATGACCTCATATACCAGTACTAGCAGAATCTACTGACCATCCAAAATTTAAATTAACTGACAACTCAACATGGATCAAACCCAAAAATCAAGACTACCACCATGAAACCAATATTTTTTTCTCCAAACTGAATCCACGGTAGAATAGAAAATGACAAAAATAGACACACCCCACATTTCCAATCAAAGCAAAACACAAACCCCAAAATTGAAACCACAAAGCAAAACAACCAAAGTCAAAAGAACAAACCTTTGGTCTGAGACTAGCTCCATAGTCAAGCTTCCAGTTGTGGTAGTAGGGGAAGGAAGGGGAGGTGGTGCGGCCAAGATTGACACAGTCAGAGGAAGAGGAGTGAGAGAGAGGGGAAAGGGAAGAAGGGTCCATCCCAGGGAAGTGATGGGAGCCAGGAGGGGACAAAAGGGTGGTTGGATCGGTGATCCCACCACGCCATTGGAGGAGGAATGCTATGGATGCCAAGGAGACAGGAAGGAGGGTGAGGAGGAGAAGGATCTTTGAGGTGAAAGAGTGAGATGAAGAAGAAGAAGAAGAAAAGGAAGAGGAAGAAGGGGTGGAGCGGAGAGGAGCATGGAGGTGGTGGTTGGGCATGGTGGATGGCAGGGGTTGACACCAAACCGACGGTCATACGCAACAACGGTTGAGTCTGTGACTGTAAGGAGTTTTTTTGGTATAGAGATATCGAGATAGAGATAAACATAACCATAAACAAAACAAAACAAAGCTACTTTACTTCTTTTATTTAATTTTGAATTATTTAACTAAAATTGACAATGACTCTTAAATCTTTAAATCTTAAATCTAAATCTTCTCATCTAAATCTTAATCCATAAATGTGTTCCCCAGAGAAAAGTAAAAGAAAGAGGGGAAAAAAGAAAAATAATTTTTTTAGAAATTTAATCTTTTAAGGATGAGAGGACTATCCTCAGCCTCCAGGCTCCGAACGATATCTCTAGGTAGATCGGGAGGTCTTGTGGACCCGTTCATCCCTTCAAAGCATGAGAGGGCAAGTACTAGTAAGTCGTTTGAGTACGCAGATAGGTCTTTTTACATGTACGAGGTCTGCTTTTCAAAGTTGGGCATCCGCCTGCCGTTCACCCTTTTTCAAATGTCCATCCTTTGGTACCTCCAAGTTAGCTTCATCCAAACCAGTGTGGTTTCATCCAATCATTTGAGCTTTTTTGTTGGACGAGAGCTTTGGAGTGCTTGGTGTCCATTTTCTTTTGGATGTTCCTCTGGTTACAGTTTTCGACCAAAAGTCTGAGGCTAACTTGAATAAGCAGGGTTGGGTCTCCTTTAAGTCGAACGACCACAGAGGCCTTTTCGCCCCTTTCTCTGACTCTTACAAGGTGTAACACCCTAGTTTCCGTTTGCACGTTATAAAGTGTTGATATGTGTAATATATGGTTGTTATGCTTCTTACAGATGCCTAAGAACATCTTTGGGGTAGTTGGCCTTAGAAAATAGCCAAATTAGTAAACCTGATAGGTGAGTACGCTCGTGCTTTGTGGTGAGCACGCCCGTGGTTCAGGCATGCACGGCCATGCATCGTACGCAACAGAAAACACGATTTGGGCTTTTGTTTTAGCCCATTTCACCTTAATCCTTTTTAAATACCTAAACCCTCGTCCTAAACCTGTTGCTAACACGTTTAAACTCAGAAAAGTTGCCTCCCCTCTCTCCCACAAGGTTTACTTAACCTTTGCTATGGATTCTTGAAGGAGATCGTCCTTTTGTCCATCGTTCTTCGTCGCCTTCGCCTGAAGAACATCGTTGTTGCCATGCGCTCTCTTTTTCATCTTTTGGTTGCTGATCCTTTGAGGTTGTTTAGGAGCAACCAAGCATTCGTGAGCGTTAGTGTGACGAGTGTAACATCCCAATTTTCTGTAACTCTAATCGAGTTGGTTAATCTCGATTAGGGCTTTGATTGATTGAGTGAATTGTTTTGTGTTAGTTTAAAACCTAATTGGAAGCTTAGGAATAGGCTTGAACCAGGTTGGAAGTGCCTAAGGTGTTAAACGAGAAACTGGGGAAGTCAGAAGTTTGGAAGACTCTTCCCAGCTGAGAAGCACGCTCAAGCGTGGGAAGGGAGCACCCCCTAGCGTGCCAACGCTCAACCGTTGGCTTGTTTCACGCTCAAACATGCTGAGTGCGTTTGCCAGCTGGTGTGCTTTCTGACGCGTGTGCGACACGTGTCAAGCCAGGGTGAAGGCAGAGTGGACAAGGTTACATGCTCAAGCGTGGAAGAAACCCCACGCTCAAGGCTGCTGGCTTTCCACGCTAAAGCGTGGGCAGCAAGATCTAGTAAGGTGTTTTCCTTTCTCTCCCTCATTTACACGAAAATAACTTTGAGTTTTCAGAGAGTTCTGCAACTAGAGAGAGGGCTGTGTTTTAGAGAGAGAAAGCTAGGGTTGAAGGACTTTGGAGCTTCAGATCGAGATTCCGACTATATGGTTGTGATCATGACAAAGTTTTCTACAACTTCGACAGTGTCGTTTCTAGATTCGCCTAAGGTAAACTCGAATCCCTAACACACGTTTTTCGTGTTTTTCGTATTCTTCGTGTTCTTCGAGTTTCTATCTTTTCTCCTTGGTTTTGGGATTGCCCTAGGGCTAACACTATTGTATATGTGTTGTGCTCGTGATTAGGGCAAAGTTGCGCCTGTGATTACCCGCGGATTAGAGTTTGAGGCCACGACTATTGAAGGAGTTGGTGGATGTTCTTCGTGTTCTTGCGTGCATGGGAAAGTGTGCCGATGATCGCATGGATTTTCGCACCAACTGTTCAAGTGGGAGAAAAAGTACCGTTGCCGTCGGGAAGGCAAGAGTAGCATAGTTGTGTTTTCTGTTGTGTGTAGGGAAGCCCTAATCCTACTAGAGGTTGAGCCCCGATAAAGTACCTAAACCCTAGGTTTAGTTTAATTTGGGCTATCACCACTAGGTTGGAACCCTAGGCTAGATAATTGTTGATTGAGGATGAATTGCTTCATATGACTATTGTAGTGATGTGATGTGTTAATTGTTATATGTATACATGCCTACATACTACTTGGTACTTGATATGTTGTGATTGTAAGCTATATTGTTATTGTTATTGATGTTGCATATATTGTTATGCTATTATGGTGGTGTGCCTAGGTTAGTTGTTAAGTGGTTGTGAGCCGTGTATGCGCGAGTTGATACCGTAGACGGTTTTGCTGTTGTGATTTGATGTGCTGTGTAAGCTGGAGCTCGTGATGATGCGTGGCATCTGTTGATTGTTTTATTGTTGAGCGCTTAGGCGTGAAGTCCGGTATCATACTCGCTGAGGATGTTTGCTGCATATCATCAGTTGCCAAGTGGCGAGGCCGTATGACAGGCAGTATGGGGTTAGTTGTACCTGAGTTCGGGTATGGAGAGTTGAAGGGGCGGTCAAGTGAGTGACCTTGGGGATGTTGCCGGTCTCGAGAATAGTTTACAGTAACAGATGAGGTAGCTCCTATCTTGTCGTGACTCCCAATCTCGTCCAGTTTGCCTGGCTAATCCCTGAGCTTTCCATGCTCCAGGCTAACATTCTGAGGTGACCAAGGCACCCCGGTTCCGGGTTTCGGAAGGGGGATGCACTCGTATTGGTCACGGAAAGTGGTTCGATTTTTTAGACAAGCTAACTCCTACTCCGATGTGGAACAATGTTGTGAGATTCGGCCAACATCCTGCATCGGATTAGTATCCCGGTCTAGAGGATTGATCTGAGGGTGAAATTTTTATGGAGATGGATGCTTGTTGCATATGTTGACTCGAGAGATGTTTGGTTGTGTGGAAAATATGTTATACCTGGCATACATGCTACTTGTTACTATATTAATGTTGTCATACCGATATCTGTGCATTGTATGCTTATCCTCCTTTTGGTTTCCGTGTTGCTTGTTTCCGTTTTTGGTTCACGTGAAGACGAGGAGCCATCAGCTGCAGACGATGGACCTGAGGACGCACCCTTTTATCACGTCAACGCTGAGGATGCCGGTGCTGGGGCTGATTGAGATCATCTACCACGATGATAGAGGGTGGCACGTGTACTCTTCTTGATGTGATCATGAACACTCAGCAAGTCCCACAATTGCAAGGCCTACAAGGCCCAATGACTAAAGGAAGGCAGAAGAGGGTCCAACAAGCCCTACAGAGGACCACAGTCAACCAGTTGACTTTGCACCCATCCATCGAAGAGGACCCACCAAGGAACCTCTTATACATTGAAGTCATGACTACTTAGCATAGGACTTGTAATAAATATAGTGTAGGACTTTGTAAAAGTGCTTATTATATAAAAACACTTTAGAACTAGCTTAGAAGATTGGGCTTAGGATTAGATTGGGCCACATGGGCCAAGGCCCACACCAATTGAAAAATATAGCCACTTCACCTACTTGTATTTGCTGTTTGGGGCCTTCATATTCGAAATTTGCAAAAATATTTTGGATCATTGAAAACAAACACAACTGTTCTTCTACTTCCTTTTATCTTTTGTTTTTGTTAATTGTCAAACCAAAAATAATTTTCGCGTTGTATCAAGAATTTAATTTGAGTAGTACTTAATTTTCTTCTAGCTTTTCAGTTTGTCTTTCAAAACTCTTTGGTTTTGTCTTAGAAGTTTTCAAAATTTGTTTGAAATTCTTTGGTTGATTGACTTGATTGTTTAGCCTCTTGGGTTATGTTTCTTTTTCCTTACTTGGAACAATTGTTCAAGTGAAGAATACTTGTGAAGAGGACTAGCAAGAATGGTAAAAGACAAGAGAGTTCATTCGAGAAAAAGTCTAAAATTATGTGAAATAGAGTGTCAATCCTTTGAGTGAAACACTTGGTGAGCGATTGGAAAGGTCCTTGAATTGTAATCTTGCAATTTATTTTGTACTCACCTTTTGTTGTGTAATAATTCTTTGCTTGTGTGTAATCTTTCCATCCTTGATTAATTGGTGTAATAGTTGAATAGGTGGTTTGTATAATTGGATACATTTTGTTTTACATTTTTGTAATCAAATTTTGTAAGATCATGCATCCACCTTCCGAACACGCAAGTGATGATTCACAAGCTTCACCAAAAACTAGAAGATTGAATCGCAAGCTTGATCGCTTTACAAATCATATTGAGAGAGTCTTTGAAAGATTAGAGGTCCTTGAAGAAAGGCACGAGAGGCCGCGGGTTGCATCAACCATCCATGAATACTAAAATCAAGATGACAATGGGAATGATTGGAGGCAAAGGAGGCGAGATAGAGAGTGGTGTAGGCACACCAATAGAGAAGAGAAAATTGAGGGAATTAAGGTAAAAATCCCTTCCTTTCATGGTAGAAGTGATCCCGATGCATATCTAGAATGGGAAACCAAAGTAGAGCACATCTTTTCTTGCTATACATATAGTGAAGCTAAAATAGTAAAAATAGCAAGTCTTGAATTTTGTGATCATGCTTGAATTTGGTGGAACCATTTAGTAAGGGAAAGGGCTAGGTATGATGAAGAACCAATAGAAACTTGGAGTCAAATGAAAAGAATTATGAGGGAGTGATATGAGCCATGTAACATCCTAAAAATAAAAATAATTGGAGATAATAACGTTAGAGAAATTAGATAATTTTTGGGAGCCTTAGACTGCATGTTTTGGGCCTTTGAATTAATTAGAAAGGATAAAAGATAATTAAAATCTGCAACAATAACAGAACTCTGTCTAGACTTTATCTAAAACTTATTTAATAACAAACTCTAACTACACTCTATCTAAAACTTATTCAAAGACTCTATCTAAAACTTAATTCAAAAATCAGTCTCTATGTCAGGATGCATTAAAAATAGGTTTAAAAATAGGATATATATATATATATATATATACCTTCTTATAACACCATAGTACGACTAGGAACCTTTTTTGCACCCTAAAACATCTTAGTAATGGCTGTGGAGCATCTTCATGCTTGGGAGATGGGGTTGCAACAAGCAATGAGTTTGGAAGGAGAATAATAATAACAACAGGAAGAAGAAGAAGATGAAGAAGAAGGAGAAGGAGAGGGGATTCAAGACTGAGGAATGCGACATCTAGGATTCGTCATAGGGTACGCTTGGAGATTCTTGGAGGTCTTCAAGAGGTGAGTAGAAATACTCTTTCTCACCCTTTTCATGGTGCAAATTATTTTGGGGTTTGGGTTATGCTTTCAAAATACGTTTTTTGGAAAATAATCCTGGTTTGGTCAAATTCTGATTTTACAAATTTGGAGGTTTTACTTCTAAGGTGTTTCTGCCGTCAATTAAATGCTTATTATTGAGATTGGTGCTATGATATATATGATACATACGTGATTTGGTTAAATTGACATGTTATATATGCATTATTTGATGATATATGTGATATTGGCATGATTCAATAACTGTTAATATGTTGAATGTTGTTTGCTGTAATATCGCCTATGATAGGGGTATCAAAAGTAACACTGCCAATGAATTGGGGTGTCGAAATATGAAATACCGCCATGATGGGGTATCGAAAGTAACATCGCCACACGTTGGGATGTCGAAATGAGTAATACCACCAGTGTACAATGGTTGGTATCGAAATGAGTAATGTCACCGAAGAGAAGGTAACATCGAACTGCCTTCATGAGTAAGGTAGGCAATGGGACGCCATTGTTATATGCAGTTTGAAAGTCATATGACATATGAGGATATTTGAGATTGATTGATATATAAGATTTTGTCATATTTTGATTTGTGATGTGTTAATGATGACTGTTTACCGTCAATAATAATATATATTATTATTATTATTTTACTATACATTATTTTGAAAATAGCAGGTACCATGGACAGTTTTTTCCGGTTACCGCACCGACTGAGAACAATGCTTTTGTGAAAACCCTTTAAACTGCATTTCTGTTCACTGGAATTTTATATCTCATTAGTAGTATTGTTTTCAGAGCCTGAGAATGTCCCTGTTGAGCAGCTAGACGTTTTGAAGACTATCTTTTTAGTTTTAGAGTTTGGTTAATATTGTACGACATATGTCAGGAGGACCTTTATTATCTTTTAGTTATTTTCTTATGCGAGATGTTATAGACGCCCTGTTTTGAGGTTTTGAAACTGATTATATTATTTTATTTTTGAATTAATGTAAACAATTATTTTGGATTAATATTATATTAAGTATTTATTTAAGAAAATTTTTATTTTCCTGGTTTTATTTAAATTATTAATTTGGGTTACTAATATAACGAAGGGCGTTACAAGCCAAGGGGGCAATTCAAGTTTGCAACAAGAGGATGTCAAACCATTCAAATCCAAGTGCCTTATGCCTTGTTTTGATTATAACTTGTTCTCTGATAATCCGATTTCCATGTTCTTGGTGGCGTTGGAAAGCTAAGGGAATTTTCTACAAGTTGTATTTCTATCATCAGGACCTAATTCGATCTCTATCATGAAGAAAATAGGGATAGAATTTATGCACGAAATTCTGGACGGATTTGACCCATTTTGTTTTAGGCTTGTATTTATTTTTTATGTCAATATGTTATTTGGCTATTCTATGAAGGTGGGTCGAATTTTATGATAAGAAAGGAGGTGGTTAACTTTGGCTTGCATGCCTTAGTAACTCCTTGGAAGGTTATGGAATCTTTGGCCACTTATTGGAGAGTCATTATGTGGTGGTTATGGAGTTAATAGCCACACATTAGTGAGTCTTTATTTGGTGGTTATGGTTCTTTTCTTTTAATTAGTTTATTATAATTAGTTTATTAGTAGGAATTATTCTATGTTATGAGTGGGGTCAAGTCACTTTATGGTGACCTTTTGATGGCATCTTCATGCCTTCCACTACTATATGTATTCACCTAGAAACATGGAATAAGGCAGCTTGGATGTTGAATTTGGATTAATTCCATTTGTGAGAATTGTTTCTTCTAGGTTCTTGGGTGAACCAAACTTAGTTCTTATCAAGAATCCAAGGTTCTTGTGGCGAACATCACTTGGCTTATCAAACCTTCTTGGTTTGTGGCGCCTACACCATCTCTTTCTTCACCATTTTCTTATTTTCATCATTTTTATGTTGTTAAAATCTTGTTCCTTAAGAAGAGCACGAAATTGATATGCTTAGAATTCAATCATAAGATCGTCAAAAGGCAATCACACCATTTGGTTGTCATCACTTAGTCACTTTTGGAGGACATTGTGGGGCAAGTTGGGAACTAAACTACTCTTCTCTACTACTTGCCACCCTCACACGGATGGCCAAACGGAGGTTATGAATAGGACTCTTTCTACTCTCCTACGCACAATCCTCTCTAAAAATTTGGAGTCTTGGGAAGATTGCTTACCATACATAGAATTTGTATACAATCACATGCAACATTCTACTACTCACTTTTCACCTTTTGAAATAGTGTATGGTTTCAATCCTCAAACTCCCCTTGATATGCTCCCCTTACCCATCATGACTCTTTGATTAATCTAGATGGACAAGCCAAAGCTGAATATGTCCAAAAGCTCCATGAATAAGTTAAAATGAAAATTGAAAAAAGAGTGGAGCAAATGAGTAGGCAAGCTAACAAAGGAAGGAAAGAAGTGGTCTTTCAACCAGAGGATTGGGTGTAGGTTCACCTATGCAAGGAACGATTGCCTTTGCATAGGAAATCCAAACTCCAACCCAGGGGTGATGGACCTTTTCAAGTACTTGAGAAAATTAATAACAATGCCTATAAAATTGACCTTCCGGGTGAGTATAATGGGAGTGCGACTTTCAACGTGTCTGATCTAAGTCTCTTTGACACAGGTGATGAAAGCCACAATTCGTGACGAATTCACCTCAAGAAGGAGGGGATGATGTGATCATGGACACTCAGCATGACCAAGGAGCACTATAAGAACTTGGTGGACCTATGACAAGGGCAAGGATCAAGAAAACCCAAGAAGTTCTAAATCAAATGATAACAATCTTCATGGAAGCAAGCCCAAAGTCAAGACTAAATCAAATGGAGTCCAAATTGGTTACCTGTCTCATCTAACTTGAAGATATATGATGATAAGGGCATGTCTCATAGCTTCTTCAAAGCCCATTTACTAGTTTTGTTTCTATTAAATAAAATGTAATAAACTATGTGTGGATCCAATTTTTGGGTGTTTTACTTTGATTTCTATGATAAATGGGTTACACTAAGTGTGGCTAAGACCCATTAGGAGGGGAGCTCGAAATTGATGAACACAAAGGAGGATAACCTTTGGCTTGCATGCCTAGGTAACTCCTTAGAAAGATGAAGAGTTAAATTTAATAGCCACTTAGTGGATGGTTAGTTCTTTGTATTAGACTTAGTGGATTTTTGTTACTTCTATGAGGGGGAGTTAATTCACTTATGGTGACCCTTGGTTGCATCTTCATGCAACTCCCTCAAGCCTATATGTATTCGAATTTTATGAAGAGGAATGGTAACTAGGAAGTTCATTTTGAATTGAATCCATTTGTGAGGGTATTGTCTCTCTTTGGTTCTGGATTGAGCCACCCCATTTGATCTTATCAAGAGTCCAAGACTTTTGTGGCGATCTTCACTAGGCTTATCAAATCCCCTTGGATTTGTGGCGCGTCTCCCCTTCCTCATCTTCATCCTTTTTCTTGTTTCCTTCTTTCTTGAATTGAACACTACATGTTTTCCTAAGTTTCATTGGTGGTCTAACCAATTGTGCTTGATAATTCAACCTAAGATCATCAACAAGGCAACCCACTAATTTGGTTGTCATCACAGCAGGTCCCATAATTGCAAGGCCTACAAGGCCCAATGACTAGAGGAAGGCAGAAGAAGATCCAACAAGCCCTAGAGAGGACCATAGTCAACCAATTGACTTTGCACCCATCCATTGAAGAGGATCCACCATGGAACCTCTTATACATTGAAGTCATGACTACTTAGCATAGGACTTGTAATAAATGTAGTGTAGGACTTTGTAAAAGTTTTTATTCTATAAAAGCACTTTAGAACTAGCTTAGAAGATTGGGCTTAGGATTAGATTGGGCCACATGGGCCAAGGCCCACACCATAAGAGGCGCTGCCACTCCCCCTTCAAATGTGGCGCCACCCTTGTTGCCTATGTAAAGGCATTTGTAGTTCAAATTTGCATTTAATGAATCATTTGTGGAATTTTCCTATTTGTGAGTTGAGAGCTTCTCCTCCTAGCGAGTTCTAGCTTGAACTTTTAGTTCTTATCTTGAAGAATCCCCTTCAACTGGCGAACACAAACTAGGCTTATCAATGAATCTCCATCTCTATGAATTGAGTGCGGCGCCTATCATCTTCTTCCAATTCCCTTCCCCTTCATCTTTTCCCTTTCCTTTTATAATTCTTGCAATTTACTTCTTGCATAGGTTCGGCCATAAACCGCTTGGCCTAGAATTCGTTTTCGGTATTTACATTTTCGCAATTTACTTAATGCAGTTCCTCTACCTTTTTGATCTTTGATCTCACTTGAGGTTAATCTTGATCATCCCTTGAGTCTTTTATTTTCCTAATTGAATTCGGCAATTACATATATGAATTCACAAATTTACTCAAATGAAGATCCTACTATGTTTGATCTACATCACTTCTACATTCTTGACGGTCTACACAAGACCGGTGAGCATTATGTTCAGAGGAGAGGTGTCATATAGTGAGGATATTTTGGGACCCTTTAGAGTCATCCAGTTTCTACCCTTCACACGGATGTGGTAGCCGCCGAGGCATCATGAGCGGGACTAGACTTGGGCTGAGCCAGCGACATCTCATGCATCCAGCAGGAGCGATTTTGTGTACCGAGGTCAGCGGCAGAGGACAGAGCAGTACCTGAAGACCTACTGTAGGCGTAGGGTTGTGGTGTCGAGTTCGTCGTCATAGTATGACCCTTTGGTGACTTACAAGCGTACTCATGGCAAGGGCCAAGATAGTTCAGAGCATCCTCACCACTGATGGTGGAAGCCTGCCAGTGCGTCTAGGTAGTTTAGCTGAGCGCCTTATCATGTATTTTTGAGAGATGGGCAGGTAGTGCTGGCGAGTTGTGAGGGCTTTTTCTTCTGTTTCTTTTTCAGTATTTGTTTCATCTTATCAATTTCATGTATAAATGTTTGTTTGTATACGGTATGTACAGTGCCCTACTGATGGGCTATGGTTATGCATGGTTCATGTATGTAGTTATTTTATCAATGTTTTACTCTGATGGTTGCTATGCTTTTCCGTATGATTGCATGTTTATTTTGTTTGTTTCCACTATGTTTCTTGAATACCACGCTATCGCTATAATACGGTTAGACATAGTTAATAATTTAAGCTCGGGACTAATGGGAATATCCTACGTAATGTGGGGTTGTCTCATTTTGGTGGTATTAGAGATTTAAGAATGTTCTGAGCCTAATGGGGCGACTTCATGTGGGTATCAGAGCAGTTTGGTTCTATAAAAGGTTGGGGAAGTCTGGAATCATAATTGCAAGTCTTGGAAGTGTACTGGCTTCAACGGTTGATACCCGTGTTGTATCAGCTAAGTTTAGTTTTGGGTAGAGTGTCCGATGCACAAGTTATCGAAGTGCGATAACTGTTTTCGTTCATAAGGCATATGATATGTGTAACTGTTAAGTACTGTTATGTGTCTTATGAATTGGAACTAATAGCTCCTTTTTACAGGAAGCTAAATGGCCCATGGACGAAGTGCGAAAGGAGGTAGGTCGGCTACGACCAGAGACAACAACTATAATAACAATGGTGACCATTCCGGAACTGGAAGTGGTGGTGACACGTTTGAAGCAATGATAGCCATGCAGGACTTGGCTACTGTAATGATGCAACAAACTCAACAGACTACCCTGTACATGCAGAGGTAGGAAGAAAGGGAAGCGAGGCAGACTCAGTTACAGGTGGTTAGAGGAGATGGGATTGTGGACACAGGTCTCAACGCTTTCATGAAGGGGAACCCTCCTCAATTCCACGGAGAGTACAACCTTGAAGCTGCAGAGATGTGGCTACAAGAAATAAAGAAGGTGTTCGTGGCTATCCACTATATGGAAGACAAGAAGGTGACCTATGCTGAGTTCATGCTGGTAGGCGCAGCGGAAGCTTGGTGGAAGAGCAAGCTTAGATTGTTTGAAGCAGAAGGAAGGATTGTGACGTGGGATCTGTTCGGGTAAAGCTTTCTGGAGAAGTACTTCCCAAGAAGTGTCAAGCAAGAGAAGGAGAAGGAGTTCCTGAGTCTGAAGCAAGAACAGATGTCAGTTAGTGAATACGCGATGAGGTTTGAAGCGTTGCTCAAGTTTTCACAGTTCTATCAGGTCTATCCAGATGAAGAATGGGTCTGCAGAAGGTTTGAGGATGGGTTGAGGCCCGAGTTGAAGCGAATGATGCTACCCTTCAGCATCATATCTTTCTCGGAGTTGGTTGAGAAGTGTACAGTGTTAGAAGGACATGGCAGGACCGGGACAAATCAACCCCAAGTTAAGAGTGGTGGACCGGTTAGAAGCAAGGACCAGAGAGGTAGAAGTGGCAGATACCAACAAAGGGCGAGATCGTATGACCGTCCCGCTCAGTACAATGTTACTCATGGAGGAAGCATCTTTAGTCAGGGGCAACATGAGATCAAGACATGTTTCCGGTGGGGGGATCGCATCTAGTAAAGAGCTGCCCGAGGACCCAGCACATCCGATGTTTCAATTGCAATTAGATGGGTCACTATGCATCAGACTACAAGCCCGGAGTCAGTAGAAAGGCTCAGTTTCAGCAACCGAGTGGGAGAGCTCAAAGTGGTGGTGCGAGATCACAAAGTGCAAGTCAGCAGAGTCGCCCATAAAGCACCGGACGAGTGTTTCCCGTCAGGGGATCTGAAACCTCTCGATGCCCTGATCTGATACAAGGTAAATGTCTAGTCTTTGGTAAGATTTTATCTGTTTTATTTGATTCGGGGGCTATGCATTCTTTTATATCAATAGAGTGCATGGATCATCTAGGGTTACCTGTTTCTTCACTGCCATACGACCTAATTGTTTCTACACCTACGGGTGAATCCTTAACCACTGTGTTCATATGCCTAAAGTGCCCTATCAGTATAGAAAATCGAACTTTCTTTGTCGACCTTGTCTGTTTGCCTATGCAACAGATAGATGTTATCCTAGGCATGGACTAGCTTTCGGCCAACCATGTTGTGTTAGACTGTTCAAACAAACCGCTCCATTTTTCAGAGTGATCTGGATTGATAACTGCCGACGAGATTATTTCGACGGGTGGACGATCGGATGAGTGGGTAGTGCTGTTCTCTTTGGAAGCCAAGGAGACTCCTAATGTCGGAGCTTTGCCTGTTGTGCGGAGTTTTTTGAGCTTTTTCCTGATGATGTTTCAGGGCTGCCACCGGAGAGGGAGGTGGAGTTTGCTATAGATCTTATACTGGGGTTGAATGAGCCAAGAGGGTACAATTCCAGTTTGCAACAAGAGGAGGTCAAACCATTCAAGTCCAATTCAGTGTTCTTGGTGGTGTTAGAAAGATAAAAGAATTTTCTATAAATTGCATTTCTATAATCAAGACCTAATTCGATCTTTATCATGAAGAAAATAGGGCTAGAAATTAAGCACGAAATTCTGGACGGATTTGACCCATTTTGTTTTAGGCTTGTATTTAGTTTTTATTTCAATATGTTATTTGGCTATTGTATGATGTTGGGGTCGAATTTTATGATAAGAAAGGAGGTTAACTTTTGGCTTGTATGCCTTAGTAACTCCTTGGGAGGTTATGGAATGTTTGACCACTTATTGGAGAGTCATTATATGGTGGTTATGGAGTTAATAGCCACACACATTAGTGAGTCTTTATTTGGTGGTTATGGTTCTTTTTTTTAATTAGTTTTCAGTAGGAATTATTATATGTTAGGGTGGGGTCAAGTCACTTTATGGTGACCTTTTGATGGCATCTTCATGCCTTCCACCACTATATATATGCACCTAGAAACATGGAATAAGAGAACTTAGATATTGAATTTGGATTAATTCTATCTGTGAGAATTGTTTCTCCTAGGTTCTTGGTTGTACCAAGCTTTAGTTCTTATCAAGAATCCAAAGTTCTTGTGGCGAACATCACTTGGCTTATCAAACCTTCTTGATTTGTGGCGCCTACACCATCTCTTTCTTTCCATTTTCTTACTTTCTTCACTTTTATGTTGTTTCATTTTATTCCTATACAAAGAGCACGAAATTATCATGTCTTGAATTCAACCATAAGATCGTCAAAAGGCAACCATACCATTTGGTTGTCATCAAGTGGTATCAAAGCTTAGGCATTGGTTGAATTTAGTGTTTGTTATTCATGGAAGTCAAGCAAAGGAAGAATATTTTTTTTATTCTAGATGCTTTGTGAAGGACATGGTGTGTAGCTTGACCATTGATAGGAAAAGTTACATCAACATGGCCAGCACAACCTTGGTTGAGAAGTTGTCACTTCACGTTCTGAAGCATCCACAACCATATTCACTCAATAGTCTTGAGGATCCAGAATTTAGTGATATGGGCAGTATGTTGGTGGACAAACAAGTACTAGTATCATTGAAGGTCAATGGATATGAAGATGAGGTGCTTTATGATGTGGTGCCTACAAAAACGAGACACTTGTCACTTGGACGTCCATGGAAGATTCAACGGAAAGCAAAGCGTGACTACAGCACCAACAAGTACTCATTTTCATTTAAAAATTGTCAAATCATTCTTGCACCATTAGAGCAAGAAGAAAGGTATAAAGATCCTATGTATATGAAAGGAGAGAGTGATGAAAATAGAGAGATAAAAGAAAGTTATGAGAAAGAAGAGGGATTGACTCATGAGGAAAAGAAAAGTTCCACTTTTGAGAGAGAACAAGAAAAAAATGAATTGAAAGGAAAAGAACAAGAGTGTACAAAGTCAAATTTCCCATTTTGAAGAGAAAATTCAAATTAAAGAGGGAGAGGAGAAAAACAAAGAAAGTGAAAAAAAAGTTGAGGAAAAAGTAGATAGTTTATTTACAAAAGAAAATAAGGCGAAAGGCACATTTTTGACAAGACAACCTATGCATATCTTTCTATATAAATATGCTTGTTTGACAATTATTGCTAACTCTTTGCCTATTGGAGATAATTCTATTTTGAAGGAAGTTGAAGAAGTAATTCCAAGAGAAGTAACTCATGGATTCAAACGAGTTGTGTTTGAACCCGGAGGATGAAGATGATTCTCAAAAGCAATAAATTCGAGATCGAATTTCTTCCACGGAGGAGGGAATGATATGAGCCAAGAGGGTACAATTCAAGTTTGCAACAAGAGGAGGTCAAACCATTTAAGTCCAAGTGACCTTATGCCTCGTTTTGATTGTAACTTATTCTCTGATAATCTGATTTCAGTGTTCTTGGTGGTGTTAGAAAGATAAAAGAATTTTCTATATGTTGTATTTCTATAATCAAGGCCTAATTCGATCTTTATCATGAAGAAAATAGGGCTAGAAATTAAGCACGAAATTCTGGACGGATTTGACCTATTTTGTTTTAGGCTTGTATTTAGTTTTTATTTCAATATGTTATTTGGCTATTGTATGATGGTGGGGTCGAATTTTATGATAAGAAAGGAGGTTAACTTTTGGCTTGCATGCCTTAGTAACTCCTTGGGAGGTTATGGAATGTTTAGCCACTTATTGGAGAGTCATTATATGGTGGTTATGGAGTTAATAGCCACATTCTTTATTTGGTAGTTATGGTTCTTTTTTTTTAATTAGTTTTTAGTAGGAATTATTATATGTTAAGGTGGGGTCAAGTCACTTTATGGTGACCTTTTGATGGCATCTTCATGCCTTCCACTACTATATGTATGCACCTAGAAACATGGAATAAGAGAACTTAGATGTTGAATTTGGATTAATTCCATATGTGAGAATTGTTTCTCCTAGATTCTTGGTTGAACCAAGATTTAGTTCTTATCAAGAATCCAAGGTTCTTGTGGCGAACATCACTTGGCTTATCAAACCTTCTTGGTTTGTAGCGCCTACACCATCTCTTTCTTTCCATTTTCTTACTTTCTTCACTTTTATGTTGTTTCATTTTATTCCTATACAAAGAGCACGAAATTATCATGTCTTGAATTCAACCATAAGATCGTCAAAAGGCAACCATACCATTTGGTTGTCATCAGGGGTCTGGGCCTATATCGATAGCCCCATATCGGATGTCTCTAATGGAGCTGGCAAAGGTTAAAAAATAGTTGGATGAGATGCTAGGCAAAGAGTTCATTAGACCTAGTGCATCTCCTTGGGGAGTGCCAGTGTTGTTTGTGAAGAAGAAGGATGGGAGCTCGAGGTTATGCGTGGACTATCGTTGGCTTAGGGGGTTGGTGTGGGTAGCATTTTCCTTTTCTATAAATAGGAAATGTATGACCTCATATAGATAACTTTGAATGAAATTAGAATTTATCCTATTTGGGTATTTTTGTGAGTTGAGCATTGGCTCCTCCTCTTCAAGTTCTTGGATTAGAACTTGCTTGATTCTTATCAAAGAGTTTTATCTCTTTGTGGTGAATCCTCCTTGGCTTATCAATCTTCCCATTCTGTGGATGATTGTGGCGCCTTCCCCTTCATCTTCTTCCTCTTCCATTTTCATAATTTATTTTATGTTCTTCTTTACATTTGCGTCATTTACATTTTGTTTTTAGTTGTTGCACTTTCATTCTTATTTTTTTTAAGTTTCTTATTTAGTTATTTACACTCCTTGGTTGATTCCTTTTGTTCTTCATATTCAGGTGACAACCGCACCTTTTTCTTCCCCAATTCTTCTCATCATTTTTACATAAGAACTAAGAACAAGCTCTTGGATAAATCCTAAATTTCGGTGATTCAAACTTGGATCATATCATCGAAGCTCCTAGATAGATACTACATTTCCTTGATTCAATCAGGATCACATCATCGGGTATCTGGAGTAGGTCTCTAGGAGCTTTAAATTTTGGATTCGGCTTTGTGGTTTGAAAATTTGAAATCGGCGCCAAAAATCTTTTTGAATTTCGTGTAGATTCTTGATCTTTGATCTTGAATTGTGTTTCAATTGTGTTATTTTGTTGTTAATTGATGTTGAATTGTTCATTCCTTCACTTAGTAGTTTTAATATTTGGTGAAGGAGCATCAATTTTGAATGTCATGTTCTTGAGCATGTTCTTGGTGTTCATCCTTAACTTAGTTCTTCAAAGATCCTTAGGAATTTTGCCTCACAGATCTTGATGATTTTCTTGAAATGTTGTTGAATTGTTAATCAACCACTTAATTGAAAGATCTTGGCATAGAGTTTTGAATTGTAATCTTACTTTTGTTCGGAAATTAGAATTGTGTTCGTTCTGGTTGGTTTAATTTATGCATAATGGTCTCAAGATAACACTTGTACCACTCTCTTCAAGAGAGGTTGGTGAGGATGAAAAGAAATTGAGAATCAAAAGAGGAAAAGAGAGAAAAGCCTCGACAGGAAAAGAAAAAGAGAATTAAAGTGGCAAAAGAAAAGTGAGCCACTTGAGGAAAAATGCCAAAACAGGGAAAAGAAAGGAACTGAAGCAAAAATAGAGTGGAAAGTGGAGAGTTTGTTCATAACGAAAAAGGAGATAAAATTCGATGGGAGTGATACTAAAGAAAAAGAGACAAAAAAAGGTGAGAAAATTCGGTTTTTGCATTAAAAGTAAGCAAACCAAGGTTTGCCATGCATGAGTATTCAAAAGCATAGGCATTCTAACTCTATGTTAGTAACACTTGTACCACTCTCTTCAAGAGAGGTTGGCGAGGATAAAAGGAAATTGAGAAACAAAAGAGGAAAAGAGAGAAAAGCCCTGACAGGAAAAGAAAAAGAGAATGAAAGTGGCAAAAAAAAAGTGGGCCACTTGAGGAAAAAGGCCAAAATAGGGAAAAGAAAGGAACTGAAGCAAAAATAGAGTGGAAAGTGGAGAGTTTGTTCATAACAAAAAAGGAGATAGAATTCGATGGGAGTGGTACTAAAGAAAAAAAAGACGAAAGAAGGTAAGGAAATTCAGTTTTTGCATTACAAGGAAGCAAGCCAAGGTTTGCCATGGATGAGTATTCAAAAGCATACACATTCTAACTCTATGTTACTTGGTAACTTGCTTGGTTCTTAATCTTCTCTTTTACTCACTAGATTTCCATACTTGTTAAATGACTTGCATAACTCTCAACATCTTTCATCATTTGTTTTGAAGAAACAATTCTTGGGCCTATGTTTTGATGCAAGTGTTGCTATTTCCATGCCCTAGCAATTCAACTTGAAAACCGAGAGCACATTTCCAAATCCATAAAATATGATTGGATCTTTAATCTTTTTGGATTTACAATAACTTTCAAGGATTGCATGTAGAAATGTTTGAAAGTCTTACTAACGCACCCATCCATGCCTTATTGGTTTCTTCACCATCCTATAAACTTGAATGTGGTGCATCTAATGAAAATTTGGTGTGGTGGGGGGGGGGGGTCGTTTTACTACCCCAAGAACACCAAAACTTGCAAACTCAACCTATGTTGATAATGAATTAAAACATTTGGGAGGACCAGTACAATGTTCCTATGTCATAAAGCAAAAGTAAGTATGGTGGTTGTTTCAGTCTTCCAAAGAAATAACTCGTGTAAGTCCATTCCATTTCACTTGTTTAGCTTTACAAGCATTACATGTGAAGAGTTCTTTCACTTTGTATTTGACCCCGGAGGGTGGGATGTCATTTAGACCTTAACTTCTAATATAAAAAAAAAAAAAAAAAAACTAAGGTTTTCATTTCAATGTGGGTATGGAGGTCGTCAATTCGTGGTCGGATTGTCTTCAAGAAGGAGGGGATGGTGTCATCCAAAAATCATAGCAAGAGGCAAGACATGAAGCTAAAGTGGATGAAGAAGCAAAGTCACCCTCCTACTCCCAAAGGCAGTTCACGACCATCATTAGAAGACTTTGGATTACGAGTTTCATTTACATGTTTGTAATAATCTTTGGACTTTCATTTTGATTTGTATTATGATATGATCCAAGTTGGAATTATTTATTTTTAGGATCTTTCCTTGAGCTATTTGCGTGATCAATAAAGAAAAATGAAAGAAACTATGCTACTCAATGAAAAAAAAAGGAAGAACAAGAATTCGGAAATTAAAAACACTAAGCTAACAACTCACAAAAATTAAAGAAGTAAATGATAACAATACTCAAATGAAAAATAGAAAATGGAAATGGGAAGAGATGATAGGGAAGGCGCCACAAAGACCCATTGAATTGGATAATTGATGAGCCAAAGGAGGATTCGCCACAAGGATTAGCAATCCTTGATAAGAACCAAGAGTTCTAATCTAAGAACTAAGAGAGGGCTGCGCCTCACAAGAAGACTCAAGTATGAGCAATTCCAAATTTATTCAAAAGTTCTTTCTCAAGTGATTACAAGAGGTATTTATAGAAAAGAGCAACTAGGGTTTCCAAGCCCACCAAGAGAGGGAGGCGCCGTGTGCACCTTAGGGGAGAAGCTTGGTGCAATTAATGATTGCACATAATCCCTCCTTGATGTTAGGAGAATATTCCTAAGGGAGATTCCATAATTTGGACCAGATGCATGATCCTCCTTTTTAGAAAAAGGGGGTACAGCTATCCTAGGGAATTTAATCCCAAATACCTATTGTTCCTAGATGCACAAATTCCATAAAGGTGTCCAAGTGCATCATTATTACAAAAGAGGAAAGTCTAGCAATTATTACATAACCATGGGGTAAAAGGGCACAAGGCCAAACCAATGACTAAGCTAGATTCATTAAACTAACTAATGCCTACTCCACTAGCTCAATTAAGAAAATGTTCATAGTGATTGGATCATCTTCTAGTGGTGGCTTGAAGTGCATGATCAATCCGATTTCCTTCTCAAGTTCTTCTTCCATCTTCAAGGCTTTAGTCAATCCTTCCTTCTCAAGTTCTTCTTGTAACTTCAAGGCTTTAGTCTTGCTCCTTGTTTGGGGCCCAACTTGCATGATAGCATGATCCTCATCATCCCCTCCCTCTTCAAAAGAATTTGTCCTCAAATTTGGAAGTTCATCATCATCTACATCAAAGGGAGATAAGTCACTAACATTGAAAGTTGCACTAACACCAAATTCACCGGGCAAGTCAACTTTGTAAGCATTATCATTGATTCGTTCCAACACTTTGAATGGTCCATCCCCCCTTGGAAGGAGTTTGGATTTTCTTTGTGATGGGAATCGCTCCTTTCGAAATTGGATCCAAACCAAGTCACCCGGTTTGAAAATCACTTTCTTTTTATGCTTGTTGGCTTGCCTAGCATATTGTTCCATTTTATGTTCAATTTGGGATTTAACCTTAGCATGCATTTTCTTAACAAATTCAGCCTTAGTAACTCCATCCTTATGGACTAAAGAGGAGGTGTTAGGCAAAGGAAGCAAGTCTAGAGGGGTCAAGGGATTAATCCCATAAACAACCTCAAAAGGAGAAGATTGAGTAGTAGAATGAGGACTTCGGTTGTATGCAAATTCAACATAAGGCAAATAGTCCTCCCAAGACTTAATATTTTTGTTAAGAATGGTTCTAAGGAGGGTGCCAAGAGTCCATTTCACTACTTCCGTTTGTCCATCCGTTTGAGGATGACAAGTTGTTGACAAGAGGAGTTTAGTACCAAGTTTACTCCAAAGAGTCCTCCAAAAATGGCTTAAAAATTTGGTGTCTCTATCTGAGACAATGCTTTTTGGAATGCTATGGAGTATCACAACCTCTTTAAAGAACAATTCGGCCACTAAACAAGCATCATCTACCTTGTGGCATGGAATGAAATGAGCCATTTTAGAAAATCTATCCACTACCACAAAAATAGAATCCTTTCCCCTCTTGGTCCTAGGTAATCCAACAATGAAGTCCATGGATAAGTCTTCCCAAGGAGAAGAGGGAATAGGAAGAGGAGTGTAGAGACCATGAGGCATAAGCTTTGACTTGGCTCTTTTGCAGACAATAGAAGTGGAGCAAAGCTTATGCACATCATGTTTCATTTTAGGCCACAAGCAGTTCTCTCATGGATTCTCTAGGCACACAAAGTCTCTTTTCTTTAAACAAATAACCATTATGCCTATAGTATCCATTTTGGGACATTTTTTCGCATGCCACAAACATTTGAGAGAAGTCCTCATCCTCATCATACAAGTCCTTAATGTGATCAAAGCCAAGCAATTTTGTTTCAAGTGTGGCCATCAATGCATGTCTCCTTGAGAGAGCATCGGCCACAACATTAGCTTTCCCATGCTTGTGTTTAATCACATATGGGAATTGCTCGATGAACTCTACCCACTTAGCATGCCTCTTGTTGAGTTTACTTTGGCCTTTCAAATGTTTTAAGGACTCATGATCACTATGAATGACAAAGTCCTTAGGTAATAAGTAATGTTGCCAAGTTCGTAAAGCTCTAACAAGTGCATACAATTCCTTGTCATAAGTGGAGTAATTCAAAACAGCTCCATTGAGTTTTTCACTAAAATATGCAATGGGGTGTCCATTTTGCAATAAAACAGCCTCTATGCCTATGTTTGAAGCATTACACTCAATTTCAAAACTATTTTGAAAGTTAGGCAAAGCAAGGATGGGTGCTATAGTGAGTTTATGTTTGAGGGTTTGGAAAGCATTTTCTTGGGCCTCTCCCCATTTGAATCGGACATTCTTTTTCACAAGCTCATTGAGAGGGGCAGCCAAGGTGCTAAAATCCTTCACAAACCGTCGATAAAAACCAGCCAACCCATGGAAACTTCTTATTTCACTCACGGTTTTGGGTGTTGGCCACTCCCTAATTGCTTTAACTTTCTCTTGATCCACTTTGACCCCACTAGCACTTACAACAAAGCCTAGGAACACCACTTCACTTTGGCAAAAAGTGCATTTTTCTAAGTTGGCATACAACTTTTCAGATCTCAAAGTTTGCAAAACAGTTTGTAAATGAGTGATGTGGTCCTCTAGACACTTGCTATACACTAGAATGTCATCAAAGTAGACAACAACAAATTTTCCAAGAAAGTTTCTCAAGATATGGTTCATGAGCCTCATAAACGTACTTGGGGCATTTGTGAGCCCAAATGGCATCACTAACCATTCATAGAGTCCAAACTTGGTTTTGAAAGCCGTTTTCCATTCATCCCCTTCCTTGATTCTAATTTGATGGTAGCCACTTTTCAAGTCAATTTTGGAAAAATGTGTGGCTCCATGCAATTCATCAAGCATGTCATCAAGTCTAAGGATGGGATGTCTATACTTTATGGTGATGTTATTGATTGCCCTACTATCTATGCACATCCTCCAAGTACCATCCTTTTTAGGTACTAGGATAACTGGCATGGCACATGGGTCAAACTTTCCCTCACCCAACCTTTTTCAAGCAAATCCTCAACTTGTTTTTCAATTTCTTTAGTTTCTTGAGGATTCGCCCTATAGGCCGGCCTATTTGGAATAGAAGCACTAGGGATTAAATCCATTTGGTGCTCAATTCCCCTCAAAGGAGGTCGGCTGTGGGGGTATGTCATTGGGGAAGACATCACCAAAGTCATCCAAGAGTTTAGAAATGCAAGAAGGAATAGAAGAAGAAAGTTGAGTTTGCAAAGTGTTTTCATTGCAATATAAAATGTACATAGGCTTCCTTGCCAAGAAAGCCCTCCTTACTTCACTCATTTTCATGAATAAACTCCCAACTTTTCTCTCTACTTTCCTTTCTTTTTCCTTTTTACTCACTCTCGGCTCTTCTCTCTTTTCTTTCTCAATTTTATGTGGCACACTCTCTTTTACTTCTTGCTCTCTTTTCAACCTTGATTTGACTTGGTCCTCACAAACTTCCTTTGGGGAAAGAGGAACAAGTGTTATTTTAAGGTTGTTGTGCTCAAACACAAATTTGTTTGATAATCCATGGTGAGTCACATTCCTATCATATTGCCAAGGCCTTCCAAGTAGAACATGGCTGGCCTCCATAGGAACTACATCACATAGGACATCATCCTTGTACTTTCTAATTGAGAAGTTAACCAAAACTTGTTGAGTAACCAACAACTCACCATCTTCACTCAACCATTGAAGTTTATAAGGCTTCGGGTGAGGAATTGTTTTTAGGCCAAGTTTGTTGATTAATCGTTCACTAGCAACATTGGTACAACTTCCCCCATATCAAAGAGCAAACTTTGCTTTGAATCAAACATCTTGTGTGAAAAATGTTTTCTCTTTGAGTATTGTTGTCTTTCCAATGCACTCCCAAAAGTCTTCTTACCATAAGTAAATCACCTTCTTGAGGAGTGACCTCAATGTCACTATCATCCTCTTGAGAAGATTCTTCACTTGATAAGTTGCCATTTTCTTTTAAAATCATTGTTCTCTTGTTTGGGTATCGGGAGGCAATATGGCCATTACCCAAACATTTGACGCATTTGATGTTTCTACTCCTTGTAGAATTAGAAGATGAAGGAGTGGAATCACCAAATTTAGGTACAAAATCCTTTTTACCGTGAGTGGGGGGAAAGGCCATGGCCTCCTTATCTTTGGAAAAGGTTCCCTCGCTCTTGGCTTTGTCCTTCCAACTCGAAGTAGGATAGTTGGAGGAGGAAAACTTGGGTTTTTTTCTTTTAAGTTGTTGTTCCACCTTTAGAGCTTGGTGGACCAAGCCTTCCATTTGCACATAACTTTGCAATTCAACCACATCTTGGATTTCTGGATTTAGGCCATGTAGGAACCTAGCCATAGCGGCCTCCCTTTCTTCTTTTACGTTGGCCCTAATCACAGCTACTTCCATCTCCTTATAGTACTCATCAACACTCCTAGACCCTTGGGGATAATTTTTGGAGCCTATTGTGAAGGTCTCTATGGTAATGGGAAGGTACAAATCTTTTTCTCATCACACTCTTCATCACCCTCCAAGTAAGTATGGGATCTTCGTCATACCTCCTTCTATCCTTTTGTAATTGATTCCACCATACTAGAGCATAATCTAGGAATTCTAAAGAGGCTATCTTCACCTTCTTTTCCTCACTATAGTTGTGACATGAGAAGATTTGTTCAATCTTCATCTCCCACTCTAAGTAGGCTTCGGGGTTATTTCTCCCATGGAAAATAGGTATTTTAATTTTTACTCCCTCCATCCTATCTTCTCTAGGTCTCCTCCTTGGTTCCCTTCTAGGTCTCCTATAGTCACTTTCTCCCTCACTCTCATAGGGAAACTCTTGTTCAGATTGGGGAGGTGGTCTTATGAGTCCTTGAACTTGTTGTCCTAACCCCTCCAATTGTCTAGTGATATCCACCATTTGAACTTGTAAAATGGCTGTTCTAGGTGAAGGGGGGTGGAATCTCTTTCAGGTGGTTCTTCCATGATACCTTACAAGTGTTTATCTCTCTATTGGCTTTTCTCACAAAATGTAATTTTCACTCTAGCCTTTTCTCTTTTGAATTCCTCTCAAAAGTCCTTGTAAAAGAACTTGTAAGATTCAATTGATGTATGCAATGCTAATACAAGTGTAAGAATCCTAATTTAGCCAACCAATTCAGAATTTGAAGAAAGGAAAACTACAATGACAAAAATAGAGAATTTAAGAAGAAGCAAAAAAAAAAAAATTAAAGAAAGAAAGCACACTCAAAAGGAAGTTGATGTGACAAGACTCAAATACTTGTTCATAAACAAAGTTTTGAGCTTGATTAAGCTAAAGTCCAGCAGCTAAGTAAATCAACTTTGAGAAAAGCTAAAGTTTTTAGAAATTATTTTGTGGCCTATGCAATTTGCCCCAAAATGTCTCCTCTTTTTTTTTTTTTTATAATTTCGTTTTTTTTTTTATGGGCTTAGGTCCCTGTATTTTATACTAATCAAAGTATATTGACTCTTTTGATTTTAACTTAGGGACCTTACTTTTTAATTGGCCACAAACAAATAATTCCAATGCAAGAAACACTCAATTCCAATTTGGTAAGGAGTGAGCAAATCAAATAGCCTTTCTAAGTATGAACATGATGAACACAATGGGAGATTGAGAGCATGCTGCCCAAAATTTTATTTTCCCAATTAAAGTGTCTAGTTCACTACTTGAAATTGTAAATAACTTGGTTTACTTGAATCCACTTTGAAGGACCTTTTAATCAAGGTGCAACATAACAATTTGCACACTCTTAATGATGCTCATCAAGATCAAGTGGCACAAAACTTAAGAACAAAAGAAAAGAAAGAAAGAAGGATAACGCAACTAGGAAAAAGAAATGGCTCAAGGTGCTAGCTCTAGATACCACATGATATGATCCAAGTTGGAATCATTTATTTTTAGGATCTTTTCTTGAGCTATTTGCGTGGTCAATAAAGAAAAATGAAAGAAACTATGCTACTCAATGAAATAAAGAGGAAGAACAAGAATTCGGAAATTAAAAACACTAAGCTAACAACTCATAAAAATTAAAGAAGTAAATGATAACAATACTCAAATGAAAAATAGAAAATGGAAAAGGGGAAGAGATGATAAGGAAGGCGCCACAAAGACCCATTGAATTGGATAATTGATGAGCCAAAGGAGGACTCGCCACAAGGATTAGCAATCCCTGATAAGAACCAAGAGTTCTAATCTAAGAACTAAGAGAGGGTTGCGCCTCACAAGAAGACTCAAGTATGAGCAATTCCAAATTTATTCAAAAGTTCTTTTTCAAGTGATTACAAGAGGTATTTATAGAAAAGAGCAACTAGGGTTTCCAAGCCCACTAAGAGAGGGAGGCACCGTGTGCACCTTAGGGGAGATGCTTGGTGCAATTAATGATTGCACATAATCCCTTCTTGATTTTAGGAGAATATTCCTAAGACTCCCTAATTCCATAATTTGGACCAAATGCATGATCCTCCTTTTTAGAAAAAGGGGGTACGGCTATCCTAGGGAATTTAATCCCAAATACCTATTGTTCCTAGATGCACAAATACCATAAAGGTGTCCAAGTGCATCATTATTACAAAAGAGGAAAGTCTAGCAATTATTACATTATCATGGGGTAAAAGGGCACAAGGCCAAACCAATGACTAAGCTAGATTAATTAAACTAACTAATGCCTACTCCACTAGCTCAATTAAGAAAATGTTCATAGTGATTGGATCATCTTCTAGTGGTGGCTTGAAGTGCATGATCAATCCGATTTCCTTCTCAAGTTCTTCTTCCATCTTCAAGGCTTTAGTCAATCCTTCCTTCTCAAGTTCTTCTTGTAACTTAAAGGCTTTAGTCTTGCTCCTTGTTTGGGGCACAACTTGCATGATAGCATGATCCTCATCATATTAGGACTTAATTAGGCTTGTATTTGGCTAAGGATTAAGTCATGTCATGGAGGCCCACATAGCTAGAAGGAGGCACGAGGCTCTTGCATGAGCTTCCCTCCATTTTGTTTTTTTTCATAGAAACAGGTGTTTGTAACACATTCGAATCACTTTTTGAGGAACGAATTGAATTTCTCCAAGTTTGAGAAGTGTGAGTTGAGAGTAGTCTCCTCCTCGGTTTCTTAAGTAGAACCATTGCTAGATTCTTATCAAGGGCTTCCAATCTCTAGTGGGGAATCAACCCAGGCTTATCACTTCTCCCAATCAATGGACTCAGTCTGGTGCCATTCCCACCACTCCTTCCTCTTCCATCTTTTCTATTTTTTAATTTACTTACTTGCAATCTATGTTAATTCATGCGCTCGGTGTCTTTACTTAGCACTTGATGATCAATTTGTTTTTCTTACTTTTTGTTGCAATTGCAATTCTTCTACTCTTGATCTTGTGAAAACACGGCTTAGGCTTTAGAATTGCATCCAAGGTGCATTGTAATTGCTCGCTCTTGGTTGGCATTGTGATCACATTCTTGATCATGTTTGATTTCCCTCCAAATTTTCATCTGACTTTTAGTTCAACTTTTATCAAAGCTCCAAGATAGTTACTACATTTCCTTGATTCAATCAGGATCACATCATCGGGTATCTAGAGCTGGTTCCTAGGTGCTTTAAATTTTGAATTCGGCTTTGTGGTTTGAAAATTTGAAATCGGCGCCAAATATCTTTTTGAATTTCGTGTAGATTCTTCATCTTCGATCTTGAATTGTGTTTCAATTGTATTGTTTTGTTGTTAATTGATGTTGAATTGTTCATTCCTTCACTTAGTGGTTTTAATATTTGGTGAAGGAGCATCAATTTTGAATGTCATGTTCTTGAGCATGTTCTTGGTGTTCATCCTTAACTTAGTTCTTCAAAGATCCTTAGGAATTTTGCCTCGCAGATCTTGATGACTTTCTTGAAGTGTTTTTGAATTGTTAATCAACCACTTAATTGAAAGATCTTGGCATAGAGTTTTGAATTCTAATCTTACTTTTGTTCGGAAATTAGAATTGTGTTCGTTCTGGTTGGTTTAATTTATGCATAATGGTCTCAAGATAACACTTGTACCACTCTCTTCAAGAGAGGTTGGTGAGGATGAAAAGAAATTGAGAATCAAAAGAAGAAAAGAGAGAAAAGCATTGACAGGAAAAGAAAAAGAGAATGAAAGTGGCAAAAAGAAAAGTGAGCCACTTGAGGAAAAATGCCAAAATAGGGAAAAGAAAGGAACTGAAGCAAAAATAGAGTGGAAAGTGGAGAGTTTGTTCATAACGAAAAAGGAGATAAAATTCGATGAGTGATACTAAAGAAAAAGAGACAAAAGAAGGTGAGGAAATTCGGTTTTTGCGTTACAAGGAAGCAAGCCAAGGTTTGCCATTCATGAGTATTCAAAAGCTTACACATTCTAACTCTATGTTACTTGGTAACTTGCTTGGTTCTTAATCTTCTCTTTTACTCACTAGATTTCCATACTTGTTAAATGACTTGGATAACTCTCAACATCTTTCATCATTTGTTTTGAAGAAACAATTCTTGGGCCTATGTGTTGATGCAAGTGTTGCTATTTCCTTGCCCTAGCAATTCAACTTGAAAACCAAGAGCACATTTCCCAATCCATAAAATATGATTGGATCTTTAATCTTTTTGGATTTACAATAACTTTCAAGGATTGCATGTAGAAATGTTTGAAAGTCTTACTAACGCACCCATCCATGCCTTACTGGTTTCTTCACCATCCTTTAAACTTGAATGTGGTGCATCTAATGAAAATTTGGTGGGGGGGGGGGGTTGTTTTACTACCCCAAGAACACCAATTAGTTATGTGACGTGAGGGACAATGGACCAAAACTTGAGAACTCAACCTATGTTTATAATGAATTAAAACATTTGGGAGGACAAGTACAATGTTCCTATGTCATAAAAGCAAAAGTAAGTATGGTGGTTGCATTAAAAGGAAGCAAACCAAGGTTTGCCATGCATGAGTTTTCAAAAGCATAGACATTCTAACTCTATGTTACTAACACTTGTACCACTCTCTTCAGGAGAGGTTAGTGAGGATAAAAAGAAATTGAGAAACAAAGGAGGAAAAGAGAGAAAAGCCTTGAAAAAACAGGGAAAAGAAAGGAACTGAAGCAAAAATAGAGTGGAAAGTGGAGAGTTTGTTCATAACGAAAAATGAGATTGTAACGCCCCGATTTTCATGTTTTCTAATTCTCCAGTATTTTAAAGTTTATATATTATTGGAGGGTCTAGAGAGTGAAATAATATATTTTGAGAAGATAGGAATGCTCTATCCAACCATAGGAAGCCATGGTTAAGTTTCGGGCGAAATGCTTAAACGGAGCCCGGTCTGCGTTTTTCACGGATAGTAGCCTTTTTCTACTATCGAGACCTAATTTAGACTCATGAACGAGACAGTAAGTCTCAGGATTTTATTCTCTACATCTTTGTTAAAATCCATCCTGACGTCCGAAAAATAATAATATTACATTATATTCGGTCGTATAATCGAATCAGGAGGCGTTTGGAGTTGTAAAGGGATTCAACGAGACCTGACAATGGATAAGCTTGATACCACATTGGGAGAGTATGCCAGAGTCGCCCTGACGGTCGGGAAAATCTGGACGCAGAATTACCAAAATGCCCTTAACCTTAGTCTTTTGCACTTTTACCATTTTGCCCTTAAGTGAGCTTTTTAAAGGCTGAACTCAGCCCACACAGCCCCATCTTCACGCACACAGCCCTCCCAAAGCACACTCCAACTTCAACCTTGAGAAACTCCATTGTTGTTCATGAGAAATTCATGAAACCTTGTTAGAATCACTTGATTTCTTGAGCAGTCTTCCTTCATTTTAAGGTAAGATCACTTCTATGATCTCTTAGCTTCTTGAATCTCTCTTTATTTCAAGATCAAACTTCATTTTCATGAAAATCATTTCTTAGATCCAAAACTTTGAAAATCCATAGGAATTTGTAGAAAAATCCTTTTGATGGAAGACCAATTTCTTTGAACTCACCTCATCATTCTCTACCTAAATCCAAGAGCATATGATTAAACTTCATCATAGCCCTAAATCCCCAAATTGCCGAACCCTATGTGATGATGATGAATAGTGTTTTTCATCAATTTTTGATTTCTAACACTTGATTTCATCCTTAGCTTTCCTATTGCCTTTGAATCCATGAAATGGAAAACCAAAATCATTTCCTATCCTTTTTACCCTAGGGTGGCCGAAACTTCTTTAGGTAGAATTGTTGAGTTTTATTTGATTGTTGTTTAATGTTTGATTGTTGTGTTGTTGTAGTTGGTGACGATTGTTAGGAGGTTCACAAACCGATCAACCGACTTTGATCCGGATATCTTCTCTTCAACAGGTATGGAGGGTGAACCTCATCACACCAAAATGGTGGTGGTGAAGATGGTTGTTTAATTTATGTGTGGGTGAAACCCTTTGGTTTGGGTTCACCATTTAATTTGGTTCTCTTGGAGAACAATGTGTAATAAGTGTAGTTTATGTTTTAGTGTGCTCTAGCATATGTTTATGATGATGTGATTGGATGAAAATCATTTTCATATATGTTGAAAAACCTATCTTGATCACTAGATCAAGTATGGACTTTTAGGCTTGATTATGATGCAAATGATGTGTGATGGACTTTACGCTTGATTATGATGCAATGATATGTAATTGTTGTTTGTCATAATTAGATGAACATTGTGAGTTATAACTTGTCTTGAGGGTGACGCAATCTTCATATTTGTTCCTACTAGGCTTGTGGCCTTAGTAAGAAGAAACCTAAGAACATGTTTTGTTCTTGATCTATCAAAGTCTTGAAGTAAAAAAAAGTTTTGAAGTAAGAAAAGCATGATTTCATAACCTATGTTTCAAAGAAAAACCCTAAGTGACTTTGATCCAAAGATCAAATGAAGTTTCAATCTTTAAGTGTTTTCACCAAAGCGAAACATGCCTTATACCTTACCATTAGTTCATCTAGTTAATCAAGTGACTTAAAAATGAGACAAGAAGTGTTTTTCATGAAAAGTTGAATATAGTTCCATAAGGCTTTCCTTTAATAAGGTTAATGTCTTGTTTTAAGGCAACTTTTCGCTAAGCGAATTTACTTTTGCTAAGCGAAAACAGGGAAATTCCAAGCTAGGTATCACTGCCTCCAATTCGCTAAGCGGATTAAGCTTCGCTAAGCGAATACAATGGAATTTCGCTACACGAGTTCTGTTTCGCCGAGCGATCCAGAGAAGTTTCAAAAGAGGTATAACCGCCTCCATTTCGCTAAGCGAATTGAGATTCGCTAAGCGAATAAGGTGGAATTTCGCTAAGCGAAATATGTTTCGCCGAGCAATACAGAGGAGTTCCAAGAGAGGTATCACTGCCTCAATTTCGTTAAGCAAATGGAATTCCGCTAAGCGAATTTCATGTTTCAGAAAATGCTAAAAATAGAATAAGAGGTTCTAATGATGTTTCAAATCAAATGAGTTTTCAATTGTAAAAGTTGTTTGGTTTACAAAAGGAGTTTTTAACTCCATCGTAAAGTTTTACGTATGAAAAACCTAAGTTAAGTAATTAACTTAGAGTTGAAGACAAGGAATAATTTAAGTATTGTATGTGGTGGAACATGACCATGTGCTATACCATTGATGACTTAGTACATCAATGACTTCATAAGACTTAAGTGAATCAACACTTATTTCCTTAATTAAAAATCAAGGAGTAATATCTTAGAAAGGCTCAAAGACTTATCTAGGAGGATTTTCAATCCTTATTCATAATGCTTAGGACTTGAGACACAATTCATAAGACGTAAACAAAAACACGAAACGTTTTGGGTTTTTAAATAGTAGTTCGATGACGGACCGGTGATTCGGATCCAGGTCAATCGTTCAATTGTTTCAGTCTTGTGATAACCGGAATGAGAGAGAGATCCTCAGATTGTGCAGTTATGGGACTGTACAGTGGAAGGAATCTTGAGGCTATGCAGGTATGGGACTGTATAGCTAAGGGAAGGCATATAAGAATTGATTGGTACTACCCATACCAACAAGATTTATCTTCTTTTCGAGAGCTTGGAACATAAGAACTTTATAGTTAAGCGTGCTTGACTTAGAGTAATTATGGGATGGGTGACCTTCTGGGAAGTTTCCTACAAAGCGTGCGACTGAGGACAAAACACGCTGAAAAGACTTGTGTTGGTTTGTGGGGACAGTCGGCGATTCTGAAAGCAGTCTGGATCATTCCAAAGGAGTCACAGATATTTATCCGATGGATAAATGTTTTATACAACAAAGACGTGTGTAGTTCCTAAGAAAGAGAACCCTAGTGAACCTTGAGGTTTATCCAATGGATAGACATTGCCTTATCGCATCTGCTTTGTGTAAGCATTGGCATTTCATGTGCATAGTTGTAAGGCCTTGAGCCTAGGACTTGAGCTTACACCTTGATGCGGGTGCGAATCTTATGGTGACGATCTTCAATGGTCTTTTTGGAGGTATCAGGGTTGGAATGGCTGACATGTGACCGTTGGTGATTCTTTTGTGTCGTGGCGAATCCGTGCAATACACTGATATCCTCTACTAGATGCCGTACTTTTCATGTTTGGTCGAGAGTGTTACCGTAAAGCCAGATACGTGCATGTTACGAATGTTGTAGCATCTTGCTCATGGCTAGCAGAAACCGGAACATGTCCTCCCATTCACTCTCTCCGAATGTTTTGTTAGCTCCATGGAGTAAGGGTCAGAGTTTTTACCCTTGTGGCATATGACATTGAGTTGTTACATTGTACTGCATTGTCTGGCTGTTGATGATTTCATTTACTGTTATACATCGTTGTTCTGTTTTAAAAATGCCTTATGTTACGCTGTTTATTATTTAACATGATATTATGCTGTTAACTGTTTAACATGATTTATATTGAGAATTCTAGTAAGCATGTTGGGTAAGTTGTTACCTGGTGAGTCATCCCATTTTTAATACTGTTGTTTTGTTGTGTTGATGAACGGGAATTTCACCCATATCTGTATATTTTCTGCTGGTACTTGCTGTTGCTGCTTGAACAGATGGACGCGACGGTGGTTTGGTTCAGCAGTTCCTTTGAGTTCGGAGGTGGACTCCTTTTGCTGTTTTATTTTGTCTTGGCCAGACTGTGTCGGTATCTGTAGTACTTCTTAGGGAGCTATGACTCCTAGTACTTATTTTATTTCTTATGCCAGTTAGACATTAGACTTATGTCTGTATACAGTATTATTTCTATTTCTGTTTTCTGTTTTCTGTTTCTGTATTTATCATACAGTATGTCCAAGAAATGCATGGTGAACCTAAGTTCATTTATTAGTATTAATTACTTTTACTAATTCCATTACATCTTTATGAAAAAAAAAAAAAAGAAAATCGTATTTTCCATATTAATAAATATTTTCGGCCTTATAAACGTTCGGGAATGTGACACTCGGGAAAGGGTGTTGCATTATTTGGTATCAGAGCTGGCCGAGTCTTTTGGGGGTTTGTAGGTTATGGTCTGTCTTGTTTGTGTTGTGTTTTCTCTGATTGTCTTTCTGTGTTATTGTTTCTGAGAGAAAACAATGTTGGAAAGGATGATGACTTCGGTCTATCCTTTTGTATTGTTTGTTCTCTGTGTTGTGTTTCTGTAAGGAAGACAACAATTGTTTGTTATTCTCTGCATTATTGTTTCTGAAGAGGAATGATATTGGGCAGGATAGTAATGTTTTTGCTTTCTTATAAGTTTTCGCTCGCAGAGTTCTTCAGAAGAGTATTTCCCGACGGGTGCAAGACGAGTTGAAAGACATGGAGTTCCTGCAGCTACGTCAAGGAGAAATGTCTATTAAAGAATATGCTGATGTTTTTGAGTCCCTGCTGAAGTCTTCGAGGTATTTCCATCTTCATCCTGATGAGGAGTGGAAGTGCGCAAAGTTCGAAGAAGGTTTAAGGGACGAGATTCGAGGAGCGGTGCTACCTCTCGAGGTCAAAGAGTTTTTAGTGTTAATAGATGAATGCTTCCTAATCAAAGATCTGATTAAGACTCGTGAAGGAAGGCAACGTCACTCTGGACCGACTAGGTTCCATAAAGGCACCAATGGTCGTGATGATATATCTCGATGGAAACCATATTCAAAACAGCAAGGTCAACTACAGCGTTCTGTAGGAGGAAGCAATGAGAGTATTAGTCAATTTGGAAGTGCCTCAAAGAAGTGCATGAAGTGTGGCAAGAACAATCATGTCACCGGAGAATGCTTAATCAAGGGGATAATATGCTTCAGGTGTGGAAAGCCGGGGCATACTTCACGCGACTATGTGCAATCAAAAGCTGGACATTCTATCAACAATGTGCAAGCAGCGAAGCCTAAGGCAATGATTAGAGTTTATACTGGGAATGGAGCTGAGACTTCTCAAAATAAAGATCTGACTCACGGTCAGTGTGTCACTGTTATGATCCAAGAAGGATTTATTGAATGTAGGATCGTTCTAGGAGAATTGATCCAAAATTGAAATGAAAATTCAAACTAAAAATTGGAGGGAAATCCAAACTTGTTCATTTTTGATGATCTTGAGGAAAATTGAGAGAACTAGCTCCACCTCAAGCCAAAGCTTGATCATCAAATCACAAGAATCATGGATCCACAATTCCTAAGCAACATAAAGCTAAAATGCATAAATCCTAAGATAAGCCTAAGGCTTTAGGCGTGAGGCAACTTGAATTCAAAAAGAAAGGGAAAAGATGAAGGGGAAGGGAAATGGAAGAAAGCGCCACAACTCCATGATTTAGATGGAGTGGTAAGCTCAAGGAAGATCCGCCACAAGAGTAAGAAGCTCTTGATGAGAATCACAAGGTTCTACTCTAGAACCTTCAAGAGGAGACTCTCTCTCTCAACTCTCTCTAAATTCTCAATGTGAGAAAAATTCTAAACTTTCAATTATGATTCAAATGGCTTACATTAGGGTATTTATATTTTTCCCAAAAAGATGAAGAGAAGCTAGCACCTAACTCATGGAGTGTGGGCCTTGATGACTTCATCTTGGCGCAATTACAAGTCAAGGTCCAAAAAGTCAAAGTCCTAATAAAAGTAAAACTACAAAAAGTCAAAGTCCTACTTTTATTACATATTTTCCTATTCTATTACAAAGTCCTAAAACTAGTGGAGAAATCTTCTTGGTAGCTTTCCATGATCATATCAGTCACGGAAGGTAAAACCTTAATTGTACTGTTTGATTCAGGCGCAACATATTCCTTTATGGCATATGACTGCGTGAACCTTTTGAGATTATCTGTATCTTCTTTACCTTTTATTTGGTAATTTCTGCACTTACTGCAAAACTTGTTATAACTGCGAAAGTTTGTTTGAACTGCTCTATTTCTGTTAAAGATTGAACATTTTTGATTGATTTAATCTGTTTGCCTCTTTCGCAAATGGATGTAATCTTAGGAATGGATTGGTTATCTTGTAACCATATCCTATTAGACGGTGCAAGCAAAACCTTAGTTTTCCCTGATTCTAATAATTCTAGATTTTTGACTGCCAACCAAGTAAATGCTTCTTTGAGAAAAGGAGCTCAAGGATACATGTTACTATCTTCTTTGGAGGTCAAGAGCGAGCTAGTCTTAGAGCATGTTCATACCGTGAACGAGTTTCCGGAAGTTTTCCTGATGAAGATCATGCTATCATGCAAGTTGGGCCTCAAACAAGGAGCAAGACTAAAGCCTTGAAGATGCAAGAAGAACTCAAGCAAGAAGAACTTGAGAAAGAAATCGGATTGATCATGCACTTCAAGCCACCACTAGAAGATGATCCAAGCACTATGAACATTTTCTTAATTGAGCTAGTGGAGTAGGCATTAGTTTAGTTTAATTAATCTAGCTTAGTCATTGGTTTGGCCTTGTGCCCTTTTCCCCATGATTATGTAATAATTGCTAGACTTTTACGCTTTTGTAATAATGATGCACTTGGACACCTTTATGGTACTTGTGCATTTAGGAACAATAGGTATTTGGGATTAAATCCCCTAGGATAGCCGTGCACCCTTTTCTAAAACAAGGAGGATCATGCATTTGGTCCAAATTATGGAATTAGGGAGTCTTAGGAATATTATCCTAACATCAAGGAGGGATTATGTGCAAACATTAAATTGCTCCAAGCCCACTCCTTAAGTGCACACGGCGCCTCCTTCTTGGATGGCTTAGGAAACCCTAGTTGCTCTTTTCTATAAATACCTCTTGTAATCACTTGAGAAAGAACCTTTGAATAAAATTTGAATTACTCATACTTGAGTTTTCTTGTGAGGCCATAGCCCTCTCGTAGTTCTTGGATTAGAACTCTTGATTCTTATCAAGGATTGCTAATCTTTGTGGCGAATCCTCCTTTGGCTCATCAATTATCCAATTCAATGGGTCTTTGTGGCGCCTTCCCTATCATCCCCTTTCCTTTCCATTTTCTATTTTTCATTTGAGTTTGTTATCATTTACTTCTTTTAATTTATGCGTTGATAGCTTAGTAATTTAATTTTTGAACTCCTTTAGCCCTTTTATTTCTTTGAGTAGCTTAGTCTCTTACTTTTCTTTATTGTTCACGCAAATAGCTCAAGGAAAGATCCAAAAAATAAATGATTCCAACTTGGATCATATCATTTCCTTAAGGTGTACCAGGTTTACTACCAATGCGGGACATCGAGTTTTCAATCGGTCTGTGCCAGGAACAGGACCAATGTCTATGGAACCGTATCGTATGGCACTTGCTAAGTTGAAAACCTTGAAGGAACAGTTGGTAGATTTATTGGGAAAGCAGTTCGTTAGACCCAGTGTGTTGCCGTAGAGAGCACCTATGCTGTTGGTGAGAAAGAAAGACGAAACATCTCGCCTATGTGTGGATTATCGCCGGTTGAATAAGGTTACCGTTAAGAACAAGTATCTTCTTCCATGGATAGATGACTTGATGGATCAATTGAGGGGAGCGGCAGTTTTCTCCAAGATTGATTTGCGATCGGGTTATCACCAGATTTGTGTGAAGGCAAAGGATGTACCAAGAACAGCGTTTCGAACACTGATGTGAGCCCACTAAGGAGCTTGGACCAAGGAGCACTATAAGGACTTGGTGGACCCATGACAAGAGCTAGGATCAAGAAAGCCCAAGAAGTCTTAAACCAAGTGGTGACAACCTTGATGGAAACAAGCCCAAGTTTAAGTCTTGATGGAGTGGAGCCCAAATTGGTTACTTGTCTTATCCATCTTGAAGACATATGATGTTTATGGGCGTGAGCTTCTTCAAAGCCCATATACTAGTTTTATTTCTAGTTGAATAAAGTGTAAAAGACTTTGTGTGGATCCAATTTTGGGGTGATGACAACCAAATGGTGAGGTTGCCTTTTGAAGATCTTATGGTTGAATTCAAAGCATGATAATTTCGTGCTCTTCTTATATGAATAAATGAATCAACATAAAAGTGAAGAAAGTAAGAAAATGGAAAGAAAGAAATGATGAGGCGCCACAAACCAAGAAGGTTTGATAAGCCAAGTGATGTTCGCCACAAGAATCTTGGATTCTTGATAAGAACTAAGCTTGGTTCAACCAAGAACTATGAGAACAGTACTCTCACAAATGGAATTAATCCAAATTCAACATCCAAGTTGTCATTCATGTTGTTTTGGGGCGTCATACACATAGCACATGGCTGCCTAATTCTGATTTACATTGTATTCCCTCACATTCCATAACCCCCAACTAATGACTCACATAATTCAACAACTAATGACTCACTTATTTCTCAATTTAACTTAGACACTAAATGGTGAGTTTATTATTCTCTCTCCCTTTCATTATGTAGCAGCCACACTTATTTCTCATATTAAAAGTGTAACTCCCACACAATTAACAAAACACATAAAAGTCTAATAATTCAAATTGAAGTTACTTTTGGTATGCAAACCAAAAAGATTCCTCCACTAAGCCTAAGAATTCGTGTACATCATGGAATGAAGTGGTCTTGACCCCAAAAACAACACTTAGTAGTTGGACTCACTCACTTAACCCATTATACTTATTGAATTTAAAGGAAAACAACTAATTGGGCCTTCTCTTCATGGTGAACGCCCCACTCTTCATGGATCCTCTAATTGGATGAGGTAAGTCACCAACTTGGGCTTCAAGTCTTCATGACTTGCACTTGGGCTTGCTTCCATTAAAAACACCACAATTTGATTTAGAGCTTGTTGGGCGTACTAATTGGCCTTTTTGGTTCTAGCTCTTGTCATGGGCCCACCAAGTCCTTGAATAGCTTCTTGATCCATGATGGTCTCCATTGGGCTCATATCATCCCCTCCTTCTTTCAGTGAATTCGACCTCGAATTCACCTCCCTCATAACCTATATGAAGAAAAGTGAAAGTCAATCATATGAAGAACAATGTTAACCCTTCCACCGGGGTCAAATGGAAATTGAGAGAAATCACCAAATGTAGCAAGTAGGTGACACACATGTTCATCTTGTACAATCAACATCCCAACACATTCATAGCCAGGGTAAGGAATTTTAAAGGTAAGCACAAAGTTATACCTCCTTGAGTTGACATATATGACCAAATTTACCTTCCTTGGTTTGAACTTGGTGACAAAAGAGAAGGTTCTTTGTCTTTGCAAAGACGCCAAGGCAAATTGAACCTCATTAATATTCTCCTCATCACAAACAAAGGACGACTCTTTTTGAGACAAAAGAAGCCCCTCAAACACATTAGGAGCATCATATGGAAGCTTAAAAGAATTCACAAGAATAGGTAGAGTAAGAAGGGGTGTAGTAGTGAACCCATCAATTAATGCCACATGCAAACCTTTAGTGCTCATAGAAAACCTCAAAATGCTAACTTTGTTTTGGATAAAAGAGTTAGTGGCCAAGTTAGCAAACAAGCTTTCTATTATAAATTCAACACAAACTTCAAAATTGTTGTCCTGAACCAAGTGAACATTAGAAAGCACAACAACACACTTCTCAAGGAATTCATTCAAGTCTTGGCTCATAATCCTCAAATCAAGTTTAGAAGAAAAGTTTGTATTAAACACATCATGCCTTACGGTTTCAACACTTAAACTAGATTTAGGGAGATAACACAAATTAGGCATTTTAACATGCAAATTTGCAAATCTAGCAAGTATAGGAGGAAAGCACTTCCCAAACAATTTAACAAGAAACATATCAATTAAAGAAGTGGAAGGCTTAAATATGCAAAAGGTTAAACCGATAAGTGTTTCACTTGATTCAACTTCTTCAAGACCCAAAATAGTCTTGCAAGCATCCTTTTGAGGAACCTTTGGAAACACATCACCAAATTCCTGCAAAAGATTTTTGACACCACTAGACAAAGAATGATCATTAGGAATGTTAGCATTTAAACAAAATTCCCTACAATAAAGCATGTATAGGAGCTGCCTTGAGACCAATGCACTTTTTACCTCACTCTTTGTTGCAAGAAAGCTCTCTTTACTCTCTTTTTCTACTCGGTTTTACACACCTTTTTTCTCATGATTTTCTTTTGATTTTTCTTCAATCTTTTTCTCAATCTCTTTTTCACTCTCTTTTTCTTTTCTCTCTTGCTCTCTCTTTTCTCTCATTTTTATTTGATCCTCACTAACTTGCTTTGGAGATAAAGGAGAAAGTATGACCTTTCGGTCTTGATACATGAGAGTATACTTATTTGAGAACCCATCATGGATGGCCTTCTTGTCATATCACCAAGGCCTTCCCAACAACAAGTGGCTTGCCTCCATAGGCACCACATCAAAAAGAACACTATCCTCATACTTCCCGATTGAGAATGGAACCTCCACTTGTTTGTTCACCGCCATTCTCCTACCTCACTTAACCATTGAAGCCTATATGGTCTTGGATGTGCTTTAGTTACAAGATTTAGTTTTGACACTAATCTAGTACTTACAACATTGGCACAACTTCCTCCGTCAATAATTAAAGAGCATACCTTACCTTGAATTAGGCATCTAGAATGAAAGATATTCTCCCTTTGGCTTGCTTCATGTTCTTTCACTTGACTCCCTAATAGCCTCCTTACCATAAGTAAATCACCATCCGGCATGAACACATCTTCTTCACTTTCCTCCCCACTTGAAGCCTCGGATTGTGATACTACTTCACCATTCATGGTCACCATGGTTCTCTTTGTTGGACATTGGGCAGCTATGTGCCCATGGCCAAGGCATTTGAAACACTTTACTTCACGGCTCCTAGTGGTTGTCTCCATTGGTTTCTTGCTTTGAGAGGTGCTCACGGCTTCTTTGGTTGGTGCACCCTCCTTCTTTTGCTTGTCCTTCCAATTTGATGATGGAAACTTTGAAGAAGAAGAAGAAGAAGAAGAAGAAGAAGAAGAGTATTTGAACTTCCTCCTCTTAATTTGTTGCTCCACCTTGATTGCTTGTCGCACCAAATCTTCAAGCTCCACATAATTTTGTAATTCTACTATGTCTTGAATATCTTGATTCAAGCCATGTAAGAATCTTGCCATGGTAGCCTCCCTATCTTCTTGAAATTTTGACCTAAGTAAGGCCAACTCCATCTCCTTGAAATATTCATCTACACTCTTGGTCCCTTGGGTAAGTCTTTGCAATTTGTTGTGAATGTCCCTTTGGTAATGATTTGGGACAAACCTCTTCCTCATGACATACTTCATCTCCTCCCAAGTGTCTATAGGCTCCCCTCCAAGTCTCCTCCTCTCTTTTTGTAATTGGTCCCACCACACAAGGGCATACTCTTTGAACTCAAGGGCGGCTACTTTCACCTTCTTGCCTTCATTGTAAGAATTACAATCAAAGACTTGTTCTATCTTTAGCTCCCACTCCAAGTAAGCCTCCGGATTGTTCTTCCCAAGAAAGGGAGGAACTTTGATTTTGACCCCCTCAAGCCTTTCATCACGCCTCCTTCCTCTATGTCCTCCTCCTCTATGCCTTCCTCCTCTAGGCCTTCCTCTTTCACTTTCATTGCCACTAGACTCATCATTTTGAAGGTTGGCAAGTTGTTGATCATAGTTGGTTTGCATTGCCTCCATTTGCCTTTGAAGGGCTTGCATTTGAGTAGTCATTCATACAAAAAGGACCGCGGAACTTGGTGAAAGTGGTGGACTATCTTCATTGTTTGCCATGATTTATGTTTCCTCACTACACTTCTTCACTTGTCACACAAATGAATTTCACTCTTTTGGCTTTTCCACACAAGAAGTAAATTTGCACTCTTGCCTTTTTCCTCTCAAATGTTCTCCTTTAGTTCTTAGAGTAATCAAACACAAAACACAAAAATACCAAAATTCAAGTAACAAAAATCACAAAACTTATCAACAACAAGGAAAAACGAAGAACAAAGGCTAGAAAAGAAAAGGTTTACAAATAAGAAACAATGGAAGAAGGGAATAGTTTTCAAGAGACAAATTGCTCAAGTGAAACTTTCTCTTTTTTTTTTTTTTTTTACACGAATTTCCTTTTTTTTTTTTTTTTATAACTTGTTGAAGAGAATTACTCTTGAAAACTTTGTTTTTGGAGCAATACACAACAACCACGAATTTTCCCTTCAAGAAAAGATCAAAGTAACTTTTGTTTTGGTTTTTGGAAAGAAAAAAAAAAGAAAGAGTAGAAGATGAAGAAGAAAAATAGAATCAAGAACACAAACAGAATTTCAACCAAAGCCTAAGCTTTGATACCACTTGATGACAACCAAATGGTGAGGTTGCCTTTTGAAGATCTTCTGGTTGAATTCAAAGCATGATAATTTCGTGCTCTTCTTATATGAATAAAATGAATCAACATAAAAGTGAAGAAAGTAAGAAAATGGAAAGAAAGAAATGATGAGGCGCCTCAAACCAAGAAGGTTTGATAAGCCAAGTGATGTTCGCCACAAGAATCTTGGATTTTTGATAAGAACTAAGCTTGGTTCAACCAAGAACTATGAGAACAATACTCTCACAAATGGAATTAATTCAAATTCAACATCCAAGTTGTCATTCATGTTGTTTTGGGGCGTCATACATATAGCACATGGCTGCCTAATTCTGATTTACATTGTATTCCCCCACATTCCATAACCCCCAACTAATGACTCACATAATTCAACAACTAATGACTCACTTATTTCTCAATTTAACTCAGCCACTAAATGGTGAGTTTATTATTCTCTCTCCCTTTCATTATGTAGCATCCACACTTATTTCTCATATTAAAAGTGTAACTCCCACACAATTAACAAAACACATAAAAGTCTAATAATTCAAATTGGAGTTACTTTTGGTATGCAAACCAAAAAGATTCCTCCACTAAGCCTAAGAATTCGTGTACATCATGGAATGAAGTGGTCTTGACCCCAAAAACAACACTTAGTAGTTGGACTCACTCACTTAACCCACTATACTTATTGAATTTAAAGGAAAACAACTAATTGGGCCTTCTCTTCATGGTGAACGCCCCACTCTTCATGGATCCTCTAATTGGATGAGGTAAGTCACCAACTTGGGCTCCAAGTCTTCATGACTTGCACTTGGGCTTGCTTCCATTAAAAACACCACAATTTGATTTAGAGCTTGTTGGGCGTACTAATTGGCCTTTTTGGTTCTAGCTCTTGTCATGGGCCTACCAAGTCCTTGAATAGCTTCTTGATCCATGATGGTCTCCATTGGGCTCATATCATGGGGGAACTTCACTTTGGTGTCCATGAAGTGTGGGCTACACTAAGTTTGTATGATGACCAAGCCCACTTCATGAGGATGCACGAAAATGGGAAGCTTCTAGGAGGGCAACCTTTGGCTTGCATGCCTAGGTAACTCCTTTAGAAGATGTGGAACCACATTTTATTACGCACTTAAGTAGGATAGTTATTTAGCCACTTAGTGGATGAGTAAAAGCTTTTATTACACCACTTAGTGGGATGTTCATGAATGGGGTTTTGTCATCTAGTGATGACCCTTTGTATGCATATTCTATGCAGGCCCATCCCCTATATGTATTCGAATTCTATGATGAGTAAAAAAAAAAAAAAAAAAACTAAGAAGTTGATTTTGGATTGAATCCAATTGTGAGGGCATTGTCTCTCTAAGGTTCTTGATTGAGCCACCCCCTTGATCTTATCAAGAGTCCAAGCCTTTTGTGGCGATCTTCATTAGGCTTATCAAATCCCCTTGGATTTGTGGCGCCTCTCCCCTTCCTCATCTTCATCCATTTTCTGTTTTTTCTACTTTCTTGATTTGAACAATACATGTATTCTTACGTTTCTGAAAGTCTCACCAATTGTGCTTGATAATTCAACCTAAGATGATCAACAAGGCAACCTACTAATTTGGTTGTCATCAAGTGCTATCAAAGCTTAGGTTTGGTTGAATTATTTTTGTGTTTTGTTCTTCAATTTTCTTCTTGTTCTTCATCTTCAACCTTTCTTCTTTTCTATCCAAATATTACTTTGATTCTGTTTTGAAGGGAATTTTCGTTGCTTTTATGTTTCTGCCGCAAAACAAGTTTGCAAGTGTGTTTCTCTTCATGGAAGTGTGTAAAAAAAAAAAAAAAAAAGAAAACAGCGCAAAAAAAAAAAAGCAGAGAAAGAATAGAAAAAAAAAAAAATCTTATTTGAGCAAATTGTGTTCTTGACAAAGTTTCCCTTTATTCTTGTTTGTATTCTTTGGAAAGCTTTTCCTTGTTTTGCTTTTCCTTTGTTCTTGATAAGTCTTGTTGAATATTGCTATTTGGATTTGGAAATTTTTGTGTGGATTGGAGGTTGATTCCTTTAAGAACTATAAGAGGACATATTGAGAGGAAAAAGGCAAGAGTGCAAAATTACGTATTGTGTGGAAAATGCATAATTGAGTGTATCACAATTTTGAGGGAAACACATGAGGGAGTGTAATAAGAAGTTTAAAATTCTTGTTATATTTGATCTTGTGTTTCAAGTGATGGCAGATGATAGCCCACCTCTTTCTCCAAGGTCCGCAATTCTCCAAGCTAGGATGACTAATCAAATCCGCACCCTTACAAGGCAAATGGAGGCAATGCAAGCAAATTATGATAGACAACTTGCCAACCTTCAAACCCGTGATGAGTCAAGTGGATATGAAAGTGAAAGAGGAAGACCTAGAGGAGGAGGACATAGAGGAAGGAGGCGTGATAGTGAGGATAGAATTGAGTCAAGATCAAAGTTCCTACCTTCCATGGGAAGAATGATCCCGAAGCCTACTTGGAGTGGGAGATGAAGATGGAGCAAGTGTTTGATTGCAACAACTACAATGAAAGGAAGAGAGTGAAGGTAGCCGCTCTTGAATTTAAAGACTATGCACTTGTTTGGTGGGATCAAATGCAAAAAGAAAGAAGAAGGTATGAGGAGGAGCCAATTGAAACTTGGGCCGAAATGAAACAAGTCATGAGGAGAAGATTTGTGCCATCCCATTACCTTAGAGATCTTCACAACAAATTGCAAAGATTGACCCAAGGATCCAAGAGTGTTGATGAGTACCACAAAGAGATGGAGTTGGCCTTGATTAGGTCCAACATTCATGAAGAGAGGGAGGCTACTATGGCTCGGTTCTTACATGGATTAAATCAAGAGATTCAAGACATAGTGGAGGTTCAAAACTATGTGGAGATTGAGGATTTGGTCCAACAAGCTATCAAGGTGGAACAACAATTTAAGAGGAAGAAGTCCAAATTTTCTTCTTCTTCTTCTAAGTTTTCACCTTCAATTTGGAAGGACAAATCAAAGAAGGAGGGCACCTCAACTTCCAAGGAGGCCGTGACTAGCACACATGGAAAGAAACCTATGGAAGCCGCTTCTACACCTAGAAACACCGTTATGTGAAATGGTTCAAATGTTTGGGTCATGGACATATTGCATCTCAATGCCCAAGTAAAAAGGTGATGATATTGAGGAATGATGAAGTTGTAACACAATCCGAGGCCTCTAGTGAAGAAGAAAGTGACGGAGAAATAGTACCGGAAGGAGATTTGCTCATGGTGAGGAGACTTTTGGGAAGCCAAGTCAAAGAGCATGATGAAAGCCAAAGAGAAAATATCTTCCATACAAGGGAAGGTATGTTCTTTAATTATTGATGGTGGGAGTTGTGCTAATGTTGCTACTGCTAGAATGGTTTCTACATTGAATCTTGTGACTAAACAACATCCACGGCCATATAAACACCAATGGCTTAGTGAAGTTGGTGAGATGACCGTGAACAAGCAAGTTGAAGTTTGCTTCTCCATTGGAAAGTATCATGATTATGTTCTATGTGATGTGGTACCCACGAAGGCAAGTCATATGTTGCTTGGGAGGCCTTGGCAATTTGATAAAAAGGCCAACCATGATGGATATAAAAACAAGTTCTCTTTTATGCACCAAGACCGCAAGGTCACTCTTACACCATTGTCTCCAAGAGAAGTAAGTGAGGATCAACTTAAATTGAGAAAGAAAAAAATGCAAGAGGAAAAAGAAAAAGAGAGTGAAAAAAAAAAAAGGGATGGCCGAAAGAATAATGATCAAAAAGAAGAGAAAAAATGTGAGAAGAAAGAGAGTTATTTGGCAACAAAAAGTGAGGTGAAGAGGGCTTTGATTTCTAGGCAGCCCCCTATACATGCTGTATTGTAAAGAATATTGTTTGAATGCTAATTCTTCTAATGAACTCTCTTTGCCTAGTGGTGTTGACACTCTTGTGCAGGAATTTGGTGATGTGTTTCCAAAGGAAGTGCCACATGGCCTACCTCCTTTAAGAGGGATTGCACATAAAATTGATCTCATTCCGGGTGCATCATTACCCAATAGGCCAGCCTATAGGAGCAACCCTCAAGAGACTAAAGAAATACAAAAGTAAGTTGAGGAGCTAATGCAAAGGGGATAGGTCAAAGAGAGTTTGAGCCCATGTGCTGTACCAATCATCCTAGTGCCCAAAAAGGATGGGAGTTGGAGGATGTGCACTGATTGTAGGGCTGTCAACAACATCGCTATCAAGTATAGACACCCTATCCCTAGACTTGATGACGTGTTAGATGAATTGTTTGGTGCTTGCTTATTTTCTAAAATTGATTTAAAGAGTGGGTACCATCAAATTAGGATAAGGGAAGGGGATGAATGGAAAACTGCTTTCAAAACGAAATATGGTTTGTATGAATGGATGGTTATGCCTTTTGGCTTAACTGTTGCACCTAGTAATTTCATGAGGTTAATGAACCATGTTTTGAGAGAAGTTTTTGGGTAAGTTTGTTGTTGTATATTTTGATGATATCTTGATATATAGCAAAGTCCAGATGAACATTTGAGGGTTGTTTTGCATGTGTTAAGAAAAGAGAAGTTGTATGCAAATTTTGAAAAATGCACTTTTTGTGTGGACCATGTGATCTTCCTTTGTTTTGTTGTAAATGCAAAAGGGGTCCATGTTGATAAAGAGAAAATTAAGGCCATCAAGATTGGCCAACCCCCAAAAATGTGAGTGAAGTGAGGAGCTTTCATGGCTTGGCTAGTTTCTATAGGAGGTTTGTGAGGGACTTTTGATGACAACCAAATGGTGTGGTTGCCTTTTGACGATCTTATGGTTGAATTCAAAACAAGTAAATATCGTGTTCTTATTTGGAAGCAATATGAATCAACATAAAAGTGAAGAAAATAAGAAAATGGTGAAGAAAGAGATTATGAAGGCGCCACAAACCAAGAAGGTTTGATAAGCCAAGCGATGTTCGCCACAAGAACCTTGGATTCTTGATAAGAACTAAGTTTGGTTCAACCAAGAACCTAAGAGAACAATTCTCTGACAAATGGAATTAATCCAAATTCAACATCCAAGTTGTTTATTTCATCTTAGAAGGCGCATACATATAGGAATTGGGGTTGCCAAGAGTTGGCTTACACAAGTCATCATAAGATTCCATAACCCCCCTAATAACTATCATGAATATGCCACTAATTGGTGGATTGATGACAACAATAAGTGGCCTATTTCAATTAGCCCCTTCACGCCTCCTAGCACAAGTTACAACCTATTCTATTCAGCCCCCATTTGAGTTTTACGCCCCACACATGGAATCCTTGGACAAACTTAAACTCCCACATTATTAGCTTGATTCATGACACTAAAGACCAACTTAAAACCTAACTTAAATAGCCACCAACAATTTAAGTCAGCCCAAAACCCCCTAACTATCATGCCTAGCATCTCATAATTATGGGTGGTTACACTTGCTTTTTCAAATTAAAAGTGTAACACCCATAACTTACAATTTATTCACTCTACTAAATGAGGAGTTTCTTATAGCATGCAAGCCAAAGATTCCCTCCTCCAAGACCCTCTAAAATTCGTGTAAACCATGGGCAAGAAAATGGACTAGACCATCATGCAACTCTCTTAGTGTAGCCCACTAACAAAGTGACCAAAATTGGATCCACTCACATAACCCATTACACTTATTGAATTTAAATAAAACCAACAAACAAAAAATGTGATTCACGCCCCATATCGTCATCATCATGGGTCTTCTAGTTGACAAAGATAAGTCACCAACTTGGGCTCCATTCCTTCTTGACTTGCACTTGGGCTTGTGTCCATTAAAAGATCCACCATTTGATTTAAAATTTCGTGGGCTTTCTTAGCTCTTGCTCTTGCCATAGGCCCACCAAGTCTTTGTAATGCTTCTTGGTCCATGTTCCTTTGTGGGCTCATATCAACTTTAGTACTTTGGCTGCACCTCTTAATGAAATTGTCAAGAAAAATGTTGCTTTTAAATGGGGGAAGAAATAAGAACTTGCATTTCAAGTGCTAAAAGAAAAACTTACTCATGCACCAATACTTGTTTTGCCTAATTTTGCTAAATCTTTTGAGATTGAATGTGATGCTTCTAATATTGGTGTTGGAGCTGTTTTGATGCAAGAAGGGCATCCAATTACTTATTTTAGTGAGAAATTAAGTGGTGCTGCCCTTAATTATCCCATCTATGATAAGGAGTTGTATGCCTTGGTGAGGGCATTGCAAACATGGCAACATTATCTTTTGCCCAAGGAATTTGTCATCCATAGTGACCATGAGTCCTTGAAGTATTTGAAAGGACAAGTGAAGTTGAATAAAAGACATGCCAAGTGGGTTGAGTTCCTTGAGAAATTTCCCTATGTCATCAAGCATAAAAAGGGTAAGGCAAACATTGTGGCGGATGCACTTTCAAGGAGGTATACTTTACTTTCTACCCTTGAAACAAAATTGTTTGGACTTGAATGCATAAAGGAATTGTATGAGCATGATAAAGATTTTTTCCATATCTACGCTACATGTGTGCATGCGGCTCAAAATGGCTATTTTAGGAACCAAGGGTTTTTGTTTAAAGAAAAAAGATTATGTGTGCCTAAAAGTTTCATAAGAGACTTACTTTTAAAAGAGGCACATGAGGGGGTCTATTGGGGCATTTTGGGGTCCAAAAGACTTTAGATATGTTGCATGAGCATTTTCATTGGCCACACATGAAACATGATGTGCAAAAGTTTTGTGAAAAATGCATTGTTTGTAAGAAGTCTAAATCTAAAGCGATGCCTCATGGTCTTTACACTCCTTTGCCTATTCCTGATTTTCCTTGGATTGATTTGTCAATGGGTTTTGTTGTGGGACTACCTAGGACAAAGAATGGTAAGGATTCAATCTTTGTGGTTGTGGATAGGTTTTAAAAAATGGCACATTTTATACCATGCAAAAAGATTGATGATGCTTGTCATGTTGCTGAATTATTTTTCAAAGAAGTGGTAAGGCTACATGGCCTTCCAAGAAGTATTGTTAGTGATAGGGACACAAAGTTCCTAAGTCACTTTTGGAGGACATTGTGGGGAAAACTAGGTATAAAGCTTCTTTTCTCCACTACTTGCCATCCCCAAACGGATGGGCAAATTGAGGTAGTAAACAGGACACTTTCTTCCCTTCTAAGGGCTGTAATTAAAAAGAAAATTAAGTCTTGGGAGGAATGTTTGCCTCATGTGGAATTTGCTTATAATAGGGCTGTTCATAGTACTACCCAATTTTCTCCTTTTGAGGTTGTTTATGGATTTAACCCTTTAACTCCTCTTGATTTATTGCCATTGCCTAACTCTTCACTTTTAAAGCATAAAGATGGCAGGGCTAAGGCTGAATATGTGAGGAAGTTACATGAGCAAGTGAAGGCTCAAATTGAAAAGAGGACTGAAAGCTATGTTAGACTAGCCAACAAAGGGAGGAGAAAGGTGGTGTTTGAACCTGGAGATTGGGTTTGGATGCACATGAGAAAAGAGAGGTTTTGATATGAACCCACTAAGGAATATGGACCAAGAAGCACTACAAAGACTTGTTGAGCCTATGACGAAAGCAAGAGTCAATAAAGCCCAAGAAGTTCTAAACCAAATGGATCTTTTAATGGACACAATCCCAAGTGCAAGTCAAGAAGACATTGAGCCCAAGTTGGTATCTTGCATCATCCAATTAGAAGATTCATAATGTGGGGTGCATCTCATGAAGAAGTTTCCAATTTTAGTGGTTTTTCTTTTATTTTTCAATAAGTGTATGTGGATCCAATTTGTTTAAATGTTACAATTGGATTCCTTCGTAGTCTTACACGAAATTAGAGAGTCTTGGGGATGGAATCTTTGGCTTGCATGCTATATGAAACTCCTCATTAAGTTGAGTGAATAAATTGTAAGTTGTGGGTGTTGCACTTTTAATTTGAAAAGCAAAGTGTAACCACCCATAATGAAGGGAGAGTAGGCATGTATATGAGTGCTTGGGGCTGACTTCAATTGCTTCATGGTGAGTTATGAGAGTCTTGGTGGCTGCCTTCAATTGTTTGGGTGTTACACTTTTAATTTGAAAAACAAAGTGTAACCACCCATGATGAAGGAATGGTAGGCGTTTATGAATGGGTTTGGGGGCTAACTGGAATTGTTTTAGTGGTCATTTAAGTTAGGAATTAGGCCATTCAAAGTGGGGGTTATGCCTTGTCTTTGGATGCCAAGAGTTGGATGACTACTATATGTATGCACCTAGAAACATGGAATAAGACAACTTGGATGTTGAATTTGGATTAATTTCATTTGTGAGAATTGTTTCTCCTAGGTTCTTGGGTGAACCATACTTAGTTCTTATCAAGAATCCAAGGTTCTTGTGGCGAACATCACTTGGCTTATCAAACCTTCTTGGTTTGTGGCGCCTACACCATCTCTTTCTTCACCATTTTCTTATTTTCATCATTTTTATGTTGTTACAATCTTGTTCCTTAAGAAAAGCACGAAATTGATATGCTTAGAATTCAACCATAAGATCGTCAAAAGGCAATCACACCATTTGGTTGTCATCAAGTGGTATCAAAGCTTAGGCTTTGGTTGAATTTGTTTTTGTATGTTCTTGAATCTATCTTGTTCTTCATCTTTTACTCTTTCTTCTTTTCATCTCAAAACCAAAACAAAAATTTACTTTGATTCTTTTCTTGAAGGGAAATCTCGTGGTTGTTGTGTATTGCTCCAAAAACAAAGTTTTCAAGAGTGATTCTCTTCAACAAGTTTAAAAATAAAAAATTCATGTAAAAAAAAACGAAGAGAAAGTGTCATTTGAGCAAGTTGTGTCTTGAATATTGTTTTCCCTTCTTCCTTTGTTATTTCTAAACCTTTTCTTTTCTAGCCTTTATTCCTTGTTTTTCCTTGTTTTGATAAGTTTTTGTGATTTTGTTACTTGAATTTTGGTATTTTTGTGTTTTGTGTTTGATTCCTCTAAAAACTAAAGGAGAACATTTGAGAGAAAAAAAGGCAAGAGTGCAAATTTACTTCTTGTGTATAAAAAGCCAAAAGAGTGAAATTCATTTGTGTGACAAGTGAGGGAGTGTAGTGAGGAAACACAAATCATGGCACACAATGGAGATAGTCCACCACCTTCACCAAGGTCCGCGGTCATCCTTGTACGAATGACTACTCAAATGCAAGCCCTTCAAAGGCAAATGGAGGCTATGCAAGCCAACTATGATCAACAACTTGCCAACCTTCAAAATGATGAGTCTAGTGGCAATGAAAGTGAAAGAGGAAGGCCTAGAGGAGGAAGACATAGAGGAGGAGGACATAGAGGAAGGAGGCGTGATGAAAGGCTTGAGGGGGTCAAAATAAAAGTTCCTCCCTTTCTTGGGAAGAACGATCCAGAGGCTTACTTGGAGTGGGAGCTAAAGATAGAACAAGTCTTCGATTGTAATTCTTATAATGAAGGCAAGAAGGTGAAAGTAGCCGCCCTTGAGTTCAAAGAATATGCACTTGTGTGGTGGGACCAATTACAAAAAGAGAGGAGGAGACTTGGAGGGGAGCCTATAGACACTTGGGAGGAGATGAAGTATCTCATGAGGAAGAGGTTTGTCCCAAATCATTACTAAAGGGACATTCACAACAAATTGCAAAGACTTACCCAAGGGACCAAGAGTGTAGATGAATATTTTAAGGAGATGGAGTTGGCCTTACTTAGGTCAAATTTTCAAGAAGATAGGGAGGCTACCATGGCAAGATTCTTACATGGCTTGAATCAAGACATTCAAGACATAGTAGAATTACAAAATTATGTGGAGCTTGAAGATTTGGTGCAACAAGCGATTAAGGTGGAGCAACAAATTAAGAGGAGGAAGTTCAAATATTCTTCTTCTTCTTCTTCTTCTTCTTCTAAGTTTTCATGATCAAATTGCAAGGACAACCAAAAGAAGGAGGGTGCACCAACCAAAGAAGCTGTGAGCACCTCTCAAGGCAAGAAACCAATGGAGACAACCACTCGGAGCCGCAAAGTAAAGTGTTTCAAATGCCTTGGCCATGGGCACATAGCCGCCCAATATCCAACAAAGAGATCAACCATGGTGACCATGAATGGTGAAGTAGTATCACAATCCGAGGCTTCAAGTGGGGAGGAAAGTGAAGAAGATGTGTTCATGCCGAATGGTGATTTACTTATGGTAAGGAGGCTATTGGGGAGTCAAGTGAAAGAACATGAAGCAAGCCAAAGGGAGAATATCTTTCATTCTAGATGCCTAATTCAAGGAAAGGTATGCTCTTTAATTATTGACGGAGGAAGTTGTGCCAATGTTGTAAGTACTAGATTAGTGTCAAAACTAAATTTTGTAACTAAGGCACATCCAAGACCATATAGGCTTCAATGGTTAAGTGAGGTAGGAGAAATGGTGGTGAACAAACAAGTGGAGGTTCCATTCTCAATTGGGAAGTATGAGGATAGTGTTCTTTGTGATGTGGTGCCTGTGGAGGCAAGCCACTTGTTGTTGGGAAGGCCTTGGCAATATGACAAGAAGGCCATCCATGATGGGTTCTCAAATAAGTATACTCTCATGTATCAAGACCGAAAGGTCATACTTTCTCCTTTATCTCCAAAGCAAGTTAGTGCGGACCAAATAAAAATGAGAGAAAAGAGGGAGCAAGAGAGAAAAGAAAAAGAGAGTGAAAAAGAGTGAAGAAAAATAAAAAAAAAAAATCATGAGAAAAAAGGTGTACAAAGCCGAGTGGAAAAAGAGAGTAAAGAGATCTTTCTTGCAACAAAGAGTGAGGTAAAGAGTGCATTGGTCTCAAGGCAGCCTCTATACATGCTCTATTGTAGGGAATTTTGTTTGAATGCTAATGCTCCTAATGAATTCTTTTTGCCTAGTGGTGTTGAAATTTTTTTGCAGGAATTTGTTGAAGTGTTTCCAAAGGTTCCTCAAAAGGATGCTTGCAAGGCTATTTTGGGTCTTGAAGAAGTTGAATCAAGTGAAACACTTATTGGTTTAACCCTTTGCATATTTAAGCCTTCCACTTCCTTAATTGATATGTTTCTTGTTAAATTGTTTGGGAAGTGCTTTCCTCCTATGCTTGCTAGATTTGCAAATTTGCATGTTAAAATGCCTAATTTGTGTTATCTCCCTAAATCTAGTTTAAGTGTTGAAACCGTAAGGCATGATGTGTTTAATACAAACTATTCTTCTAAACTTGATTTGAGGATTATGAGCGAAGACTTGAATGAATTCCTTGAGAAGTGTGTTGTTGTGCTCTCTATTGATCACTTGGTTCATGACAACAATTTGGAAGTTTGTGTTGAATTTCTAAGAGAAAGCTTGTCTGCTAACTTGGCCACTTACTCTTTTATCCAAAATAAAGTTAGCAATTTGAGGTTTGTTATGAGCAATAAAGGTTTGCATGTGGCATTAATTGATGGGTTCACTACTACACCCCTTCTTACTCTACCTATTCTTGTGAATTCTAAGCTTCCATATGATGCTCCTAATGTGTTTTAGGGGCTTGTTTTGTCTCAAAAAGAGTCGTACTTTGTTTTTGATGAGGAGAATATTAATGAGGTTCAATTTGCCTTGGAGTCTTTGCAAAGACAAATTACTTTCTCTTTCGTCACCAAGATCAAGCCTAGCAAGGTACATTTGGTCATATATGTCAACTCATGGAGGTATAACTTTGTGCTTACCTTTAAAATTCCCTACCTTGGCTATGAATGTGTTGGGATGTTGATTGTACAAGATGAACATGTTTGTCACCTACTTGCCACAATGGGTGATTTCTCTCAATTTCCATTTGACCTCGGTGGAAGGGTTAACATTATTCTTCATGTGATTGACTCTCAATTTTTCTTCATGTAGGTTATGAAGGAGGTGAATTCGATGTCAAATTCATTTAAAGAAGGAGGGTATGATAAGAGCCCACTAAGGAATATGGACCAAGAAGCACTACAAAGACTTGTTGAGCCTATGACGAAAGCAAGAGTCAAGAAAGCCCAAGAAGTTCTAAACCAAATGGATCTTTTAAGGACACAAGCCCAAGTGCAAGTCAAGAAGACATTGAGCCCAAGTTGGTATCTTGCATCATCCAACTAGAAGATTCATAATGTGGGCCGCATGACATGAAGAAGTTTCCAATTTTAGTGGTTTTTCTTTTATTTTTCAATAAGTGTATGTGGATCCAATTTTTTTATGATGACAACCAAATTAGTGGGTTGCCTTGTTGATGATCTTAGGTTGAATTATCAAGCACAATTGATGAGACTTCCATAGAAACTTAAGAAAACATGTAGTATTCAATTCAAGAAAGAAAGAAACAAGAAAATGGATGGAGATGAGAAAGGGGGAGAGGCGCCACAAATCCAAGGGGATTTGATAAGCCTAGTGAAGATCGCCACAAAAGTCTTTCACACTTTATTCAACTAGAAATAAAACTAGTAAATGGGCTTTGAAGAAGCTCACGCCCATCAACATCATATGTCTTCAAGATGGATGAGACAAGTAACCAATTTGGGCTCCACTCCATCAAGACTTAAACTTGGGCTTGTTTCCATCAAGGTTGTCACCACTTGGTTTAAGACTTCTTGGGCTTTCTTGATCCTAGCTCTTGTCATGGGTCCACCAAGTCCTTGTAGTGCTCCTTGGTCCAAGCTCCTTAGTGGGCTCACATCATCCCCTCCTTCTTTAAGTGAATTCGACCTCAAATTGAAATCTTCATCACCTAAATCAAAAAGAGATAAATCAGCCACATTGAAAGTTGCACTAATTCCACCATACTCACCCGGAAGATCTATCTTATAAGCATTATCATTGATCTTGGCTAGCACTTGGAATGGCCCATCTCCTCTTGGTTGAAGCTTGGATTTCCTTTGTGAAGGAAACCTCTCTTTTCTCATGTGCACCCAAACCCAATCTCCGGGTTCAAACACCACCTTTCTCCTCCCTTTGTTGGCTTGTCTAACATAGCTTTCAGTCCTCTGTTAAATTTGAGCCTTCACTTGCTCATGTAAGTTCCTCACATATTCAGCCTTAGCCCTACCATCTTTGAGACAACCCCGCTTACGTAGGATAATCCCATTAAAGAACCAAACTTGGTTTAAAACTTTATACATATACAATATCAAAGTGCACAACTTTAAAAGAAAGCATGGCATAAACATATACAAATGATTTCCCCTTTTTGTCCAAAATACATTAAAAGACAGATACACTGGCCGTGCATACTTAATAAACTAACAAACTCATTCCAGCCTGGACAGCGGATTACACCAGCATCGGATTAGTACGGGATTCCATCCAGCTCGTTGTAGTCTGATTTTGCTAGCTCTTCGTCTGCTCGTAGAAATAGGGCACGTACATACATATAAGAAAACAACAGAGAGATAAGACATACAGCACATTTATAACAAGGATGATGCAATGTAGAATATATAGCAAACAGCAAACACAACCATCTCCCAATTAGATCACTCAGGATCAACGCTAATACTATATGCATCTAGTTTCTACATGCATGCGGGCCGGTACTAAACACCCTCCTAAGGGCAAATCTCGTCCGCATATCGGACCATAAGTTGGTTTGTCCCGGTAATTCGTTCCGCTCGCCGTGACCCATAAGAGTGCGTCACCGCTCAACTGTCCCCGACAGAGAGGGTTATCTGAGCCTCCTCGGAAGATCCACCGGCAACTGGAAAGACTCAGGGTACAGTCGGGATAGTAGGACGTGCCCAGGACCGCCACGACACGGTAGGAGCTACCATACCGGTCTCATGTGGGTACACCTATGTCCAATATATCCCCTAGGTCACACAGACCTTCCCTTCCATTTTCCGCACCCGCACTCGGTGCACCAACCTCGTGTGTCCCATTCCACACGGCTCGCCACTTGGCATCATTATGCATATGCTATGCATGTCATCCATCTCTCTTGAGCTGATGTCGTAACACATGCAAACTTACTTTAAGCAACACGAGCTCCAAGCTCCAAATGTATCGTATGAGCTCCAAGCTCCATTGTATCATATGAGCTCCAAGCTCCAATTTATCATATGAGCTCCACGCTCCATTTTATCATATGAGCTCCAAGCTCCATTTCATTATATGAGCTCCAAGCTCCATTTTGTCATATGAGCTCCAAGCTCCACGGTATCATATGAGCTCCAAGCTCCCATTATATCTTACGAGCTTTAAGCTCCCATTATAACCTCAAATCTTGACTATCAGCTCAAACATCCATATTGGGGGATCAAGACAAATCTTAAACATGCTAAACCTCCAAGTTGTCATACATACACACCTCTCAAGGCAATACAACATTCCATCATGTTCATGCTCAATAAAACAATAGCCATATCAATATACCACATACTATCATCATCAACATATTTATCATGCATACATGATATTCAATATCTCCACATACCATTTCAACATATAACATCATATTGAGCATGTCATTCTAAACTTATAAACACACAAACATGTAGGACACATATTCACAATTAATTCACAAATAATACATAAGCACATAATGCACATAACGCATATATTAACAAGTAACTCATTTAGAGCACATCAACACATTTATTCCAAACATAACAATCACTCATCCAACCATTGTCATCTAGCATAGGGTGTATCCTTAATGGTGATAGCCCAAAGATAGCTACACCTAGGGTCTAAGTACTTTGTCCGGGCTCAACCTTACGTAGGGTTTAGGGTTCCCCTACACTATACAATCAAGCTATATAAGCTACTCTTGCCTCCCAATGTGTGTACAATCTTTATGCTTTAAAAGTGAAGAGTTAGGCAATGACAATAAATCAAGAGGAGTTAAAGGGTTAAATCCATAAACAACCTCAAAAGGAGAATATTGGGTAGTACTATGAACAGCCCTATTATAAGCAAATTCCACATGAGGCAAACATTCCTCCCAAGACTTAATGTTCTTTTTAATTACATCCCTTAGAAGGGAAGAAAGTGTCCTGTTTACTATCTTAGTTTGCCCATCCGTTTGGGGATGGCAAGTAGTGGAGAAAAGAAGCTTTGTACCTAGTTTTCCCCACAATGTCCTCCAAAAGTGACTTAGGAAGTTTCTGTCCCTATCACTAACAATACTTCTTGGAAGGCCATGAAGCCTTACCACTTCTTTAAAAAAATAATTCAGCAACATGACAAGCATCATCAATCTTTTTGCATGGTATAAAATGTGCCATTTTTGAAAACCTATCCACAACCACAAAGATTGAATACTTACCATTCCTTGTCCTAGGTAGTCCCACAACAAAATCCATTGACAATTCAATCCAAGGAAAATCAGGAATAGGCAAAGGAGTGTAAAGACCATGAGTCATCACTTTAGATTTAGACTTCTTATAAACAATGCATTTTTCACAAAACTTTTCCACATCATGTTTCATGTGTGGCCAATGAAAATGCTCATGCAACATATCTAAAGTCTTTTGGACCCCAAAATGCCCCATTAGACCCCCTTCATGCGCCTCTTTTAAAAGTAACTCTCTTGTGGAACTTTTAGGCGCACATAATCTTTTTTCTTTAAACAAAAACCCTTGGTGCCTAAAATAACCATTTTGAGCACACATGTAGCATAGATATGGGAAAAATCTTTATCATGCTCATACAATTCCTTTATGCATCCAAGTCCAAACAATTTTGTTTCAAGGGTAGAAAGTAAAGTATACCTCCTTGAAAGTGCATTCGCCACAATGTTGGCCTTACCCTTTTTATGCTTGATGACATAGGGAAATTGCTCAAGAAACTCAACCCACTTGGCATGTCTTTTATTCAACTTCCCTTGTCCTTTCGAATACTTCAAGGACTCATGGTCACTATGGATGACAAATTCCTTGGGCAAAAGATAATGTTGCCATGTTTGCAATGCCCTCACCAAGGCATATAACTCCTTATCATAGGTGGGATAATTAAGTGCAGCACCACTTAATTTTTCACTAAAATAAGCAATTGGATGCCCTTCTTGCATCGAAACAGCTCCAACACCAATATTAGAAGCATCACATTCAATCTCAAAAGATTTAGCAAATTAGGCAAAACAAGTATTGATGCATGATGATATGAGCCAAGGGGGGCAATTCAAGTTTGCAACAAGAGGAGGTCAAACCATTCAAGTCCAAGTATTGGTGCATGAGTAAGTTTTTCTTTAAGCTCTTGAAATGCAAGTTCTTGTTTCTCCCCCCCATTTAAAAGCAACATTTTTCTTGACAATTTCATTAAGAGATGCAGCCAACGTACTAAAGTCCCTCACAAGCCTCCTATAGAAACTAGCCAAGCCATGAAAGCTCCTCACTTCACTCACATTTTTGGGGGTTGGCCAATCTTGAATGGCCTTAATTTTCTCTTTATCAACATGGACCCCTTTTGCATTTACAACAAAACCAAGGAAGATAACATGGTCCACACAAAAAGTGCATTTTTCAAAATTTGCATACAACTTCTCTTTTCTTAACACATGCAAAACAGCCCTCAAATGTTCATGATGTTCATCTAGGCTTTTGCTATAAATCAAGATATCATCAAAATATACAACAACAAACTTACCCAAAAATTCTCTCAAAACATGGTTCATTAACCTCATGAAAGTACTAGGTGCATTAGTTAAACCAAAAGGCATAACCATCCATTCATACAAATCTTATTTCGTTTTGAAAGCAGTTTTCCATTCATCCCCTTCCCTTATCCTAATTTGATGGTACCCACTCTTTAAACCAATTTTAGAAAATAAGAAAGCACCAAACAATTCATCTAACAAGTCATCAAGTCTAGGGATAGGGTGTCTATACTTGATAGTGATGTTGTTGACAGCCCTACAATCAGTGCACATCCTCCAACTCCCATCCTTTTTGGGCACTAGGATGACTGGTACAGCACATGGGCTCAAACTCTCTTTGACCTATCCCCTTGGCATCAACTCCTCAACATGCTTTTGTATTTCTTTAGTCTCTTGAGGGTTGCTCCTATAGGTTGGCCTATTAGGTAATGATGCACCCAGAATGAGATCAATATGATGTTCAATCCCCCTTAAAGGAGGTAGGCCATGTGGCACTTCCTTTGGAAACACATCACCAAATTCCTGCACAAGAGTTTCAACACCACTAGGCAAAGAGAGTTCATTAGAAGCATTAGCATTCAAACAATATTCTTTGCAATAAAGCATGTATAGGGGCTGCCAAGAAATCAAAACCCTCTTCACCTCACTTTT